>CM040118.1:2664661-4073189 GCA_022559845.1 Amorphophallus konjac | reverse complement strand
ATTGGCATCCCACGCCATTCGTTCCCGCCACCGACTGGCATCGTTCCCTTGAAGAAAGGGAGTTGGGTACTGAAGCGGACGCGAAGGGAAGCGAAGGCCATTAAAGCACCCTGGAAGGCAAGTGTTGCGGAAAGGCGTTAGCGCACGTGTGGAAGAATGCGAGCCGTGGAGGGCTTATGTAACCGAACTGGGGAAGTTAAGGCCTAAAGCGCCTAAGCCCCTGATGTAGTTCACTTTGCTTTTTCTGATGGAATAAAATTTGGCATTTGGATGTTTCGGACCCCCGTCCCCTTAATTATTATCTTTTTTTATGGTTTTTCTTTTTCTTTGTGTTTTTTATTTTGTTTGGATTATATACATATTCTTATATAAATATTTATATTTTTTTGTTTGAAAATTTTTATTATGGGGGCGTCCAGAGGCCTGGACGCCCCTAGTTTTTTATTTTATTTTTATTTATTTTTTTGTTTTGGGGGCGTCCAGGTTCCTGGACGCCCCAACTTTATTTTTTATTTTGTTTGATTTTTTGTTTTGGGGGCGTCCAGGCGCCTGGACGCCCCAAAATTTTTAAATTTTGAAATAAATAAAAATTAAGGGGGGCGTCCAGGCCCTAGACGCCCCAAAGAACTAATTCCTATTTATAAGGGTTGCCCCCCCCCTTTGCTCATTTACTGTTCAATCTGACGACCCAGTCACCCAGACGACCTATTCTTAGTCCCCATGGAGCGAGGAGGATCGAGCCAGGTTCCAGGAAGCGAAAACGACTGGCTCGTCGTGCGAGGAGGTTGAGGGGATGATGCCGAGGAGGCTGCAGCAGAGGAGATTGCTGCGGAGGAGGGGATGGAGGTGCCTCTCCTGGCCGCGGAGGCTGCTGCGGATGCTGGTGACGCGGGAGAGGACGATCACGACCCGGTAAGTACCTCGGAATCCTCGACTCGGTGGTTCAATAGGCTAAAACGGGTGTGCGAGAGGCTGTGAGAGAGAGGCGGGTAGTGAGAGTAGGAGGCGTCCAGGGATCTGGACGCCTCCATGTTTTCTTTTTTCTTTTTTATTTATTAATTAATTTTCATAAATAATAAAATGAAATAAAATAATATAAAAAATAAGGAGGCGTCCTAGTCCCTGGACGCCTCCATAAAAATATATATATTATTAATAATTTTTGTTTTGGGCCATTTTGGGTTTTTTCTAAAAAAGGAAAAAAAGAGATTGGGAGGGAGGCGTCCAGGGCGTTGGACGCCTCCACAAGAAAATAGAAATATTTTATTTTTATTATTTTTTTATTTTTTATTTTATTTTATTTTTTTTAAAAGAAGTAAAAATAAAATAAAGAGAATAGTTAGTATATATATACAGTGTTATTGTTTATTACTGTTCATGATGCTGATGTGTTCTTTGTTGGTTTGTGGTTTGCAGGGCGTGATGAAGGGCCGGATCAGCTGGTCCTTGGTGGTGGCAGCATACCGTGGGCTGCCGGATTTCCAGAGGGCGCGTGTGGACGCCATGAGCTTTGGAGCTTTCCTTAGGATCGAGCCCTTCCGGCTCGACCTTCCTCTTATCCAGGCACTGAGGGAGCGGTGGCACGCACCGAGCCGGGCGTTTCTGATGCCCTGGGGGCACATGGTGCCGACGCTGGAGGACGTTGCTCGGATCACCGGGCTACGAGTTGACGGAGAGGCAGTCAGCGGGGTTACCTACCCCGACTACCGAGAGAGTGCCCTTGACCTGCTGTGGTTAGAGACGAGCGTGACTGATAGAGACAGCAGGGTAGTCGGCCGAGTGGAGATCATGGAGGCGCTCGGATTCGTCGACCCGCGTCAGCGGGTTAGCGAGACTGGAGCAGAGTTCTTGGCTCGACTGGAGGGGGATGCTCGTGCTGCTTTTACCCAGGACCCGAGCGAGCGTGAGCTGGTGGATCTAGACCTTCGGAGGTTTCTTTTCTTCTTCCTGGGCCGCCTTCTGCTGGGGACGAAGGGGGATGGCATCCACTGCCGTTTCCTCGCGATCTTGGCGGATCTGGACAGAGTGGGACACTATGCGTGGGGGGCAGCTCTGCTTGCCCATTTGATTGCTGATCTCTCCCAGACTTCGGAGAAGGAGACGACAGTCAGCGGCTTCGCACCTTTCCTCCAGGTAAACATTTTATTTATGCATTCCCACAGTTAAATATGTAATTATTGTACTAATGATGTATGATGGATGCAGGTGTGGAGCTATTACTATTTCCCGATGGGGAGGGCTAGGCATGGGAACAGGAGGGCCGTGCCTCTGGCGCGGCAGTGGAGGCCGGTCGTGGTTGCAGCACCCCACGGCTACCAGCTGGCATCACTTCGTCGGGAGCTGAGCGAGTATCCCGAGGCCATGGTATGATGCGTATGATTTTTTTGTGTTTATGCATGTGACTGAATGGTAACTAACATGATGTATGTATGGTGATGCAGGTGGTGTGGAGGCCCTACCTGGGCATGGGTGATGCTGGCCAGCCCTGGGTTGTAGCGGGTCTTCTCGCTTCAGGCGGGACGTGTGGGTCCATTGCCTGAACGAGATTGAGCCGCTGCGGCTTAGACTGGTCATGAGGACGTTGGGGCTGGCCCAGGAGTGGGTAGACGTAGATGCGCCGGCCCGCATTGGGCGGAAGACCAAGGGGAAGGCGAAGATCGTGGACTGGCGTACGCGCTTCCCAGCACAGTACCAGGACTGGCAGCAGGGCGGGGTCCCAGTAGTGTCCCACGTACAGGATAGCACAGACTACATGAGACGGTACCGAGCTACGTACGGGGACCGCCTCTCTTTGGGTGGTATGGCAGGGGTAAGTGAAATGAAAATGCTCCACCTTTCTATATGTATGCATGGGATACTAACTTATGTGTAATGCAGGATGCTCGTGATACCATGATCGCCGACCTGCGGGCCCAGTTGGCGGACGCCAGACGACAGTTGGTGGCCATCCGACAGGAGTTGGAGATCCTGGTGAGTTTATGCAATGCATTTTTTGTGACCTGGATTTTTGATGCTTAGCCTTTGACTGACGTTTGCCCCGTGTTTCAGCGGGCCCACCAGACAGCGGCAGCCGCGATGGCTGGTGGAGCGGGTTCCAGTTCGCGGGGCCCTCCTCCGGAGGTTTCTGCCCTCCAGGAGCAGCTGGCTCGGGCTGAGGAGGCCGAGCGTGACCGCGAGGCTCGAGTGAGTGCTTGCTTGGCCGCGACCCTTTTCCAGCTACTTTCCTTCTATCACTGTTCTCTTACGGTGCATGCGTGTCTTGACAGGTGGCCGAGATCCGAGAGGCCCTGGAGCGTGCTGTTCGTGCTGAGCAGGAGCGCGATGCCCGGGTGGCAGAGCGTGACGTCCGGATTGCGGAGCTAGAGGAGGAGCGGCGACGGGAGGCTGAGGAGCTTCCTCGCGACGTAGTGGATCTGCGGATCGCCCTCGAGCTGTCGAGGAGAGAGGCGATGAGGGAGAGAGAGGAGAGGGAGAGGGATAGGGAGAGCGTGGAGAGAGAGAGGGAGAGGGATAGAGAGAGAGAGAGGGAGGAGCGACAGCGGGATCAGACCGAGAGGAGGGCTCTAGAGGCCCAGCTGCTGGAGCTCCGATTGAGTCTTGGCACGGCGGAGGGGAGGCTTCGGGAGAGCGAGGAGCGGTACCAGAGGGCGAAGGAACGCGGGGCGCGACTTCGTCAGTCTGGTTCTTTTTCCATGGGCAGCTACCTGGTTTCTTCGGCCGAGGAGCGTCGTCGCGCCTTCGAGGCTGGAGTGCCACCGCAGGGCGAGGCGAGCACGGCTTCTCAGGGTTCACAGAGGTCGCGGAGGCCCCCTAGGGATCTCCGTCAGAGGAGGGAGGAAGGAGATGACCAGGAGGGTGACGGTGAGAGTTAGAGAGTTGCTTGTACGTCACCCTTCTCACTGTATGATGTACTTTCGGCTATTATATGAAATGGAAATGGCTTTTTTGTGTTGTGTGTACTTTTCTCTCTCCCACACTTTCTTTTTTTGCACTGAGTTGTCCCTTGAGGCACGCTTCGCGAGACCTTGCCCTGACCAGCGGGGAACTATGTTTTGCACGGGGGGATTTTGTTTCCTTTCCCCCTTTTTGGGCGCGTCCAGGCGCGAGGACGCGTCTTAATCCTTGATTTTAAATTTAAAGCGACGGGTGGTCCTTTCTTCTCCCGTGCCTTACCCGCAAACGAGCCCGCCTCCCGCCGAAACGCGCTTGCCCCTTTTTCGTCTTCCTCCTCTTTTGATCGATGGAGTTCGGTGGGCCCGACCGTGGTGAAGGTGGAGAGGGACGAGGAAATCCTCGCCCAAGGAGGGACGCGCCCGATCACGGAACGGCGTCCATGGAGGAGGAAGGGCCGCTTCGGGCCCCCGAGGGACCCGAGGGGCCCGCTGGCGTGGGAGGAGGTGAACACGGTCCGGTAGGTCCTCCGATCTCTTCCTCTTTTAATTCATTTTGGGTTTTGAAGCGAGCCGCGCGAGGAGGAAAGGGTTCGGAGAGTGTTGCACTCAAATGATGGACGCGTCCTAGACAGGGGACGCGTTCCTTTTGACTGATATGGGACCCCTTTCTTGGTGCAGGACATGGCAAGGACCCTGGGCCTGGCCGATGAGTGGGCGAGTGCGGACGAGCCGAGCCGCGTCAGGAGGGAGAGTCGCGGCAAGGCGAGGCTCGAGGACTGGCCCGTACGTCTCCCTGGACAGCAAGGGGGTGTACTGGTGCAGGACAGTGCCGACTTCCTGCGGCGGCAGAGAGAGAGTTACGCGGGGCTTCCCCAAGCTGGGGACACGCGTGGCATCGGCGGCTCGCGCGCCCAGCTGTCAGAGACTAGGCGGCAACTGGCCGTCGCTCAACATGAGCTGTCGCTCCTGGTAAGTTACGTGCCGCCCTTTTAACTTCAGATTTCGGAGTTTCACTGACGGCCGTTGTTTATTTTGTTCCAGCGTGCCCAGCAGACAGCGACGGTGGGAGCGGCTGGCGGATCTTCTAGCTCCTCGGCCCCTTTTCTCGAGATTGCTTCCCTCGGGAGCAACTTGCCGGTGCGGTGGCCCGTGCGACCCGGGCGGAAGAGGAGCGTGACGCCTGGGTGGCGACTGTAGCGGAGCTGCAGGCATCGAGGTGAGGAGAGACCTTCTCCAGACATCCTGGAGTTAAGGGTTCTTCTGCAGATGATGAGGAGAGAGGTAGAGAGAGAGAAAGCCGAGAGAAGGTCCGAGCGACAGCGGGATCTGACCGAGAGGAGGGCCTTGGAGGCCCAAGTGAGGGAGCTCCAGCTGGGCCTTCAGGCCGTCGTGCAGAGGCTAGGAGGGATGGAGACGCGCTACGAGAGAGCGCGAGAGTTCGGGGAGCGACTCCGCCAGTCCGGTCGCTTTGCCGCCAGTGGCTTCTTCGCCACGCCAGGGGAGGAGCAGCGAGTCACTGCTGCGGAGCAGGCGCCCAGAGGCGAGGCAGGTGCTACTGCACGGGGATCCCAGGAGGCTTCTGAGGGACCCTCACCTCAGGGGGAGAGGAGGAGAGTGCCCGGAGAGATGAGTGATGGTGAGGATTGGCGGGCTAGTGGACCCGTCACCTCTTTATGTTTATGATGTTTTTGACAGCTTATGTAGAATTATGAATGGAGTGATTTGATTTTCTGATGCTTGTTTGTCCTCTTGTGCGTTCCTTCTTCCCTACACTTCTTCTCCTTTGCACTGTTCCCATGTGACGGATCTGTCGAGACTCCGCCTCGAGCGGAGAATCACGTCTTGTTGTGACCATTTTCCACGGGAATCTGCCGTCGAAGTCAATACTGACGGCCCTAGTTCCTTTTCCCGGATGTTGTGCCAAATTTTGCGGGCGTCCTCCAAAACATGATAGGGTATCCCTAGACAACATAGGGGCTATTCGTCCTATTCTTCGTCCAGTCAATCACCCTGTGCGAGCGGTGAAGCGACACATGGGGCCGCTTGGCCGGTGTCTTATTGCGAGGGCTATCATCGACAGGTGATGGAGGCAATCTTGGCCCGCACTCCTTCCATTTCTATAAATTCTTGTCCCTTTTATCTCCCAGGTATATCGAGAGCTAACTCGAGGAGCACAAGTTCTTACGGGAGAGAGGAGTTCAAAATTCCGAGAGTTGGATGGAGGGCGAATCTTCCCATTCCTCGAAGAGAAGCAGGTCCAGTGGTAGTAGTTCCAGAGGCTTTCAGACCTTGAAGGGCACTTCAGCGAAAGGGCCCAATCACAACTCGTAAGCCAAGTTTTCTTGCCCTTTTCTCATTTTTTCTTCCTTTCTTCTGACCAAACCTCACCCCCATTCCTGGTATGTGTAGGTTGTGATGAAATCACAAATCTTATGGGAGTTGGTAGTAGCAGCGTACAGGGGCCTCCCAGATTTTCAGAAGGCGAGGCTAGACGTGATGGGATTTGGTACCTTCCTTCGGATCGAGCCGATCAAGCCTGACCTAGTTCTGATCCAAGCTTGTGTGAGAGATGGGACCCAGTGAGCCGGGCATTCCTGATGCCCTGGGGGCACATGGTGCCCAGCTTGGAGGATGTGGTCCGGATCACAAGCCTGAAGGTAGAGGGCGAGGCAGTGACCGGAGTCACTTACGCGGACTACAGAGAAGGTGCCCAGAAGTTACTGGGTCTGGACCTGGATGGTCGGAAAAATAGGTCGGTAGCTAGGGCGTCCCTCATGGATGCATTAGGGCTCACCGACACTCGTCGGCGGGATGATGAATCCTCAGAAGAGTTCATGGAAAGGATAGAAATAGGATGCCGCGCCGTGTATTGCACAGATTTCGGCAACTGGGAAAGATGTAACATAGATTTGAGGAGATTTCTCCTCTTCCTTTTGGGGAGATTGGTACTGAGCTCGAAAGGGGATGGTATCCAATGTTGCTTCCTGGAGCTGCTGTCAGACCTTGAAAGAGTAGGGTATTATGCCTGGGGAGCCGCCATGCTGGCACACTTGTTTGCAGGCCTATTCCAAGAAACGGATCGTGAGATGACTGTGAGTGGCTTCACACCATTCATCCAGGTATTTTTTTGGTTTTGCTTGTTTTGTATATATTTTTTTTTTGTGTTTTTGCATGGTACTGATGACCTGCGCCGAGCAGTTATGGAGCTATTATTACCTCCCATGGGGAGAGCTCGACATTGGCGACCTGCGATGGTGCCGCTAGCCAGGCGGTGGGAACCCATCATGAGTGCGGCACCCCTAACCTACCAACTGATGGTGCTGAGGCGAGAGCTACAGGAGTTCCCTACAGCGATGGTAAACTGGAGACCCTACTCAGACATGGTCGATGCCGACCAGCCGTGGGTTCTAGCAAGTCGTGCCCGGTTCGGACGTGAACTGTGGATGCACTGCCTGAATGAAATCGAGCCGCTCCGGCTACGATTGGTTATGAGAACCTTAGGACTGGCTCAGGAATGGGTGGATTCAGCTGCGCCACCTCGTGTCGGGAGAAAGACGCGGGGACCGGCGACCTGCATTGACTGGCGCGTGCGATTCCCCGAACAGTATGAGGACTGGCAACGGGGTGGCACGATTGTAGAATCACAGGCGCGGGACAGCGAGGACTACTTGCGTCTATATAGGACAAAGTACGCAGAACGGTTCCAACCCAGGGGACTTGTGGAGGTAGGTTTCCCCTTTTTCTCTTCTCTTCTTTCTCTTCTTGGTTTTTTTGGTAAAAATGCTGACTCGTAAGGCTGCAGGATGTCCGGGATGCCATGATAGCGAATTTACGAACTCGCTTGGCAGAGATGGAACAACAGTTGGGTGATGCCCGCGGAGCTACGAGCGCCTTGGTAGGTGTACAGTACGTTCCTAGTTAAAACCCCAGATTCCAGATGTTGGCTGCTAATTCACATGGTCGCAGCATGCCCAGATTGGCGCAGCCTCCCCAGCGATGGGAGTAGGTGGTGCCTCTTCCAGCTTGTGGATTCCCACCTCAGAACTTGACTCGCTTCATGAGCAACTTGCTCACGCCACGCAGCGTGCTGCGGAGGCAGAAGGAATGCTTCGTATACAGGTAAAAGTTTCAGCGTTGAGTTCTCTTTGTTTACGCCTTATCGCGTATCTGAGATGGTACACTCGACAGGAAAAGGAGACGGAAGAAGCGCTTGCCCAAGCTGCGCAGAAGGAGGCTAGGATAGCAGAACTGGAGAGGGAACTGCGGCGTCATCCTGATGACGACTCATCCAGGGATGCTATGGAACTGAGGATCACTCTCCAGTTAGAGAGGGAAGACCGTGAGAGAGAACGGGCAGAGAGGGAAAGAAACGCAGAGAGAGAAAGAGCCAACAGTTTGGCTGAAAGGGAGGAGCGAAGGGCCATGGAGGCCCAACTATTCGAACTCCGAATCGGCCTTGGTCTTGCTGAACAGTGGCTGAGAGATGGTGAGGAGCGCTATCGAAAAGCACGAGAGCGTGGCTTTCGTGTTGGTAGCTTCTCTGCTGCTTCCGCGGATCAACGCCGGGATGTGGGAATAGGAAGAGGAGTACAGAGCGGCAGGAGTACCGCTTTTCGTAGTTGGGTAGCGCCTTTGAGAGTGTTTTGCCCGGAGAGTAGTGGGACGAGTAATGCAGAGAGAGAGGGCGGAACTTGATGTAAATTTTTTGGTTTTTTTTTGGAATAAAACACAAGGTTTGGTTTGTTTGTTTTTCACCTTTGCTTCAGTTACCTGAATCCCTGCACATATCACTGAAACAAACAAATCAGAATTTCTGTTCTGACTTGGCCCCTTGCTCAATAAGCAAATGGTCACTGTGACTGTCCTTGATAACTGGTCAAGGGGCCAAGCCTTTATTTAACGAAGGCAAGGGAAAGATGCGGTGATGATAAATGCGACAGGCAAGCACACGAATGCAAGCGGTATTAAAGTGAGATGATGCACGTAAATGCAATCATGCAAAATTGATTTGTTTTCTTTTTTATATTTGACATTTTTTTTTGTTTTATCATAAAAAGATTTTTTTGTTTGCAAATATGTACATTTCTCTTTTCCATTTTTTTGTGCTTTTATCATTTCAATTTTTTTATTGCTAACGCCCGGCAAGCACCCAAATGGCACCTAACCTACGTGAGACAGGGGTTTCTTACTAACCTCCCAGGTATCCTAAGTGCACATCTAGGTTGATTTGGGCCTCTAGACCCCTCGAATGACGATCCCGCCGGCTAAGACTTACCCTGATGACAATACCGTCATGCCATGCTTAGGCTCCCAGTTGCTTCCGACCACAGGGATTCACCCAAAAGGTGTTTGAGGTAGATGATTTGCCCGACCCGGGTCTGTTTCCTCACAACTCTAGATGGTATAAGATGGAACACCCTGGAACCCTAACGACCAACCGCGCGACGCTGACCCGGAATCAGACGCCGTCGCACCCATAGGTGACGCGCTTGCATTGGCCTAAGCCCGAGGTTAAACAAGAAGACATCAAGGTGGTAAACAGGGGTCTTGACCAGCCAGAAACACAGAGACTCCTTCGCAGCGATAGCTTTTGCTTTTCAAAGTAGGCAACCAAAATGTGTATATTAAAATAAGGTCGCAGACCCTGGGCAGTTTTCACCTTTCAGAAACTCCATCGAACCTTCATCTTTAGAGGGAGAAGGAAGAGCGTAGGGGATAAACCTCCTGAGAGGACCGGCAAAGCCGTTAACCCGGCGAGCGAATAAGGGCCCATTAACTCTTTCCTTTCGGACAACTTCGGACCAAATCTCGAGCATTTACATTCCACGGCCCCCTTTGTGGATTCAGACTTTTGCTTTGAGGGGTTCCGTTTATCGCACCAGGCACGGTCACGACCAGGCTTTTCTCTTGATTTTGATTTTGTATTTCTTTCTGTGAGGGAGATATAGTCGTTTGACGTTGGTGGGCTCCCTCTTCGTATGCCTGCGGGGACACTGCCCTCTTCTCGTGCTCTGATCGATGCTCGAGGAAATGGGTCCTACTCTTGCCTTTGGGGTTTGAGTTTCGGTTTCTCATGCTCAGCGTTTTAAGGGCGCCGACTGTCTCATTTGGTCGAAGAGAAAAGAATAAAGATTACAGCTTCCGGAGATCTTCTAGGTGTGGCCCTACCGTAGGTGATGCTACCAACTTTTTTGAATAAAATACATAAGTGAACACATGTTAGCTTCCTTCGAGCGAGCATAGGCCGACGTGGCCGGACAGGGGTCTCCACGGTTCTGGCAAACCAAGACCCGGTGCCTACCAAGCCTTAATGGGCCCTATCCTAACATGAAGGTTAGATGCAGGGACTTAACTACATGGTGCCTGCCAGGCATCGGCATTTTGAATTTTCCATATTTTTAGTGGTTTTCAGTATTTCCTTGTTTTTGATGTTTTTTATCTTTTCATCATTTTTTTTTTTTTTGTGCTAAGGGTAGTATTTCTTAAGATAAAGCCCATTCCAAGGGTGGGATAACTCGGTCCCTTCGGCGTTGACTAGCTTGTAGGCGTTGCCAGGGTACACGGCTTGAATTACAAATGGTCCTTCCCAATTGGGTTGGAGCTTAGAACGCGGCCCTCCAGGTTTGACAAAAATTCTTTTTACGACCATCTCACCGACTTTGAATTTTCTCTCAACGACTTTCTTTTGGTAAAAGCGAGCGAGTCTATTTTGATACACACGCGCGTGTTCGGCGGCGGCCAGCCGCTTCTCATCCAAGAGTTCCAACTGGGCGAGGAGTGAATTACGACGATCGTCGAGGGGAAATTCCTCATCCAATTGTACCCTGAGAGAAGGGATCAGAGTCTCGTACGGGACTACCGCTTCCATACCATAAGTGAGGGCAAATGGAGTCTGCCCGGTGGGGGTACGGATTGAAGTGCGATAGGCCCATAGGGCTTCGATAAGCTTTTCTGGCCAGTCTGAAAACTTACTAGACTCGCAGGTTTTTTTGATGATTTTGAGCAATGTTTTATTGGTGGCCTCCGCTTGACCGTTACCTTGTGGGTAATAAGGCGATGAATGATGCAACGCAATTGCGTACCTTTTGCAGAGGTCTTGTAGGTCCTGAGAAATGAATTGTGGCCCATTGTCGGTGACGATCGTGCTTGGGACGCCGAATCTGGCGAGAATGTTCTTCATGATGAACTTGCAGACTGTTGACGCCTTGATTTCCGCGTAAGCTTCGGCTTCGGCCCATTTGGTGAAGTATTCCGTCGCAGTAAGGATGAAAGATTTCTGCTTGGTGAGGGAATTGGGATCACCTAGGGGACCAATGATGTCGAATGCCCACATGGAGAAAGGCCATGGGGAGGATATTGGATGAAGTGAGGAAGATGGTGAATGGATTTTATCGGCGTGAAGTTGACACTTGACACACCTACGGACATAGACAGCACAATCCTCTTCCATAGTGGGCCAATAAAAGCCTTGACGAATGATCTTCTTGGCGAGCATCTGACTATTCACGTGGCCACCGCACACACCCGAGTGCGTCTCCTCTACACATTTCCAAACCTCATCGTCATCAAGACATCTTAACAGAATACCACTAAGGCTCCTCTATAGAGTAGACCTCCAACCAATGTATATTTCTGAGCCACCCTTCTTATGGCTTTCTTGTCCTCTGTGGTGGCCCCTTCAGGATAAGACTGATCTTGGCAATATTTGACAATTTCATAGAACCATGGTTTCTCTTCATCAGCCAGTTCTTCTTCGGCCTCTGCCAACATGATTTCCCTCTTCTCAAGGATATCTTCCTGCAGGATCTTCCTTGCTATCCTGTCTTTGATGTTTACGTAGGAAGCATCATCGACTGCAGGGGCGTGAAGTTTGTAGATGGAAATGGACTTAAACCATCTTCCTAGAGGGAACCTTATGGATGATGCCAATGAGGCGAGGGCATCGGCGAGAATATTCTGATGACGAGGGATATGAACAAAGATCAGTTTTGTGAACAGTTTGGCAAAGGCAGCAGTGAGTTCTTGGTATGGCTTGAGTTTGGGATCGCGAGTGCGATACTTAGTGAGTACCTGGCGAAGGATGAGTTGACTATCACCTACGACTCGCAACTCAGTGATACGAAAAGAATGAGCGAGTCCTAGGCCAGCTAGAAGAGCTTCATATTCGGCTATATTGTTGGTGACTGGAAATTTGAGCTGGTATGCCAATGGGAATGTGAGGCCTTCCGGCGACAGGAGGGCGATGCCGATTCCTCTCCCTTGAGAATTCAGAGCTCCATCAAAATATAGCGTCCACATTGGCTCATCTGATTGGTTGATGGACATTAGTTCCTCATCTGGAAACTCTGATTGGACGGGATCGAACTTGGGAAGAGGATGGTGAGCGAGATGCTCGGCTATGGCATAACCTTTAATCGCCTTTTGCTGGATGTAGGTGATGTCGAACTGAGAGAGAAAACTTTGCCAGCGTGCTAGCCTATCCGTAAGGACGGCTTTCTCCAGAAGGAATTTGATAGGATTCATTCGAGCAATCAAGTGGACTTCGTGAGCCAAGAAGTAGTGCTTCAATTTCTGCACTACCCAAACGAGGGCAGCACAGGTTTTCTCCATGCCGGTGTACTTCTGCTCACAGGGATTGAGAAGTTTGGACAAGTAATAGGTTGCCCGTTCCTTGCCTTCTTCATCAGCTTGTGCGAGGACGGCTCCCACGGAGTCATCCAAGACTGAGATGTAAAGGATCAGAGGTTTTTCTGGTTTAGGTGGAATGAGAACGGGTGGACTAGCCAGATATTCCTTCAACCCTTCAAAAGCTTTCTGACATTTAGAATTCCAGTGGAATTCTACTCCTGGCTTGGTCAACTCGTAGAGAGGTCTACACCTTTGTGAATGTTGAGACACAAACCGACGAATAAACTGCAGCCTGCCGATTAAACCTCGGACTTCCCTCAAATTCTTGGGAGGCGGCATATCCCTGATAGCCTTGGCTTTGTCGGGATCTATCTCGATCCCTCTTTTACTCACAATGAACCCCAACAATTTACCTGACGACACACCAAACACACATTTTTTTGGGTTCATTTTCAATTGGAATTCTCTTGACCTTTGCAAGACCTTAGCCAAAACTTCTGGATGTTCCATCCTGGTCCTTGATTTCACCAATAAGTCATCCACATACACTTCCAGATATATGTGCATCATGTCATGAAATATGGCCATCATTGCTCTTTGGTAAGTAGCTCCAGCATTCTTTAACCCAAACGGCATGACCACGTAACAATATGTTCCCCAAGGGGTAGTGAATGACGTCTTTTCCTGATCCTCTTCTGCCAAACGAATTTGATTGTATCCTGAAAATCCATCCATGAAAGAGAGGGTTTCAAAACCTGCCGTGTTATCAATCAACACATCAATGTGAGGTAAGGGAAAATCATCCTTTGGACACGCGCGGTTAAGGTCCCGGAAGTCGATGCAAATCCTGACTTTCCCATCTTTCTTCATGACCGGGACAATGTTCGCCACCCATTGAGGATAAAGAACGACTCTAATGAACCTGGCTTTGTGGAGCTTATCGACCTCTTCTTTCATTTTCAAAGCCATCTGAGGGTGGAAACGCCTTAACCTTTGTTTTACCGAGATGGACCCTGGTTTTAGGGTTAAACGGTGTTCGACCAAGGTTGAATCCAAACCCGGCATATCCTCGTAGCTCCATGCAAACGTGTCCTTATATTCCTTGAGAACCTCAATTAATGCCTCTTCTTCAGAGGGTGGTAGGTTGTCACTTATGAGGATGATCCTAGGGTCTTCCTCAGTTCCCAAGTTGACTTCCTTGGTGGATTCTTCTACGGCGGTTGACGGCTCGTCGAATCTCCTCATTCCGCTAGCGTATGCGCCCGCCGCATCCTCATATTCTTCACCCTCATCTTCAGTGGGGCATTCTTCATTCGTGATCTCGTAGACTCCATACCCTTCATCAGATGCACAGTCGCCCTCGCATTCTATTTCGGGTAGCTGGATGGGATTTTCTAACAACTGGGGGATGGCAAGAAGGGCCTGACACCTGGCGGCCAAATCCAGAAGGAATCGACGAGGGATCTGCCTACCCTTGGATTTCTTCCTAGGTACTACCCTTGGCCTATCATTCCTAGATTGACTGACAATATTTACAGAAGAAGAGGAAGATGAGGAGGATGGTGTAGAATGTACAGGAGAAGACCCCTCAGAGGAGGGGTAGAAAAGGTCGCTCATCGGACCTTGGACGGGTGGTCCGCAAGGCGGTACGCACCCGTGGGAGATGTAGGAGGTTTCCTCAACGAAGATGTGTTGTTGGAGAGTTTGAAAATTGACGTTTTTTTTTCGTTTTCATTTTTAATGACAAAGCAGTGAAAAGAGATTGGAGGAGAGAGGAAAGTGGTTATGGCTAGAGGATTGTGGGGCTCGTAGAGCAGATCATGGTTGAAGACCTGGCGCGGGTTGAAAAGCCCGCGTAGGTATGTAAGCAAAGAAGGGGACCTGGGAAGATCATCAGACAATTGTCTGGCCCAGGAAGAAGATATCAGCAAAGGCTGAGACGAGTGGATGGAGAGGATGGCGGCTAATGAGCCGTCGATAGCTATGTTGAGGACGGATGAAGATCCGCCGATGACAGAGTCCTTCTGGCGAGGACGAGGATAGTTTGGAACCTTGGCAAGAGTGGCAATGTTCTCTGGTATCTCGGAGATCAATGGTGGTCCTTCAAGCTGTGGGGACGAGAACATCCTTTCCAGTGCAACAGAAATGTCCCGTATGTCGAACCATTTATTCCACTCGCATTCCGGATCTTTGATCTTGCCTCTTTTGGTGATCCTCGGACATTTTTCAGCAAAATATACAGCATGTGATTCCCCATATGCTTCTCGTGGGTGATCTCCCATCTGAACAACGGGCCCTCTATTGAAGTGGTTTGATAGAGTCCATGTGAGGGGCTTCCAATCCGCCTTGAATGGTCCTTTGAAGCCTAGGCCAAACCTGCGGTTCGGCCTAATTTCCTTTGGCGGTTTGAGCATTCCCTGTAACTGTGCGCCCAGCCCTTTTCCTTGTTGATAGCCGATGTTCCTCATAATCTCCCAACCTTTGGAGTGAAGAGGGAGACATGATGTTGTGGTTGCCCTGACCGGCTCCTTTGGTGCTAGTGGAATGCGAGATGGATCACGTACATCCAGCAGTGACAATATGGGCCGATGAGACGGCCAAACAGATGGCAGAGAGGTGTTGATAGCATCCACTGTGTGAAGGACAGGTGTACTGACCACTTTAATAATTCTCCCATTGTAAGGAAACTTCAGGCATTGATGGTTGGTGGAAGGCACAGCGTCCATGGCTTCGATGTAAGGTCGACCCAGTATAGCCTTGAATGTGGGGTCCATGTCGAGGACATGGAATTCCGTGGGAATTGACATGGGGCCTAGTTCTGCCTTCAGAATAATCATCCCCTGCGGCGGCCTTTTGCTATTGTCATAGGCCGTGACCGTGATCGAGGAAGGTCTTATTTGTTCCTCGTCGATCCCACACAACTGAAGAGTGCTCATGGAGATCACATTTATGGACGCACCCGTGTCCACAAGACACGGGTTTATGGATACCCCATTAATTTTTATTGAAATGCACAGTGCATATTTCCGAGCCTCCTTGGGAGCGAGCTCGTAGTTGTGGAACATGATGGCCGGTTGTGTGTCTGTTGGGGTCAGGACGGTTGAAATCTTCTCCACGGGGAGGTCTTCATTAACCATGACTTTTTGAAGATATTCCATCAAGGCCGCCTGGTGGGATGTGGATCTTTGAAGTAGCTCTAGGATGGAGATCCGGGCAGGCGTCTTGTCCAAGTGTTTCAGTAGATCATACTGTGTTCCAGGGATAGCTCTTTCTGGTTGTTCTGCATCATCCTTCTCTGGCTGAGATTGCTCGGGATTCTGACTGTTGTGGGGGAAAACCCTGTGGAAAATCTTCCACTCCGGAGCACCATTGCCTGCGGCTTTTGTACCTCTGTGGGGGTAGCAGTGGGTTTTAACAGGGGTTTGAGGGGTAGTAGTGGAGGAATGGTTGATGAAGCAGGGGTGATGACGGGAGCAGGGATTCTGATGAGGGGTTTGTTAGGTGGAGGCATGGAGGAGGTAGAGGGGATATCGCGCGGATTATGAAGGATAAGGGGTTTGGAAGGTGGAGGTGGAGGTAAGGTTTGAAACGGGTAAAGGTTTTGAGGCGGATGGTGGGTGATGAGTGGTTTTGAAGGCATTAGTGGTGATGTGGTGGAGAAAGACGGGGTTATGTATGGTGGACGGATGATAAGGGGTTTAGAAGGCGTAGGGGTAAATGTGGTAGAGGTGGATGGTGAAGTGGGGGAGTGGGAGAAGGTGAGAGGGTGTGAAGGCGTAGTAGAAAGTGTCGGTTGATAGGAGGTCGGGGTGCGGATGAGAGGGCGTAATGGTAGTGGAAATGGTGAAGGCGATACCGATGCGGGTTGATGAGAGAGAGGTGCTACCCGGGCAAGGTGAGGGGGTTGCATGACGATAGGGTTGGAGGTATAAAGGATGGAGGTACTTTCCTGGTGCCACACCTGCTCTCTCCCGACTTCCGGGAAGGAGGAGATGGGGTTAACCTGATGATTGGGCTGTTGGTGCTCCGGTAGTGGATTCTGGATTATGCCCATGTCGGGCTGTTGTTGTGGGGCCTGCTGAGGCTGTTGTTGTTGTTGTGGTTGCTGCTGCTGCTGCTGTTGTAACTGCTGCTGTGGCCTCTGAGGAGGTCTCCTAGCCTTGAGAGCCGCGACGTACCGTCTCATCTCATCCCAATCTATTTGATGTTCATCATTCATATCATGGATGTAATCTTTGAAATGGAAGCAGTAATCCACTGTGTGTCCCGGCTGCCTGTGGTAGACGCAGTATTTGGAGGTATCAACATTGGGGGGCCAGGCGGGCCTTTCTCTGGGTAGGGCGAGTTGGTTTGATGCCATGAGGGCATTAAAAATATCTGCTAAGGTTTCTGGCAATGGTGGATAGTAGGCTCTCTTAGGACCGAGCGGCCTCCTTTGTTGCTGTTGGGGACCATAGTTCCCCGGGGGTGGAACTTGGTTGTACTGAAGCGGTGGTTGTTGTTGTTGAGGTTGTGGTTGTTGTTGCTGGGGTTGGCGTAATGGAGGCATATTATCCTGGGGTGGATTATTTTGGGGTGGAGGACGGAGAGGGAAAGGACCTGGTTGAAGGGGTAGTCGGGGCATTTGTGGAGGCCTTGGGTTGACTGCATAGTTGGCATTGTTGACCGCACTGACTTGCTCATTTGTCACGACCCCTTCTGTGGCTCCGCCCGGGACACCAGCGCCTGTCTTTCTGACCACTTTGGGCTTCGGCGACTCAAACATGTTCATGATGGGGGAGTCTTTTAGCTGGGTTTGGATGTATCGGGCCCTTTCATAGAGTTCCTCCATTGTAGTAAGTTTATTCATGGCGAGGACGTGTCTGAACTGCGGGGTTGCATTAGACACAATCATTTTCACTTGTTCGGGCTCGGAGAGGGTATCCCTTATTCTTTCCGCCAGAGACCTCCATCTATCAGCATATCGGACAAAATCCTCGTCGGGTTTCATCTTTTCGGCCACTAGGTCGGTAATGGAGAGTGAGGGACCGACCCTATCCCTATATTTCTGCAAGAACCTTCTCTGAACTACTTCAAAATTCTCGGCCTCGCGGGGCTCCAGAGAATAGAACCACTCAAGCGCGGGACCATCCAATGATCTCCGAAAGAGGTACGCCAGGGACCTCTGATCGTTTTGCCAATAGGAGGACTCATACATGAAGTCCTTGAGGTGAATGAAGGGGTTGCCGGTACCATTGTATCTGCGGTACGTGGGCATTTCGGAGGGAGGAAGATGAATGACGGGGAGGATTGGCAAAGCAACCTCCGGGGTGGCTTTCACGTCCACCATTCTTCTCAGATTTTGAAACTGCTCGTCCATGCGATTGAACCTATTGAGGAGCGATTGGGCGAGCTCCTCTGGGGGTGAAGGTGGCACTTGCCACTGGGGGAGAAACTGTCTCCCGGAGACTTGAGGGGGAAACCCGGAATGAGAGGGAACTGTCGGACCACCGACAGTTGGCCCTGGCTGAAACGGTGTGTGAGGAACACCGGGAGTTTGAGATTGTGATGGGAATTGGAATGAGGGAGGTTGTTGGCTCGCTTGTCCTTGAAGCGAGGGAGACTGGATGGCTTGCGCCAATGAGGAGATGGAATGGCCTGCACGGACTCGTGGAGAGGTGCGATGGCCGGAGTTGACTCCTGGGGCGTGGGGGAAACAGATTTCCCCTTTAGAATGGCCTGGAAGGCCCGGAGCTGTTCAGAGGTAAGCTCCGTGTTGGCGAGGACGCCCAGTAAGGAAGTGATATCCTGTGGCGGGGACGTGTCCCCGGCAATAACCTGCACCTCATGCGAGGGGTCATGAGAAGGACCCGAGTCCATAGCATAGACTCGCGGGTCGGCTGTCAAACCACGGCTAGGGTGGTTCTCCTCAGAAGACTCGTGAGACATGCTCACAGTTCTCCCAGAACGCAAAAACATACACTAGCAAGTAGGTAGCAGAGATTATCAAACAAGTGGATGCCTTTACGCCCCTTTTTTTTTGTTTTGATTTTGATGATTTTTTTGTGTGTTTTTAGCGAGATCCGAAGTTCACACAAGATAGGGACCCTAGTTTATTTTTGTTTCACCGCCGTGTCAGCTAGGGTCTCTCGTCTCACCACGAATGAAATGACTAACTTCGGGGAACTTCAATGGTACAACCAGCCCAGTGAACGAAGAGGAGATTCTTCGATGTCGGGGACTTACGGAGGTCCCAGTGTAGGAGATTCTAGTCCGTTGAGAGGAATTCCCAAACGGAGAGTCCTTCCTTCACCGGGAAAGGGTGATCCTCAAAAAAAATGAAAAAAAGGATAGAAAAGAGGAATGGATGTATGCAATGGAATGCTGACAGATATATGGAGTGGGAAAACAACAGAAATAACAAACATGTAATAAACAAAGAACCAATCAGAACTGACGGTGCTGCCGTGAGCACAACGGGGGCGCGCGTGGGCGCCAAGGTGGAGAGGCACGGGTGGTGCCGAACTTGCAAGGGTAGCCGAGAGGAAGCAGTAGACGTCCCACCGTGATCGCCAATCTGTGAGCGACGTCACGCGGTTCGGAGTTCGATGGTGCGGGGAAGAGGAAGAAGCGGAGAGCGCGCGGGCTCCTTCTTTTTTTGTTTGTTTTGTTTGCTGCAACACAGAAATGAGAGGAAAGAGAGAAGGGGCCACCACGGGAGATTGCTCCGGCGGGGCGAGCGGGACAAGCGTGATATAGCAAAATATGGGGGTTAAACGGCCATAGCGGGAAGTGACTCGCCGCGGCCTCGGGGGGACGGGAATGGTGCAAAAATTAAATAACAAGAATTGAAACGGCCATTGGGGAAGTGACTCGCCGCGGCCTCGAGAATATGAGCAGATAATAAGATGACAGAATATGAAGAGGATACAAAGAGCGGGAATTTAAACGGCCATTGGGGAAGTGACTCGCCGCGGCCTCGATGATAAGAGCAGAATATAACAGAATATAAAGAGAATATAAGAACGGAAATTTAAACGGCCATTGGGGATGTGACTCGCCGCGGCCTCGATGATATAAGCAGAATATAACAAAACATAAAGAGATTATAGGAATAGAAATTTAAACGGCCATTGGGGAAGTGACTCGCCGCGGCCTCGATGATATAAGCAGAATATAACAAAATATAAAGAGAATATAGGAAACAGAAATTTAAACGGCCATTGGGGAAGTGACTCGCCGCGGCCTCGATGACAAGGTGTCACTACAAGAAAAATCGCGGATAGCGACCGACCTAGCGGTCGCTATTCAGTCGTAGATCGGTCGCAAATCTGTATTGCGACCGAACAGAGACTATCTAGCGACCGAACATGTCGGTCGCTATATACTAGTCGCTATATAGCGACCGACATAATTCGGTCGCAGTATCAGTCGTTACCAGAGACCGATTATAATCGGTCGCCTGATCGGTCGCTAATTAACGGTCTCAATTCGGTCGCTATTCGGTCTCTAATTATGTTGTATTTTTAAAAATAAAATTAACCTATTGGATTTATTCGGTCTCAATTCGGTCGCTAGTCGGTCGCCAAGTATAATTATTTAATAAAAGAAATATAACGTATAGTCGCTATTCGGTCGCAATTCAGTCTCCATGCGGTCGCTAATTTTGCATTATTTTTTTTTTAAAAATTTATTTAAACTGATAAATAAATTACCTGATAAATAACAAATTCATAACATAAATATAAAATCAACTACACAGACAACAATATCGACAAATCTCAAATTCATCACATACAAGCACCTGATAAATAACAATTTCATAAAACAATAATAAATCAACTACACGGATCACAATCTCCACGAACCTCAAATTACACACAATTAAAATAAAATCACAAATTAATCATACATCCATAATAATAAAATGACAACATACACAACTAAAATAAAATCACAAATCCTCCACATATGTCTCATCCTGGTCGTCGTCTCGTCCAACATCATCCTGGTCGTCGTCTCGTCCAACATCTCGCGACGGATGATCCTGTATATCATTTAAAAAAATTATAATCAAATCCTTAATAAAGAAATCAAGCATTAACAAGACTTAATAAAGAAATCAAGCATTAACAAGAGTATGCCAATAGTTTAAGCCAGCTCATTTTCATATATATAAATACACACACACAATATAAGTTCAAATTTCATCTTGTATTTTAAAAATGAAGTTTGAGCGCCGAGCTCAAACCGGGCATCCGATTTGGATTCCGTCAGTTCTGACAAGTCACTTTCATCTCCCCGGTCGTATTGGAATGATCGGCACGGCCATCCGACCGGTATTTCGAATTTTAGACCCCCGGACCCGTCCTAACAGTTCATTTGAACTAAGTGTATTTTAAAAATGAAGTTTGAGCGCCGAGCTCAAACCGGGCATCCGATTTGGATTCCGTCAGTTCTGACAAGTCACTTTCATCTCCCCGGTCGTATTGGAATGATCGGCACGGCCATCCGACCGGTATTTCAGATTTTAGAACCAAATGCCCCGTCCTAACAGTTCATTTGAACTAAGTGTATTTTAAAAATGAAGTTTGAGCGCCGAGCTCAAACCGGGCATCCGATTTGGATTCCGTCAGTTCTGACAAGTCACTTTCATCTCCCCGGTCGTATTGGAATGATCGGCACGGCCATCCGACCGGTATTTCGAATTTTAGACCCCCGGACCCGTCCTAACAGTTCATTTGAACTAAGTGTATTTTAAAAATGAAGTTTGAGCGCCGAGCTCAAACCGGGCATCCGATTTGGATTCCGTCAGTTCTGACAAGTCACTTTCATCTCCCCGGTCGTATTGGAATGATCGGCACGGCCATCCGACCGGTATTTCAGATTTTAGAACCAAATGCCCCGTCCTAACAGTTCATTTGAACTAAGTGTATTTTAAAAATGAAGTTTGAGCGCCGAGCTCAAACCGGGCATCCGATTTGGATTCCGTCAGTTCTGACAAGTCACTTTCATCTCCCCGGTCGTATTGGAATGATCGGCACGGCCATCCGACCGGTATTTCAGATTTTAGAACCAAATGCCCCGTCCTAACAGTTCATTTGAACTAAGTGTATTTTAAAAATGAAGTTTGAGCGCCGAGCTCAAACCGGGCATCCGATTTGGATTCCGTCAGTTCTGACAAGTCACTTTCATCTCCCCGGTCGTATTGGAATGACCGGCACGGCCATCCGACCGGTATTTCAGATTTTAGACCCCCGGACCCGTCCTAACAGTTCATTTGAAATAAGTGTATTTTAAAAATGAAGTTTGAGCGCCGAGCTCAAACCGGGCATCCGATTTGGATTCCGTCAGTTCTGACAAGTCACTTTCATCTCCCCGGTCGTATTGGAATGATCGGCACGGCCATCCGACCGGTATTTCAGATTTTAGAACCAAATGCCCCGTCCTAACAGTTCATTTGAACTAAGTGTATTTTAAAAATGAAGTTTGAGCGCCGAGCTCAAACCGGGCATCCGATTTGGATTCCGTCAGTTCTGACAAGTCACTTTCATCTCCCCGGTCGTATTGGAATGATCGGCACGGCCATCCGACCGGTATTTCGAATTTTAGACCCCCGGACCCGTCCTAACAGTTCATTTGAACTAAGTGTATTTTAAAAATGAAGTTTGAGCGCCGAGCTCAAACCGGGCATCCGATTTGGATTCCGTCAGTTCTGACAAGTCACTTTCATCTCCCCGGTCGTATTGGAATGATCGGCACGGCCATCCGACCGGTATTTCAGATTTTAGAACCAAATGCCCCGTCCTAACAGTTCATTTGAACTAAGTGTATTTTAAAAATGAAGTTTGAGCGCCGAGCTCAAACCGGGCATCCGATTTGGATTCCGTCAGTTCTGACAAGTCACTTTCATCTCCCCGGTCGTATTGGAATGACCGGCACGGCCATCCGACCGGTATTTCAGATTTTAGACCCCCGGACCCGTCCTAACAGTTCATTTGAAATAAGTGTATTTTAAAAATGAAGTTTGAGCGCCGAGCTCAAACCGGGCATCCGATTTGGATTCCGTCAGTTCTGACAAGTCACTTTCATCTCCCCGGTCGTATTGGAATGATCGGCACGGCCATCCGACCGGTATTTCAGATTTTAGAACCAAATGCCCCGTCCTAACAGTTCATTTGAACTAAGTGTATTTTAAAAATGAAGTTTGAGCGCCGAGCTCAAACCGGGCATCCGATTTGGATTCCGTCAGTTCTGACAAGTCACTTTCATCTCCCCGGTCGTATTGGAATGACCGGCACGGCCATCCGACCGGTATTTCAGATTTTAGACCCCCGGACCCGTCCTAACAGTTCATTTGAAATAAGTGTATTTTAAAAATGAAGTTTGAGCGCCGAGCTCAAACCGGGCATCCGATTTGGATTCCGTCAGTTCTGACAAGTCACTTTCATCTCCCCGGTCGTATTGGAATGACCGGCACGGCCATCCGACCGGTAACTTATGACCTATGCTCCTTTGTATGAACTGCCCTTCCTTTGCTTAGAGGTGCTGTTCCTGGCTTCCTGCCATGACAGTTACCAGACTTTGGGGAGATCTTTTCACCTAAATTGGCATATTTTATTCATGTCTACATGTTACTTTCCTTATATTATTCTAGCTTTATGAATATTTATAGATCTGTATCCTCCCCCACTCAAGTGAATAGAATTTATACATATCTTTTCACTTTCAGTTCTAACCAAAATCTCTATACACCTATGGAAAATCCTGCAGAACAGTCTGCCTGTTGATTCTAATATCCAGAGGATAGGTGTAAGATGATATTTAGAGTTAAGAAAATGATATTTTCCCCTCCTCAATCTAAATTCTTATATTTTGTAAGATGATATTTAGAGTTAACAAATAGAAAATCAATCAAATAAAATACTTACCGGAGGCTGCTGTGCAGGAGGTGCAGGAGGTGCTCTACTACTATCAATTCCCAAGGATGTGAGCATCTGGGAGACGGTCTGAGCGACGATGGTTGAGATATTCTGAGAGATATTCTGAGAGACGGTCTCGTTGACGATCTGCCTAAACATATCTGGAGTCATGGTCGGGGCGGCACTGGAAGAACCATCTGGGGCTGCTGGTGTGGTAAATGGAGAGGTCGCATGTGAGACCGAACTCGAGCATGATGATAACACCCTAGTCGTGCCCAAGCTATGTCCAAAACCATAAACATGTCCTTTCTTGGGTGCCCCAGATGCTGCAACCCAAATGGCAGGATCCAACTCTGGACGCTGACTGTCATCCCCGTACCTCTCATCCATTCGTCTACTATATGAGTCCTGCAAAAACCAAAAAAAAACAAAACCAAATTATTCTACAATTTAATCTTAAATGAAAACTATTAATGTATACACTTACCGCTACCTCCCGAGCTTTCTCACTAATGTAAGCATTTGTCCCTTTCTTCTTATGAGTTCGATCAAAAAGTTCATGAAATTGAGCTGGCCGCTTTAACTGTGCTTCCTGTTATTCAAATAAATCACAGTTTCATAATAGAAACAAAAAATTTATATATGTAGAAGTGTACTTACTAATCTCGCTTTATGTGTTGCAAAGGAGACAGAGCCACCCGTGTGTAAATTCGCTTCAGGATGCGCTGCTCTGTTTTGCTTTGCTTTGTTTGAATTGGCATTCCATTTCTCCGCTTCCCAAATGTTGCACAGCTCTGTCCAATACTCCTTTCTCATCCACACAGGCCCATGCTCCTTCCATATGTTCTTATCAGTACTTGCACATGCTTTTTTTGCATATCTTCGGGCATTGTACATAAGATGTTTGAAATTATCTCTTGCAGTAGCTGTCCATGCAAATCTAGCACGTAACTCATCTGAATGTTCTGTGAATCGATGATTCCTCTATATATTAACAACAACAAAAATTTATATGTTACATAACAAAGTGGGTTAAAATAATAATTGAAAATGACTTAATATGATAAAATAAGATAAATACCAAGAACATAGAGAACAATAAATCCTGAACACCCATCGGAAAATCAGCAAAGCGATGGATGGGGCCTGGAAAATGTGCTTGAATTGTCTTTGTAATAAATTGTGATGCTTGGGCTGGCTCTATTTTATTCCTGAAATTAAAAATATTAATACCACAATGACGAATAAATAACAAAAATAATGCATTACGTACCCTTCATTTATCCACACTGCCCGCATCGTCTCATTACAACAGCCCTCCCCCTCATGATGACTCGCCTCGTCATCAGCACGTACTATACGAATTAAATAGTATAAATAAAACAAACTATCAAAAAAACATAAATATGCAAATGAACATACCTGACTCAGCTGGGGGAGGTGTAGATCCACTCGCCATGTGTGATGGCGGTGCATAGGCCGTCAATGTACCCGTTGTCAGTGGTAACGGTGCAGAGGCCGTGGGTCCTGTAAGGATAAGAATCAGATAACACAAAAACATAAAGAATTATTTTAAACAAATACTCAAATGAATTATACATGAAAGTATACATACCTACTACCGGTGGTAGCGGTGCATCCCTCGGTGGTAACGGTGCAGAGGTCGTGGGTCCTGTGAAAATAAGAATCAGATAACACAAAAACATAAAGAATTATTTTCAACAAATACTACAATGCATTATACATGAAAGTATACATACCTACTACCGGTGGTAGCGGTGCAGAGGTCGGTCGTAACGGTGTAGAGGTCGTGGGTCCTGTGAAAATAATAATCAGATAACACAAATACATAATGAATTATTTTCAACAAATACTACAATGCATTATGAAGGGAAAGTATACATACCTACTACCGGTGGTAGCGGTGCAGAGGTCGGTGGTATACACATTCTCATCATTCAAAATGAGAACGTGCATATCAATCCCAAAGTCTTGAACGGGTAGGTTGATTGGCACGGGCTTAACACGCTCTCCTAAGATGCGTGCAATGTTAGGTTGCACCCACGCATCTCAGCTCACATACAACACCCAACTAATTAAATATTGACAAGATAATAACACAATCTAAAAACATAGCAGTAACATGTGAAATTGGCAATACATGTACACAATGAAAACATGAATTTTATTTTAACATCCAACATAAAGACAACACTTTCACTAGCTATTTAGCAGAAATAAAATATAGCATGATACTTTTTAGCTTAAAGACAACACTGTCACTAGCTATGCAGAAATCAAGTAAAGAAATTGATAGTATCGTCACTGAATAAGACAATAATAAAACACACTTTACTTTTCATCCAACACTATCCAAACAGTACTCTTAGCTAATGACATGTTTTAGATATTCTAAAATTAAGAAACTGAGCTACAATTCTAAAATGTCAATGTTTCTCTAATACTCATGTCATGTAAATTTAAACATATCAATAATTTATGAGGTTGTCAACCACGACTGCTAATCTTTTTTTTTTTTTGAAAATCTACAAGATGACTAGTAGCTTCCATTGACAGATTCCCCATTTTAAAAAGGCGCGGGTTTACATGATTTGCAACGTCTCGACAGTCCTCAACTATTGTGCCTAGAAGATATTATCTCGTAGGGGTATGTCTAAAATTATTGCAAATTCTGATGAAATGGCCCACATCTGGGTATTATGGAAAGACCATCTGCATGTTTCTCTGGTTACTAGAGATGATCAGCAAATTACTCTTCTCATGGGTCTTAATGGTCAAGTCCCTTTTCACTTAACTGCAGTATATGCAAAATGCAATGTGATTGAGAGAAAGGGTCTTTGGACTTCTTTAATTAACGTCCACTCTAACATTTCTGGTCCTTGGATGGTGGCAGGAGACTTCAACTACATTACTGATACAAAGGAAAAAATTGGTGGTAATGATCCTAATTCGATTGCAATGACTGATTTTAAGGACTGTATATCAAATTGTGCACTTTTGGATACTGGTTTCAAAGGATCTTCCTACACTTGGCATAACAATCAATCAGGAAGCAGGGGTATTTGGGCCAGACTGGATAGAATTCTAACCAATTCTGATTGGATGGCTCATTATGCCTTCTCCGTTGAACATCTTTCCAGGGAAGTCTCAGATCATGCCCCTCTACTTGTGTTGCAGACTCCCCAGATTAAAAGGAAAACCAGATTCTGTTTCCAAAAAATGTGGACTTATCATGACCATCTTCTTGCTGATGTTAAAAAGTGTTGGGATACTAGTCCTTTAGCTTCTTCACCTACCTTAACCCTTTATCTTAAGCTCAAGAGTCTCAGGCAAATGCTTAAAGTTTGGAATTATCAAGTCTTTGGTAATATTCATAATAATGTGGCAAAAGCGGAGGATGATGTTATTAAGGCAGAACACGCTTATGACACCCAGCCTTCCACTACAAATCAGACTGCCCTGGATGAGGCTAAACTTGTTCTGTCCAAAATGTTGCTTCAGGAGGAATGCTTTTGGAGACAGAAATCTAGAGTCCGATGGCTCACTGAAGGGGATAGAAATACCAGATTCTTTCACTCTACCACTTTAGCTAAGAGGAAAAAAATGTGCATATCTCAACTTCAAAACTCTGCAGGCCTTCTCACTTCGGACCCTGGGGAAATGACTTCAATTGCTGTGACACATTTTCAGGAAGCCTTCTCTTCCCAACATCATTTAGCAGATAGTACTGTTCTTGACTGTATTCCCTCTCTGGTTGATCAGTTAGACACTGACACCCTCTGCTCAATCCCTACTGCCGCAGAAATCCAAGACTTATGTCTTCAGGCTATCCCAAGATAGTGCACCGGGCCCTGACGGATTCACAGGTGCATTTTACCAATTTGCTTGGGGGATAATTGCCTCCACTGTGATAAGAGCTGTGCAGGAATTCTTTACTTCCCATGAAGACTTACCCAGATCTGTCACTGCTACCCTGGTTGCTCTCATTCCAAAACAAACAAATGCTACCAGAATTTCTGAGTTTAGACCTATTAGCCTGTGCAACTTCTTTTACAAAATTATTGCCTCTATCATTAATACTAGGCTTGCCAGCATTCTTCCTAAGATCATATCTCCTGAACAATCTGCATTTGTCAAAGGCAGAAATATTATTGAGAATATTGCTTTGGCCCAGGAACTTACCAATGAAATTGGCATGAAAATAAGGGGCTCTAATGTGATGATAAAGATTGATATGGCTAAGGCTTATGATAGGCTTGAATGGGATTTTCTCTTCAATGTTCTTAACAGGTTTGGATTTAATGACCAGTTCATCAGGCTTATTAGAAAAATGGTGCACAATAACTGGTTTTCTATTCTTATAAATGGTACCCCTGCTGGATTCTTCAAATCTTCAAGAGGGGTGCGTCAAGGTGATCCAATTGCTCCCTCACTATTTATCATTGCAGAAGAGGTACTCAGTAGATCTCTGACAAAAGCCTTCCAATGTGGCCTCATAGAATGGTATGCTAGTCCTAGACATTGCCCGAATATTTCACATCTTTTGTTTGCGGATGATACCATCATTTTTTGCAATGGCAATCTTATTTCAATAAGGAATCTCCTTAAGATACTACAAGATTATGAAAGAGCTTCAGGGCAGTCAATAAACACAGGTAAAAGTGGTTTTTTCATACACTCCAGGAATAATAACTCTACTGCCAGGAAAATTCAGGATGTCACTGGTTTTGTTAAACACTCCTTCCCTCATAAGTATCTTGGTTTTCCCCTGATCAAAGGAAGATGCAAGAAAATTCACTACACTGGTATTCTACACAATATTCAGAGGAGGATTTCAGGTTGGAAATGTGGGATGCTCTCCTAGGGAGCAAAACTAGTCCTTATCAAGCATGTCCTGATCTCATTGCCCATATACTTTCTTACATCTTCTTCACTGCATATTGGAACTCACCAAGCTATTGAAAAATCACTTGCCAATTTCTTCTGGGGTTCATCTGATCATGGTCACAGGAAGCACTGGAGAAAATGGAACAAAATCTGCACTCCTATCTCTTAAGGTGGACTGGGTATTATATCACTAAGGAATATGGAAACTCCCTTAAGTGTTAAAATGTTGTGGCAAGCTCTTCATTCAAATTCATTATGGGCCGAGTATTTCAGAGCCAAATATATTAGGAACTGTCCTCTCATCCAGGTTCAGTTTACAAATATGAAGGGTTTTGAAAGGAGAAGGTGGATCACTGCAAAAAATTTAATTATTCAGCATAAGAGGGTCATTATTGGAGATGGCAGCAGGACAAGCTTCTGGTATGACAGATGGATAGGCCAACACACCCTTGCTGATTTTGCATTGGCTGATAACACCATCAACCCTATGCTCTCTGTTCGGGACTTTATTGTACAGATGAATTCAGAAGACACAAATTGGCCTAACAGGTTTTTTACTGAAGAAATTAGCACTGCTTTGAAGCATGTTAAACTCAATCAGGAACATGACCTACCTGCTTGGAGCCTTTCTTCTTCGGGGAACTGTTCAGTCTCATCCACCCAAAAGGCTATTAGCAGGAACCAAGAGACTCAGACTTTCAATCAGTGGACTAGCATTTGGTCACCATGGCTGCCTTCCAAGATCTCCATTCATCTGTGGAAAATTATCAACAAGTGTCTTCCTCTGGATTGCAACATTCAGAAGATAGGGATTCCAATTTGTTCAAAATGCTGCTGCTGCAAGACCCCACAGACTGAAAATTATAACCACTTATTTATTTTCGGTGATTGGGCTTCTTACATATGGACATATTTCAGATCTAAGGGGTTGCAAATTGAAGAAAATTCAGCTACCTCAATGATACTCAACAATTTATGCTCCACTCAGAAAAAATCAATGTTTGGCCTATTTGGTCTAGCTGCTGTCGGAGTTAGTATGTGGGAGATTTGGTGTGCTAGAAATTCAGACAAATATGATGACTCCAAAACTTCCTGCCAGGGTCTCCTCCACAAAATCAGATACAAAGTCAAAGAAATATGTCAGATTTCCTCACTACCCGAAGCCAATCAGGAACATATCAGAATTCTGGATGCTCTAGGAATTCAATTTGCTAAACCAAAGCAGCTTAGAGCTATAGCCATTAAATGGTTTTGCCCTCCTTGGCCTTCTTTAAAACTAAATACTGATGGAGCATCTAAAGCCAATGGTGAATCTGGTGGAGGTGGGGTCATAAGAGATCACCTTGGAAATGTCATCCTAGCTTTCAGCCACTACTATGGATTCTCAAATAGCATCATTGCTGAGGCCCCTGCCCTATTAGATGGAATGAAGTATATCAAAATCACTGGTTCCACAGCAGCAATAATTGAATGTGACTCTCAAACTATTGTCAATATTATCAAAAGGAAAGCCACCTGCCCTTGGTCGATATTGTCCTATGTCAGGGAGATATGGAGCCTCCTTAATCCTGCAGATACCATTAATCACATCTTTAGAGAAGGGAACACTGTGGCTGATTCCTTAGCTTCTTTAGCTTGTAAGTTGAAATGTAATGCATCCTATTCCTCCTCTGAGCTTCCTACTCTCATTAGAGGTGCTGTTAGGCTTGATAAACTGGGTATGCCCAGTGTCCGCTTGATGTAATTTATCTTTACAATTGCTTTTACTCAATAAAATACCCACTGGTGGTTAGGTGGTAGAGTTCTTCTCTCAACCTTTCCACTAGGCAGGGCTTTCACATAAAAAAAAAAGAAGATAGTGAAACCCTTCAGTTTCAGAATGCTATAGGCAGTCTCCATGCATGCATGTGGAAATGACAATGTCTATAAAGCAAATTAAACCTTAAGTCAAAGTTTTGAATTCTTCAGCTAAAATCAATATGTAACTTCTACAGTCCACTGATAGTTTGCAGAGAGTTGAGTTGTTTGAACAAAGATTTATTGTTTTATGAATTTGGCACGTAAACTGTCGGGAGACATGTAATCACCTCTGCACGTGGATTGTGCTAGCTTTCACAGAAAAATTCCACACCTAAGTACATAACCATGCATGACTATGCATAAATCTTTGAAGTCGATTCTGCTGGTTCGGGTGCCGGAGGGGGTGACACAGAGAGAGAGGGATCAGAGAGAGAGAGGGTGCCAGGTGGAACCTTTAATGTTGTAGTCGGCGAGGGTGCGGCCGTCCTCCAGATGCTTCCCGGCGAAGATGAGATGCTGCTGGTTCGGGGAAATGCCCTCCTTGCCCTGGATCTTAGCCTTCACGTTGTCGATCGTGTCCGAGGAGTCGACCTCCAAGGTGAACTGTGCTTTGACCGCAGGGGGAGGGGGGGCTCCGGCGGAGGGGGGCTCGGGCGGGAGGCCGCAGGGGGAGGGGGGCTCGGGCGGAGGTTGGCTCGGGCGGGAGGCCGCAGGGGGAGGGGGGGCTCCGGCGGAGGGGGGCTCGGGCGGGAGGCCGCAGGGGGAGGGGGGCTCGGGCGGGAGGCCGCAGGGGGAGGGGGGGCTCCGGCGGAGGGGGGCGGAGGCCGCAGGGGGAGGGGGGCTCGGGCGGGAGGCCGCAGGGGGAGGGGGGCTCCGGCGGAGGGGGGCGGAGGCCGCAGGGGGAGGGGGGGCTCCGGCGGAAGGGGGCTCGGGCGGGAGGCCGCAGGGGGAGGGGGGCTCTGGCGGGAGGCCGCAGGGGGAGGGGGGGCTCCGGCGGAGGGGGGCTCGGGCGGGAGGGGCGTGGGGGGGCTAGGGCGGAGAGGGGGCCGCAGGGGGAGGGGGCTCGGGCGGGAGGGCTCGGGCGGGAGGGGGGGCTCGGGCGGAGAGGGGCTCGGGCGGGCGGGGGCCGCAGTGGGGAGTATGACGGGATCAGCGACTGATTGGAGACCGAAGTAAATTCGGTCGCAAGAACAGCGACCGATTGGAGACCGAACTAAATTCGGTCGCCAAAACGGTCTCACATATGCGACCGATTATTTCGGTCGCCGAATTGGTCTTTATTTGGGACCGACTAGCGACCGATTTAATCGGTCTCTAAGTCGGTCGCTATAGCCACTTTTTCTTGTAGTGTGTGATCGCCAGGGGCCAAAAGACCCCAAAATAAGAAGGTGATCGCGCCTACCTCAAGAGCGGGAGATGGCGGGTTGCTTCTTCCTCTCCTTCCGGCCGGCCGACGGAGAGGGCTTTCCTCGGTTACCCTTGCAAAATAACGACAAACAAATAACAAGTGGATTAGAAAGATGAATGTGTAGTATTCATATCCTTGCAATAAAAATGACGAAATAACGGGAAGACACACACCTGGTTGGTGTTATCTTTTAAACCCCTCTCGGACTCGAGTAGGAGGAAAATGAGATGATGGATGCGAGATGATGAATGCAAAAGAACTACAAAGAAAAGGAAAGAGTTGGCTTATTGGATGTGCCGGTGGCGAAATTCGGCGGAGCTCCGGCAGCGTGGGGACGACGTAGAAGCGCGGTGGATGAAGACGACCTCCCTCTCGCGAGCGTAATCACCCGAGAAGCCGGCAGAACCTCCACCTACAAAAGAACCCACGGGTTAGAAAAATGACTCCGTAGCCTCTGGGCTCCGGCAGCCTATCGGATCACTGCTTAGCTCCCCTAGAACTGAGGGGGTGGGCCTCTATTTATAGAGTTCCGGAAGGTGGAGGCGTCCAGGACCCTGGACACCTCCATCAGGGCCGAAATAATATTTTATTCTATTTTTATTGATTTTTTTAGAATACTTTTATGGGGGCGTCCAGGGTCCCGGACGCCTCTAACAGGTCCACCGAAAACCGACGACGGCCGCACGCGGTTTGGCACAACGCGTGGTTTTGTGAGCGGCGTCTCGTGATTCAGAAATGGGCGCGTCCAGTCATCTGGACGTCTCTAAATTTGGCTTTTTTCACACACGACAAACCGTCGTTCGGTGCCCGGCGCCCGTGAGTGAGTTGATGGAGGCGTCCAGGGGTCTGGACGCCTCCAAAAGTTTATTATTATTTTTTTTTATTTTTCTTTTGTCTTTTATACAAGGGCTGGCATTTTAATTTTTTTATTTATTTTTATGGAGGCGTCCAGAGGCCTGGACGCCTCCATTAATATGTATTTTTTATTTATTTTATTTTTATGCCAACTGGCATTTTATAAATATTTATTATTATTAGTTTTTATGGAGGCGTCCAGGGGCCTGGACGCCTCCATTAATATATATATATTTTTATTTATTTTTGGGCCTTGAGAAAAATAATAAAATAAATTATAAAAATGGGGGCGTCCAGGGGCCTGGACGCCCCCATTAAGACCCACCCGGGTCCTTAGATCGGGCGTCGGCGGCCGCCCGGCAGATATCCTTATTGGTTCCAGAACCTCCTGATGCGTTCGACTGGTGTTGATGCCGTCCGAATGCCGTGACGAGACGATTCCGGATGCCGAAAAGGGCGGAAGAAGACTCAGGAAAAGGAAGCACTCGAGCGATTCGAAATGCGTAGGCCATCGCGGGGCGTCGTATAGTAATATGAGACTTTCTCATGAGACGTCAAGAATGGCGTGTCTACAAATAGTTCTCGGGAATGTCCTCCTACTTGGGCAGTTGCTTCAGTCAAATCGGGGACGCAAGAAGAGCTTCCGAGCACTTCTGAGGAGGAGACACCGAGTGCTGTCGAGCCAAGCATGCCTAAGGGTCTGTCTTAGTAGTGTCCTCCACTCCTTTAGCCCCAGTGAGCAATGCCCATACAATGGTGGGGGACAAGCATAGAGGTCCCTCTCTAGAGGAGATGGAGGCCTTGGCACGACAGCGCAAGAAGGGGAAGAAGGCTAAAGTCCAGCCGTCAGTCCTTGCTCGCCAGAAGATTCCGAGTAGGACTCCACCGTCTCCGCCGCGTCAGGCGCCTTCTCCAAAGGATAGGGATGCTTGTGCTAGCTAGGCCATTGTAGTTCTCAATCCTTCCTCTACGCGATGGGTACCCTAGAGGAGGATCCCCGAGGGGAGCAGTAGCAATCTTCTTCCGACCGTCCGGGAGTTGATGGAGAGATTCCTACCTCTCGTCGATCGACAGAAGGTGAGAGACCCGCCACCATAGTCCATCGTGGTAGAGGGATATTGTGGGTTGATCATCGTCGCCCACTTGTTCGCCGTTTTGGACGACCGCCGCGTAGACGCATCGAAGGAGGCCTCTTGCCTACAGAAGGCTTTGGCTGATCTGGATGCCAAAAGGAGCACCCTCGAGCAGGACAAGAAGGCACTCGAGGAGGTGAATCATGCACTGGAGAGCGAAACAGTGGTTTGAGCAGACAATGATCTTGGCTTAGGACCAATTGAAGGCGACAAAGATAGCGATGGTGGAGGCAGCGAGAAGTGTGGCAGAGAGAGAAGCGGCCACGACAATGGAGTGGTTTAGGGCATCTAAGGAGTTTCATGAGGAGCTCAACGAGCTGGCCTACTCCATTTATGAGCCGATCAAGAATTGAGGGTTCCAGAAGGGTTGGGTGGCTGTCCTAGAGGCTGCAGCCAAATTCGCTGGCCACCCTGGGCTCCTTGATCTCCAACCTCCTCCTGACTATGATGAAGAGGAGCAGACTACGTCCATGGGCATCGAGGAAGACGAAGCACTCGCAGAGCAAGAAGGATGTTCCTTGGAGGCGCCCAAGGACAGAAGTGTTGTCGTCGCTCTAGAGGAAGGGGTCGTGGTTGTATCTGAGAGCCCCCCCAACGCTCGTCGCAGCCCTTCCAGCTCCTACTTCTCCAATTGCCGAGCGCATGAGTCCTACCAAGGAGTGAAGATGCCTCCTCTGCAAATTATTTACCTCTTCTTTCCCTTTACTTTTTTCGTTTGTATATGCGGAGTCTACCTCGCGAGGGGTATTCCAACCACTATCCTCCGAATACTTCGGAGATTTCTATAATTGACTCTCCATGATATCAATAAGAATCTCCCTTTCACCTAATGAGTTGTTCTTGGTGTTGCTTGTGCCTTGGTGTGCTCATACTATGGGTGGGAGATTTCCTCATTTGACCAGTATTACCACCCTTCATGGCCTCCAGATCTCTCTAGATTTTGAACAGCTGGCGTGGATTCAAGATGATTCATCTTCCAAAATCGTCACCTCGGGAGCCTCACCTATGCTTTTCAATTGGTTCGGCTTCCTAAATTATCGGGTGACAGAGGTCAAGGGCCACCCGTGACCCTCGGATGAGGCTGCTTCGCTATAAATAGGGGCTTGTCGTGGGAGCTTTGAGTGAAGAAGCTAAGCGATCCATCTCCCCCGTTCATCTACAGAAGCAAGTCACTCCCGTGCTTGACAATGTCGCACCAAGGGTCTGAGCACTCCTCTGGCTCTCGAGATGAAGCGTCCAACTGCCCATGCCTTTGCACAGAATCCTCTACTCTGCCTGTCTCTGGCTTATATATAGGCATGGCTTCTTCGACCTTCAAGATGGATGACAAGTGGAAGGCTTTTTGGACAGGATATCATGTGGGGTGGAAGGATGCCTGATAAGTGCACATTTATATATGATTATTTATGTCACATACATTATTTCTAGGTTTTAATGTTATTAGTTATGTAATTTTTGTAGTTAATATCAGTCTCACATTAAAATTATATTTTTATGTAATTAATTAAAATTTACGGCATAAAATAATATGTGAGATTTAAGATGCATGGAAGAGATAAATTGCATGACTATATAAGTTTTGAATTTTTATTAATAATGTTGTTTTATTTTAGGACCTAAAAAAATTATTTTAATTGTGTACATATTGGATGAATCACGGCTTGAAATGGCGACGTGTTCTGCATTGAAGCACGTCCTGGAGAGAAGACGCGATTTACTCGCGTCAACGAGAGATGACGAGGTTTGCATGGCTTATGTAGGCACAACATTCTCTCATTCTAGAGTTAAGAAGAAAGCAATAAAGGCTGCCAATGGAAACGGGTTTGGCGCATGCGCATGGGAAGGTGGAAGGTGTGTGTCTCTACCATGATTTGTGGGGAAAAGATTTCCCCGTTCTGCATGCGATGGAAATGGCATCGAAGGATGGCAGTGGCTATTGAAGGCATCGCATACGTGGCGACAATATGAAGAAGGCGGTTGGTGGCGTGTCATGTTCGCATGCACGAACTGGGAGTTGTGTTACATTCATGGAAGGAGGTTGGTGTGTTTCATGCACAAGGCATTGGCGGTGGTGTGGCTCATTCGCAAGAAGAGGTGTGTTTGCATGCCTGTTCGCTTACACATGGATGTGAGAAGGCAACACAATGGCTAAGCATGGAAGGCGCATGTGTTGGCGGCAAAGGCCACGTCACCATGGAAGGAAGGTATAGTCGTTGGTGCGTTGCATGAAGAGAAATAGGAAGTGGCTGGAGATGTGGGTTTCCACATTTACAAGCATGGAGTCACAACATGCATATTACATGTTGCATTTGCATCGCACTGAAAGAAGGCAAGCTAGCTGACTGGCGTTACATTGCATGGGGCACTCACGTTGGGTGTTCACTTGCATGGGTTTCCATGATTTGCATGGATGGCAGCTACATGGCAAGGTGTCCATGTGAGGAAGGCCAGCCCATTTTGTGTATGTTGGTGTGAAAAGGAATGGTGGCGCTCGAATGAAAGGAAGGGGGCTTCCCTGTTTGCTCACGCTCGTGAAGAAGGGAGGAGACGTGCTGCACTTATGACACTATTGCCTATATAAAGGCTCTTGATGGCTGTGTAGTGGAGGAACTACTCTTTAGATTTTTTTTTAGTTTTTAATGCTTGTAGGAGTAGGGTAGATCCCCACATCTTCTTCTTCCTCCTCATTCTTCTTCTTCTTCCCATCTACGTACCTCTCGTTTCTTCTTCTTCCTCTTTCTCTCCAACATCTTCTACTTCTTCTTCCTCTTCTCCATAGCTCCCCTAGATCGTTATCCTTTCTTCTCTCTCTAATATCCCTTCAAAGGCGGTGTCTAATTCGATGCGATCGGTGACTTGCAAGGATAGTTTGTGATCGAAGGCTCAAGGAGGACGACGACGTCATCTTCTTCCATAGCTCTCCATATTTGGTTCTATTTAGAAATTTATTTTTGGAAGTTGTAATTTTTATTTTCCGTGCAATTTTTATTTTTCGTGCTTTGATATTGTACTTTTTCTTTCAAACAATAAAATAGTGTGATTTGATTGTCTCTTTCTCAATCTTGCTCTCTCTCTCTATTTATTATTTCTCTCTCTTTTATTTCTATCTCTTAATCCTCCAATTCTATTAGATAGATTTATTTTATGCTATTTTAATTTTAAAATCATAAAAGAATCAATTCACAATTTTTGCTATAAAAGAAACTTAAAGTTTTCAATTTAAAATTTTAACCTCTCCGTGGATTTGACCTGTACTTATTATTACGCTACGTACTTTTGTTTTGTTGCGAGTTCGGTTGATTGAATAGTGTTTTTAACGATGAGCATTACGACATATCACTGTCCTGCACAAGGTCCACAGGTTGTATGACATTAAGGGAGTGTTGAGCATCTCCCTCAACGTCGGGCTAAAATTTGATGAGATCGAGCCCTCTTCCCCTCCTGGTTTTCCCTATTTGGGGTGAGTGGGCCCTACTCATTCATGCATGTGCTTGGGTGTTCATGTACCTTCCCCCGGTTGCTTTAATGAAGAAATCTCATTTTTCCCCTTTCTCCTATTTCTCCTTTGTGAGAATGTCTTGTACATGCTTTCCGACATATATCATGAAGTATTATGTAGGAGCTTTAAAGGGTAGGACTTTGTCCTAAGGTTGGTTGATCTCACCTTAAAGTGGATTAGTTGGCTCTAACCATAACTTTTAGTCAGACGAATCATACATGCCTAGTTGGCTGGCTCTGGCAAGCTGCTAGTTGGGCCTTCCGTTAGATATTGATTCGGGCACCGTCATTCCGAGGGACTTGTTGGTCGCTTCTCTAGTTAGGAGGGGACTGACTGGCCTCTCATCATATGGGGCTGTTTGGCCAACTCTAGCAAGCGGCTACGCTGGCCCTTCTGACTGGTATGGAACTAGGATCCTTCGTTTCGAGGGGCTATTGGTCGCATCTCCTATTTGGAGCAGACTAGTTGGCCTCACTCTTGGAAGCATAACGGCCTCATGTCACTTAAATGATTCGATAAGCAAACCATAAGAAACAATAAGTTGTAATAGGCACCAACATTTTCATTGATAATAAGTCCTTAAATTTACAGAATTCTTGGTGCAAGACACTTCTCGACCATCTAATGGGCGAGTCTGTACTCCCCCTTTCCAAACACTTCGTGATTCTAAAGGGGTCCTCCTATTTGGGTGCCAATTTGCCCGCTGCTAATCACGAGTCAGCGACACTTGCACGCCAGAGAACCAAATCACTAGGGAAGAAAAGGCGTTCCTTGACCCAAGCATTATAGTAATGAGCCAATCGCTGCTGATAGGCGACCAGTCGTGCTCAGTCTCGCTCTCTGCCCTCGGACAATAAGTCCAAGTTCTCCTGTAGGGACCAGTTGTTGCGTGTTTTGTCGAATTGTCCCACTCTGAGAGTAGAAATGGAGATCTCCACAATAATCACCACCTCCGCTCCATTGGCCAAGTAGAAAGGAGTTTCACCTATAGCCGTCTGAGCAGTAATGCGATGTGTCCATAGAAATCTAGGCACTGCCTCTACCCATGATTCACCGGCCTGCTCTAAGAGGGTCTTGATGTCATGTAGAAGTGTCCAATTTACGTTTTCCACCAATCCATTGGCTTGAGGATGTCCCATCGAAGTGTAGTGGTTCTAAATTTCTAGCTCCGTGCATTTCTGGTGAAAGAAGACGTTATAAAACTGACGACCACTATCGGTGGTGAGGACTCGTTGGATCTCGAGCCAACATATAATGTTCTGCAGGATGAACTTCCAAGACACATTGCCACTGATTTTGGCGAGCGTTTTGGCCTCCACCCACTTGGTGAAGTAATCGATGGCAATAATCAAGAACTTCTTTCGACCTTGGGCTTCTAGAAAGGATCCGAGGATATCCACTCCCCACAGGGCAAAGGGGCGTGGCTCCATTAGAGTGCGGAGTGTGGTCGTCGGTTGGTGATGGAGATGCCCCTACCTTTTGTATTGGTCACATCGGCGAACATATCTAAGGCAATCCTGGTGCATGGTCGACCACCAGTATCCTTGTCTCAATAGGCTTCTGGCGAGCACTCTTCCCCCAACATGGCTACCACACAAGTCTTCGTGGACCTCCTTAATGGCTTGCTCCACCTTAATGGGGAACATGTATTTGAGGAGAGGCGATGAGAGGGAGCGCTGATAGAGGCGTCCGTCAACAAGAGTGAAGTGGACAGCTCAGGTCCTCACATGTCAAGCTTCCAAGCGGTCCTCGGGGAGTTACTTTCGGCACATAAAATCTAGGATGGGATCTATCCATGAAGGCTCGTAGTCGATGGCATTGACTTGGAAGTCCGCTTCCTCGATGCTCGATCATTGCAATTCCTCGATCAGGACCGACCGAGAGTTGACCAAAGCTAACAATGATGTAAGGCGAGATAGTGCATCTGCTTGGGCATTCTACGTCATCAGAATGTGGACGATGTCAAAGTGTGTGAGGCCCTTAGATATTTCCTTGACCTACTGCAGATAGCGTATGATATCCCGGACCCTTCGGATCCTTCTTCTCGGGTCCCGGATCTGCTTTCTCGGAGAATTTATTTCCATTATGCCTGGAATTATTTTCTGGACATCTTCCGTGCTCGGATCCGTGTGATTCGGGTCAGTCTCGGAGGCCGCGGGACGTGTTCCGCGTGTTTTTCGCGTGTTTTTCGATTTCCGCGTGTGTGTTTTGGGAAAACTTACGGAACCCCGTAGCGGGTGAACCGGGTCGTTCACCTACCCGCGGGTGGTACTGTTCCGATCAGCGCGTTCCGAGAATCGAGAAAATGTATTTTCTATTTTTCAATATTTTTTAATTTTTCAGATTTTCTATAAATACCAAACATTTTCCTTTTTTTCCTTTTTTCCTTTTTCTTCTTTTCTCCTTCCCCTTCTTCCTCCTTCCCGTGAGCCCACCGCACCCCCCTCTCTCCCGTTCGGAGCTCGCGGCCCCTTCCTCCTCCGGCGACGGGTGGTGGACGACGGCGCTGACGCAGTGACGGCGGTGGCGGCGAGAGGAACGCGGCGGTGTCTTCCTCGCGACGTGGGGAGGCGTTCTTGTTTGTGGGTTTAAAAGCTTCTTCCTTCGTTTGGCGGCGATCCGGAGGAGCTCTTGCTCCATTGAGGTAGGGAGACGAATCCCCATGCTCATCCCGTCATCCCCCGCGATTTGTAGGCCGAGGAGAGGTCGAGAGGGGCGTTTTTTAGCCGGGTAGGGCAAAATCCATGTTTTGGGGGTTGTGTGCCGATCTACCATTTCGTCGCGTTTCAGACCGATTCGAGAGCGTAGATGCATGCTAGGAGTTATAGGGGAGCTTCCCCCTTGTTTTCCCCCTCATTCATGGATGATCGGGGCGTGGAATGGGATTTTGGGATTCTTCCCGCCGTCCCGTTCTCGGGTGAGTGTGGCGGTCCTTCCAGTGACCGCCAGACTCCTTGGCGGCCCAAGGTAGGCGCGCCAGATGCCCTGGCGGCCTAAGGTGGGCGCGCCACAGGGCACTGTTTTGTCGATGGGGGTCATCATCAGCTGGCGGCCGCACGATAAACCGCCAATGTGGGTGGTCGCCAAAGCTTCGGCCGCTACCCTCGTTTTTGATCGTTGTGCCTCGGGGCGCATGTTTCTGACGGTTGGGGGTCACGTGCCTTTAGCAGCCGTAGCTACGGCCGCCAGAGGATTTCTAGCGGGCCAAGGTTGGGCCGCTGGAGTGCTGTGGCGGCCTGAGATGGGAGCGCTAGAGCCAACATGACTTACCTTCTAGAGGTCCAAGATTGGGCTGCTAGAGTCCTTGTGGCGGACCAGAGCTGGACCGCTAGAGCCTGTGGATGCCCAAGGTTGGACCGCCAGGTACTGAGCTGCACCGGGTGGGTGGCAGTCCCGTTCTCTTCGATCGTGGTTTCTGTGAGTCATTTCTTACCTCCGGTGACACGTCCACTAGTCGTAGCCTTCTTACGGCACGCGGTGCTGACCCACCCGGGAGTGGTGGAGCGGCTGACCCGAGAGAGACTGTGAGTAGGCTGGTTACCGTAGGGCCCCCACGTACAGCCGAGTCCTGGCTTAGGGGGAATTACCAGCTAGAGGATAGGCCTAGGGCGTATGGTTTGAGTGTGCACACGGGGCTGAGGGTTTCGGACCCGTGCTGACGAGCGCGACCTCAGCTAGTCCTTGTTTTGTGGTACTACTGGTTACTGAGTGTGTCTGAGTCTCACGCCCGGGGCGTTGTACGTAGCTAGACACTTGTGACGCGGTGTAAGACGTCAGGGGACGCATCCGGTCGTTCTTCTAGTGGGTGGTGCTCCTGTCTACTGGCAAGTACGGACTCGAGTTTTTACGGACGGAGGTTTGGTTGTACGGTACGGTTAGTTAGATAGCTTTTCCATTTATTTATTTCTGCTTGTTGGTTCCACCGTACTCCTGTTAGGTAGTGTTACCTTCCGCGGTTTTCGCGCCTTGCTGTCATTTTCCTCGTTGTGTGGTGAGGGTCTGAGGGATCCCTACTGGGCCAATGAAATGAGGCTCACCCCTGCTTTTTAGGTGAGGCGGGGTCGTTGAGAGGTGCGGCAGAGTTTCAGTGTGGTTCTTCTAGCCAGGGTTAGTCGCCAGTCTGCCAGAGCTGGGGGATGCCCCGTGTAGTTGTACGCCGGGGAATGTCCCGTGTAGTTGTACTTTTCCTTCCGTGACTGTACTTTATTTGGGCATGAGATACACTGGACCTTGTATCAGTTTATTTTTATTTTATCTTATGCTGTGCATTTTATTTTGATCGTTGTGCTATCCCTGCAGTTGTTTCAGCTTCTCTTGTACTCTCACATCATCCCTTTCTACCCTTCCGAGTCTTCGGGCTCGTGGGTTGGCGGGCCGAGATTCGAGACGCACCGGTTCCTTTCCGGTACTCGGATCCCGGGTCGTCACATAGCGAGTCATTGAAAGCTCTCAGACTTTATACTATTTCTTTACCTGATTAGTGACTAAGAGAGACTCACTGTAAGCTCGGAGGTGAAGAGCTACGAGGTGCTTGGCCATATAGATGCTGTAGATGAGTGCTTTATATTCAGCGTCATTGTTTGGCGTTGAGAATTGGAAACACAGGGGATACTGAAGCTCCATCCCCTTAGGTGAAGAGAGGACCAGGCCTGCACCACTGTCGTTACAGCACGATGACCCACATGTAGGTTCGTGAGAGGAGCCTCTGAGCACTTCTTCTTCAAGGAGCGTACATTCAACGACGAAGTTAGCAAGAGCCTATGCCTTGATGGCAATCCTCGGGCGAAAGTTGATATCGAACTTCCTAACTCATTAGTCCACTTGATCAATCTCCCTAAAAGCATAAGGATTCTAGAGAACCTGATGTAGGGGTTAGTCAGTGGGGACCACTATGGAATGAGCGAGGCAGTACGACTTCACCTTCCTGACAGTAGTTACCAAGGCGAGGGCGAACTTCTTTACTCAAGAATAGCACAACTCCACCCCTTGGAGAACCTCGATGACGTAGTATACCAACTTCATTATTCTCTCCTCCTCGCTGGTGAGCACAATGCTAAGCATGTTCGGTGTCAAGAATCGATAGAGAGACAACTGCTCGCTTACTAGAGGGTTGGAAAGGATGGGAGGTGAAAATAGATAGTTCTTGAGCTCTTCAAAGGCATCATCACACTCCTAGTCTCATTCCACATGCCCCTTCTTGTCCAATGACCTGTGAGCTTGTCCGATAAACTTGAAGAACAATAGGCAGTGCTCGGTAGCTCTGGCCAAGAAGTGGTTGAGTGCTGCAACGCGGCCAGTGAGGTATTGCATGTCGTGCACCCTCTTGGGTTGCCTCATTTCTAGTACCGCCTTTATCTGCTCGGGGTTGGCTTCTATCCCTGAGTGAGTAACTAGGAATACGAGGAAGTTACTTGAGCAAACTCCAAATGCACACTTGTTCATATTGAGCGCCCTATTAAATCTCCGAAGAGTGGCGAATGTCTTAGCGAGTTCTGTAAGATACTCGGACACTTGGAGGCTCTTGACAAGCATTGTAATATCCCGTACCTTTCGGATCCTTCTTCATGGGTCCCAGATTTAGTTTTTCGGAGTGTCCAGCTCCGTTGTGTCTGAAATTTCGTTTCGGACATCTTTCGTGTTCGAATCGGCACGATCCGGAGTTGTTTCGAAGGCCCGGGAGCGTTCTGCGGCTTTTCCGCCCGTGTTTTCCGATTTCCGGCGTGTGTTTCGGCAATCCCTTCGGAATCTCGCTGCAGGTGGAGCGGGTCGTTCACCTGGGCACGAGTGGTACCGTTGTGATCGGTGCATTCTGAGGATTCTGAAAACGTAATTTTCTATTTTTTGATATTTTCCAAATTTTTCGGATTTTCTATAAATACCCCCATATTTCTCTCTCTTCCCCACCTTCTCTTTCTTCTTCTTCTTCTTCCTCCTCCGTTTCTCCCCACCGAGGCTCCCTCTCTTCCTCCCGTTCGACCGCGGCGAGCTCCCTTCCGGCTGCAGATGGCGGCGGGGCGACAGCGCGGCGACGTGGGTGACGGCGAGGTGATCTCGTGGACGTGCGGTGCTCGTGGGAAGCTTGAAGAACGAGGGTTTTCCAAAGCGATTTCTTGCGTTTGTGGATGATCCGGCGGAGCATTCACTCCATTGAGGTAGGGTGACGTTCCCTAGCTCCCCGCCGTTCCTTTCCGCGATTTATAGGCCAAGGGGAGGCCGAGAGGGGCGTGATTGAGCGGGTTTGGGGTTTTCCATGATTTGGGGAGAGCTCACCCGATCTATGGATTTGATGCATGATTTCATGTTTTGGTGGCCTAGAATCATGCTAGGGGTCCCCAGGGGTCTTCCCCTTTGATTTCCCCCTCTCCGGTGGAGGCATGGGGGCGTGGTCGGAGTTTTTTGGGCGTTTCCCACCGTTTCGCCGTCGGGTGTGTGTAACGGTCCTTCCAGGGACCGTCACACAGTGTGACGCGCCTGGGAGGGTGTGTCACACGCCCTTTGTCAGCCTTTGGGGGTCAGGGGCTGTGACGGTCCCCCGATAGACCGCCACAACCGTGTGACGCGCCTGGGAGGGTGCGTCACAACCCCTGTTAACCAGCTGGGGGCTGGGGGTGTGACGGCCCCCGATAGACCGTTACAGGCGTGTAACGCGCCTGGGGTGGGCCGTCAGAGGCATCCGACCGTTGGTTTATGACCGTTGTTTTGACCGTTGGGGGTCAAGGCATGTGACACACCAGACCTGGCGCGTCACATGCTTGTGACGGCCCGGGGTGGGCGCGTCAGGGCGCTTTTGAGCGTCTGAAACCCCAGGCGGTGTGACGGCCGGCGTCGGACCGTCACACCCCGTGACGCGCCTGCGTGGGGGCGTCACAGTCTGTAACGCGCCAGGGCAGGCGCGTTATGCTTCGCTTTGCGCTGAGGGTGTGACGGCCTGCGTAGGACCGTCAGACTTCCTGTGACGGTCCCGCCTAGACCGTCACGTGCCTGTGACGGTCCAGGGGCGGACCGTCAGGCGCCTGGTTGCCCCGAGAGGGCTGCAACCCCGTTTTTAGTCCGATTGTGGCCACCGTGTGAAGGGGCCGGTGCGTGGGGTGATCCCCGTGCGTCGTCGGATGCGGGCGTCGTTTTCCGTGACTTTAGAGTCTACTCCTTCAGTGACCCTCCACTAGTCGTAGCCTACCAGTACGCGGTGCTGGTCGCACCAGGGAGTGGTGTACGGGCTTACCCTTAGAGGCGGTTTGTGGACCGGTTGCCGTCGGGCCCCACGTCTTACAGCCAGAGTCCAGCTGAGGGGAAAATCGGTCAGAGGGCCAGACCAGGGACGCGCGGTCTGTGTGTGCACACGTGGTTGGGGGCGGTTGGACCCACGTCGACGGGCGTGAACCTAGCTAGTCACTTGTTTGTGGTTACTTGTGCGGTGTTCGTGCCTTGGGTAGGCGCTACCACGTCAGGCAGTTCACTTGCGGTGCGGTGTAAGTCGTCAGGGGACGCTACCGACTGTGCTTCTAGTGGGAGGTACTCCTGTCGAGTGCGGAGTGTCAGACTGTCAGTTTCGTGGCTTTGACCTTCGGGTTTTCCGAGTCGACCGTTGAGTTTCGGTTGTCTCACCGTGGCACGTGTGCCGGTTTACGTGCCGTAGGACTTTTGTTTTGTAGAGTACATGGCTTTCCTTTCCGATGTACTCTCCTACCGCTAGCGTAGTGGTTTCCCGTTTTACGAGGTAGGGTTCGAGTGATCCCTACTGAGTCTTGTTCCGAGACTCATTCCCTGCGTGTTTTCACCGTGTTTCAGGTGAGGCGCCGCCCCAGGGGAGCGCGTCTGGGGCGCAGTGTGGTGTGGGTGCCCAGAGGTAGTGCCAGAGGTCAAAGCCGGGGTATGCCCCGTGTAGCTATACTTTCCTTTCTTGTCTCTGTACTAGTTGTGGACTACGATTGTTATTTTATTGTTATTTTGTGGACCATGTAAAATGTTAATTCATTTCATGCTTAATAATATAAACTGTTTAATTTCTGCAATTACTTGTGATACTTGTGTAGTTTCCACACCATCCTTCTAACCCTTCCGAGTCTTCGGACTCGTGGGTGGCGGTGCGAGTCTCGGGTTATCGGGCCTTCCCGGTAATCGGATTCTCGGGTCGTTACAAGCATGCCATCAATGTACACCTCCATGTTGTGGCCAATCTGAGAGTCGAACATGTGATTGACCAACAGCTGATAGGTCGCCCCCGCATTCTTCAAACTGAAGGGCATCCGCGTATAACAATAAAGCCCATGGTCGGTAATGAAGGTGGTCTTGCCTTCGTCGGGTTTGTGCATGATTATTTGGTGGTGTCTATAATACATATCTAGAAAGCTAAACATTTCGTGCTCAGATGTCGCGTCTACTAGTTGGTCGATGAGTGGCATGGGAAAATAATCCTTGGGAGTGCCCTTGTTGAGGTCGGTGTAGTCGATGCACATTCGCCACCTCCCGTTGCGCTTCAGAACTAGGACTACATTAGCTACCCACTGGGGGTAGTGAGTAGGCCTAAGTAATCCAGAGCGCAACTTGTTGCCCACCTGTTCCTTGATGATGGCCTATCGGTTTGGGTTGCAGTGACGCCTTCGCTATTGGACCGGACGACAGTGGGGGTCCAGATTGAGCTTGTAGGTGATTACCTCTGGAGGAATGTCAGGGGGTCATCCTTCGACCAGGCAAACCCATATTCATTGGCTTCTAGGAAGTGCTCGAGTTTCTCCCTTTCACCTTTAGATAGTAGGGAATTAATCCTCAGAACCCAACCGGGGTCCTCCCCAATTTGAATAACGTAGAGGTCCTCGGCCAAGGTTCCTCTGTTGGTCCTAGGCTTGTCCACCTTTGCCTTCTTTTCCAGCGGAGGTACATCAGTTGCCTTCTCTTTGCTGAGATCAGGTAGCACCATCTAGATTCCCTTTGATCTCCTCGGACTTCTCCCACCCTGTAAGGAGTAGGGAACTTGAGTTTCTGGTGATATGAGGAGAGGACTCCCTTTAGGACTCTTACGATACCGCGGCCAATGATGACATTGTATCCGGACATGCCCTTCACAACCGTGAAGTCGGCTATGAAAGTGATCTACCGTGGAGCAGTTCCTAGGGTGATCAGAAGAGAGATCTGACCTTCAGGATAGACGGTGGACCTAGAAAATCCAAACAAAGGGGTGTGTAAAGGGTTGAGGTGAGAAGAATCCACACCCATCATGCAAAGACAGTCGTAAGTAATAACGTCCGAGCCACTTCCATTATATGCCAACACATGATGCAAAGTTCATTAGTTTATGGTGATAGATACAACCACAACATTGTTGCGGGGAGTGGTCATGCCTTCTAGGTTCTCATCCGAGAACACTATGGGGTCCTTGAGGTGATCCTTGCCAGGGATCCTCACAGGCGAGCCGCGGCAACTGGGATCGTCCCGCTCGACTTAGTTCACTTGCCTTGCGTATGAGCGATTCCTACTGGAACTATTGCCTCTCAAAGTTGTCCCACCAGAGATCATCATGGTCTTCCTTCCGACGGGTCTATTGTCGATGGGCAGAGGTGTATCTGCCCTCCTCTACTGTCACTCCATCGCTTTGGCCACAAACTTGTCAAGAAGACCTCGTCGAATGAGGTCCTCGATTGCATCATTGAGTTGGACACAATCATCAGTGTTGTGGCCATGGTCACAATGGAAGTTGGAAGCACAATACTTCCTCAGGTTTCGCTTCTTTGGGTCAAACTTCAGCTTCCCAGGCCACAACAAGAATGATTCGTCCTGGATCTCCACGAGGATTTGATCCGAGGTAGCGGTTAGAGAAGTATACTACATGTAGGCAGGTCCCCCTCTCACAGCATCGCGATCACGGTGCTCCCTCTTATCAGTATCACATCTGGGATGCTCGAACGAATGCTTCGGCTCAGAAGTGTCACCTCCAGCTACTCGGCCGAGCACGATAGTGTTTTGCTCACAGCTGGCGTGCTTCTGGGCCAATTCCTAGAGTGTCATGGGGGCTTGGACCCCCAGGGCTTGTCGGAGAATGGTGTCTCGTGTGCCCTGCGTCAGCGCGGTCATCGCAATGCTGACATCTAGGCAAGGGATGCAGAGTGTCTCCTTGTGGAAGCGAGAGACGAAGTCCCATAAGGGTTCATCATGTCCTTGCCTGATGGTATGAAGCTTGACGGTGGTCCCCTCCTCCTTCTTGCTGCTGAGGAAGTTCTCTTTGAATATCCTCCTCATCTGTTAGGAGGAGGAGATGGAGCCCTCTAGCAAGGATTTTTTTTTAACTCAAGTCAATACCTATTACGGCAGGGAGAGGACGAGCGATCACCCCTAGGGAAGGAGAGAGGCGCTCAACCCCAGCCGCCCAATAGCAAAATGTATATATATATGGTGAAATGGGAGAGTACAAGATCGTCTAGGGCCGAACAGAGGGGCACCCTACCTTATCAAGCCGGTAGGGGCCTTTTACAGACAGTGGAAGATCAGCCCAAGATTGCCAAAAGGAGGGAGATGACATGGAGCATCCCACGGCAGCCAACATGTCGGCCACCTGGTTAGCCTCCCTAAACACATGGGAAATAGAGACATCAAGTGAGGAAAGGGCGGCAGCCACATCAACCAAAATGAAAGAGAGCTTCCACGGGCAAGAGAAGTGGCCGTTAACAATGTGTGCCAACACAAGTGAATCGGTCTCAACCCCAACTGAGCATACACCGTGTTGAGAGCAAAGTAGGAGGCCATCCCGAAGGGCAAGCGCTTCAGCTTCAAGGCTGGAAGATGCGTGTGGGAAAGCCGCAGCCGCAGCCCAAACAAGAGAACCTTTAGAGTCACGAAGTACCATGCCACCTCCTGCCTCGCCCATACCACGCTTAAAAGCGCCATCGACATTTAACTTCAATCTGCCCGAGGGAGGGGGACACCACCGAATGAGTCGAGGCGGGGGGTTACGTGTCACCATAGGAGAGATGTCCCATGCTCGAAGTGTATCCACTTGTCGTGGTAGAAGCTCACGTCCTTTCAGCTGGCCTCCTTGAACAATACCACGAATAGATAGCATGACCCTGCAAAAGATGTGTCTGGCGTTCATAGGCCGGCCCTCAAAGCGGGCCATATTTCTGCTAGCCCACAGTTCCCAAATGGCAGCCAAGAGAAGCCATCGGCCCAAGGTCCCAGCAACAGTGGAGAGGTGCAGAGTGCCCAAGTAATCAAAAAGCACCGCCGCGGCTGTGTGAAGTGCACCAAAGAAGTATGGTGTGAAGTCCGACAGAAGCGCCCAAAGCTCCTTTGCCACAGCGCCATGGAATAATAAGTGTAGGTCGGTCTCCAAACATGGAGAAGAACATCAATTGCACTTAGAGCAGAGAGGGATGCCACACGCCATTATTGAGGAGTCCACCGGGAGGCAGCCATGCAGTACCCGCCAAGAGAGAATAGACCATTTGAGAGGCACTCGGAGGTCCCAAATACACGCCCAGGATGGAGAGGCTGCAGGAGAGAGTGCCTTACGGACAGAACAAGTGGAGAATGTCCCATCGGTGGTGAGGGTCCATACCCAATGATCATGTGAAGAAGTGGATGCTACAATGTGCTCCAATGCTTGCCTCGGACAGAACTGCCATGCAACATCAAGAGAGGGCTGCGAGTTACCTGTGAGAGCATTGATAGCCGAGCATCCTTTGTCAGGCAGGAGATTCCAAACATGCGGTGGCACATAGTCTTTAAGTGGAGTGCTGCCGGTCCATACATCAAACCAAAAGGATGCGGAGGAGTTATCCTTAGAAATGAAAACCCGATGGTTGGCATGAATGAGCCCGGCTGCTAGCTGCCAAAGAATTCTTTCTGCTGCTGAAGTGAGTTTAAAAGATGCCATAGAGTAGTGTTCCACATGAAGATGTTTAGCCCGGAAGAAGGAGGCCCAAGGGGTCGCGCCCGTAATAGCTCTCCACAGGAGCTTAGCCCGCAAGCCAATTTGCAAAGTGTGGAGGTTGAGAACTCCTAGACCGCCATTGTCAACCGGTCTAGAGACAGTAGACCAATCTTTCCAATGCTTCTTTGGCGATCCTTCATAAGAACCCCAAAAGAAATTAGCTAGAATCCGGTGGAAAGCTCTAGTAATGGTCTTTGGGATGGCGGTAGAAGCAAGAGTGTAGATCGGCAGAGTAGAGAGGACATGCCGAATAAGAATCAGACGTCCTCCGGATGAGAGGAATACCGATTTCCAGCCTTGAAGCTTGGCAGCCGCATTAGCAAGAAGATAAGAGAAATGCCTTGGTCCGCTGCGGCCATGAAACAGTGGAATCCCCAAATAAGTTAACGGGATAGTCCCCATGGAGAAGCCAGTAACCTCCGCTATCTTCCTGCTCAAAGACGTTGGAGCATGGCGGCCCACAATAAAAGAGCTCTTGGAAGAGTTGATGAGTTGGCCCGAAGCAACCTCATATTTTTTTAGAAAAGACATAAGGGCCCTGAGGTGGCGAACGGAGCCATTAGAGAACACCAAGGTGTCATCTGCATAAAGAAGGTGAGACATAGTACGACACCGCCCCAGGGTGTGAAACCAGCCCCCACGACTCCTCCGGAATAGAGCCAACAAGCCACGGCTAAGAGCTTCCTCGGCCATAATAAAGAGTGCCGGGGCAATGGGGTCACCCTGACGTAGACCCCTAGAGGATCTGAAAAAGCCATGAGACGTTCCATTGACAAGGATGGAGAACCAACAGTTGGTGAGAAGCGGCTCAATAAGAGAAATGACCGAAAGGTCAAACCCAAATCTTCGAAGCACTGTGAGTAAGAAGTCCCACTCCATCCGATCATAAGCCTTGGCCATGTCAATTTTGAAAATAACATTCCCTCCACGGCATTTGCTGTTAAGGTGTTGTATCATCTCACGAGCTAGGCTAACATTTTCAATAATAGAACGATCCTGGACAAATGCACCTTGCTCCTCCGAGATCAAGATGGGAAGCACTCCCACCAGCCGATCACTAAGGACACGTGAGATGACCTTGTATAGGAAGTTACAGAGGCTGATCGGCCGAAAATCAGCACAAGTTTGAGGATTGTCCACCTTGGGGATTAAGGCAATGAGGGTGGCAGTGAGAGAGCGGGGCAGCAAGTGACCACAAAAGTAGGCTTGGACCGCTGCGATAACATCAGGCCCAATGAAATCCCAACAAGCTTGAAAGAAATGGCCCGTGAAACCATCCGGTCCAGGCGCACAGTCAGGGGATAAGGTAAAGACAATGTGTTTAATCTCCTCAGCAGAAGGAACAGCCCGGAGCCTAGCATTGTGATGCTCATCAAGCAAGGAGGGAATGGAAGACAGAACATCTGCATGCAAGTAGTGCGGGGTTGAGGTGAAACCCTTGGAAAAATGAGACACAAGTAGATTGGCAATGTCCTCTGGCGTATCTGCCACAGACCCATCATCACAGAGCAACATCGAAATAGAGGACCGTCGACGCTGAGAAGATGCATAAGCATGGAAGAATTTAGTATTGTGGTCCCCCTCCTTGAGCCAATGAATCCTTGACTTCTGCCGCCAGAAGAGTTCCTCCCGCAGATGGGCTTGATCCAACAAATCCTTGGCAGTAAGAAAGTTTGACATGTGTTCCTCCGAAGGATTGTGGTCAAAGGCATCTTGTGCCATAGAAAACGCATCTTCTGCATCCTGTACATTTGCAAAAACATTCATAAAAATATTCTGATTCCATTCTCTAAAGAAATGTTTCATATGTTTTAGTTTAAGAACCATGGTGACCAGTGGGAATGATGAGCAGGGGGCTGCTGCCCAGGCAGCTTGAGCATCAGTCTGAAAAGTGGAATGAGTCCGCCACATGTGTTGGAAGCAGAATCTAGTAGGAGATCTCTGCGGTTCTGAGTGCACAGTAAGCAATAGCGGACTATGGTCACTGCATGCCCTGGAAAGATGTTGTACAGATACCCGAGGGCATGTGATAGCCCATGCTCCATTGAAGAATAATATGTCCAATCTAGCCCATATACCATTAGCCCTTTGGCCATTGTACCAAGTAAAAGGTTTACCACAGAAACCAGCATCTTCCAACCCGGAGGCAGATATACAAGCTTGGAAATCTAGTGATGAGAGGGAAAAGGCTTGTCTGCCCCCTTGTTTCTCAGTCGGGTGAAGAATGCTATTGAAATCGCCACCAACCAACCAAGGTTTGTCACAGTTGGTAGAGAAATCCATCAAGTGATCCCATAGCAGCCGGCGTTCAGAAATAGTGCAGTTGGCATGGACTAAAGTGATATAAAAGGTGACACCCCTGGAAGATGAAACAAGAAGGGTGATATGCTGCTCGGAGGAGGAAATAACTGCAGCATCAAACGAGGACCTCCAGAAGACCCAAATCCTCCCTTTAACAGTGGAGTTAGCAGAGCAATGATCCATGCGAAGTTTCCTTTTAAACCTATCAATCCACAGGCAACCAAGCTTTGGCTCAAGAATAGCAACAAAGGGAAGGTTAAACTTCCGAAACAACAGTTTCAGCCTGCTGACGGACGAAGCATTACCCATGCCCCTGATATTCCATATCAAAGCATTCATCAGTCAGGGAAGTCGGTGGAGCATCCCGAGTTGGTCCTGCGAGAACGGCGGCGGGGGCAGGCACCACGATCACCTGGGTCTGAGGGAGGAGCTAGACCAACAAAACTAGCATGAGCTGCAGGGAGGTCAGGGAACTGTGAGAGTGGTTCCAAGCCCGGCACAGTGAGAACTTGAACAATTGGCCGCAGAGGTAGAGGATGCTCGTGTATAGTGGGAGGGAGGACCGTGTCTCCATTGACAGCTGCAGGTGGGCCAGTGCCGTCGACCACCGAGGGCAGTGGGTCTGAAGAAGCTGCCAAATTGATACCGTCGGCCACTGGGCCGTTGCCACCAGTTGAATCATGGGCAGCACAGGAGGGATGGTCACCATGAGTCAGGCCCCCAGCCAAGGCAGAGGCTGCTGTGGGTGCACCTGAGGAGGCAGTGGAGTCACCATGGGCGGCCGGGAGCCCCCCCCCGTGGGAGCAGTTGGCGCCGCCGTGCTCGTCCTTGTAGAAGCCGGAGGGGAAGGGCTCGAAGCAGAAGGAGGCGGCTCGCCGTCTAGGCCACACGCCCCAGGGAGGGGAACAGGAGCCGGAGCAAGAAATGCAGCTGGGGGAGGTCCCGAGCCACCATGTGAGTCGTCAGCAATACCTCCCGGTCGGGGAGCAAGTTCACCGCCAGAGACCTCGACAGCCGCCGATGAGGGGGGCCCCAGGGGAGGGGTGTCAACGCCTTGGCCATAGGGAGGAGGGGTGTCGACAGGGGTGTCTTCACCTTGGCCATCAGAAGCTGCAATTGGGGGAGAGGGCAAAAGGCCTTCAGAGGCTGAGGGCACCGGAGCAGGCGAGGGGGCATCCACAGCAGCAACCGGTCACCAGGCACGCTGACGTCCAGGGGTATCCATTGCACGGCCAGGGGCGCCATCGGAGGCCCTGCTGTCGTCCACCTTCTTGCACTTGGTTGGGAGGTGACCAAGACGCTTGCAGGAGCTACAGAACATGGGGGGGTTCGGGTAGACGAGATGCTGCCAGGAGCCAGCCCCCCCAATACCAACCCATACACGCTTCGGGAGAGGCTTGGAAATGTCGAGCTGCACACAGACTCGAGCAGCCTGCGTGCGAGTGAGACACAGGGTGTCCCTAGCAACCTGCAGAATCGGCCCTATACTCCCTGCAATAGAGTGAATCAGAGCTTCACAGAAGAAGTTGGGGGGGAGGCCCGGCAGATCAATCCAGACAGGAACCAGAGTGGAGTCTTCTTCCGGTGAGAAGTGAAGAGTCCATCTGGAGAACAGAAACAATCTCCCTTTGACATATAGGGATTCCTTCAACAGCACTTGTAAGAAGTCTTGCTTATTATGAAATATGAGGAGAAGATGGCGTGAGTCCAAGGAACTGATGACGAAGTCTTGAGCAAAGTGGAATCTCTGCACTAGGTGAGCTCGGGTGTCTTGAAAGGAAGGCCGGCCTTGAGGGGTGCGGGCAACAATGGCGAACTCGAGGGCCTTACAGGAGGCGTTGATCTCTGCCAAGCTAAAGAAGGCCGCCGGCTCACCCGCATCAGTGAGGGCCGGAGCATGTGCAAGGAGGTTGGACGGCGGCGGCGCAAACGAACTGAGGACCGCCTGAGCAAAGGAGGGAGGGGGTGCCGTGCGAACTCCATCAGGCGGAAAGGGGGAAGGGCCAACATCACCTGGAGCAGAGGAGGGCTGCGCCACGAGCGCAGGCAAGGAAGCCGTGGCAACACGGCCTGCATCTAGCGAGTGGGAGGAGGAGGCAGCCGCAGGCCTGGAGGTGGCCGAGACGAGGTTGCCTACACCGCCACCAGCCGGAGGGGGACGAGGAAGAAGTCCGGTGGACGGCGAAGGGGCAGAAGACGGCACATGGAACGGGGACGAGGCTGTAGTGCGACCTGCAGCAAGCAATGTCGGAGAGGGGACGTCTCCCGTACTGACGTGGCGACCAGGGATTGGCGTAGCGGGGAGAGCAGGGTCCGTAGCACCGCCATGGGGCACGGTCAACGGAACGGCCAGAGGGCGTGGGGACGTCAGGGGAGGCGAGAGGGGCCTCCCCTGGCCGGCCATGGCCAGCAGCCACCTACCCTAGGGCAGAACGGAGCTCACACGAACGGGAAACGGAGAGGGAGGGGAAACGGAGGAGAGAGATCCAGTGATGAAATTTTATCCAAGCGTCTCTAGCAAGGATTCAAACCATGCTCGGGCACTCCCCCGGAGGGTGGTGGTGAAAGCCAAACACTTCACATCATCCAAGGCCCGATGGAAGATCAGGTTGGACTCGAAGCTCTACAAGTGGTCGACTGAGTCGGTGGTGCCGTCGTATGGCGTGAACAATGGCAGTTGTAACTTTGGGGGGATCAATGCCTTCAGGATCTCCGAGGAGAAGGGGGCCTGGAAGTCGACCTCCTCGTCGACCAGACCTTTCGTCCTGGCCGCATAAATGATCTCACCCAGGTAGTAGGCACCTCTCCTTCTAGCTCGCGCTCAACATTGTTGTATCGTCGGAGTCGCCTTGCCATCCGGAGTGGGCTTCCTGGGTGATGAAGGGACTCATCACCTGAGCGAGAAGAGTGGGAGGCATAAGCCATCGATGGTGTCCGCTCACGGTAGGAGCCGATCACCACCTTGCCCTTCCCATTGACAGGAGGGGCTGCTGGAGAGCATTCCTACTCCACCTGCTGGTGCAGGAGGCCCTAGTATGCTTCAGTTAGCATCTAGAGTTGTTCCTACATTCCAACCACTTCTTAGCCGCAAGGTTCACCAGAGGTGGATGGCAAACCTTGTGAGACTGGCAATCACTCCCTAGGCCATCATGGGATGCCCTCTGAGAGACAGACTTACTCCGGTGGTTGCTCACATTACGGTAGTTCCCTCGAGGAGCCATGACTTTCTGTAGTCTTCCTACAGACGGCGTCAAGAAGTGTAGAGATCAAAAAGTGATTCTTCGAACTACGTGCTACACCTCTGAGATTTGTTTGTCTGAGAAGAGGAGAAACTTTTCGAGGGAAACACCTACGAGGAAAGGAGAGATGTCAGAAGGAGCCCTGAGTGTGATCCCCGAGGACAACTCTCTGATGCCTAAGTCAGACGAGTGCCCTGAGTGGGTGAGGAGTGCTCGACGATGAGGGGAGTGCTCGGACGGATGAGTAGAGCAAAGAGTGTAGTGAGCATAGGGGGCTTGAGGCTTAGAATGGTTGCCTCATGGTCGTCCAACCAGGGCACTTCTTATAGGGCCCTCCTCGAGCACGTTTCCGCCATCCGCGTCTTCTGACTTAATGGAGGAACGGTTGTCCAAGATCATGAGATCGTGTGGTGCTTGACCTTCCGTTCAGCAGAAGGTGAGGGGACGTGGATCACCCCATGATATCCATTACTCCGTTATTATGGTGATAATGGCTCCAAGATTATGTGCCGCATAGATCGTGGGGTAGTTACGTGCACGGGGGAAGGGCCTAGATCATGGCCAGTTGTTGTTGGGCCATTAATGGGCCTAAGTGGATCCTCCCCTCCTCAACGAGAAATTAGATATGTGATATAATAACGAGTCGGTCTAAATCATTTTTCAAAAAATAAAAAATAAAAAGAGCTTAATTAGGTAACTTACCCCTAGTGGCTCCAACTTGAGCTAGCCCATACCATGGTAAGAAGGATTTAGGTCTATCTACTCAAATGGTAAAACAAACTCTAATTTTGAATAATCTTTTAGCATATGAAATAACGTAAGAAAACTATTTTATGATTTTTGTATATGATATCGATATTTTTAATAATATATGTATAGATATAAATATAAAAATGATAAAGTTATAATTTGTATGCTAACTATGGTTTATATCCAAAAACATTCTTAAAATAATATTGACAGTTCGGTCTCGTTTGCCCGTCTGAGCATGCGGTGTTCCTCTCTCATTTAGGAAGCAATCTGAGCCGCCCAAATTGGGGGCTTCGAATGCGGAGGGCCGGTAGCACGACTCTTGTCCGATCCAATGCATCTACCACTTTGGATATTGAAAAGGTGCTCTTGTCCGGTTCACGACAATATATTTATTAATTAGCACTAATAATATTAATTAACAATAATAAGATTAATTAGTACTCTTAATTAGCACTAAAAGATTAATCTTCATGATTAACATTAATTAACATGAATAAGATTAATTACTATTAGTAATTAGTACTAATAAGATCGATTAGCATGATTAGTTAAAATTAATAAGATTAAGTATCAATATTATAATTAATTATTTAATATTAATTAAATAATATACTTATTAATTAACACTAATAAGAATGATTATCATGATTCATTAGCATTAATAATATTAATTGATATTAATAGAACTAATTAGAACTGATGTTGGAGAAATAAAAATGAGAATAGGGAGGTGAGAATAAGTCATTCAACTTAAAGGGTGAATTAATTATCTCCGATCGTAACTTCATTTTTAGGAAAAATCTCATTTTACTTGACCTCTCTTATCCCCGCCTAAATTGATCATATCAAACGAAGAATGGGATTTCGACGAAGATATCCTCGCCTTATTCTTCAACCAAAAGGCATACGCTATCATACACTAGAGAACTTTGAATGAAACATATTCTAACTTTGAACTTTCTCCATTCAAACGAACAAGGTTCTTACAACATTTTCTCTTATGTTTATCTCCGGTCTTATCATCCATGCACACTTCAAACTCTCTCTCATCAATTAAGTACTTAATTTCTTATAATAACTTGTCTTGTTTTCATCTCAGAGCTTATCATCCACGCGTACTTTTGGTGGGTTTGGGTACGATGGCACGATTGTGAGTGGGAGGGAGGGAGAGTTAATATATACGGTTATTTTTTTAGAGATTTTTATGTGAATATTATTATTAAAGATAAATTTATAAAAAATTATTTTTAAAAATATATTAGTAAATATATCATTGAGTTAATTTAAATAATACATAAATATCATTTAAACGTAATTTTTTTACACGTTGTTAATAAAAAGAAGTGATATATATATGTAAATAAATATGCTATTTTTATACAATTCAAATTTACACAGTGATATATTTATTAATATATTTTTAAGAATAATTTTTGTACAAATTAATCTTTAACATAAAAAACTCATTTTTTTAATGATATTTTGAAGATTCATATAATGGGTGGCTCTCGGAAAGAGTTCAGCGTGATATGTTTACTCCAGGACTTTTTGCATAAATAAAATGAAACTTCGTAGTATCATAGATTCACATTCGCATGCGTATTATTCGTATCAGGGTTTGTAGTCTCGGTACGACCCGTCTTGACTAGCACGACTCGACCCAATCTAGGTGGGTGGCGGGACACCTGGGTCGTGGGTCATGAGCGGGACGGTTTATTATTTTAATATTATATTATATATATAATATCTTTTCTATTTTATTCTATTATTATATATATTATATATATATATAATCTTTTTTTATTTTAACACGAAATGAGATGGACCGAGACGGAACGAGACGGGACCGATCAGACCCGTCCCAGGTCGTGACCGAGACGGGCGGGTCGGACGAGACAATAAATCCTAATTCGTATACTAATTAAGTGTCACACATGTTTTTTTTTGGGTCACTTTGCATTAGTAAATCGTTAAAATCTTCTATGATAATAAGTTAAGATAAACTAACCCAGGTGCCAGAGAGTTATAAATAAGAAGAAGTAGGGGGAAATATTGTATAGATATTTGACATAAGTTTATCACGGGGCATGGTTTGCCGTCCCGCCCCGAACCGCACCGACCCGCATGACCCGACCCGACCCAGGCAGGCGCCGGGTCGCACGGGGTGTGGGTCGTGGCTGGGACGCACTGGACCGCATGGTCCCGTACGTCCCGCCGCGTACCGGAGCGGGTCGAGGCGGGCCCGGTCTGGTTCGTGCGGGACGGCGCGTACGTGCCGGGTCGCCCATATAGCGGGCCGGGGTGCGGGCCGGGGTGCGGGCGGGTCTGGCATCCGCAGCGGCTTGAAGGCGGTGGCCGACGGGTGTGGGCGGTGCAGAGCGACGGCGGACGGCACCGAACGGCAGCGACGACCGGCGATCAAAGGTAGGTGCCCTAAATTTTTATTTTAGGGTGAGGAGGGGGGTGGGGGAGGGTGAGGATCGTGTAGATCTGCCACCGCGGGGGTGAGGGAGGGTGAGGGTGGGCGTCTGCGGCCGTCGCGGGCACCGTGAGAGGGGGAGGGGGGCGTCTGCGGCCGTCGGAGGGGGGAGGGGTGACCTCTGCGGGCGGCGGGCGTCAGAGGGGGGAGGGGGGGCGTGCGGCGGGCGTCTGCGGGCGGCACCGTCGGAGGGGGGAGGGGGGCGTCTGCGGGCGTCGGGGAGGGGGGACGTACAGGGCTGCGCGCGTCGCGGGCACGGAGGGGGGAGGGGGGGCGTGCGGCGGGCGTCTGCGGGCGGCACCGTCGGAGGGGGGAGGGGGCGTCTGCGGGCGTCGGGGAGGGAGAGGGGGGGTGTCGGGGGGGCGTCGCGGGCCGGCCACCGTCAGAGGGGGGAGGGGGGCCGTCTCCACCGTGAGGGGGGGAGGGTGAGATGGGGAGGGGGGGGGGCGTCTGCATCGCCGCCCCCAGCTCCGGTGGGGGGCGGGAGGGTGGGGGGGGGGGGTTGTTTAATTTTTTTATTTTTTTAATTAAAAAATATAAAAAATATATTATTATATTATTTAATATTATTATGAATGTATTATTTAATTCATGTTATATAAATAAGATAATTTTTGTTTAATTTATGTTGTATAAATATCATTTTAATTATGTATTATTTAATTCATTTTGTAGAATTAATATAAATAATATTTAATTCATGTTGTAGTAATAAATTTATTTTTTGATGTGTAATTCAATTCATGTTTAAATATTAGATTTAATGTAAATGTAATATTAAATATTAAATTTAGTATTACATTTGGAAAAATATTGATATTAATATCAGTATTAGTTGTAGATGTAAAATATTTTTAAATGCATAATGTATATTAGTTAATTGAATTGCATAATGTAATTTAATTTAATGTAAATATAAATTTAGTGTTGAATATTTTATAAATAATTTTAAAGTTAATTTATATGTACAATGTAAATTATTTAGAGATGTTTATAATTTATATGTGTCATGTAATTTAATTAGAGATGTAATTTTAAATATCTAATTAGTGATAAATAATTTTAAATTTAATGTATATGTATTAATTATAAATATTAACCTTATTTGTATGTTATAGAAATAATGATATTATTTTGAACTAAATTATATGAAGATGTATTAAATATTGAATTTAGTCTTGCATGGTACGCAAATAATAAAATTCTGTTCATTGTTAGTTGTAGATGGGAAATAATATAATTTCATATTTTGAATTTCTTAATTTTAGGAGATAACACTCTATGGCTCCTAAGGAACGAACAAATGATATTGGGTGGTCACACGGAGTTTTGTTGGATGGCAACCGTAGGTGTTGGCGTTGTAACTATTGTAAAATAGAACACCGGGGAGGAGGGGTGTCTCGGTTGAAGAAGCATTTGGCAGGAGGAGCCGGGGCAGGATACTCTGAGGTTGCTGGGTGTACCCATGTGCCTAGAGATGTGAAACTTGCAATGGCTAGGCACCTGCGGGAGAAGAGAGCTGAGATGCAAGAAAAGGAAAAAAAGAAGAAAAGGGATCAAGCGGCAGTGAGCGGAATAGCAAGCGGCAACAACGAGGAGGAATGTGCATGGACACCCAGTGACGAAGACGAACAAGCACGTACTGAGCAGGCTAATGTGTATGTCACTGTGAACGATCCATACGAAGTCGAGTTTCGTGAGGCAGTACGTCAGAGCAGGGAAGAGTCAAGACATCCCGAGGAGACTAGAGTCCGTAGTCGCGAGGCGGCGACGACCGGAGCATCAGGGAGTGGTGGTTCATCTACGACTCGACAACCACGAGGCATAAGGAGTTTATTGACTGGTGACTCGGGGACACAAAGAAAAAGGACACAATCGATCAACATTGAAGATGTGGAGCCCGGTGCACTATCCCGAGAGCATGGCAAGCAAACGAGGATGGACGATGCGTATGGCCAGAAGGGACCTAAATGGAAACTTGGTCATGCTGTTGCAAAATGGTGGCACCACGCGGGTCTGCCTTTCAATGCAGCCAATAGCCCTTACTACAAGCCAATGTTTCAGGAAGCACAGGTCCTTGGGCTACACGTGCAGCCACCTACAGCGAGAGAATTGGCTGGCGTATACCTTGATGAACAGGTTGCTGAGATCAATAGTTACATTGACTCATTCAAGCAGAAATGGACAAAGTACAGAGTCACACTGATGTGTGATGGATGGTCAGGTACCACAAAATCTAGCCTGATCAACTTCCTTGTTTATTGTGACAGACAGGTATTCTTTCACAAATCAGTGGATGCGTCTGGTCAAATTCATAGTCATCAATATATTTTGTCATTGATGGAGCAAGTGGTGACTGAGATTGGGGAGGAGTACATTGTGCAAGTGGTGACTGACAATGGGTCGAACTATAAGAAGGCCGGGGAGGAGCTAATGAAGAAAAAACGGCACATTTTCTAGACCCCCTGTGCAGCGCATTGTGTAGATCTGATGCTGAAGGAGATTGGGCAGCTTCGTATGGTAAAATCTGTGGTCGAGGTGGCACAAAAAATCACGAAATATATCTACAACCACACACTTGTATTGGCATGGATGAGGGAGTATTGTGGCGGCGAACTGTTGAGGCCTGGCATCACACGATTTGCCACCAACTACATCGCACTGCAGAGCCTATTGAAGCACAAGGATGGGTTGATGCAAATGTTTAGAGGTGAGACCTGGCTGAGTTCCTCTTTTGCTGCTTCACGTGAAGGGGCGGAGGTCGAGGGGATTGTCAACACCTCGAATTTTTGGGAACGAGTGAAGGTATTAGTGTCATTGATAGAGCCACTGTATGAGGTTCTACGATGCGTGGATGGGGATAGAGTACCAACAATGGGATTGGTGTACAACAAAATAGAAGCAGCCAAGCGGAAGATTCTTACAACGTCCAAAAAATATGGACCCACCATTCTAGAGATTGTGGAGGACAGATGGGACAGACAAATGAGCCGCGATCTTCACATGGCAGGTAAACACTTACATTCTCGTCCAATCAATGAGCTGTGATTTTCAATTGATACCAATATGTAATTCATTGTCTTACGATTGCAACGTACTATCTACATCCGGCCTTCCAATATGCTCGGGCCCTTGCTTATGACAATACGTTGATAGAATCGGTCAACATTGTGGTAGACCGATTGTCTTTCACCCCAACAGATGATGCTGATGCGTTGAATGAGGTATACTTGGATATTTTAACATTGGCAATATTAAATGAAATATACACTTCATATTTTTTGATAATGCAGATGAAAACATTTAGAGAGAGAATTGGTTCATTTGCGACACCTAATGCCATGGCCAGTCGTGATAGACTCGACCCAGGTAATGTGTCTTCACAATGTACCTTCTATGTCTCGAGAAGTAATTTTTACATCTAATTATTATATTGTACGTGATCTGTCTTAAACACAGCTGAGTGGTGGCTAAATTACGGCACAAGTGCACCCGTATTAAGGAAGATCGCAATGAGAGTTCTATCGCAAACATCCTCGTCGAGTGGGTGTGAGCGGAATTGGTCGACGTTCTCCTTCTTGCATACTAAGCCGAGGAATAGGCTAACACACCGCAGGCTAGACAAAATGGTGTATGTTCATTACAACATGAGGCTAAAGGTCCGGCATGTACAAATGGATACAAGGAGAGGAGAGGGAGATTACGACCCAACGGATGCTGTGTACTTGCGAGACGATGATGACCCTATGGTAGCATGGGTTGCAAGAGCCACAACCGAGCGTGGTGAGGCAGAATTGGACGAGGAGGCTGAAGAACCTGGCGAGACACCACGGCCTAATACTTTTCTCGCATCAGCTGTACAAGAGGCAGTCGGGGAGGGAGATGACACCCATGTGCATTTGGGTGGTGACGACTCAGCAACGGGACGTGATGATGAAATTAATTTAGATGAAGACCTCGTCATTGGGGGTGGAGACACATCGTATGCGTACGATGATACAGCATGGGAGCGATTGATCCAACCCCCATTAATTGAGCGTCAAGAGCCACCTCAGGTGAATTAATACATGAAAATCGAATCGCAAATTTCATTAGATAGCATAGTCATATATTGATGTATGATAGCAATATATTGCAGGTCGGTCCGACAAATGACAACATTGCGGGAGAACAGTGGTCCCGAGTTGCTGTACCGCGGCATTCAATATCTGCGGAACCAAGAAGGTTATCCACTTCAAGAGAGGCTAGGGGGAGTTCCTCATTTAGAGAGGTGAAATTATATTGTCATTTCTACATTTGTTAATATATAATTCATTGGTAATTGAATATATTCTTCTTTCAATTGTGTAGTCTTCGGTAGCATCGAAACAACCATCTCAGTCTGCTGCGCCCCGACGCTCAACATCTAAGGCTAAGGCACCCAATCAGTCTTCTCAGGTATACGTACAGACTTACACAATAGAAAGTAAATTGAAAAATTATCTAAACATGCTTCTGCTTCTCAGGCATCTAGAGGGACACAACATGCAGCATGTAAGCCGCCCCCTGCTCCACAGAAGAAAAAATCATCATGGACCACATTATTCACCAGCAAGAAAGACAAGGGACCACCATTAAATCCGATAGATTTTACAGACATGGAGACATTAGATCCCAATGCAGATGACGACACTCCCGAGCCTTCTGTTCAGCCCCGCATTAGTGGGAGTCATGACTGCGATGCTGAGAGTACACCGACAGGGTCTTCATCCCATGGAGGTGGTGGTTCTCAAGGTGACCAACGGAGTCCTCGTCAGAATACTAGTGCTGGTGGCAGAGAGTACAGCAGTGGTCATAGTAGAGGTCGTGGGGGCCGTCAATATGGCGCATGGACAGAGGAGCAGCACTTCACACATGCCACGCAAGATGAGGACCACGGTGCTCCACCGGCAGGGACGAGACGGGCAGCTGATCATTGGGATCCCTACTATGGAAGTTCGGTTGTAGACAGTACCAGCTATCAAGGCATGTTGTCTGATTTTGAGAGGATGAGCACACATGACTCCCAGGGATCTGGAAGCTCGTATGGACGGTCATGGCCGCAGCAGCCGATGTATCATGGCGACTCAGATAACAGTAGTTCATTTTTCCCATCGTATCCATATCCTTATGCCACAGCTACGTCAGTAGAGGTCATGTACGCACAAGGTTCGCAGGAGTATGAATACTACGTACGCATGTACTCGGAGAACTATTCAGGTTCAATGCGCTATGAAGACTATCTGTCCTATCTGCGGACCACATTTAATGTCAGATTGTTTGGAGATGGGCACTGGCCCAGTTTGGGTCCATAATCTTTATTAGTATGTATCATTTGGTTACATTTATAACTAATTAATAATTAATTACAGATTTCTTCATATATAGAGTTCTGTACTTGTCATTGAAATCACTAATGTAAACTTTTACATCATTTGCAGGTCATCATGGACGGACGGCGTCACCCTGCGTGGGAGCATGGATACTCTGTTGAGGGTGATGGACATGTGCACTGTAGATACTGCGAACATCGCGTCACCGGCATACACAGGTTTGCGGAGCACCTTGCGGGAGTGGGACGCGATGTTCGTGCATGCGACCGAGTTCCGGGAGATGTCCGACATTCCTTTCGGACACAGTTACAGGATAGATACGGTTCTCGTAGCACACCGAGGACATCTTCTTCTACCTCCCGGGTACCTCCACCACGAGCACAGGGCGGAGCAGGATCTTCCTCCACGTCCAGAGTTCGAGCAGCACCAGCACCAGCACCAGGATCAGTCGCACATGATAGAATTGAAGCTATAGATGTAGTGAGGACTTTTTTTACAGATTTTCATGTACCCTCCACCGCAGCACACGACCCATCATTTGTGCAGATGGTTACATATTTTCAGTCCCACCCACATGTACCTCCACCCACTAGGATAGAGTTAGATTATACGGGTGATCAGTCTCATGTATCTGATGATGAGTTTTGGGATTCGAGCTTCACTGATGGTGAGGATGAGTGAGTTTTGGGATTCGGGTTACACAGATGAGGAGGATGAGTGAGTTTTGGGATTCGGGTTTCACAGATGGACGAGGATTAGTGAGTTTTTGTATTTTATACTTCATGAATGAATGTCATTATTATGTCACTGTTTACTTTTACATATTAAGTAATTGAAATAAATTTTTATGTATTATATATAATAGGATGTTTAATTAAGCGGTGTAATATGTAATTTTTATATAATTAATTATGTATAATTTAGTATGGATCTATTATCTTAAATAAACTCTACATTCTAATATTTTTAAATATATATAACATTTAATCTTTCAAAATAAATTTATTACAAATTTTAAAAAAAATAAAAAAATTACGCGTCGCGAGCCCAATGAGGCGGACCGGGTCGCTGTGCTACCCGCCCGACCCGACCCGTCCCGCGCCGAGACCGGGTCGGTCGGGTCGGACGGGTCGGCAAACCCTGTCACGGGGTACACGCAATATTAAATTTATGTACGAAGCGTGTACATATAAATTAATACAAATGAGGGATAGATCATCGTGTAATTTCACTTTTAGTAGAGGTACGTACGTAAAAACTTATTTACTCTATAACTTTTTCTGTAAAATTAAATTTATTTGTAGAATTATCTCTCTCGTTTTTATATTTTTTTTATATAGTGTTAAAAACACCTCTACAATTAACCTCTGTTAAAGATTCAAAGAATATTTAGCTTTCATCCATGTAATTAAAGTTTTAGATGAAACTGGCCTTAACAAAAATGGTTATTTAATTTGAGTGACATGTTGTGCCAACGAGGGAGATAGAGAGATAACAAGTAGATGTAGAGAAAGAAAGTGTTTAAGAAAAGATTGACGATATTTTAGACCTTTTTCAAATTTAATTAAAATTAAATAAGAAATTTAACATAATGTTAAATTAATAACAAGTGACTTTTGTCAGTATCACAGATTCACAATGTAACAAGATTATAATAAATAATATGCAAATAAAAGGGGTATATACAAACTAATTATTTAACAAAAAGTTGCAAACCAAAGCATGACTCCATGGCCCAATGGATAAGGCGCTGGTCTACGGAACCAGAGATTCTGGGTTCGATCCCCAGTGGAGTCGGATTTTTTTGTTCTTGCTCGCTGCGGCTGAGAACACCTTTTATCTAGGACTGGAAGAATCCCTCCGATGATATTAGACATTAACTAAAGATGCGAGCTCTTTTAGTCGCTCCGTCCAAGATAGATGCTAGACATTATCCCGGACAGTTACTCGTAGCAAGATTTTTTTAGTCGCATCAGGGACTAAAAATATTAGAGATTTTTAGCTTTAAACCGCTGTAACCTTTTATATTTTTGGATTAGTCTCTCCAATCTAGATTTTTTATTTAAAACTATTTAAAATCTCAAGACATTTAAGGCCTCTTTGATTTCCAGGTTAAATACCGTGTTCGACCCAGAAAGTCAAATATGGTGTCCGGGGTCGATTAAGTCGCATGTGTGTGAAGGGAGAGTGTGGACCCTCCCACAATTCTCTCTCGTCAATTTGATGTCCGCCCTCGGTATTCCGATAACAAAGTGGCCCTTACTTAAATATCCCATATCATTATGAATAAACCCGGATCTGTTTACAAAAAGGCCCATGAAAAAGGTGTTTCCCAACTAAATGTATAATTGTGGGGGCTTATAAATGAATATCCGTGTTGGATAAGTTAATTCGTAAATAAGAAAGGACTTAGGAGTGCTCGAAAATTACAAATCCCCTGGAGTCAACGCCGAATGCATACGATCGAAGAGTTTATTTTTAAAAATTCATATTTATAATGACAAAAATAAAATAAAATGCTCCTTTAAAAAATGCCCGTGTAGAGATTCGATGGCTCAAAGAAAGATATAAGAATTGAAGTTCAAAAAACAAACGCAGAGAGAGAGAGAGAGAGAGAGAGAGAGAGAGAGAGAGAGAGAGAGAGAGAGAGAGAGAGAGAGAGAGAGAGAGAGAGAGAGCTCATATTCTCTCCAATCTATATTTTTATTTAAAACTCTTTTAAATCTCAAGATATTTAGTGAAATACCCCATATCATTATGAATGCGTTTACGATGGAAAAAGGTGTTTATCAACTAAATGTATAATTGTGAGGACTTATCAATAAATATCTGCATTGGATAAGTTAATTCGTAAATAAGACAGATCATAGGAGTGTTTGAAAACTACAAATCCCCTGGAGTCAACGCCAAATGCATAAGTTAGAAGAGTTTAAACCAAAAAAAAACCCTGTGAAGACTCGATGGCTCAGTAACTAAAGAAAGATATAAGGATTGAAGTTCAAGAGAGAGAGAGAGAGAGAGAGAGAGAGAGAGATCATATTCCTTGATCATTTAGAGGGAGGGAGAGCGTTGACCATTTAGAGGAAGGGAGAGTGTATTTCATCTAGTGACGCTTCAACACTCGTGCATTCAGTCATCCTTTTCGTGTTCCGCTTCCCATTATCACCACGAAGATACAATGTCAAGAATGCCCCTTATTCAAACACATCTTTCAGTTCATCCATTTGGGGGTAGCACTTGGTTGGCCCGGGTATCTATGACTATCCATTAAACAATCAATTAATACCAACACAGTGGATGATCCAACATAGTCTGCAAGACAGGTTGAAGTAGTATGGTGACTTCTCATTCTTGCTCTGCCAAGACACCAGATGAAAGGCAGAAAAATTATTACCATGTTCAGGAGGAATGGGCCACAGCCTTACAGGACAATTCACTAAACTTCAAAGACTGATGATACACAAGACAGGTGAGATTGCACAATGTGATCAGATGTTCTCTTTTCCTCGCGCAGGTAACCATCTTGTTTCCATCAATTCGGGAATGGCTGCTTCCTAAGTGCATTCCAAAATCACAGACGAGACATGCTGTGTCAGACATCAACTCTGCAACATACCTACAATGTGGAAGAGATGAAGCAGCAGCCAGTAACCTCTGAATGGCAGCTCGTACCGCTTGAAGAGGATGACATGGAAAGAAATAGAAACTCTATTCCTTCTCTTGCTTTGTTTCTCCAACTGAGTCATCTGGAAACATTTTGGCCTCAGGAGCATACACCTCCAAAAACGGATTTTCACTGGGAGTCCCTTCTGCAGTGAGGACCTCCCCGAGCTTATCGATATTTGTGCCCGTCTCAGTTGGACCCTCAGAATCCTTTTTTGTCTCAGTTTGGGACTCCTTTTGTGCAGTAACCAAAGGAACGGATGAATTAATAACATTCATCCCTTTAGAAAGACACACATACTTGAAAACAAGTTGTTTATAACCATTCAGCAGGCTTTCTACATCAGCAATGGTAAGATCACCTGCCTGTGCATATAAGAATGGGTACTCCTGAAAGTATCTGCTCACTTGATCCTCCTTCAGAAGATCAGCCGCACCCTTTTTTTCTAGGTATGAAACTGATGGCCTGTTTGGAGTTGATTGTTCCTTTTCATCTAGTCTCCCTCCGTGGTGCCCCATTGAAAATGGATAATTATTTGGATCCTTTTTTGTGTTCATCACGTCAACTTTGTGATCTCTGGATCCTGTTTGTTGTTGAGGGCTTCCTTCTTGATTAATCTGATTCACCTGGTTTATTAACTCAGATGTCGTGCCTAAAAGAACTGCTCTAGCAGATTCCATATTCTTCTGAAACTCTGCTTCATCCATCGAGAGTGAGTTTGCATCAATGTTCCAAATGAAGGACTCTGCCGAGAGGATGTTTGTAAAGAAATATGCTGCCTCAGAAACCAACCTTGATTGACACCTATAGCGCTGTATGTATAACAAGTTTGAATGCAGTTGTGGAGGGTTAGCCTGCACACAATTGCCAGGAAACATTAATCAGCATTGGCAAGATGAACTGCTCATGGTTGCTATATGGAAGCAAACAATATACTGGAGCAACAAGGGTACATACTTGTGAATGCAATAAGAAGGTTTTATACATTGACGAAGAATTCATGGATTAGATCGATTAACAAGCCACCGCCAGATAACTATCATAGTCAACCTCCGGGGGTGGTAACTTAGTAACCTTTTTGTTTGGTTTTTCCAACTCATTTCTTTACCTATATGCTGCCTTTCCAGGCATGCCAATGCCATTGCAACAACCTCTTGCCAAATTGGCATACCACACACAGATAATGACCAATGACACTAAGTTTCAAGTGATGAATCTATTTAGATACCTCCCATTTGCTAACAATTTTCATTCATAATAGGTGTACATATAGATAGATAGATAGATATGGATTATACACACATAAATATAATGAACAAATACAGTAAAAAAGATCCGAACTTGGATAGTCATTGGATTGGAAAATATCCATAACTGTCAACAGACAGATATAAATGCAAGTTGCATAACATAAATAATTCATGCTTAGTATATAATAACCAAAAAAATGAAATTTCAAATGTGTACTTCTCAAGTACAGAGGCCATATTAAAAAATAATATTCCATTTCATAAAGATTATATGAATACAGATAGGTCACATTTGAGTAAGGATCTTTAGAATTATGTACATGAATATTCTTAGGAAATCATATTCATATTGACTATTGTTACAGCCAGGATGCAGAAGAACAAGGGAGGAAAAAGAGGAGAAAGCACCGAAAGAACCAAAATAGGGTTGCGCTGGTTTTTTTGGAAAGCTACTAACCTTTCCTCCAGCCGCAGCCCACTTATATAAGTTAGGTTTTAGGGCAACAGCCACCTTACAAACCATGACAGAAATGCCCCTGGCTAGTAACAACCCAGGGCGCACACCTCATGGACCAAGAATAACAACCCAAATAACCAACCAGAAAGATGACTAAACTACCCCTTGCCTTCTTTACACTCCCCCTCAAGCTGAGCATAGACATCTAACATGTTCAGCTTGCTTAGCATTTTTCTGAAATCATCTCTTGACAAACTCTTAGTAAGAACATCAGCAACTTGATCAGCAGACCGGACATAGGGGAGGCACAACTCCCCTGAGTCCAACTTCTCCCGGATGAAGTGCCTATCCAACTCTGTGTTTTGTACGATCATGTTGAACAGGATTGTTAGCAATGCTAATTGCTGCCTTGTTGTCGCAGTAGAGCTTCAAGGGAAGCACTGCCTTGACTCCAATGTCTGCTAGAAGAATCTTCACCCACAACAACTCTGTTACAGCTTGTGCCATGGCTCTGTATTCAGCCTCTGCACTTGACCTCGCACAAACAGATTGTTTTTTGCTCCTCCAGGTAACAAGGTTTCCACCCAAGTAAATACAATACCCAGATGTTGACCTCCGATCATCTGGTGATCCAGCCCAGTCAGCATCAGTAAACCCTTCCAAACATAGCTGACCTTTCTTGCTAAATAGCAGACCTTTTCCTGGACAGGTTTTGATATATCTCAAGATCCGGTCAACAGCTTGCATGTGCTTAGTTCTGGGAGCATGCATGAATTGGCTGACCACATTGGTTGCATATGTAATATCCGGCCTAGTCAAGGACAGGTATATAAGTTTTCCAACCATTTTTTGATACCTGCCTTTTTCAGCCTCTGAGAGCACTTCTCCATCAAGAATACTCAGCTTGTGGTTCATTTCAATTGGAGTATCAGCGGCTTTACTTCCCATTTTCCCAGTCTCTTTCAGCAAATCAAGGGCATACTTCCTTTGTGATATAAGAATGCTGCCGTGAGATCTTGCCACTTCAATCCCAAGAAAATATTTCAAGGGACCAAGATCTTTAATCTCAAATTCCTTTGCTAGATTATCTTTCAACTGTTGGATGGCAACAGGATCATTACCCGTAACCACCATATCGTCCACATATACAAGAAGGATAACAACCTGTTCACCCTTCCACTTCACAAAGAGAGTATGGTCACCATTTCCTTGTTTAAAGCCCATCTTTAGCATAGCTGTCCTTAGCCTTTCAAACCATGCTCTAGGGGACTGTTTTAGGCCATACAGTGCCCTTTTAAGCTTACAAACTTTCCCATCTGTAGTCAAACCTGGGGGCGGCTGCATGTACACCTCTTCTGTTAATTCCCCATTAAGGAACGCATTCTTTACATCTAACTGGTGCAACTCCCAGTCATGGTGGACAGCAAGTGACATCAGAACCCGAACAGAGGATAACTTGGCAACCGGAGCAAAAGTTTCCTGGTAATCGATGCCATAGGTCTGTGTAAACCCTTTGGCAACTAACCTTGCCTTGTACCTTTCCACGGTTCCATCAGACTTGAACTTTATGGTATATACCCATTTAGAGCCCACTGGCTTCTTCCCTGAAGGTAGATCAACCAAATCCCATGTACCATTCTTCCTTAAGGCCTCCAATTCTTCTTCCATTGCCTTAACCCACCTTGGACTCTTCACAGCTTCTGAAAAAGATGAAGGCACAGTGGTGCTGGAAATAGATGAAAGGTAGGTCTGGTATGATGACGAGATTTTAGAATAGCACAAGTATTTGGAAATTGGGTGCTTGGTGCACTCTCTCACACCTTTCCTACAAGCAATAGGCTGATCAAGGTCAATGAGAGAAACCTGATTTTCTGTTTCAGGAACAACATGAGATGAGGACCCAGCATCCTCATGAGAGTGGTCCTCAGCAAGGGTCTTTTCTTGGGGCTGTTCAATCTCCTCTTTTTGTCTTCTAGAGTAGACCTTTCCAAATCTGCTCTTCTCCTTAGAGTTGGTTTCTTCAGCAGTCTTGGCATTGGTATCTTGAACATCTAGAACCGAAGAGGGCGGGGAACCTAAGGTGTCAGCAGAAATATGACAAGGAATCAGGTAGGGATCCACTGTAATCTCCCCCTCAGACAGATCCGAGGAGAAGTATGACTGTGACTCAAAAAAGGTAACATCTCTTTGATAGTAGATCTTCCCTGTCTTGGGGTCAACACACTTATACCCTTTCTGAGTGGGGGAATAACCAAGAAAAACTCCCCTAACAGCTTTGGGGTCAAGTTTAGAATGACCTGGACCCAAGACATGGATAAAACACAAGCACCCAAATACCCGCGGAGTCAAAGGAAAAATTGGGTGATCTGGGCGTAAGATAGTCACAGGAATACGAAACCCTAGGGCTCTGGATGGCATCCTATTAATGACATATGCTGCTGTGAGGACAGCATCTGCCCAGTACTGTTTGGGAATCTTGTGCTGAAACAGGAATGCCCGAGCAGTCTCCATTAGGTGCCGATTCTTTCTCTCCGCCACTCCATTTTGTTGTGGAGTATACGGGCAAGAGGATTCATGAACCATCCCTTCATCTTGCATGAACACATTCAGATTTTTCGTGAAGTATTCTTTTGCATTATCAGATCTGAACGTCTTAATTTTTTTTCCAAATTGTGTCAACACCATATTGGAAAAAATCTGAACTGCTCTAGGCACTTCCTCTCTCGACGTCAAGAGATACACCCAAGTGCACAAGGAAAAATCATCAATGAATGTGACGAAGTAGCGATAGCCATTCACAGAACGCACGGGTGAGGGACCCCAAACATCAGAATGGATCAAATCAAAAGGAGCACTGCTCTTTTTTATTGAAGTGGAAAATTGGGATCTACAATGTTTTGCCAACTGGCATATAGGACACTGAAATGACTCTGGTTTAATGGACTTAAACAATGTGGGAAATAAGAGTTTCAAAGACTTGAAAGAAAGATGTCCTAGACGACAATGCCATAACTTGAGCTGCTGAATTTGAGCAGAACTATGGATGGTTCTCTTGGACTGAAGAGCAGTCTTCCCTTTGATGTTCAGCTTGTAAAGGCCCCTCTCCTCAAGACCACTCCCAATCGTTTGCTTGGTCTTCAAATCCTGAAACACACAATGGGTTGGAAAGAAGGATATGGAACAATTAAGGGATTTGGTGAGGTTGCTAACAGATAGGAGATTTATCGGAAGGGAAGGAACATGTAAGGTAGATGACAAGGAAAGATGATCATCTAGTCTAATGGTACCTTTACCCGCAATTGTGGCTTGAGTACCATCAGCTACCATCACCTTTTCTTGGCCAGAAGAAAGAGAATAGGTAGAGAAGAGACTAGGGTTACCGGTCATGTGATCAGTAGCTCCAGAATCAATGATCCATGAAGTATCGGTTGGTTGAGATGTAGCACTAAGTGCAGCTCCCTCAACACTGAACTTACCCAGAGCAGAGGTGTCCAGCTGAGAAAGGATCCTTTGAAGGGTAGCAATATCAGTTGAGGAGAGTCCCTTTGTGTTAGGTACTTGAGCATTGGGTGATCCAGCATCCTGGGAAGAAGCCAGGGAAGTGGCAGCATTTCCCTTGGCCTGTTTGCTGCCCTTCTTACCACGGAACTTGAGAGGCTTCTTATCAGGATAGAGCTCCCAGCAGTCATCCACAAGGTGGTTAGGTCTGCCGCAGTGACTACACTTCCTGCTGGCTTTCCCATCATCATCTTGACTATTACCACTACCCTTCTTAGGCTTAGAAGCATTGCTGGTCAGAGCAGAATGGTCATGAAGAACATGGCCACTTGGTGTTTGAATGTCCACCAGCATAGCCTCCCTTCGATTCTCTTCAACCAGCACCCTTTGATATACCTCATCTAGAGATAGAGCACTAGTTTCATTGAGAATCTGTCCCCGGAGTGGTTCCCACTCTGGGTTTAAACCACCAAGGAACTTCAGAACTCTCCCCTTCTGAACAAACTTCAAGTGCCTTTTGTGATCAGCCGGGGTATCCCACTTATCAGCATCATAGTAGTCGAGTTCATCCCACAGTGTTTGTAGGGTAGTGAAATAATCTGTAACAGAAAGAGTACCTTGCTTTGCTCCATACAAGGCAGTCTCCAGTTGATAGACCCTAACATCATTCTTTTTTTCTCCATACATCTTTTCTAAGAATACCCACATGTCTCTAGCTGTCTCCTTTCGCATAATCAGTTTCCTCTGAGCATCTTCAACAGAGTTGACTAACCAAGTCATCACAACACTATTCTGTTCAGCCCAGTCTTCAAACTCAGCACTATCCTCATCTGGTTTCTCAATTTTACCATTGATATAACCAGTCTTCCGCTTCGCTCCAAGGTACATCTTGGCTGCCGCTGACCATTCAACATAATTGGTTTTGTTCAACTTGATTGGAGTAATCTGCAGGGCATGGTGTTCATGACCCGACATAGGGCCAGACACCCTTTTTCCTACAGAAACTTCCTCAGCCTCTGTGGATGTGGACTTGGAGACCGATGGGGAGTGCTGTTTGGCCATGAGAATCCCCCCTTCTTCTTGATGCAGAATAAAACCTGAAAAACCCTAGGAGACAGGCAGCGGCTGTCTCCACAAGGGCAGGGTTCTGCAGCACAACAGGAGAAGGAAAAAACAGGAGGAGAAGGGTGCAGTCCCTGCCAGACAGAGAGGAAGGGCCGCAGACCTTTCCCAGGCCAGAGAGGGTTGTCCGATGAGGATACCTCCAGAAGAAGACCATCGCCGGCTTGTGCTAGGGAGAAACCCTAGGGCGGATCACCAAGGACCACAGTGGTGCTGTCTCTGCCCCTGTTTCAGACCTCCTTTGGCTCTGATACCATGTTACAGCCAGGATGCAGAAGAACAAGGGAGGAAAAAGAGGAGAAAGCACCGAAAGAACCAAAATAGGGTTGCGCTGGTTTTTTTGGAAAGCTACTAACCTTTCCTCCAGCCGCAGCCCACTTATATAAGTTAGGTTTTAGGGCAACAGCCACCTTACAAACCATGACAGAAATGCCCCTGGCTAGTAACAACCCAGGGCGCACACCTCATGGACCAAGAATAACAACCCAAATAACCAACCAGAAAGATGACTAAACTGACTAAACTACCCCTTGCCTTCTTTACAACTATTAACATGGATATAAAATGCATATCCATATTTGGCAAAGACTGATACAAATGCGGATATGAATTGAATAAATCTGTTTAAACATATAAAAACTAGATGCCTCATTCCTGAAGTGGATTCTCTGAGACTGGGGGATAAGAGGCATATCTAATGACAGCCTAACCCTTCATAGAGCAGGAGTCATGCAGTTAACCTTGACGACTAGGATATGCCAGCGATTATGAGGCAATCATAACAATGACTACTTGAAGTAGTTGAGTCTTGTTACTTGACAAGGATCAATAAACAAGAAACAGAAAGGGCAAAGCATACCTTTATTGTGACATAAATGAGTACAGGGAGAAATTCATCAGCCCCTGGAGGATTATCACTTGATGCAATGGATGCATTAAGCAATAAGTTATTGATGACTTTGCAGCAGTTGAGTATACAAACAAGTTTATCTCTTGGAGCCTTGTACATATTAATCTTCTGCAGCTCTTTCTGCGCAAGCTGAAAAGTCATAGAAAAGGCCAGCATATATTAGTTGTAACAAAAGAAAATGCTATATGGATCATTGTCCGCTCTATCGACAGTCATAATTTGTTTTTTTTAAGTAATGGCCATAATTTGACATTAAAGTGTCTATCCATCATTACCCTAAGTCATGGACAACAGTAACATAAATAAAAGCACAAATGGAACACATATTCATAATACCACTTATAAAGAACAGCTGATCATTTATTTCAACCTGGAAAAAGAACAGATATCATTTATTTCAACCTGACTCCCACAGAATGTATAGCTACTGCTCTTACATCTGCTGCAGTTTCTACAGTACCCTTTAGCCAATCTTGACCTACAAAGTCTTCTACTCCCCATCCTCCAGACATCCACAACCATGAGCCATTAATTTTTTTTCCTGAAAGAAGGTAGATTGCACCACCAATTTTATTAGATAAACGGAGGTAGTACAATCAATCAAGAAGAGGAGAGGTTCCTCATCCTCTGAAAAGGAAAACAAAAAGGCAAAACACCTCTAAAACAGAAGTAACTCTCTTTTCAAACAATCTGCTGGGACTGTAAGTATATGGCTGCTCCAATTTAATAAAAAGGAAATAGCATATGAACAAATATTCTCCACATGAACTGTACCTCCCCGAAAAATTCAATCATTGCATTCCCTCCAAATACTCCAGCAGACGGCATGAGGAATGATGCTAAGAAATTGCGATCTGAGCTTGGAACTCCATTCCCTTTTTTAAAATGAATTCACATTTGAGACAGTATTAAAGTTGCTTGGGCTGCCACTTAACCGAGAAAAGACCTTCCAAACTTCGAGGCTGAGAGGACAAGCAACCATCAGCTAAATCATCATAGACTGGTAAAAAGCCTCCGTGGAAAAGCGGGCACCTCTCTCCTCCCCCCACTAAAGAAAAGAAAAGAAGAAAGAACAAAAGAACAACATTCCCTTTGACTGTCATTGATTCCGACCGACTGTAACACCTCCATTAATTGATAAAATACCATTTCCTCCCCCCCCCCCCCCGCCAAAGCTGAATATACCAGTTAATCTACCTCCACTGTCTGCTGTTATGAAGAAATAGAACAATGAATAAAGCATTATCGCCAGCATAAATGTCAAAGACTTTCCCAATAGGCAACGGTCGTCACAAAAAGGACTGATGAAAAAAACACTACAAATACAGCTTATCATAGATCGACTGTCGATAAATCACCGTTGTCGCATTCATGTCTTTAAAGACTACTAAAACCAATCAAGGAAGACACGAGTTCAAAACTAAGATAACATCTTGCCATTGACCCAAGTCAGCATGGATGTACATAATGAATAAAAAATGGCAAGGGTGTTCTAGTACTGCAGAACTTCCTCCACTCACCAACCATGATGTTTCATTTCGGAAGGGTGGCTGTATATCCAGATTTTCTGGTCGTATAAATTGTTGTACCAATGCCATCTTCTCATAAAGTTCCTCGTCATGCTTCACATCCTCCGGAATTGAAGCAAATGCACGGTTAAACAATTTTGTCATGACGTACTTCTCCAGGCCCTATAATAGAAAGAATTAGCACTTGATATGTAAGAAAACAATTTAGATGAAGATACCATGCTCCAAAACAACAAAGATGATAATTTTTTTTGAAAGTGGATGGCACCACTGATTATATAAAAGAAAAGAGGAGTACAAGTAAGGAGGGAGTGCTCCCACAAAACTCCCAAAGTACAAGAGTAGGCAGACAACTCTCGACCCCGAGAGCAAGCAAAGAAAGAAACAAAACACCTCTCCAACAGACACCGCACCTCACAAGAGAATACATACACAACCAACCCAACATCTGCGATGACAACACCACCCTACCTTGGAGCCCACAAAACATCAACACAACCCAAAACTGATATCTACCTACCTCGTCCTTGACCGAATCCGTACAGGGACCCTCCCCAACACCACCCCTCAAAGGAACCTGATGACCGCGAAAAAGTTATCTACTAAATGTCAGTCCACCCCACCCTAACCAACCTCAGCTGCCCCACCTACTCAGCCCTCCCCTCTCCTTCTCTCTGCACCTCCCTTCTTAAAGCATTTTTCTCTGCCTTGGCTTCCCTTGCCAGCTTCACATGCCATCTTTTCTGAATTTTGCTGAGTGCTGATTTGATATCCTTATCAACTCCTTCGTAGGAGACCCCAAGCAGGTTAGCCACATCTATCACCTTCATTCCCATAAACCTCTCAACCTCATAAATGATCTCCTTGACGTCCTCCTTTCTCTTCCTTGCTTCTTCCTTCTGCATCAGATCTGACCCCTCCATCAAGACTTCCTCCCCCTAAACCAAACAAGACTCCCCAGGCAGCCCGGCCACCTGCACCACTGACCGGTCTGGAGGCACTGGTTCAGCTGCACAATGCCCCGCCCGAGGCACCAGAGTCACAGATGCCCAACAAGTTGACGGAGGCAAGTGTCTCCCTGGACCTCCTCGACATCTCCCAGAGAAGCCGCCGCAGCACTCGCCTTCTCCACTCCCTGCTCCGATGACACGATGGCAGGGACACCCTCGGATCCTTCCGCACTGCTGTTGTTGCTTACCTGCACAGATGGCCCATCGGGTTGACAGACGGAGCCACCGCATTGACCACCCGGGGGGCCCACCACCACCTCCTACACAGTCGGACTGTTGAGAGAGAGATGAAGGAGACCCTCAGCCTCCACATCAATGCTACTGCCGCACCAAGACACAAGACCCGCCACTGAGAGGGGTAGGACGGGCAAGCCCACCGACGTGGCCAGAAATCTCCTCATAGTCACTGGCCGACTCACCTGAATTGCCGCCAGCAAACACGCCTAAGAGGGGGACCGAGATGGCCCTTGGGGAAACCTCCGATCCTGGGGGAGAATCTCCGTCCTACGAAACCCCAAAGCTCCTCCACGGAAGGAGGAGGAGCTACACGCCAGAGCAGTCGCCACTGTCGTCGCCGCCATTGGGGGGTCGTCGGATAAAGACGCCACCGCTAGGAGGGATCCACCTTGCACTGCCGGCACCGAGAGGGGGTCCCCCTAGAACGGCCCAGAAACAGGGCAGCAGGGGAGACCCTTAATGGGTCCTATCGAGCCCGTTAACCCACATTTCTCGGATACAGGTAAGTCGTGGGTTTACGGGTCCACCCTTGGGTCCGGATCACGACAGCATTGGGCCTGGGCTTGAGCTCGACCTAAAATACCTGGCCGGCTGAATTGGGCAGCCCCCCCACCGTGATCCAGCTAACCAACGAATCCCTCGGCCCAGCCTCCAATGCGGTACGATTCGAATGCGAATCGACCGCCAATCGATCATCTTCAACCTCTAGCCCTCCCCCTGTTTGTCCTGGGCCTTGCTCCGGCAGACTCCACCGACCCTTATACGTCGTCCGAACTATCTCCTTGGATTGCCGGTGGACGCGGATCAGAAAGCGTTGGTCTCCAACATCGACACAAACGATCGCCGGGATGGCCTCCTCTCCACTGACCCAATCGACCGCCTCCACCACTGAATGATCCCCCTCTAGCCACGCCCTAACATATCTCTGCTCCATGGCACCAAACTTCCGAACGATCAGAGCCACTCCTGCTTCGTCATAGAGCACCAAAGGGGCTCCGACCAAACGGATCAACCACTGACATTCCCTGGGGTCCAGATAGGTGCCTTTCCGGATAGTCCACCTTGCCACCCAAAGGAGTAATCCATCAGCCTGGAGAAACCCCGCCTTCACAGTTGCCTCCACCACCTCCACCGTGGTACAGATGGCCAAGAAGCCCCCTTGATGCACTGAAGAGATCGTCCACCCTTCCACCCTGGTGCCTCCTGCCTTCAAAATCTGCCTAACCGCTACCTCCGTCACTCTTCCCTCCACCAGAGCCACCCACACACACCTCTCCAACCCATGGTTTTCAATACTTACGTATCGTACCGGGCCAGTACATACCAGTACCGACCTCAGCTGATCTGGTTCTACCCATTTTCTATCGGTACCAAATGGTACAATTTCAAAAAATAAAAAAAATGAAAACCGGATGAACTGGGTTGTACCACCCAGTTCATCCATCGGGACCGCCCAATATTGAGAGTTGGGAGGCTCTCATGGGCTGCACTGTGTAGTGCAGCCCGTGAGAGCACCTCCCCCATTCACATATGGTGAAGAAATGATATTTTTATGGTTTTAAACTTTGAAATATGTGTTAAATTATTTATTGTGTCCATTCACATGACTTTGCATTCTATTATATTTTTTCTATTTTTTATGATTTTTAACATTTTCTCTAATTTTTAAACCTATGTATAAGTGTATAATTATATATACTTATATAAAGCGGGGGCAGGGAGGGACCAGTATTGTACCGGCCGGTACCAATTTGTACGGGTACCAGTACCGGCCCTGCTCGGTACCGAAACCGGTACCGGGTTTGAAAACCTTGCTCCAACCATTGCAGCCTTACCTTCACAAAATCCGCAGGAAGGGGGTCCGCCTCGACGCAGCCTCTATCCGTGCGTCAGTCCACACCTCCAGCTAGAGAACCTCGAAGGACCTCTGTGTAGGTTAGGCGGCGACCAAACCCCTACTCCAGGCTCCCCTGCTTTCTCCCCTCAGCCGGGTAGGCACACACCCTCCGCACATGTCCAGCTCTCCCACACCAGAAATAGACTGGACTTGACCTGAAGGAGGCCGCTGGGTACCCCGGAGGTGTCCAGCACACACCAGTGACCACCTCCAGGGCACACCGTGGATGCATCCCCTCCCTGCTGCTGCACCAAAATCCTGAGTCTCTCACTCTAGAAGAGTCTAGACAGAGAAAGCCCGACCATAACAACAAAGATGATAATGAGTTGATATACAGAGAATGATGAAGTTAATGGAGAATGATAAAAATGAGGATGGGGAAATTAGATGGTCAGATATTTTATTTGAAGATAGTTCTTTTTCTTAAGAAGAATACTGCTCACATGGACCACAAGGCAAAATTAAAAGCCCTGGAGCATGGAACAGACTACAAACCTGAAATACAAGGTCAGCTAACAGGAGTCAGAGTCACATTGTCAGGGAAGCAAACAAAGGTGTGAGACAATTGCCCACCACGTAGGCTCCATTTACAGCATAAGATATGGTTGTTAGGAGGCATAATTCATATAAATGATATTTACCACAGTTTAAAGGCAATTCCTCCTAATGAAAAGCTGTACAGGAAAGTGAAGTTTTCAAGGAAGATAATGAGTTGAGCGAGGAATTTGGTACTTCTAATTTTATAAAAAAGCATAGGATTACCGTCATCTGTGTTTATAGCATGGAAGGAGAGAGTGAGGACCAGGAGGAAAAAAATGCACACTTCAGGGAACACACTTTTCATCTTATCTAGCAGTCGCAATAAGATGAGGACACAAGAAAGGCCAGAGGAAAACTTTAATGATGGAAACAGAATGACAGTATAGTTTATGTCTGCCTCTCTCAAGTTCTTAGCTTTTGGAAGGAGAAAATATAGTTATTTATTAAAGAACCTCTAACAATCTATATAAATAAAATGCTCCTTTTAATTACTGTACATATTCTCATCAGGATTTTCATATGTTCAACCAAAGGAAGGCAAGATCCTTTTCCTTTCCATTTTTCTTTGCCTCAAGCTTCTTCACAGGCAAAGCAAATGGACAAAAGCAGCCAACCTTGATATAGATCAAGGTTGGCGAAACCACAACTGGTAGCAGCCCATTTCAGATCCAGTTCAACCCGGGAACTGGCCAGTTCCAATGTTTGGGAACCGGTTTCCATTGGTTCCTTGACATACATATATATTTTTAGACTGTTTCCACCAGTTTCCTTACATAGTTACATACTTATATATTACATTTGTAAAATGAAAATAAGAAAGTTAACCAAGGCATTAGGACTCAACTTGAGATTTGAAACCCTGATCTCACACGATCAAGTCATTCAGACTCCTAAAAACATGTTAAGGTATCGATTTTACGAACAATAACTAATCTAAGTCTTCAAATAAATCAAAATAGAATAAAAACTTTAATCATAAAATCACCCAAGGAATCTCCCTTTTCTAGCTTAAAAACCTTCTTTTCTTGCTTTATGTCCATTCCCCCCTCCAATTTTCTACCCTTTTTCTAAAATAAAACTCACAATTTCTTCCCTTTTCTTAGGACTGGCCATCCAATCCTGAAATCAGTAGAACCAGATCAGTGTTTCCGATCCCAATCCAGTTCAGGCTGGTTTGATGCAATCCATGATATAGACTTGTGGATTCTTGGAATGATAAACCTTATGGCCCTCTTTGATTGGGAGAATAAGGCCCGGTAACCTGAATACCAGCGCCTTATTCCTCCTATTCTATTTGGTTGTAGAAATAAGCTATTCCACCAAAAAGGTGGGTTAAGGGCCAAAAAGTGATGGTATTCAGGTTAAGCATATTCTAGCAAAAAGGGGGAATAAGCTAACCCGAATACAATCAAAGTAATATTGTTTACTTTTTGGTACACCCTAACCCGGGTTAAGGTATTCCCCTTAACTTATTCTTCAATCAAAGAGGCCCTATAAGAGTAGTGATCTCACTGCTATTCCAAGAATTATTACACCGATCATGAACTGTTTGGGATGGTAGATTTGTTCAACATCCACAATTGTTGCACAGGATGCAAACCATTGGATGATGCAGTTATTTTCTAGCTTTTTTTCCCCACTGGACACGATGTCCCTATAACAGGCCACACTGGTTTTTTTACAAAGGCGGGATATCCTATAATAAACCTCACATCAAACAATCAAAGTATCATATTCCTGCATGGGATCCAAGAAAGCAGCTACAAAACACAAGGATAAAGGATATAAATTGCCATGTTCAGCTTTCCCTCATCGCTCAACAATGACTCCTACCTTGCCATTTATTAGAGTCTTTTTAGTTTAAAAGGGGCAGGGATGAGACTTTTTCTTGCCCATGGGTTGTTTATGTTGTGTTCCCAGGACCCAGACTGGTAATCCAAGAGGCCTCAAAAGCATTCTTCATTCTTCGAAATGCAGGATCTTTTCTCCACATGTTTATACGGGAGAACCGGAGAGGTCCCCTATTCTCTCCTACCTTAGCCCTGACTTACAGTGGCACATCAAAATATTAGCAACATCGCATGCACTGATTGCTGCAGTATGAGGCTCAGAGGCTCAGACTCCATGCTCAGGTTAAAGCACACACATCCGTGAAGGTGTGCACTCTACAACAGGCATGCATGCCACTTGGTAGCATTTGATGCATGAAACAGTCAGCTTCAGGTACCTGATGATGCATGCCTTCCAAGTCATAAGAGGATGAGATATCATTAAGGTACGGAGACAAATTGTGCCCTGGATGATGTCCTCATCCTGAGAACTAACATTTGGCAGTGAAGCAGCCATTCTGTAACAAGTCTCAGTGTCATAGAGACCTCCCCAAGCTCCCATGAACCATCTCATGTCCCATGCAAAATACCTTAAGGTCAAACAGCCAGATTCTTGATTTGCTTTTTCCACATCATTATCATTAATTAGATAACCCATCAACGCTAGCCTTTCATATGGCTTGAACCCAAGCACACATGACTCCTCTCACTGATTCAAGAGCCTTTTTTTGAAAGTGGGTAGTCCCACCATGTATATAAATAGGAAAAAGATTATACAAAAGAGAAGGGAGAGCTGCCAAAATCTCCCCTGTACAAAAGATCACTTGCAAGACATCCTCACTACCCACAGGGCAAAAATAAGAGAGCCTATTGGACTGATGAACCATCATCTCCTACCATAAGTGGGGAAGAACTTGGCTCTATACCAACTCCAGTATCTACTTTTGCCGTAGGGCATTCACATCTTCAATGCTCATTGATGCCACATGTAATGTAAAAGTTTGGCAGATGTTACCAGAATGTTTGCCCATCTACTTGGTTTGGACAAACCCATACCCCTGAATGATTTGACTAGTAATATCCACTTTGAAACACACACAGATTCTTGCATCTCCTGGGCAGATGAATGTACTAGGGGTCCACTTATGTTGGACCTTGTACATATAGTGTTTAGGCATGGTACTTTCAAAAAAAAAACTTGCACCATACGAGAAGATGCCCTAGTGACTCATGTGTGTGTGTGTGTATATATATATGTGTGTGTGTGTGTGTGTGTGTGTGTAGGGTTTAGGTTTTAGGGTTTAGGGTGTTTAGGCATGGTACTTTCAAAAAAAACTTGGCCTATTGACTCTTGTGTGTGTGTGTGTGTGTGTATATATATATTTATTTATTTATATTTTTATATATATTGCACTATTGCTCTCATCAACAACTTAGAGCATTCCTTTAAGTACCACTCTTCCGAACAAAAAGGTGTAGGAGAGTGAGTGAAGAGGTGCAAAGTCTTGAAGATTTGAAATGATTCAAGTGGTCCATTGTGTATCCCCTTGGAGCATAACATAAATAAGCCTGTTTTTCCTGTGTCATCAAAGGGAGTCACCTGGCTTGCATGGGCAATGAGGCAAGGTGAGGCAAGCCCAAAATGCCTCGCCTCACCTCATGTTTGTCTCACATGCCTAGGCACACGCCGCACACCTATCTTAGCTATGTGAAATGCTTATATTTTTCTAATTATGCGCTACTGTTTTTTTCCTAATTGTTAATTATTCCAAAGTGGCTAATGCCTCTTTTGCCAGTGCCTAGTGCCCTTTTTTCTCTTACATGCTCCCATATTTTCTTTACTTTTGATGATTGCAAAGACCACTTTTGTGAAATAATTTGGATTGTACCAACAATTTTATTAAAACATAAATAGAGGGAGTAAAATAATACAGAAAAGATAGAGGAGAGATTCCACACCTTCCTCAGGCTACATTACAGTAAGGAATAGAACAAACTGACTCAGACTACGTAAGCAAGAAAGCAACTCCATCCTATCTACTCCCACGCCATACAAATTACAACAGACTTGAGTATTAAGCCGTCGTAACTGACAAGAGGACGTCTGCTCTGTATGACTGACCTTGCTGTGTGCATACTTCAATAAAGATAGCAGCTCCCATGCCCCTCTGTTCAGTTTGGACATAGGAACATTACCCTCGATTACCATCTTCCACAGTATACAAAAACTACCTGGCCTTAGATTGGATTTGAACACCTAAAATGGTAGCCCTTTGAATTACCTTTTCATTGCTCCAATTAGAAATGCGGTCCAAGACTGCCCAATTCCCCTGAAAGACTTCCCTGAGTCCAGCTTTGCTCCTCGAAGGGCATCTCTTGCAAGTGGGACCATCCACTGCTTATACAAGTGCTATACAAATGGATCTTTACATATTGTTGTTCAGTGTTTCCCAGAGACTTACATATCATTATCTTGGATGTTTGCTTTATATTCTCCCTCTTGTCATTTCTTTTTTCCTTCTTGGTGATTTACGGTAGAAAACGCATTACCCCTAGCACCTAGGTGTTTGAGGTAGAGGCAAGCCCCTGGTCACCTCAATCACTTCTCACCTTTATGTAAAGGGCGTACCCAGTGCACTAGGCTCCCGCCAGTGCGGGGTCTGGGGAGGGACGATGTATGCAGCCTTACCCCGAAAAATCGAGAGGCTATTTCCTGATTCGAACCCGTGACCTCCAGGTCACGCAGGAGGCAATCTTACCATTGCTCCTAGGTCCGCCCTCTAACCTCTCACCTTTATCTAAATATGCTTTTTCTCAACCTGCAGACTAGGTTACCATGGGCACTTAGGCCACAGGTGGGTTTGCAACAGCGGCATCTAAAAGACTCGTTGCTAGATTTTGTCGAGGTCTTGAACATTTAGGCCACCATCAGAATCACCAATGGTGCCTAAGTACTAAGGAACTAGGCCACCGTTGGCTTTGACAATGGTGCATCAAAAAAATTCAACCTTAAAAACTTGTGTAAATTCTGAAGGTTTAGGCCACATTCATAATATGATATTGTGTGAATCCTGATCTGCTCTCTATCTTTTTTTGTTGTTTTAAAACACTCAAAATGTGAAATTGCAAGACAATATCTAGGTTGAAAATTGGATTGAGAAGATCTGATCTCAACTCCAATGAGCATTAGCGGAAGTCCAACAACAAACAGACACCACAACTTATCAAACCCTTGTTGCAAAATTACAATAAGACAAAATTTTAAAGTGCAAGAGAAATGGCCTAATATAATATGTTCGTATAATATAGGTTGTATGCATTTACAGTTTATTGGTTACACACGTTATATAATATGTTTGGAACCTGTGGCCGAAATCCAATCCAGCATCAATAAAGATGGTACTAAAAATGTCGAGGCCTGAATAGTTTCATACTTGCAGGTGGTGCAGTTTGTTGCTTTCTTCCTCACCTAAACTTGTGGCTTATATAGCAACATCATTCCAAAGCAAATGCCAAACAGAATCCATAGAAGAACACGCTTTTCAAAGGAAATATTGTGAGAAAATTTCAGATAACAACATTATCCTGTCCATAAGATTGTTCCATAAGGGGGAAAAATCAAAATAACAATATTATCATTCGTTATGTCGTCAGCAGGTAAAAGAAAAAAATACACATTTAAAGTTAGAAGAAAGATCAGAAAACTCACTTCACCAGCACTTTCCAGCTCTTCTTCAGAACAACCAGCCCAAAGGGAGTGAGCCCTGAAAGCCACTTCCATATTCGCAAGAAATTCTTGCACAGCAGCACTATCATTTTCAGGGTCAGGAACCTTATTCGAAAATGATACAATGAAACTGCCATGTCAATCAGACAGCTTGTGTCAAATTCAGAAGGTTATAATCAAGCTAACCTGTACAAAAGTCAAAAAGTTTGTTTTTTCCTTCTTTGACAGAGAATAGATGTTACTTTATGTTGACTTCAACTATGATAAATCTGAAAATGGTAGAGACAAAAGCCCATATTCTTGAGCCAGTTTTGCTTACTATCATCAAATGTCAGCCCAAAGACAAAAATATAGGTGGACAAAGGAATGCACATGAATCATTGTACCCTTAATACTTATCAATAATCATCATCCCTGATAAAAGAATCAGGCAAAGTTTTACAGCAGACTGCCTAGCTGACATCAACCCTTCACCCTCAGAAGAAGAAGAAAAACTTCACATAAACACTCTAGAAAGTGGTGCCAAGTAACAAGCAAGAACTTTACACACGAGAGGGTTTGTTGTTAGAAGTCCCATGACTTAAAAGGTATAAGATTACCTTCTTTTTAAAAAAGGTCAACCTCATGCAACCAGAGACCAACCCTCAAACGTTATCGTAAACTTTGGAAAGATTCTAGAGAAAGAGGGAAAGAAGAAAGTTTAAGACAAGAATATGTGCTCTTCTCTAGGGCGACCATCAGCCAAAGAGCAATTTGAACTAGACTTATACTTGGATCAATACCCTTGTTAAATTCATATTTGCGCAATATATTGTTTCTACCTAGAACATTATATGCACATGCTGATGAATATCAGACAAGAATAGAATTTTCCTGCTTTTGCCATCGGGCGACAAGATTAAGATTTTTTCAATTTTCTCATTAGCTAATCCTATGTATGTTAAATATGCATGTAATATATTGATGGGGGAATGTAGAATTAATTCTACCCTTCACAAGTAGCCACCCACTCTGTTTTCTGTTTCTTCTCTATTGTAAATGGGTGATATACATTCTGCGGTCTTGGTGGTGCTTTGTAATTGTTGGCTGGGTGACCAGTGTACAAGTTCTTTTGCATTAGTTACCCTATGGACCATAGTTCTCTCATGTTCAATAATACTGTGATAGCTAAAATCCCACATTTTCTAGAAAGATATCAAGGCTTGGTTTCTACTTGTTACGAAATAGAGAAAAGAGGAAGCATTGAGGGCTTGGCCTCTCCTATGGTATATGCTCCATATATATACAAGTACAAGACCCCCCAAAAGAGGGCAAGGCCGGTGGCCGATGTCCTATTCCTAGTCAGATACAAAAGATAGCAATAGGCAAAGGGCACAATTGTACAAGGGGCAATCCTAGTAGGACCCTTCTCTTAAGCCCCCCCCCTCTTTCAAACTCAAGGGAGATCATACACAGAGTTTACCAATGAGTTCTCTAAAGCGCAAAGTCGCATGATACTTAGTGAATAGGTAAGCAAGCTACTCGGTGGAGAAAATATAAGAAAGTGACAAGGTGCCAGAGAGGTACTGTTGGAGGAAAAAATGATAATCAATCTCAATGTGTTTGGTTTGCTCATGGAAGATAGGATTGCCTGCTGTTGATAGAGAAGAAAGGGAGGAAGAGAGACACGAGAGATGGAGAACCCAAATAAGAGAGGCTTGCAGTTTCTGGAGAGGAATGGCCAAGTGTTCGCAATGGCATGCAGTTAATAAGATAAGCGACAGTCAAAACAGCATCAGCCCAAAATTTCTTGGACAACCAAGTGGCGGTTCCTGCGTTCAGCAATGCCATTTTGTTGTGGCATATAGGGACAAGAGGATTCATGAAGAATAGCCCTATCCTCCAAAAAGATATTGAGAGACTGCTCAAAATAGTCTCAGGCATTATCAGATCTGAACACCTTAACATGCCGCTCAAATTGAGTCAACCATTTGCCAGAACACTTGAACAATACGAAGAACCTCCTCCCAGGATCTCAAGAGGTAAATCCAACAACAATGAAAGAAATCATCAATAAAACTAATAAAGTAATGGTGACCATCAATGGAGGGAACAAAGGAAGGCCCCCAAACATCTGAATGCACAAGCTGAAATAGAAGTGTATTTTCATTAATGGAATAAGTAGTTGTTCTACAATGCTTGGCAAGCTGACATACTTGATACTAATGGTACTCAACGTTTGTTGAATTAAAAAATTGAGGAAACAAGACTGTCAAAGACCTAAAGGACAAATGACCCAGACGATGATGCCAAACAAGGACATCATGTTTCATTTTTTTTTAAAGTGAGAAGTACCACTATTGTATTAAATGAAAAAAGGAGATGTACAAGTATAGTCAAGAAGCTCCCAAAACATCTCTGTACAAAAGGTCACACCAAGATAGTGTAGAACACTCTAACTCCCCAGCAAAACAAAAAGAGGGGAGTTGAGGGAATTCACATTATAAAGTATCTACACCCATTCACTCACTCTATCACAAATGAAAGATACAAGAGAGCCCTCAGCTCTAGCCTCCCTCCTCCACTAGAGTGCTAGATTGGAAGGTGGCACCAATCCCAAGCTCAAAATGATAAAGACCTCACACTTCACGACTAGTCCCAATTACATGCTTTCTCTGAAGGTCCTGAAAAACACAATAAGTAAGAAGAAAAGTGACTTAACAATACAATGATTTTGTACTACTATTAAGAGAAAGAAGATTAATTGGAAGAGTAGGAATATGAAGAATGGAGGACAAGACCAAGGTCTCAATCAAGGGGAGAACACCTTTCCCGGCCACCATGGCACGGGTGTTGTCAGCAATAGTGACCTTATCCTGCTCGGAACCCAAAAAATAGGACTCAAAGTAAGTGGGCATACCAGTCATGTGATCTCTAGCCCCGGAATCAATGACCCACGGAGCATGGGAGATAGTGGAGGAGACACTTAGGGCCGCCCTCGTACTACCTAAAGAAGAGGGCAGGGCAGAAGTAGTGAAACCTAGTTGAGAGAAAATAGACTGTAGATGGCTAATGTCAGCCGAGGAGAGAGCAGCCACTTGGGAAGAGGCAGAGCCACCATCTGGAGTGAATAGTAGAGAGCACTCCATGGGTTGAGCAACGGCGACATGCCCCTTAGCATCTAGAGTGTCCTTGTTATTCTGGTACTTCTCTAGCTTCTTGTCCGGATAGAGATCCCAACAGCTATCAACATTGTAAGTATCCTTCCCATAGTGTGCGCAATGACGGTTTTCCTTCAGTTTATCTTTGTCAGAGCTTGCACCAGCCACGCAGCAAAAAGAGACTGACCTCCAGTCATAGCCTTCTTGCGCCCCTCATTCAAAATTTTGAAGTAAACCTGTTCAAGAGAAGGAAGGGGTTCAGCGATAAGGATCTATCCCCGAAGTACATCAAACTCGCAATTGATTGAAAATCTGAGTATGCTGGCCATGTCGAATATGCTGTTTCTGATTTTCAATACAGTGCCACGTGTAGACAGAGTAATAATCCAGCTCCTCATATTTACTTTTCAGAAGACCGAAGTAGTAACCCAAAGGCTTCTTTGTTTGAGATCCTGAATGTTAGCAGTGAGTTGATAAATACACGAGACATCCTGGTGCTGCCCATACATCTGCTCGAGGAGATCCCACATGTCCTTCGCTGTCCTCTTCATCATAATCAACTATTTTTTGAAAGTTCATCATAATTAACTACTGAATTTCAGAACTCACAGAGTTAAGTATCCAACCCATCACAAGGTTATTGTTCAGATCTCACTACGTGTAGGAGGCATCGTTGACTGTAGGCTCCGTTACATGGCCATCATTGTAGCCAAACTTTCCACGACCACCAAGATATATGCAAGCGAAAACTGACCATAAAAGGAAATTAACCTCTGTCAACTTGACTGAGGTCATTTGCAGCGAGAGATTTTCCATTGCAGCAGGAGGCAAGATCCTTGACATGGATGACACAACCTCTGGAACAGGCGTGTCATCAGACACCGAAAGTGTCGTCTCATCGCTCGTAGAAGAATGCAAGGCCAACTACAACATTGAGACAGAGGGAAGATGGGTAGGAGACTCCCTACATCAGGAACAAGATGAACGAGGAAGCCACAAGAGAGAGGGCCAGACCTCGTGGACCTTGTGAAGAAGTCGGAACCCGGTCAAGACCCAGCCACACCAAGGGAAAAGTCCCTTTGAGCATTGTGCTTCCTGGAGGTCTTGATTCCGCTGCCCGGAATCAAGGGAAAAAGTGTGCAACCTGAAGACCAGCTGGAAACAACCAGAACATGGCACCGGCTGTCACAACCAGAAGAGCCGCCGAAACTTGGAGAAAGAATGTGGAAAGGGGCACAATCCTAGCCACACCAAAGAAGAGACCCTCCTGGACCTTGTGTCCCCAAGAAAACTTGATTCCTCTGGTTGGAATCAAGTATGAGATCCTTGCGACCTGATTCACACCCCGAACCCTAAAACACAGAGCACAGGCATAAAAGAGATCAACCACAGGGGAGAACGATGGGGTCGAAGAGTTCCTTCACCACATCCACATCTCACCCTGCTCCAATACCATGTAGAAAATCTGAGGATCGAGAGAGAGATGAAAGAAGGATAATGATGCAAACAGTTCCGGGGGAAAGAGACCATTTTAAACAGCAGCCGATCTCATCGTACAATATGTATATATGTAGGTTTACACTAATTACAAGTATGCCACCGACCATTATGACCCAATTACCCTCCTAGTAGACAGGGTGACCGGATCATAAGGCTGAAAACAACACAGAGAATACATGGACAGAAATGCTCCTGTACAACTTAAATTATCCCTGCGGCCTAGACAAAGTACAAACTGCATCTCAAGCAAAGAAACATTACAAAGGTTCAAGCCAGGAGATCAAGCAACTCTCCCTCTCCTCCCTACCCAAAAAAATATAAAATAACACAGACTAGTTCAGATTCTCAAATAACAATTACATTCCCATGGCTTGTACAGACAATGCTGTTGCCTCAGATACACCAGACAATAACTTCTGGAGCATCCCCCGTGAGAGCTTTGACAATTACATTGCACAGAGAATTTTGACAAGTATTCAGAATCCAAAATGTCCTCCAAAGCAGCCATTGCAGTGTGTACTGGTTTTGACTCCATTTGCTCTGACGTTACTTCTAGAAGACAAGGATAACGCTGTAAATATTTCTTCAAATCCCAACTCTGATTGCTTCTCAATATGATGTGTTCTGTTATGCTTCCCTGTATCCCAACTTCATTCTCAATCTGCCTCAAAGATTTGACTTCATTCTTAATAAGCCAGATAAGATCTATCTTAGTGATTGAGATTTTCTTTGCATGATTCTAACTCTTAGTTTGTTCATGGTTTTTGAGTGGAACTTAGAAAGCTTAGTTCCTTTCCAATCAGACATAAAGTCACAAACTGCTCAGTTTTTCTTGCAAATAACTTAAATTGATTAGCATGAATCGATAGAATTGATTCTATTTGATTTGTTTCATCAGCCATTCTCATGATTCTAGCTCCTATATGATGAAATTGTTAACTCCAAGTGGAACTTGAAGCTTAATTCTCTCAAATGGTTCTAAAATCATCTCACATGCCACCAGTGTTTCTTAAGCCCTCGGTAGGGTCACCATTCTCTTCTACTTTCAAAGTCATTAACCTCTTCTTTCCAATATCTTCGCAGTTCGAGCATACGTTTTCCCAGGAAACAGTATTAACTGCATCAGACAGCTTTATCACCCCTCATTTTCTGAACTAAGTACCATCTTTCGGAGTGGGAGAGCTAGTCCTGTGCAACGTCATATTCTTCTCATACATCAAAACCTGAGAAATTGAGGTAAAATGCATCCCAGGTTGGGTCATACGGACAGGAAGCAAGCAAAGCGCTTTCCTTAGTAAGGACATCAACATATTTCTCTCTTTCGTGCATACTAGTAAGCCCACTCTGGTTAGACAGCATGACCGAATGTCGCCACGATAAGACAATAATTGGCAACATTATCTGTCTAATTCAAGCAAGCATCCGGCAGCCGAGCATCTCCCACAACCTCCCTACACTTTGTGCCAGCAGCACAATTAAAACCCCTAAACTACAAATACTCCGAACAATCGTACATTCTAGTTTCTAAAACATCTCAGAGCACATCCAAAGCCGAGGGACAACATCAAACAAGGCATCACGCACATCCCCGCCATATCTTCTCTTCCAGCCGACAGAAATCCGAAAAAGGGCCATACTTTTGGCGTCATGCGTCGATTCAGACCGACCCACGATGCTACACTTTGAGAAAATCATGCAAACTGCGACTTTCCCAGGATCCGGTGAACAGATAAAGAGAAGTGTCTCAATAATAAGCAATTCCCACCAAAAAAAAAATCATCTTTTATTTTTCTCCCCAGGTGAGAGGGCGGGCGCAACATTCTATAGCGAGATGGCTGACCTTTTGATGGACTTGACGAAGTCGGCGGCGGAGGGGTGGCGCATGCGCTCGAGGAAGTCGTGCCAGGTGAGGGGCGCGGTGGAGGAGCCGAAGACGTCGGCGCTGCCGCCCGAGGTCCCGCCGCCGCCGTCCATCTCCAGCGAGAGGTGGTGGTGAGGAGACCGGAGTGACGGAAACGAGGTGGTGATCTGATTCCCCCCACCCGGGCGGAGCTGGGGGTGGGACTGGGGAGAGGAAGAGCCCGAACAACTGGTCAACCGGGGAAGAACAACGTGCAAATTCCTTTGGCTACCTTTTCCTTCTTCTTTTTACTGATAAACATTAATGATTAATTATATGCATCAATAATTACACCTGAAAATAATGGGCAAAAACTCGCTGTGAAGAAATATTCTTATTTTTAGAGTTAAATGTTGAACTATCGAATTTAAAAACAAATTATATGAATACTCATTACAATAAAAATTATAAATTTATCAATCTTATATTTATACACATATCATTTAAAATGTCAATGGCAAACAAATAACCTTTTTACACATGTACCAGTGGTCTTTTACATGAATGATGTGGACAGATTATTTCGCATTCTTTTTGCACATTATCAATACTTTTTAATGATTTATATGTAAATATATACATTTAGTTTAACAATATTATATATATATAAATATCTTCTCAATTTAAAAAGAATAATTGATTTATTATAGAATAAAAATAAATGAGAGATCTGTTGCCAATGGTAGCAAAATAAGAATAGTGCCACCTACTCCAAGAATCACATAATTTGATCTTTGATTTTCAATTTATAGCGTCAAATCTTCTTTATAATTGTTAACTTAACTCTAAATAAGAGGTCATTCAAATCTGATGCCAAAAATTCATATCTCATGAGATAATAAATTACACTATTTAAGAAGTTCACTTTACATTTAACCCATGTATAATACATAAGTGTCAAAGGTACATGATTCTAAATCTATAAATAATTTACTAATGGTTGTGAACAAATAATAATATAGATTGAAAATCAGAGATCAAATCATGTGATTTTACACTATCTTACGACACCAAATGAACCCCGAAGTCGAAGACTCATGGAAAAGTCCAGTTCTGAAACGTTACAGCTACCACCGTTTGGGAATGAATCATGTGAGAAATGACTGCCGAAATGCCAAGGGAAGAAGTCTGCCTTGGATGAGAGAGAATCTCTCAACATCGGTGACTTTTTCAGGGCCTTTTTCAGATGAGTTATGCCAGGATTGTTTATGCGAGAATAAGGTTTTTTTACTTTGATAACTATAATCTTATTCTATTCAGAGTAGAAGACATAAAATAAATAAAAATTACTCATATTTTAACTAGAACAATCAGCTTAGACGTGAGAATCAGATATTATGCTTTCATTCTCAATTACCATCAACACATATAACCATTACAAACTCAGATAACCCGTCATTTTATAGACTATCAAAGAGACCCTTCGGTGCTGTTTGAGTGTTTGATAACATTACTCCATTCAGATTTAGCATCAAACAAATAACTAGAATAAATAGCCATAACTCCATCATATCATGGACTTATCCGGTTACCAAAGAGACAAAGTCACAGGAGGTGATCATGCTAAGAGCAGGCAACTCAAATCCAGTAGAAATAACACCCAGGACAGATTTGAGCTTTATTTTCATCTGGGTTTGAGTCATGCCCTATTTCGCATTACCAAAAGACACAGCGATCATCTTCCATATCAAACTTACAATAAGATTTACACAATTCCACGATTAACAAGAAGACGATCAGATAAATTTAACGGCCCCAGGAATCGAAGCAACCGTCAGACCGGCTGGCACAAAGACAAAACTATCATGTATCGCATTACTTGGTTAATCGAACTTCACCAACCAGGTAACATGATCAATGAAAAAGCAGATAAGTTTACCCCCACGCTCGCGCAGAAAGCAAAGTCTTACGCTATGGATTATGAGCAGGTCAACTTGCAACATATCCAAGAATGAATGATGTAGTGGTAATATATACCTTTTGAGACTGATAAGGAATCCATAATGAGTGACAAAATATTGCAACAGAAAAAGAGATACTATCAGCAGAGTGGGAAACTACCCACTAAGTTGCATACACAACCATATCTAACTCAACTACACTTTGAAAATGTACCGAAGAAACAGCAGTCCAAATTCATATAAAAAACAACAGCGAGTCAATACGACTTCCCGCAGTGTATTAAACTGCCAGCTCCAAGAAATAGCCCAAAGATTGCTGCGCTGCCGATGGTCGTCTGTCCTATGTACCTGATCTTCAACAATCCCGGGATCTGTGCTAATCACAAAAGAATTGCTCAGGCATAAACCAACAAACACAATTATGAAAGATGGCCAGAGGGACATTTTCTTCTTTGGCCCGGAACTTTTATAGGAACATTGTTTAATTTAATCACATGAATTGTCGAGAATGCTACTGAAATGAAAGTTTTCACTTCCGGTCAATATGGCTAACAGTATTTGAACACGTCAAGTGACTCCTAATATGCATCAAAATATGATGATCTGATTACATCTAGGACCAAAAAATTCTCAACATGAGATAGTATGTTTATTATATTGATGTAACAAACAAAGTTATTAAATATTTTTTACACCATAGAGAATAAAAATAGCTATCTATAATTTTCTATAAAGCATGCAAAGTAATCTTAAAGTTTAGAAAATTCATAGAAAGCTATGAGAACAAGATGATGCATGATTAGAACAGAGTAAGCACTCAAACGTGGGAGTCAGTGATTGAAGTACAAACAATCTGCAACAAGAGAGATACTGACACAGTAGGGAGCTGCTTTTGCTTTAGGAAAGCAAGATGGAGGAGAAAAAGCCCATGCAACTGGGAATACAATAACGGATGAATTAAGGTGCAGATCAAAGAACATACTCATGGAATTGAACTCTAATGCATCCTCATTGATGATCTAAAAGAGGTGACCTTTGGGGCAGGAATGATAGATTAGTGATATTCAAGTACAAGATTAAAAAGTTTCCCATTTGGAGGAAGCCAAAGTGTTATGGAGGGTTCAGTCCTCCTCAATCAATAGAATGGGGACTCGGAGAAAATTGAATATCTAAAGGGTCTTTTTTCCTTTTATGGGTTCTAGGGTTGTGGGGGTGGGTGTCTATCTACCATGTTAGTAGATGTCATGGGCCTTTTATTGAGATGTACTTTTCCAGTTTTCTACCGTTCATTCAATGAAATGTGGTCTCTGGTCATGAGAAGAGGCTCCAAACATGATGGAAGGGGGACATTTCTGAGGCATCCACCTGCTGTCATCCATACAACTTTGTCATTTTCAATCCGGTCTTTGAGCCCCCTCCACCTTGTATCACTATGCCCACACAAGCTTCCAAGCTCCTTCTGAGTTACAACTCAAAATCCAAGATTCAATCACATCATGAATATCCCTACATCTTTCTTCAGTCTGAAAGTGGATCCTCTTTCTTTTTCCACATGCTTTCAACACTTTCAAAAAAAAAATCACTTTAAAAAATACTTACCTTCAACCTTTCACTATGGTCTTTGAGATTCTCTAAATGCATCTAAATCTTTTATGCCCTACACATTCATAAGAAGTACCTGTAGGCAATTGGAAATATTTCTGAACCAACAGTTACTATTCCCCACCAAAAGATTTGTCCACCCCAGCGCACGAGCTCCCCACCGATGTGGGGTCTAGAAAGAATTAATTGCATGCAGTCTACCCCTGCTTTTCCAGTAAGGGTATTCCAGTGTTAAACCCATGACCTTCAGGTCACAATGGAGAAACCTTACTGTTGCACCAAGTCTTCCCCTCACCCTCCAAAACATCTGTGACATCTTGGAAACTGAAAAAAATTATGCCACGCTCACGCATGCTTCTGAAAACTTCACAAAATATGCACCTTATAGATATTCCCTAGTCCTTTTGGAAGCAATACAGGAATAAGTGGACAAGTTTCTTCCCCACTAAAAATCATCTTCAGGTAGCTGTTTTCAATAAGAGAAAATGAACATAATGGGAAAAAAATCTTTTTGGTGTTACTTTAAAGAAAATTCTTTCAGTTTAAAATGATATTGAATGACTTGGCACAGAAAAACAGACAAACTTTTGGGAACTATACAGCCAAAAGTCAGAGGCTCTTAACAAAGTCTAGGAGTAGGAGAACAGTTGTAGGTTGGTCTCTTTCCTGTTTCCCTCTTTATCTAGACTCTTCTTAAAACATCTAATTGAAGGTGAGACATAAACAAGCTTTCCTCCTCCTTTCTTTAAACTCCTTCCAAAATCTGAAAATCTAGGAAAGCTTTTTGTGAATGACTCTATGGTTACATGATCTTTAATTGCATGGCAAACAAGATGGTTTTCTACTTGTCAATTGGCCTCACAAGACTTTTGCCTAGCCCACTTCTATCCAAAATTATTTTGGCCAGTTACTTGGCACCACCTTGTAATGTAATAGTTTACGGTTGATGTCAAGCAGGTAGCCAGGTAAAATACTTCGTCAAATCCTTCAGGCGGAAAACTTTGCCACATCCTTGGATCCTTCCTCAGATCTGGCTGTCTAAAATTGATGGGATAAGGATTGTGATGATGGAGGAGGCAGTGGTGGTTAAAGCAAGAAGCAAGCACAATAAGTGAAGTCTTGCATCACCTCAAATCCTAGCTAAGCTGCCTACATAATAATCACCATGGATGAAAAGTAGTATATTAGAAAGGGAAACATTTGAAAAAGGCCATTCAAAGAAGAATGATGTGTAAGGTTGTAAGAACCATGAATCATGTTCCAACGCATGAAGACCAGTTCATAGAAAGATCCATTTTAATAGGTTGGTCCTAGAATAATGAAAAATAAAAGGAAAAAAATGAATAACACGTAACTAAAAGTGGCATCCGCCGACAAAGAATAATTAGGAATAAGAAAAAGCAGCGGCATGTAAGAGAAGACATATCAAGCATTGTGTTATCAAAAGCGCCCGAAGGACTCGCCTAGACGATGAGGCGAGGTGAGGCGGTGACAACTTACCTCACTCCAGACCAAATCGCTGAGGCTAATGCCTCAAGCACTTTTGGGCAGCCTCAGTGTGCCCCGGCCCAGGACTGCCAGCCCCGCCCGCGACCAACCAGCCCGGCCTAGGCCAGCGATCACCTGATAAGGGGATCCGGGCTATAAATGTTGCCCTTCTCCCTTCTCTTTTCTCTCCCCGATCGATCTCTCATTCTCTTCTCTCTCCAACCGTCCCCCGAACTCTTAACTCTCTCCCCCCTCTCGCACCTCCTCCTGCGGCTAGTGGTCGAACGGTGAACGGCGAGGGGTGGCGAATGCTTTGCGGACTCCGGCGAGCAGCGGACAGCGACGAGCAGCTGAGCCTCTATCTCTCTCTCTCTCACCCTCTCTCTTTCTCTGTCTCACTCTCTCTATCTTTCTCACACACCAACACACATAAGGATTCGGCCTCTCTCTCTCTCCCCCCCCTCACACACACACACAGGGGCACAGCCCCTCTCTCTCTATCTCTATCTCTCTCTATCACACACAAACACACAAATCGGGGCTCAGCCATCTCTCTCTCTCTCTCACACACACACACACACAGGGGCTCGACCCTTGTCTCACTCACTCTCTCTCTCTTTCTCACACATGGCAAACACATAATTAGAACAATAAGGAAAGCGCAAAGAATGCCTATTGGATTTAATTTAACCAAGCACCGTAGTATTTTCGTGTATCCAACAGCTAAAAATTGTTTCAAACAATACCTTGTACCTAACAGCCTCATAACTTCCATAAACAGCACCTGCAGCAGATGGTTGAACAATTAATCTAAAGCTGAGATAAGAATAAAGAAATTATCATCTATTGCTGGATGGTAGAACAAAATGCTATCATAAAGGTCATGCTATCTGGCAACTAACTCAATGGTCAATATAAGGACTTCTTTTGATATGGTACTTTTTTTTTGCAATTGGATAGAATAAGCTACTTAATATAACAGAGAAAATAAACAGGAAAGATAACATGCACACTAGGAATGAGATGCTAAGAGTACACCAGCTACTTACTAATGAACTAGTCAGAAAGATCATCAAATGACCAATCTGATGGCCTTAACAGTTTAGCTTGGGGTTCAAATTCTATCCTTCAGATACAAACAGGTTTTCAATATAGATATTGAAACTTCTATGGTAGATAATTCGCATCAAAACGAGAGAGAATACAGTACCACTATTTTTTATTTATTTTCACTTGTGTCAGCAATGACGTTTTCCAGATATGCAGGCTCAGCAGAAGGCTGTGTTATTCAGGTATTATGCACCCCCTCAGACGAACACCCCATGACAACACGATCATAACATGAAAAAATAAAATCTCAATCTCATACTGATGGAACAGATGCCAGATGTCAGCAATACGATATGTGACACAACCAACTGCCAATTGGTTAGAAGATGTACAGGCTACTAAAGAGACAGAGATGTAGTCTGTCTACCCTAAATTTGTATCCTCAGATAATTCTTACTTCCCAATAAACAGAATTTCATCTTGGTTGTAGGATATACAAGGTAAAACAGAGAACAGATGTGGCTTAAATTTATGGAGAAACCAAGACGACCATTAACGCCGCCTAAAGTAGCTCCGACTCCGCATGATAGATTCGCGATACAAAGACCGAGGAGCAACGTTTAGGGAGTAACGGTAAACCAATCCTTGTTCCGGGGGGGGGGGGGGGGGCATAATTCTCTTATTTGCATCCTAAAAACGATTCCCCTTGTCTAACCAGTTAGCTTCACAAAGGAAAAGAATACGGCTTTTCAAAGAAAACTGGCAATCCCAAAACTCCCAACACTGCTACACAACCACGGCACCACCCTAATAAGAACCACAAGCCCCATGGAGAACGCAAACAACAGTCATGCAACCCCGCCATCCATCCCGCCAAGAACAAAGTCAGATTGGCATATAGCACTCCGACTTCCCCTCTAACATCCCGAGCAGGTAACAGGGAATTAAACCCCCACGGTTCCTAGGGTTTAGACAACGGCGACGCGCCACATAGAGAGAGTCAAACAGAGAGCCACAGGCCAGGTTAGAGAGAGAGAGAGAGCTCACCGACGGCACCGCCGATGGCACCTCCGACCGCGGCGCCGGCGGTGACGCGTGCCAGGCAGCTGTCCCTAGCCATCTTCTGCTTACAAGTCCTCCTCCCCCTTTCTCCTGCTCTTGCTCCCACTTCTCTTGCCGCCGCGCCGGCACAGACCAAGGGTTTTCCCGGATTCTCAAAATTTTTCAACAGTCCGTTTTGTCGATTTTAAGCTCCTTCTATAGAGCAGAGCAGGAGTTGGTGTTAGATCAGGATTGTTGATAATGGATAAGTCTATAATAAAAAGAGATGACTTTATCCAGGGTGATTCTAATTAAGAAAAAATATTTATGTACCCTTAATTTCTTTACAAATAATTTATATTCTTTTATGATATCTTTATCTATTTAATTTGCAAATCGTTAAAATTTGTAATAATATAGTTTACGGAGGTCGAAAGTAGATTCTTCGAATTGTGCGCTATATTATTTGTTGGGAAAGAGAGAAAATTCAACGACAGGGAATACTACGAGTAAAGGGAAATGCGTTAGAAGGAGTTTTGGATGTGATATCAAGAGACAACTCTCCGATATTTAAGTCAGACGAATTCTCAAAAGAGAAGAAGAGTGCTAGAAAAGAGAGATGAGTGCTCAGAAAGAGAGATGGAGAAAGAGTGTTGTGAACGTAGAGTGATTACCCCCTGGTCATCCAGTCAAGATATTTCTTATACGATCTCCCCCTCGAGCACATTATGTCACTCCATCTTCTGACTTACTAGAGTTACGATTATTTTGGATCATGGCGTCGTGGGTCACCCTAATCTTTCGCCTTCTAAGAGGTGTGGGGACGTGGATCACCGTTAGACGCCGACTAACCTACGGGGTAATATATAACGACTTTCTAACCGTGCACTATGTGGTTCGTGAGACAGTCACGCGTACGAGACACAAGCCTGAATTGTGGGCCAGTTATTATCGAGGTTTAATGGGTCCATACATGGTTCCTCCCTCCTCGTAGTTATATGCATAAACCCTATGTTTTACCCTCAAAATAATAAGTGCATATATATTTCTCCACGGAGACTCTTTTAGTTGCTTAGACATATCTAAGATATGATTGTTGTTCCCAAATTCGATTCACCTTGGAGGGGGGTTTACCTGATCATGTGTTCAATTCTTGAGAGGTTCATGACCCGAAAATTTCTAATTGGCCAGATTCTTCGTCACCAAAAAAAATATGGCTGTTGTTCTTCAAATTTTGATTCAACGTATTGCTAGAGAAGTCAGTCAATGTAGACATATTGATCAATCATGCTTGTATTTATCGTTGTTTATCATTTTGACGTGACCGTTAACTTTTCCCATGATATAAGTGAGTTCTTCAAATTAGATAAAATTAAGGTGGCATTTGGTTGGACTTGTGGGAAGAGATTTTGAGATTGTAACCATTGGAATTCTCAACATCTCTACCATCCCAATCAGATGTAACATTAAAGTCTCAACTTCTGCACCTTAGTGAATTTTTGGAGGAGAGAGACAGACTCAAATTGGGTCTATTTTCAAAATCCACAAAATCTCACTCGAGTGAGCTTTTGGGTAGATTCTGCAAATTAAAAGCGCATCCTGCCAACATCATAACCCATTTTTATTTTTTTAATGTTATTCTCGCATTCTCATCAACATCGTCGCCTGTGCCAAGTGAATTGAGATTCGCCTGGCATGGGCGACTATATGCATAAGTGCTTTTTCTTTGTTAAAGAAAATGTAAATCACGTCAGCATGAGTCGACACTAACTTAATAGCGTCTCCTCACACTAACAACAATATATTGTAAATCGTGTCAGCACGAGTCAACGCTAACTGAATAGTGTCTCCTTGTGCTAACATGATTTACAATAGAATTGATTTATATAAAATAAGAATCCCAATAACTGCCAAATGAGATTCTTTATGGGAAAAAATCACAGACACACATGGATTATACGGTATGTCAGGTTCGTCAAGGATTATCAAAAAAATCTTTGGGCTAAAATGCCAACCAAAGGAGCCCTAAGTGCCCTTCCATCAGGGCTTATGGTGAGGATACTAGAGCATAGGTTCGGTTCAACCCGACTTGTGTTTTCCACTGTTGGAGATCTCCAGCAGTGACATCAACATCTCTCTGGCTTGATGACGATCCATTGGCATATTGATGTATTTTCTTTTGACTAGTTGACTATTTATTTGAGAAAGAGGCCCATCAGAAGCCCATTTGAGGTATTTTCAATTTATCATATATTTTCGGGTGTAATTTTTGCTCTATTTTAAGTCACATGGATATTTTGATCTTTAAATATGAGGAGAAGACCACTAGGATTTTATTTCCCTACAAATAATGTTGTAGTCTCATTTTTGGAGGGGGAATGAAGCATTGAAAATTGTGAAGCTGGGAGCCACCGTCTTTCTCTCATGAAGGGATTTGGGTGGGGCGCGAAACCTTAGGCGTGAAGCCTCCTCTCCTCTTTTGTTCCTTCCTCTCCCTCTCTCTCCCAAATTAAAACTCATTTACCCCCTCTTGGCCCCACGTGCTCTTGCAATTCCTCACGCCACCACCCTCACTCCACACGTCAATTTCTTCTTCTTCCTCTTCTCCCCTCACCGCGTTCAAATCCCCTCGGCAACCCGCGCACGCAACATGCCAGTACCGTCGCCTCCATTTTCTTTCCTTCGTTGGCCACTGTCGCAAAGGTAGGTGCCCACCAACCTTCGCCCCCATTTTCCCCTTCCAACCGCCATTGAACAGGTTGGGGATCAACCGCCACCGCACCTGCTCGTCAAGGATTATACGGCATGTCAGGTTCGTCAAGGATTATCAAAAAATCTTTCGGCTAAAATCCCAACCAAAGGGGCCCTAAGTGCCCTTCCATCAAGGCTTATGGTGAGGATACTAGAGCACGGGTCCAGTTCAATCTGACTTGCTTTTACCACCGTTGAAGACCTCTAGTAATGACATCGGCATCTCTCTGACTTGATGATGATCCATTGGCATATTGATGTATTTTCTTTTAACTAGTTGACTATGTATTTGAGAGAGAGGCCCACATTAGGGGCCCATTTGAGATATTTTTAATTTATCATGTATTTTCGGGTGCGATTTTTACACTATTTTAGGTCACAAGGATATTTTGATCTTTAGGTATGAGGAGAATACCACTAAGATTTTTTTCCTCTATAAATAATGGTGTAGTCCCATTTTTGGAGAGAGAATGAAGCATTGAAAATTGTGAAGCGTGAAGCCGCCATCTTCCTCTCATGAAGGGATTTGGGTGGGGCACGAAGCCTTAGGCGTGAAGCATCTTCTCCTCTTTTATTCCTTCCTCTCCCTCTCTCTCCCAAATTCAAACCCATTTACCCCCTCTTAGCCCCAAGTGCTCTCGTAATTCCCCACGCCACCACCCTCACTCCACACGTCAACTTCTTCTTCTTCCTCTTCCCCCCTCACCGCGTTCGAATCCCCTCGGCAACCCGTGCACACAACATGCCACTACTGCCGCCCCCGTTTTCCTTCCTCCGTCGGCCGCTGTCGCACAGGCAGGTGCCCACCAACCTTCACCCCCCTTTTCCCCTTCCGACCGCCGTTGAACCGGTTGGGGATCAGCCGCCACCGCACTTGCTCCATCCTCCCATGCACACCAGATGCCGCCACTCCCTGCAAAGCCCGCCTCCATCACCAGCCACAGCGAAGGCTGTTACGCCATTGCCGCTTCCTGTGCATAGCCCAAGCCGCACCCGCAGGGCTACTAGTCGCCCTCGCCAATAATGACAGTGGCGGTTGACGCCGCCATCCCCAACAGTGTAGTCACCACCTCCTATGGCTACTCACACCCCTGTCCCTGGCCGCCTGCTACCACCGTCGCCACCACCACATGTGATCTAAAGACGGCCCCCACGCCCCCCCCCCCCCCACTCCAGCCCCGCAGCTCCTTCCCTGTAGGTGGGGCTAGCCCCAATGCTGTCACGCTTGACAGCCCTACCACCGGGACTCCACCCTGCCACGGTCGCCCTCCACCACTAGCCGCCCAACGATCGCCAACGCCGCTCCCTGTGCATGGACCCAGGCCACCAATGTGGTTACCTGTCACCCTCACCATCGGAGCACGATAGTTGATGCCGGCATCCCCCGATGCGCCGTCATCATCACCGGTATCCGCTCACGTCCTCTAGTCACAATAGCCCACGACCTCCTGTGGACCTTCTGCGATTGGCCCAGAGCCCTCGCTCCCCATGCCACCTGGGTCACCAACCCCTATAGCCGTTGGCCAGCCCACCCTACGACCATCACCCTTCCCTTCCTCTCGGTGTATGTGACCTCATCACGTGCCTTGCTCTTCAACGAGTAGGTTAGTGATGTAAGTCCACTCCTTTAATTTGCTATTATAATATCTATGTCACATTTGACGCCACGAGTGAGTTAGGATGCCTATCCCATTAAATTATTCTAATGTCGGTTTGTGAATATTTCCTATCTTGGAGCGCACCTATTTGAGTATGTTGTATGTGCGTGATTGATACCCTAGGTTGTGGTAGTCCTATCTACTGTTCGGTTCAAAGTTTCTCATTATTGCGAGGGACGATTTCCTAAACCGTAGCTACTGTTTTTTCGTGTATTTTATCTTTTGGTAATCGAGTACCATCGAAATATTAATCGATCTATTGCAGTGAATCTCATTAGTCACCTCGTCGAATTCGTTTAAGTACACCATCCCGCGTCAGCTTAACTCTTGCTTCTCATTTGTATTTCCCCCTCCCTCCACGCTATATCTTCGAGGGTGTGCCATGGTGTACTTGTATTTATCTGTTATTATCAACGAAATCATTTATCTAGGGTGTTTTGATAGAGTGGGAGTGCATCTCTTCACTCAAGAGATGTACACCCTCCCAAGACTCCTCAGATAGTTTTTTTTTTAAAAAATCTTCCATTCAGGGGTATACGAAATCTGGTCAGTGGATTTCAAGGGTATACAGATAGATGAGATAAAGGTAGCATTATATAGGCTATTTATAATGATTTTATAAGTATAGTGGTCATTATTCCATCTATTTTTTTGCCACGGTGGCATGGAGTGAGAATAATTTATTTCATAATAAAGTGAAATAAAGTAACAAAACCAAAAGAACTCCGGTTAGTTATTCTAACAAAAATATGATTGATTTTTATCTATTTTATTTTTTCACTTGTTTTTACTCCATTTATTTTTTTGATTATGGGTAGAATAATAGTATGATTATAAACATATTCAAGATATTTTTGATATAAACAATCTAGGTGTAAATCATTTGAGAGAGTTCATTCTGTTATCAAAGATGCTCTAATTTAAGAACCGGAGTGTATTTTACTTGATTCACATCATGGGGTGGGGGTTGGACGTGCCAATGTCTTGGTTAGAGACGGCCTTTTGTGCATTAAATTTAGGTTGGTACGAGTTTATCTTAAATTTGTTTTCATATTTATTCTGAAAAAATTAAATAAGTTTTAAAATAAAAGTTGCAATAAATAAATCTATAAAAACAAATCAAAATTACGAGAGTCCCATCAGATTTTCGGTAACAACCCCATATATATTTTTTAAAAGCAAGCTATAATTTGAGAGTCCGAATCCTTCTGGGTTTCTAAGCGAAACCAAATGCCTACAATTTGAGAGTCCAAATCCTTCTCGTCTTCCAAACAAAATCAAAGAACTACGATTGGAGGGTCCAAATCCTTTTGGTTCCCAGCAAAACAAAACACCGATGTTTTGAAAACCGGACCGACAAATGAGTTGGAGAAGTTCCCGGTTCAGTCTATTTTGGACTGACCGCGTAAAACCGGTGTTTGGACCGGTCCACTTTGTTTAATTAGATGTACATATACATATTATATATATATATATATAAATAGCCGATTTATAAAATAACCCTCTTCTAGTTAGAGAAAGTAACTCAAGTTTTCTTTATTATGTTACTTGTTTCACTTTATTATGACATAAATGTTTCTCACCCCATGCCACCAGGGCAATTAATTAGAATAAATCTGGATAATTCACCCTATAAGGGTCACTTTGGTAACATGTTAAGTTGGGTTAGGATGAATTAACCGAGGTCGGATAGGTTGTTCCTTGTTTGATAATTTTTTTCTTAACCCGAGTCGGATAGGGTTAAAGTGGATTAACTCATTCCTAAAAAATAGGTGGAATGAGTTAATCCATCCGGGTTAGGGTTAGGGGTGAGGTGGACTAACCCGGGTAAGTCACCCGCCCCTAACTTAACCCGTTACCAAAGTGGCCTTATAGTCTTATTTCATTGTCACGTGGCTTGGTCAACATGAGGAGAGAAAGATAAGAAGCTGTTTGTGAATCACGAAACGGGGGAATTTTTTTTTGCAAACGTAATTGACAGCGTTATTATATTCTTTATATCATATACGACCAATCTTGAACCATTCATTTTGGGATTATTACCTTGCTCTCATGATGCCTGTAGAGAGATTTTCCAGGATCTTGTGGAAGATGGGCTCCATTCGGATGCCCATATGGGCTTATTGGGTTAAATGTTTGGAGCTTCCGAAAAGGTCATGATATTATTTACTAGAGTAGTGCTTAGTGCACACCCGGGCCTCCCTTACTAAGCTTACTGGGCTCCGGAAGCTGGGTTGGCAAGTGGATAAAGTCAGATGGTCCGAACATTTGCAGGCTCCATTCGTTAGCCCATATGGGCTTATTGGATAAAATTCTTTGGAGCTTACGAAACGGGCAGAGTATTCTGCACACCCGGGCCTTTCTTACAAAACTTCGAATGCTGGGTTGGCAAGTGGCTCCATTCGTTGGCCCATATGGCCTTATTGGGTCAAATCCTTTGGAGCTTACGGAACGGGCAGAATATTCTTTACTAGAGTAGTGCTCAGTGCACGCCCGGGTCTTCCTTACTAAGCTTATTGGGCTCTGGATGCGGGGTTGGCAAGTGGATAAAGGCAGATGGTCCGAGCATTTGCAGACTAGTAAGGCTCACGGTACAACCAGGGTGTGCGCAGTCTTTATTTTTCTAATTTTTTAAAGTGACCCCTAAACTTTCTTAAGTTAGGGTGTAAGTCACGTCACAATTGAATTGTCCAGAAAGAAATACAAAAAATCAGATCAAATAAATAATATTGGACCCATTCTTTTAAAAACCGGCTCGTTTCATTTTTTATTTTTTTGAATAATAAGATGATAACGTGAGTTACATCTCAAGTTAAAGTATCTTGACATATTGTATTCAATATTTACTAGGGCTATTAATTGACAATAACATTGATATTTTACAATTTAAAAGTATTAACATTAAAATTAGTATCATATTAAGATTGGTTATAATTCCAACGAAACAAAGCATAAAAGTAATGATTTTCCCTGCATCCTGGCACAAGAAGCCATTAACATCGTTGAAGACGCTGGACCCTCTAAACCCTACGCACAGAAATCCTTTGCAAATCTCCGCGGTATCGTGAGACCAACCATTTTAGGGCTTCCTTCTTGCCCCCGAAACAACGTACGGTAGCGTCCGTGGTAGAGTGGACACTCTCCTCTAGAGATCTCAAATTCAATATCTCTTCTCGTTTTTTTAAAAAAAATACATATTAGAAAAAATATGAAAAAAATAGCACCCCCACCGTACGGCCACTAGCCTCTAAAGTTTTGGCTTATAGTTTAAAGCCTTAATCATATTGATCACTAAAGCAATATTTACAATGAAGAGTAAGATCGCTCTACGTAGTTTATGATTAAGTCAGCCTCATTTAATATTCACTTTGATCTCCAAATTTTATTTCAGGTGATCGATGTCGAGAAAATAATAATAATTGCTGCACATCTAATCCAACCGGTGCAATAAAGTCAACTGTCTCGCGGACTTCGCCATTCTATCGATCCTTATTAGACCGGTGGCTTCACCTCTTGAACGTGCAAGGAGGACAAAATTTGCAAAAAGGTTAGCTCAACGCCGTTTTTTTGGACAAACTTACGAAAATTATAATTAAAATTAATGCTAACTAAGTTTGATCCGTCAATCCCAGACATTAAGCTTCACTTTGGTAAGGAGTTAGAGTTAGACTAGACTAACTCAATCTACTTGAGTTATACAGGGTTAATTCATTTTTGATTTGATAAGAGGGGAGTTAGCTCGGGTATAAAGAGGTGGGTTAAATTATCTTTAATCTAGTGTGATTTGATAGTTAGTGAGTTAAATTAGGGATAATTGAAACTCAAATGACACATTTACCCCTCCATTTTATAATTTTTAATCTCTCTCTCTCTCTCACACACACACACATGTTAACTTATTATATTACTTTGGGTCATTTAAATTATAATTAGTATTGATATTAAAATTTGTCTAAAAAATATTATTTGATTGGTATATTAAATTAATAAAATCTATTATTTATTCTTAATAAATTTCTAACATTTAAATCACTTGCCATGGAATAGATACATATACAGTGAGCATATAAACACTCACATAGTAAAAAGTTATGTCAACATTAAAATATAATTAGTAAATCTAATGATATTTTCATGAACGATTTTAATAGTTTAATAATATATTAATTATTGACAATATAATTTTCTCATCTCTGTGAACACCCTATTGAGCTCATCTCTCGCATTTCCCTTGCCTCTCTCGTTTATCTATCAGGTTCTCACTCTCTCGTCTGATTGTTTAAAGTGTGAATTTTATTTGAATAAATATTTAACAAATCTTTTCAAATATACCAGTATTAATAATATTATTATACCGGCTTACAAATGAAAAAAATACAATATATCTTAAAAATATTTATTGTTCCCCCTACCTATTCTAAAAAAAACTTAAGTCTAAAAAAAATCAAATAGCTACAACGTTTGTGCATTAATGTTTCTACATAAACGTTTGTGCATCACCGGAGATGCCCGACACTAGTGTCACTTACTGCAACATTTTGAGTAAACATAAAGGCTCCATCCCCCTCCATTGTAAAATGCATTTCAGACAAATGAGAACAAGTGTAAATAATTGTACACATTTATTTATTTAAATTCAAAAGAGTACATAAATTTTGTCTGATACAGTGTCTTTGTACATAAATTTCAGGCTAATAACATGTGAATCATTTGTTACCAATGTGGTAAGCATATAGACAAGGGCAACTTCATAGTTTATCATTTGCTACGACTACTAGTACTTGGAGTAGAACTCTGAATAAGAACTTGGACCAAGGAATGAGAGCCGATGCCATCTTCTCAGAAACTCTGCTACACGTGTTACCACCTGATTGAAACTCCAAACACACAAGGAAAAGAGATCATATGCCAAAGTACAAGGTCATAAATACCACGGGCATACAAAGAAATTGATACTCCAAATCCATTGACATGATTTTATTGTCTGTAAGTACAGAAAATGAGGCAGGTAAATATACATTAAATCCACATGTTTATCTTACTTTCAATGACAAGATGCATACACATGTGACTGAATTAACACAACGTCTATGATCAATGCCATCTTTCTCCAGAAAGGAGTTTAGTGCATCTATGTTTACCTGAGGAAAGATATATCCACTGTGTGAAGCATGATTTTAGTGTACGTACTTACATCTAGGAGTGTAAACTAGGCTGGATATATATCCACACCTGACCCCTCCTTATACTTGCGACTGGTTGTTGGAAAACTTGAGATGCAATAGAGGTAATTTCACCACCATGTAAACCATCAAACACTGGAATGCAGACCAGTCTTTATTGAAAAATGCAACAACTCCCATGGCAATTAAACACGATAATAATCATTTCCTCCCCCAAGAGCCCAAGAGGAGAACCTCCAGTACAATCTACTTACATATTTACCACAAGTGAGAATTTACAGAGAACTTCGGAAGACCGGCAGATGAATGAAGCAAGATGCTGAAAGGAATAAAAGGATCCAGTCAGAAACAGTTTCATAAAGATGAAAATGAAGGGGATCTCTATTAGTAACGCTCCATTGGGTCCCCAAAAATACATATGTATAGAAACAAAACTCCCAGAAAGCTCATGATAACTATCTTATTTTGGCACACATGAAAATCATATCTTCTGTTATGGGAGAAGACGAATTTATTAAGTTCCTACAAATACCATTAGGTAAAAGATTCACAATGATAAATGCATCGCATACCTCCCCAGAGGAACTCAAACCAAGAACAAGTTTAAGAAAAGCCTCCTAAAAGAAAAAAAAGCCTCATAGAAAAAAAAATTACCAAGTGACAATGCAATCTTTCTCATACTATTTATATTAAAACAACAACAACACAAGGCAGCACAAGGCAATAATTTTTGGAGGCACTCATTTGTAACATACCTGTTTGTAACGAACTCTGAAACAGAAATCAGGATTGGGCCTGTGATTGGATATATTGAAGAAAATATTAGTACGACATTATGAAATTACGTACACGAGTATTATAAAGATAATTATACGACATTTTACCTATACAGATTTTATTGTCAATGAGCTTGGCACCCTTCAATTCAATGCTGGGTAATAGTCAACAATCTTTGATAGTGGGTGGGCTCAGTATGGGTTTTGGGGGTATGTCTAGTCATTTTTCACGTTGGGATACCACAAGTGCTCATCCGACCCTAACATGAAATCATAAAACCCATTCCTCATCGCCCCAACCCTTAGTCGGAGCACACATGATGCCGCCTCATCCGGAGCAATGACCCAAATATCACAAGTGACATGATTGTGGTGGAGTTACATTGCTATGCCGTCTACGACACTCATACATGCACACGTATGACAAGTTAGGCATGCACCGGGGGCAACAAACATGGAGACTTACTAAGGGCTGTTTTAAAAGAGGACCTGCCGGATACTCGGACATTAAAACAGTTGACACATGCAAGAAAGGGTAGACAATCACAGATTCAAATCAAGTAAAATAGAATTCATGACATGCGGGTACATGGCCCAATCCTTCCCTACGAGCAAAAGATGCTTAGTAAAATATATGATGAAATGCAAAATGCATGCACATGAAGCTTTTAAGGCAAACTAGCATGGACCTAACATGCATTGCTACAGGCAAATTATGCTGTGACATATATACTAACCTGTAGTGGATTAATTGAAGCAGACAAATACCTTCATCAGTCATATACATTTCCGCAGACCCATTAATGTTGCTTGTCAACAGATCAGATGCTATTCTCACAGTCAGCAGAAGTTCTGGGGAAGCTAAGGAAAAAGTCAGTGGATCTAACATGAACTACCAAAACAGAACTCCAATCTGTGGGAAGATCCAAAAACAGCACTCAATTCTCTAATAACATGAAGAGCAATCTGCAAGAATATGTCATAGAGGAGCTAGACAAAGTATATACTTTGGATGATTAAAGCTTCATATGCAAATTGCTATGAAAAGGAGAAGTTTCATATGCCAAAACAGATTGTTAACTGTGTGTGGGCTGTTTTAAAAGAACAGCGGATACTCGGACATTAAAACAGTTAACACATGCAAGAAAGGGCAGACAAGCACAGATTCAAATCATGTAAAATGCTATTCTCACAATCAGTAGGGGAAGCTATTTCAAAACTCAGTGGATTAAGTTTGAACTGCCACAACAAAAATAACTGTGCGTGGATTGTTTTAAAAGAACACCTGATACTCGGATATTAAAACAGTTGACACAGAGAGCAAGGGCAGACAAGCATAGAGTCAAATTAAGTTATACCCATCCCTAGTTTCATATGTCAAAACACAACCCGAGTTACTTCAGAAACATGGGAATTGAGCATGGATTAGCAGTTTGCACAATAAAGAGATAATTGCAGCAGTCAAATGAAAGGACATATCCAGATAATCAGACATGATTTTTACCTATGCATTTCATCTGAAGCCATTTTGAATTTTTTGGGCTAATGTACAAGATTTTACCTATGCATATCACTGTAGCACTTTCCAATGAAACAAGGTATATGGCCCAATTTGGACTGTTCACCTAATAAAAAGCATAATATTAGTACGAGATTTTGAAATTTTATTGAAACATGTTGAAAGAAATTGTAAGACAATTATACATGATTTTACCTATGCATACAAAATTCCCAATGACCTCGCCACCCTACACTTCAATGCTGGGTAATAGTCAACAATCTTTGATAGTGGGGTGGGCTCAGTATGGGTTTTGGGGGTATGTCTATTCATTTTTCACGTTGGGGTACCACAAGTGCTCATCCGACCCTAACATGAAATCATAAAACCCATTCCTCATCGCCCCAACCCTTAGTCGGTGCACACATGATGCCACCTCATCCGGAGCAAGTGACATGATTGTGGTGGAGTTGCATTGCTATGCCGTCTACGACACCCATACATTCACACGCATGACAAGTTAGACATGCACTGGGGGCAACAAACATGGAGACTTACTAAGGGCTGTTTTAAAAGAGGACCTGCCACACGATATTAAAAGAGATGACACATAGTGGAAAGCAGATATATACTGAGTCAAAAGGAGCAAAATAGATGTTATGGGACATGGGTACATGGATAAAATATTCCCGAGGAACGAAAGATGCACCGTAAAATAGATCAATTTTGCAGCCATAGTTGTGTAGCAATAGTGTCCCTAAGATGCTCTCCTTCCGTAATGTCTCGAGATACCACAGGGATGTTCGGATCCACCTCCTCGTCACCCGCATCTTCAACATCAAGCGGTGCATGTTGAAAGTAGAAGTCGTCCCCTTGCTCCCGACGTATAAAGTTGTGGACGACACAACATGCAATCACAATTAGTATCTGTGTGCGGATTGGGTACATGTTCCCCTCTTTCAACGTTTGAAACCGCATGTTTACTACCCCGAATGCGCGCTCCACAACATTTCTCAGTTGAGCGTGACGGTGGTTAAACTTGTCTCGCAAATTTCGATACCCTCTACCCCCACGGCCTTGATATTGAGATATGTGATAACGCTCTCCCCGGTAAGGACATAAGAAGCTACCAGTGTTGGCATACCCGAGATCGGCAAGATAATATTTATCTGAAGTAATAGGTGGTAAATGAGACAATGTGTACATTAATCATAACGTAAATTTTATAGAAACTGAGGTTCAATATGAACTCACCTGGAGGAACTCTGAAACCCCCCTTTTCTAGGGCCCAAGTCAAGACCTTTTGATCACCGGCTGAGCCTTCCCAACCGGCAGCTAGATATTGGAACTGCAAATCAAAAGATACAGTAGCCATGACATTCTGAGTAATTTGTTGCTTACGATTGTGATATCGTGCATGTTTTGATGTTAGAACGTTGGCAGGGATGTGCGTGCCATCGATTGCGCCCAGCGCATCCTACATTTGTTCGAATGTCTCATCAAAATGACCAAACAGATGAAGACGTGCAGATTATAAGTTGCCTTAAAGTAAGGATAAAACTTGTCATTATGTCGAACGAACGGATGCACCTCTGCTGTTGCGGTGGGGAGCTGGAGGTATGTTCGCCTAAGCTAAACTATTGCCTTACAAACGTGGTTCACATAATAACTTATTGTCTGCGACGAGTGTTGGAAATGCTCACACATGGCACCCGTCGCAACACCGTGACCCATTGCGTATAAAAACATCGCCAGTTGCTCTGTTGCAGTGACAAAGCGACTGTCTTTAATCAATTCCCTATGTATCAGGACATCACGCAAACGAATGAACGTAGCTTGGTTTAGCCTGAACATGTTATAACATCGTTTTTCATGACCCCTTAATATGTCATGTACCCACACATGTCCTGTGTACTTAGATGTATGCATAGGTCTGGGCACACGCACATCGTTAATTTCTTCAGCCATCACATCTAATAATTCTTCCACTATAAGATTACTCATGTTTTGTAAAACTATAACCCCCTCGCACATTAGCTGACGCATTAAAATATTTGCATCCATAATATCCTGTCATACACATGCATGAGATATGACAAATGTTATATTACAAGACACAACATGCACTGTCATTGAGGAAAATACAGGTAGACAGACATCTTGAGCCATTCAAAGTAATAGAAAATACATGAAAATCATATCATAGACTAACTGACACATTAAACTCAATAGGAACGAACGAGAATGACGAAGATGGCAATCAATATGACGAAAAGGAGGAGAACGATAATGAAAAGGATAACAATGATAGATAGGTGATGCATAACAATAGGGGTAGCCCTCTGGGGCAGGTTGTTAAGATAAGGGTTCACGTCATTCCTGCTTGCCACCACTCCGCTTGCGTAGGTCACAACAGTAGAGTTCGTTGTGGCAATGGCTCGGAATGCATCGTTCGCGTCTTCAATTGATGTAAATCCCTTGTATCTCGCACCGGAGAACCCAGTCACCTGTGCGTAACACTCATCCCAAGTGTAGTACGCACCCGGGCAACGGCCAACCCACACCACATAGCACTTATACTTCCCCACGATCCAACTATGTCACACCCTGCATGCATTTGTAACCAATACATGCCTGAATGAAGGTACATGAAACAACCATAATAGTACATGTCTTCATCAAAGGTACAATTAAAAGTACATGCCACAAACACATAACAGTACATGCCTAAATAAAAGGAACAAGAAACATCCAAATTAGAATACATGCCAAATGTTGTAATCATAAAAGTCCCACTAGGTGGAGAATAAGATAGACAAATAGAGAGACTGCTATCGTGGTGAACGCCATCGCTTAGAAATAAATTGCCTCAACGGAGGCGGTATGTCATGTACGCCAACTTATCCTCGTCATCTAATGCCATGAACACAGATCGAACATGAGTGTCTTGGAAAAGATCCGAACCCGCAAACAAAATTTCCTGAGTGCAACCTGGCAATTCCTTCAATTTTTGGAGACACTCTCTGATTGTGCATGACTGCATAGTGGTGGTAATTGTAGAAGATTCTCCAGTGCCAAGCTTTTTATACAACTCTGCCATATGGCTGTTCATAACACAATACTTGTTTAGCGCATCGGTGGCATTCTCCATCCTCTTATTACGTGTTCCCCTACCAGTCTTGTATGAGGGTGTGCCACATGTCCTCATTTTGTTGGGGGAGGTTGCCTCATCGTCATTTCGCCGCTTTGTAGGTGGTGAAGGAGTGAATTCCCCTGTGCCACTGCATCCACCCACTGACGATGGAGTAGGACCTTGGCAGTCACGGGAGCTTGGCATGAATAAGGGGTCAAAATCAATCTCCAGATCAACTAGGGGAGCATTAGGTTGAAGACCCATGGTAATAAATCGACGACGACTTAAATCATCTGAACCCAATTGTTCAAGGGGTGACTCTTCATCTCCCCAAGACCGCCTTTGTGACAAGTCATTGTCCATTGTGCTTCCAAATCCTAAACATCCTCTGGACATGGTATTACCACAGAGAATGTCCATTTCTGCCGTGTACTCATATGGCTTCCCTAAGAGCTTCTTGTATTCGTTGTTGACCTACGAAACAAGAAGAGAACCTAAGTACGATATAGTGGACCTATAACAGGAACATGACATTTTATATTTGTGTTGTAATAACAGCTTACATACCGCAATTGCCTCCGCCCAAGCACCCTCCTCAGGTGGCGTAGGCATCTTGTTGATGTCGTCCCATCCCCAACCAGTTCGTGATAACAGTTATTCAAGTGTATGGTATTGTTTTTTCGAATTCTTTCACCTGGTTTGCAAATTATTTTTGTCTACCCCTTTTTTAGTCTGATCATTAAAGGGTCCTATAATAGCATTCCATACATGTTGCTTGAATGTGCCTTGGTTGCACGTGTTCTTGTGATGTTGGTCGATCAAAAGGTTTAATAACAACTTATCTTCCTTAGTTGTGAAGTTGGTTACTCGCGGTTTCCCCTTACTGTCCGCCATGAACTACTCTACAAAGAAAGCAAAGAAGATAATCTTGCTCACAGAACATATTTTCTACAGTAGCAATGACATATGTAGCTCACAGAACAGAATTTTTACAGTAGCATGGACCTTTGTTGCCGGTCTAAAAAAAAATCCTAACCTAACACATACAGAAAGAATATAAATATTTTCACATAATTATAAAGAGACAATAGCTCATCCACACATTTTCACACATTCTGTAAAGATAGCAATAATAAAACAATAAACTAACATTTATACTGTCAATCTAACCCCTCCCCACCCCTAAACGACAACCGAATAAATCTACAAAGAAACATGTCTGTGCAGTAAACTTAAACAGATTTTTAACAGTAGCAAGGACAGAGTTTTAATACACATTATTAAGACACAAAGCTACCTTACATGTAAATTACAACTTTTTTAATATAAGGCTGAGCTATTGGCATAAATGTAAATCTTTTAACACACATTCACAAAGTGTAAGGTACATGTAACATCTCTGTGCAGTTCAGATTTTTAAAAGTAACAACAACGCATGTAGCAATGACATTTGTAGCTCACGTAACAGAATTTTTCCAATAGCAAAGATCTTTGTTGCCTTTATCAAAAAAATCCTAAGCTAACACATAAAGAAAGAACATAAATATTATCACATAATTATAAAGAGACAATAACTCCTCCACACATTTCCACACATTCTGTAAAGATAGTAATAATAAAACAATAAACCAACATTTACATTGTCAATCCAACCCCGCCCCACCCCCAAACGACAACCGAATAAATCTACAAAGTAACATCTCTGTGCAGTAAACTTAAACTATAGATTTTTAACAGTAGCAAGGACATAGTTTTAACACACATTAGTAAGACACAAAGTTACCTACCAAGCAATGTTTTGAGGGGCATCCCCAACAAGAAAACACTTACGGGTAGCAATGAAGTTTGATAACAACGACATCACAAACGGATCCGGCACACCAGCACCTACAACACTGATCCACACACAATAGGGACAGAATGACGCTCGCCAGAGACAACAACGGTAACACCACCGTCACCCGAAATCAACCACAGAAGTGGAAGAGAGACTCGGGAGAGGTCGACATGATGAAGCCAAGAGCAGCTGAGAAGGGGGCGAGGGCGACATATGTGCTTAAAAGGAAAGGAAGGTCAAATGTTCACTCACGAGAAAGGTGTAGACTGCAACAACCTATGCGTAGCAGGCGGAAGGGATTCTCTCCCACTCCCCGTCGCAGGAAGAAGGTAGAACGAAGCATTCACCTTGAAACCCTAGGACAACCACAGAGTCCCAATCTGCCGCGTGGGTCGCACACACATCATGGACCTGCGAGGATGAACGACATCGATCGCTTGAGGCCGAACGGCTTTGATCACCTCCGGAGGAACCACGGCACGGAAGCAACGGCGTGGGTCGCAGGGAGCTCGGTGCTCAGAAGAGAGTTTAGTAGGGGGGAACGGGTACGCAGGAGAAACGGCGTGGGAGAAAGTAAGGAGAAGGGGAAGGGTTTGGCACCTCCGGATGTGGAAGGTCGAAGGCGAGATCGATGCTCAGGGGAGGGTTTCGCAGGAGGACGACGATGCGTGGGGGAGGGAGAAGTGTTTCGCGAGGTCCCGATGCGGTGCGACATCCAAGGCGACAGAGGCGCCATCAATGGGTTTCGCGAGGGCAGAATCGCCATTTGGGCAGACCCGATTTCGAAACCCACCTCAGGAGGTGGATTTCGAAATCGAGTGTTAACACCCGTTTAATACCCGCTTAACCCTAATCTGGGGGATTTGGTAATCAAATCACAAAGTTGGTTAGTCCTGGGTTAATATTGAGCTAACCCAGGATTAAACCTTTACCAAAGCAGGGCTAATAAGTTCCACCTTGGCAGTGAGTTAGGATGATCCGGATGAACTCAATCCGACCGGCACATATAACCCTCATTTAATTCCTTTTTATTTTGATGATAATTAAGGGAGTTATCTTGACGGGCTAAAGTGACGGATTCCCTAACCAGAGTTAACCCCGCTATTAAAGCATAACCCCCCCCCCCCAATTAAAGCTGGGTGCTGCTAAAGAAGCAGTTTGTTTGAACGAGGCCAACCGTGTGAAGACATACACTTCCCCCGCAACTAGCACTGGTTAAATTAATGATCCTAACCATCGATGATCAGGACTAATAAGTTTCTCTTCAGAATCTCAAAATTTTACAACTCGTTAACTTAAGGATCTCTTTAAGGGGATCTGTCCATTACGATGGCGGATCTTCTACGGTGTGACGTATCAAATTGTGACACTTTTTTTTAGTGTCACAATTTGAGGTCCCGTATCTTCGAATAAAAGCTGTGTGTGTGCCGGTCCATCGAATCCCCCATCGAGAGGATCTCCTCAGCATCCTAAAAAAGAGAGATCTATGCACGTCATCTCACGAGTTTTATTGGAGTTCATTTCTTCCGGAACACAACACTTGTCCCTTGTCAAATGCACCTCTTGTCGGCTCTTGGGCCTGACCCATCACCGGACGTGAAATTAGACCTGTCATCAGATTCAGATGTTATTTCGATCCGTTCAGACGGATAATATCTGAGTTCGTATTTATTTTTGAGATTCGACTAACATTCGAAAGTTGGATGGGAGCAGAAATAGATATGATTTTTTACGTGAAAATTATTGTTAAAAGTGAATTTATAAAAAAATTATTTCTAAAAATGTATTAACAGGTATATCACTATATAATCTGAATTATATAAAAATATAATATTTATTTACATACATATCACTTCTTTTTATCAACAACTTGTAAGAAAATCACGCTTAAATGATATTTATACACTATTTCAATTAACTCAGTGATATATCTACTAATACATTTTTAGGAATGATTTTTTTGTAAATTTACTTTTAACAATAATTTTCATGTCAAAAACTTAAATAGATATTATATTATTTATTTTATAAAATATTTATCCATAATATTATATATCATATCATATATATTTTTAATAATATAGTATAAAATATAAAATTTAATATTATTTTTCCATTCTTATTCATCGTCTTTGTAAAGTTAAGAATAATTTCATGTTAAACTCGTGGAGTATTTTGAAATCGGAACGAATAATTTAAAAAATTTGTTTGAATCAAACACGGATAACTAACATAATATTTCGTTGTATAACGGATCAAAATTGAATAATTTGAATTTAAAAAAAGAACAGATACGGATAATCACGTATTCAGAATGAGAATCCACTCCGTTGACAGGACTACGTGAAAGCGCGAGGGGAGGCACGGAAGGAGACCCTGACATGACGAGTTAATGTTAAATTTCAGAAGTAATATTCTTAATTCGAATATAAACTAGAGCAAAGTTGCATTATACTTTTTGCAACTCAGTTTGTTACTACCGTCTTAAAGAGAATGAAATCAATTTGATTAGATGATCAAAAGATCAGTTTTTAAAGCTAAGTTTGATATTCTTACATCTCTTCTAAATTTAACTCGAGAGGACTAAACTCAAAAACAACAAATTGAATGGTAAAAATCGTGACACCATATCATTTTTTATTCATATATTATCATCTTCAGCATAAAATCTCTTCCTGTCTCCACTTGACTAGGATTCGTATCTTCTTTTTTATTTAAATATCAATAGTTTAAATCGCAAACAGACAACTCGTTGACCTGGCAAAATATGTGTGGTCATATAATTTGAACTAAGGTTCGATAAATCGATCAGATACGTTGAGTAGCACACGTATTAAATTGTATCTGACACTACCGATATCACGTGATACGTAATCCATTAGTTAATTATATATTTTAAATAATATATATATATATATATATATTATATTTTATGGTAAAGTGGACATAGGCAGGTGATTTAAAATATTATATTATAATGTAAGATTTTGTGTTCGACCACAAAAGACGTATGATTTTTTATTTTTTTCATTTTTCTTTAGAGATTGAAGTGAAGTGAATTTTTTTAAAAAACAGTGTGACATTTGTAAAATTCGATCCCATACGTCTTATTTAAATCACGCACTAACTAACCAAGTTAAAGTATTATTTTAATAATTTTACTTATAATATATATATTAAAAATATTCTTCTGTATCGATAAAAGATCGACACATTTGATCATGCCAAACCTTAATTTGTAATATGTTGTGTTTATATAACAATTAAATGTGAACTTCACCTCAAGTACTCGAGAGTATTGATAATCATGGTTTGTCGACTCGGTCTGACTCGGGTCGACTCAGGCGTATCGTACCGTATCAGGGCAAGTCCAGTACATTGAGGATCACCCCAGGATCGACCGAGTCGGGTCGAGTCATAGTGAGAGAGAGAGAGAGGAGGGGGAGAGAGGGAGAGAGAGAGTCGAGTCATATGCGAGTCAGATATGACTCGACCGTATCGTACCGGATCAAGAAAGAATCGATCCGATACAAATCACCGAGTCTACGAATCTTGCTGATTACCAATGACCAATGCCGATGTTCATTCTTCTGGACTACAGAGTAGGGAGTATCAGTCGGCGTTCTTACCGGAGGGGGACTGTTGCCCGTTCGCTGGGTGGACCGTCGTCATCGATATTTGATTGTCACCTCAGTTTGATGGATCAGGCACGTCATGGCATGATGGGTGGATAAGACGAAATTGATGAGAGGGGGGCATGGGGGGTCGTGGTGTAAGGAGAGTGGGAGGCCTGAGGGCGTTCACATGATGGATGCTGCCTCTTCTTTCTTTTGTCCACAGGTGTCCAGCTGACATTCTTACCCCAGGGGCTGTTGGATGTTCCTTTTGGTGGACCTTCCTCGTCGTCATGTGATTGCCAGCGTTTGATGGATGAAACCCTGCTGTAGTACCGTGGCTGGATGAAATCATGGAATTGGAGGGAGGCCCATGAATGAATGATGGTGTAAAGAGGATGGGGAGGTGATTCACGTGAAGATGTCCCTCCCTTTTTTTTGATTCTCTCTCTCTCTCTCTCCATCTACCCTTCTCTCGGTGTCTTCTGTTTCCTCTTATTAACAAGGGTGCGACTGAAAAGATTTTGGGAAGGGATACTCATAAAGATGCATTTGGAAAGGATATTAGAGATAGATTTTAAACTCTTCCATTATTAGAATCTCACTTTTTAAAAAAAAATTTCTAAATATTCTAATGTCTCTTCAACTTTTATTTAAGATGGATTTTGAGATTTAGAGAGATATAAGAAGAAAGGGAAGAGAAGTTAAAAATCTTCAAAAACTACTTAAAAATAAGGTTTGACAAATCGAGACAGGACGGGGCGAATCGCCCGTCCCGTCTCGTCCCAACGACAGATCGGGACGATCGATCTGTGGGACGTAACCGGGATAATTTATATATTATTTTAAGTTTTTTATAATAAATCTATTTCATAAGATGGTTGGTTGAGGGTATTGTGATTCACCGTGGGATTTCGGGTTCGAAACTTGCCTCTACCGTGTTTTTTGTTTGATTTTTTTGAAAAAATTATATATAAAAAAAATATTGCTGAAGCTAAGAATCAAACTTAAGACAACTGTTCAAACTCCGGAACGCCTAATCAATTGAGATACAATAACTTTTGAATTATTTTATTTCATTATATATATATATATTAAAGTTTAACGTCTCGGTACGTAACGGTATAAATCTGTACTGTCCCGTCTCGAACTGTGACCGAGACGGTCTGTACGACCAGGACGACAAATTATGCCTAACAGGTACTTCTTCTCTCTCTAAGGAATTCTCATCTCTCCTAAAATTTTACAAATACAAGCCAGTCTTATCATATTTTTGAGAATAGAGATTTAATCGATCGGAAGAGATAGGGAAAAAAAGATGAGAACCTAAAATTCTCAAATGTTAACTAAAATATGTTTTTTTCTCTCCTCAGGGGATTTTAAAAAAATAATTAAAATTCTCAAGTGCTATTCAAAAGGTGTTTATTCTTTTTCTAGGGATTTTGAAAAAATATTTTAAAATTCCCAAATGCTACTCAAAAGGTGTTCATTCTCGCTCTCTCTAGAGGATTTTTTAAAAAAGTCACGTCTCAAGATCCCTTCCAAATGTTGCCTAAGTAATGTTTACATTTTGAATCAACTGATTAATACAATTGATTCGTCACCCTCCTCCACTTAGAGGAGTGCCCGAGTTCGAACCCAACTATCTCTCTCTGGTTAAAAAAAAAAAAAGATAACTACCGACAAAAATACTTGCAATTCCAAACAAGGATAAAACAAAACCATTTCTATGGTCCATATTTGTAATATTTGGCGAAGATGGTCTTATTCCTCTCACAACAAATGGCTCAAGAGAGAATATGGGATATATATAGTTTGACGATGGCAGTGGACTTCCTATAAATCGAGGGATTGGATCATCTGTGTACTTCTTTTCGATGCGCTGTGTTCTCTCTCTTTGTCATCGTAAACTCTTTACTTAATTTAGTGAAATAGTGGATAAGAAGTTGTGTTTGGTAATACGTAGCTGGTAATGCAGACCGCAGAGAGAAGCGTGTAGAAATCAATTGCTAGGATATCTAAAGAGATTTCCGGTGAGATTTGGATGGTTGGATCAGATTGAAACTTGGGGGATTGGTCTCGAGGAATCGTGTTGTTTGTATCAACTTTGCGTCTAGAAGAAAGTAACTTTTTCGTTCTCAGTGAGAAAGTCTCCGATGTTAAGAAGCAAATTTACGTTCAATTGGATTTGAAATCATGAATTGATCCTCTATTCATAGAGGTGACTCAACCTACAAGTGAATCCATCGAAAATTGAACCAAACCCATGCTTGTTCCACCCAAAATCTAGCCCAATTAGTAGAATAGCCCGAATTGTTTTCTAATGCCATAGACCAACACACGTTGACGTCTCAAATTAAAACAAAGTCTTTTTAAAAACTCAAATTACTAATGTAAATATCAAATATTAGTTAGGATTAAGAGTAGTCAACGGCTTCTAAGTCCCCATCGCACCATGAAATTTGAGGATCATTCTCAGATATCGAGACAAATTCAAGTTATAAAAAATTTAATTAATGGCTAGCTAGAATCACAATCTCACTTGAATGCAAATATTATTACCCTGATGTCTTACCTTTGGTTTATCTGATAGATTATTCCTTCCAAATTTGTGTTCTCAAATGGAATCTTAGGGAAAAGCCGTCATATTTTTTTCCCGTGAGTATTTACCATCTTTTATCCCTCTTTGATAGAGGGATAAACAGATTGAGGAATATCTCTCTTGAGCTAATTTATCTTAGAGTTTAGTCTTATTTATTTTGATAAATAATAGGTTAAATAAAGAGATAAATTATTCCACTAATTTTGTTGAATCAATTTAACTATGATATTTGAGAGTTATCTCTCGTTGTAATCGAATTAATTTTATTATCTTATCAAATTAAAAAAAAATAAATAAAATGTGACTCCTGTCTCTCTATCAAAGAGGAGCTTTGGATAGAGTATGCATGCGATGATTCATCCCCATTAAGGATGTGTTCATGACATTATGGTTTTGAATAACATTTTTACATAAAAAAATTATTAAGAGCATTATTACGGAAAAAAAAGGTCCAACCATCAACAATCCAAGAGGGCTTCGATCCTCTGCATAGACGTTGCTTTCCTTGTCAGTAGCATGAAACCCCTTAAATAAGGCATCATTAATTCAAAAAAGAGGGAGGGGGGGGGGGAGCAGATTCCTGATCTCCATCATAGCTCATCGCAGCTGCCAAATCTTGAACACTGTTCCAACATCATCCATTGCACCGTTCATGACTTTTGGACCACCTCACTTTGGAGATTGGATTGGATTCCTGTGATATTTTGGTAAGATTGGAGTCCAATGGTGGGCCGACAAGTGTCATCTATTTACCATTCTTTGTTTCTATTAATTAAATCACGTTATAAGTGTGACCTTTTCCCTCAAATAAATCCAAACAAATACATCTAGAAAAAAAAATACTTGTCCATCACAAACACTTGTCGGTGATCAGATTGCTTTTCGCAGTTAATTGAAAATTTGGCATCGATAGAGTGGAACCAGAGAACCATGGCCACGTAGTACGCGCATGTTAATAATAACACGGGTATTTTTTATCATTAAAAAAATAACGAAACGATATAATGTGCATAGGATGTGATATAGTGCGCAACATAGATGATGTACTTCCTCATGCATGATGTCACATCTTTATATACCGTATGCCATCACTACACAGTATCACCAAGCACGTGACATCATGTAACAAGATGCGATATGTATAGCGCATAACGAAGCATTGCGCTGTAAATAACTGTGCAGTATATCTAATGCATCTTTGGGTACGTATTATCTCTTTACTTTTTTTTCTGATAAAAAAGGATTCCACGTCACCCACGGAAATAGAGGATCCCAAAAGAGAAAAGAAGTCCACATCCATTCACCGGTTCCGACCTCCGCTCACGACTTTGCTCGAGAGGAGGAGGAGGAGAATAAGAAGACAGTAAATAATGTGGGATAAGTCTAAGGGACGGTGGATAGTTGACGGTACGAGTTTTTACTAGTTAAAATAGTATTATCAGAATCGAATCAGATTGATTGGTCGGATCGATTTGATTATTAATCGGTCTAAAAATTGATTCGATTAAAATTGATTCGATTTAATGTTAAAAAATGAGATGAATCGGACGAACTACAGTTTGACCAGTGAATCGATTCGAATTGATCCGACTTAATTCATCTTTTAATTTAAAAAATAAAAAATAAACGTAAAAATATTTAGATGTTCGAAATGATATTTATGTGTGAACAAAATTATCTTACTATTATTGATTTATTATTATTTATCATTTTATTTTAGATATATTTAAAATTTAAAAATTTAAAAAACACATATGTCAATTGTAAACAGTGAAGACCAATAGAATATTATAAAATTTTAAGATCAATTTATTATTTTATTTAACTATGTTATTGTTATTGTTTTAGTATACTTGTGACTAATAATTATGTATGTATATTTTTTTATTTTGATCATTATATCTTATTTCTTATTATCTTGGGCTATAGAATCGGGTCAGACTATATATCAATATTATGATGACGTCACGGTTCAGAACGGTTCGATTGACCGATCCAACCAGTTCTAACCGAACCAACTCATTGACCGGTCCAGACATCGATTCGATTCTGATAAGACGGTGAGACATGAAAAGTTGGCTCTTCAACTTTTCTCTTGGTCTACTAATAAGAAATTTAAAAAAATTAAAGAATTTTATATGAAAATTATTATTAGAGGTAAATTTGTAAATAAATATTTCTAGAAATATATTAACATATATATCACTGGGTTAATTCAAATAGTATATAAATATCATTTAAACGTAATTTTTTATACTTTTTTGATAAAAATGATATGTCTATAAATAAATATGATATATTTTTATACAATTCAGATTTACACATTGATATGCCTATCAATACATTTGTAAAACTATTTTTTTAAAAATTCTCGTTTAACAATAATTTTTATGAAAAAACCTAAAAATTAATTATGTGCAGACTTCTTCGAGTTAGTTAAAATTAACTCGAACTATATGAAGTAGCATGACGGTTCACCCCTTTCCCTCATTGGGGAAGGGGCGCATGTGTTGGGGATGCAACAAGAATATGGAGGAATAAGAGAAACATAGAAACAAGATGCAATCACACGAGAACACAATAGATTTACGTGGAAAAAATCTATAGACGTAGAAAAATCACAGAGACGCACACAAGTTCAATATGAATAGAGATGATACAAGAGAGAGTAAGAAAAGCACACCCTAAATTCGTAGCCGACGCTCTCCTTGATGTTACAACAACCTCCAACTTATCTATAGGCGTTCATAATCCTATTTATACAAGTGACTAGGGCTTGGGGCCAAATACAAAAATATCCCTTTAATTAGACTCGTAACACGTCGTAAACAGTCGACCGCTTCGACAGTCACGGCCGACCGCCTTGACTGCTCAACGCAAAACTTTATGCATTTGAAAACACAGTCGACCACACGGTCGACTGCCTTGACCTGTTCAATCTGTTGGGGAAGTTGAATCCCCCAGGCGATTGTTGGGGGCGCTAGCGGAGTAGCCCTTAAAGTAGAAGACGCGGGTGACAATGTAGACAGTGCCACCACTAGGATAGGGTGTTGTAGCCCCATCACGAGTGTGATGAAAAATATCGACATCATCCACAACGAGTTTTGATGCCCCCTCTAGATATAGTTGAAGAACTTAACGTCCTAATTCTGAGATCTTCTCGTTCTCTCCTCACTCTTTGTTCTCCCTTCTCTACGCCAGGGACATCATCGAACGATGCCTCCCTACTCTCAAGTAATCCTTATCTCTCTCTCTCCTCGACATTTCTTTCCTCTCTCCCTCCTCCTCTCCAGTGCCATACATGGTGGCAGACGTCACTAAGAATGTCCTTCTCTCTCTCTCTCTCATAACCAAAGTTAATTTAATATTTTCTTATACAAAGAGGTCTAAAAATAGTTATATTTGAGAGATTAAAAAAGAAATATTTTTGTTTGTAGTTACTAAAAAATAAAAATATTTTTTTTACTGACCATGCATGTTAGGGATTTTAAAAATAATTATATTTGAGAGATTAAAAAAACATTTTTATTTACAGAGATTAAAAAATATATTTTTTTATTGACAGGCAATCCTTATTTATTGAAGTTTGTGTCATATTGGACCAGCATCATCGTTCCCCTGTGTACTCCTAGAATGTTAAGATAAGATCAAATGAAAATAAAGAACGTGTCAAAGACGATGGAGAAGTCTACATCTCGATCGCCCGGAGAACAGGAGGCGTCAAATTGAGATGGCGGGGCCACGTTTGGACGCACACGAAGATTTGGTGGCCGCAGCGAATTCCCAGGTTTGTCCGCCCACCGGATCGGACTGCGCGCTGGTGTGAACTCTAAAAACTCAGCATATATATATATATATCCTGTACGTTTAAATTCAAGGCCAACATCATAAACAGGCCCATGCATGCATGTCATGCATGTACTACACCTAGAATACCTGTGAATGGGGCAAAGTGGGTATATATATATATATATATATATATATATATATATGAGAAATGATTCGATGGTACGTACTTTTTTTGTCATTTTAGTTGTTGTATTCTTTTTGTACCGTTTGATTTGAAAATTATAAAATGGTGAAAAAGTTGAACTTAATTATGTTATATATATTTGATCTCAAATCTAAATTGCATGCATATACGTTGTACACCCTTCGTTTGTCAACCTAATGTGATAACGATTTTTTTTCGTAATCTTTTAGAGTCATAATAATTTGATAAAAATAATTTTTTAAAAAAGTATGAAAAGTGATGATTTTTCATTTTATCTCTTTTTAAAAATTTAGATTATGATTTTTTAATAATTTAATGTGACATTTATATATTTGATAAATTTTTAAGAGGATAAAAATTTGGATACCATAATCTACGAGTTATCGAGTTGGCAAACACCGCCCTAGAATAATGTACGATTGATGAGACAATGTGTTGAGCCCTTGATACATGAAAGGGTGCAGACGCAAGAAGCGATGGAACATCGTGGTCTCACCTGTACTTGGAACTTTGGGAGGGGTTGAATGTGATAACATTTCAATGCTTCTTAAATTTTTTCCCCTTCAAATTAAGAATATATAAATGATATAATTTTTTTATCGTCAAGATACTAAACAAACGATAATTAGGAGCCATGACATCGCATGTGTTATAGCTGGCTTCATCAGCTGAGGGAAGTATCGGCTTGGGTGGGAATTTACATCTTGATCCTCGGTGATAGGTTGTTTTCTCTCTCTTAAGGTCACTTTGATAACGGGTTGAGTTAAGGGCGCGCGGGTGACTTACTTGAGATGACTCACCCTCCTTTAACCTAACCCGTTATCAAAATGGCCCTAACTCGGATAGAGTAACTCATTCCATCTATATATTTAAGTGGAATGAGTTAATTCATCTTAACCTTATCCGACTTGGGTTAAGAAAAAAAGTACCAAACAGAGAATAAATCATCTGACCCCGGTTAACCCATCTTAACCCACCTTAACCCGTTACTAAAGTGACCTTTCATTATCTGTCTCCACTCTTTTGTCTCGATCTCGGATCGAGTCAATTGTCGCTATCTGACTCAGATATGATAAGATATATTAATTGATTCGATATCAATTACAGAGAGAGAGAGAGAGAGAAATAGAGAGAGGAAGAGAGGGTCCATATCTCACGTCTACTTCACAAATTAACATATATATCCCGTTAGCGTTAGGAAAGATGGCTTGTGAAGGGGGGCCACCTCGATTCAAGTGTGGACGGGGAAGTCACATCAGGACGAATATATTGTGGCCTCCCCAAGAACAGGGGAACCTACCGGAAACATGTCCATGTTCCTGTGCAGTACTGGAAATGCAAAAGGGCAAGCAGATTCGGGCATGGATAAAGATCGTACGTACCCCAATGCAGATCGTTAGTTTGGTAACGTAATAACGACATGCACACTAGCAAGCTAGCCATATATGTGACCGTATATATCCATATCTATATGAAACTATAACATGATTAGACAATAATCACATTATTGGCAATTTGGTAGAAGATATATAAATATATATAGTTAGCAATTGGGATAGTTAATTTGATAATTCTTAATCAATTATTTATCTTAATGTTAATGTCAACCATAAAAATTATTCTAATGGTTAGTTATATGTAAAATAATATTAAAATATCATAGTTATACATGACATTATATGTGTTAGATTATTAATTTGTTGATTAGAGTGCTCCAAAAGCTGGCTTGGTATACGTACCCATGGCTTTGATCCCCTTAATTAGCCACATGATGAACAGAAGGATCAAAAACAGAGAGTCACGTGGATTGGATGCTGTTTTGGCCATCTAACAAGCTATATAACACTTATTCTGTCCCATTTTGTTATCCGAATTAAAGATCCGGACAAATTGATCCGTGAAATATTTTTCTATAATTTAATGTGCAATTTTCATGTTAGTAGATTGTAGGTTGATTATTCATAAATTATACCACCGGCAAATTATAAGGATCCATGCATGGACGTACGTAGATGATAAAGCATCCATCGGAATTGGGTGTTGAATTATCTGCACCGTCCAACATGCATGGTGCTATATATGTGCCATCCCACCATTGTGGACATTGAAGATGCTAGCGCACAATCCATACTTAAATAAATCTCTCGTAGTCGATCCGCATGAGATGATAATATCTGATAATATATATATTCTAGTGTGTACTAGGCGTATGTGTTCCTCTTATTTTAAAATGTACTTGATTATTCTTTAATTAACTAGGCTGCACTAAAATGTCTTCTTTAAATATTTAGTGTGAAATAAGTAAAAGCTATATATGTGTGTGCGTGTGCGCGCGTGTGGAAAGACTTACTGGATTAAGATCATAGAAGAAACAAAGAAGCTCATTAATTTTGATTTCAACTAAGTTTTTCTTCAATTTTGATTTCTAGTGGATCGACATGGATCATAAACTAAAATAAGATAACCTCATTAATTTACACTATTTGACAATCAAACAAATAATCAGAAAATGTTGTCAAATAAAAATAACTATAATATTTTACAATATTTTACGATGAAACAAATAAGTCGTACGCACGAAGTTGATCATATAAAATTTGACAAATGCATGTCTGTGATTTTTTAAGTTGTGTTTGAAAATAAAATATATAAGATAATTAAACTGAGGAGAGAGAAATACGAGTCTCACTCATTTATCTCACACTTAATGACGTCTGCCCAAGGTTGGGTAGACGCATTCGCGCGTCCAGGGGCACGAATACTCATTCCTAGCCATCTCTTTTTCAAAAGGGCCTCAGTGAATTTATGCCAATGATAGCCCTACTGTTACCTCAATTTGTAATCTTAATTAATTAATTAATTAATGTACAAACTCTCACACATATTCTAGATGTTTTCTTTCAACAATTCTGACTAAATCGAACTCAATCTAATTACAATTCAAAGTCGATAACTTGCTAAGAAATTGACTTGACAAAAAGGGGGTTCCTCCAAGAAACCCCCCCCCCCCCCACCTCTTTTTTCATTTTTTAAAGATTTGACATACACCGTATATAACTTGGGATCGATAAACGCGTCTGCAGAGTTAAAGACCGAAATTTTGACGTGCAGAACGCGTCAAAGACGGTGATGCGGTCCTCCACCGCCACCTCCCTTTGTTTCTCCGTCAGGAAGGAGCTAGCTAGCGTGTGAGGGCCCACCTCTGGAGTTTGGACGTAACGAAGATCTGGGTGTGTCCACTGCGAATCTCCTGTTTTGTCCGCCTGCCAGACGGCGGAAAAAAAGCTGCTATTTTAAAAGTCGGCCATGCATGCATGCACGCATGCATACATGCATGCACGCATGCATACATGCATGCATGTGGAAATAACTGATGATGGGACAGTGTGTTGGGAATAAATTGTAGGGCCAACAACGTGGGGGGCACTGGATTCTACTCCCACAACAGAGAAGGGTGTTGGGTTCAATTTTCACCTTTTGACTGCTAACAGTTTTGTGAGAAGAGAAAGTTTGTCTCTTTAGTACGTGGGTAACTATGTCTGTGTTCCTTTGAGATAAGATCCTGGGGCTCCAGAACAGTTATCTGAACTGAAGAAGACAAGAATGTCATCGAGTGTGTGACAAGAAAATCTCTATACTTGGGAGAGAAAAAATGTAAATGCTGTGAATTGAACGCTTGCACTTGAGGAAGAGATATGGAAATATATAAATATATTTGTGTCTGATTCATTTTTACAGCTCCAAGACGTACAAAAGATTATCTGAGAACTTGAGAAGAATATTGGGGTCACCAAATTTGTATAGCTTTCATTAGTCTTGTGAGAGCATGCACGTTGATAATTAATTGTTTAGCAACAAGGAAAAAAAATCGGACATCATAATTAAGGCCCTTCTCGATGCATGAAGAGAGATTACTATTAATGCAAACATCATGTTCATGATCACCATCGACCATAATTAAGTTACCATACTTAATCAAAGAAGTCTTGGGCACTTGATAGAACTAATCCTTCTATATTTTAAGTGCTGCATTATTTTTCATGTCGCGTAGAATATTGTAGGTTGATTATTTACAAATTAATGTATTAAAGCATCCATATATATATATAACGAGAGAAGACAAAAGCTACTTGTTTCTTCGTTAATTTCCATGCATAGTTCTCGTGGCTACGTACCTTCTAATTAACATGGTGCTATGCGTACCTAACGTGTCACAATTAAGCTCGGTGAAACAAAAGATATATATATATATATATATATATATTACCATATGATCACGATCTCTACCTAATCAAATCTTTTGTCCATCTTCACAGCCATCTGCCGCTCACAAGATTTTCTTCATTCATGGGACAACGAACAAATGGGATCGATGTGAATCCCCGTGGAGGGGGACATGGACAACTTTTACTTATTAGAAAGTAATTAGATATCGTATCCCCTAGATGATGACCATGACCTGCACTACCTGTACTAGCTAGTCGAGAGTCACTCATCCCATCTCGTTGATTTATAATGGAAGGGCATTTCTCTTTGAAAGCAATGTGTTTTGGGCCATGAAAAAAATTCCTCTTGCCTGGCTTTTTGGGTACACTTGGAGAGAGAGAGAGAGAGAGAGAGAGAGAGAGAGAGAGAGAGAGAGAGAGAGAGAGAGAGAGATTATGAGCTGGTCCCACTTATTAGCTAGATTCGGAGGCATATTGTGGAAACATCAAGGCCAAGAGCTAGAGAAGGAAAGATTTGAAAAGATCCTACGCACACAGGTGCTATTTGAGGGAGGTTCCTTGTTAATTTTCTTTTCTTGCACCACCATCTTTGTTAATTAACATTCATATTTTAACATTATAATTAAGGAATCTAGCTAGCTAGTCATGCACCTGCTCTTGTTTTAGGAGTATATATTCTTAGAAAGAAAATATTGTCATTGCTCCCTTAACTAGGCTACATAATTAAAAATATCTTCTACAAAGATTTAGTGTGATATAAGTAATTATAAGTCGGGTGTGTGCATGGATTGACGTGAGTGTCTGTTCAGAAAGAGAATTGGGAGGCTTGCCAATATGTACACTTGAGTTTTTATTTATGGATGATGTTTAAACAACGTTTAATATGGACTCCCAAGGGATTAACTATTCTTATAATTATTATGTGACAATATCTCTTTTTCTCAACCTAATTAAGATGTGGATTAATTAATGGGAGAGATTAGATTATTCCATTATACTTTGGTGGTCAATTAAATCCTTAATTCACACCACATGCATGTAGGTGGTGTCTCACTTTCCACAGCATGTCAATGGTTAAGATGACATAATAATCTTTTGATGAGCAAGAGGACACTTACCATCAACAATATTTATGACCGTATATAAATATAAATGTGTCCACTAGGAGCGAGGATATTCTAGCTAGATATATTCTAATAGAGAAGGAGGGCATGAATTTAACACAAAACATATATTTCGAATTATTAATTATCTAACAATAAGTGTATAAGGTTGTGTTTCTAGCATTATGGCACATCGTCAACTTTTTAACTTTTAGCATTGGTAAACATGTAAATAAATCCCTTGTGGAATGGTAACGGAGACGGCGAGGGGGAACACAGTCTTAGAGTGCTGTCTGGGATATATATATATAATGTGATCCCTTAATTATGTTAACAAAGTAGATAGACAATATTAATTTGTTACATTAATTGAAGGATGGAGCTTCCTCTCCCTTTGTTCACCCAATCAAGTATATATATCTGTGTAAGCTAGTAATTGTTAATTTTGGGGAAGTAAGCAACTCATATATATGTCCTGACATGGAGGGGGGGAGAAGTTGGTAAGTAGGCTAGCTGGTGGTGTATCATGGGCATGATTCTCACATGGACTTGGGGAAACTAACTAGCTAGCTAGCTAGGGTAAAAAAAAAAATCTCTTATTAGTTAACTTAAAACAGAGGATCGGCACGGATCATGTGGGAATGGATACATACTCTCAAATCTAAAATATATTTTCTTTTGATTACCATCTTACGATACAAATTTTCGTTTTCTCGGCCATTAATTACGGCATATTTCTTTTATTTTGGGCTTTAGATTAAGCACAAACAAATTGTTAAGTGCTCTTGGGTGGTCCCTTGTATGAATTCGATAAACGGAGGGCACATCTTGAATTAATTATGGCTCTTTCGTGGATTTATTTTTAGGGTATATATATATATATAAAGTATAATTGTTACCTCAATATGATTCTCAATTAATATTAGGCTCCTTACTTTAGAGATACTGATCCTTTTTCACAATATATTCTGAGAAGATCGACCTTAATCTGATGTACAATTCAAACTTCAAAGTCGTCGACTTGTTAAGAACTTGACTTTGACCGAGAGGGTTCAATCTAGAAACTCTTTTTTTTAATTTAGATTTGACGTATGTCATTGACTTGGGACAAACGTGTCCCTATGTATACATTTGCTTTTTGATACGTCTATCCTTGTCACCTTTCCTTGGGAATGTAATGTAATGTCCAAGCAGGGAGATATGCGTCTTTGGCACTCTAACGAAATTGATTATAAAAATAATTTTCAATCATCGTAAGTGTTTCTGTGGAAGATAAATATATTAATATTAAAAAATTAATCTTATATTTTAAAAGTGAATTATTAAGATTAGAGAGAGATATGAACAATAATGTGTCTTTTTTATCAAATTTAAAAGTTTCTTTTGATAAGATTTTGAAAAGAGAAAATAGATTCTAATCATTATTAGAGTGAGATTCACATGTTTCATAATCTTCCATATAAAAATTCACCTCTTCTCACACATATTTTCAACACGGACGTGGATACTATATGTACAATATTTATAGGGCCTTTTCAATGGATACAGAAATTATTCTCAATACATCGTCGTCATAAAAGTGAAATACACGTAAGAATAAAATATATTTTTATTTATAATCCGACTATTGTCGGACCTAACTCTTTCTTGGGTCCGGGTTGAGCCAGGTTTTACCAGGTCTTTCCCTAACCCGGGCCTAATTAATACTTTCAAATTAGTCCATGTCAGGATCCAACCCATTAACACCCCTATGATTACACATGGAGACAGATTTCAGTGTGGATACGGACTTGTATCCGATTTAACTTGTCCGACAGAGAGGACATTAATTATCTGATCTGTATATGCCGACATGAATTGCAAGTCGATTAGATATTTGGATAATAGCCATGGTTACATATCTATATATCTTTCATCTGTTTTTGAAAATTTTTACTTCACTGTATATCCCTTATATATTATCATGTATATTCTTGGAATAAGCAATATCGTTTCAATTATATATATTCCTCCGGACCAAATTAATTCTGTCATAGTTGAGTGATTATTTTGTTGAAAACGTGATCGAGGGGAACTGTACGGGAAAATGTTTCATCATCTGATCACTTATAGTTGTCAGTTTAAGTATGCCATGTACATATGTTTAGCCTTTATACAGCCCAGGAACAGTACTATCCAAATGAGTATATTATTCTTCATCGACCTGACCCGGACTGACCCGACCATCATGCAAGTGAAGAAGGTGAGGGATGATGACGATGTTGAGGATGAGGAGTTGAATCCTTTTAGATATCTTAGGGGTGGGGCGTAAAATACCAAATCCAAGCAATAACAAGCAATATTAGTGACATTGCTATTTCACAGTTGATGTGTACGTCTCTCCAGTATTAGTCTTGTCACCTACATCCCACTAAATCTGATATTCTTGGTGGATTTCAAAATTTTAAAGTGCCATCGTTCTCTTCTAGCATTAAAGGATCAATGTCGTATTCGAGACGGCGATACGCTCTAGTCCATTGGTGCTCCTTGCTCCCTAAGCAAATCTCCCTGTTACCACGTCGCTGTGTGAGGTCTGTTCAAGTTCGCAACCTTATCACTTTCAAGCGTTGCTCACCCGCTATAAAAAGGGATCTCTGCGATCTCTTCCAGATATGCAAAGGTAGTGCAATCAGGGTTTGCCGGCCCGGTCGACTCGGTCGACCCGGTCTCGGCTTGGGTCGGGTTGGGTCGCTCCCGTCTCGGTCCGACCCGGTCCGTCCCGTTCTAAAATACCACTATATATATATATATATATATATATATATATATATATATATATATATATATTATAAAATAATAAAATAAAATAGAAAAACACACATTATATATACAATATAATATAATATAATAATAAAATAATAGACCGACCCGTCCACGATCCACGGCCCGACCGACCCGGTCCCGGCCTGGGTCGGGTCGGGTCGTGCGAGTCGGTGCGAGACGCATCGGGTCGACAAACCATGAGTGCAATATAAGGTTAGGTCGTGACAAAAGGTCACACACACACACACACATAGAGAGAGAGAGAGAGAGAGAGAGAGAGAGAGAGAGAGAGAGAGAGAGAGAGTCAAGCTATTGTTATCTTCCTCCGTCCTCATCAAATCCTCTATACTAGTCTAAACCACCTTCATCTCTAGTGCACCCTTCCATTTTTTACCTTACATAAGTAATGATTTAAGTATTAAAGAGTTCTCTCATGGAATCTCAACCCTGATAGACTTTGGTATAAGTTGAAGTTTGACAAGATTCTCTCAAGACTTTCCCTAAAGACGGACATCCAAAGAGAGAAGATCGACAAGATCCTCTCACGACCTTACCTGAGAGTAGATGCGCAGTCAACCTAAGATCATAGGGGAGCAAATATTGAGCCCAATCTCATGATGGATAGCCCCCCCTCCCAAACATACTAACTCTCCCAGAGACACGAGGTGCGAGGAGGCGGCACCATCCAGCTTTGCGAAGCGATGGCTCAAGACCTTTTACCCAACATCTTCCATCAGGAACCTTACAAATCCCGTCATGTGATCTTCCCCGGAGCATCAGGGACATCAGTGATCAGGGAGTCTACATGGAGTGTCTTAATCCCACTAATAACCCTTTTGCAGGAGGTAGTTCGGCCCCGACTGATGTTCCATTTAAGGCCGACTTAGCATTTGCAACGACAGAGGTGCCCTTTGACAGAGACATCACCTTCTTTTTTTTTGTAGTAAGTGGGGTTTGTTATTTGAAAGGAAATCAATTTAACGACAAATCCAAATTTCAAATCGTTGGGAAAAGATCAAGAAGAAAGAAATATATGGGTGAGTCACTAGACGCTACTGGCGGGCGTAAAATCTCTACATTTGTGTTTGCTTGCTCTCTAATAATGGCCTCTAAAAGTAACGAATATTCACATTTTTTCTTCACAAATACATACATTGCTTATATTTTTGTAGGCTCGTAGAAATACAAAGGGAGTGTTTGACGGGTGATCAAGATAATAGAGCGAACGAGAGAGAGAGAGCGCGATAGATCTCGTGTCTCTATCACACATAACCCCGTTAATCGGAGTCAGTTAACGCACTCGACCTCCCGAGTCGAGTGCGTTAACTCTGCCCAGTTATCAAACATGCCCAAATAGATCAATGTCTCGGTTTTCACGTTGCGTAGACTCTTTTGCATCGGGGTGAATCCTTAATTTCGGCTCAAAACAGTGGACGAGCCCGTATGCTCTCTCTCACATCTGAAATGAGCTCTTCAAATGCATCATGTACTTTGGGGATGTGATGATCGGAATTGTAAGTTGTGTCAGTAATATTTACCGTGCGCCATGGTGCTTGCCCACCAGAATCCACCCAAATTAGGCAGATGTGCACACCAAGCTGGGATTGGGATGGTGTGCAGCAGGTACCGAAGTTGCGTGTCGCGTATTTAATGGATCCGCTAATGGGTTTGAAGTTTGAACCCACTACCCACTTCGACACCCAACAATGGCACTCAACTTACCCGGCCTCCGTTTGGATCGACTCGGATGACTTATCCGGGGATGTCCCAGTGGACTGGACACTGTTAATAATAATTTGCATGTATATATATTTTAAAAAAGTTTCTCACTTTTTTCCCTAAAGATTTGTGAACGAGGATCTTTTCGAAAAGTGTGCTTACATATGACAGACGAGGGATGGTTGTCCAATGTCCATTCTAACTTGCCCCCTTAAACGGCACGGCATCCAGGGCGATCTCCTCCTTTCCATGCATTTACGACGGCTTTTTCACAGCACTGGGCGCGGAGAGGTTCATGTCATCTAGTAGGGACAGAATCAATCGAAGATATCACCCACCCCTGGAGATGATGCGTTAAATGCGAGCCTCCCAAGATTTGCTATCTTTACCGTCACGAGTTGGTTGACGGGGCGGGAGCGTTTGGAATCGGTTAAATTTTTATTTTTTAAAAAGAATTATAAAAAGACTTAAAAGAATGTTTTAGACTTTTTAAATTTGATTTTTTATTTATACAGCTCTCTATGTCAAAAAATAATCTAACTTTTAAAAATATTGATATCATTATATTATTTATTTGAGTTGTTGAGAGATCTGACTTTCGAGAAGAAAAAAGTCACCCCTTTGTGCTTTGATCGATGGTATGAGTTAATCCGATTTATATCTGGACTAACCGCGGATTATCTTTGGATTACGAAACCCATCGGATGTGAGTTTAAATGTTATCCCACTCTTTAATGTGGTTTTTCCTCTCCCTCTCTCTCTTGCACTCTCTATGTCTCCTCTCTCTCTCTCTCTCTCTCCTATTTATTAGTTAAAATATATTTAACAGTAATTTATTATCACTTTTATCTTCGTTAAAACTTTAATTCGTAATATTAATGATAATTTTTATCACAGAATTTATCATTATAATGGCATATTTATCGTATAAAATCTATTAAAAATATTTGTAAAAGTTATCAAATAAAATGATCGAGATAAATAGTACCTTTTAAAAATATTTGTGCCTTTTAAATTTTAATTAGTAAAATTAATGATGCTATTTATCAAAAAAATAATTTTATGATATATTTAATATATAAAATATTTTAAAATAATTTTTAAAAGATAAATAGTAACATAAATCCTTGATTAATGATTTTTTTGTGTTTTGAATTTTAATTAATGATATTAATTATAATATTTATCAAAAATAATTTTATTTTTACTTTATATTTAATTTGTAGTACATATTAAAAAATAATTTAAAATAAAATAAAAATAAAAATAAAAAATGAACAATAACTTAAGTGGTAATTAATGGCATTTCTATGTTTTAGATTTTAATCATTGAGATTAATTATGTTAATTATTAAAATATTTTTATTTTTATAATTTATTTAATTTATAATATATATTAAAAATAAAATAAAATAAATTAAAAAATTAAAGATGAATTGAAATCTAAACGCGTAATTACTGTGAGAGAGAGAGAGTGACGTCAGAGAGAGGAGAGAGAGGAGAGAGAGGAGAGGGGAGAGGAGAGAGAGAGAACGAGAGATATATTTAAAAAATTTAAAAGAGATATAAATATAATATTTTAATTATCATCATTATCGAGTTAATCTAATACTTGTGAAATCATACTAGGTTAAAACTATGTTAGTCTATCTATCGTCTTATTCTAAGATTAACTTTTATCATATTAAATTAAAAATACGTTAACTCTAAATTTTTTATTTCAATTAAGTTGAGTTACTCCACTCGTACTCCGACTTACTATCAAATTGAGACTTAAAATCCAAACAAACGCCGCCCGAAACCCACGATTACTGCCCAATCAGATATTTTGTTCGTCTCCACGGCGCAGTACGTCATCCATCACCCACAAGATGTTCCTCCTTCTCTATAAATTGGACAACGAACAGATCAGATGTGAATCCACAGGGAGGTAGGGGCCACACGACAACTTTTACTTATCAACCCCCCCCACTTTACATCAACTGGCCCACCCCTAGCATTTGGCTCGTCATTTTAAGGGTAAGGCCACCCCCCCCCCTCCCTCCCTAAAAAGCCAGATCCGAAGCCAAAAGGATGTTTGGGCAACAAAAGCAAAAATGAAAAAAAAAGATTTCATGCTTCAAGAATCCTTCCAAGCTGTCACAATATATATATGTATATGTGTGTGTGTGTGAGATCAAGAATATGAATCTTATTGTTGTGTCTCGTGGGGCTGGACATAATCACCTCCTGACCTCCTTTCGAATCGCTTAAAGGGGGTCGTAAACATAATTAATTGGATCGGATTCCTTTTAGAGATGATCTGCACCAGGATAAATGTATAATAATAACAATACCAGTGCTGGCAGGAAGTTACTGGTCTCATCCCGACGATTTTTGTTTAAAGGGGGCGTTAATTAATTTCTGTTCCAGAGAGAAGAGAACAGCATGTTCTTCCTGGTCTGGGCCATGCAAAATTCCTCTTTGTCGGCATTGTAGGTTGAGTTGTCAAATGTGAAAGGGAGGGAGGGGTGGGCAGATTTTGACCGGGCCCACCAAGATTCGGAAAGATATATTGTGGGAGTGCGACGATCAATCAAAGCCAAGATCGTGAAGTAAACGGGTATTCGGATGCTGATGGCAACGATTTTGACGGGGATCCTACGTACACAGGTGTCATTTGAAGCATGGTTCTTCTCCGTTCTCCCCGCCCCCCCCCCACCGTTTTTTTATTATCCACACCCCCTTATCCTTTCCCCTTTTTTGGGGGTAAAATTTCATATGTACCATTGCAAGAAATATAATTGTATGCACGCTCTTAATTCCTCCATGGAGACCATTTAGAAAGTAGATTACTGCTGCTGCTTCTTAACTAGGAATTTATTATTAGTGCAATAGAGAGGCAAAAGGTAGGTGCTTGTAATTAATGACGTTTTGATACGGAGGATTAATAAGAAGCGGATGAAAATTCAGGGAGGATCGAGAGACTTGGGGCGGGCGCGGGGGGGGGGGCACTCTGAGTCTTGATCTGATAGATGTTTACATAGTTTTTAATATGGACATACTAGAGATTTTATCCTTAGAAATTAATCCACGGCAAACCTAGAGTAATATTCTATGGTTATACGGTTATAGCCGATCTGAGAATGAGTTAGGATGAGAAAACAGGTGAGAGAGAGAGTGATGAATCTCACCTCTTCCTTGCACACAATGACATTAATTGGACTCGGTTAACGTAAACGACTCTCGGGAGTCACTTACGTTAATCTTGTTCTGTTAATAAATTGGCCCTTAACAAACAAGTCCCTACTAAAAAGGAGGTTTAACGTGAAAGACAAATTTCAAAGTACATTCTAATAAGAAGGATATATACGATTGCGTTTCTAGCATATCATGGCATATCTAAAACTTTGTTTCTAGTGATGGTAAACGTGCAAGAGATCCATCGTGGGGCCGGATCGATGACGGTGACGGTGACGGCGACGAAGGGGGAACACAATCTTGGGGGTATCCGGGGATGATCTCCCCAACTTCGACTCGATCGATGTTGGCCCAGGTTTAAACGAGATATAGGTAGGATAATAATATTCGTTACATTAAAATTGAAAGGGTGGAACATCGTGCCCGTCCCCCGCATCAAGCATGTAAACAAGTGACCCTTAGCTTTGGTAAACGGGTGAAGGGAACTAAAACTATTCACATGTTCTCCCACAAGAGAGTGGGGAGAAGTTGACGAGTGGTGGAAAGATTCTCACATGTACTTGGGGAGAACTGGTAAAATGTTTTATATATATATATATATATATATATATATATATATATATTATTTATTTATTTATTTAATTTTTTTATTGATATATATTTCTTATTTAGACATATTATCATGAATAATTTTCAAATATTTCAAATAGTTTTGATTATGTTATTGTCGTAACTTCTGTGTGTTTAATCGAAGTTAACAGTAAGTTCAAGAGTAAAATATCTAACCAACCTTTAATTAACAAAATAAACAATAAAAAATCATGCATGCTTTTCTTCTCTCTCTCTCTACTGAAACCCTAGAGGGGGATTTGATAACCGGGTAAGGGGGTGCCTTAATCGACCCTTCGGGGTCGATTAAGGCAATCGGGGTCGGGTAAGGGTTTTGTGTGAGGGGGAGGGCCAACCGAGGTGGGGTCCACCGGTTAGTCGGTGTTGGCTAACCGGCCGACCACCCGGTTGTCAAAGACGGCCTAGTTGATTGGGGAGCAATAGAGAGAGGGGGAGCAGAGTAAGAGGTGGAGGGGGGCCTTGCCCGCAGTGGGAAGGGGGGTGGAGCAGGAGATGAAGGGACTGGCGGCTCCTTCTCACGGCGAACTCGACTGCGATATCCTCCTAGAGAGGAGGAGATGGTCGTGGAAGAGGAGGAGGATTGCCCGTGGAATGGCAAGGGTGGCGGAGTCATCGGTGGGTGCGTGGACTGCCAGTGGAGGGGGGACCTAGGGTGGTATCAGTCCCAAGACTTGACGGTGGTAGGGGGGAAGCAACAGGGAGAGGGGGGGCCTCGTCGATGGTGGGAGGGGGGGCGGTGGAGTAGGAGGTGGAAGGGGGCCTGGCCAGTGGTGGGGGGGTGGGTGGGGGAGGAGCAGTAGGGAGAGGGGGGATCTCACCGATGGTGGGAGGGGGGCGGTGGAGTAGGAGGTAGAGAGGCACTTGATCGACAGTGGCAGAGGGGTGGGGGGGTGGAGGGGGGGCCTAGTCGACGGTGGAGGGGGGTGGAGGGACAGAGGAAGAGGTGAAGGAGTTAAGAGGTGGAGGGGGGGCGGAGCAAGAGAGGGGGTCGTTGGCGGTGGGAGGGTGGTGGCAGAGTAGGAGGTGGATGGAGGGTTTGACGACGGTGGAGGGGTGGCTTGTTGGGGGTGAGAGGGAGAGTCTCATCGGAGTAGCATGGAGAGGGGGGAGATTGGTCGAAGGTCGGGGAGGTAGGGTTCTTTCTTTCTCTCTCCTGAAAGTATTTTGAATATTTCGTATATTTTAGCAATGTTAGATGACATATTTCATAGAATATTCATGTTCTGTCGACGACATTCAACTATAAGAATATAACTATAACATTTACGCCTATTTAGAGGATATTCATGATAATACTCTTAAATGAGGATCATATTTGACAATAAGAAATTTTAGAGAGACATGTATCTAAAAAACTCAATCTTTTATTAACCCATATATAAGAAAGGTGCGCACTGGTGTATGTTGGAATTCTACATCCACCGCACCGATAAAATATTTGTAGTTGAAAGAAAAACGTATTGATATATAGGAACAAGTCACAACGCCTCTCCCTTCGTCTTGAATGCTAGGCAATCCGGTGTCGTCCGAACCATGGCATAGCTTTACCAGTTGGGTGACCAGTTAAAAGAGTGTTAACAAACAGTTCAGTGCGGCTCATTCCATTGTTTAGAATGCGAAGGTAAACAACCGAAAGTGACTTTTGCGTGAACTCTAATGGTCACTTTGATAATGGGTTGGGTTAAGAGCGGGTGATTAATCTGGAGTGACTCACCCTCCCTTAACCTAACTTGTTATCAAAGTGACTCTAATCTGGGTGGAATAACTCATTCCACCTATTTAAGTAGAATGAGTGAATCCACTTTAACCCTATCCGACCTGAGTTAAGGAAAAAAATATCAAATAAGAAATAAATCATCCGACACCGATTAATCCATCTTAACCCACTTTAACCCGTTATCAAAATGACCCCAACGAAATTTCGAGAAATGGAGGTCTCGTGTGTGTGATTCCTTTGTGAGTTCATGTCTAAATAAAAAGGTGATGCCATTCTTACCTAATTAATGTATACGTACACTCCTAGCATATATACTTCTTACTCCGACACGAATATTGTACCATACAACATGGATGTTGAACTAGTAAAGAAGAATGTAGAAGAGCACCTTTCATAGAGCATAAGTGCAACTCAATATGAAATTTGTAAAAAAAAAAAAACAATTTCGTCAGGTATCATCCACCTAAGTAGGAATCATGCTGTCAACCCCAAACAATATCGCTTAATCATGTTGTGTTTTCCGAGAGAGAGAGCAGCCCTTGAGGACCACTGAAGGGCTGTCAAGCAAAATGGACCCCTTCTGAAGACTAAACCAGATGTAAGGGAAACGAGGGTCATGCAGTGTTGCCGTTTGCCATCCCCAAGGGGCACACAATAACACCACCTCGCGCCCTCCCACAGGGCAACCCCCAAATCCCCATGCTTACCCACGCCACCACCCCCACACAACACGGGATTCCACCCCACCCCATCAGAGGGGGTGGCCGGTGCCTCGCCAGTGGCCGCCTGCGACGATTTTTTTTTTCTATAAGCAACACACCCGGTGCAGGGGAGGAGGGTGCGCCCCCAGCCATGATGGGCTCGTCGCCATTTGATGCGGTGGGTCTCGTCTGTGATGCTCCGTTCACCGTTTGATGGGCGGTGGACGGACACTGATGGACGGATCATGGGGGGCGCGCCGCGTCGTGGGACTGATGAGTGACCCTTCATGCATGCTTGTGAGGGGGAGAGCGGGCAGAAGGTTCACATGAGGCTGCCCCCCTCTCTCGCTCTCTCTAATCTCCAGCTTATCCCTCTCTGATCTTCCCCTCAATCCTGTGAAGGATCCGGTCTCCTCAGGGAGGCGAAGACCCACGTGGTCTCCCCCTTTCACACGAATACACGCAAAACATGCAGACGAGAAGAAAATTGGGGAGACGGAAGGAGAACAGTGGGGGTGGGGGGGGGGGGCGGAGGAGGAGGACAGAGGGGACAAAGAGATTAGAGAGAGAGGAAGGGGGAGACACGGAGCCGGGGGGGCGGCCGGGGAGTGACGTCACCGGATCTTCCGTGGGATTGGGCGGGGCCCGCTACCAAGACCACTTCCTCCCCCTTCCTCTCTCTCTCCATATATCTCCTCTCTCTCTCTCTCTAATCTACTCCCCTCTCCTCTCTCTCTCTCTCTCTCCGTTTCGCTCTCATCACTCCCCCCTGTTGCTTTCATAAACATCAACGTGAACGAACAAATTTTTTTAAAGAGACTCACATTGGAGAGAGAGAGAGAGAGAGAGAGGACACTCTGGCAGTGCGGGCCTTGCTTGGCCTCCAATTCAAATCACAGGGGAACAGGGAGGAAGAGGACATGGAAAGGAGAATTCTTGGGGCTCGGGGGCACAAGATTTGGAGGAAATCTGGTCGGATCTTGCTTTCCAAGTCGTGGGATTTTGTAGGTAGTGGTGGGGCGTCGTGCCCCTCCCTTTCTCTCTCTTCTTCACCACTCCCTTATATTTCTCTACCCCCTACCCTCCCCGCCTCCTCCTGTGATACCTGTGTGTTCATCTCCTCCTCTCCCTCCGACATCACAGCTCACACCTCCACCACCGGCCCGGCGAAGTGTGGAGAGACCTGGAAAAGGCCAAAACCCAACCACCCAAATCTCCCATCTCCTTCCCTTATTCCTTCTTCTGATTCGGCGGGTGGATTGCAAAGGGGACTCATCGGGTCGCCAACGCTGCCTCCTTCCCCTCCTCCTCCATGGCTCTCGCAGCGGACGCGCAATTCCATGTTCTAGCTGTGGATGACAGCCTCCTGGACAGGAAGTTCATCGAGAGGCTTCTCAGAACCTCTTCCTACCATGGTAAATGTGTTTTCTGGTGGAGATGGAGACATGTGCATGTTTGCCCTTTGTTGTTCTTGGGGTTTCAAATCCTGATGTTTCATTTCTGGGTTTGTGTGGGGGTTTCTATTTCAGTTACCACCGTGGATTCGGGAAGCAAGGCTTTGGAATTCCTGGGTTTGCAGCATGCCCAGTCCAACTCCCCGCCTGTCTCTCCTTACCATCAGGTAATAATGATCCTCCGTGACCTTTTCTTCCCTGAACTTGAATAAAATTTGTATGGAATGCTTACTCTTTGTATCCTAATTCTAATACGGGTATCTGAATTTTTGTTTTGTGTTCTCTCTCAGGAAATTGATGTGAACCTGGTGATTACAGACTACTGTATGCCTGGAATGACTGGCTATGACCTGCTCAAGAAAATTAAGGTATTCATTGTTGGAGTTTTGATCATCTATAAATGCGTTATGCTTGTAGGTTATCGTTTTTCTTCTTGTCCATGTATCCAAGAGAATTAAAAGGGAATCCTATGGTTGTTGAATCAGGAGACATCATCCCTGAAGGACATTCCTGTCGTGATCATGTCCTCTGAGAATGTGCCCTCCAGGATCAACAGGTGAGAATCAGAAATTCTTCTCCCCTTTTTCAGTTCATCATGTGAATTTAGTCTTTCTTTCGAAATTTGAAACTAGGAGGCACTTGGATAATTAGATGAGAACAGGCAGATGAGAACAGGCTCCCTGATGTACCTTTCTGACTAGATATAACGGCTGTCTTAGATTGAAATTAAATCAAAAAGTTCCAAAACCAGGCACCATGTTTGAAGTTTGTACCAAAAAGTGACCCATCATTCTTGGCTCTCTTGAGGAAGTAATTACCTTTGACAAATTGGAGGATGGACAAAAAAATTAATAATCAAACACCCTAAATTCTACAACCATCTTTTGGTCAAGAAACGTGTTGGCTGCTAATTGAATACAAAGGAGGAGTAAATAAGAACTGGAGGCCTAGGTCTGTAATCCCCTTTGTTCTGGAAGGGGAGAAAGATTGAAGTTAATGCCCCAAAAAAATTGATGCTTTTGGTGAAATCCAGCCTTTCACTAGGTCGGTTGGTTGGTAGTTCTTCATTTTATTTTATTTCCTTGTCTGCTGTCATGATAATCTTTAGAAGCCCGAAATTCTTACGCAATCAGATGCCCGAAACAGTAAAAAAAGGAAACATCAATCACCAGCAATATCTTTTGAAGATCTTCCACTGATCGGTGGCATATTTGGCATGGACACTGAAAAATTGAGTAGGATCCTCTGCAGTGCAGCCAAATCAGACGCCCCGTGATTATCTCCTGTCTGATTTCTGCAATATTTCATGTCTGAAAGATTCTAAACTCAGAAGGATAATGAGTTGAAACACTGCACATGTGAATGGTACCCAAGTCTGGCATGCCCTGATGGTGATTATTTTGCAGGTGTCTGGAGGAAGGGGCAGAGGAATTCTTCCTCAAGCCAGTACAGAAATCGGACATGGAGAGGCTTATCCCACACATTATGAAGAGGAAGTTCACAGAGCTGCAGAAGGAAGGGCAGCTGCAAGAGCAAGAGCAACCGCAGCAGCCCCCACAGCCGCAGCAAAACAACCACAATAACCTCTGCACAGCCGTCACCACGGACGGCAACAACATCAACGGCGGCGGCGGCAGCGGCAACAGCAGCAGCAATAGCAACAAAAGAAAGGCCATGGATGAGGCCTTGTCACCTGAGAGGACAAGACCCAGATGTACAGTAACTGCTTGATAGTGGCCTGATATTACCCTATTCCAGGATGATTTTCTTCTTGCTTCTAGGCTGGGAACGCCTCAAAACTCCCTGCCTTTTCCTCCCTTTCCTCCCCTCTAATGGGGAAATCTTGTTTTTTGTTTGTTCCCTTTCTAGTCTTGGCCTTGGAGGGGTTTCCTTGTTTTCCTTTAAGATCCAAATCTGTAGCTACACACCTATTCAATCACAATTTTGTTGTGCTCAGCAGCTATAAGAAATTTAGAGAAAAGCTGTACACAGCATAATAAAAGCATCTGTCCCCTATGCAGAGTATGCGGTTTCTAAAGATTTTTGCAAATTCATTGAGGATTACGTTGATGGAAATTGCCGTTTGGGATGATTTGATTGTAGAAAGACTGGGATCCTTGTCAGCAAATCCCGGTGATCTCTGCATGTCTAATCCCAATGAAGATCACTTTTAGGACTTTGCTTGGGAACTTTTGTTAAAGCAAGCCCTGTCTCTTTTTTTTTACACTAGGATTAATGAAAAAGAGAATCCAGTCACATCCCTTTGCCAGGGAATTTGGTGAAAGCTGGAAAGGTGGAATCCAAGGGGTGCGTATGTGGGGGGAAAAGTTGTAGGAGGGGGGTGGCAGGAAAATCCGGGAGAAATCTATGACTGCAGCAGGGGAATAGGAAGGATCTGGGGATTGAGACTGGAAGATTTGATGAGCAGCAGAGCAGATGTACCTGAACTGGCGGTTATGCCCAGATACTGTAGGATTCTGTAGGATGGATGGGACGATGGAATTGAGGAAAGATGGGATGTTTTGTCGAAGGGAAAACTGGAAGTTTGGCAGGATCAGGAATCGTGGTTTGTCTTCATAACCTGGGAAAAAAAAAAGATGGAGGAAATGAAGAATTCTTGCCTGGGTGTAGTGGGTATGAATGATAAGATTGACAGACTGCCTCCTCCATGAGGGAAGGGAGAGAGACTGATGGCCTCTTTGGAAAGGGAATGATATGTTTTTTGGCTCTGATAATAACTATAATCTTATTCTCTTTAGAATAAGAAAAATAAATAAAATAACATATAATAATAGTCAAAAGCTAATCCTATTCCAGTTAGCATAAGCACTTTTTCGAGATTTCTGACCGAAGTAGATATTCTGATTTATTTGAGAATAACTCGTTCTTACTCGATGTGACATAAAAATATCAAATAGAGTAGTCTTGCGTATTATCAAAGAAAACTGTGAAAGAGGGTAAAGATGGACACCGGATGGCAGTAATGTGTTCCGTTTTCATCTGGGCATCCATGGAGATATAAGTGAAACAAGAACAAGCGCATCCAGAGACAGACAGTTGAGAGGTGGGCATGATCTTCTTCGTGCTGTTGTTATAGTTATCGTCTCTGGCTCTCTGTATCTCATCAGCGAATATGTAAATGCAGTGGCCAGCGGTGGTGGGGCAGAGACCAAGAGATCTGACGGGTTGTTGTTGTAGCTGTCACGGAATGGATCTCGTGACGGAGGGTACCATATTCTTTGGATTTGTTTACGTTTTGAAATCTCTCCTATTAAAAAGAGAGCATCCCAAATGACTTTCTTTGGCTGATAAATGCTTCCATGAAAATTACTCGGAAATTGATTCTCCTCTGAACATGAGAAGATTTCCTCCCAACAAAAGTACTCTACCTCTCTCTCCTTTGAACTGATGGAAGTGCTTTTAGTATTATTAGAGTCATGCTACATCTTGGTTAATTACACGTTGCACCACTTAACGTGTTTTTTTAATTTTTTCTTGAGTGGTTCTCAAGTCAAATTAATTTGGTGTCACGGGAGTAATGTAAAAATAAAATTTTAACTTTGTAAATAGTATAATTTCATTTTCACTATTCACAGTAATTTTTTTTTTTTTACATAATCTCAGCGTCATTCGATGACATAGGATACACACCAAGTTACATGAGAATCACTCAGTTTTTTTTAAAAATAAGTGTTAAAAGTGTAACACCCAATGTGTAATTAATCATAGTGTTACACAGTATTACTCATTATTATTAGAGCAGTGGAGTGACCCCAACTTTATTATTATCTTTTTTATCATACATTTTTCTTGTCATCTAATTAGAAAATCAAACATTAAGAAAAATAAATGCAAAACTTAAGTTATTAAGCTCGGCGGAAGTTGAGTGATAAAAAATAGCGGAAAAAATAGAGGAACCATACGTAGCATTCTTCTTCTTATAATTTATTATTATTAGAAGAGCTTAGTGTCACCCAGCATCTAATAAAGTTTGAACTTAACATTAGAAATGATATTAATTCTGTTGAGAGTGACCCTCTACCTTCTTCATTCTCCACCCCTACATCTCATTCTTCTTCGCCTCGTTGCCAACCTTTTTTATACTTTACGGACATCAATATCCGTATTGATTATTATATCCTAAAAGTATTAAAATCAAAACTAAGCTAGTATCAAAATTAAACCTCCTCTAACTAAGCAGGGCATCAGATATTCCTCAACGAAGGAGGGCACTCTTAGCTCTTGACCTCGACCTTCTCCTCTTCTCATTTTCTGCCCTATATAATATTTTCTCCCCCTCTATTGTTTGCTAATCCGAAATCTTCTATAAGATGGTATCCTCCCGAGTCAACCAGAGGATAACATTGACTTAAAAGAACAAAAAAAAAAAAGAAAGAAAAGGGAAAGAAAAGATCGTGGGTTAGTTTACTGATCTACTTAAGCCGATGCAATGTTGGCTCAAATGTTGCTAATATATATATATATATATATATATATATATATATATATATATATATATATATTATGGTGTCCGCGCTACCCAACGCCAGTGGGATGTTTTGGTTAATGATCGATCAATTTTGAAACCCATATGTTAATATATATTTATATATTTAATTAATACAAGTTTGAATCTGTATTGAAATCCCTACAATTCACTCTCTGCGACTTTTCAAGAAAAGACACCCTACTCTATCCTTTCTCACTTCATAAATCCATAATTCTCTCGTTCCCTTTTGGTTGATCTCCTCTGTAGTCCCGACAATTGTCTGTTTAAAATTTGAATCGAATTTAAATTCTTATTCGTTTGATCGGATAATTATCCGAATAGAGTATCTGACGAATAATTTAATCGTATATCAGATAATCCGATTATTAATCGGATACGAATTCGGATAATGAGATATCCGTGTTAGATATTATCCGATCGAATATGAATCCTTATATATATATCTAAGAATCCACATATTCTATATATAATTAACTCAAATCTTAATATGTTATTTGGTTGTTATTTTTTACCCTTTTTAATCTTAAAATATAATTTAGAAATAAGAACTCTACGAACTATACTTACAGCCATTTGGTAAGTCCTCTCTTATTTTTTAGGATGAACTTTAATCTTCTGATAACTTCTCTCAAAATAAAAAAAAATCTTCACCTTTTTCTTTTTTGAGAAAATAACCCACGACGCTCCCCCACGACTCGCACGACTCACCTCTAAATAGTTCTGACAATTATCCATTTAAATTTTTAACCGAATTCGAATTCATGTTAATCATATAATTATTTGAACAAAGTATCCGTCGGATAATTTAATCAGATATCGGATAATTCGATTATTAATCGAATGCGAATTAATATATCACACTATCCGCTCCGTATCCGATCTATTTACCGATCTACTCCTCTGCATGTTATAGACTCAAAAGCATTCTTTCAGTGTCAACATGTTTTAGACTCAGAAGCATTAATATTCCAGATTATTGCTACGTGGAAATTGATGGTGCAAAGAACTAGGGCAGCGGGGAGGTATTTAATTGGGTAGTCTGCTAATTTCAATGTGGTAATGAAATCCGTAAATTGCATGAGTTTTAGTCACACCATGAAGTCTCGTTGTCTCCCTGATCTAGCCACAGTGCAACCAGTCTATTTAAAAAAATGGCTCTGAATTACTCACGTGGGGGAGAGTTTACACCGAAAACTGCAAGCCCCGGCTTGCAGCGAGAATGACAAGATTTTTTAAATGCACGAGCCAACCTGGATTTGGGCTTCTGCTTTCACCAAACAGTGCCTGTGACGGCCCAGTTATGCATCGCCGTAACGGGCTAATCGTTTGGCCCACAACGGTTTGTGGACCTCGTTAAGTAGAAAATCATTTGGATGATTTGAAAGGTTGTAACATTTTTTTGTTCTGAAAAGTCAATCTATATGAATGATTTAAAGGTCCAATTTTTCTTGTTAGTTCATGTTAAAGTCATCTTTTGAATGGTTAAAATCTGTAGCCTTCCATGCTGTTGCTGTCGCTCCATTTTTGGAGAAAATCTCCTTCCCCTTTTTGTTTGGGTATCTATGCCCCTCTTATTCTTCAAGATCATTCAACTTTCAAGATGATTGGAAAGTCGAGGTGATTTTTGCCTTGTTTAAAAATATTTTAGATTTATTGAGAAATTGGCCAATAAATCCTATTTCAAAGGTATGCTCGACTGATGCTCGTGAGTTATGAGTATGGTTGGTTTAAGAGATTAGGTTTGATTAGGCTTGGAATAGGATGGGAAGTATGGTCAATAGACTACAAGGACGATAGAATGAAAAGTCATTTTTCTTTTGGCATGGAACCCATGTCACCCATCCCATCGATCTTTATTGGATGAAATGCCCGTGCACACCAAAGTGTGTAATAAGTATTTCTCTTTTCAAACAACTAAAGGAGTAATAAGACTTCGTTTCATCCGTGTTAGAGTGCACGTGCTAATTCTGGATCGACTCCACGATAGGCAAACGAAGATCTATGGTTGTTTGTAGGGTTGTAATTAAAGTAGAGTTGATCTAGATTGGAGAGAGATTAGGCTTCGTGCGGTAAAGATCGAAAGGAAGAGGCAAAATTCAAAATCCCCTCATTCGTATCGTCATTAATGACAGTGAGATTTGTGAGGTGCATGTCGGCTAACTTGGCTTATTTGGTTCGATTATTATCTTGTCGAAGATTTCAAATAGTTAGAATCTCCAGACATGCGTTACCAAACGCATCTTTGATCGAACTCTAAGATAGACGTCAAATGAATTCGATCCAACTTGGCTTGGGGTTGTTTGGCATTGATCCGGGTCAACGTGACTCAAAATCGCCGAGTAAGATGCCGTTCAAATCCGATTCCACTCAAGCTTTGATCCCACTCTCTTCAATTATGACATGGTGTCATTGGATGCTTCCTCAACCCAACTACCTAAGTTGAAAGAACTCGTTTCAAGTTTATATTGTATTGTATACATCTTGATATAAATACTGGAGTACTGCTAAGGTTGTCGGTGTGCCCCATTTGTACCCAAAGTCAACCCGTTGGATTTTGATCCAAGAGTTGTTATAAAAAGTCAAAAAATTGATGAGATCGTGTTCGTGCGGTTACCCTACGTGATGCGAGGAACTTGCGCAAGGTGTCCTAGGTGAATGTCATCCACTGGATTAAAATCTAGTGGTTAGAATTGCATCATTTCTTTTCTTCCACCCCATGAATTCGCACGCGCGTCCACCGGCGGCAACATTTTTTTTTCCTTTCTTTTGCAACCCTGAGATTTTATTTGATGGCATGTATGCGTATTATTTGTGTGATTTGAGAAATTTTAGTGCCTTCCAAAAAATATTGCTCCTAGAACAGAGGTGGAGTCTTGTATTTTAAAAGGCATCTCTTAAAATATAGACAAGTTGATTGCAAGTCTCAATCTCAATTGGAAGAGATATTGTCCCTACTAAAGAGGGTTAGTTGGATTTTTCTAGACTAACCTTTTCAAAGTGGGTTAACCCACCTAATCCAACTTGATGAACCTATGGCCGCGTTTGGCAAGCCTTATGAAAAATGTTTTGGGATTTTCAATCATTGAAAAGTCCCGACAAGAGTTGAGCAGTAACAAATGTGCATGGGTACATCTCGACTTCCGTGTTATTTTAAAATCTGAAAGAGAGAGACTCCAGGCACAAAAGCCCCGCATCTCCCTGATCTTTCAAAGTCGGATGGAGTTAGTTTTTGGGGATTTCTCATCATGAGAAATCCCCACCACCATGTCAGAGAATATAAAACTGTACGATCCATAGGTTATTATAAGTCGGTGCTCTCCCATTAGATTTCCAAACACTGCCTAAATGCAATCAAACTCAAATGGAAGATGTTCTAGACTAATTTGTCCCACTAGACTAGATTAGGGAAACCCCAACTCTTTACCAAACAAGGCCTAAGGGTTCAATAATGTACCCCTACCGCTCCTTTGGTGGGGGGTTAAGATAACGTGGATCAAATTAATTGAGTTAATTTATCTCTCATTTAACCCAATTTTATTTTGATAACAAAAAGTGTTAACTCACTTATTGAGGTGAGATATATAGGTAACTTGGGGTTGACTTAGAATTACCTTATTTTTAGCCCGATTAACTAATCCCCGCCTCATCTTTAATGTAAGTTTCGACCCCTCTTAATTAAATTTCACAAGGTTCTAATTAAGCTCTTGGGGCCGATTTGTTTCGCGGACCGCTCTCTCACACACAAAGATGTTAATCGGAGTCGGTTAGCGCACTCGACCTTGGGGTCGGTTGCGCTAACCTCACCCGGCTTGCAAACAGGGCCTTGTTGAATTAAACTGAAATTAAGAACATGAGTAATGATTTGTGCACCGAATCAAGTCAACTCAAATTACAACCTTCCCTCTTATTGGGCCCCTCAAAAGTTTAAATGACTATTTTCTGTCAAGAAAGGATATCCCGCGTCAGACCCGTACGGTCCCGTGTCAGACTCCTCTGACCCGCTTTTTCGTTCGACGGAAAAACACTGGAATGAAATATTTTGTATGACTGAAATATTTTACAATAGAAATGAAACATTTAGTATAGAATTAAAATATTTTGTTAGGTTTTATTTTTATAACAAAATATTTTATTTCTCTAGTGTTTTATCCTTATAACAAATATTTCATTCCCGTAACAAATGTTTTATTTCCACAAAATATTTCATTTCTCTAATATTTTATCCGTATAACAAATATTTTGTTCACGTAACAAATGTTTCATTTTCACAAAATATTTCATTTCTCTAACATTTTATCCGTATAACAAATATTTTGTTCACGTAACAAATGTTTCATTTTCACAAAATATTTCATTTCTCTAACATTTTATCCGTATAACAAATATTTCGTTCACGTAACAAATATTTCATTTTCATAAAATATTTCATTTGTTCATTTCTTTAATCAAATAAAATATTTAATTCTTATAATAACATATTTTATTCATGTAATAAAATATCTCAGTCTTACAAAATATTTCACTCATATTTTTTTCGCCGAGCGAAAAAGTGGGCCAGACGGGTCTGACACGGGGCCGTACATATCTAATGAGGGACGTCCTTTCTTGACATAAAACGTTCATTTTAACTTTTTGAGAGATCAATACGCGGAAATGTTATAATTTAAGTTGACTTTGTATATCAAATTCGGTGTACAGGATGATACTACGAGAACAAAGTCAACGTATGATTATCTAACTAAATTTGAACTTAATAATTAATACGGCTGTGCGTACGTACATGGAATGTTGCACGGGTCTTGCTCTTTTCTCGACATCCTCTATAAATCGGCAGATGTATTGGTGGCAGTGCAACTTGTTTTTATTGTTGGAAGTTGTACGTATAGTTGGTCAAATATTTATGAGTCATATTGGTACAAAAAAAAGAGGGTTTTAATATATAAGATGCATGAGATAATAAATTTCTTCAATGGTACTGCGTGCACACCAGGACATATAGGGCGTGTTTGACATTGATGTAGGGGGGGGGGCTGACCGACCCCGAAGGGTCGAGTGAGATACTCGCCCCCAATTAGCTGAGTTGTGTGAGGGGGAGGGCGAGAGGAGACGGGGCCCACCGGTTAACCGGTATCGGTTAACCGGGGACAACCCCTTTGTCAAACTCGCCCATAGAGTATATATGGACAATGGTGAGATGGTGAGAGTACGTGATCATTAATTACAAGAGTCTGTTTTGGAAGAAAGTCCATCAGTATTATAAACTAAATCTAACTATGATATTATAATTAGGGTTAAGCGATAGTTAGAAAAAAAATATTTACAACGTTGATGTGACTCTACTTATGACGAGATGTCAAACCCGTGTTATTACTCTGGTGAGATGTCAAATACCATGCGTATTCTTTATGGCGCGAGGCCAAACCCCCCATTCCTTTATGTCTTTTGATTTTAATCCTCGCATTTTCTTCTCCGTAACCCCATCTCCCGCTATTCTAACCCCATCTCCCCCTATTCTGCTTTCTTCCTCCTCCGAGAAACCCCATTTCCCTTTCCCTTGCTCACTGTTCCCCGTTACTTGCTTTTCCCCCACCGTAATCACTGTATTCTCCAGATCTTCATTTAGCCTTCTTCCTCCACCGTAATACCCAGCCACCATTATTCTTAGCCATTTTTTCTTTCTTTATTTCCCACGTTTTCCCTATCCCGGTCGGCCGCTTCCGTCGTCGTCCACGGGTGGGCCGCTGCCGCGCACAACGGCGCTGCCCCATCGCCACGGCCGCAGCAGCCAGACCCAACCGGCCACCGCACGCCCGTCCTCCCGGCCGGCGCTCCCACCCGCACCGGCACCGCTACCACGGTTCCCGCTGCCTCCGCGGTGAACCATCACCGCCGCGGCCCTGCTACAGCCACTCCACCGCGAGCCCCTACCACAGCCGCACCCGCCTCGCCGCAGGCTTGTCCGGCCCGACGCCGGTGCCCACAGCCGTCGTCTTGACCCCGCCGTGGGGTTGCCACCGCTGCTGCTCACCGTCTCCTCCCGAACGGAGCCTCCGCACTGCGAAGAAGACTGTGCCAGACAGCCAAGGGAGGAACGTGGCCAATCGCCGACGAGTCAGTCATCCTCGGGTTACCCAGTAAGCACAACTCACGATTCTTCAGATTTGTTGTCCAACGCATGTACGCCCACATACCTCTCTAAGGCGCTGTTCACGAGCACGAAAGCAACGACAGTCGACAGCCCTGTCACTGGTGATGGGTGGCATAACTGAGGTAGACATGGAGATCACAAATGCCTTCAAATAAAACAAAAAGTTACAGGAAGCCATACGTGAGAACGTCAGAAAAACAATAGGTTATGTTGACTTGAGTATGGATAACTACTTGTGAATTGGGTTTTGTGAGTTTTTGTCCAATGTGATTTGTCCGAGATTTGTAGCAGATCATATGTTTGATTAAATGTTCACGAGAGCTCGAATTAATTTGACAGGGTGAACTGTTTTATTGTCCTGCATCAAGGAGCTAATATCTTTTTGTTAATCCCAAATCTAGTTGGTATAAAACTCAGCATGTGCACATGATATCTTGAGTTAAATATTTATTAGAGCTATTAGTCGACGTATTATTTTTTTACAACCAACATGATAGTAAATCGGAGGTGTACAACTATGAGTTGGAAATTGCACGCTCGGTAGTTTTTCACCCATCTCGTACTTAGATTCTTATTATCTTTTTTCAACCAACGTGTCGTCAAATTAGAGGTGTACAACAAAGAGTTGAGAACTGCACGTCAGATGATTTTTCACTCACCCCGTATCTAGATTTTAACATGCAAACTCTCGATCATGAAGGAGGGCACGGAACTACTCAGCCACAGAGATGTTTCTCTGGTTATGGGAGCGTCTCTAATGCCAATGTTATTCAACGGAATCACAAATTCAAAATTAGAGTTACTAATAACTGGTATACATATAAAGTAACTTGTGAATAATCAATGGAGGGCTAAAACCTCTTTTGCTATCATAGTTATTAGACAAGATCCGACTTCTATAATTATTTAAAATCAGATATAACGACTTCTAACCGAAATTTTCATGTTAAAAATAGAATCAAAAACAACTTCTAACTAAAACTTTCTCCCAACACACTCTGTACATATTTGATATCATGTTATTTTCATACGACTTATCTGACTCATATTTATTCCTCAAAAAAATAGTTACGAGATTTACATATTTTGAAAAAACAAAGATGAGTGTGAGTGAGCGTGAGTTAGATGTTTGCTGATTTTTAACCTAACAACTCTACGCGTAGGCCTAAATATCATTAGGTTAGATTTTCAAAGGTGAAAAAAAAATTAACACCAAGGACATGGACCACAATTTCATCGTCACTTTTATCCTCAGATCACGTCTTTCAAACATGAGTAATATTTTGTGTAACATTTTGATTAATTATGTATTATATATTAAGATGTTGCACGTGTAACATTTTTTTGAGTGATTTTCACGTCAAATTAATCACGTCCTCGGGCGGCGTTACATGATAGTGACGTAAAAATCAACCGTGTCATAAGAGGGTTAATCTTTTTTCGTGACTTTCACGTCACGTCACTTGATAATGTGATTAATATATCAAATTAATTTGACCTACATTTTAATTAAAAATTTAAAAAAAATAAAAATATTATACGTATAACACTCGTGTGTAATTAAACTAAGTGTTGCACGACTCATCATTGTTCAAGTACTCTACAGTCACCCATGAGGAGCACTCCATTTAAAAAAAAATAACTTCAAGGGGGGCATGGGCACAATTCCATGTGTACCCTTGTCCTCGGATGACGTCTTTCAACTATAGTCAACCGTGAGGAGCACTCCACCGCATCTCTCTCTCCCCCGTGCGACCCTGAACGAGAAGATTGCATGTGCGCACACAGGAAGCACGAGGGGGCACGACACGGTACTCTTCTTCTTGCCGTCGCTGTTCACACGTTACCGGACACTGCAACACTACGGACTTTTAATCCATTTTCACGCACAAATATTTGGTGAAGATTAGAGCGGTCACCGAGTCGATTCGATAAGAACGTAGGTCTGATTCGATTTTAGATCGGGTCGGAAACATTTTTTCGATCAGTAATCTATTAGTCAGATTCAAAAGATTGATCTGATTAGGTTCACTGATCATACTCGAATTTTGAGTTCATTTTATGAGTCAAATCTATTGATTTTTTAAATTTAAAAGAGATGGCACCATCTGATCGTCGCGCATATATATATATATATATATATATATATCGGAATCTCCGGCTCTTGTTATAAAACGCCAAGCTGCGCTATGCCAAAGACCCTGCCTGACAATACCCACCTCGACCCATGCAACTCCGTTAGCCAGGCCTTTGGAACCTTCGTCTCTCTCTTCCTAGATCTGGCATCTTCTCCTTCGGATTCCGTTCTGTGCTTCCCCTGTTGCCATGGCGAGGACGCTTGCCTTGATATCTACCACTCTGGCTGTTGTCTCCATCGTCGTCTCCGTCGACCTCTTCCACCTGTCCAAGCCCGGTGGTGGTATTGGTCCCGACGGGGGCAGTGCTGCTCCCGACTTGGAGGTGATCCCCCTGGAGGGTGCCGCCGGACCCGAGAGCCTCGCCTTCGACGCCGACGGCGGAGGACCCTACACTGGCGTCTCCGACGGCCGGGTCCTCCAGTGGCAAGGTCGAGGCAGCGGGTGGCGCCAGTTTGCCGTCTCCGCACCACACGTGTAGGCCACCTCTCTCTCTCTCTCTCTCTCACCATGACATATTTTTTGTGATGAAATTGATCTTAGGGAGCGTTTGGTATAGATCTTGGGGAGGAGACTTTTTAAAAATCTGTTAGAGAGAGAATAGAACATGGAACACATAAAATTTGCATAACTCTCTCCCTCTCTCACCCATATATTTTTGTGATGAACTGATATAATAAGTGAAAATTTCCATAACATGTAACCTAAATTAAACTCATCCCTTGCTTCGTAAGTTTTAATGATCAACTGCATATATAGTTTGCCGCCATCAATAAAGAAAAGAGCATTGAATATGACTTGTATTGTGCAAGAGCTGTGACGATGTACGTAGTCACGTCGATCGATCAATTAATGTTGTAACGCCCACTTCCTCCCCGAAGATCTATATAAGCCTACGTCCATGGATATGGACAGGACCCTCTTCGTACTATTTATTTTTCTGAACAATGTTGATCGAAGCAGCTGCAAGCAGAGTTGCTAAAGAATATTTGACAGCCTCGACCATTAATGGGTTTCTCTCCAGGAGGAGAGAGCTTTGCGGTGGCTCCCACGGCTCTAGCAGGGAGCACCTGTGCGGCCGCCCGCTGGGGCTTCAGTTTAACCACAAGACCGGCGAGCTCTACGTCGCCGACGCCTACCTGGGCTTGCTCTCCGTGGCCGCCGGCGGGAACCACACCAAGGTGCTCGCCGCAGAGGCCCAGGGGGTCCCTTTTCGCTTCACCAACGGCGTGGACGTCGACCAGGAGACCGGCTCCGTCTACTTCACCGACAGCAGCACCCGCTTCCCACGCAGGTACGTACGTGCGTAGGACATCATCCATATATCTGCAGATCATATATATATATATATATATATATATATATATATATATATATATATATATATATATATATGTAATGGCCGGTTTTGATCATTGGGTTTAGTGAGAAATTAAGCTTCAGAACCAAGGACACAGTGCCAGTTAATTAATTAATTGATTAATTAATGTGCAGGGAGTTCATCTTGGCGACGATAAGCGGAGATAGAACGGGGAGGTTGATGAGGTATGATCCTGCGACGGGGGAGCTGCAGGTGCTGCTGGGTGGGTTGTCGTTCCCCAACGGGCTGGCGCTGAGCAGGGACGGCTCCTTCCTCCTCCTCGTCGAGACCATCCCCTGCCGGGTGCTCAGGTACTGGCTCCGCACCCCCCGAGCCGGCACCCTGGAGGTGTTCAAGGACTTACCCGGCTTCCCTGACAACATCAAGAGGAGCCCGAGAGGGGGATTCTGGGTGGCGCTGCACTCCCAGAGGAGCAAGTTCCTGGAATGGGTCCTCCCCCTGCCATGGCTGGGGGAGGTGCTCAAGAAGGTGCCCGTTGATGTGGAGAGGCTGTCATATGGATTCCTCAAGTGGAGAGCGAAGGCGTCGGCGTTGAGGCTGGGGGAGGAGGGCGAGGTGTTGGAGGAGGTGGTGGGAGGCCGGATCAGAGGAGGGGGCCAGCTGAGGTTTATCAGTGAGATCGAGGAGAGGGAGGGGACGCTGTGGATGGGGTCCGTGGTGATGCCTCACATCGGCCTCTACAAACGTTAATTAGAGGGAGATGCAATGTATACACACACACACACACACACACACACATATATATATATATGTATATATAGTTTTGATGGGAACAAGATTGACGTACATGAATATGTTGTTGTATGCATGTGTGCTGAGGAGGGAAAATTAAGAATAGAGATAAAGCATGTATACCTACCTGTCCGTTGGAAGTAGTCTCCCCATGAGTATCGATTTAAAACGTACACATATAATTTTTTTTCCTTCATGATAATTATATATAGCTGATTTTCAAAATCATGTATATATTGGGGTTAATACATTAATCTAGGTAATTTCGGAACCCTCTTAATTTCACGGAGATCACTTCCGACATTTCCAGAAAACATATATAACCTTGAGCTGCACTTGAAATGGCCGGGAGACGGTGTCGGAAAAAGCGATCCACCCTTCGTTAGGAACCTAAAGAAATTAAATCGGAAAGATTTTTGAAAAAAAAAAGGTTAATTATAATGTCGAAAGTTTACTTGAAAAACATGTTCAAAGAGTTTGGGACATTTCTGCACTAACAGTGGGATTATATATATGTTTGAGCAGACTAACCCAACATGAAGATCTGACATCTATCCGTTCAACTTGAGTACAGAGATAATGTTTTAAAATTCGACCCGAATCTTGACCCAGATAGATTAGTGGATCACTGGTCAATGATTTAATAGTTCGAGTTGACCCGTGTCCCATAAGATTATAACTTATCACATCAATATTATCTATCCATAAAATTTTAATATACCTTCATTAGCAACTTAGAAATATGAAAGACATTTTCTTTTCTGCACTCTTTGATTTTTCTTTCTACTTTGTGGTATCTAGATTGTCTCATGAGATGGCGTCATGACGGGAGTTCACTAAGTTTAGTCTTAAACTCTTAGATTTTTCTTGTTTATTTCTACACGTAGAGAAAATGAGATTTAGAATCAAGATCCTTTCAACTTCAAAACTTGTGTTAATACCATTAAATATTAAGACCATAAAAGATATAATTTCAAGGATGACTCTTCGTCTTCTATATTTATTTACATGCTAAATTAAAATTTAACTTAATGAAAGAAACTTAGAAACTGTGAAATAGGTCTCGAACCTGATCGGGTCACATTGATTTTACTGGGTTAGACCGAGTTAACTGAGTTGAGCCGAGTTAAGCAGATTTGACTGGGTTTTAGGTCTTGACCGGTCTAAGTAGACTTTCAACCCAGTTTTGAGATCGGGTCACGAGTCAACCGATTAGACTAGCTGGACCGGGCCGAGCTGAGTTTTAAAACAGTGCTTAAAGGTTGGACTCATATTTAATTCCACTTCTCTTTAGATTGAGTCATATTGTACTCGATCCTAGATTAACCCGGGCTTTAGAAAATCCGAGTTAATAGTACAAATTAATATTTTTCAGATGTACAACTCAGATTACATTCAGGTTTAGTCATAGTGAGCATGGTACAATTAAAACTCAAATTGGGATCAAAATTTAGGTGGAAAAATTATTATTACAAGTTAAAGTAGGGTTGGTCAAATAAACTCTTTTATCGTCTTACTCAGGGTTTTATAAATCGAGATGGGACGGGTCGAACCGCTCGTCTCATCCCGTCCCAATCACAGACCGGGACGATCGATCTGTGAGACGCAACCGGGACGCTCTCATATATTATATGTGTTATTTTTTAACAAATGAATGTTGTAGGTGAGTTGGTTAGAGGTCGAATTTTCAATCGAGAAGTCTCACATGTTCGAAACGTGTGGATTACATGTTTTTTTGTTTCTTTTTAGTATTTTTACTTGAAAATAAGGTCAAAATTATTGTGAATCTCTAAGATTCAAACTCGAGTCATGTTAGAAGACACGTAAAGATCACCTAACCAATTGAGTTAACAGATTTTTTATATTATTTTACCTATACGATATATATATAAAGTCTATTTTTTCATCGATCTTAATACGTAACGGTATCAACCCGTATTGTCCCGTCTCATGCAGTAACCGAGATAACCCTGACCTTACTTCTATAATAGGGTACGAGAAAAGCGAATTCCCCCCCCCCCCCTCCTAACAAGTAATAACAGTACCCCAAACATACTATTTTATCGCCTTAATTACTTCCTGTATGTAATGTAGTGCAAGGAAAGCGAACCCCCCCCCCCTCCCCCCTTGCAGCGTGCCCACGTACGCAATAGCGGATCAATAACTAAGAGTAGCAGGAATGGAACTCACAACTAGAAAATTTAACGAAAGTGAACTAGAACAATTAATGTTGGGCCTTGCCAAATGTCTAGACCATGCTGGCAGAAATGGACATGACAACTAGAAAATTAATAAAATTAAACTGGCAAAATTAATGATTTTTTTATTTTAAGCCCCTACAAATTTTTAAAATTAGAAAAAGGCCCCTTTAATTCACCTATTTAGTTAAAAGCCCACACATTCTTCTCTTTTATAAGAAAAAAAGCCCTTACCATCCGTCTCCGTAATATACATCAGGTCTGATTAGGCTAACATAATCATCGTCTAACCTAGCAAGGGAAGAGAAAGACAGATGCCCTTATCTAACCAGAAAGAGAGAGAGAGAGAGCATTGAGAGAGAGAGAGAGGGAGGGCTCTACCGATGGCACGCGCGCAAGAGAAAGGGGAGAGGGCGTCGGAGTAGAGAGAAAGAGGAGAGAGGGGGGCAGAGGGTGTCGGAGTGTGTGTGAGAGTGAGGGAGGGAGGGACCTACGCAGAGAGAGGGGGGAGTGCGTCAGAGCAGAGAGAGAGACAGAGAGAAGGGGAGGGCACCAGAGCACAGAGAAAGAGAGAGAGAGAGGGGGGAAGGGTGTCAGAGCCAGAGTAGAGACTACAAAAAAATGCGGATTTAGCGACGGAAATTTTCGACGAGAAATATTCCGTCCGAAAATCCATCTGCATTTTCGACGAAAAAATATCGGTGACGACATAAATTCTATCGGAATATCCATCGTAATTTCTGACTATCTTTCCGACATATGTTAATCCATCAGAAATTAGAATGACTATATTGGATTGTATTTGAGAATTTCTGACAAAATAAATTACTGTCGGAATATCTGCCTAAAATTTTCGACGGAATTTTTTTCCATTGAAATCCGTTGGAAACTATTTCATTTCCCTCCATCGAAGCCTGTCGTATCCCACCGTCTCCCTCGCTCTCACTCTCTCGTGCGCCCTCTCCCTCCCTCTCGCTCTCATCTCCACCCAACGGTGGATGGCGGCATCTGGGTAGACGGTGGCATCTCCCTCTTTCTCTCTTTCTCTTCGGTGTGCGGCGACGGCGTCTCACTCTCTCTCCTCTCCGCCAAGCGGCGATAGCATCAGCTCCCTCTCTCTCTCTTTCTCTCCAGCGAGCAACGACGACGACATTTGGGGACGGGCACGGAAACCCCCCTCTGGTAGGAGTCTCCCTCTCCCTCTCTCGCCGTCTCCCCCTCTCTCTCTCTCGCTATCTCCTCTCTCACCGTCTCCCTCTCCCTCTCTATCTCTCCCCGTCACCCTCTCCCTCTCTCGACATCTCCTCTCTCACCATCTCCCTCTCCCTCTTCATATCTCTAAAACACAACTCTCCCACTGTCACACTCGCTCTTCCCTCTCCGTCTCTCTCTAACACACTCTCCCACTGTCACACTCACTCTCCCTCTCCCTCTCCCACGGTCACACTCGTTCTCCCTCTTTCACTCTCTCTCGCTCTCTCTCTCTCTCAATCTCCCTCTGTCTCCCTCTCTCACTCGCTCTCTCCCTCTCTCACGCATGGCCTCTCTCCCTCTCCCTGTCCCTGTCCCTCTCTCGGTCTCCCTCCCTCCCTTTCCCTCTCCCTCTCTCTCTAACACACGCCCGCATTCACAGTCCCTTGCTCAGTCTCTCTCGGTGTCCTCTCCCTCTCTTGGTCTCCCTCTCTCTCTAACACACGCACTTACTCACAGAGGGGGAGAGTCCTCGATCCCCTACGTCTCCCTCTCCCTCACTATGTCTCCCTCTCTTACTCTCTCTCTCACTGTCGCACACACGCACACAGAGAGGGGCAAGGCCCCACTCCCATTCATTCACCCTCTCTCTCTCTCACACACACACACACACACATTGATCAAATTTTCGTGCAGGGCTATTAGCGTCGGGGATGGCAACAGATTTCATTCTTTCTTTTTTGTGACATTTCTATCAATAAACGGTCAGTAATATTTTTTCAAATTTATTATTTGATTTTAATTTATTTAATCTAATTTAAATTTATTTTTTAAATTTATTATTATTTATTGTTATTATGTGTGTTTAAATTTATTGTTTATTAGATGAGATAGAGAAGGGAGAGGGAGTGGGTTGGGTGGCCTTCTGCCATCCGGGGTGTGTGTGTGCGCGTGCTAGTGAGAGAGGGAGAGATCAAATATGGGGGTGGGGGAGGAGAGGGGGTCCAGTGTGGATGGGGAGGGGTTCGATGGGGGAGGGGAGGGGACAGGAGAGGAGGGGGGGAGGGGGTTCAAGAGAGGGAGGGGGTATAGTGTAGAGGGCAGGGGGTTCTGGAGAGGGAGGGGGGCGTGTGAGGAGGGCAGGGGGTACCATGGGGAGGATGCGTGGGTGTGACCTAACATTACACGCACCTCACGGAATCACCGACGAAATATATATATATTCTGTCGGAACCCATATCAAGTTTCAGTATTTTTAAAAAATAATAAATGTAATTCTCCGATGGATTTTTCGACGGATTATATTCCGTCGGAATTATTTCTGACAGAATCACCGACGGAATATAGTTTCCATCGGAAAGTTTAAGACCAACAATCCGACAATAGTTTCCGACGGAATTTTCGTCAACTATATATCCGTCGGTAATTCCGACAGAGTTCTGACGGAAGTTTCGTCTGTCAGAAACTTCCGACGAGGAATACCCGACGGACATCTGCCATCGGAATTTCGTCAGAAAGTCCGTCGGAAAGTGTTTTTTCGACGAAGTTCCGACGGATTTTGCCCGTCGAAAACTCTGCCTTCTCTTGTAGTGAGAAAGAGATGGACCTACACACATAGAGGAGGGCGTGACATAGTAGGGAAAGAGGGACAGCGAGGGGGGGTACTGGAGCAGAGAGAGAGCGAGGGGGAGGGTTCAGAACACACACACACACACAGAGCGAGGGAGAGAGGAGGGCACCAGAGCAAGAGTACAAAGAGAGAGAGAGAGAGAGAGAGAGAGAGAGAGAGAGAGAGAGAGAGAGAGAGAGAGTGAGTGAGGAGGAGGGCATCATAGCGATGGCTTCCTCCATGGTAGAGGTGAAGTCGATGCTAGAGTACGTACACGCCCATGTGGGTGGTGGCGCTCGTGTGCTTCATCATCGTCATTATCTCTTTGTCAGCAGAGCAGTTCCTCCGGTACTATCTCCGCAAGGCATGACGAGATCACTTGTCTCCAGTGTGCTTATGTTTGTGTGTGATGCTTCTAGTTTCAATGATAAATGCTACTTGGTCATATAAATCTATGCATTTCGTCATGAGATCCAGAGTTGGGTTAAATACTTCTCATAGGTGCTTGTGCTACGTGGAGAGGGAAAAATAAGGAGAATGTTGCATCCTCATGTCCAAGTATTCTATTTTCGCTTCCTTAAACCCCATCACTGCTTGGAAGAACACTGGAAGGCTGGCCCTCATCCTTGCCAATGCCCCCGCGGCCTCCGATGTACACACTGCCCATATCCACCTGAAGTGATTCTTTGTGGCCAACGCGGCCATCAGGTTCACTAGGTCCTAAATCATCGCCAGCATGGGGATGACACAAATGGAGGGGCGCCACCCTCCCTCGTGGTTCGATAGCCTCTCCACCCTCTCGACACGTCATTTCCCTTGTTGCCATCAAAGCCCTTGTTGTCAGAGAAGAAGAACATCGATCTAGACCAACCCCGAGAGGTCGCCCGCCTCGTGCTCGCTACTGCTGCTCGTATGTGGTAGGGGCCCATGCTCGTTGGCATCTAGGCTGACGAGGAGGAGATTTTGCACGCGTGTCCGCGCGCACACACACACACACACATAGAGAGAGAGAGAGAGAGACAGAGAGAGAGAGAGAGAAATATCAGGGCAAGAGGAAGGAATATTCTCGAATATATTTGAATTTTTGGATGGTTGTTAACTCTAAGAGCTTTTTACTAAGAGTTGAAGAATGTGGGTTAAATAGGTGGATTAGAATGATTTTTTAAATTTTTAAAAAAAGTATGGGCTAAAAACAAAAAATCTCGAAAAATTAATGTCGGGTCGTCCCAAATTCATCTCATCGAAGAGGTACCCATTGCCCAACGTTGTTTACTGCCATAGCTTGAAGGGACACACAGACAGTACTGCGACATTCAACAACCTTACTTGTCACCCTAATGCTGCTCTGCTACTTTCTCGTCCACTAAATCAGACTCTAAAATAAAATCACAGGGACTGATTAAGGTTGATGAAAATTATATATTTGGCTATTTTTGGTTGGCCTGTTGTTGTGAGAAAAAATGTTTATTTTTTTATTTTTGGATTTTTTCAACCGTCCGATCTAAAATCGGATGCTATTAACATGTTGATTGAGGAAGGGACTATTTTAAAAAATAATAAAAATATTGTTAGTTTTTAACTTGGGTTACACCCCATGCCATGCAACTTACTACTTCTTAGGGGATAATTATAAAGATGGGATTTTTACATATACACCCCTATAAAATTTGATTTTGTTAAATATACCCTTTATTTGAGCATATTATCATGAATATCCTCAAAATATGGGTAATGTCACGATTATGCTCTCGCCGTAACTCCCGTGTGTTTAACCCGAGTTAAGTGTGAGTTACAGAATAAAATACCTAATCTACTCTTAGTTAATAAAAAATAAAATTTAAAAAAAACTCTGATTATTCTCTCCCTCTCCCCCCCTCTCTCTTTGAGACGAAACCTAGGGGGGATAGTGTTGTCGACTACAAGGTAAGGGGGAGAGGGAGTCGTTGCTCGCGGCGAGAGGGAGAGGGGAGGGGGCGACGACGAGGAGGGGGAGAGGGGGGCACTAGCGATGAGGGGGAGAGGAGGAGGGGTAGACGACGGGGAGGGGGAGAGGGGCCTGCTACAAGAGGGAGAGGGTGCAAGGGGGAGAGGGGAAAGGGGGGCCGACACTGGCGGTGAGGGAGAGAGGGGGGTCTCCTGTGAGGGGGAGAGGGGGGTGGCGCCGACAATGAGGGGGAGAGGGGGAGGAGACGGGGAGGGGCCTACTGTGAGGGGGAGAGGGGGGCTTGCTACGATGGGGAGAGGGTGCGAGGGGGAGAGGGGAGGGGGTCCGACGCCGGCGGTGAGGGGGAGACGATTGGCTGGGGGGCCTGCTGTGAGGGGGAGAGGGGGGCTACGGTGAGGGGAAGGAGAAGAGGGGCAACCGGCGATGAGGTAGGGGACAATGGGAGGGGGTGCTGGCGATGAGGGGGAGGGGGCGCTACTGCGAGATGGGGGAGAGGGGGCGTCGGGGGTGACGGGAAGAGGGGGAGGGCTCTCTCTCTGTGTGTGTGTGTGTGTGTGTGTGTGCAAGAGTACTATTTTAGACATTTCACTACACCTAAAGACGGTGATACTTATCCCCATCCCGAGACTGTCTCTCTCTTGATGGAATTTGGGCCGGAGTCTTCTTCCAATGGTAAATAAAATGCACCTTAAATTGGTCGAGGATCTCCAAAGTAAAATCTTTAATTCCGTAATCTTTCATCGTAAACTCACTTATACTTTTGTAACATAGGTAAACATGAGTTAATAAAAAATAAGTTTTTAATAAATAAATTTAAGACAAATCTAATCAAATTTGACGACAGGGCCCTCTTCGGATGCAAGGCATAAATACACTTAGATTTATCATAAACCTAATGTTTTGACACTATATCTTTATTATAACCTTAATTTGATGGATAAAAGATAAATTTATCATAAACTCACTTGAGTTTATTATAAATTCAAAAATCATAAATATATTTTTCATAAACATGTTTTAAGTAAGTTTATGGCGAAGATTCTGCCTTTAAATTGAGTTTATCATAAACTTACTTATGTTCACGTAGAATAGTTTTTAATAAACATGAGTTAATAAAAAATAAGTTTTTAATAAATAAATCTATGATAAATACATTTATGATAAATCTATTCAAAATTTTAAAAGATACATCTGAATTGAGTTTGAAGCATGCTCACGTGCTCAATCTCAAGGGATGCATGACCCTGAATTTTTTGATTCGTCAGATTATTTGTCACAAAAAAATACTTTGATGCACATGGTGACATGCAATTGTACATATTCATCCTAAAAGTTCAATTGTGATTGATTTATGGGAATTAATCATGACTTTAGGTAGACTCATGTTATGTGTCAAGTATGACCAAAAAATTGACCCCTTTCAGAGGCATGAATGCGTTTGCTTGGAAAGAAAAAATAGGAGCTGACGGCAGCATGCAGTAATATAATTTTTTTTTAGACAATATACGATATTCATTCATATCAAACGATAAATATAATACATGATCAAACTTGTTTCAGAACCGTACATGAACAGTCATATAACAATATATATATTTATTTATATATATATATATGTGTACTTTTCTCATGTATATGTGTACATGTCACATCTTTAAAATATTTTTTTCTTTTAAATGTGTACATTTCCTTCCATATATATATATATATATATATATATTTAATAACGGAGTTTGTCTTATTCATGTGAATTCACCAATGATCACGTTAATATACTCCAATCATCTTGTCGATCTTATTTGTGGGACTAATTACAAGTGTGTATGCACGATAGTTATAAAGAATTGGTATGCAACAAGCATTATTCAAATGATAAGGTAAAGGACAGGAGCCCATTTTCCTGTCCGATAACTAAAGGATAAGTCAAGTCATCCCAAGTATTCCGTATTCGGAGCCTGCCAGAATTCACAGGCCAAAACCCTCTTCAGCGGAAATGACGACGGCAGTGGCGGCAGCAGCGGCAGCGGCGGTAGCCGGAGCGCCGCATCCCCACCAACCCCACGCCCGCCTCGCCGCCGCCCACCCCGCCTCCGCCGCCGCTTCCCCGTGGCACCACCCCCGCCGCGCCGCCCATCTTAAGCTCTCGGCCGCCTCATCCCGCCGGCCGGCCACCTCCTCCCACCACCCCTCCTCCCAGACCAGGGCCGCCGCCCCCTCCGCCTCCACCTTCCATGGCACCTGCTACGTGGTCGGCGACAACATCGACACCGACCAGATCATCCCCGCCCAGTACCTCACCCTCGTCCCCTCCAAGCCCGACGAGTACCGCAAGCTCGGCTCCTACGCCCTCATCGGCCTCCCCTCCGCCGCCTACCCCGTCCCCTTCGTCGATCCCGGCGGCGAGACTACTCGCTTCCCCATCATCGTGGCTGGCGCCAACTTCGGCTGCGGCTCTTCCCGGGAGCACGCCCCCGTGTCCCTCGGCGCCGCCGGCGTCCGCGCCGTGGTCGCCGAGTCATACGCCCGAATCTTCTTCCGCAACTCTGTCGCCACCGGGGAGGTGTACCCGGTGGAGTCCGAGGGCGTGGGCCTATGCAAGGAGTGCTCCACGGGGGACATCGTCACCGTGGACCTCGCCGAGAGCGTGCTGATCAACCACACCACGGGGAAGCAGTACACGTTGAAGCCGATTGGCGATGCGGGGCCTGTCATTGAGGCCGGCGGGATCTTCGCGTACGCCAGGCAGACCGGTATGATTCCCTCGGCAGAGTCGGCCTGAGTTGTCTCAAAGGTACAAAGCTGTCCCTTTTGGGTGATCCTTGCTTGCGCTTGGTTCTGTGTTTGTTTTGCTTTTTACATGTTCGGACTGGTGTGGTGGGAAATGGGAATGGGTTTCCTCAGCTGCAGATCACCATTCGAATTGTGAAGGTATACTCTGGTTCGTTGGAGAAAGACATGTAGAATTATCCAATGTTTTGCAATTTCATGGGAATTCTAGCCCCACTGGATGGATGCTGGCTTCTACTTGTGACTCAGAGGTGCATTCTCTATGCAATGTGGTATGTTGTGAGAGTAAGATTGGAGGGGAGGTATGTGAGCCCGGGGTATGCTAGCCTTGCTAGGTTCCCCGCCATCAAAAAAGATTGGAGGGGAGGTACTCTCTCTTCCTTCAAATTCTGTTTTTTAAGATCTGTGCAAGTAAATTGGAGTTTGAGAAAGAGGAAAGCTTCACTTTTTCCCCAAGTTTCTCATTTGGTTTCGTTTGGATTGGCAGTAGGATTTCTCAATTGGGCTTTTTTCCAGTATTATAGAAAAGGTCTAGAAGTTTAATGAGATTTGAAAATTATTAGGTTTGTTGGTGATCATTACATTTACACGTGGTGCATGTGAAATGCCCCTATTGATTTTTTTTTCATTTTAAGCTAACTTCTTAGAATCAACTTCATTAAGATTCCCATGCTTTGCTTCCTTTCTTCGATGATGGATATACATTTTCAGTAAGAAACCAGTCATCATCAACATGTTTTCCTGTATTCACATAGATCTCATTCAAACTGATTTTCCTATGATTCCTTCCTCTGTTTGGTAGCCACAGGTAGCACATAATCCTGGATTATCGATTCACATTCTAGGGAGAGCAGATTGTGATTTTTGTCTTGTTACTTTCCCTTTAGCCTTTTTTGATAGTGTAGGTGGTATCATCATCGTCATCATCATCATCAGAGCCTTATCCCAATTATTTGAGGTCAGCTACATGAATTCTGTTCCACCAAAGATTTCTATCAAGTGCTATATTCATATTTAAACCCAAGAAATTAATATCCTTCCTAATAACATCGCACCATCTCATTTTAGACTTTCCTCGAACTCTTTTACTAGCATCCACTAAGATTCGGTCACATCTTTTAACCGGCGTTGAGTTAAGGCGACGAAGCACATGTCCAAACCACCCGAGTCTATTTTTTCTCATTTTACTATCAATTGGGGCTATCCCTAAGTCCTTACGGATACGCTCATTCCTAATTTTGTCTTTTTTAGTTTTGCCACACATCGATCTCAACATCCTCATCTCTGCTACACACATTTTGTGAATGTGTTCCTTTCGTACTGCCCAACACTCAGTACCATATAACAAAGTAGGTCTCACACCGTTCTATAAAATATCCCTTTGAGTTTCACAGGTATACGAAGATCACAGATGACTCCTGATGTGCTTCTCTATTTTAACCAGTCTGTCTTAATTCTATGTGCAACATCGTCATAAATATCTACATTCTCTTGTATGATAGATCCCAAGTACCGAAAGTTGCTATTTTTCGGAATGTTTTGTCTATCAATTAGAACAATGTTTTCCTGTACCACTCTCCCATTATTAAAATTACAATGTATAAACTCTAACTTGCTCCTACTAATTTTAAAATCTTTAGACTCCAAGACATGTCTCCAACGCTCTAACTTAGCATTTAAAGTATCAATACTCTCATCAATTAAGACAATATTATCTGCAAATAACATACACCAAAGGATATCATCGTACAATTGTTTTGTTACTTCATTCATAATTAAGGTAAAGAGATATAGACTTAATGTAGAATCTTGATACAAACTTATAGAAACTGAAAATTCACAAGTCTCTCCAGTAATAGTTCGAACACTAGTAATAGCCATAGTTGTCAAGGCGACAAGGCGAACCAAGGCGCTCACGGGGTCTCTAAGCGCTTAGGCGACAAGGCGTCCGCTTAGGCGTCGTCTAGGCGACACTTTGGTCATTGATTAAAAAATCTAAAATATATATCTCCTAATATATAAAATAAAAATAAATTATATGAAAATATTATAAAAAAAATACAGAAAATTCAAAAGCACGAAGAAATTGCAGTAATTAAATTGCATGACAATTATAGAAAATTAAATTACATCAAAAAAATATAGAAAAAATCTGAAAATAATTCATAAAATTACAAAGGAACGTAATAACATCAAGAAAATTACAGAAAATAAAGGCCAAAGGGTTAAACACACTAACCTGTGGGTTACATTTTTTTAGCTTCATCTTTTTATTAGCTCCATCCTGAAAGATATTAGACATAATATGGAAAACAAATCTTATCAAACATAATTAGTTATTAACAAATGACAAATCACATCATTAAAAAAGAATCAAATAGTGGTACTTAGCAAGTATGTTATAAGATAACTACTAAGAAATGGGACAAAAGCATAATACTAGTCATCTAGTTAATACATCATCCATATTATTTTTCATGTCTAAGCGTCTTAACATTACACGAAAGACTAAATCCTAAAACGAAATGGCACTTCTGCTGGAATGGCCTCATCATGATTGTCATTCTCATCATCTTCTTGGTGAGCCTGACCTTCTTCACTAGACTCCCATGGAACATCATCATCATCCTCTTCAGAATCTTCTTCTAGCAATTCTCCATTATCCGATGGATCATCATAATCTTTTGGCTGTGCTCTACTTCTTGTTGGTCTTTCATATGATGTTTCCATAGCAAGCTCAACATCTGCCCAAGTAAGATCTTCATCATCATGAAGTAAATTCTTTGACTTTTGAGTCATCCACTCACTCCTCCAATCTAAATATGGTAGACAAATGGGATCATATTTTTCTAGATGATTTTTCCTCTCTTTGAATCTCTCTTGAAGACGACGATTATATTTAACATATACAAGATCATTCAATCTTTTATGTTCTAAGCGGTTCCTCTTCTTGGTGTGAATCTACATGCAAAGAATACAAGTGGATAATGTTAAATAAGGATAATATTAATCAATGTAAAAGAAAAATTTGGAATTAGATGAGTTGCAATGAGAAAAGAATAATATTTTTCTTTTATCCATCAACAAGCGACCAGCTGCTACATTGTATGATGCATTATCAGTTACAATTTGCACCACATTTTCTTCTCTAATTCTTTCTACCATTTTATCAAGCAACTCATATAACAACCCTGCGTCTTCCTTCTTATTAGAAGCATTAACTGACTCAACAAAAAAATTCCCCTGCGAACAATTGACTAGAAAGTTGATTAACTTTCTTTGTCTTTTATCGGTCCAACCATCACACATTATTGTACAACTATATGTCTTCCAATGCTTTTGATATTCCTCATACATCAATTTTGTCTTCTCCACCATGTCCTTCAAAAGGGACACTCTCAACATGTGATAGCTTGGGGGCTTATATCCTGGTCCAAACCGTCCTATAGCCTCCACTGCATGTCCAAAACATTTTAGACGGGCTACATTGAATGGAATGCCACCTTCATAGAACAAAGTGGCAACATACTCATCAACCATCCTTTTATTTTCTTTGTTCCATCTATTTTTTAACGTGGATTGAATTTGAATTTTCTTTCCACTTCTTCTAGCATCAACAAAGTCTTCTATACTCATTCTTGCAAAGGCATCAATTGGCCTTTTGGATTTAGGTGTAGGTGGTTTGCTCGTCTCCGAACTCTTTGCAGAAGAGTCCAATGTTGAAGAACCTTGTCGGGACTTTTCCACATGTCCCTCCACTTCACGTTCATCATCAAAATCTCCTTCAATCGAAATACTCTCATTTGACTTTCTTTTTTTATTTTTGTTCATCCAATTGAGCCTCTCTTCAGCAATTTGTCTATTAGTATTTGCGCATTTTTTCACATCCCTAAAACCATTAATCAAATGTTCCTTTTGTCTTTTGATGTCCCCATTAGTAATCAAGCGACAAAGATCGCACTTGACCTTGTTCTTATCATTTACGTCAGGCCAATATGTATACTTCCATCCCGGGTCTTTTGACTTTGCTTTTAATTTTATCTCGGTCTCAGCCGTGGAACTATTATCTGTCATGATCTACAAGCAAAACAATAACTAATAATGAAAATTAATTTAAGTTCAATTTAAAAAAAATTAATCTAAAAAATAATTTAGAGGGGACTGAGACTGGGTCTGTGGGGGAGACGGGGAGAGGAGGGCTGCCTGAGAGGGGCCATGGGGGGGAGAGAGAGAGAGAGAGAGAGGAGGGAGTGAGACTGTGAGAGGGGCCGTGGGGTCTGCGGGGGAGAGTGGGGACTTGGGAGACACTGAGACAGACAGAGGAGGGAGAGGGACTGGTCACTGGTGTGGGGGAGTCGGGGAGAGGAGGGGAGAGAGGAGGGAGACAGAGAGAGAGGGGCCGGGGGGAGAGCCATAGTGGGCGCCTAGGCGCTGTTGAACGGCCGAGGCAGACGATCGCTTTTAACAACCTTGAAAAGGCGAACCGGGCGGTCGCCTAGGCGGGCTGGGTGCCAAGGCGGCCTCCCAGTCGCCTCACCTCCGCTGCCCGACCCGTTAAACCGCACCCCCCCCCCCCCCCCGCGGATCCGTTTAACGTTTAAACCCCCCCTCGATGGTCAACTGGTTGTTTGACCGCTCCCCCCTGTCCCGCTCCTTCGTCTTCCCACTATCCCTCGTCGATCCTCCTCCTCTCCTAGGCTCCCAGCCCTAGGTGCTCGGCTGCCAGCGTGCCGCAGTCGTCGTCGTCGACCATCACGGCATCACCCCCGGCGACATCTTCCGCCGTCATCTGCGACGTCCTCCGCGGGCCCCGCTGTCACCTCCTCCTCCGCGGCCGCGCCGCCGTCACCGGAGTCATCGTCACCTCCTCCACGGCTGCGACGTCCACTGCCGGCTGCGGAAGAGGTTCCATCTCCGCCTCCGCCCTCCGGTTAGTCCCCCCCTGCCCCCCTCTCTCTCTCTCTCTCGGCTCTCCCCCCCGTCCCCTCTCTCTGTCTCCCTCCTCTCCCTGACTCCCCCATAGGGCCACCCGCCTCACCAGTCCCTCTCCCTCCTGTCTCTCTCTCTCTCGGCTCTTCCCCCGGCCCCTCTATCTGTCTCCCGACTCTCTACCTCCTCTCCCCGACTCCCCCACACCGACCAAACCCTCCTCTCTCTCTCTCTCTCGGCTCTCCCCCCTGGCCCCTCTCTGTCTCCCTCCTCTCCCCGACTCCCCCACAGGGCCACACCAGTCCCTCTCCCTCCTCTCTCTCTCCCTCCTCTCCCCGACTCCCCCACACCAGTGACCAGTCCCTCTCCCTCCTCTGTCTGTCACTCTCCCCCGCAGACCCCATGGCCCCTCTCACAGTCTCACTCCCTCCTCTCTCTCTCTCTCTCTCCCCCCCCATGGCCCCTCTCAGGCAGCCCTCCTCTCCCCGTCTCCCCCACAGACCCAGTCCCAGTCCCAGTCCCCTCTAAACTATTTTTTAGATTAATTTTTTTTTAAAAATTGAACTTAAATTAATTTTCATTATTAGTTATTGTTTTGCATGTAGATCATGACAGATAATAGTTCCACGGCTGAGACCGAGATAAAATTAAAAGCAAAGTCAAAAGACCCAGGATGGAAGTATGCATATTGACCTGACGTAAATGATAAGAACAAGGTCAAGTGCGATCTTTGTGGCTTGATTACTAATGGGGGCATCAAAAGATAAAAGGAACATTTGATTGGTGGTTTTGGGGATGTGAAAAAATGCCCAAATACTAATAGACGAATTGTTGAAGAGATGCTCAATTGGATGAACAAAAACAAAAAAAGAAAGCCAAATGAGAGTATTTCGATTGAAGGAGATTCTGATGATGAACGTGAAGTGGAGGGACACGTGGAAAAGTCCCGGCAAGGTTCTTCAACATTGGACTCTTCTGCAAAGAGTTCGGGGACGAGCAAACCACCTACAGCTAAATCCAAAAGGCCAATTGATGTCTTTGCAAGAATGAGTATAGAAGACTTTGTTGATGCTAGAAGAAGTGGAAAGAAAATTCAAATTCAATCCACGTTAGAAAATAGATGGAACAAAGAAAACAAAAGGATGGTTGATGAGTATGTTGCCACTTTGTTCTATGAAGGTGGCATTCCATTCAATGTAGCCCGTCTAAAATGCTTTGAACATGCAGTGGAGGTTATAGGACGGTTTGGACCAGGATATAAGCCCCCAAGCTATCACATGTTGAGAGTGTCCCTTTTGAAGGACATGGTGGAGAAGACAAAATTGATGTATGAGGAATATCAAAAGCATTGGAAGACATATGGTTGTACAATAATATGTGATGGTTGGAGCGATAAAAGACAAAGAAAGTTAATCAACTTTCTAGTCAATTATTCGCAGGGGAATTTTTTTGTTGAGTCAGTTAATGCTTCTGATAAGAAAGAAGACGTAGGGTTGTTATATGAGTTGCTTGATAAAATGGTAGAAAGAATTGGAGAAGAAAATGTGGTGCAAATTGTAACTGATAATGCATCATATAATGTAGCAGTTGGTCGCTTGTTGATGGATAAAAGAAAAATATTATTCTTTTATCATTGCAACTCATTTAATTCCAAATTTTTAAGTTCCACAAACTCATCTAATTCTAAAATTTTCTTTTACATTGATTAATATTATCCTTATTTAACATTATCCACTTGTATTCTTTGCATGTAGATTCACACCAAGAAGAGGAACCGCTTGGAACATAAAAGATTGAATGATCTTATATATGTTAAATATAATCGTCGTCTTCAAGAGAGATTCAAAGAGAGGAAAAATTATCTAGAAAAATATGATCCCATTTGTCTACCGTATTTAGATTGGAGGAGTGAGTGGATGACTCAAAAGTCAAAGAATTTACTTCATGATGATGAAGATCTTACTTGGGCAGATGTTGAGCTTGCTATGGAAGCATCATATGAAAGACCAACAAGAAGTAGAGAACAACTAAGAGATTATGATGATCCAGTGGATGATGGAGAATTGCTAGAAGAAGATTCTGAAGAGGATGATGATGATGCTCTATGGGAGTCTAGTGAAGAAGGTTTAACTCACCAAGAAGATGACGAGAATGACAATCATGATGAGGCCATTCTAGCAGAAGTGCCATTTCGTTTTAGGATTTAGTATTTCGTGTAATGTTAAGACGCTTAGACATGAAAAATAATATGGATGATGTATTAACTAGATGACTAGTATTATGCTTTTGTCCCATTTCTTAGTAGCTATCTTATAACATATTTGCTAAGTACCACTATTTGATTCTTTTTTAATGATGTGATTTGTTATTTGTTAATAACTAATTATGTTTGGTAGGATTTATTTTCTATATTATGTCTAATATTTTTCAGGATGGAGCTAATAAAAAGATGAAGCTAAAAAAATGTAGCTCACATGTTAGTGTGTTTAACCCTTTGGCCTTTATTTTCTGTAATTTTTTTGATGTTATTATGTTCTTTTGTAATTTTATGAATTGTTTTCAGATTTTTCTATATTTTTTGATGCAATTTAATTTTCTATAATTCTCATGCAATTCAATTACTGCAATTTCTTCATGTTTCTGATTTTTTTGTATTTTTTCTATAATTTATTTTTATTTTATATATTAGGAGATATATATTTTAGATTTTTTAATCAGTGGCCAAAGTGTCGCCTAGGCGACGCCTAAGCGGACGCCTTGTCGCCTAAGCGTTTAGAGACCCCGTGAGCGCCTTGGTTCGCCTTGACAACTATGGAGAGAGAGAGAGAGAGAGAGGAGGGTTTGGTCGGTGCTGGGGAGTCGGGGAGAGGAGGGCGAGAGAGAGTCGGGAGACAGAGAGAGGGGCCGGGGGGGAGAGTCGAGAGAGAGAGAGAGAGAGAGGAGGGAGAGGGACTGGTGTGGCGGGTGGCCCTGTGGGGGAGTCGGGGAGAGGAGGGAGACAGAGAGACGGGCCGGGGGGGAGAGCCGAGAGAGAGCGAGAGAGGGGCAGGAGGGGACTAACCGGAGGGCGGAGACGGAGATGGAACCTCTTCCGGCGCCGGCGGTGGACGTCGCAGCCGTGGAGGAGGTGACGATGGCTCCGATGACGGCGGTGGAGGAGGTGACGTCGCGGCCGCGGAGGAGGAGGTGACGGCGGGGCCCGCGAGGGACGTCGCAGACGACGGTGGAAGACGTCGTCGGGGGTGATGCCGTGATGGTCGACGACGACGACTGCAGCACGTTGGCGGCCGAGCACCTACGGCTGGGAGCCTGGGAGAGGAGGAGGATCGAGGGGGGACAGTGGGAAGACGAGGGAGCGGGACAGGGGGGGAGCGGTCAAACAACCTGTTGACCATCGAGGGGGGTGGGGTTTAAATGTTAAACGGATCCGCGGAGCGGTCAAACAACTTGTTGACCATCGAGGGGGGGGGGTTTAAACGTTAAACGGATCCGGGGGGGGGGGGGGGGTTTAACGGGTCAGGCCGCGGAGGTGAGGCGACCGGGCGGCCGCCTTGCGCCCAGCCTGCCTAGGCGACCGCCCGGTTCGCCTTTTCCCGGTTGTTAAAAGCGATCGTCCGCCTCGGCCGTTCAACAGCGCCTAGGCGCCCGCCTTGACTACTATGGTAATAGCATCTTCATACATATCCTTGAGAGACTTATTTCTTTCTTAATGTCTACCAAATCAATTTTTACGGTACTCGATCATATGTCTTCTCCAAATCAAGAAAAATCATATATAAATCTTTTCTCATCTCTCTATTCTTCTCCATTAACTGCCGTAGTAAGAAAATTGCTTCTGTAGTAGATCTATTCGGCATAAAATCAAATTAATATCCCGATACAGTAGTTATATATTGGAGTTATTTTTCGATTGCTCTTTTCCAAAGTTTCATAGCATGACTCATAAGTTTAATTTCACGATAATTCTTGCAACTTTGAATATCTCCTTTATTTTTATAGAAAGGAACTACGTCACTTTTTCTCCAATCTTCTAGTAGTCTCCGTTCCTTTAAAATTTTATGGAAAAGTTTAGTTAGCTACTGAATACCAATGTCTCCTAGGCCTTTCCATATTTCAATAGTTATACTATCCGGTCCTAAGGCCTTACCCACTTTTATTTTCCTTAAAGCATCCTCTACTTCTGACATCTTAATACGCCTGAAATACTGATATTTATCAAATCTTGTTGACTCTTGGGCACCTTCTAAAGAGAAATCTTTGACGCAATCTCCATTAAGTAACTTCTGAAAATAATTACGTCACCTCTCTTTAATCTTAAGATTCTTAGTTAAAACCCTTTGATCTTCACATTTAATGCACGAATATGATCTAGATCTCTAGTTTTCCTTTCTCTTAATTTTACAAGTTTAAATATATCATTTTCACCCTCTCAAGATTTATTATACAAACTTCAAATATCTTTGATTTAACGTCACTAACTATTTTCTTAGCTCTCTTTTTAGCGATTTTATAAGTCTCAAGGGTTTGATTATTTTTGTTAGTTTGTCAAACTTTAAATCACTCTATTTTTACTCTAATGGTATTTTGAATTTCCTCACTCCACCACCAAGTCTCTTTTTCCAAATTCTTTTTACCTTTAGATTCGCCTAAGAATCGTTTTGCTACACTCTTTATACAATTTGTAACATTATTCCACATTACATTAGTTTCTTGTTCTAAATTCTAAATATTTTCTTTTAATGGATGATTTTTAAATGTTTCTAAACTTTTACTTATTAAATTCCACCATTTAATCTTGTCACATCTCCCACATGAATTCAGTGTAGGTGGTATACCCATTTTTTTAATATTATGTAGTGTCAACCATTATTTTAAGCAAAGTGTCATCAACAACTGACATTTACACTAGTTGCACAGTGGTTTCACATAGAATCCTCTGTGCTGGGATAGTGAGGTTTGAGTCTCACCAATGGCTTGGTGAAAATCATTTTCTGCAACCTCGTCTGGAAAAAGTAATGAACAAGGAAGATATTTATCATATGTCCTAACATTCGTATTGTTTCATTCAGGGATGTTAAATGATCATAGCTCTTTCTATATCTTAACATGTATTGTAATTCATGGACAAAGCTTCCTATGCATTTGCCATGAACTCTCCCTTATCCGGTCTATATCCATCCTTGATTTTCATGTGTGCTTCCTTGCTTTGTTGAACTGGAGTGTCTTCATTTTTAAGCTATGTGGTGGGGCTATGTGGTACTGGATGTGTGTATATAATGTGAAAAGCTTCTACCAGCATCATCCTTATGAATACCCTTTTTCTCAATGAAGTGGCAAATGTTAAGTTGTGAGAAGATATCTTTTGTTCTGAAGGATTGCAGACCTGGATCGGGTCCTTGGATCAGCCATGGCCGATCGCTATCTGCATCGGATCAGATTGGCCCTATTGGCTGATTCACATGCATTCAGGCCGTTCGTGGACTGACCGTAGTAAGAGTTTGACAAAAAATCAAGAAAAATTCAGAAAAATCAGAAAAACTGTAGGAAAATTCTAGACATCGATTTGGACAAAAGATGATTAAAAATATTACATATCATGCACTTATATTGTAAAGAGTGGTAAAATTGATTAAAACACTAGTAATAACTTTCCGCAATACTTGAACATGATGAATTAAGGACTGGTAGCTGCAGGCAATGTTGAAGGAGTGTGTGGAGCCTGATTTACTTTTGACCCAGCCTTGCATTATGGATCGACCTGCGTGGTTAGGTTGTGGGGGGGTCAAAGTGTGGGCAGCTCTCCCCCTTGTTTGGGGGGAGGGGGGGGTTGCGGAGTCCCCCCTGGCCAAACTTTTTGGGGCTATTATAGTCATAGTACCTGAACTTTTGCTGATTCAGTCTTTTTTTAAACAAAAACAAAGTGATCTGTCCCAGATTTGACCGAATTGGCTTATCCGGGTGATCACTGCCTGATCCGGACTGATTCCAGCCAATTCTGGCTGGATTCCATAGAACCGAGCCTGTAAACCTCCAACTCGGATCGCCACCCGGTGATTCCTAGTCGAATCGGCTAATTCTGAAATCCATGTTTGTACTTCTGCCAGCTATCATAACAAAGGATTCACTTGTATGATGGATTTTATGGTCAGGTTTAAGATGTCAAATTTCATAAAAGTACTGAGTTAAACTACCACCTTCACTGCCATATACAGGTTGGATATATTTCAAAAAAAATTAGATCCTCATATGCTGTTTATAAATACAAAGTAACTTTATTAATAAGGTTTCTTTTCGATTCATGGCGACATAAGTGACAGAATCGTGATGAATTTCAACAGTTACAATTGAGCATTTGGGTGGGTGCTGGAGCCCAGAAGCATTTGACAAGAATTATCAGGTTCACAATAATGGCATTTGGAATGACTCGTCAGGTCCACAAGTGTGAAAATTCTCTTACATGTTTGTCATGTATGTTAGAAAGGTCTCTGGACAGTCTGTTAGTGTCAGCTTTCTTCATGTGATGCTAATTTTCCTTAGAACTGAGCAATGGGGGATTCGAGACTTCATCTGTTAGAGAGTTCAATTCCCTGATCTGATGCTAACCTTTCTTAGAATTGAGCAATGGGGAAATGTAAGATATCTAAAATATGCAGTTTCAGCCATTCATGAATTTTCTATGATCAATCAATGTCATGTCATCTTAAGTTCTCCAGCATATTTAGCATGTCAAATTTCATTAGCTGAAGCCCATGTGAAATGATCCTGAAGTCTCCAGTTTTTTTTGGAAGTTTTTCTATTTTCTTTTTTTTGGGGGGGGGGGGGTTGGGTTGCGGGCGGAGTTGCACGGTGTGCAGTTGTAGTAATTACATAGTTTACTGACTTACTCTTATTGAATTATTTTATAAGGTTTTTATTAGTAAAGCTTGATTAGAATAACAACTTGTGGATAGAAAATGCTGTGTTTTTTAATTTTTATGTATAAGTTATATATTGTGTTCCAATGCCCATTGGTCGTGAGGTTCATACTGTTGCTAACATTTTTAGGTAAAGACTTTCAGCGCTAGGAGTTGGACTATGTAGGTTGTTTTCTTTAGATCACTAGTTCTTTTCACTTTCTTGGTAAATTTATGTTGTAGGTTGCATTTATTAGTGTAATAATGATCTTTTTTTAGAAGTGTATAGTGCCACAATTGTATTAAATGTTAAAAAGGAAGAGGGATATACAAGTGTGTTCAGTGTGCTCCCAAAAAATCCCTATACAAAAATTTCATATCGAGGCGGTGTACCCCTTGCCATCTATCCCCCCAACAAATGGAAAAGTGAGGATTTATGAGACTCCACTTTACACAGATACTAAGCCTAATCATAGACTTTTTCACACACAAGAAACAATCCTATTCTCCACTCTTGCGCCCCCTCTGACTATTCTGGTATTTCTTTCGCCCCATAATAGCTATAAAGTATCATGGAGAATGAGCCACTAGATGAGTCCATCTTCTTTTAAGTCCCATCTCTTGTGCCATTTGAGGAGTAGTTGGCACACACTCTCAAACTGGCCCAAGGAATGGTGAATCCTTTCTCTGATCTTGGACGATACTTTCTTGGCAAAGGAACATCTTGTGAAGAGGTGGTTAACATCTTCCTTCACCTCCCCACACAAGCAACATAAGGTGGATATATCCTAGAGGAAGGGTGCAATCCTGTCACATGTGAGTAGTCGACCATGAGAAATCCTCTGTATCAGCAATTTGATTTTTAGCGGGCTCTTGGGGTCCCAAATATGCAGAGCCAGGCGGTGGCACACTTCCCCATCTGCAATGAGTGAGTAAACAGACTTGAGTGAGAAGTCTACCTCCTCCTCCCATTTCCACACGCATCTGTCGAGACTGTTGCTCACCAGTTTGTAGTCTAGGAGAAATACTAAGTCACTCCAATTGGTCCATCTCCTCGTGCATAAGATTCTTCTTGAAGGTAGGTGCCTCCAGAAAGTTGTGTCAAAAGATTGTGCCACCGATGCCATGGGTGTAGCCGAAATACAAAAGAGCTTTGAAAAAGAATCTTCTAGTGTGAAGTCCGCACATCACCTATCTATCCAGATTAGCATTTTTGATCATTGCTCAGTCTAACTCGAACACTAGCTCTAATGATATCGCCGCACTAAAGGATGCCTCTCTAAATCGGCGAGACATTATGCATAGATGCTAGTGACACATCCCACTTTCTGGCCCTAATATAATATCTCTATTTAATAAGCTATGGTCACAACTCACTATCTTCCACTCTGAGCCTCCACGGCCATTTACATAGTAATGTCAGGTTGAAATCCCTGATGCTCTTGATGCCCACACCTCTTGTTTCCTTGTTTTTACAAATGTTGCCCCATGCATTGCCATGCCAGTCCCTGCAATATCTCCATTGTCATGCCAAGAAAACCTAGCTTCAATGGATTCTAGCTTCTTGGCCACAGCTTTGGGGATCTTGAAAATAGAAAGGGTAGTAGGAAGATTGTCAAGTACCGATTTGTATGGCTCCATTTTCCCCCCATAAGAGAGGAGCCTCGTCTTCTAATCTATAAACCTAGACTCATACCTCTGCACCACCACTTGCCAATCCCTACGATGAAGGGCCCTTAGGGGCAGCGGTAGGTTCAGCTAGGAGAAAGGAAAATTTCCTATCTAATAGCCCAATTTAAATGCCGCTTTCCTAAGAGATCTCTCTTCCATGTTGAGTCCCGCTCTACGACTTTTGCTATAGTTTACCTTCAATCCATTGATCTCTTGCAGTAACTCCAGCATCAACCTAGCATCATACAACTGACTCTCCTCATCCGTTAGGAAAAGAATAGTGTTTTCAACATATTACAGATGGCTGATGTTAAAATTGTGGTGCCCTTCCTGGAAGCCTAATGGTACTTGTCATTTCTGCCCTCATCCACATTTTGCTTAAGATCTGTGCAACAAGAATAAGCAAGAGAGGTGACAAAGGATCCCCCGGACGTAGCCCTCTGTCGTTATGAAATGAAGAAGTGGTTGCCCATTGACAAGGACTGAAAAGAAAGTAGAGGAGATATAAGGTCGGATTCACCCTATACATTTCTGATCAAACTCATCTTAGTCAAGGTTTGCAGAGGGCACTGTCAATTGACGTTGTCATATGCCTTCTTAAAGTCTAGCTTCAATACCGCCCCCTTTTCCTTTGGGTCCTCACAGCATGCAAATACTCGTGAGCAACTAGGAAGTTCTTCAGAATGTCTTCCCCTGATGAAAGCTCCTTGATGTCCACTGACCACTCTGCCATCATCTTATCTAGTCTTCTGGCCAAATGTTTGGTGATAATTTTGTAGGTACTGTTCAGTAGACTAATGGGTTTAAAATCTAAAAACTCTTGTGCACCCTATTTTTTGGGGATGAGAACTAAGAGAGTTTTGTTAATGCCCCTTTAGTGAGCCCTCGCCTCTTCGAACTCTCCTAAAGCTTGAATCAAGCTCTCCTTGATAATATTCCAACACTTTTGGAAGAAAACCATGGGGAAACCATCTGGGTCTGGTGCTTTATCACCTACAAGGGAAAAAATTGTCTGCCTGATCTCCTCCTTCACAAAGGGGTTGGATAGTGCCTCACTTTCTATGGTAGATATCTGTGGAAGTAAGTTATCTGCAATGCTAGGTCTGCACATATGATCTTCTTTGAAGAGCTTGGGGTAGAATTCCTTGGCACACCTTCTGATGTCCCCCTCTCTATTGACAGTCTGTTCCCCGACCTTGATTGAAGCTATATGATTGATTTTCCATCTCCTCGAAGCAATCCTTTGAAAATAATGTTCTTGTCACTGTCCTTGATCCATTTCTCCTTAGATCTCTACTTTCAGTAGATCCCTTCTTTTATGAGGATCTCATCAAACTCTGTCCTAAGAGCCTTCCTATGTGACCTGTCAGAATCATCCATCATCCCTACGTGACCTGTTGGTTGGAATCATCCATCATGCCTCTGTACACCCCAAGCTCTCTTGATTGTCTCTATGAAGTTTGCACCAGAAGCCAAAACCTGAAAGCCTGTGTCTTTTCCTAGTTGCAGTTGGACTTCAACAGACTGGGTTTGTGATCTGATGCTGGCCTGGCCAAACAAGATGTCTGCACATGAGGGAAGTGCTCTTCCCAATCCACCGACGCTAGGAACTTGTCTAGTCTGGAGCAAGCCAGTGTCGCCCTCAGGTTGGACCAAGTGAGTTGAGCATTCACCAGTCCAATGTCAATCAAGTCTGCCTCCTCTATGAAGTGACAAAAATCCTTTGTCTCCCCCGTGTGGTGGTTGTCCTTCGTCCTCTCCCAGGACGCCGATCACAGCATTAAGGTCACCTCCCACACATCATGGCTTGCCCGACTCTCGGTGATGGAGAAGCGACTTCTCCCAAAGTGCCATCTTCCCAGTTCCCCTCCCTGGTTTGGGGACCATACACTCCCAAAGGTCCCAAGAGAAGCCATCCCTCATGTTGTGGAAGTGGAGGGAAATAACCCCTCACCCAACCTGCCTATCATCTCCATCTCCTCAACCTCAATCGGGTTTCACATAATCATGATGGGGAAGCCACCTCCTTCGAAAGTTTGGTACCCCCGATTTCCCTCATAAAACCCTCCCTATCCCTTTGACACTTGGTATCCTACAGGCACGGTATGTCAATCTTGCATCTTCTTACAAAATCTTTCACCACCCCCCTCTTCTCACTCCCTCCTAGCCCCTTGACATTCTATGAGATGATCGTCATAAGGACAAGGATGTGTCCCTCTCTCCCTCCTTATTCCTTCACAACCCTCTTTTGTGACCCCCCCGTTCGCCTCCCTTGCCATGGCGATAAGCCACATCTTTTGGACCTTGATGAAAACCCCCTAAGCTCCTTTTCCACCCCGTCAAAAGAGACCCCTAGTTTGCCCACTAGCTCTCCCACGTGTACCTCTCATCTTCTCTACTTCCCCCATTAGTTCCCTCTCCAATTCACCGTCCACAGTGTCCCTGGGACGATCTCCTCGTCTTTCGTTCTCGGGGCTCCTGGTCCTTTATTATCGTAAGCAGATTGGGCTCCTGTGGATTGCCTGCAGTGTCGGTCAACTCTTGGCAACGCCACCATCAGTCCCGTCGGCCTCCAACAGAAGCGGTGTAGGCAATAGGTCGGCTAGAAGATCAAACCAGCGTGGCTTAGTCCCTTGTGGCCATTGGAGCGGCCCCAACGCAGTAAGTGGCTGCCAGTTGAGGATTGGGTGTGGGTTGGTTGCGTGGCTTCCGAGGGGAGCCCCTTCAGGGGCCCCATGCTCTCCACTTGCCGAGGCAAGCTTCCAATGACGCCTATGACCGCCTTTGGGACCACAAATAGGGACGCCACCATTGGCTCGCCAGCTAGAGCAAGCACGGGGCCTCATGTGGAGGGGGTTGTAGACCATGATCTTTTAGGGAGGACGTTGGTATCACCGGTACTGGATGCTGTCACCAGGACTTGTCTGCCTTCGCACTGCACCGAGACTTCTACGGAGTGACCTCTTGTGACAGGCCGCGAGCGAAGAAGATGAACTAGACCCGGTACAAACCCTTCCCTTGAATTCGGGTAAGTCACGGGTAAGCGACCCTAGATTTGCAGTTTAGGTCAAGGCCTCGAGACCCCTTGAAATACCTTGCCCGTTGGCCCATTCGACCCTAGGCCCGTTTGTCCCTCTGACCCACCTGTCACCCGCCCTGCTAGCCCATTCGACTCCAGGCCCATTTGTCCCTCCGACCCACCTGTCCCTCCGGCCCGCTAGCCCATTAGACCTTTGCCTCAATCAACCCGCCCTGTTTCAAATTCGAAATGGGGCCTCTTGGCCGGCCACGCCCCCCCTTCTCTGTGTTACCCCTTCTTCTTCGAGATGGCCTGGGGAGCCTTTTAGGGTTTTTGGCCGCCGCTGTCACACTCCCATCTCCGTTAGCACCCTCACACGGACCACATAGTCTTTGCAGCCGATTGCAAAGGTTATTGCCAGCGGGATGGATTGGGGGGTGGGGGGTGGAGACCCACAATGCGACCTTAGCCGTTCTAACATCACCGGCCGGGGTCATCTGCAAGCTACCTACCTTCACTCTGCCAAAGCTTGCAACTAGCCTGCCCAATCCCCCTCCTCGCATAGGAAAACCGGCAACCCGATGAACCTGACTCGCAGACCTATTGCTCTGGGGTTAGGGAAGGCCCCCTTCCTACAGGTCCACCAATGCAATCGGAGGATCCCACCACCGGTCACGAGGACCCCTTCTTCCAACACTGCATTCACCACCTCCGGGCTTTAACCGATGGCTAAAAAGCCATTCCTCAGCACAGGGAATACGTCCCATTGCTCATTGCCGGACCCACGAGCCTCTAAGATCTCTTTGGCTCCTTCCACGTCCACCTTGCCTTCAATTGGGGAGACCCAGAGGCACCAACGGAGCCACTCCAGCCGGCCTCAAAGAAGGTCGTCAAGCAGGTTACCCACCTATCGGCACTCTGCTGGTGAGGATATCGATGACACCCTCCCTCGGACAGCCTCCGCGACGGTCCCTCTGTGGAGGAAACCCCTTGACGTTCCACCGGTTGTCGGAGCCTGCCAACGCAAGCCCGCCCTGCAGAACTGGCGGGGGTGGCCACGCCTTCTGCACGCATAGCAGGTTCCTTTGAACTGCCTCCGAATGGGAGGCGTCTGGCGCTGAGCACCTCCACCGCTCCCCCAGGGGGCTCCGGTTGTGAACTCCGGCAGCCTCATCGGACTGCCCCCCAAATCCCAGAGTTTTTCTTTCTAGAATACTCTAGAGAGAGAGAGAATCCCCCTAATGTAATAATGATCTTAGACGATCTGTCAAGTGGACGATGGTTTTATGTTTTATTGTATGCATGATTATTTTGTTATTAGCAGACTTGATGGTAATAAATACTTTGGTTAGTTAAATGCGTATATGCATGCCTTTAGTACTCAACCAGTAAATGATTGTAGAATTATCCTATTTAGTCTTTGTCACCATGTTAGGCAACAGTTAAGTCAGGCGGAATGGGGGTATCACACTATATGTGTATCTTCCATTCTGGGAAGATAGAAGGGCATGGAGATGTTGTGTGTGAACCTCCGTCTCCAATGAAGACAACATATAGAAGCCTAGAACATTCACCTTTATCTTCTTTGTCTGCTTTGTAGCAGTCTTTTCTCTCCTTTGTTTTTGAGTGCATTCAAACCTGTTAATCAACTCCTGCCAAAGATTATTTTCGACATTCTTGTTCCCTTTGTCTTCTTCTCGTTCTTGTTAGAAAATTTAGTACACGAAGGGTTACTCACTTAGGGCATGCTGTAGATTTGTATTAGATCAGTCCCCTGCTTTTGTAATTCAGTGCTCAGAAGTATATTGCCACTCGGTTTAAAGAAGCTGTCTCCCACTCTTTTTTTTGGGTATGCTATGCTAACCAGTCTACCCCTAATAGGTTTTGTTTTAGAAGAGTTTTATTGCCAGTCAACTTTACGAGAAAATGCTCCAAAAATAGCTGTTCATATTGTGTGAAACCTGGCTTTGCACCGAGTATTTGTCTTTGTCTGGAAATATTGTCTTGTAACTCTTTTATGTTTTGATTGTAGATTGAAATACCAAGTTGCTCTTCTCATCTGATACCTAATGGCTTTTTTAAATTGACACTTGACAAGTGGTTAATTAATATCCTAATCTAATTTACACAAGCAACATTTTCAGCCCAATTAGTCGTGACTTGAGACAAAATTTCCTTTAATACCTGTCCACACGAGACAAGGTTTTCCATAACATGACACATTCTACTTGTGCTTTCTTGTCTATTGTCTGCATATTATCCTCAAAGTCAAAAAAAAAAAGAACAAGAAAAACCTCAAAGTCAAAATTATCTTTGGGCCCTTGAAAGCAAATAATTTGCAGTGAAACATCCCTAGAAATGCCGTTCACAGAATCACTTTTCTGGTCAAAAGAAATGAACTGAAGGAAAATCATGGTTCTTGTACAAAAGAAGATTCAAGTCACCTTGGTTGCTTTGAACTGAGAGCTACTTTCTGGAATTTTGGGATCCAGAATCAGAATTGCTTTGAAATTAATCATTTTCCATGCACCCAATGACGACTCCTTCCCAATCTCGATTGGCTAAGATGATAAATCCTCAAATTCCTTCTGTTTATGTTGGAGCCTGAGGTAGCTTTTTTTTTTTAAAGTGGGTAGTACCACTATTGTATCACAAAAATAGGGGAATATACAAGTATAGACAAAGCGCTCCCAAAAAACTCCTGTACAAAAGGCACACCAAGAAGGTGTAGGACACACTAACTCCCCAATAAAACATAAAGAGGAGAGTTGAGAGAATTCACATTATAAAGCAACTCCACCCATTCTTTCACTCTGTCAGAGACAAGAGAAGCCTATGCTCTAGCCTTCCTCCTACAAATCCTATTATTAAGTTCACCCCACAACGACCAAAGAGTGGCACGCAAGATCAACCACCACACCGTACCACTCCCTTGGTAGGCCATGGGTGGCTTCTATATAGCAGAGGGAGCCTGAGATAGCTTTGGCACCTAATCTCAACATAATCAGGATTTCTGTTTTTGAAAAGAAGAAAAGACAACCGTGGCCTGCCAATTGCCAATGTGTTATTTTCGACAGTCGTGCCGTTACCATCTTATTATTATTACCTAACTAGTTTATCTGAAGAAATGGCTGGGTGTCTTAATGTTTTCAATCTTCACATCTTCCTGAAAATGGTCAATGTTTGTTCTAACTTCCCGGAGCTTGCTGCCAGAATTCCTAAAGGAGTAAAGGGCGGGAAAATAGGCTGCAGTTATATAAAAGCAATGTCAATATCCACCGATCCTTAAGTCTTTGTTCTTGGTGTTTCTTTCTTCTCGACTTCATTCTCACCATCTCAGTTTTTGGATGACGTTTTATTCATGTAACATGTTTATTCTATGAACAACAATCTTTATATTTAGTTGTTCCTTCATTGTCAGGCTTCTGAAATATGCTGGTGTTAACTGTTGAAGTTGGCTCGATTTGGGGAAAGCGAGTAACGGGTGCTGATATGACGTCCAAAGGCTTGCTACGTCAACCTTCTGTTGTCTATGTACTCGATAGAAATTGTTGTTTCCTTTTGCATGTCTGTCTTGTGGTCCTTTTTGTTTCTGTTCTCTTTGAGCTAGTGATTGGGAACTATTGTTCGTATGCAGCATAGTTTGGAGCATCTGCTATCTTATCTGGGTTCCTAGACTTAAAAAAAAATAGAATTATATGTAAAGTCACAGTCTATGCGGTTGATGCATTACCGATGCCCACCTTGATTAGAATGCAGGCTTGACATGGGAGTGCTGCATCATATGAGTATCGCAGTGCAAACATCTGACTTTTCAACAGCTATTACTACCATTCGAATGTGTGCTCCGAGCTGACCTTGGAAATCTTCGTGAGCCAAACATGTAATCCAACCAGGGTTGGTTGGAGTTAACGTAAATTCTCGAATTCTCACCATTGTGGTCTCAAATTTTATGACCTTTGTGTTAATTCAGGAGACCGTCACTTGTGGGTAAGCATCACTCCCTGTTGTTGGACTTTGAGGTTCTGAAATACAAAGGTGGAAATATTATGGCTGTGTGGAAATATTTTATTTTAAAAAATAATGATGGTGTCGTAATTTGAATTGGGTTATATGATAAAAAATCTTAAAATTCGTAATATTTTAATTGGATTATATATATATATGCATATATACACCCCTGTTAGAAGTGAAATTGCGTGAGGTCAATCCTGCATTTGCATTTGTACGTACACACACACACACATAAACACACACACAAACACACCGACACACCCACCGACCACGCGTACGGGTCACTGTCGGGATTGGATCGTCAAGGCGAAACTATTGCAACCGGCAAAAAGTACGTGCCGTACGTAGAAAGATACATGGGCTGGGTTTGGGTTAAAGGTACAACAGTTGTTGAAGGAAGCAGAGAGAGGATGAAAGGCCAACCGTTTACCTTATAAATAACCTTTCGCACGTTGTGACCCAACATGCATATATCATGCCTATATATAGCTGCATGCATTCTTCAATGGGGAGTGAACCTCACATGCCAACCCTGGTTTTGGCTTTTGATCACCATCATCCAGCACCTGATCCGGCCCGGCCCCATTGAAAACTTAAAACACGTACTCCTGCAGAAGCACGGAGAGAAGTAGCCATGCATGCATCACTCGCAGCAGATGAACTTGGAGCAGGAAGCCAGCCTCTCCCTTTCTCCATATCTATCTCTCCCAACAAAATACAGTGCGCAGCAGGTCCCCTTAATTCTACTACCTGGCAGTGTATAATTCTATATATAGGTTGGTAGGTTGGTAGATAGATATATAGCTAGGTAATCTCTGTGTGTGTGTGTGGAGAGAGAGAGAGAGAGAGAGAGAGAGAGAGAGAGAGAGAGAGAGATGCATGGACGAATCTGGATCATACGTTAAAACTGTAACCGGGATGCAGCTGTTAATTTCTCCTTTGGCTATTCCCCAGCAGAAAGAAGAGGAGGAAGAGGAAGGAAAGGAGCAAAACCTGGTGGTGCCCAACTAGTGGGTCCGTTTTTTGGAAATTAATTAACCGGACGAGCGTACGTGCATGCCGAATTGAAGCCCCCCAGTGTGTGAAGCCATGCACAGACCAGTGGCAGGATGAGCAAACCCTGCAGTACTGCTGCCTTTGCGACCCCTCCATTTCTCTCCCTTCCATTACTTCATGCTCTACTCTCCAATTCTATCGATCCCCTTCTCTTGCTTCTTTCCTCGTCAAAAAAAAGGAATTGTTACGGTTCGTTATTTTCCCCTCTTTTCTATCAGCATATATATATCAATTAGATAACAAAAAGCTTTATATATATATATATATATATATATATATATATGTCTCCCTTATTGTTGTGAACATATATAGGGTTTTCGAGCAACATTGAGCACAGGTAAGACCAATTCATGAAAGGATAAGAGTGAGGAAATACTACCCCCTAGATCCTCGAATCTGATAAACAGAGGTATTTCATGTTGTCATGAACCTTACTAATTAGGACATTTTTTACAACAATCTTCTCTACTTAATTAACGTTTCTTCTCATGAAATTTGTAACTGTATTGGTCTTCAATACTAATAATATTAGAGGCTCATCACGTGTATAACCGCGTGTCAAAGAATTAACTGAGCAAAAGCAACGACGAATTTCTGTGACAGATATAATTAATGATAGAAAAAAAAAGTTAAAGGCAAACTGAAACCTCGATCTCATCAACTTTACGGATCATATATATAATTAGATGAACATTTTTTGTCACTGTCATCATGTGATCCTTGGAGGAGTCGTAATTAGGACTGGCTTAATTAGGATCCAGAAGGCTGCAATTCAGAAACATTTGGATTGAGTTTGTTGGCCAGCTGCCACCCTGATGGTAACATCAATATATAGCTCTTGTGCTTAAACTTAATTGGGAACCAAACGTAGTGATGGAACTGCCAGTGCGTGCTGGATATATGTTTTAATTAATGTCAAGAACCCATTTGCTGAGCCAATGTGATAAATGTGCTATTTTCAGAAATATTACATTAATTAACTTGTAAGATCTTAGATAAATAGGGAAAAGAGTAAGGTTTTTTCCTTCCTTCTAGTATCTATGGGAGAATATGATCGAGAACAGGGACAAGATTTAAAATTTTCCTCTTCGTTCTTTCCAATATATATACCTTTTTTATGCTATACTACACAATTAATACTGTACTATAGGATACTATACTACAATATACATACATATACATGCGTTCACTAACTTTTTAATATTTTCCCCATTATATATATGAATTAGCAAAAATAAAATTGAAAAAAATACGAACGACATCTTTATTGGTATTAGAAGATCTCCATATATCCCAAAAGGTGTCTGACATTAATTTGTTATCCATGATTTTTGCAAAATCCATTTTTGAGTGAAGGGATCTACTTTTTAATGTTGAAAAATGTATAAAATGTTAACCATGCCACTTAGCCATTAAAAAATTGATCGATGATTTTCCAACTTCTTAGGATGGGTTTTTAGCTGCTAATTAAAGAGCTCAATTTTCTTGCCATGTCTCCTTCTATATTGCATCCTTATTTATAGCTAAAATTTTCTTGCAAGAGTACCACACACAATGTCCTTTCTCCCATACAAAAGAAAAAAAAAAGGAATTTTTATCAATTTTTCTCCCTTCATGTGGCACATATATATAGTTTTTTAGCATCTACGGCATCCTCTTTAAGCATCTGGTTGTTGCATTGAAGAGGAACTAAAGAAGTTTTGATACAACTCAATGTGGAAATTATATATGGCCCTAATTACATAGGCGTATCTTTGCGCGCCGCGCATTATAATCGCTGTTATGACAAGAATCCAAACAGCCTGTTCGGATATAGATGCATTAGTCTATAGTTACATGCGATTCTTAGTGTCAAATCTCTTGGTTTTACATATATTTCAAAGTTATGTTTTTAAAGTTGCAATGAAAGGCAAGTTTGCTATCTCAGTGTAGAAATTGGCTTTAAGTGGGTGCTGTAGTCTCCGTCTGAGTTTAGGAGATCCAACTATTAGATAAGGAATTGAAGACCAACATGCCCTCCACTATGGGGAGGCCTAGCCCCTTTTTTAGTGCAGACTAGTCTCTCTACTAGTAGATGACTGTAAAAAATCACAGTTAACATAAAATAGGATCCGAGGTGTTATTCCATGAATTCACCATGCATCATTCCACATGGAATTCTACAAAGATCATATGTTGAGTACTTGTTTAGGGATGATTCATGTCCATGATGCCAATGCATGTTGGCTCGATGATTGTGCCTAAGAATACTGTGAATTCACAACATCCAAGCATGCCCGTTGCTTCGCATGAAATCCATTTAAGTGCTGGTGTTTTATGACCTAATACTGCCTTGCCCTTCCACTCATCCCGACCAAAATTAAAGTGCAATATTTGCTATTGATAGGGATGCATGACATGCAAGGGGCCTACCTTAGAAACCAATTTGTAGGGCAATCATTTATTCTTTGGTCTTACTTGCCTTGAATGTTATAATTAGTAGGCTAAAATTAAAGTCCAACATGCCGAGGCTTGGAGATGGACTAGGGCACATCCTATACCATCTTTTTATGAGGTTTTCAATTTTGGTGGTGTATATTGCGCTCAAGTGTTAATTAGTTCACATTGCCAGCTTCGAATCAGATATTGGTCATCTAGCTAAAGAAGCATCCTAGGTTTTTATACTTACGCATCACCAACATTCACTGCGGGCCAACTTCTCCAAACTCCTCTAATACCAACATGCTGAAGATTAATGTTCTTATAAGCATATGACTTGAGCTTCCAGTTCACTTGGCGTTAGGGTCATCGAAGTAGCGAGGCGATTGTCCACCTGCTGCCTCTCCTGCCTCTACTCCTAGGCCCATGTCTGCCCCGATGTCCCCTTCTGCCGTCGTCCTCCCTATGGGAGCGGGGCGACTGGCCCGTTTGGCTACCCTACGTGCGTTGAGGAATGAAGTGAACGCCCTTCCTCTCTTCTCTCGATTGGGGCCTCCTGGCCTCCCTCGACCGTGTGCTCCTGCAGACCCCTTGCCAACGTCCTTTCCGGTTTTGCAACTCAGCATCTTTAGCCTTGCGTGCTGAGCCGCACGATGAGGTCCCGCCACCACCTACCGCCTCATCCTTACCTGCCCTTGGTTCTGCTGGCGACGTTTCTAGCCTGCCTCCGGAAGCCTAGCCGTCCGTGCATGACCTTGGTGGTGGAGCTCCAATGGTTGGGGTCTCCTAATTGACCTCTCGATCCTCTATCTGCGCGTTTGCTGCCCACTCTTGCTGTTGCCCGTGTCTTGGAGGACCCCGACGATCTTGAAGACTCTGTTGATGAGTTGGGCCTGGCTGATGATAAGCCTCCCTTCCTGCCCACCCGTAGGAGAAGCAGACGTTCTCGGCATAGGGCTAGCGGTCACAGGCTATAACTGGATGGCTCTTTGGTTTCTTTTCTTGGGCTCACCTCTTTGATCCACATGGGATCGATGAAGGGTTTCCTTGGCTTTTGCTTGTCTCTTCTGCTTGGGCTTTCTTCCCCTTAGTTGTTATCCTAATTGTCCCTGTTAGATTGGGTGCCCCCTTCCTCCTCCCCTTGTACTGATCTTTTATTTGCTACACTTCTGAATGAAATCGCTTGTCTGGTGGTCGGGGTGGAACGTTCATTTCCTTCCGCAATGAAGGGATGCACAAGAATCCTCGCCTTGCCTTGCAAGTATTGACTGGATTTAAAAAAAAAGTAGAGAGGCGATTGTGGCCAAACACACCATTTTGTAGCTGGCAGTTCCACGAGAAAAGGAGAAGGTTGGCAACTGTTCATACATTCTAGATTAGTAAGCATGTGGGTCAGGTACAATTCACATTTATAAAAGTCAAAGCAAATTAATTCGCATCTTGCCAATGAAAAGTAGGTGTCTAAGGAACCCTAATGAGCCCGAGTTTGGTGTGAGCAGCCTCTACCTTTTTATGTACGATAGGTGATCATGACATTGAAGTGCACGAGTGGCAATGTTGAAAACATGTAACTTGCATCATAGTAGCAAATGGTATACTCTCATATATCATGTACTTTCTTTCATTAATTTGATTAATTGGCATGTAATAATTTGATACATTTTTCAAATCATTAGCATACAAATTAGTGATTATGCGCCATACATGAAAGCCACTGACATATTGTCCATCGTTTTACAAACCTGTGAAGGGAAAAATCTCAAACTTATGTGTACGAACAAATCTTGAGAACGACTGTATCACGCAGCGGAAAATTAATTGGAACAACACACATCACATGGAACACAAGATTTACGTGGATAACCCCTCCAATGTGAAGGGGAAAAATCACGAGCAAGCCAGAGGAGAATATTCACTATGAAAATAATGAAAGTACAGATTACTCAAATTCTCTTGCCAAGACTTGAGTTAAGATTATAAGAGAAAAGCTGGGATTCAATAACAACTGAACTCTCCTACTCGATCACAACAGAACATACTGCAAACCTGATCTTCGCTGTAGTGAGAAACCTATTCAGTTGATGGAGATCTTCCCTTCTTGATGTCTTTCTCCTCTAGCAGCCCCTTCTTCCCGGAGCTACAGTAGCTGTAACGACCCGAGAATCCGATTACCGGGAAGGCCCGATAACCCGAGACTCGCACCGCCGCCCACGAGCCGGGAGGGCTCGGAAGGGCTAAAAGGAGTGTGGAGGCACAAAGAAATAGGAAATAAAGCAGGACAACCAACAACAACAAGCTGAAAGAAAGAACAACTACAGCTACAACAGAGTCCAGTCCAACAGAAAGTACAGTCTAAAGCAGTAAAACGTACCACATGCCAAGTGAACACTCGGCCCGACCAGCTGGTAACTGAGAACCTCCGCTCCGCACCCTCGAACCTCGAGGAAGAACCGCTACACCTGAAAAGCAGGGAATGAGTCTCCAGAACAGAGACTCAGCAGGGATCCCGCGGAACCCCAACCAGAAACAACGGCGGTGGCGGAAAGGAGAGCTACAACTACAGCAGGAACAGCAAACCGGCGGCCGGTCAAAAACTCGGCACTACAGCTACTCCTACTGTACCGGAAGGTACACCTCAATCACGCAGACGAAGCTACCAAACCACGCTAGTATCACCTACCGAAATAAGAACACACGGCAACCACGCCGCAGTGGCCTGTCCCCCGGACACGGTCGACCTGGACACGCTGTCCAAGGTGCAACCCCGACCATCCGATCGCGGGTACCGCACCACAAGACGGAACCTCAGTAAAGCCACTAGCGCTAGACTCACGACGCGAAGACCAACACACGCGCCATGGCAAAACAGCCGAAGGACTCAACGGTCGGCACGACCGAAAACCCGAAGGTCAAAGCCACGAAAACTGGTAGTCTGTCACTCCGTACTCGACAGGAGTACCGCCCACTAGAAGCACAGCCGGTAGCGTCCCCTGACGTCTTACACCGCACCGCAGGTGAACCGCCTGACGTGGTAGGTCCTACCCGAGGCACGAACACCGTACAAGTAACCACAAACAAGTGACTAGCTGGGGTCACGCCCGTCGACGTGGGTCCAACCGCCCCCAACCACGTGTGCACACACAGACCGCGCGTCCCAGGTCTGGCCCTCTGACCGGTTTTCCCCTCAGCCGGACTCTGGCTGCAAGACGTGGGGCCCAACGGTAACCGGTCCACAAACCGTCTCTAAAGGTCGGCCCGTACACCACTCCCTGGTGCGACTAGCACACGCGTACTAGTAGGCTACGACTAGTGGAGGGTCACTGAAGGAGTAGACTCTCAACGGGAAACAACGTCTGTATCCGACGACGTACGGGGACCAGCCCACGTACCGGCCCCGTCTCACGGTGACCACAGTCGGAGAAGAAACGGAACTCACAGTCCACGGCCACGCACGCACCGTGCGCTAGAGTCGAGAAAACTCAAGTGGCACTAAGCCACTAGACTCTGGACAGTCCTCTAAACGCACTACAGCCAACGGTCCTTGAGTCACAAGACTCGGGGTCAAGACCGTTGCACGCAACAGCACAAGGCCATCAATCTAGTCCAATCTCTAGGTCTAAAACACGGTAGCACGAGTACTGAGACAACACACGAGTCGCCAAGACCACTCCCTCGGGAAGGGAATGCAAGGGACTAAGGCCACTCACACGGGCCACATGAAAAAAAACCCAGAAGCACGATTCCCAAGGCAGCACGCAAGCCGCCACGACGATTTCCCATCTTGAAACAAGCGGGGAACCTCCAGCCCCAGGCCGGACAACTGGACTCGTAGTCCAAGGCCAAACACATGGCCCACACAGGAATCGCCTTCCAAAGGAACCCACGATATGCGGGGGAGACCCCACCGCACACACACCGACACACGGTGACTCGATCAAGCGTAACACGAAAGCCCGGAATACGTGGGGTCACCCGGACCCACCACACTGACGGGCACGCGAATCGAGGTAACACGGTCCCTCCCGCCACCCCAAAAACAAGGACACGGAACCCATGGGGTGTCCAGGATACTCACAAGGCCAGAGGTCGACCACTGGGTCCCAACCGGGTCGACCGGAGACCAACCCAACACAATCGGATGCTAAAAGGTCACCTGGACCCTTAAGCGCACGGGCACGTAAGACGAGGTAAGTAGAACCTCCAGACACCCCAAAACACGGTCACGGAACTCCACTGGGTGTCCAAAGCACATACGGCCCGCGAGGAGCAAGATCAGCCGCAGACCGCCTGCCCCGGGCAGCCCGACTGGTCCCTCCAAGAACGCGCTATAGGTCCATAGCGCGTTCAAGCAGAACGCGCTAGGAGCCTATAGCGCGACAAGCCAGGTCGCGCTATGTTTCCATAGCGCGACAGTCCAGAACGCGCCCAAGCCCTAAAGCGCGACAGGAACCGCCATACTGTTCATCTTCTCCGATGAACGCGCTCGGTCGGGGCAGCGCGACGAACAAGAACGCGCTACTGGAGTATAGCGCGTTCTCAGTCCGCGCCCGAAAACGGTAGAAACCGCGGGAAAAGCCATGCCACGCCCCGTTCACCCCCAGGTGAAGGGGAAACAAAAGGGGAAACCTTCCCCAAGCCCCTAGGCATGCATCTAAACCCCTGGATCGCCCAAAAACACAATAGAACGGGAGATCCGGCTCACACCCCAAAATCATGCATTTTGCCCAAAACGCCCCGTTTAGCCCGCTCGGCTCACCACGGCCTACGAAACTCGCGGGAAAGGAAGTACACGGGCTGAGGGTCCATCACCCTACCTCCACCGAAGATTACGCGCACCGTGGACGCCGATCCACGAAGAAAACGCCGTTGAAGCCTCGCCGTTCCACGAATTCACGGCCGAGCTTCCACGCGCCTCCACCGCCTCGATCCTCATCCATCCTCGCCCGTGCCTCGCCCGCGCCGTCCCCACCTCGCCCGTACTCCGCCCCGTCGGCCGCCGGAGAGAGAGGGAGAGAGGAGAGAGCGTGGGAAGAGAGAGGGAGAGAAAAGAGAAATGAGAGGGGGAGAGAGAAAAGGCTTATATATAGGAAAATCCGGAAATTCGGAAAAATCCAGAAAAATAGAAAATTACACCCTCGTGATCCTCGGAGCGCACCGATCGCAACGGTACCACTCGCGCCCAAGTGAACGGCCCGGTTCACCCGCAACGAGGTTCCGAAGGGAAAGCCGAAACCCACGCCGGGAATCGGAAAACACACGCGGAAAAAGCCGCGGAACGCCTCCGGGCCTCCGAAACGACTTCGGATCGCGCCGATCCGAACACGAAAGATGTCCGAAACGAAATTTCGGACACAACGGAGTCGGACACTCCGAAAACCAGATCCGAAACCCGATAAGAAGGATCCGACAAATCCGGGGTATTACAGTAACCCCTTCTCTTCACCCTTGATAGCTACACTAGATCTCTCCTTGTGTGTTAGGTTTTTGACCCCAATAAGATGTTTTATACATCTAGGGTGGTCAAGAGACAACCCTCAAGTCAGATCCACCAATCATGGCAGATCCCATGACTTTTGGATTAAACAATCCAAGGATATTATCCCTTTTCGACCATGGGAAACAAGTCAAAAATGGCTGCATCGGGACGGCCGGTCGACCGGACCCATAGGGGCAGTCGACCGGAAGTTTTATGCTGCTGGAAGCCAGCCTCCTGACAGTTCCAGTCGACCGGCCTAATGGCGGCGGTTGACCGGCAATCTTCAGACAGAAACAGAATTGCCTTCCGTCAGTTCCGGTCGACCGGCCCAGTGGCGGCGGTCGACCGGCAGTGTATGGGGTGAAAAAATAGAAATGGGCCATGGGCCCAAGAACCTCCCCCTTCAACCCATAAGGGAGGCTGCCCCGAGACTACTTAGTGTGTAGTCAAGCCGACCAGTCGTTGATGCGCTCGACAGTCGTCGTTTAAAAATGCCGTGCCACACAAATTTTAAAATTTATACAACCGCACTCACTCACTTAGATGATTTGGAAAATACGAGTAAAGTGGTAAATACGGGTCGATCCCACAGGGAGAAAATTTAAATTTAAGTTAGAAAATACCCTTATGTTTTGAAAACCAATTGCTTTTGTTTGATTTGAGTGCGATTAAAATTAACAGAAATGAAATTACAACTTTAAATAACAAGAGATAAGTGAAAGAAATATTTAGCCAATGAATTGAAGAATGCCGTCGTTTCCTCGCCGAGCCTTGGATGAAGATCGCTCCGCCTTGGAAGTCGACGCCGTGAGATGTTCGGAAGATGATCACCGCTTTGGGTGTGAGTGAAACATTTATGAAGAAAGGAACAAGTTTAAAAAAATAAGTTGAAAACAAAATAGAATTCTATTGAAAATAGGGTTTTGAAGAAATAGAATAACTTAAAATATGGATGGAATTAGAAAAAGTGGAATACATGAAAGTTGTAGATAATTGAAAGATGAAGAAGTTTTATGAAGAACACAGAAACAGAAAACGAAAGGAAGATAATGAAAAACTTCAAAAATCAAGATCTATCGCTGCTGGTGAACAGTAACTGACAGAAAAACAGAACAGTAAAGAATTAATTCTAGAGCTCAAACTAAGAAGAATTTGAAGAAGTGGAAGAAGAACAACACTTAGATCTACAAGAGAGAAATAACTTTTATGAAGAGTTCAAAGTAAAATTATGATTGTAAAGGCTTCCAAATGACAAATTGGTGGAGACTATCACTTCGGATGAACAGTACATACACAGGACAACACTTAAAAACAGAGAGAATAACTTTTAAACAGGAAGGAATTAAAGGAAATGATGAAAAGAGAAGTTGAAGAACACTTACAGATGGACAACTTTGTATAAGATAAGAAATTGAAATGGAGATCACACAATAAGTTATGAGACTTAGAAGAGGCTGAATGCTTAACCAAAACTTTTCATTAAAACAAATTGAACTTACAAAGCTTGCATCAAAAGTCTTCAAACCAATACCTTCTAACCCTAAAACAAAAAGCCAACAAGAATGAAACTTAAGAACACAAAGCACCCCTTACAAATTCTTCATAATCCCCTTGCTAGCTACTCCTCTCTCCCTCCTTTGCATTACATTGAAGCCCTTTATATAGGGTAACACAACAACCCCTTAGGAAATATGAACACTCTTGCCAATGTGAACACCCAATTGCTGCATTTGTTGACTCCAAATTGTGTGCTAGCATGTGTTTCACACTTCTCTATTTTTTTCTGATTTTTTTGGAATTTTTCTGGCCTTTTCTCTCTTCTTTTCCTCTTCCTTTCTCTCTCTTTCTCTCTCCTGGCCGGCCGCGTGCGCCGCGTGCGCCGCGTGCGCCGCGCGCCTCTCTCTTCCTCTCTCTTCCCCGCCGCGTGGACCGCGTTGCGCCGCCGCCCGTGTGTCTTTGCCGTGTGGCCGCGTGGTGCTTTGCGACCATCGCCTGTCGGCCTCCGGTTGACTGCGCGTGAGGTGCGCGGTGTTGACCACGCCCCCCCCTCGTCGCCCGTGCCCGCCGCGAAGGGGGGGGGGGAGGGGGGGGGGGGCGCTGCGGTTTATATATTATATAATATATATATATATTATATTTATTACATATATATTATGCATTAATAGCTTTAAAAATCCATAAAAATATCAAATAAATTCCCTTTTTTTTCTATATTTTTTCTTTTCTTTTTGAACAACTCCTTGGGCTTTTGGCCCAGTTCAACATATAATTTTATTTTCTTTATTTTTATTTCTTGTATCTTCCCTCGTACCGAGTGCCTGCATAAATAAGTAAAAATAGTTATTAAAATTATTTAATTTCCAAAAATTAATTATGTGACGCTAAATTATAAGTAAGTGTGATAAGTGCATATTTATTATTATTAAATCCCATAAAAATGTAAATAACATGAATTAAGATGGGAAAATACACACTTATCACACCCCCCATCTTACTCATTGCTAGTCCCTTAGCAATGAAAATAATCTCATAATGTAAGGACTAACATGAGTTTACAAAGTTCATGCCTCATTTTTAGATCATCGTTCATAGAATCTATTAGAGATTAAGAATCTGGAATCATTATCACATACTAGCCTTATGTAGGAAATTAAGGTACAAGATTAAAAATTCTAATTAAAATTCAGTAGCACTTGTGCATGTGTAATACTAAATTCACAGTAGAGATAATTGCGTCCTCCAGTTGCTATTCCGAACAAATACCTTTCAATTCTGCACTTCTTAATCAGAGCATTAAGAATAATAGCTTTTTTGTCTGCCTTATTGCTTTGTCCCTTTTTGGGATCTATATTTTTTCTTTTCTTTTCTTTTCTTTTTTTTCTTTACACACATGATGCTGCACTACCCTTCACTATTTTACGCGAACCTCAACTTGTCTTAGGTGAATTAGGCCCGGTTACACAGATCAAAGTTCCCTTTTCCTTTTGACGCGAACCTTAACACGTCTTAAGTGAAGTAGGCCCGGTTACTCAGAATCGGAGCATTTTTCTTGGTGTTTTTTTTTTCAAAATTTTATTTTTCAATAGATAACATGACAGAAAGCTTATAAAAGATCTCTTCTTCAAAAAGTGCAGAATATCAGACATTATATCCAAAATAGTAGGAGGCTTGTCCTACTTGTTTCATTAGCGTGCAAAGTGAGTTTATTTTTCTAAAGTGCACATGAACTTTAAAGAGATTCTTAAATCAGTTTTCCATGGCTAGATTAAAGAAATTATCCATCATCCCTTTCCCTAATCTTTTCCATTCCAAAATTACTTTTCATGAGACATGAATCAAGAAACTCCAAATGGGGAAAACTTTGGTTGAGCATGATAATACAAGATAGCAAAAAAATTTTCTCCCTGTGGACGCACTTTTTATTTAACAATTATCTGGTTCGTTCGTTGGTTTATTAAGTGCGTGGGCGTGCCAGTCACCGGGGTGACAATTTATTCGGGCCCCGAAGAGCCCATGGTGCGCTCGAATCTGACTTCGTCAAACGATTGTGTGGTTCGTGTCGGGACCGAATCCCGTCGCGCCATAAAGGTCACGACGTCATTTACATCCCTCATACGAGGGAATACCCTTGATTAATTGCCGAAATTAGAGGCCCCGCGGCCGAAAGGAGTAACACTAATTATGCGAGAGAGATAGGGATGGGTCACACTGAAAGTTGTATTAAGGCCATAAACTGTCGGCCGTGTCGGCCACTCGTGGACCTTTTGTATTCGGACACAAGTCCGTGGCAGCGCCACAATGAGAAAATCGAGGTAGATCCCTTCAGATGTCTGCCGAGCATGCGGCAATTTTTAATGAAGATTCGGGAGGTATCCGGAACGAGAAAATAAATCCGGTCCGATTAGGGTGTCGGCCCGAGGTTAGATCAAAGCCCGGCCATGTCGGGGGAATTCCCGAGACTCAGGCTTGACCTGAAAGGGCAGCGTCGTTATTCCCTTTTGCCCCGGGTCCCGGAGAGAGAGAGGGCTGCAGTGTGGATGTTAGCGTCTTTTATCTGGGGCTTTCTTAGTTATACATTCTGGGATTTCTGATTTGATGTTTACTGTTTGTTCGTGCCTTTGTCCGGGGTGATTTTTCCTCTTTTTATTCATGATCATTCTCATTATTGTCATTTGTTTATTATTTATCTTTTTTTTACCCCTCCCGCCTCTTTTATTGTGATTAATATTGCGCATTCGGAGTCCTTCAATTAGCGTAATTTTTATTAATTTATTTGCTATTGTTAATGCCTTTATCAGGTTGTACATCTATATGCATATAGCGTGCCGGCGGAGGGGAAAACGGGGGTGTACCGCTGAGGTATTGGGTGTACCGCTGGGTGGCAAAGGGCGTACCGCTGAGGGCTGAGAAGGGCATACCGCTGGAGGGCTGAAAAGGGCGTACCGCTGGAGGGTGTGTCGGTAAAGGGGGGGTGATATATAAAGTCTAAGTCTATACATTGCCTATTCACCCATCACTAAGTCTGTGCGTTGGCGGCTCAAGGTCTGTACGCTGGCTGCTCAAAGTCTATACATTGCCCAGCATAAAGTCGGTACGTTGGGAGGTGAAGTCTACACATTGCCCAAAGTCTATACACTGGTTATCATGAAGTCTGTACGCTGGTTGGCTCAAGTCTATACGCTGGCTGCTTAAAGTCTATACATTGCCCAGCGTAAAGTCTGTACGTCGGGGTGTGAAGTCTATACACTGCCCAAAGTCTATACACTGGATAGGTCTATACGTTGGGGTGTGAAGTCTATACACTGCCAAAGTCTATACACTGCCAAAGTCTATACACTGGCTATCATGAAGTCTGTACGTTGGCCGGCTCAAGTCTATACGCTGGCTGCTTAAAGTCTATACATTGCCCAGCATAAAGTCTGTACGTCGGGGTGTGAAGTCTATACATTGCCCAAAGTCTATACACTGGTTATCATGAAGTCTGTACGTTGGCTGGCTCAAGTCTATACGCTGGCTGCTTAAAGTCTATACATTGCCCAGCATAAAGTCTGTACGTCGGCCAAGTCTATACACTGGCCACCATGAAGTCTGTACGTTGGCTGGCTCAAGTCTATACGCTGGCTGCTTAAAGTCTATACATTGCCCAGCATAAAGTCTGTACGTCGGGATGTGAAGTCTATACACTGCCCAAAGTCTATACACTGGATAGGTCTATACGTTGGGGTGTGAAGTCTATACACCGCCCAAGTCTATACACTGGCTATCACGAAGTCTGTACGTTGGCTGGCTCAAGTCTATACAGTGGCTGAGGGTGTACCGGCAAAGGGAAGGAGTGTACCGCTGAAAGGGCCAGGAGGAGTGTGCCGCTGGGGGGGCTCAGGGGGAGTGTGCCGCTGAAGGGTTGAAAGGGGGAGTTTACCGCTGAAGGGTTGAAAGGGGTGTACCGCTGAAGGCCAAGGGAGCGTGCCGCTGAAGGCCAATGAGGGCGTGCCGCTGAGGGCCAAAGGGGCGTACCGCTGAAGGTCAATGGGGCGTGAGGGTGGAGGCTCGATCAGTTTTCGATTATTTGTTTTAAGGCTTTTCTTTTCTTCTTATCTTAACTTTCGTGTGGTTTTATATAAAACTCCTCCCGTGTTTTGTTCTCTTTGTTCGGTTCGATCTCTTTTCTTGTGGGTCGGATGCTCGGGCTGTCGGGTGGTTAGTTAGCTCGGTTCAGTTCTCGTCGTGGTGCCGACAGTGATTTGATGAGTTGGAAGGTTTCATTAGTTATTCTGCTCGTTTGTTGCCCCCTTTTGCCTCTTTTAATTGTTTTGTTATCTTCTCACAAAAATTCGGCAGCATCTCCCCTTGACCCGGGGCGTAAGGGAGATACAGGGAACGCGCCCACATGAGGTGGCGGAACCCAACAACTGGAGATGGGCCCCCGGAGGAGCAACACCTTTATAGGGCCTCGGTAAACGTGAAAGAAAACGACAGACTGAAGGCCTCTAAGGGGTATGGACTGGGGCTGGCCAAGGAGCGTGCCGCTAAAGGGGGGGGGGGGCTGGAGAGTGTGCCGCTGAGGGCTGAAAAGAGTGTACCGCTAAGGGCTGAACAGGGGAGCGTACCGCTGAAGGCAAACCAAAAAAAAGGGTGTACCGGCCAAGGGGTGTGCCGGCCAGGGATGGCGGTGTGTGTACCGCTGAGGGCCAGAATGGGGTGTGCCGCTGAGAGCCAATATGTGTGTGCCGCTGAAGGCCAGTGGAGTGTACCGGCCGGAGGCCAAAAGGGCTTGCTGTTGAAGATGGATAAAGGTGTGCCGGCCAAGGGCCAGAAAGATATGTCGCTGGAGGATTAAAAGGGAGCCAAGTGTGTGGGCTGGGGGCTTACAGGCGCTCTATGGAAAGAAGGGGAGCTCGAGGTCAAGGAAGGGTTGTTGGAAGTGAGTGAAGGACCCACAAGGCCAGGCTTCAAAGGGGAGGCCTCACATTGATACTGTGACTTGAAAGAAACCGGAGAAACAAAGAAAACAAGCCACGCACCGCATGCGTTGTGAAGGCGAGAACAAGCCATCAGACATAGCAAGGAAGACCCAAGGAAGATGATTTTCTCATTCATGGGAAGCAAAAGGGGCCGGAGCCCTACACATACATTGCAAAAGAAAATGCCCACGACAAGGCTGTGGACTGAAAGAAATGAAAGAAAAAGAAAACAGCACAGGAGGGGGGAGGAACCGGCTACAAAGGAAAGCACCTAACTCTCTCTCCCATTACATCGAGCTCTATCTCTCTCTTACTCTTGCTTCTTCCCGGTGATCGCCGGAGGGAGCTCACCTCGGGATGCCTCTTCTTCTTTTCTCTCTGCTCCTCTTTGTCTATCTGTGGGTGTCTCTCTCTCTTTTTGCTCTCTCTTCTCTGTGTTTCTTCCTCCTCTTTTTCCTTTTTTGTTTGTCGAAGCCGGGGTCTTTTATACGCCCAGCAGCGGGAAGCCTTCCGAGTACCGCCGTTGAAGGCGGGAAGGTGGCCTCGTGATGATGGCCTTTGACCTGCCACGTCCTGGGTTGTCAGGGGGGGTAGCTCACGTGGCCCAATGGACGGTTGCCACCTCAGACGGCTCACTGCGCGCCAAGGAAGCGTAGGGCATGGGCTGCACGTCGTCTTGCCGTTGAAAAGCTTCACCGCTGTGCCGTTGGCGGGCTGAACAGGCGTGCCGCTGGAGCCTCTGAGGGCGTGCCGCTGGAGGGCTTCAAATGGGCGTGCCGCTGGGGAGCCCAAATGGGCGTGCCGCTGGGAGCCCAAATGGGCGTGCCGCTGAAGCTCGCAGCAGGCGTGTCGATGAAGAACCCCCTTGGGGGTGTACCGTTGAAGGCCCCCCCCAGGGGGGTGTGCCGTTGAAGGCCCCCCCCCAGGGGGGTGTGCCGTAGAAGGCCGCACCGCTGGGACCCCGAGGGGGTGTGCCGCTGAAGGGCTCCTCGGGGCGTGCCGCTGGGCCTTGCCAGGGTGTGCCGTCGAGGCCCCTTGGGGCCGGGCGTGCCGCTGAAGGGCTCCCTAGGGGGTGTGTGTACCCGGGGTTGTTCTGAGCCTATTGTGGGCACGAGTCATGGCCCGTTTGATTGTCTTTGAAGCCCACGAGCTGTGGGGCCTTTTGTGCCTGATTTCTCCGGGGTTCCTTCACTCGGCGCCGTTGCTGACACGAGGACGAGCATGGTATCCAAGTATGCATTTTTTGGTGTCCACAAATGCCCCCCACCCTTGGGTATCGCAGGCGAAGGATGAGCCGGGTGGTGCCCGCGGGTGTCTTAGTCTCTTCTCTCTTTGTCGATGCCGACGGGGTGTCGAGAGCCGACCTGGTCTATTGATCTCTTTGTCTCTTCATCAGTGCCGACGGGGCGTCGAGAGCCGACCTGGTCTGTTGATCTCTTTGTCTCTTCATCAGTGCTGACGGGGTGCCGGGGACTGAAGTAGTTTGTTGTCTCTTGGTCTCCTCATCAGTGCCGACGGGATGCCGAGAACTGAAGTAGTTTGTTGTCTCTTTGTCTCTTCATCAGTGCCGACGGGGCGTCGAGAGCCGACCTGGTCTGTTGATCTCTTTGTCTCTTCATCAGTGCTGACGGGGTGCCGGGGACTGAAGTAGTTTGTTGTCTCTTAGTCTCTTGGTCTCTTCGTCAGTGCCGACAGGATGCCGGGAACTGACATGCTTTGTTGATCTTTCGGTCTCTTGGTCTCTTCGTCAGTGCCGACAGGATGTCGGGAACTGGCATGCTTTGTTGATCTCTTGGTCTCTTTGTCAGTGCCGACAGGATGTCGGGAACTGGCATACTTTGTTGTCTCTTAGTCTCTTGGTCTCTTGGTCTCTTCGTCAGTGCCGGCAGGACGCCGGGAACTGACATGCTTTGTTGTCTCTTAGTCTCTTGGTCTTTTCGCCAGTGCCGACAGGATGCCGGGAACTGACATGCTTTGTTGTCTCTTAGTCTCTTGGTCTCTTGGTCTCTTCGTCAGTGCCGACAGGATGCCGGGAACTGACATGCTTTGTTGTCTCTTAGTCTCTTGGTCTCTTGGCCTCTTCGTCAGTGCCGACAGGATGCCGGGAACTGACATGCTTCGTTGCTCTCTTAGTCTCTTGGTCTCTTTGTCAGTGCCGACAGGATGCCGGGAACTGACATGCTTCGTTGATCTCTTTGCTCTTTTCTTTCTCCTTTTTTTTCTTTTTTTTTTGAACCACATTACCGGTACAAGCGCCCTCTCAGGTTTTCGCCGGTACCGGCCCCCTCTTGCTTTTGCCCACGCGCCCTTTCGGGCCTTCACGTGGCGGGGTACCCAATTTTGCCCGTAGCGCCCTTTCGGGTTTTCACCACAGCCGGGTTGTTGCCATTTTTACCCTTGTTCCAGTGTAGGGACAAGTCCGGCGGGATATCTCCATTTTTAACCCCATTTTATTTTCTCCTTTTTTTTTGACGAGTGAGTGATATGCGTGTGTAGGATAGGGTACGGAGCCTTGCGCCGGAAGATAAGGTTCACTCGTTGGCAAGAATAGAATGCCAGCGCAATGGGAGAATTTATGCCGATTCGGACGTAGGGTCCGTAATGGCAATATTGTGCGAAGTGGGTGGCTAGGGCACGTGGCCTTGCGTCGGAAAGGGACTTATTCGTTGGCAAGGAATTAATGCCAACGCAAGGATAGAGGTTCTGCCGATCCGGGCGTAGGGCCCGTGATGGCGATGTTGTGTGATGCGGGTGGCTGAGGCCCGGGCCACGTGTCGGGGACGGGCCCGTTTGTTGGCATAGGAATGGCACCGTCGCAAAGGTGGAGTGTGCAGGGGTAAAGTTATTTTGCTTGTGCGGATGCGTGTATGACCCGGCTTGTGGGGATGGGATGTTTTCCCCGGGAGGATCTTCTTTTTTTGTGCCTTATTCATGCGTACGTAAGTATCTATATATATATATATGTGAATGGATATACGTATGTGTGCATACATGTATGTATATAAGTATATATATATATATATTTATAATAATTTTTGTTTCCCCCCCTTTTTGTTTTCTTCTTTCATTTTCTCCTTTTATCTCCCTCATCTCTCTTTTTTTATCCCCTTTTTTATCTCCTTCTTCTTTTCTCTCTTTTTTTTTTTACTTCGTTTCCCTCCATTTTTCTTATTTTCCCCCTTTTTTATTTTCTCCCTCTCTTTTACTTTCCCCCCTTTTTCTTCTCTTTTCCCCCTTTTCTCTTTTTTTTTTCTTTTCTTTTCTTCTCTTTTTTTTTCTATAAATAGGGGGGGCGGGGGCGATTCGAACGGCCACCCGTTTCGAACTGCCCCCCCCTCTCTTCCCTCTCTCTTTCTCCCCTTTGGTGACCGAACGGGCGGACTCCCCCCCCTCGTTCTTCTTCCTCTTCTCCGACCGCGAGTGCCGCCGTGGGCACCACCGCCGTCGTCGCCCTTTCTCCGTCAGGGTGAGGGGAACGCCACGGGGAGGCCCTCTTCCTCCCTCCTTCTCTTTTCCTCTTCCTCCTCTCCCGTTCTTCTTCTTCCCTCTCTTCTTCACAGTGGACGGCGACCGGAGGCCCTCGCCCCCTCCATCTCCGTCTCCCTATCTCTTCCTTCCCCCTCTTGTTCTCTTCTCCTTCCCCCCCCCTTCTTCTTCTCCGTCTCCGGCGCCGTGGGTGGCCGGAGGTGCCGTTGGGAGCGGGCGTGGGCGCGCCGGTCGGGATGGTGCCGGGGAAGGCCCCTTAGGGCGTGCCGGGGAAGAGGGCAGAGGCGTGTCGGTGAGGATTTGAACGGGCGTGCCGGGGAGCCACTAAACCGGGCGTGCCGGGGAAGCGGGATCCCGAGCGTGCCGGGGAGGACCCCTCGAGGGTGTGTCGGTGAAGCTCCCGTTGGGGCGTGTCGGTGAGGGCTTCCGTTGGGGCGTGTCGGGGAAGAGGCCCAAGAGCGTGCCGGTGAGGGGCCCGTCTGGGCGTGCCGGGGAAGCCATGCACCGAGCGTGCCGGGGAAGCCATGCACCGAGCGTGCCGGCGAAGGACGCCTGGGGGCGTGCCGGGGAAAGGGGCCCAAGAGCGCTCCGGTGAGGGGCCTGTCTGGGCGTGCCGGGGAAGACCGCTCGAAGCGTGCCGGCGAGGGCAGCTTCAGGGCGTGCCGGGGAAGGCACTAGTCAGTGAGCCAGCAAAGAGGCCTTAGGCCCGGGGAAGAAGACTTTTCGATCGACAGACTTCTGGTGTTGCCTCTCGGGGCCCACCATGTTTTGTTGGGGCCGTCACTCCTTGTGGACGCGCACCCGTGTTTTCCCTTACGCCTCTGGCCTAGGGGAAACTCTGTCGAAATTTCGTCAGAAATTGGCAATATTTTGTTCACTTGACTTGTAGTAAAGCCCTTCTTTTACAGTCTTTCACTTCCTTTCGCATGTGGCTTATTCTGATCTTCTGTTTATGTATCTTTGCAGATAAATGGCTGCCCCAAGTGGTTCCTCTGCCCCTACTGCTGCTATCGGGGCCGACCTCATCCCACGGGGTCCGGTGCCAGCAGTTACCTGGCTGAATGTAGAAGACTTGGATCGGGAGCATGCAGAAATAGCCGCTTTGGCAGGGTCATCCGAGTCTGACGGGGAGACCATGGATTTCCAGAGGCTTGCCAGGGTTGACAGCGGCTTCACATTTGACCGGGTCACCGGGGAGTACCGGAAGGACTTCCCGAAGGACAGACAGCTGGTTCGATTTCTGAAGCATTTTCGCTCGCGGGAAGGACGAGACTTCCGGGTCGTGAAGAAGGCCGAGCAAGCTATATTGCAGGCCCGGGATAGCTTGTTGTACAGCGTCCCCCGGAGTATTCCAATGTACCTGGTGGGAGAAGCCCGGGAGTGGAGGCCAGTTCTGGGGATCGAGGGGGTGCTGCCGACCGAAGACAAGCTGGTACGGGCGCCTCATTTTACTCCGGCAAGATGGGACCTGTCTGCCGGAAAGGTGCACAACGAGGCGCCTCGATTCGGCCTATTCTTGGCTCCCTTGAAGTGGGGCTATAGAGAAGAGCCGTTCATCTTGGACTGTTTGGCCATCAGATTCAAGTACGAGCTGTCACTGGGCTGGTTTGGGGAGCTGAAGCTTCAAGATGCACACAGCTTCCGGGAGAGGGCGGTGGAGTTTACGGAGCACGTGCTGTTCAACTATGCTCCGCTGCTGGTTCGGGTCGGTGTTTATCATAGCGTGTACGCTTCCCGGTATGGCTACCCCATCTCCAAGGGTCTCTGCTGCGGCATGATAGAGGTATTCAGCGCGGAGACCAACACCTTCTACATGGCGGAGGGCGAGACTTCACTTGATTTGTGGAGTCTCAGTCAGCTGAGTGGCTTGCCTATTGATGGGGAGCCCTATGAAGAAGTATGCCTCCCCGACTTGATCAAGGATGAGACCAACGGGGATGGTTATTATTCTCTGGGGTATTCATATCGGTACCTCATGAAGGCGTACCGGGAGCTGTACCAGGCATCGCACAAGGGGAAACAGCCCGCCCGCGGGGACAGGAAGAGGGTGCGCATGCCCCTGTGGCTGGAGTATTTCTTCGACGGGCCGAAGCGGTACGAGGAGTTCCCCTGCGTCGGTACTGCCGTGGCTCCCAAGAAGTGCGCGAAGCCGAAGCTCGACGTGAAGATCCCGTCCAGAGGGCGTCGGAGCGGGCCTAACCCGATGGGCTTGGACCCCCAGACCCACTGCGCCGCCTACCTTACGTACTGGCTGTGCTCATTCGCCATGCCGTACGGCGACGAGACAGTGATTCGGCCGGATGCCATCTACCCGGCATGTCAAATGGCGTGGGGTATCAGGCTGTCGCTGTGCCCGGTGACCCTTTGCTTAATTTACAAGGCCCTGGGGGATATCAGCACGCACCAGTTCCTGCGGCAGGCCCGGTATGTGTGCCCACTGCACTTCTTCAACGCGTGGGTCTGCTCGCTGTTCCCGGAGTTTGCGCCGCGCGTTCTCCAGGACTGGGGGCTGATGCCGAGGATGTTAGAATTTGCCAGTGCTGAGCCGGGCTCCACCTCCATGCGGATGTATGATATCCGGGGCCGGTTGACAACGGTCCCCCGGGATGCGGTCAGGACTATTCATTTCTGGACTCTGGCGGCACATTCGAGCCCTCCGGTGAACAACAAGAGGGAATGCAAAGACGACCAGGTGGAGAGGTACGTCCACCCTATTAGCCAGGAGAATGTGATCCGCCCATTGCTGGAGCCGGAGCTGAGGGACTGGGCGCTGTCAATTCGCCCGAGCGTGCTGGTGTTCAGGAAAGGGGAGAACGTGCTGCTGGAGCCGTATTACCCCTTCTGGTTCGGTCGCAATTTTGGGTATGACCAGCATATCCCTACTTATCATGCACAGTTCGGCCTGCCCTTGCGGAGCGTGCGGGGGAGCTCAGTTGCTGAGCACGCCAGGAGCTGGTGGGACTTCTTCCACCGGGCGGACTCCGCCTCCTTCAGAGTACCGGCCCAGGGTCGTGTTCCCCGAGTGACCCAGGATTATATTAAGTGGTGGAATAGCCGGACGGCCTTCTATCGGCTTCACAAGACCGATTGCTGGGATGGGGCCGAGAGGAAATTCCTTAGTCGGCAGCCGATGCCGGTTCTTGACATTGAGCCAGACCATCTTCTTCGGCTCAAAAATAGACAGGAGAAGGAGGTGGCAGCATATCTGGTGGCTCGTCGGGAAGCCCGGGATAAGAGGCCGACGCCGAAGGTGGAGCTACCCCCGGTGGCCAAGGATCATTACCAGAAGACGCTGAGGCACCTGTGCCAAGTGGGGAGCGACCGCCTGGACCTCATCAATTACCCATTCCCCATAGAGGAAGAGGGGACTCCTGCCAGGAGCTGGCGTCCAGAGAGGGATCCGGCCTGCCCGTACCGCACGTTTATGAGGCGGGAGGAGAGGCAGCCTGAGAACTATAAGGATACCACGTGGCTATACGTCCTCCTCCGGGTGAATGGGATGAAGATCGAGGATCTTACGGCCTCCCTCCTGGGCAAGCGCCTGCACGTCCCTTATTATTATGCTGACGGGTGGGGCATGGACCACTTTAACCTTTTCTGTCACCTCTCCTTAAAGAAGCACGCGGATCTGGCCAACCTTACGGACCGGTGCCAAACGATTGATGACGTTTGCTGGCTAGTACGGGAGGCGGCGCGTCGGGACAAGGAGACGTCCCTGAGCTACTGGCCGATCACGCTGCGGCTGTACATTGGCCCTCATGGTATTCAGTCTCTTCTTGCTTTTCGGTTTTGTCTCTTAGCACTGCGGCCTTCACAGTGAGTTGGGTATTAATCGTAAATGCATGTTTATTCTTTCCCCTCTTTTCTTTGCAGACCATCCTGACAGCACGCAGATGGCCACGTACCGGAACCTCCTCCGGCTGGTGAAGAAGCCCGCGTATTTTGAAGCAGCACCGCTCGCCCCGATCGCGGCTCCCTTGCCCAAGGCTGCGAAGAGGCCCCGGGCTAAATCGCCTGTGAAGAAGGCAGTGGATGCCGCCAAGGCGGCTAAGCAGCGGGACACAAAGCGGAGGAAGATAGAATCGGCTAAGGCTCCGACGGCTGTCCCTCCGGTACCACTAGTCCCGTCTTTCGAGGAATTCGAAGCTGCCCGTCCCGAGCCAGGCCAACCTGCCGGTCCGCGTCCCCGCTCTTTAGTGTGCCTTTTGAATCTCCCTCCTCCTTTTTTATTTTGGAGTGGGGCCCTGACACCTGGGTACTTCTTTTGTTTCAGCTTCTATGGAAGAGCCCATGCCCACGCATGACATGGGCGAAGTTGCGGTCCCAGCGGAGGCGACCCCGGCGGCGGCTCCAGCTCCCTTGCCGCAGGCAACGGGAAGGCCCCGGGCACAGTCGCCCGTTAAGAAGGCACTGGCTGCTGCCAAGGTGGCCGGGCGAGAGACGGTAAAACGGCGGAGAACCGAGGCATCCCCGGCTCCGACGGCAGCCTTGCCGATGGCCCCCGTCTTGTCTTTCGAAGAATTCGAAGCCACGCGGACCGAACCGAGCCACGAAGCTGGCGAGGTTCATCGGCCGCCCGTGTCGTCTGTGGTCGACCGGCCTCCTGAGTTGGCCTCGGCTTCGCGCATGGCGACGATGCGCTTCTATCTCACGGGCGAGGGTACGATTGGGACTCCCGAGAAGGCGTTGCCTGTTGAGGAAGCCCACGGGTCATCTCGTGTCGCAGGAACTGAAGGGGGTAAATATTTTTGACTACATGGTTAGCTCCCCCCCTTTTGTCCTAGGGGCCAGTAGATTCACCCTGGCTTATCTTCTTTTGCATGACAGGCGTTGCTGCGGTGGCCACCGAGTCATTGGGGCCTGATCCCGACCTCCCGACGACGCTGATATATGTGAGGAGGAAGAAGATCGGAGCGCGAACCTCGCCTAGCCCGAGGGAGGACGTGCTGGACAGAGACTCTGAGGTGGAAGCTCCTCTGCCGGCCCAGGCCGAGCCGACGGCGGTCGAGTCTCCGTCTGGGGAAGAGGTAGATTACAACTACTCTTCCGACGAAGTAGCTCCTGACGAGCGCGTGTCCGGGGCATCGGAGCCGCCCGAGCCGGCCTTCGGGGCCCCCTTACTTGCTGGCTTCCCGAGCCTTGTGGGGAAGACCGCTGTGAGTGTGAGCTTGTTTGGGCCGGCTCTCCCTCCTCTTTTTTGTGATTGACTGACGACCTTATCCCCCCCCTTTTTCTAGGATTTTCAAGAACCGGCCGAACTTGAGGTCGCAGAGGAGACTGCCCCGGCTGTGCTGATCGACCGCCCAACGGGGGTCGATGTCGGCATGGGCAAGTTGGCCCTTTTACTCGACGCCCTTCGAGAGGAAATTCCCGTGGAGCCCTCCGGTACTACCAGAGCGGCGGGCGAGCCTCTGGAGGAGGGGGAGATCGCGCCTGAGGGTAGCATCATCCCAGCGGCTGAGGTGAGTATGCGGGCTCCGCGGTCTCCCTTTTGCATGGTTTATTTTAGATGGCAAGTAGCTGATTCCCGTTCCCATGGTCAGGCGATGCCGATATCGGGGAAGGCGCCTGGCCGTATCCGGAAGGCAGTGGCCAAACGGAGACCGAGCATTGGCCCGATAGCGGTGGAGGGGCCGGCTCCAGTCTTGGGCTTGGAGAGAGAGAGCCTGGCTGCGCTCGTGGAAGCGGGACGTTTACCCCAGCTGGTGGTTCCGCTTCCGCCCTTCCCGAAACTCCCGGCTCAGATGGAGGACCCCCTCTTGCAGCAGATATTTGCGGGGCTCCGTGCGCATCTGGAGGGATCTCAGCCGCGAGCGAGGAGTTCATGGGTGGCGACTTCGGGCCTGGCCTTACTCGAAGCTCCTCCTCTAGCCGAGGTAACGACACCTGCACCCCTGCCCCTTGGAGCAGTGGCAGAGTCGGGCCAGATGGAGGCAGAGGGGGCAGGGGAACTCCAGACGATGGGGGCACCGGAGGCTTCGGCAATGGTCTTTTCCGTTCCCCAGGCAGTGGTCGGCCAAGAGTCTCTCGTCGAGCTACGCCGGCCGGGCGACTTGACCCTCGCCCTTCCTTCATCTTCAGTGGCGGCAGATACCGACCTGTGGGCAGAGGTGGACAGCACCGTGGAATTCACTCCTCCGGTCGTGCCCTCAGTTAGTCACACGTCCTCAGAGGCGCCAGTCCGTCAGATGCTGATCACTTTACGGACGATGCTCCTCGCCGACGCTTCTCTGTCGTATCGGGAGGTGCATACCATCGTGACGCAATTAACGGGGGCGCTGCAAGTGCTTGGCTGTCCGCTGGGGGAATGGTCACGGCGGGTCTTGCTATTATTGAAGTACGTCAAGCGCCGTGAATTCCTGGAGTCTCAAGCTCCTGATGAGTGCGCCGCTCTAGATGCTCAGGCAGACGAATATCTGCAGATCCTAAAGGCCCGACGCTATGGTAGAGAACGCCACGGAAAGGCCTTAGAGGAAGGCGAAGGCAGCGTTCGTTCCTTCAGGAGCCGGATCGAGGAGCTGGAGGGCTATCTCGCTGCGGCTAAACTTGGCCTCGCCGAGGCGGAGAGGGCGGTGGCAGAGGAGAGGGAAGCTCTTGCCGTCGCCGACGTTGAAACGGTGTCCGTCGAAGCGGAGCTCGCCCGTCTTGAGGGATTGAGGGGCCGACTGCGCGACAGGATAAACTTCCCTTGGGTCGGGATCCTCCCTCTTGAGGACATCTTCAGGGACATCGACTAAGCGTTGCATCCCTTTATTTCTCTCTCTTTTTTGAGTGTAACACAGGGGTATGCCCCGCAGCACATGTAGTTTAATCCTCTTTTGAATAGAGCAAAGCATTTATGATTTCATGCGTTCTTTGTGTATGCATTTGTCTTTCTTACCCTTCTTTCTCTTCCTTGCATATTGTTTTCTCCTTCCTCTTCCCTCGCTCTTGTATCTTTTCCTCCTTTTTGTGTAGAGACCCATTGGCAGGGTATGAGTCTTTGCGGGGACTCACTTTGAGAGGACCAGGCAGGGACCCATGTCAGGGTACAGGAGAGTGCTCGCTTTCCCAGGGGGAGGACGAGGGGACCACTCCACCATACCGAACGGGCAACTCCCTGGTTTTACCGCAATATTGGAAGCGCGTGCTGGTCTCAAGTAAGGGGTACTTGGCCAGAGACCCCTTTCGCCGTTCAGAGGTGGCGGACAGCGAGGTCTGTTCAGTCAGTGACTCAGACGGGAGGTCCGACCCAAAGGGGTACTCACCGCCCGGGGAGGACGGAGAGAAGAGTTTGTCTAGTCAATGACCCGGACGTGAGGTCCGAGCCAAAGGGGTACTCACCGCCCGGGGAGGACGGAGAGAAGAGTTTGTTTAGTCAATGACCCGGACGTGAGGTCCGAGCCAAAGGGGTACTCACCGCCCGGGGAGGACGGAGAGAAGAGTTTGTTTAGCCAATGACTCGGACCTCACACGTGAGGTCTGAGCCAAAGGGGTACTCACCGCCCGGGGAGGACGGAGAGAAGAGTTTGTTTAGCCAATGACCCGGACGTGAGGTCCGAGCCAAAGGGGTACTCACCGCCCGGGAAGGACGGAGAGAAGAGTGTGTTTAGCCAATGACCCGGACGTGAGGTCCGAGCCAAAGGGGTACTCACCGCCCGGGAAGGACGGAGAGAAGAGTTTGTTTAGTCAATGACCCGGACGTGAGGTCCGAGCCAAAGGGGTACTCACCGCCCGGGGAGGACGGAGAGAAGAGTTTATTTAGTCAATGACCCGGACGTGAGGTCCGAGCCAAAGGGGTACTCACCGCCCGGGGAGGATGGAGAGAAGAGTTTATTTAGCCAATGACCCGGACGTGAGGTCCGAGCCAAAGGGGTACTCACCGCTCGGGGAGGACGGAGAGAAGAGTTTGTTTAGCCAATGACCCGGACGTGAGGTCCGAGCCAAAGGGGTTACTCACCGCCCGGGAAGGACGGAGAGAAGAGTGTGTTTAGCCAATGACCCGGACGTGAGGTCCGAGCCAAAAGGGTACTCACCGCCCGGGGAGGACGGAGAGAAGAGTTTGTTTAGCCAATGAGGACGGAGAGAAGAGTTTGTTTAGCCAATGAGGACGGAGAGAAGAGTTTGTTTAGCCAATGACCCGGACGTGAGGTCCGAGCCAAAGGGGTACTCACCGCCCGGGAAGGACGGAGAGAAGAGTGTGTTTCTTTCCTTTTTTAAATCAATTTTTTGGTACCCCCGCTGATGCGGGGCGGTGGCTGGAAATGGGGGGCGTTCCCCTTTTCTGGCTTCTTCTTTCTTCCTTTTGTTTTTCTTCTCTTCTCTTTTTTTTTCTCTTCTTCTCTTCTTTTTTTTTCTCTTTTTTCTCTCTTTTTTCTCTCTCTTTTTTTTTGCTTCTTCCTTCTTTTTCCTTCTATTCTTCTCTTTTTTTTTTGCTTCTTTTCTCTCTTTTTTTTCTTTGCCTTTTCTTTCCTCTCTTCCCTTCTTATTATTCTTTTATTTTTTTTTGAAACCCGGCTGGTGGTCAAATCATTTGGACATTAATTACGCACATCCGACCCAAAATGGGGCGAAGAGTAATATTATTACCTGAACGGGGGCGCCGGAGCGTGGTACAGTCGCAAGTGCCTTCCATTAAGAGGCGGGAATTGAACCTCCCCGCGGTGGTTGACAATTACATAGGCTCCGCCTTCGTAGACTTTTTGGACTACGTAGGGTCCGAGCCAGTTCTCGTTTAGCTTACCCTTGGGGTTGGCCGCCATGAGATCTCTTCTCTTGACCATGACAAGGTCGCCCTTCTTGAATTCGCGTTCCTTGACGAGCTTGTCGAAGGCGCGTGCGATCCGGGCCTGGTAGACCTGGATATTCTATTGGGCTTGAAGCCGCTTTTCTTCTAGACTAGAGAGTTCGTCGAGCCTTTGCTCGGTGTTGGTCTGCCCTTCGGGGACAAGCCCCTGCTGAATGGCGACCCTGAGGGACGGTATCTCCAGTTCGACGGGGACGATTGCTTCCGAGCCATATACAAGAGAGAAGGGCGAGCAGCCCGTTGGGGTCTTGTATACGGTTCGGTACGCCCAGAGCGCTTCATACATTCTTTCTTCCCAGTCCCTTTTGTTAGAGCTAACAGTCTTGGCCAGGAGAGTGCAAAGTGTCTTATTGAAAGCTTCGGCCAGCCCATTGGCTTGTGGATTATAAGGAGTCGATGTCCTCCAGTCAATTTTGTATTTTTCTGCTAGCCGGTAAACCTTCTGGTTGCGGAAGTGGCTGCCGTTGTCCGACACAATCCGGTCGGGCACGCCGAACCGGAATATAATGTTGCGGCGGACAAACCTGACCACGATTTCTCCGGTGACCTCCCGTAGGGCAACAGCCTCTGCCCAGCGGGAGAAGTAGTCGGTCGCCGCCAGAATGTATTTGCAGCCTGTGGAAGATGCGGGTAAGGGGCCCACAACATTTGTTCCCCATTGGGCAAACGGCCAGCTGGGCGCGGTTGGGTGCAGTTGCACGGGAGGCCTCCTGGGTATAGTGGCATGCTCTTGGCATCTCTGACACGACTTAGCGTACTCGCAACAGTCGTTGAACATTGCAGGCCAGTAATAGCCAAGTTTCTTGATTTCAACTTTCATTTTCGGCCCCGTCTGGTGTGCGCCAGCTGTCCCGGCATGGACCTCCTTCATAACTCTCCAAGCTTCTTCAATAGACAAGCATCGGAGGAGTAGCTTCTGCTTGGCGTCGGCCACGGTCCGGAATAATATTCCGTTTCGGAGCTCAAAAGAGTCTTTGGTTCTGACTAGCTTGATCCTTTCCTCCCTTCGGTCAGGTAATTGCTGGTGTTTGAACCACTGCATCAGGGAGGCTCTCCAGTCAGGTAGGCCGACGGCTTCTGCTGTAGTGACCTCCAGTTCTTCTTCTTCTGGCTCCTCTTCTATCATGCTGGGCATCTGGCGCTGGTTTACTACTTGGATGTGGAGAGATCCGTCTGGAGGCACTGCCAGTGCGCTTGCCAATTTTGCCAATGCGTCGGCTTGTGCATTCTCCCCTCTGGCGACATGGCCTATCTCGAGGAGGTAGAACCGCTCCATGAGCCATTTCGCCTTAGTGTGATAAGGGAGCAGCTCAGGTTTCCGGATGTCAAACTGTCCCTGGACTTGTTTGACGACTAGCAGCGAGTCACCGAATACCTGGAGCATTTTGATCTCCATGTGGAGGGCCACCTGGAGGCCGATAATCAGAGCTTCATACTCCGCCTCATTATTTGTACAGGGCTTGCTAACGCAGCAAGAAGTGTGCATGACCTCTCCGTCTGGGGATTTGAGGACGATGCCCGCTCCGGCCCGCACCTTGGTACGTCCGGACGGGGTCACTTCTGTTCTTGAGGCCCCGTCAAAGTACAGTTGCCAGATGGCTTGTTGTACATGGTCTGCCTCCAGTGTTTCATCCTCGGGCAGCTCTGTGGTCAACGGGGAATCTTCGGGCGCGGGGTGTGCCGCGAAGAAATCCGCGACAGCTTGCCCCTTGACGGCCTTTTGCGGCACGTAGGTGATATCAAACTCCATGAGTAGCACGGCCCACTTGCCAAGGCGCCCCTTCGGGACAGGCTGGGAGAGAATGTGCTTGATGGGGTCAGCTCTGGATATTAGACTGACTTCATGGGACAGCATGTAGTGCCTCATCTTCTTGACTGCGAAGACCAAAGCAAGGCAGACTTTCTCTATCGGAGTGTACTTGGCTTCCGCACCCACCAGTCTCCGGCTGAGGTAGTAGAGGGCCTGCTCTTTTCCCTCATCATTGTTCTGGGCAAGCATTGCCCCCAGTGAATATTCGGTAGCCGCTATGTAGAGAATAAGCGGTCTACCTTTGACAGGTGCCCCCAGGACAGGCGGGGTCTTCAGGTACTCCTTCAACTGGTCGAACGCGTGCTGGCATTCATGGCCCCAACTGAAAGGTGCATTCTTCATCATTAGTCTGTGGAAGGGCTGGCAACGCCCCGACAGGTTGGAAATGAACCTGCGGATGTAAGCTAGACGCCCCTGTAGAGATCTCAGCTCTCCCAGACTGTTCGGAGGAGGCAACTCCTGGATGGCTTTTATCTTAAAGGGGTCAATCTCGATCCCTCTGTGTCGGACAATGAAGCCGAGGAACTTTCCACTGGACACGCCAACGGCGCACTTCATGGGATTCATTTTCAGCCCGTACAGACGGAGCCTTTGGAAGATGACCCTGAGATCATTCAGATGCTCATCCCTCTTCTTGGTCTTGACGACCAGATCGTCGATGTAGCATTCGACCTTGCTGTATAGCAGCTCGTCGAAGATCTTGGTCATCGCCCGCTGATATGTAGCACCGGCATTCTTGAGACCGAAGGGCATCCTCTTGTAGTGAAATATCCCCTTGGGCGACCTGAAGGCAGTGTGAATCCGGTCGTGGTCGGCTATCCAGATTTGGTTATAGCCGGACGACCCATCCATAAAGGACAAGGCCTCATGGCCAGTAGTTGCATCAATCATCACTTCGGTGATAGGCACCGGGAAGTCATCTTTCGGGCAGGCTTTATTCAGGTCACGGAAATCCACGCAAATCCTGATCTGCCCATTCTTCTTTTTCACTGGTACAATATTGGCCAGCCATGTGGTGTATTGATTTTCCGCCACGAAGCCGACATTTATGAGCTTGTCGACCTCTTTGCAGATCTGGCTGGTTAGCTCCGGCCTCATGCGCCGGGGAGGTTGCTTCACTGGTTCCACCTTGGGATCAATGGCCAGTATGTGCTGAGTCACTTCGGTGCTGAGCCCAGGCATTTCTTTGTAATTCCAGGCAAAACAATCCCGGAATTCTTGCAGCAACTTTGTGTATTGTTCTCTCTCCTGTAGGGGCATAAGGGCACTCAGAAAAGTTGGCCTGGGGTCGTCTTCCGTACCAAGGTTGACCTCAATCAATTCGTCGACCGTGACCTGGCCGCCATTTTCAATTTCCGGCGGGGCTGGCGACAGATCGACGAAGTCCTGGTCTTCATTGTCCACGGGCTCGAGGACGCCATCTTCCTCTTCTTGTTCATCATGACTGGGCATGGAGGCTGCATTCACCTCGCACTCCTCCTGGGCCGTAGCCGCCGGGTACGTGAGGTCCGCTGGCTCAGAGGGCATAGGTCCATCTCGGGCTCCTCCGTGTATTCATCATAGACCGCTCCTGCGGGAGCCGGGGTAGCCGCATCTTCGGGCGCCTGGTGTTGGATGGACACAGTGTAGGCTCCTGTCCTGGGGTTGTCCGCCACGTGGGGGCGTGGCGGGGCTACCACATAGTCCCCCATCCTGAGCTCGTCCCTTTCAATGAGGTCTTGGACAATGTCTTTGAAGACGTAGCAGTCTTCAATGACGTGACCCAGCATCTGGTGGTAAGGGCAAAATAGTGGGTCCCCGCTTCTTCGGGTATCTTGCGGCCTCTTGGACCGTGGGAGGGAGACCTTGCCGTAATGGCAGGCCCAGTCAAAAATGCCCCGGGTCTTCTCTCTCGGAAAGGAATAAGGCTTCTGCAGCTTCTCTTGGAGTGTCAGCCCTTGCCTGGTTGGCCGCTCGGTCAGCGAGCTTGCCATGTCTCTCATTTCCCACCTTGACAAGGCGGGGGTGTTGGGACTGGTGCCTCGGGGCCGAGGCATCCGACCACCCCATGGGGGGAGAGATCCATGGATCAGGTCGGCGACTAGTGAGGTCAACTTCGCCAGTCGTGCTTTTAGCATCTCGATCTCCCGTTGCTGCCTGTGGTACAAGGCGTACATGACGGGGTCGTATCGAGGGGGATTTGGAGCGTGGCCCATGCTACTGCTCCTTGCTTCGCCGGTCGGCCGAGGTGAAGGTGCCTCGCTGGCGTGCCCTCTCGAGGTTGACACTTCGGAGAAGGAGGGGGCCTTCTCCCTGCAGCGGCGGCTGGGAGGCTTCCACAGGAATACTTCTTCATCTTGTGCCTCTTCGGCCGGGGCCCCGGGACATGCGTCTTGGTGGGTTTCCCGCGAGTCTGCAGTTTCTGCGGGGTCGTCGCCGGGCCATGTTGAGACCGATATGACATCAGTCTCGTAGTAATCTTCTAGTGAAAAGCCCAGACCGGGGTGCTTGGTGATTTTCAGCAACCGTCGATCCAGGTTTGGTGGGTTCCACATTCTTTCAAACATTTCCTTCCGGCTGGAGGGCTGGTAGGGAGGAATCTTCTGCTTTCTGACCATTCTGGCTGCCTGGTCAGTCATGTGGGGAAGTCCCGTAATGGGGACGTGCGGGTCATGCAACTCGTCAGGGAACTGGCAATCATCGTCTTCCCTGACTGGCTTCTCCCCGGCCATATAGAAAATAGTGGGCGGCCCCTCAGAGTTAGGCACCTCGAAGGTTCTCAGTTGTTCAGCTGCTTGGCATTCAATCTCCGCTATCGGCTTGACGATCCCTGGCGGGACCCTGACATCTTCTAGCAGGTCTTCGAGGCAGGGTGCCCCCGATGTGGGGTAAATGGCGAGAGGGGCTGCCCTAAATACCCCTTCTTCTTGTGCAATAAATGGTACATGTGGGGGAGCCACATAACCCGGGGGTGGCGGAGGGAACCAACCACCTGATTCCATTTTCTTCTTTCCCTTGTCTTGGATGACTTGAGGAGCTTGCTTTGCCTTTTCTAAGTATAAGTTGGCATCTGACAAGTGACACTCGAACACCTCGAACGGGTGGAGGTCGGCGAAGATCCTGACTTCCTTCCCCTCACAGGGGTATTTGATGCATTGATGCAGGGTGGAGGGCACCACTCTGTTCTGGTGTAGCCAAGGCCGGCCAAGCAATGCCTTGTAGGAAGTGCTGGAGTTGATGACGTGGAACTGGACCTTGGTGGTGAAGTCATCAAAGGTCAAGTTGAACTCTGCAACCCCCATGGGCACCTCACATTTCTGGTTAAAGCCAGCTATCTTGACATTTTTAACCTCAACCAAGTGTACGTCGAAATAGTGTTTCTGGTACACCCGGTAAGGGAGTATATTCACTGCTGCCCCTGGGTCGATCAGGACCCTGTTGATGGGCTGGCCATTCAATTGCCCCTTCATGTAGAGGGGTCTGTTGTGACTGCAGGTTGGCAGGAGCATGTCCTCTTCTGTGAAGGCCACGGCCACTTCAGGCGACATCTCTGCCAGACAAGCTTCAAGCTGTGCTGGGGTCTGGAGGGCGGCTATGATGGCTTGCCGTGTTTCTTCGTTCAGGGACAGCATCTCCCACACAGTGAACCGGGTCGGGATCTTCTTGAGGTGTCTGACTATCCGCTCGGCAGCCCGCACCTTGAGCAACTTCATTTCTTCGGGCTTGCCGCGCCTGCTCCCCTCCTGAGGCTGGGGTGTCTGATCAGGGGACGCCTCCTTTGCGGGATCTGTTGTAGCCTGTTGAGCGGGCGGGGCCTGTTGGGCCTCCTCTGCTGCTCGCATGAATTCGGCGAGGTTTGGGGTGCCGCTGAATTCTTCCTCTGGATGAGCAGGAGTTGCAGCTGGCAGGGCTTGGGGGATGCTTGCTTTACTGGTCGCGGCGGACCCCTGGGGGTGCGCCCACCTTCCTGCTGCTGACAGGAACTCGGCGAATGACGGGGCGCCTTGACTCTTGGTACCTCCGGGGTAGAGACCTAATGGGGGAGGGATTTCGGTGCCTCGGACCTCGGGCTCGGGAACCTGGTATGGTTGTTCCCCCCTGAGCATGATGTTGAGGCTGCCCTGAGGAGGGCGCCCCCACTTCCTCCCTGACCTGGTGGCGTGTTGGGAGGTGGACGCCTCAGCTTGGTTCACCTCTGCCGGTTCACGGGGTGGGTCTTCTTCTTTTTCTTCCAGGGAGAGAGCGGTGTCGAATAGCGCCGAGAGGGTGTTGCAGGCGAGGGCGACCTCCATCTTCTTCTTACCCCTGGGTCTTCTCTCCTTCTTCTTCTTGCCTGCTGCAGCGGATGGCTGCTCCTGAGGAGGTTCACCCCACAGGGGAGGCTCTTTATCTGCATCAGCTTCTGTTCCCGGAGCCAGCTCGAGTGATTCGAACTCCTTCCAGGGGACATACTCCTTCAGCTCCACAGGCTGGATCTCGGGCTGTTCATAATCTTCGAGCCCATCAATAATAGCCTGGAGTCTTTCAACCGCCGGGCTAGTCTTCTTGTACACCCGCAGCGGGACAGAGCTCTTCTTGTTGTGAGTGAGCCGCCTCATGACCAGCCGAGGGGCCGTGTCGTGGCAAACCGGGTTTGCCGGTGGTGGTGCCGGCAAAGGCGTCGCGTCCCTGGGGTGAATCCCTGGGGCGGACTGAGGGATGCGTGCCTTTCTATTTCTTCCGGGCACCGTCTGCCAACCCTCTTGATCTTGGGCCGGGGCCAGGACAAAAGCCTCATAAGTGGCGCGGGCACAGGCTTCCGCCCACTCTTCTGGCAACTCCTGATATAGTGAGATCATATTGACGGAGGAGGCTATGCTGGGCAGCTCGTGTGGCTGCGGGGGGTCTACTTTATGCTCCCCCATGTCCAGCTCCCCGTCCTTGATTAAGGACTCAATAACGTCCTTGAAGACGTAGCAGTCTTCGATAGTATGCCCGAGCACCCGGTGGTACATGCAGAAGCGCGGGTCATCCTTCTTCTTTGAGTCGCCAGGCCTCTTCGGCTCTGGCAATGTGATCTTATTGTAGCTGGTTGCCCATTCAAACAGGAGCTTGGACTTGTCCCGGGAGAAGGAATATAACTTGTTTCTCATCTTCTCTCTCAGCGAGGGGCCTTCCCGCCGCTCTGTAATTCTGGGCGGCGGAGGGTTGGCCGCTCCCTTGGCTTTCTCCTTCTGCTTTTCAAAAGCCTGGAAGTCTAGTGCATGAACCTCCGGGGGAGCCGGCTTCTTCTCCGCCTGCCTGGCTCTCTGGCTTGACATGGCTGGGGTGGAGGAGTATCGGGCCAAGAACGCCTCGATCTCCGCTACCACATTGTTCAGGCGGTCAAATGTCTTGACCTCAGTGCCGATCATCCTTTCTAGGATTTCTTTCTTTAAATTTTGCTTGCAGATCTGCACTGCGTCCTCCTGATGCGGGGGGCGTTTGCACCTCATACTAAGGTTCCTCCATCTTTTGATGTAGTCGAGAGCCGACTCGTCATTCTTCTGCCTTGTGGCGTAGAGTTCGGCCATGGTAACTTCTCTCTCGGCAACGTAGAACCTTTCCTTGAACTTCTTCTGCATGTCGGGCCAATCGGCCACCGACCCGGGTGACAAGCCGGAGTACCATTCAAAGGCAAGTCGGTAAGTGTTGAGCCGAAGAACTTCAGGAGGTAGGCCTCATCAGCAGCCAGGTCTCCCATGACGTTCACATAGTAGGCAATGTGCTCCCTGGGAGACCCTTGCCCGTTGAACTTTTCAAATTTCGGCGGCTTGGTGACGCCAGCCGGCAACTTCCTGGCAGCATAATGAGCCGGGTAGGGTACCCGATAGACGTCGAAAGGCGTCTGATCCCCATCGCCCCTCTCGGCCAGCTTCATCTCTATCATCTGCTCGAGCATCAACCGGCTGACTGCCGCCGGGTCGACTGGACTCGGGTAGAAATGAGCGGGCTGCGCGCTTGGAGTGGCTACCACGGTCGCTCGGGGGGCCATGGGGGACCCTTGTGAAAGCGGAGCCCGTGGCGGGGTCACTGCTGTGCAATGTGCTTGCTGCGGGGGCGCGCCCCCGAGAGGATCGAGGGTCGCTGGAAGAGCTACCCCGGAAGACTGCCCCCTGTCCCCGGGTACTTCGGGTATAACCTCGGTCTGCCAGGACATCGGGGGAGGTGCGTCCCGCTCACTTAACTGCTTCTTGAGTGACTCGATTTCCTGCTGGAATCGTTGCATCATGAGCAGCATTGTGGGGTCAGCTGTGGGAAGACTAGGCATGCCCCCTGTCTCTTCGGCCAGGGCGTCCTCGGATGATGTCGAGGGTCCGCCACTCATGTCGCCGGTGGTGACCACATTGGCCGTGAGGGCTGCAAGGGGCTCTTCAGGTAGGGCCCCTTCGGCGCCTGTGGGTGTCGCGCCGCCCGCCGCTCTCCTTCTTCTGGTAAGGGGTTCCGGCCTGCGGCTATTCTGGCCAATTCTTCTGGGTCGGTGGGTAAGGCCCCATACCGGCCATGAATTCCTGCCATATTGCAGGTGAATGTCTGCCACTTCCTATTCTTATTTCTTCTTGACGCCCTCCTGGACGATCCTCCAGGGAATGTCAGCCTGTCGAAGACCGACCGTCGGGGCGGCGCTTCCTCCCGTACAGGGGACTGGCGCGGCTCCTCCGGGCGGGTCCTCGACTCCATGCTAGGTGCGGGTTCCCCCCTTTCTTCCTGGAAGGCGGAGGCCATTGCCCCCAGTAGTCTTTGGCGGCCAGCGGGAGTGCTACCCGGGCCTCGGAGGTAGTTCCTCATGGCCTGCTCGATCCCTTCCCACTCCTGGTCAGGGAGAGCGGCCTGGGGTTGCGCGTCGATGACGGCGGCAGGAGGGGAGTAGGCCGTGAGAGCCGGGCGGGCGGCATTGTGCCGGCGCCCTCAGCGACGGCGGTGAACATTCTCGGACGGCACCGGGATGACGGGTGCCGGCCGGAGAATGGGGTCACTACCTCGACCCTGTCATCGCGTCGGGCCCTCCTGGGGCAGAAAGTGCTGGGCCCTGCCTGGGTCGGTGCAGTGGGCTGGGTCTCCTTAGGCACCCAGACTTGCTTCAATTTAGCCGGTCGGTGAGCCGGCGTCCTCTTTGGTACCCTGGCCGGGGTTGCGGGCGCTGCGCTCTCTTTTAGCTTCTCCAGTCCCTGGAAAGAGTTACGGACCGGGACGGCCGAGACGACGCGGTCCGGCGCCGGTTGGGACTTCTGTCCATCTAGGCGGACTCGGAGGGCTCCAACAGCCATTGACTTTTCGGAGTTGGACATATGACGCCCTGAGCCGGTGCCGGTGTTGTTTCTCCGGAGCCTTCTCTGGTGGGATGTCGACCCTTGGTGGAGCGGGCCGGTAATGTGGTGCACGTGGTGCACGTTGCAGCTGAGCGTCGTTGTGAGGACGCTGTTGTCGCATTCGGCCACAGCTCGGCCGGCAGCGGCTCCCATGGCCCCCGGGGCGGGGGCGTTGATCTGGGTGTCCTCGTGCGTTTCCACGTTGAGGATCTCGGCGAAGGCCACCCCCAAGAAGTTGGGGAAGCCCCCGGTGGGAGGGAAACTCTCAAAGGTGAGGGGCACTGCCAGGTAGCCGCCTCGAACGTGGTTCTGGACGGGCTGAGGGCCGCAGACGACCGCCATGGTTGGTCCCATGATCTCTCTTCCCCTTTTTTTTTTCTGCATTTAAGAAAGTAGTACAATTAGTATTACAAGAAGGGGGCCGCGGGACCCCTAATTTCGGCAAAGAGATGAAGGGTGGATAGGTCCCACCGGGCGTGCCAGAGTTGTGGACGCACTTTTTATTTAACAATTATCTGGTTCGTTCGTTGGTTTATTAAGTGCGTGGGCGTGCCAGTCACCGGGGTGACAATTTATTCGGGCTCCGAAGAGCCCATGGTGCGCTCGAATCTGACTTCGTCAGACGATTGTGTGGTTCGTGTCGGGACCGAATCTCGTCGCGCCATAAAGGTCACGACGTCATTTACACCCCTCATATGAGGGAATACCCTTGATTAATTGCCGAAATTAGAGGCCCCGCGGCCGAAAGGAGTAACACTAATTATGCGAGAGAGATAGGGATGGGTCACATTGAAAGTTGTATTAAGGCCATAAACTGTCGGCCGTGTCGGCCACTCGTGGACCTTTTGTATTCGGACACAAGTCCGTGGCAGCGCCACAATGAGAAAATCGAGGTAGATCCCTTCAGATGTCTGCCGAGCATGCGACAATTTTTAATGAAGATTCGGGAGGTATCCGGAACGAGAAAACAAATCCGGTCTGATTAGGGTGTCGGCCCGAGGTTAGATCAAAGCTCGGCCATGTCGGGGGAATTCCCGAGACTCAGGCTTGACCTAAAAGGGCAGCGTCGTTATTCCCTTTTGCCCCGGGTCCCGGAGAGAGAGAGGGCTGCAGTGTGGATGTTAGCGTCTTTTATCTGGGGCTTTCTTAGTTATATCTTCTGGGATTTCTGATTCGATGTTTACTGTTTGTTCGTGCCTTTGTCCGGGGTGATTTTTCTCTTTTTATTCATGATCATTCTCATTATTGTCATTTGTTTATTATTTATCTTTTTTTTTACCCCTCCCGCCTCTTTTATTGTGATTAATATTGCGCATTCGGAGTCCTTCAATTAGCGTAATTTTTATTAATTTATTTGCTATTGTTAATGCCTTTATCAGGTTGTACATCTATATGCATATAGCGTGCCGGCGGAGGGGAAAACGGGGGTGTACCGCTGAGGTATTGGGTGTACCGCTGGGTGGCAAAGGGCGTACCGCTGAGGGCTGAGAAGGGCATACCGCTGGAGGGCTGAAAAGGGCGTACCGCTGGAGGGTGTGTCGGTAAAGGGGGGGTGATATATAAAGTCTAAGTCTATACATTGCCTATTCACCCATCACTAAGTCTGTGCGTTGGCGGCTCAAGGTCTGTATGCTGGCTGCTCAAAGTCTATACATTGCCCAGCATAAAGTCGGTACGTTGGGAGGTGAAGTCTATACATTGCCCAAAGTCTATACACTGGTTATCATGAAGTCTGTACGTTGGCTGGCTCAAGTCTATACGCTGGCTGCTTAAAGTCTATACATTGCCCAGCGTAAAGTCTGTACGTCGGGGTGTGAAGTCTATACACTGCCCAAAGTCTATACACTGGATAGGTCTATACGTTGGGGTGTGAAGTCTATACACTGCCCAAGTCTATACACTGGCTATCATGAAGTCTGTACGTTGGCCGGCTCAAGTCTATACGCTGGCTGCTCAAAGTCTATACATTGCCCAGCATAAAGTCTGTACGTCGGGGTGTGAAGTCTATGCATTGCCCAAAGTCTATACACTGGTTATCATGAAGTCTGTACGTTGGCTGGCTCAAGTCTATACGCTGGCTGCTTAAAGTCTATACATTGCCCAGCATAAAGTCTGTACGTCGGCCAAGTCTATACACTGGCCACCATGAAGTCTGTACGTTGGTTGGCTCAAGTCTATACGCTGGCTGCTTAAAGTCTATACATTGCCCAGCATAAAGTCTGTACGTCGGGGTGTGAAGTCTATACACTGCCCAAATTCTATACACTGGATAGGTCTATACGTTGGGGTGTGAAGTCTATACACCGCCCAAGTCTATACACTGGCTATCACGAAGTCTGTACGTTGGCTGGCTCAAGTCTATACAGTGGCTGAGGGTGTACCGGCGAAGGGAAGGAGTGTACCGCTGAAAGGGCCAGGAGGAGTGTGCCGCTGGGGGGGCTCAGGGGGAGTGTGCCGCTGAAGGGTTGAAAGGGGGAGTTTACCGCTGAAGGGTTGAAAGGGGTGTACCGCTGAAGGCCAAGGGAGCGTGCCGCTGAAGGCCAATGAGGGCGTGCCGCTGAGGGTCAAAGGGGCGTACCTCTGAAGGTCAATGGGGCGTGAGGGTGGAGGCTCGATCAGTTTTCGATTATTTGTTTTAAGGCTTTTCTTTTCTTCTTATCTTAACTTTCGTGTGGTTTTATATAAAACTCCTCCCGTGTTTTGTTCTCTTTGTTCGGTTCGATCTCTTTTCTTGTGGGTCGGATGCTCGGGCTGCCGGGTGGGTAGTTAGCTCGGTTCAGTTCTCGTCGTGGTGCCGGCAGTGATTTGATGAGTTGGAAGGTTTCATTAGTTATTCTGCTCGTTTGTTGCCCCCTTTTGCCTCTTTTAATTATTTTGTTATCTTCTCACAAAAATTCGGCAGCGTCTCCCCTTGACCCGGGGTGTAAGGGAGATACAGGGAACGCGCCCACATGAGGTGGCGGAACCCGACAATTGGAGATGGGCCCCCGGAGGAGCAACACCTTTATAGGGCCTCGGCAAACGCGAAATAAAACGACAGACTGAAGGCCTCTAAGGGGCATGGACTGGGGCTGGCCAAGGAGCGTGCCGCTAAAGGGGGGGGGGGCTGGAGAGTGTGCCGCTGAGGGCTGAAAAGAGTGTACCGCTAAGGGCTGAACAGGGGAGCGTACCGCTGAAGGCAAACAAAAAAAAAAGGGTGTACCGGCCAAGGGGTGTGCCGGCCAGGGATGGCGGTGTGTGTACCGCTGAGGGCCAGAATGGGGTGTTCCGCTGAGAGCCAATATGTGTGTGCCGCTGAAGGCCAGTGGAGTGTACCGGCCGGAGGCCAAAAGGGCTTGCTGCTGAAGATGGATAAAGGTGTGCCGGCCAAGGGCCAGAAAGATATGTCGCTGGAGGATTAAACGGGAGCCAAGTGTGTGGGCTGGGGGCTTGCAGGCGCTCTATGGAAAGAAGGGGAGCTCGAGGTCAAGGAAGGGTTGCTGGAAGTGAGTGAAGGACCCACAAGGCCAGGCTTCAAAGGGGAGGCCTCACATTGATACTGTGACTTGAAAGAAACCGGAGAAACAAAGAAAACAAGCCACGCACCGCATGCGTTGTGAAGGCGAGAACAAGCCATCAGACATAGCAAGGAAGACCCAAGGAAGATGATTTTCTCATTCATGGGAAGCAAAAGGGGCCGGAGCCCTACACATACATTGCAAAAGAAAATGCCCACGACAAGGCTGTGGACTGAAAGAAATGAAAGAAAAAGAAAACAGCACAGGAGGGGGGAGGAACCGGCTACAAAGGAAAGCCCCTAACTCTCTCTCCCATTACATCGAGCTCTATCTCTCTCTTACTCTTGCTTCTTCCCGGTGATCGCCGGAGGGAGCTCACCCCGGGATGCCTCCTCTTCTTTTCTCTCTGCTCCTCTTTGTCTATCTGTGGGTGTCTCTCTCTCTTTTTGCTCTCTCTTCTCTGTGTTTCTTCCTCCTCTTTTTCCTTTTTTGTTTGTCGAAGCCGAGGTCTTTTATACGCCCAGCAGCGGGAAGCCTTCCGAGTACCGCCGTTGAAGGCGGGAAGGTGGCCTCGTGATGATGGCCTTTGACCTGCCACGTCCTGGGTTGTCAGGGGGGGTAGCTCATGTGGCCCAATGGACGGTTGCCACCTCAGACGGCTCACTGCGCGCCAAGGAAGCGTAGGGCATGGGCTGCACGCCGTCTTGCCGTTGAAAAGCTTCAGCGCTGTGCCGTTGGCGGGATGAACAGGCGTGCCGCTGGAGCCTCTGAGGGCGTGCCGCTGGAGGGCTTCAAATGGGCGTGCCGCTGGGGAGCCAGAAGGGCTTGCCGCTGGGAGCCCAAATGGGCGTGCCGCTGGGAGCCCAAATGGGCGTGCCGCTGAAGCTCGCAGCAGGCGTGTCGCTGAAGAACCCCCTTGGGGGTGTACCGTTGAAGGCCCCCCCAAGGGGGGTGTGCCGTTGAAGGCCCCCCCCAGGGGGGTGTGCCGTTGAAGGCCGCACCGCTGGGACCCCGAGGGGGTGTGCCGCTGAAGGGCTCCTCGGGGCGTGCCGCTGGGCCTTGCCAGGGTGTGCCGTGGAGGCCCCTTGGGGCCGGGCGTGCCGCTGAAGGGCTCCCTAGGGGGTGTGTGTACCCGGGGTTGTTCTGAGCCTATTGTGGGCACGAGTCATGGCCCGTTTGATTCTCTTTGAAGCCCACGAGCTGTGGGGCCTTTTGTGCCTGATTTCTCCGGGGTTCCTTCACTCGGCGCCGTTGCTGACACGAGGCCGAGCAGGGTATCCAAGTATGCATTTTTTGGTGTCCACACTCCCCCCCCAACTTAAATGACATTGTCCTCAATGGCATAAGCAGTAGACAGATCAGAGAACAAGTAAGGAGACAATATGGTTGGGATGGAAGGATACAACCTGATGGTCGGGGCAAAAGGATGAGGGCTTCGTTGCGTTGTGGCCTGACAACGGGAAAACAAACACACTAAAATAAGAAATCAAATCACAAAAAAAAGCGTGGGTTGCCTCCTAAAAGCGCTAAGTTTACCGTCTTTAGCCAGACGCATGAAAACTCAAAAGGAATTCATACCTGATCACATAAAGCTATGGATTCGCTGGGTGACAACAACTCATTCTCCAAGTAGGGTTTCAACCTTTGACCGTTAACAGTAAAGATATTATCATTTTGAGGGTTCAAAATTTTGACGGCTCCATGGTCAAATGCCTTAACAACTATGAACGGTCCATCCCATCTTGATTTCAATTTACCAGGAAACAAGCGTAGCCGTGAGTTAAAAAGCCAAACCTTTTGATTTTCATGAAAAGTTTTTCTGTGAATATGCTGATCATGGAAAGCCTTGGTTTTAGCTTTATAGATTCTGGAATTTTCATATGCTTCATTTCTTAGCTCCTCCAGTTCATTGAGTTGAAGAACTCGTTGGTTTCCGGCTTGAGTCAAGCCATAGTTGACTTGCTTAATAGCCCAATAGGCTCGGTGTTCAAGTTCGACAGGTAAGTGGCAGGCTTTACCAAAGATAAGGCGATAGGGTGACATACCAATAGGAGTTTTGAATGCAGTTCTATAGGCCCATAGTGCATCATCCAATCTCTCAGACCAGTCTTTCCTATCCGGCCTAACTGTCTTATGTAGAATGTTCTTAATCTCCCTGTTGGATACCTCCACCTGTCCACTAGTTTGGGGATGATATGGGGTGGAATTCTTGTGAGTGATCCCATATTTCTTGAGCAAAGCTCGAAATTGGGAGTGAGTGAAATGCGAACCCCCATCACTGATTATAGCCCTGGGACATCCAAATCTAGAGAAATTATTCTTGCGAACAAATTTCATCACTACCTTATGATCATTGGTCTTGGTGGCTACTGCTTCAATCCACTTTGACACATAATCGACCGCCACCAAAATGTATTCATTTCCAAAAGATGATGGAAACGGTCCCATGAAATCGATTCCCCAAACATCAAAGATTTCCACTACAAGAATGGGGTTTAGCGGCATCATATCTCTTCTAGAAATATTGCCCACAGCTTGACACCTCAAATATGTTTTAGAGAATTCATAAGCATCCTTGAATAAGGTGGGCCAATAGAATCCACTTTGTAACACCTTAGCCGCAGTCTTCTTGCCTGAGAAGTGTCCTCCGCAAGCGAGAGTGTGACAAAAATTCAGGACAGATTGTTGCTCTTCCTCGGGGACACATCTTCGGAAGATCTGATCTGGACCCATATGAAACAGTTCCGGGTCCTCCCAAAAATAATGCTTGACCTTAGCAAAGAAGTGGTCCTTTTCCTGCTTAGTCCATCCACCCGGGATTTGTCTTACTGCCAAAAAGTTGACAATATGAGCATACCAGGGGGTTGAGGTGATAGACAACAATTGTTCATCTGGAAAAGAATCAAACATTGGAGCTGTAACGACCCGAGAATCCGATTACCGGGAATGCCCGATAACCCGAGACTCGCACCGCCACCCACGAGTCCGAAGACTCGGAAGGGTTAGAAGGATGGTGTGGAAACTACACAAGTATCACAAGTAATTGCAGAAATTAAACAGTTATAATATTAAGCAGGAAATAAATTAGCATTTTACATGGTCCACAAAATAACAACAGTAGTCCACAACTAGTACAGAGATAAGAAAGAAAAGTACAGCTACACGGGGCATACCCCGGCTCTGACCTCTGGCACTACCTATGGGCACCCGCACCACGCTGCACCCCAGACGCGCTCCCCCGGGGCGGCGCCTCACCTGAAACACGGTGAAAATACGCAGGGAATGAGTCTCGGAACAAGACTCAGTAGGGATCACTCGAACCCTACCTCGTAAAATGGGAAACCACTACGCTAGCGGTAGGAGAGTACCTCGGAAAGGAAAGTCCTGTACTCCACACAACAAAGACCCTACGGCACGCAAACCGGCACACGTGCCACGGTGAGACAACCGAAGCTCAATGGTTGACCTGGCAAAACTCAAAGGTCAAAGCCACGAAACTGACAGTCTGACACTCCGTACCCGACAAGAGTACCTCCCACTAGAAGCACAGCCGGTAGCATCCCCTGATGTCTTACACCGCACCGCAGGTGAACTGCCTGACGTGGTAGCGCCTACCAAAGGCACGAACACCGAACAAGTAACCACAAACAAGTGACTAGCTGGGGTCACGCCCGTCGACGTGGGTCCAACCGCCCCCAACCACGTGTGCACACACAGACCGCGCGTCCCTGGTCTGGTCCTCTGACCGGTTTCCCCCTCAGCCGGACTCTGGCTACAAGACGTGGGGCCCAACGGTAACCGGTCCACAAACCGTCTCTAAGGGTCAGCCCGTACACCACTCCCTGGTGCGACCAGCACACGCGTACTGGTAGGCTACGACTAGTGGAGGGTCACTGAAGGAGTAGACTCTCAAGTCAACGGAAAACAACGTCCGCATCCGACGACATACAGGGACCACCCCACGTACCGGCCCCGTCGCACGGTGGCCACAGTCGGACTAAAAACGGGGTTGCAACCCTCTCGGGGTAACCAGGCGCCTGACGGTCCACTCCTGGGCCTTCACAAGCAAGTGACGGTCTAGGCAGGACCGTCACATGAAGCCTGACGGTCCGACGCAGGCCGTCACACTCTCAGCGCCAAAACAGAATGTAACGCGCCTGCCCTGACGCGTTACAGACTGTGACGCACCTAAGCAGGTGCGTCACAGAACGTAACGGCCCAGCCCAGGGGCGTTACACTTCCTGGGGGTAAAATGGCTCTGACGCTCCCACCCTGGGCCGTCACAAGGCTGTGACGCGCCAGTCCTGGTGCGTCACACGCCTTGACCCCCAACGGTCAAATCAACGGTCAGAACCCAACGGTCGGATGCCTCTGACGGTCCACCCCAGGCGCGTTACAGGCATGTAACGGTTTGGCGGGGGCTGTCACACTCCCAGCCCCCAGCTGGTTAACAGGGGCTGTGACGCACCCTCCCAGGCGCGTCACACGGCTGTGGCGGTCTATCGGGGGACCGTCACAGCCCCTGACCCCAAAGGCTAACAAGTGCATGTGACGCACCCTCCCAGGCGCGTCACACCCAAATGGCGGTCTATCGCGGGACCGTTACAGTCCCTGACCCCCAAGGCTTAACAAAGGACATGTAACGGCCCCTCCAAGGCGCGTTACATCATGTAACGGTCCCTGGAAGGACCGTCACACGCACCCGACGGCGAAAACGGCACAACCGCCCAAAAACTTCGACCATGCCCCCGTGCCTCCACCGGAGAGGGAGAAATCAAAGGGGAAGACCCCTAGGGACCCCTAGCATGCATCTAAGCCACCAAAACGCGAAATCACGGGCTAAATCCATAGATCGGGCGAGCTCTCCCCAAATCATGGAAAACCCCAAACCCGCTCAATCACGCCCCTCTCGGCCTCCCCTCGGCCTATAAACCACGGAAATGAACGGCAAGAGGCTAAGGAACGTCACCCTACCTCAATGGAGCGATTGCTCCGCCGGATCGTCCCCGATCGCAAGAAATGCTTTGAAAACCCTCGTTCTTCCTTGAGCTCCCACGACCCACGAACGCCTCCACGATCACCTCGTCGCCGCCGTCGTCACCACGCCGTCGCCCCGTGCCGTCTGCAGCCGGAGGGGACGCCGCCGCGGTCTCGCCGGACGAAGAAGAGAGGAAGAGGGGCGGTGCTCACGGTGGGGGAGAAAGGAGGAAGAAGAAGAAGAAGAAGAAGGTGGGGGGAGAGAGAAAATAGGGGGGGGGGTATTTATAGGAAAATCTGGAAAATACCAAAAAATAGAAAATTACATTTCCGAAATCCTCGGGACGCACCGATCGCAACGGTACCACTCGTGCCCAGGTGAACGACCCGGTTCACCCGCAGCGAGGTTCCGAAGGAATTACCGAAACACACATCGGAAATCGGAAAACACGCGCGGAAAAGCCGCGGAACGTCTCCGGGCCTCCGAAACGACTCCGGATCGCACCTATCCGAACACGAAAGATGTCCGAAACGAAATTTCAGACACAACGGAGCTGGGGGCTCCGAAAAATAAGATCTGGGACCCACGAAGAAGAATCCGAGAGGTCCGAGATATTACAGCCCTCCCCCCTTAAGGAATTTCATCCTCGAAATTGGAAACAACCCAAGGGGAAAGAAGAGGAAGACTCACTCAAACAGGTAAGGGAACTGCTGACGCATCTCGTCCTCACGTTGCCAAGAAGCCTCACCACCAGAGTGCCGTTGCCACACCACCTTTACCAAGGGGATGACCTTGTTCCGCAGGCGCTGCTCTCGCCTATCCTCCACGCGGATCGGAAACTCTGGGAGAGAGAGATCTGGAGTCACCTCAGGCCAAACAGAAATCTCGAGCACATGAGAGTCATCGGGCACATATTTTCGCACCATTGAGACGTGGAACACGTCATGCACCGACGCCAACTCAGGGGGTAACTGCAACCGGTAAGCAACCTCACCGATGCGCTCCAAGATCACAAAAGGACCAATGTAGCGGGGACTCAGCTTCCCACGCCGTCCAAAACGCATCACCCCCTTCATCGGAGAAACTCTCAAGAACACACGATCGCCCACGGCGAACTCGAGAGGCTGCCTCCTACGGTCAGCGTAGCTCTTCTGCCGACTCTGGGCTACCAACATGTTCTGACGAACCAAGTGCACCACATCCACGCATTACTGCACCAACTCTGCTCCCGTCACAACACGCTCACCAACCTCAAACCAATCAAGTGGAGTCCGGCAAGGACGCCCATACAGAGCCTCATAGGGAGCCATACCAATGCTCGAATGATAGCTGTTGTTATAGGCAAACTCCACCAATGGTAGGTGATGAATCCAACTCCCCTGCCACTCCAGGCAGCAGGATCTCAGCATGTCCTCCAAAGTCTGGATGGTCCTCTCAGACTGACCATCAGACTGAGGATGATACGCCGAGCTAAAAGCCAACTCCGTGCCAAGAGCTCGCTGGAAACTCCTCCAGAATCTAGAAGTGAAGCGCGGATCCCGATCTGACACGATCGAAACGGGAATCCCATGTAACAACACGATCCGCTCCACATACAAACGAGCCAACTTGGACACGCTCCAGCTGACTTTGACCGGTAACAACCGAGTCACCTTCGTCAGCCGATCCACCAGCAACCAAATACTGTCCTGCCCACCCGGGGTCCTCAGCAACCCCACCACAAAATCCGTGGTCACGTGGTCCCACTTCCACGTAGGAACATCCAAGGGCTGGAGAGTACCTCCTGGTCGCTGATGCTCCGCCTTCACCTGCTGACAGATCAGGCACCTGGCCACAAATTCCGCGACATCTCTCTTCATGCCAGGCCACCAGAACTGTCTCCTCAAGTTTCGATACATCTTCGTCGCACCCGGGTGTACGGTGTACCTGCTCCCATGAGCCTCGCGTAGCACCGCACGACGAATTTGCTCCTCTGCTGGGACGTACAGCCTGCCACGAAACCTCGCAGCACCGTCCTCGCCGAGTTCCACATCAGCCATCGCCAGAATCCGGGACAACTCGGGGTCCGCATGCTGAGCCTCTGTCACCTGACGACGGATAGAAGGAGTGACAGTCAGACTCCCAAGCACTGCCAACCCTGGCTCCTGGGGAATCTTGAGCCTGAAGGATACTTCGGGCACTTGTTCCCAGAGCCTCCACTTCCTCAACATCAAGGCACTGACCGTGACCTTCCGACTCAGGGCATCGGCGACGACATTCATCCTACCAGGCTGATAAGAAAGGGTGAAGTCATAATCCTTCATAAATTCCATCCAACGCCTTTGCCTGAGGTTCAGGTCCCTCTGCGAGAACACGTACCTCAAACTCTGATGGTCAGTGAACACCTCGAACTTCTCACCGTACAGATAATGCCTCCAGATCTTCAGCGAGAAGATCACCGCCGCCAACTCAAGGTCATGGGTAGGGTAGTTCTCCTCATGGGCCTTTAGCTGCCGAGATGCATAAGCCACCACTCTGCCATGCTGCATCAACACAGCACCCAACCCAACGCCGGAAGCATCTGTACACACCACGAAACCTCCCGATCCATAAGGCAAAACTAACACCGAAGCCGAGGTGAGCAATCTCTTCAGTTCCCTGAAGCTCTGCTCACACTCCTCAGACTAGACGAAAGGCACATCCTTTCGCGTGAGTCTAGTCATCGGGGCCGCAATACGAGAAAAATCTTGGATAAACCGGTGATAATAGCCCGCAAGCCCCAAGAAACTCCGGATCTCCGTCACCGACCTCGGCCTTGGCCACTGCATTACTACCTCGACCTTGGCGGGGTCCACGAAAATGCCATCACCAGAAATTACGTGCCCCAGAAAGTGCACCTCGTCGAGCCAAAACTCGCACTTGCTGAGCTTCGCATACAACTAGTGATCTCGCAACGTCTGCAGCACCACACCCAAAATCTGAACGGTACCTTCCACGAGCTGCGACACCACTGCCTCCGCCCTGGTCATGTGCGTGATCTGGCCTCGATCTCTCTGCCTGCCTCCCTCACTAGCTGACCTGGGTAGTGGCGGATACTGTCCCTGCTGCTGCTGCTGCCTCTGCTGCTGGGGAACCTGCTGCTGCGGCGGCCTCTGAGGACAGTCACGCGCCATGTGCCCTGGCTGGTCACACCGAAAATAGATAATCGACGCCGTGCACTGCCTGCCTGGGTGGAACCCACTACACCGTGGACACGGTCCTCGCGACCCACCCACTGATCCCTGACGCTACAAGGGAATCGGCTGCAGTACACTGCCCGATGAAGCTTGCCCCTGATCCTTGGACTTCTTCTTGCCGAACCCTTTCTTGAAAAACTTCTTGACCTTCGTGTCAAAGGACGCAGATCCTGTCACCGACGCTGCCTGTGCCGGCACTCCTGAACCACTCACCGCATGCTGGAAGGAACCCTGCTGCTGGGTAGCCGACTACTGGCTGCGACCTGACAAAGACTGTCCCTGGCTGATCGGTCCTCGGGTCCTCTGCATATCCATCTCCAAAGAAGCCGCAACACGAGACGCTGTCTCTAGATCAGTGGCCCCGTTCGCAATCAGATGGTGCCTCAGCTCCTGCCTCAAATCCTGAACAAACTGCGCGGTCTTCACCCTCTCATGCTCCATGATGTGAGGTGCATACCGACCCAGCTCGACAAATCGGGCCCTGTACTGCAACACGGACATGTCGCCCTGCACCAGCTCCAGAAACTCCCGCATCCGCTGCGTAGCAATTAAATCTGGACAGTACGTACGCTCGAAAGCACTGACAAAGTCGTCCCACTCGACCTGCTCAAGTGGACGAAGCTGAAAGGACGTCTTCCACTCGAAAAATCACCACTTCCGAGTCGTACCCTGCAACTGGTTGTAGGCCAACACCACTCTGTCCTCGGCAGCACTCTTCGCAGAACTGAACACCCGCTCCATCTCATCAAGCCAATTACGAGCCACATCAGGGTCTTCCTGGCCGCTGAAGTAAGGCGGATGCAACTGTAGAAAGTCCCTCACTGCTCGGCCTGGCCCACCCCTAGCTGACGAGCCCTCACCAGCCTCTCCACCGAACTGCTGAGACATAAGCTGGTACATGCCACGGAAGAAATCCTCGGCCCCCGAAACCCTCGCAGTAGCCGCGGCCTCGGTAGCTCCTAGTGGCGCTCTGCTATGCTCCTTCTGGCCCCCCTGGACCCCATGCTGGATCTCCTGACCTCTAGCCGACTGCCCCTGCTGAGAGCGAGTGCTCCGCCTCGGCGCCATACTCGCTCCTGAAGTAAAAGACAGAAAACACGAAAATGACATGGTCAAGAAAAACACACGATGCCCGATGCCAGTGTCAACTGTACATCATTGTTGTGGACAAGTGGACCACTACTATACACTTACCTATGATTCTCATGTAATTCCACAACCGCGCTCTGATACCAGCTGTAACGACCCGAGAATCCGATTACCGGGAAGGCCCGATAACCCGAGACTCGCACCGCCACCCATGAGTCCGAAGACTCGGAAGGGTTAGAAGGATGGTGTGGAAACTACACAAGTATCACAAGTAATTGCAGAAATTAAACAGTTATAATATTAAGCAGGAAATAAATTAGCATTTTACATGGTCCACAAAATAACAACAGTAGTCCACAACTAGTACAGAGACAAGAAAGAAAAGTACAGGTACACGGGGCATATCCCGGCTCTGACCTCTGGCACTACCTCTGGGCACCCGCACCACGCTGCACCCCAGACGCGCTCCCCCGGGGCGGCGCCTCACCTGAAACACGGTGAAAACACGCAGGGAATGAGTCTCGGAACAAGACTCAGTAGGGATCACTCGAACCCTACCTCGTAAAATGGGAAACCACTACGCTAGCGGTAGGAGAGTACCTCGGAAAGGAAAGCCCTGTACCCCACACAACAAAGACCCTAGGGCACGCAAACCGGCACACGTGCCACGGTGAGACAACCGAAGCTCAACGGTTGACCCGGTAAAACTCAAAGGTCAAAGCCACGAAACTGACAGTCTGACACTCCGTACCCGACAGGAGTACCTCCCACTAGAAGCACAGCCGGTAGCATCCCCTGACGTCTTACACCGCACCGCAGGTGAACTGCCTGACGTGGTAGCGCCTACCAAAGGCATGAACACCGAACAAGTAACCACAAACAAGTGACTAGCTGGGGTCACGCCCGTCGACGTGGGTCCAACCACCCCCAACCACGTGTGCACACACAGACCGCGCGTCCCTGGTCTGGTCCTCTGACCGGTTTCCCCCTCAGCCGGACTCTGGCTGCAAGACGTGGGGCCCAACGGTAACCGGTCCACAAACCGTCTCTAAGGGTCAGCCCGTACACCACTCCCTGGTGCGACCAGCACACGCGTACTGGTAGGCTACGACTAGTGGAGGGTCACTGAAGGAGTAGACTCTCAAGTCAACGGAAAACAACGTCCGCATCCGACGACGTACAGGGACCACCCCACATACTGGCCCCGTCGCACGGTGGCCACAGTCGGACTAAAAACGGGGTTGCAACCCTCTCGGGGCAACCAGGCGCCTGACGGTCCACTCCTGGGCCGTCACAAGCAAGTGACGGTCTAGGCAGGACCGTCACAGGAAGCCTGACGGTCCGACGCAGGCCGTCACACTCTCAGTGCCAAAACAGAATGTAACGCGCCTGCCCTGATGCGTTACAGACTGTGACGCACCTAAGCAGGTGCGTCACAGAACGTAACGGCCCAGCCCAGGGGCGTTACACTTCCTGGGGGTAAAACGGCTCTGACGCTCCCACCCTGGGCCGTCACAAGGCTGTGACGCACCAGTCCTGGTGCGTCACACGTCTTGACCCCCAACGGTCAAATCAACGGTCAGAACCCAACGGTCGGATGCCTCTGACGGTCCACCCCAGGCGCGTTACAGGCATGTAACGGTTTGGCGGGGGCCGTCACACTCCCAGCCCCCAGCTGGTTAACAGGGGCTGTGACGCACCCTCCCAGGCGCGTCACACGGCTGTGGCGATCTATCGGGGGACCGTCACAGCCCCTGACCCCAAAGGCTAACAAGTGCATGTGACGCACCCTCCCAGGCACGTCACACCCAAATGGCGGTCTATCGCGGGACCGTTACAGTCCCTGACCCCCAAGGCTTAACAAAGGGCATGTAACGGCCCCTCCAAGGCGCGTTACATCTAGGGCTGTCAATGGGCCTGGCCGACCCGACAGGCCCGCGGGTCTGGCCCGATTTCGGACCGGGCCGCAAGGTCTTTTTTGGCCCGCGGACTTTTAGTCGGGCCTAAAAGCCGGGCCGGACTAGACTCGCGGGCCGGGCTCGGGCTTTGAGTTCGGCCCGCGGGCCGGCCCGGCCCGATCCCTTTTTTTATTCTCACTTCAAATTTTAAAAACTATTTAGTCAAACTTATGTTATATTACTTAATTAGAAATTTAAAATTTCTCTTTTCACACAAATTATGTAATTAATATCAAAATTTTAATTTATTTAGTGAGATTATAAGTTTTATAGTATTAAATCTATTAATTTTTATTATTTTATTTAAGTAGTCGGGCCGGGCCTTAGTCGGGCTTTGAAATTTTTACATAATGTCAGGCCCGGCTAGGCCCGGCCCGACATAGGTCGGGCCCGGGCCGAGCTCGGGCCTTACTCTTGATAAGTCGGGCCCGGGCCGGGCCGACCTAAGCCCGGCCCGGGACCGGCCCATTGACAGCCCTAGTTATATCATGTAACGGTCCCTGGAAGGGCCGTCACACGCACCCGACGGCGAAAACGGCAGAACCGCCCAAAAACTTCGACCATGCCCCCGTGCCTCCACCGGAGAGGGAGAAATCAAAGGGGAAGACCCCTAGGGACCCCTAGCATGCATCTAAGCCACCAAAACATGAAATCACGGGCTAAATTCATAGATCGGGCGAGCTCTCCCCAAATCATGGAAAACCCCAAACCCGCTCAATCACGCCCCTCTCGGCCTCCCCTCGGCCTATAAACCACGGAAATGAATGGCAAGAGGCTAAGGAACGTCACCCTACCTCAATGGAGCGAATGCTCCGCCGGATCGTCCCCGATCGCAAGAAATGCTTTGAAAACCCTCGTTCTTCCTTGAGCTCCCACGCCCCACGAACGCCTCCACGATCACCTCGTCGCCGCCGTCGTCACCACGCCGTCGCCCCGTGCTGTCTGCAGCCAGAGGGGACGCCGCCGCGGTCTCGCCGGACGAAGAAGAGAGGAAGAGGGGCGGTGCTCACGGTGGGGGAGAAAGGAGGAAGAAGAAGAAGAAGAAGAAGAAGGTGGGGGGAGAGAGAAAATAGGGGGGGGGGGTATTTATAGGAAAATATGGAAAATACCAAAAAATAGAAAATTACATTTCTGAAATCCTCGGGACGCACCGATCGCAACAGTACCACTCGTGCCCAGGTGAACGACCCGGTTCACCCGCAGCGAGGTTCCGAAGGAATTACCGAAACACACACCGGAAATCGGAAAACACGCGCGAAAAAGCCGCGGAACGCCTCCGGGCCTCCGAAACGACTCCGGATCGCGCCGATCCGAACACGAAAGATGTCCGAAACGAAATTTTGGACACAACGGAGCCGGACGCTCCGAAAAACCAGATTCGGGACCCACGAAGAAGGATCCGAAAGGTCCAGGATATTACAGGAGCACTCTCGGGTATCACTATTCGGGATAAATGATCAGCCACCACATTCTCTAACCCCTTCTTGTCTTTGATTTCTAGATCAAATTCTTGCAATAATAGAATCCATCGAATCAGACGGGGTTTAGCCTCTTTCTTGGTGAGCAAGTATTTCAAAGCGGCGTGATCAGAATACACAATAACTTTGGCCCCCAAAAGGTATGATCAGAATTTTTCGAGGGCAAAAAAAATGGCCAAAAGTTCCTTTTCTGTGGTGGTATAATTCATTTGAGCATCTGCGAGAGTGCGACTCGCATAATTGATCACCACAGGTTTCTTATCAATTCGCTGCCCCAAGACAGCTCTTTTGGCGTAGTCTGAGGCATCACACATGATTTCGAATAACAGTGACCAATCCGATGATTGAAGAATCAGAGCTTGGGTCAGAGCTGCCTTCAGAGAATGGAAAGCCTCAAGACACGACTCATCTAAGTGGAACGGAGTATCCTTGGCTAGCAGCTTAGTGAGCGGGCGAGTAAGGGAAGAGAAGTTCTGAATGAACCTTCTGTAAAAACCCGCATGGCCAAGAAAAGATCGAATTTACCTGACAGACGAAGGGGGAGGAAGATTGGAAATGAGATCAACTTTAGCCTTGTCGACTTCTATCCCCCTCTCTAAAATAACATGACCCAGCACAATGCCTTCTCTGACCATAAAATGACTTTTCTCCCAGCTAAGCACCAGATTATATTCAATACATCGTGCCAACACTTTTTGTAAATTCTTCAAACAACTATCAAATGAGTCTCCGAAAACGGAGAAATCATCCATGAAAATTTTCAAAAATTCTCCCACCATTTCAGAAAAGATTGCCATCATGCACCGCTGAAAGGTGGCAGGGGCATTGCAAAGTCCAAATGGCATTCTCCTGAAAGCAAACGTGCCATAAGGACACGTGAATGTAGTTTTCTCTTGATCTTCCGGGTAAACGGAAACTTGATTGTACCCGGAGTATCCATCCAAAAAGTAAAAATACTTTTGCCCAGCCAATTTCTCCAAAATTTGATCCAAAAATGGGAGAGGGAAATGATCCTTCTTGGTCATGGAGTTCAGTTTTCTGTAATCAATACAGATTCTCCATCCCGTTTGTAATCTCATTGCCACCTCCTCACCTTTCTCATTTTTAGTCACGGTCAGCCCAGATTTCTTTGGAACAACTTGTGTGGGGCTGACCCATTTACTATCAGAGATGGGATATATAATTCCGGCATCCAACCACTTCACCACCTCTTGTTTGACCACCTCTTTCATGTTCGAGTTCAGCCGACGCTGCATTTCCCTGCTCGGCTTGGCATTGTCTTCTAAGTAAATATGGTGCATGCAGACATCTGGACTAATACCCTTGAGATCTATCACCGACCATCCTATTGCCCCCCTATGTTCCTTAAGGACATCTAAAAGTTTAGATTCCTGAGCGAAAGTGAGGTTGGAGGCTATGATGACGGGCAGAGTTTGATTAGGACCCAGATATGCATACTTAAGAGAATCCGGCAGAGGTTTCAATTCAAGAGTAGGTGGATGATCCAGAGATGGAAGCGCAGGTTCGGATTGCAATAGAGGGAGGGACTCTACCCTAGACTAGGGAGTGATAGATAGAAGAGAATCCTGAAGCATGCCACCCTCTTCTAGGGTGTCCTTGATTGCATCCGGACTTTCATCACTCGTTTCAAAGATATCAACAATATTGCATTCTTCTTCAAGGTCCGGGTACTGAGAAGCCTTAAAAACATTCAATGCAATCTTCTCTCCTCCAAATGATATATCCATCATTCCCGTGGCACAATTTATATTCGCCTTAGCCGTAGCTAAAAATGGACGTCCCAAGATAATAGGTGTGTGCTTTAGATCTTGGGACGAGGCCATATCCAAAATGAGAAAATCCACTAGGAAATAACAATCATGCACTTTCACAATTACATCCTCCAACAAACCTCTTGGTGTTTTCACTGATCTATCGGCCAATTGAAGGATGATAGAAGTGGATTTTAACTCACTCAGATCAAATTGCTCATAGATAAAGGTGGGTAAAAGATTTACGCTAGCACCTAAGTCGAGCAATGCTCGATCAAAAGTGACTCCACCTATGTCACATGAGATTAATGGGGCTCCGGGGTCCTTCAACTTTCTTGGTAAATGATTCATGACGACAGCACTCACATCCTCAGACAAGCGGACCTTTTGAGTTGCCGCCCTTGGCTCCCTCCTTGGAGTGCAAAGCTCTTTTAAAAATTTCGCATATGCCGGCACATGCTTAATGGCATCTAAAAGTGGAATATTGATATTCACTTGTTTGAACAATTCCACTAATTCTTCTTGGTGTACCGGTGGTTTCATGTGAGCTTTCGGCTTTAGAGCATCAGGAAAAGGGACCTTATGCACATAGTCTTGGGGTCCTTCATAAAGTTTCACCTTGCCTTTATCCAGCCTCTTCTCTCCACCCGCCGGCTCCTTTATTTCATTAGCAATCATGGGCTCCTCTTCCTCGTCATTCTCCTCTTGGGCCTCTTGGCCCGAACTATTGCCAACTCCCCTAGCCTGATAAGGATCATCTAAGATTTTCCCACTCCTGAGGGTAGATATAGCCTTGGCATTCTCAAATTGAGGGCCCATAGGAGGAGGAGGCTGAGGTAGGTTTGGTTGAGGGAGAATAGGAGTTCTTTGGGGGAAGCCCGGAGGCTGGTTCCTAGGATTAGCCACTGGCTGGCTAGGAAGTTGACCTACCTCTCTCCTAACATTTCATGCTGCTATTTGCCCGATCTGACCTTCCAACTTAGCAATAGATTGTTGTTGAGAAAGAATGAGTTGTTGGAGTCGGTCAAATTTTTCATCAAAATTGGGCTGTGGAGGTTGCGGAGGAGGTTGGAAGGGAACTTGATTGAATCGGTGAGAAGGATATTGAGGGTATTGGCCCTGAGAAAGTTGAGTTTGCTGATACGGGGCCTGAGAATAGTGTGATGGGTGTTGAGATTGTTGTAAAAAAGGTGCATTAGATTGAGAGAAATTTTGGTGAGATTGAGTTTGGTGAAAAGGAGATGGGTAATGTTGGTGAGCTTGGGCTTGGAATGGTTGTTTTTGGAAAGAGGGATGAGGTTGGGTAGATGAACCTTGTTGATTTTTCCAAGAGAAATTTGGGTGATTTCTCCAGCCTAGATTATAGATGTTAGAGTAAGGATCATAAGGTGGCTTAGAGACACCCTGAGCAGCGAAGATTTATTCTTGGATGAATGGGGGAAGCTGGGCCGCAGTGGGGCAATCAGTTACCACATGATCGGGGCCAGAGCAAAGAGCACAAATCTCGTCATAACTGGGAGCTGAGAATGGTTGAGGTCGAGGACCTGAAGAAGAAGGTTCCTGCCGAGATAGAAATTGATCTAGCTTTTGAGCTACTAGATCAACATTTTCTATCTTCTGTGCCAACAATTCCATTTTGCTCAATTTTTGAGTCAAGACATTAATATCCATCCTATTCTCACTCTCAACGTGGCTCTTTACTTCATAAAGCCCACCCTTCTTAGCAGGCCCAATCGTTCTCTCATAAGATGAGAGCGAGGCATGACTAATCGAATTTTCACTCAGCATTTCAAACAAGTCATAAGCCTCTTCCTCGCTTTTACTCATAAAAGCTCCCCCACATGATGCATCCACCATTTGACGGTAACTATCCGTCAATCCCTCATAGAATACTTGAACTATTTGCCATTTTGACAAACCATGATGAGGGCATTTCCGTAACAAATCTTTCAACCTATCCCATGTCTCATGGATTTGTTCTCCATGGTTTTGTGAAAATTCAGTTATCGCTCTCCTCATGGTATTGGTTCGCCCTATGGGGTAGAATTTCTTCAAGAATTCCTTTTGCATTGCTGCCCAAGTGTCTATAGGTTTTCCCAAGGCTCCTAACCAATATTTAGCTTTGTCTTTGAGAGAAAATGGGAAAAGTGTTAATCTGAGAGCATCATCAGAAAAATTGGAGATTTTCACAGTTGAATAAATCTGGAGAAACTCATCCAGATGTCTATAGGGATCTTCATTGGTATTGCCATAGAAACATGACAACATTTGAATGGTGCTGGACTTGATTTCGTATTGGGCTGCTTGATTTTGAGGTGCTTGGGTATAAAATGAAGGTTGATATTGGTTTGGAAGAAAATATTCCTTCATTTGCTTGGGAGCAGCTTGTTGAATTAGCTGATTTTGGTTTTGGTCCGCCATGAGGTTAGATTGATGGTGTTGTTTGGAATGCACTAACCTCTCAATCTCTCCTATAAGTCCTAGCAATGATAGTTGTAGAGATCGCCTTCCTTGCATAAACTAGGACAAAATGAGAGAGAATGTTTTTTTTTTATGATGATTTTTTTATTTGATTTTTTGATATTTCCAAGACGAAGAGAGAAGAGAATGATTTTGCTTTTCTTTTTATGATTTTTTTTCTCTTGTTGTTTTGTATTTAGGCAAACACAAACAAGTTAATCAAGCAAATTTCCCTACTGACCTAGATGTGCCCTAAACCTACAAATGGGATTTCACAAAATGATTAAAGTGAAACTTAAATTCACCCTCAATATGTCCACCAGCCAGGTAAGGGGTGGGGAAGTGGGAGGATCCCCCTACTTGCGTAGGGACCTAATTATGCCAAACCACTAACCCGCTTAAGGCGTTTGCCGTCCGACCGTCTTGCCTTAGGCACCGATTTTCATACGAGAGTAAACCCGAATAACACAAGAACCACAGTGTGATCCTAGGGCCAACGTTTACTGACTTTTATTTATGGTGTAGGTTATGCAGATATGCAAGGAAAAATATGATTTGCGGGCTAAGGAAGGGTGATGAATTCCCCACCTTATGTTATTTAAGGGTAATACCCGTAGAATAATTTGAAATGAAATGCACACCATAATTTCAAACAAGGGGTTCTTTATGCAATATGCATGCGAGAAGAGGATGAGTAGAACGTACCTTGCCCCTCGCAATCTTCAATATGCAACAACAGGAATTAAACAAATGAAAATTCTATGCTAAATGATACATGACATAGAACATGTTGTGTGGTTTCTAATCTTGAAATGATTTTTTTTATTTTGGTGCAAGTATTTTTTTTTATTTTTAATTAATGAACCTATCTAGCCAGAATAAAAATGTCTGTTGTTTTGATGTTTTTGATTTTTTTTATAGAGTTTTGAAGATTTTTTCAATTTTTTCTAGATTTTTTAGAAATTGGAAAGACAGAACCTGTTCCGACGTTTCTGCCCTTTAGCTTCAGGTATGAGTTTCATCTTTCCTTGATTTTTTTGATTTGTTTTCTTTTTCCTGCAAAATAAAAATAGCAAAATCAATATATAGATATACACATCAAACACAAGAATATCCCAACATGCAAAAATTCCATCTCCGACAACGGCGCCAAAAATTTGATGCGCTCGACAGTCGTCGTTTAAAAATGCCATGCCACACAAATTTCAAAATTTATACAACCGCACTCACTCACTTAGATGATTTGGAAAATACGAGTAAAGTGGTAAATACGGGTCGATCCCACGGGGAGGAAATTTGAATTTAAGTTAGAAAATACCCTTATGTTTTGAAAACCAATTGCTTTTGTTTGATTTGAGTGCGATTAAAATTAACAGAAATGAAATTGTAACTTTAAATAACAAGAGATAAGTGAAAGAAATATTTAGCCAATGAATTGAAGAATGCCGTCGTTTCCTCGCCGAGCCTTGGATGAAGATCCCTCCGCCTTGGAAGTCGACACCGTGAGATGTTCGGAAGATGATCACCGCTTTGGGTGTGAGCGAAACACTTATGAAGAAAGGAACAAGTTTAAAAAACTAAGTTGAAAATAAAACAGAATTTTATTGAAAATAGGGTTTTGAAGAAATAGAAAAACATAAAATCTGGATGGAATTAGAAAAAGTGGAATACATGAAAGTTATAGAGAATTGAAATATGAAGAAGTTTTATGAAGAACACAGAAACAGAAAACGAAAGGAAGATAATGAAAAATTTGAAAAATCAAGATCTATCGCTGCTGGTGAACAGTAACTAACAGAAAAACAGAACAGTAAAGAATTAATTCTAGAGCTCAAACTAAGAAGAATTTGAAGAAGTGGAAGAAGAAAAACACTTAGATCTACAAGAGAGGAAGAACTTTTATGAAGAACTCAGAGTAAAATTATGATTTTAAAGGCTTCAAAATGATAAATTGGTGGAGACTATCACTTCGGATGAACAGTACATACACATGACATCACTTAAAAATAATGAGAATAACTTTTAAACAGGAAGAAATTAAAAGAAATGATGAAAAGAGAAGTTGAAGAACACTTACAGATGGACAACTTTTTAGAAGACAAGAAATTTAAATGGAGATCACATAATAAGTTATGAGACTAAGAAGAGGCTGAATGCTTAACTAAAACTTTTCATTAAAATAAATTGAACTTACAAAGCTTACATCAAAAGTCTTCAAACCAATACCTTCTAACCCTAAAACAAAAAGGCAACAAGAATGAAACTTAAGAACACAAAGCACCCCTTACAAATTCTTCATAATCCCCTTGCTAGCTACTCCTCTCTCCCTCCTTTGCATTACATTGAAGCCCTTTATATAGGGTAACACAACAACCCCTTAGGAAATGTGAACACTCTTGCCAATGTGAACACCCAATTGCTGCATTTGTTGACTCCAAATTGTGTGCTAGCATGTGCTTCACACTTCTCTATTTTTTTCTGATTTTTTTTTAGAATTTTTCTGGCCTTTTTCTCTTCTTTTCCTCTTCCTTTCTCTCTCTTTCTCTCTCCTGGCCGGCAGCGTGCGCCGCGCGCCTCTCTCTTCCTCTCTCTTTCTCTCCGCGTGGACCGCGTTGCGCCGCCGCCCGCGTGTCTTCGACGCGTGGCCGCGTGGTGCTTTGCGCCCGTCGCCTGTCAGCCTCAGGTTGACCGCGCGTGAGGCGCGCGGTTTTGACCACGCCCCCCCCCCCCCCCCCCTCATCGCCCGTGCCCGCCGCGAAGGCGGGAAGGGGGGGGGGGGGGGGGGGGGGCGCTGCGGTTTATATATTATATATATATTATATATTTATTACATATATATTATGCATTAATAGCTTTAAAAATCCGTAAAAATATCAAATAAATTCCCTTTTTTTTCTATTCTTTTTGAACAACTCCTTGGGCTTTTGGCCCAGTTCAACATATAATTTTTTTTCTTTATATTTATTTCTTGTATCTTCCCTCGTACCGAGTGCCTGCATAAATAAGTAAAAATAGTTATTAAAATTATTTAATTTCTAAAAATTAATTATGTGACGCTAAATTACAAGTAAGCGTGATAAGTGTATATTTATTATTATTAAATCCCATAAAAATATAAATAACATGAATTAAGATGGGAAAATAGACACTTATCAGTCGTCGGCAAACCTCTTGCCTTTCTTTTGGCAAAGTTTTTATCAACATGTCTGCCCCATTGTCATCTGTGTGAACTTTTTGAAACTTCAGTTGCTTCTCTTCAAACATATTTCTGATCTAGTGGTATCTGACATCAATGTGCTTTGACTTGGAATGAAGAGTTGGGTTCTTGCACAAGTGGATGACGCTTTGGCTGTCACAGAACACCACATAGCTATCTTGTTTCAGCCCCAATTCATATAAGAATTCTTTCATCCACAACATCTCTTTGCAAACCTCTGTAACAGCAATATATTCCGCCTTTGTGGTGGAGAGAGTAATACACATTTGCAACCTGGATTGCCATGACACAGCTCCCCCTGCAAAAGTAAGAACAAAACCTGATGTGGACTTCCTTGTATCAATATCCCTTGCCATATCTGCATCTGTGTAACCTGTCAGAACAGGTGGTCCACCCCTAAAACTTAAACAAATTTTGGAGCTATCTCTCATATATCTAAGGATCCAATTCACTACTGCCCAATGCTCTTTTCCTGGATTTGCAAAAAATCTACTAGCAACACCGACTACATACGCTATGTCTGGCCTCGTACATACCACTGCATACACCAGACTTTCGACTGCTAAAGTATAAGGGACTTTCTGCATTTTCTCCTTCTCCTCTTCATTTGTTGGACTCTGCTCTGAGCACAACTTAAAATGACATGTAAAAGGAGAACATACTAGCTTTGCATTGCTCATACTGAACCTGTCCAATACCTTCTCAATGTATTTCTCCTGTGACAACCATAGTTTCTTGACTTTTCTGTCACGAGAAATCTGCATGCCCAGTATTTGCTTTGCTGGCCCCATGTCCTTCATTGTAAAGGACTTGCTAAGTTCCTTCTTTAGCCTGTCAATCATAGACATATCTTTTCCAAGGATAAGCATGTCATCAACATATAATAAGAGAATAATGAAATTCTCACCAAACCATTTGATGTATACATAATGATCTGAAACCGTTCTTTTGTATTAATTTTTAGCCATAAATGAATCAAACTTCTTGTACCACTGCCCTAGAGCTTGCTTCAGCCCATACAAGCTCTTTCTCAGTCTGCAGATAAAATTTTCTTTACCTATGACTTTGAATCCTTCTGGTTGCTCCATATACATTTCCTCTTCTAAATCACCATGGAGGAAAGCTGTCTTCACATCCAGCTGCTCAACCTCCAAGTCCATGCTAGCAGCAAAACCTAGAGCAACACGAATAGAAGACATTTTTACAATAGGAGAAAAAAACTCTTCAAAGTCAATACCTTACTTTTGACCAAAGCCTTTTACAACCAATCTGACCTTGTATTTTGGTTGAGAACATTACTCCTGAGTCTTCAATTTGAAAACCCATTCGTTCTTCAATGCCTTTCTTCCATTTGGTAGTTGCACCAAATCATAGGTGTGGTTCTCCTGTAGAGCATCCATCTCTTCCTGCATAGCTCATAACCACTCATTCTTCTGCTCACTTTATATTGCTTCTTGGTAACACTCTAGTTCATCGGCATCAGTAAGCATTACATACTCATCTGTAAAATACCTTTTGGAAGGCTGATGTTCTCTAGAAGATCTTCTCAGCTGAGGTTCTATACGAGGTTGCTCTTCATCTACTTCCTATTCAACATGTTCTATAGGTAAGTCAGCATCTGCCTCTACATCATCTTCCTGCTGATCTCCCCCATCACCCTGACATACTGGCGGAGAGACTGGATCACAATCTACTAAGCCTTCTTCAGAAGCCTTGGCTGGTACCTTTTTCTTGAAGTCTTCAAAGGTTTGATATTCAAAGAAGATCACATCTCTACTTCTGAATACTTTCTACTTTTCTGGATCCCAAAGCCTGTAACCAAATTCATCACGTGAGTACCCAAGAAAAATATATTCTTTTGTCTTATCATCCAACTCAATGTCTGGAATATGTGCAAAAGCACGGCAGTCAAACACTCTCAAATGCTTGTACAAGACATCTTTTCCTGACCATACGTGCTCAACAATATCACCATCTAGAGCTGTACAGGGTGACAAGTTGATCACATCAACTGCGGTCCTCAATGCCTCATCCCAAAATCTTTTGGGTAGCTTGGCTTGTGAAAGCATACATCTGATATTTTTCATGATGGTGCAGTTCATCCTCTCTGTAATTACATTGTGCTGAGGTGTACCAGGAATTGTCATCTTCTTATACTGAATGTCCTGTGACCTGTAATAAGCATTAAACGAGCCTGTATACTCACCACCATTGTTTGACCTTATGCATTTCAGCTGTCTCTCTGTCTCCCTTTCAACCATGGCATGAAACTCTTTGAAAATATCAATAACATGATCTTTAGTCTTCAAAGTATAAGCCCAGACTTTCTTTGAAAAATCATCTATAAAGGTGACAAAGTAAAGTGCACCACTGATACCTGGAACATTAACTGATCCACCAGGAGTTTTTATTTTTAAAGGGCCACATACATCTGTATAGACATGATCCAAGGCATGCATCTTTCTAGACAATGCAAGACTAGTAAAGGAAACTCTATGTTATTTTTCAGCCAAACAATCAATACATGAGTTCAGATGTGTACATCTGAAGTCTGGTAGGACTTCTTTCTTGGAAAGAACCTGTAATCCCTTCTCGCTCATGTGTCCTAGTCTCCTATGCCACAACTCCATGTTGGAATCTTTCTCAGTAGCATTCAACTGATAACCACAAGCTTGAACCTGCAACATGTATAAGGTATGTCATTTCTTTCCAGTAGCAACAACAAGAGAACCCTTGCTAAGCTTCCATTTTTCCTTGTGAAATCTGCTATCATAGTTTTCATCATCTAGCTTTCCAACTGAAATTAAATTCAGCATCAAATCAACCACATGCCTCACATCCCTAAGTACCAACTTGCAACCAAGATTGATCTTTATATGAATGTCGCCCATGCCAATGATGTCTGCTGTCCCATGGTTACCCATCTTGATAACACCAAAGTTTCCAGCCTTGTAAGTAGCAAAGAACTCCCTCCGTGGTGTAGCATGATAAGAAGCACATGTATCAATTACCCACTCAAGGTCTTGACACACGCAAGAAAAAATATCATCAGAAGTAGACAAAATCAGATAATCATCACCTTGCGCTGTAGCTGTGACATTGTCCTTTGACTCTGCATTCTCTACTTCTTTCCCATTTTTCTTGTTCTTCTTTGGTTGCTTGCGTTGATTCTTGAAATGCCCTTTTTCTCTACAGTTGTAGTAAGTAATGTCCTTCCTCGGCCTTGGCTTGCTTCTGCTCTTCTGTGAATTTTCTCTCCCTCTGGACTTTGACCTTCCCCTATTCTCTGAGACAAGTGCCTGTGAATCACTGTGAGAAATTCTTGAATTCTTCTTCTCAACTCTTCATTCAACAGACGGCTTGTTACTTGACTCATGGAGACAACTCCATCTGGTGCAGAATTGCTGAGAGAGACCACCAATGTCTCCCAACTTTCTGGCAACGAGCTGAGAAGTAACAATGCATGCAACTCATCATCAAGAGACATCTTCATAGAGGATAACCGGTTAGTGATACTCTGCATTTCATTCAAGTGCTCAGCAATAGAAATGCCCTCTTTAAACTTCAAATTTACAAGTTTTCTAATCAGGAAAGTCTTATTTCCAGCTATTTTTCTTTCATAAATATTCTCCAACTTTTTCCATAGAGAGTATGCAGAACTCTCAGTGGAAACATGATGAAAAACACTATCATCAAGGCACTGTCGAATAAACCCGACAGTCTTTCGGTCTAACATTTTTCAGTCATCAACTGATGTTGTTGCGGGCTTTCCACTATCTCCTTTCAATGGACCATACAGATCCTTGCAATACAAGAGATCCTCCATTCTTAGTTTCCATGTCATCCAGTTATTTCCGTTCAAACTAATCATGCGGGATGAGTTACCGGCCTCCATGTTTGCACACAAATAATGAAACTGATCTATATAGGCTCTGATACCAATTGAAGGGAAAAATCCCAAACTTATGTGTACGAACAAATCTTGAGACCGACCGTATCACGCAGCGAAAAATTAATTGGAACAACACACATCACATGGAACACAAGATTTACGTGAAAAACCCCTCCAATGTGACGGGGAAAAACCACAGGCAAGCCAGAGGAGAATATTCACTATGAAAATAATGAAAGTACAGATTACTCAAAGTCTCTTGCCAAGACTTGAGTTAGGATTACAAGAGAAAAGCTAGGATTCAATAACAACTGAACTCTCCTACTCGATCACAGCAGAACCTACTGTAAACATGATCTTCGATGTAGTGAGAAACATGTTCAGTTGATGGAGATCTTCCCTTCTTGCTGTCCTTCTCCTCTAGCAACCCCTTCTTCCCGGAGCTACAGTAACCCCTTCTCTTCACCCTTGATAGCCACACTAGATCTCTCCTTATGTGTTAGGTTTTTGACCCCAATAAGATGTTTTATACATCTAGGGTGGTCAAGAGACAACCCTCAAGTCAGATCCATCAATCATGGCAGATCCCATGACTTTTGGATTAAACAAACCAAAGATATTATCTCTTTTCGACCATAGGAAACAAGTCAAAAATGACTGCATCAGGACGGCCGGTCGACCGGACCCATAGGGGGTCGATCGGAAGTTCTCTACTGCTGGAAGCCAACCTCGTGACAGTTCCGGTCCATCGGCCCAGTGGCGGCGGTCGACCGGCAATCTTCAGATAGAAACGGAATTACCTTCTGTCAGTTCCGGTCGACCGGCCTAGTGGCGACGGTCGACCGGCAGTGCATGGGGTGAAAAAATAGAAATGGGCCATGGGCCCAACAACCTACCGGGTCCAAATCTTCGCAGTGCACTCGTTCTCCTGTTTCGCAAATGAATAGATATTATTACAAGACGTTCTTTTAATCTGAGTTTTGTTGAACGGGAGGCAGTGGCGAGCAAAATGTTCATGTGTGGCTGGGATAATGATGTGAAAGCGCTCATCAGGTTTTCCTTCTGGTGCATGTTTCATCTCCAGCTGTGGCATGCGGTGGGTTACGCGACCAGGCATGGCGACCCAAAGCAACGGATCGAGAGCCAGTTATGGCGTCCGAATATCCAGCTTTACATCACATATTCTACCCCACACACAGCCTTCGTTTCTCTCTCTCTCTCTCTCTCTTTCCATGGTTGTAAGAAGAAGAGAAACGTGAGGGGAGCACGCAGAGCAGGAGGATGATAGGTCAGGTGTCACATCTGGGCCCCATGGCTTCTGGGGTTCTCTCCCCTCACCCATGCGTTTCACGGGACTGGGCTACGGCAGCTCGCAGCAAACAATGCAAGCTGCCATGGAAATCCACCTGCAGGCTACGTATCTTCCCCTGCTTCCCGTCCAGACCTGGATACCAGATGTTAACTCACAGCACAACTAACGTCAAACTCCGTTGGCGAGAGACCACCTCTCTCTCTCTCACACACACACACACACACACACACACACACACACACACACACACACACACACTTTCAATGGATTCAATCACAAACCAAGATCCATGGGATTTGGTATCAGTGTCTTAATACGAACACACACAGATATGACGCGCGCTTCCCGAGTTGCAGAGAAAAGGAATACGAAGAGGAGTAAGCAGCAGCCTTAATATCGAGGAACAAAAAAGATAGATCTTTACCGCACACACGTCCATGACCCTCCCCTCCTTCCGTCAAAACCTTCACTTCCCACCTGACACTGCGAGCATGCAGCAGAAAAGAAGACACTGCAGGCCGGGAGGGAGAAGAGAGACTGCAGTATCCACTAATAATACATGGGGAAAAGGGCATTGGAAGTTCTATGAAAGCACAAGAACAACACAAAAGAAAGAGTCTAACAATGAAACAAAAAGACGCAGACCAAGCCGAACTCTCACCACAATGCAGAGAGTGAAACAAACGAAAGAAAATTAAAGCAAACAAACAGAAAGAAGAAGAAGACCAACATTAACTTCTCCATCGATGGCTAGCTCCTCTCCTGCTGATCTGCCTGGACCTTATTCTCTCTCTCTATCGCACAGGCCAGTAATACTGATGGAACTGGTTCGGAGGGTTGCGGTACCGGGAAGTCCCCGCGCGGCCCGCGTGCGAGGTCCACGTCGCGTCCTCCGCCGGCACCTCGCCCGCGGGGCCGACGTTGTACACCATCTCCGTCGTCGTCGTCGCGCTCGGGGGCTCCCCCACCAGGATCTGCCGATTCGGTTCCTCCCCGGCCGGCGCCATGGTGCCGCCTTTCCCCTCCTCCCCACGTGGCGGGGGCAGTTTCTGGATCTCTAGGCTGGCGAAAGTCGCCAACATCAGCCTCACCGTCCCCGCAGCGATGAGCGGCCCCTCGACCACCCCTCCCATAAGCTCCCCCTGGTTCCCGGCGAGGGAGATGGTGAAGTAGGACCCGATGACGGGCGCCACGGCCGACGACGACGAGGGGGCGGCGGGGAGGAAGGCCCCCGCCAGCGAGAGGATGTCGAACTGACCCCGGAAGGTGAGGGTAGAGCTGCAGGCCGGGTGGCGGAGTGTGACGTCGGAGACGCCGCCGCAGCCGCTCATGACGGAGACGCCCACGCCGCGGCGGCGGGCAAAGCCGATGACGGCGGCGACGACGTCGGCCCCGGCGGACACCTCGAGGACGACCGACCGCATCGCCGCGTTGCTCTCCCGGGTGACCGCCACAGCGGCCTTGGGCTTGTTCTTGGATCCCCGCGGGCGGCCCCGGGGCTTGCGCTGCTCCCCCAACGTCGCCGCAGGGGGGGGCGCCAACGCCACCAGAGCGCCCGCGTTACCTGCAGCAGCAGGGTCGAAGTCGGCGGCCCCGGCGCCGTTCTCTTCCCCGCCCTGGGGAGGGAAGAGGGCCATGGGGGCATCGCCGCAATCCGCCATTACTTCACACCGGAAGAAGCAGCAGGAAGGAAGGAGGAGGAGAAGAGCGAGGTGGTGGTGTGGGCCGCGGTGCTACTAAGCGCAGTTATAAGGCGAAGGAGAGTGGGGGGGGGGGTGCGTGCGGTGGTCCGGCGGAGGGTGCGAGGGGATCCAGCTGGCGCCGGGGAGTTTACGTGGGTTTTGGAGGGGCTTATGGAGGGGGGGGGGGGTGGTGAGGTGTAGTTCAGGATTCGGGTCTTTATGTAGTGGGAGAGAGGGTGACGAAAGTTGGGAGGAGAGAGAGAGGGGATTGGCTGCCGCCTGCGGGCAGGGCGGGGGGGGGGGGGTGTCATTTATGGGGCCCGCCGAAAACGGACTCCCTTTGAGGTAGGGGGAGCGGGTCTAGGGTTTCAATTACACGCATGTACCCTCCTAATCATATTCTTTACATTATCAATATGTATGTACGTGAACATGACGCATGTATATATATTCCTAGCACACAATGTTTGTTCGATTATGGGATGAAATAGCCGATCGAACGTATGTCGAAAGGTTATAAGATTTGACCTTCTTCCATTCCATCGTTAAAAGTGAGTTAATTAGTCATTTTTGACTAGGCTAAGAGGGTTAAACAAGCTCATACTCAACTTTTCCCTCTAACCAATTCAAAGTTAGAGTAAGCAAGTGACGGATGAAAGTAGGACTATGAATGATGGAATATGATTTATTTTAGATGTGCATGTGGTGATTACAAGGAATATGATGATATGAAGTGGAGTCTTATATATATATATAGGGATTTTGAGATCCCCCACTCCCAAGAAAAAAAAGAAATTATGCTTAGTTAGATTACAAAGGAATCTTATAACACAATACTCTTCTGATGTGGTCCATTTAATTGCTCATCCATAGCCTCCTAATTTTTCCATCCAATGATTTTCTTTAAAAGGAACTTTTAGGTCCACTTTGGCAAGTGAACAATAAATGTTGGGAAGAATATACATTTGGCCCTCACATATGGTGGCATCCTTTATTAATTTTTCATTTGAAAAAAGTAATTACAATAAGATGTAGTTTAACTACTAGGATAGCAAACTAAACTCCTTTCTCATTACTAAGGGGAATCTCCAAATAGAAATCAACTATTTATTCGGTTCTTTGACCGAATATATATATTAACTTATTAATATCCCAGCAGCCGTCGAAGGAACTTTTTGCCACTTAAAAGTGAGAAAAAAACTCTATCATACTCACTCTCTCTATTTGTAAGTGAAATCCCACGCACATTCTCAAAATGCTTTTAATTCATGAATCCACCTATTAATGCACACTTTATCAACTAGTGATTCCTAACAAAATTTGAAGATCTAGAGCTATGGAACACACTCAAATGAGAGGTGAATTAGGTGTCGACAATCTTTTATAGTTCTACATGAAACATACAAATGACCATCGTAAACAACAGAGATAAGAGAGATGGAGCCAATCACACAAGAAGACAATGTAATTTTTATAGAGATTCGATACAGCAAGGTGCTGACCTACGTCCTCTTCTTAAGAACTCTTAGGTATCCGCTACTAGAAATCTTAGCAGATCACACACACGCCTGACATGAAGGTGCTGGTTAACCTACCACACACACATATATGCTTTAGCACACGCACTCTTGGAGTAGGATGCTTAAACCCACATACACTACAAAAGCACATGCTTAAATCAAGTCAAGAAAGCACATCTCGTACTAGATCGTCGATGGAGAGCTTCTCAAGTCACCTTTCACGTTCCAGCATAAGAGGGAGGATTCAAGAATTGAAGAACAAGACAAAACACGACACAAAATAGAGCAGCATCAATCACTATTTTCCAGCCCTGGCCCTCCAAATCTTTTCAATAGGATCCTTAAATACTTTTAGGGCACTTTAAGATTCTCTTAGAAGAGTTAAGGAAGTCTCCATCCCAAGGAATAGTCAAGATCCAACAAGAAAATCTAGTAAAGATTGCAAATATGTTGCCCATATTCGCAACGGATTCGCAGGGTTCGCGCATGGTGTCGACATCATCTTAATAGGTGTTATTTCTGCTTGAACCTATCAACTTAGAGACGTCATAACTTCTAGTACACATCTAAAAAATATGATCTTAAAGTCGTTGGGAAGAGCTGAATAAACACAATATATTATCTCAAGCACTCATCTCCAAACTCAACTCAAAACCTAATCAAATTTCCCATCAAAGATCAACTTTCAGCTATTTAAACACTTGGACACTTTTTCTAGAATAACTTGTTTTCTACACATACACTTGGAAACATGGTTAGTCCAATATGAATAGACTTTGTTATCATCGAAACACAGTGAGATCACAACAAAATCGATATACATTATGTTTTAGAGCCTCATACATTGCCAATATTTGTAAACAAGAAGATATTGAATCTCTCATGTAGGTGTGACAAAAGGATAGCCTAGCACATATATTCTAGGAAGCACCAATTGATATAAGACTTGGGCTATAAGAAAAGCTAGGAACTTTGGCCCTTGTACATTTCAAGGTTGGGGTTAAGAATGTATAGTATAGGTCTGGCTTGTAGGCCAAATGTTCTTTAATTCTTCATTAATTTACTCATTACCTCCTCCCAACAAAAATCAGGAAATTAACTTGAACTCCACTTTTCCTATTTAATTTTCCAATTCCTTTCTTCCTCCTCTCCTTGATCTTTCTTTAAAACTTCATCGAAGAAAGCTTAACATATAAGACATTATAAAGGGTGCATACTTGTAGCATCAAAGATGCACCCATGTTATTGTAGGAGAGGGAGTAGAGGTGGGAATGACAAGCTATATATAATGGGTGCCGGCTATTGCACAAGGGTAGTAGAGAGGCTTGTATGCTTATGAATGCGCCAAAACTGCTGTCGACTAGTCATATATATTAACCCCCACTCAAGGAGCAATATATATGGCAACTTTGGAGAGAAGAAAACCCATGATAACTCATACATTTTCCTTCTTATTCTCCTCCTCTTGTGCCTCTTTTCTTCATCTCCTCAACCTAGGATAAGTCACTAAACATTAGTGTTGCAAGATGGCAACTTGTTGAGAATGCTTAACGTGATGTGGTAGCAAGTGGCATAGCGTGGAAGCCCAACTGGTAGAGCAGTGGATACAACAATGGCGTGTACGTAGTGACGTTAATTAATGGCGTCCAAGGTCAATGAAGGCACCATGCATGCCTTGGCATTTTGAACTAGAAGTCATGCATCTTCTGAACTAAGTCGTCACTAGGTGTGGGTCTCCAAATAATTAAGTCGAAATTAACTGATTAATCTAGGTAAGTACTCCTTATCAATTTTCTAAACTTGGTGTTGCTTTGTGGTACGTGCTCCCTTGACTTCCATGCATGGAATTGGAGGTCAACCTCTTGTCTAAAATTTTCCACAAAGAGAAACAAATTAACGTTAATTAAGTCAACTTAATTGGCATGTTCTTCTCTCCATTCATGACTTCTTTCTCTCAAACGTCCATTCACTTTCTTTGATGCGCTCCAGGCTACAGCATAATTGTGTCTCACATGCTGGGGTTGATGTACCATTTGGCATTGCCCTTTATATATATATATATATATATATTTAGTGTCACCCTATATATTGGTTGTTTAAAGCCCGGCCCTTAGCCGTGTGTCTTGTCTCCCATGTGTTGAACAGTACTGAGGAGGGAGAGCTTTTAATTTGACGCCCTAGCTAGGGTGCAAATTTGCATGCCACCATTTGTTCTTCCCTAGTCTTACCATTAATTGTTCTTCTCCATGTTCCCTACTTCTACCATTGCATGTATGAGAGAGCAAAATCAAGTGAAGTAGTAATATATAGTCATGGTTTCTAAAGCTTAAGGTTGATCGTAGAGCATTGTATTAGAGGAAGGTATGGATCGATAACCGGTGACCTGGACGTAGGTTGAACTGGACCTAGATGAAGCATGAACCCGACTCAAATTAATCCTACTCGAGTTCATCCGTATTATATATGCTTCTATGTCAATTAGATTCTTCATATAATGTGTACTTTCTCCTACTGTGAATGTATCCAAACTGCACCTTACGAGGAATGCCACTCCAAGGTCTTGTTGTAGCAAGAGGATGTGGTACGTTGGACCGTCTACGTCGACGGGTAAAAGACCATCCATGACACGGTGAATGCCATAGGGAGTGAGATGCTCAATGTCGAAGTGCACGATGCCATCCGTGACATGGGCCATCCGTTTCTCATGGGGAGACTTCCAACGAAGAGGTATTCATGCTTTTTCTCGACTCTTAATTTTTCCTCCTCCTCCTCCTCCTCCTCACATATTAGATACGTAAAAAGATCAGATACAAAGCGGATAGTGTGATATTTAAATTCATACGTGATTAATAATCAAATTATTCGTCAGATATTTTATTCAGATAATTATCGAATTAATACGAATTCGAATTCGGTTCGAATTTTAAACAGATAATTGCTAGATCTAATTAGAGGTGAGTCATGTGAGCAGTGTGGGAGCGTCATAGATTATTTTCTAAAAAAAAAAGAAAGAGTGAAAGTTATTTTTATTTTGTGAGATGTTATCAAAAAATTATACTTCATCCTAAAAAAATAGGAGATAACTTATTAAATGGGCGTAAGTTGAGTTCTTATTTTTAAATTATATTTTGAGACAAAAAGATAAAAATGAACAATCAAACAACATATTAAGATTTGAGTTAATTATATATTGGATATGTATATCTTTAGATATTTATCTAAAGGTTCATATTCGGTCGGATAATATCTAACACGGATATCTCAATATCCGAATTCTTATCCGATTAATAATCTAATATCTCATATCCGATTAAATTATCTGTCATATATTTTATTTGAATAATTATCTAATTAACTAATAAGAATTCAAATTAGATTCAAATTTTAAATGAATAATTATCAAACGCCCTAACACACATATGCATACACGAACATATTCACGTCAATCTTGTTCCCATCAAAACTATATATATTGCATCTCCCTCTAATTAACGTTTGTAGACGCCGATGTGAGGCATCACCACGGACCCCATCCACAGCCTCCCCTCCCTCTCCTCGATCTCACTGATAAACCTCAGCTGCCCCCCTCCTCTGATCCGGCCTCCCACCACCTCCTCCAACACCTCGCCCTCCTCCCCCAGCCTCAACGCCGACGCCTTCGCTCTCCACTTGAGGAATCCATATGACAGCCTCTCCACATCAACGGGCACCTTCTTGAGCAGCTCCCCCAGCCATGGCAGAGGGAGGACCCATTCCAGGAACTTGCTCCTCTGGGAGTGCAGCGCCACCCAGAATCCCCCTCTCGGGCTCCTCTTGATGTTGTCGGGGAAGCCGGGTAAGTCCTTGAACACCTCCAGGGTGCCGGCTCGGGGGGTGCGGAGCCAGTACCTGAGCACCCGGCAGGGGATGGTCTCGACGACGAGGAGGAAGGAGCCGTCCCTGCTCAGCGCCAGCCCGTTGGGGAACGACAACCCACCCAGCAGCACCTGCAGCTCCCCCGTCGCAGGATCATACCTCATCAACCTCCCCGTTCTATCTCCGCTTATCGTCGCCAAGATGAACTCCCTGCACATTAATTAATCAATTAATTAAATAACCGGCACTGTGTCCTTGGTTCTGAAGCTTAATTTCTCACTAAACCCAATGATCAAAACCGGCCATTACAAATATATATATATATATATATGATCTGCAGATATATGGATGATGTCCTATACGTACGTATACGTACGTACCTGCGTGGGAAGCGGGTGCTGCTGTCGGTGAAGTAGACGGAGCCGGTCTCCTGGTCGACGTCCACGCCGTTGGTGAAGCGAAAAGGGACGCCCTGGGCCTCTGCGGCGAGCACCTTGGTGTGGTTCCCGCCGGCGGCCACGGAGAGCAAGCCCAGGTAGGCGTCGGCGACGTAGAGCTCGCCGGTCTTGTGGTTAAACTGAAGCCCCAGCGGGCGGCCGCACAGGTGCTCCCTGCTAGAGCCGTGGGAGCCACCGCAAAGCTCTCTCCTCCTGGAGAGAAACCCATTAATGGTCGAGGCTGTCAAATATTCTTTAGCAACTCTGCTTGCAGCTGCTTCGATCAACATTGTTCAGAAAAAAAAATAGTACGAAGGGTCCTGTCCATATCCATGGACGTAGGCTTATATAGATCTTCGGGGAGGAAGTGGGCGTTACAGCATTAATTGATCGATCGAAGTGACTACGTACATCGTCACAGCTCTTGCACAATACAAGTCATATTCAATGCTCTTTTCTTTATTGATGGCGGCAAACTATATATGCAGTTGATCATTAAAACTTTCGAAGCAAGGGATGAGTTTAATTTAGGCTACATGTTATTGAAATTTTCACATATTATATCAGTTCATCACAAAATAATATGGGTGAGAGAGAGAGTTATGCAAATTTTATATGTTCCGTGTACTAAGATCAATTTCATCACAAAAAATATGTCATGGTGAGACAGTGAGAGAGAGAGAGAGGTGGCGTACACGTGTGGTGCGGAGACGGCAAACTGGCGCCACCCGCTGCCTCGACCTTGCCATTGTAGGATCCGGCCGTCAGAAACGCCGGTGTAAGGTCCCCCTCCATGGGCATCGAAAGCGAGGCTCTCGGGTCCCTCCGCGCCATCCAGGGGAATCGGTTCCACGTGGGAAGTGCACCCCTCGTCGGCACCATGAGCACCGGTACTCGGATCAAGCAGATGGAAATGATCGACGGGGACGACGAGGAAGATGATGGCCAGAGCAATGGATAGCAAGAGTACAGGTCTTGCAGCCATGGCAATACGGAAGGAACAAAGTGGAGCAGGACAGCATGGAATCAGAAGCAGAAGATGTTAGACGAAGAAGAAGCTAGAGGAGAGATTTACTGGGCCTGTCCAAACAGGACGGTACACCCACCTCGCAGTGGTTGCAACCAAACAACCTGCTTTTTTCACTCACAGACTATATGGTGGCATTTTATGTACGGATCAGCGCGCGATTACTTGCGGCCCATGGCTTCTTCTAATTAAGTGGTATATGTGCTGGCTGGTGCTTAGCTTCGGCAGCCTTAATTATTATCTGCAGCTTCTCGCGACGTCATAGCCCTCTTAATTTGTTGCCCGCCTGGCATGCGGGTCCCACCCTTCGCCACGTACCACGCGCGCCTTATTCTTTTGTGAAGATGCGTGGGGGCCTTCATGCAACCGGATCGATCGATCACTAGATCGATCGCCAGCTGCCTGTCAACAGGCCTAGCTATAGCTTCAATTCGTCCTTGCGACCAGCCTCGATAAATAAAAATCAGCACCAAACGCTGAGATAGAGTAATTAAGAAAGCATTACTTACATCACAGGGGAAATTTGCATGGCACTTTTAGATTTAAATCTTACCTTCAAATCCAGGTCGCTTTCCCAAAAAAAAAGGGACTAAAATGAAGGATTAGATAGACGAGTTTCATGTAGAGAGCATGCATGTACTCCTCTACCTAGGGATGAAGAATTGGAGTAATATAATTAATCGCCAGTGTGCTTTGCAAACAACTCTGGGTGGAATTCCACAGGGGAACATGACATGGCACTAGTTATTTCAAAAAAAGCTGCGACACCCCCTCCCCTCCCCTCTCGTCCCCGCCCCCCTCACACACAAAACGTAGAAAACCCTGCATGCAGATTGATCCAAAATCCATCTTCATTCCTCTGAAAGAGAATCGGACGATCACAATAGCTCAAAGCACATTAAAATTAAACATCACTTTACTCAGGAAGTCGTTGCGAAGGAGTTGATCGTAATAAATTATTGCTCGACAAATGATCAGATTGCAGATAAACTCACAGAAGCTCTTCCTCGTCAAAAGTTTTTTAAGTTCAGGGATTCTCTTCTTGTATCAGATTTTGCATCAAGGGGGAGTGATGAACTTTGATGCAAATCTGACATTATATGTCGTGTTATCTGGTCTATTAGAACTGGTCTTTGTTTGTTTTGCTGTTGTCCGAGTTTTTAGCAGTGGAACTGAATGTCACCCATGATGTCAACCAGTTTCCGCAAGTTCTCCTTGTTTGCGGTTTTTCGGTTAGTATTTAGTGCTGCAGTCGTTTTCTTCCTATGAAAAAATTATAGACTTCCTATTCTTCTCTGCTATCTACGATCCTCTGTTTCGCCTTTACTTTGCATCTGTCTTGCTGTGGCATAACAGAGCATCCAACGGTGTTTGATTAATCCAACAAATCTCTCCCCCATTTTAGTCATTCATCTTTTGCTCGCAACTAATGATCAGACATTAAGAACACTAAAATTAAGAAATTGTGTCAAAGGTATAATGCAACGTAGTATATATACACACACACACACAGAGACTATGTCTCATTAATATCCTAGTAGTTTTATTCTTTTGAAATATACTTTTTTTGCATGCGCGTTCACATGTATATATTCATATGCCGATATATTCACAAAGACATACGTAAACCTTAATTAGCCGTACGTTGCTCGCGTCTCAAGAACAAGTAGATCGATCGAATACTTCCAACTTCAAATCATGATCTCCTACAGGGCCGGGACCCAGTTCGATCATGTACCCTGTAAAGATAGCCTGGACATTATAAGCACATTCGGAAGTTGATATTTCTTGCTCTCCATCTACGTACTTATTCCAAGTCAATATATCATGAAGAGCTAGATTACGGCATCGTACAGCAATGCTGCAAACGAGGCTGACTGCAGTCTTTGAAGCCGATCGAGGTGCCCCTGACTTTCCAAATTAAACGTGACGGTGCTGATGCGTACTGACCCGGGAGGGAGTCTGAAATGATTTACAGACAAAATATGAGAAGAAAGGAAAGGGGTAACAAGCAAGGAAACGAGGAAATGAAATCTTCCCCCGGTGTTAAACAGAAACAATTTTCAATGATAATGTAATACATATAGCTGGTATAATTGTCGTAGATCTTAGTAATCTTATTCTTGGGAAACAAACTTTGTTGCATGTGCATTTACGCGCGTCTGTATATGCCTATTCTGTTGGAATTTCTGTAGGACAGTAAACACAAAAAAAACACAGCAGAAGAACAACCGGGAGAACATAAACTTTGTGCTGATTAGTGCAGAAAGAACAGAGAGTGGTTTCTAAAAATCATACACTACAGTCAGTACATTCGTCTCTATTTAGAGCAAAAGAAAAGATAACAAAGTGCCCGCTAGATGCGGCACAACTTCCACTACGTTAAAGCACCACTAATAAAATTATCCCTACAAAATAGGCATAACAAACTCCTAAAAATCTGACGAAACAGAGTCTACTTCCAACAGACAGGAAGACTTATTCAAAACATGGATAACATCACCGCATCACACTTCATCACTCCCCCTTGATGCAAAGTCTGAGACACCAAGTAGAGAGCAAAACTTCACAAACTTTGGGTATGTGAGTGCCTTGGTAAATCCATCTGCAATTTGTTCACTGGTAGAGCAATGCTTCAACATAATCTGTCCTTCAGTGACAGCTTCTCGAATGAAGTGATGGCGGAGCTGAATATGTTTGGTCCGGCCATGGCAAATTGGATTTTTTGTCATTGCTATAGTCGCCTTGTTGTCACAGAATATTGGTGTTGCTTGTACTTGACCCTGACCCAAGTCTTCCAAAAGTCGGCGCATCCAAATTGCTTGGCATGCAGCTGCTGATGCAGCAATATATTCCGCCTCGGATGATGATAATGCCGTGGTACTTTGCTTCTTTGAGCTCCATGACACTGCGCCTGAACCAAATGTAAAGATGAAGCCGCTTGTGCTCTTTCGATCATCTACTGCACCTGCCCAATCACTATCAGTAAAGCCAAGCAAATTAAAACAGGTGGTTGGCTTATACCATATTCCATAGCTGGTGGTTGCCCGGATATAACGCAAAATGCGCTTTGCTGCTCCCAGGTGATGCATGGAAGGACTATGCATAAACCTTGAGACTAAACTGACAGCAAACAAAATGTCTGGGCGTGTGTGAGTCAAGTATAATAACCCACCAACTAATCCCCTGAACAATGTGTCATTGGCTTTAGCAGTCCCATCCATGAGACTCAATTTCTCACTTGCATTCATTGGAGTGGAGAAGGCCTTGCAATTCTGCATATTATATTTCTTGAGCAGATCCAATGCATATTTTTCTTGGGACACAAAGATGCCATCATCAGTTTGTACAATATGAAGGCCAAGAAAGAACTGCAATAAACCCAAATCTGACATATCGAATTCACTCATCATGCTATCCTTAAACTCATTAATGAGGAGATCACTTGAACCAGTGTAAACAATGTCATCAACATAAATGCAAACAATAAGCATAGCAGCTCCCTTTACCTTCAAATACACAGTGGGCTCACTTTCACTCCGATGGAAATCATTTTTGTGAAGATATGAGTCCAATCTTCCGTACCATGCTCTCGGTGCTTGTTTAAGGCCATAGAGAGCCTTTTTCAACTTGTACACTTTCTCTTCCTGCCCACTAATGACAAATCCCTGTGGTTGCTCTATGTATACATCTTCTTCTAAAGTGCCATTCAGAAAGGCTGATTTAACATCAAACTGAAAAACTTTCCATTTCATGTGAGCTGCTAATGCCAATATCATTCTAATAGTTTCAAAACGTGCAACCGGAGAAAATGTTTCAAAGTAATCAATTCCATGCCTTTGCACATAACCTTTCACTACTAACCTGGCCTTGTGCCTTTGCACACTTCCATCAGCATTACACTTCACCTTGTAGACCCATTTCACACCAATGGGATCTTTTCCTTGTGGCAAGTCTACTAGTTCCCAAGTATTATTTTTTTCTATGGCAGCCAATTCCTCCTTCATAGACTTTTCCCACTCTTCCTTGCCACAAGCCTCCTCATAGCATGTCGGCTCTGTCACCATGAGAGCAAAAGTACAAGAATCATAAATCTCTTGCAAGGAACGTACCTTTCCCGGAGGAGTATCACTGTCAAGTGAGGCTTCACTGTCACCACTACATGGGATGGTCACACGTGCTGGGGTAGATGGGACTACTGACGAGCTCGGTGAAGATGGAGCATGCGATGCAACAGATTGAAGAGGTGGATAATCTGCTTCTAAAGAGGCTATGTGCTGATTTTCTGCTTTTGTCCATTTCCAAGAACCATTCTCATCAAAAATAACATCACGGCGGATAAGTAATGACTTGGTTAATGGATTATATAGTCGATAACCTTTTGTTCCATTACTATAACCCACAAAAATGCATTTCTCACTCTTCTTATCCATTTTGCTGGGATCACTTGAATCAAGTAAAGAATACGCAATGCAACCAAAAATTCTTAAGTTACTCACATTGGGTTTTTGCTTCCACCAAGCTTCATATGGAGTCATATTACGCACTGCTTTTGTTGGAGAAATATTGAGAAGATGCACTGCCGTAGCCACCGCTTCAGCCCAAAACTCATTTGGTAGGTGCTTCATACTCAACATGCTGCGAGCCATCTCCACAACAGTTCGATTTTTTCTTTCAGCAACTCCGTTTTGCTCAGGAGTTTTCCTCACTGTTAGTTGCCTGTGAATGCCATGTTGCTTGCAAAAACGATCAAATTCAGCAGATAAAAACTCACCTCCTCGATCAGTGCGAAGAGTTTTGATGACATGACCACACTCTTTCTCTGCAAAAACCTTAAACTCCTTAAACTTTTCAAGTGCTTCTGATTTCTGAGCAAGAAAATATACCCAACTCATACGAGTAAAGTCATCGATAATCAATAAAAAATATCTACTCTTATTTAGAGATGGAGTTCTCATCGGGCCACAAATATCTGCATGAACCAAAGCTAAAGGGTCTTTGGCTCTCCAAGCTTTTCCAACCTGAAATGGCAATCGATGTTGTTTCCCGTATACACAGGCTTCACAAACATTAACACAAGAGGTAACAAGAGGTAGCCCACTAACCATCTGTTTTTGGTTCAATAATTTCAGTCCATTGAAATATAGATGCCCATATCGTGCATGCCATAGTCGAGACACATTTTCCAAATCAGAAATTAATGCACATTGATCACGAACATGTGATAACTCAAGTGGAAACATTCTATTTCTGGTCATGGGTATCTTCATCAGTGGAATAACAGACCCCTTTTCTTTAATTTCACATGCATCATCTTGAAACAAAATAGTATACCCTTTCTGTAATAGCTGACCCACACTAAGCAAATTATATGCCAACACAGGAACATAGTAAACATCATGGACCAGCCTTACAATGCCTGACTCATTTTTAATTGCAACTGTCCCCTTACCTTCAATCTGGACTTGCTTATTGTTTCCAAGTTTGACTTGCAGTTTCATCGATTCATCAATGTTTTGGAAAAACTTCTTCACACCTGTCATGTGATTACTACATCCGCTGTCCAGAAACCAAACATCATCAGTCAGACTTTCCTTCAAATCAAAATGAGTAAGGAAAAGGTTACCATCTTGTTTCTCTTCAGCAACATTGGCTTGCTCCTTCGCTTTGTCCCAACAATATGGTTCAGTATGCCCATGTTTCTTGCAATAATCACAATATCTATTCTTATTATGTTGCTTCTGGTTATTATTATCTGACTTGTTTCGACTGGGCTCGGACTTGCCACGACCTCGTCCACGGCCACGGTAGCCACCTCTACCGCGTCCTCGACCTGCATGCTTTTGGCCATAAGTGTTAGCATCATTTTTCTCTTTACTATTGTCCTCCAATCTGACCTGAAAAGCCTGCTCATTACTCTTTTCTGTTGACCTGTTAATTCTTTCCTCATGACCCAAAAGAGAACCCAACAGTTCACTAATAGTATAAGATGTCAGATCTTTAGATTCCTCAATGGCAGTGACAACATAATCAAATTTAGGTGGAAGGCTTCTCAGGAGTTTTTCAACAATCTTTTGGTTACTAACATCCTCTCCATAAGTTCTCATTTGATTTATAATCACTGAAGCTCTTGAAAAAAAATCTTGCACAGATTCATTTCCTTTCATAAATAAGGTCTCAAATTCTCTACGAAGGGTTTGGAGTTTCACAGTTTTTACCTTCTTATCGCCATGGAATTCTTGCTTAAGAGTAGTCCAAGCTTCGTTTGCTTTAGTGGCATTGGCAATCCGGGGGAAGATAGCTTCTGTAACCGCTTGTTGCAAAATAAGTAAAGCCTTTGCATCCTTCTTACGGAGCTCTTTCAGATCTGTTTTTTCTGCTGCCTTAGAACTCTCCACTTCTGCATAACCATTTTCAACTAGATCCCAAAGATCTTGTGAAATAAAAAATGTCCTCATCTTGATATTCCAAAACTCATAATTTTCCCCATTGAAAATTGGTACCAAAGATTGTGAGAGGTTAAGAGTGGCCATACCATTTGCAGACATGTTGAACACTCTCAGAAAACTTCTGTCGAGCACCTCACGTGCAAGATGAGTTTACCTCTTGGTGAAGCTTCACACTTGCGGGCTTCTATCTCCACAAGGGGCTCTGCTGCAGCAAGCACCTTTTCTATAGGATGACGCCCAGATTCGGTCGAACTTGGCTCTGATACCATAAAATGTTGGAATTTCTGTAGGACAGTAAACACAAAAAAAACACAGCAGAAGAACAACCGGGAGAACATAAACTTTGTACTGATTAGTGCAGAAAGAACAGAGAGTGGTTTCTAAAAATCATACACTACAGTCAGTACATTCGTCTCTATTTAGAGCAAAAGAAAAGATAACAAAGTGCCCGCTAGATGCGGCACAACTTCCACTACGTTAAAGCACCACTAATAAAATTATCCCTACAAAATAGGCATAACAAACTCCTAAAAATCTGACGAAACAGAGTCTACTTCCAACAGACAGGAAGACTTATTCAAAACATGGATAACATCACCGCATCACACTTCATCATATTCTACTCCCAAAAAAATATTATGACCATTCACACACACACACACACACTCACAGAGAGAGAGAGAGAGAGAGAGATCACCTCCTGGTCACAGGAGTCATGGGAGCAGTACTAGAGAGAGATCACCTCCTGGTCACAGGAGCCATGGGAGCAGTACTAGAGAGAGATCACCTCCTGGTCACAGGAGCCATGGGAGCAGTACTCCTGGTCTATGATGATGGGTTGAGATACATTCCTCACGACTATGTCCTCGAACCTGATGTTATATGCCGATGATAATGGGTAATTAAGAGGAAGGCCAAGCCTTTATCCTCACCCCGCTCTTCGCATCAGAGACCGTGCAGTTCCTCACACTCACCCGCCACACGTCCTGCTCGTCCGGATCCTTGCCCAGGCTCCCGACGCTGATGGCGTGCCCGGCCGGGGCCGCAGGTGATGTTGAAGACGGCCAGGTCTGTGGCGCCGGGGCCGACGGAGACGCAGTCGTCGGCGCCGGTGCCGATCAGCGAGCCGACTATATGGCGACGTCGTTTGACCGCGCGACACCGTCGGTGTTGGGGCAGTCTCCGAGGGTTGTGATGGTGAGGAACTGGAGTTTGATCTGCTGGGACTTCAGCAGTTCAATGTTGAAGAACTTGCTGTTCACAGATGATCGATATGCCTTGGATATATATATATAGTTCCCCCGGTGGCCTACCTTAATCTAATGGATTTGTTTTGGTGTGCAAAAGGAGGCATATATGTTAATTAGTTGCAAAACCATAGGTTAATTGTGCCAAAAAGAATGAAGGAACTGAACAGATCGACATTTACCCTATTTTTCATGTTTTGCAGGCATGGATCTAACGTTAATGCATCAATTTTCTTGTAGCTTATTGGTTAGATTTTGAGGTACAAGAGTAGATTTCTATATTTCTAAATTTCACATTTGTGTTTAGTAATTAATTTCTAGAAGGAAAGCAGAGAAAAGTACGTACGTACGTACGAAGCTGAAAACACATAATTAGAATGCATGCCAGCAATAAAGAACATCTTTTTGAGTGAGTCGTTCGACTTCTAATTAATTAAACTGGCCTAGAGTGAATATTCCATGGCAATAAAGAGCTCGATCGATCCTGCGCGCATCATAACAATAATTGTATATATAAAAGGATTTTCTATTATTAATTTCTACAAATTTAATGAATTACCGATTAGTGGCTCAAATCTGACTATTGTGTTAAAATTTTTTATAATCTTTAACATTTTACAAATGAATCTCTGTAATTTATTACCGTCCATGATAAAAAATATTCTGTACAATATTCCATCAAGTGTGTGGAAAAAAATCTAAAATATCATTGTTGACCGTGAACTCTCTCTCTCCCTCACCCCCCTAAAGGTCGAGGGAGAGGGGACCGTTGGGGGGGCGGTCCACCGGAGGTGCAGGGGGAGGCGGAGGGGCACAAGGGAAGGGGAGGGGAGGGAGACTGTCAGAGGTGAAGGGGAAGGCTGAGTGGGACGGGAAGGGGAGGGGAGTGGGATTAGAGGGGGAAGGGGATCGGAGATGGAGGGGGGCATCCACCGGACGTGGAGGGGGAGGGAGACAGGTGGATCGGAGGGAGAGGCGGAGGGGAACACGGGAAGGGGAGGGAGACTGCCGGAGGTGAGGGGGAGACTGCCGGAGGTGAGGGGGACCACTGCAGTCTTGCTAGTATGATCGACCGTGTGGGCGCCTCTGCGAAAAAATTGAAAGACTTTTGGTGGACGACGTGATCGAGAGCCGACGAGAGATGGAGGGGGGAGAGCAGCAACAGCAAGAGGAGCTCATAAGATCGGCTTCCGAGGAGGTCTCTCGACAGTTCAAAACCCTTGTCGACGCGGGCGACGTCGACGCGCTGAAGCAGCTGTAGCACCTCATGTGAGCACTCTATCTCTCTCATGTCAATCTCACCCTCGTCGATATTTTATCCATTGGAACGAAGATTTTTAAAGAGGCTAATCAAGATTGAAACTGTATTTCTTGTGGTTGTTTTGTATCCGTCCAGATATAGATGTGCCTTGGTGGTGCATCTTGTGTGAGGTGGGATGTTGCTCTTGTTGCTCGGTTTATGTCTCTTTTCCTAATTAACTCTATTGATATATCTCATAAAAGAGTGAGAATTGCAGTTTAATGGGATATATTTTTGTATTTATACCCTTTTCTGAGGTCAAGTAGTATTGGTGCTGGGTGGGGTTTTAAGCATTAGAATCTTCGTGGTGCCCCCCCCACCTCCGGATCTTTTTTTTTATTTTTTTTAACTGAAAGATAATATTTGCAAGGTGAAAAATGTGAGAGTCCGTTCTTCCCTTCATTACGGAAGAGACGTGATGTGTCACCTCGGTCATCATACAAGCGATTTTCTATTAATGAAAGCAGTAAGAATATAGAGGAGTACATGCGTAGAGACGACACCTAAACAAGGGGTGGAGAATAACAAATAGCCCCAGAACTCACCCCCTGACCTTCGTGGTCCCCTATATCCCCACCCACTTCTTTCCTTTATGCTCTCTATATATAATATTTTCCTTGTAAAGTGACCGGGGTCGAGTCTCTCCCCCTGTCCCTTGCAAGTATGATCTTTGTTAAAAAAAAACATTAGAATCTTGGAGACGTTGTAAAATGCCTTGATGGAATAATGGGTGCTACCCAGAAGGGGAGCTAATTTTGCTATTGGTTGGGCTTCTTATTCTCTGTTTCTGGAAGGAATTGTTGTATGAGTGAAGAATGTGGTCCCGAAAACTAGCTTGATTACAATGAAATCTCCTCAGTGTTTGTCATAGAGTTTATCATGTCACGGGTGTTTCCTGCGTGGGATCCTTCCATGTTCATGGAGCGATTTACACAGCGCTCTTTATACTCCTGAACATGGCAAAGTGTGTTGTTTCTCATCCTTCAACTAACCAACCTCCTTGAGCCAAAATAGAACAATATGCTCTTCTAGGGTGAAACTGAAAGAATGGTATGGTGGTGGCGTCGGCTGGTACCGTTGCCGCATGCAACAGCGGCGGACAGGGGAGGGGTGATGACTGGAGTGCTGCACAGGATGGCGGACGACGTGTGGTTGGCCGTGGCGTGCGACTAACGGCAGCCCAGTGGCAGGGGAAGGGCCGTGGCGACCAAGGTGGCAGCGTGGGCCATGGCGGTGATCGAGGCTCGACCGGTGTGGTGGCGGCGCCGGCTGGTACCGTTGCCGCATGACACAGCGGCGGACAGGGGAGGGGTGATGACTGCAGGTGGGCGACAAATCGGAGGTTGGCGGGACAGTCAGCGGCGGCGGCATAGGCATGCTGGCGAGGGGAGGAAGGCAATGGCGGTTGTGGTGGTGGGTTTTGCAACGGGCTAATCCCAGTGAAGGGAAGAAGACGGAGGGAGGAGATGAACACTGGGGGGAGGCGGTGGATCAGAGGGAGAGGGGGATCGGAGGGGGCCGGAGGGGAGGGGAGACGGTGGACCGGAGGGGGAAGGGGATGGGGTGGGAATAGGAGGTGGAGGGGGAGGGGGAGGTTGTTGGTATTTTACACAATGCACGCTCTCTCTCTCTCTCTCACACACACACACGACACTTAATCAGAGGTAATTTAATATTTTATTCTCATGGAGTATAAGTTAATTATAATTTATTTAATTTTGGAACGATGAAATGAATGGCATAGATTTATACATATAACGATAAATATTGTAGAGATTTTTAAAATAATAATCAGATTTGAGAGATCAATCGACACTTCATTAAATATATAGGGACTAATATGTAAAAATCCCACATAAAAATTATGACCTATCAAAAAAACCTAATAATTGCATTTATGCGAATTTGCTTAGAAAACAAATTACAGTTGCCCTACATTAATTTGAAAGGGATCGTATATACTTGAAAGACTGGATCATTACATATAAGAGGAGTTTAATTTACTTGCCACCGGTGCAGCGATACCTCCATGAACTACACCTTCCAATACGGTGGAGTGCAGACTTTTTAAGTGCATTTACCGATGGAGGTTAATAAGTGTGTGCAATTAATTTACTGACTCCGGCAGTGCACTTAATTAATTACAAGATCTGCACTAAACTCTATAGCATCATGTGGAAGAAATAAGCTACATGGGGTTGCCTGTCCCATTGTATACACACCTACACTAATTATGTGGCGCCGGCCGATTAGCACACTTGGAGCTACATATTTTATTTAAAAAAATGAATGTACTCGAACGCATTTAATTATGGGTACCTTTTACATCTCTCGCAAAATATTTTTTTAAAAAATTAGACAGGTAATTACTTTTTTTTAAGAATACACCCTCCATGTAATGTGTGACATGCATGTATAGATCATCATCCATGTTCATTTAGCAGTACAGAATTGAAGGGAAACTTACTATAGGAAACTTCTTGTGGGGAACCGCCGTTGTGGGCCAACACCGACGCCCCCTCTGGTGACGGTAAGCCCGTCGATGCCCTCAAAGTCGACCCAGCATTCGTCGAAGAAGGACGCCGGGGTCGGCGGAGGCCATCACCACCCCCTCGACTCGGAACTCCACCGCACAGCGCCACCGGCCCGACGAGGAACGTGCCCCCGGGCACCAGCACGGCGCCGCCGCCCGCGCTGCCGCACGAGCACCCCGAGATATTAGAGGCGAAGGGGAGCATGCATGCATGTTGTGTTAATGCGGAGGTTCCTAGAGACGTGGAGAGGGACGCACGCATGGTGGCGCATGCAGCCGGACCTTGGCGGCGTCGGTGTTGCCGTGGGGGAGGGCGCCGAGGTCCACTATGCCGAGGGCAATGCGCGTTGGTTAGCGATGCAAAATTCTGGGATGTTTACCGTTTGTCTCTAAGAGTCCTTCCCTCTTTGTCAGGGTATATTTTGGTTGAGATTATTTGGAGATTTTAATGATTAAAATCTCTTGTTTAAGGTTCATTGTTTTGTTGGTTAAAAGTTTACCTTCCAAATATATATTATCACGTAGTTGCTGTGTTTGAATAATCTAAAAATCATCCTAAGTACAATTTTAATGAACTATAATGAATTTTTTTGTAAACTTATGAACAAAGATTGAATAGGTCAACTTAGAGTGAGCTACAACAGACATTTGCTTCAAACTTGGACTTTGCAAGGGACAGTAGCAGTGAAAACAAAGTCTGCACGTATCTCTCATCAAACAGGTGGATTTGGGGGCCGGCCGGGTAAGAGACAAAAGTAGAGGAAGATCTATTTTTAGCGGGCAAAAGTCAACCTATGATGGAACAGGTAATTGTATTCAACATTCAATGTAGATATTGTAAAAAAAATGTACCAGAGATATTGCTGGGAAAAGATAAAAGGAACGTATAAATATGTAGCCGAACAAAAAGAACACCGGGCATAAGCTAACATCTCTCTTATCTATCTTGATGTTAGTCAAAATCAAAATGACCAGCCATGTAAGTCACGGTAAGAAAATGCACCGTTGGCGACGTACGCATCGTAAAAGACATTAATTAGCGACGGATTAACGATCGATTAGGGACATATAATAATAATAATAATTATATATATACTTTAAAACTACTAAACAAATAAGATAACATATATGCTTTAACAACTATTAAATAAGTAAAATAAACAAAATTTACAATAGCCTACAATTAGTTATTAGTATTTAATAATTATTATAATAATAAAAGATAATTATACTCTCGTAATTATTATAACGACGGTTGTTATAGAAAATAAATGTGCATTAAAAATAACATAACAAGGAAAAATGATGGCATTACAAACGATGCCTTTACGTTGATCTTCAAGGAAAGAGTTTCTAAATACGTCGATCTAAATCTAACTATTGGATCTAAATTTGATCAAGATCCGACTATTTACATTTACTTAAGATCTAAATAAATCTGATCAAGATATGACAATTAGATTTTCGCCCGATCAAAATCTAATCAAAATCCGGATGGTGAGATGATATTTTTGATATTTGTGATGGATAATATTCCATCGCTAATCTGTCTCTAAGTTTTGTGATAGATATCCTTCTGTCTCTAAAATAGAAGAATGTTTGCGACAGATAATTTTTCATCGCTAATTTGTCTCTGCTTTTGTGACAGACATATTTTCTCGCTAATCCACTGTAAAATTCTATTCACTTTTTTGCAACAGAAATAATCCATCTCTCTTATGTCGTTAAATTTACAACAAAAATTTTTCGTCAAAAATTCATCGTAAAATATCTCATAAATTTGTGATGAAAATATTTTATCGCTAATACATCTTAAAAACACACATATTACAATGTTGATTCTACTTATGCCGCTAATATGCAACGGATTTTATTGTCACCGCTAATCCGTCACTATTTTATGGTGGAATATTTCGTCGCAAAAAATTCATCGCTGATAGCGCTTTTTTCTTGTAGAAAGGTTTAAAGGAGATTTGACAAAGCATTGATCATTCAATAAAGACTCAAGTTCAATTAGGCGATGGGAAGCAAGTTCACGATGAAGGGAAAGGAGTGATCACCTTAAAGCTTAAATCAGATAATGAAAGATGAATCTACGATGTTCTTTACATTCGTGGTTTAACACACAATCTCCTAAGTATTTGATAATTGGTTCAGGGTTATTCAGTTACCTTACTTATTACTGTAAGATTTGAGATTTGCACGGTGATCTAGTTACGCATGTGAAGAAGACAAGAAACAACATGTTTCCATTCACTTTTTAAAGTGTTGACGGCTATGCATTGCATGTTTTCACTAAGAATGAATCATGGTTATGGCATAAACATTATGGTCACTTGCACTTTAGTAGTTTGAAATTGTTGAACCATAAAAATATGATGATTAGTTTACCATTTGTCTTGAGAATGTTGATGATGCATGTGAGAGTTATATCTATGGGAAACAATGCAGTGCATCCTTTCCAGCCAAGAGTTCACGGAGGGCACAAAGAACTACTCCAACTTGTGCATACAATATATGGGCTAATAAAGACTTTGTCATTGGGTGAAAGTAAGTATTTTCTCTTCTTCCTTCATGTATGATTATAGTGGAAAAAGTTGGGGCTATTTCTTGAAATACAAATCTAAGCCATTCTTAAAGTTTCTTATATTTAAGGCCAAACAAAGTGAGTAAAACATTAAAGTCTTAAAGACAGATCGAGGGGGAGAGTTTTTATCTAATAAATTCACTTCTTTCTATCGAGCAAATGGTGTGCACAAAGAGTTGATATCAAGCCATATGTCTCAGCAAAATGACACTCTAGAACGTAAGAACTGAACTATTGTGAAAATGACCAAAAGTATGTTGAAGGCAAAACAACTTCCAAATGAATTTTGGGCTAAAGTTGTATAGATTGCAATTTATTTTATCAACTGGTCTCCAATAAAGGCAGTGAAAAATTAGGCCCCTTTTGAAATATGGTATGGCAGAAAATCAAATATAAGTCATTGGAGAATCTTTGGTTCACTTGCTTAATATGCTCACATTAACGGAGAATAGAGAGAAAAACTTGATGAAAAGAGTGAGAATTGTATTCGCATTTGTCATACTACAAAAACAAAAGGTTATCGATTGTATAATCATATTTCTCAAAATATGCTCATGAGTAGCTAGGGTCGTCATTTGATGAAAATACCTCTTGGAATTGGAAAGATGACCCACACATGTTGAGATATAACTTGAGGACTTAGAAGCTTCTCATCCTCCGTCAGAAGAAATAGAGCAAATTTGGACCCTCAAGTGAATAAATGGGCAACTGTCATACATCTCCAACTTGAGAAAGTTCAAGTTCAAGGGAATGTGTTGCAGCTACATCAACAACCTGTCAGGCTATATTGGGTTCCACGAGTTCGCAAACACCTGTAATAAGTTCAAGATGGGAGTGACTGAAGTTTTCTGTGACAACGAGGGTCTACAAAATCAAATGCAAAGAATCCAATGTTCCATATGGATGTACAAAACACAACGAGATACGTCACCATTTCATTGGCGCCGAAGCTATTTCCCAGGGATTAAATTGCCATATTAATGAAGATCAGCTAGGAGATATTATATATATATATATATATGACAAAAGCTTTGAGCTTTGAAAAGCTTTGTAAACTGAGAAAACTCATTGGTGTAAACGATTTTGCATAAGGGGGAGTGTTATTAAGGTTAATTGATCGAGGACGCCATGTGAAAATTCTGTAATAAATAACATTCCATTCAATCCTGCATGCTAATTAATTAACGTTAAAATGTTATTTGGGGTTTCTACAAATTAAAGATGGAACGTACGGGAATATATAGTACGGCAAGGGGCTCTCGCTAATTAAGTTCCCAGACATATAACAGATAATATACGTATAGCAGAACATGTAGGAACACAGCCCTTCAATATATATAGCTACACTGGGTATTTATAGCAGCGATCGAATTAACCAATGCGAGGAGATTGTGAATTGAAGGGCTAGCCTTAATATATTAGAATGATGTGTCACCACACCCTTCGCATAACGATGAATTTGCTTATTAATTAATACTCTGCATGGAATGTATCATGCATGGACGAAATTAAGCATATATATATGATCGAGCACCAATTAAAATTCTATCTATAGAACTTAGATATAGATATATGTATCTATTGAAGAACCCAAACTAAGATGGGGTGCATTATATTGTTAATTTTGAGAGTACATCAGTACAGAGAGGTTCTCAACAAGCTAAGTAGTGGAACCTTGTGATGATCATCAGTTCGATCTCAACAAGTAGTAGAACCTTGAGATCACGATCCAGCGCATGGGACAGGGCTCGTAAACGCTGTAAAGGTAGCCTGGACATTGGAACAGTTAGACGCCGTTCTCTGGCTTCCAACCACAGACTCCAAGTCGATGTCGTGAAGAGTCACACGGCGGCATGGCACGGCCCTGCTGCACCGGAGGCTAACTGCGGTCTTTGTAGCTGAGGTGCCTCTGATGTTCGCAAACGTGACGTTGCTGATACTGACCCGAGAGGGGAGCCTCTGAAATGCAATGAAATGAAATGAAACGATATCGAGGGAAGAAAAATTAGGTACAACAAGTGCAACAAGGAAACAGGCAATAAATTAATGTACGTACGTAATGTTGTCTCCCCAATTAATTTAGTTTTTCATTTCTGTTTAGCAATAAATTAAGACATCAAAAACTATAAAGAAATTGTTTCAAAGGCAATGCAATATATATATATATATGCACTATAGTTAAGTTGTCGATCTCATTCAGGATTAGTCGTCTCGGTTGTCTCGACCGTCTCAATTTTCTGCTGAGACAGTACGGTATAATATTATCCTGCTCCGTCCCGCCCTGTCCCACTGTGTATATATATACATAATATGTAAAATAACATAAAAAAGTTTATAATTTAGTTAGGTGACTTGTTCTTTTTCTCTCGGACGTCACATATTCAAATCTTGTAAATAATATTTGAGATTTTCATTTTTTCTCTCGGACGTCACATATAACCCACGTATCTGTGGACGGGACGGGACGGGCGATTCAATCCGTCCCGTATCAGTTTCTCAAACCCTGATCTCATTAATATCTTAATTAACTGATCAATTTATTCTTTGGAAATATACTTTTTTTTCATGCGCATTCGCATGTGTTCATATCCCTACCATAAAAAATAAAAAAAACACGTAAAACAGAGAGAGAGAGAGAGAGAGAGAGAGAGAGAGAGAGAGAGAGAGAGAGAGAGAGAGAGAGAGAGAGAGAGAGAGAGAGAGAGAGAGAGAGAGAGAGTTAATTAATTAATTACCTTCGGATGACATAAGCCGTGGGGGCAGTATTCCTGGTCTATGATGATGGGATTGGACACATCCCTCATCACTACATCCTCAAACGTGATGTTGTAAACTGATGATGCATAAGAAGAAGGCCAAGTCTTTATCCTCACCCCGTTCTGGGTGTTGGACACTGTGCAGTTCCTCACATGCACCCCCCACACGTCCTGCTCGTGCGGGTACTTGCCCAGGCTCCCAATGCTGATGCCGTGCCCGGGGCCGCAGGTGATGTTGAAGATGATCAGGTTGGTGGCGCCGGGGCCGACGGAGATGCAGTCGTCGCCGGTGCCGATCACCGAGTGGACGACAGAGACGCCGCTCGAATGCGAGACGTGGACGCCGTCGGTGTTGGGGCTGTCTGCAGGGGCTGCGATGTTGAGGAACTGGAGTGTGATCTGCTTGGAGCCCAGGACTTCGATGTGGAAGAACTTGCTGTTCACAGATGATATGCCTTCGATGGTCCCGCCGGTGACCGACCAAAGTCTTATGGACTCCAAAATTAGCAAGGCATATATAGGTGTTAGTTTGGACAGCAATCTATACATATGCATCAGGCTGTGTGAGAGTTCAACCCAAAAAAAGTAATTTTCTTAATTTTAACCCCTAAACTATTTCAGAATTAGAAAAAAGTCTCCCTCTAATTCACTTATTTACTTAGTTAGTCAAAAATCCTAAACACTTTCGAACCTAAGTAAAAAAATCTCTCTAAGTTATCAATCGTTCAAAAAATAAAAATTCAATAGAATATTCCTTACTCAGCCCCTTTCATTTTTTATTTCTGATTTTACCCTCCCTCTCTCTAAAAATATTATGATATTTTTCTCTTCCCTGATTTGACTATACCATAGTGAGGTTACTCTAATCAAACCTGACGTTACATAGACCAACGGGAGAGGCTTTTTCATGTACCGGAGGAGATTTTGAGGGCTTTTGACGAAATAGGTGGATCAGGGATTTTTTCCTAATTTTGAAAGATTTTCAGAGGTTAAAACTTAAAAATCTCAAAAATAAAAGAAAATAAGAGAACCGGTACTTGCCATATTTTTTCTGTTTTGCGAATATGAATTCAACGTACATGCATTTTTCTTCTAAATTATTGTTTATATTCTATGTTAAAAGAGCTTATTTCTATATATTTTCATTTTAGACACGCTAGTATATTAGATTTCAAGTTATCAAAAAAGTAAGGAGAGAGAGAGCGGTATAAAATCTAAAACACATTAGACTTAAGAGAAAATTAATGGAAAGGGAAGAAAAACTTTCACAATATCTAACATGAGTAGTGTTATCAAAATCGGACGGGTGTCTGAATCAGATAATGAGTTGATTCGGTTCAAACTGATTTGACCGTTAATCGATCCAGTTTGAATCGTGATGTCATTAAAATATTGATATATGGTCCGACTCGATTCTATGACCAAAGACAATAAAAAATAAGATATAATGATCAAAATAAATAAACATACATGTATAATTATTAGTCATGATTATGTAACTGCTAATTATACAAGTACAAAAATAATAATAACATGGTTAAATAAAGTGACCTTAAAATTTTGTAATATTTTATTGGTGTCACTCTTCACAATTAACATTTATACTCCTTTAAACATTGAAACTTTAAATACATCTAAAATAAAATGATAAATAATAACAAATCAATAATAATAAGATATTTTTGTTCACACGTACGTATCATTTTGAATATTGAAATATTTTTATATTTTTTTGAAGATTGAATCTGGTCGAACCGGTTCGGACCGGTTCACCGGTTCAACCGCGGTTCGTTCGATTCGTCTGGTTCTTTAACATTATATCGGACAGGGCCTAATCGGACCGGTTCTCGGACTGGTTCACGGTCGAATCGGTTCGACCGTCCGGTCCAATCCGGTTCTGGTAACACTGAACATGAGCACTGTAGCTTTAAAATATTAAAAAAGACAATCTTTATAAATATCATACCTATAAGAGACAACCTGTGGATAATGCTCTTATTTTACAAATTAAATGAATTTTCTTATCTAAACATATATAATATTATTATTTATCCTTCAACATAAAATATCTAAAAAGTGATATCACTTCCGATCGCATCAAAATCATATCGACGTGTGATATCGTGGACATCACGTTGTAAATGAATATATCAAAGCATAAAACAAAATATTTTATATATGAAAATAGTGCATGCTCCAATATTCAATCATATTTTCTTCTGTATAATGAAATAAATAAGTTAACTTTATATATATTTCAATCACAGTTAATTAATCATCATGCACTTTTTTACTCCATTTCGATGTATTAAAAAAATATAGTAAATAGATTTGAATAATTAGAATACCTGATTTGTAAAATAATTGAAAGGACATCTTTAGTATTACGTTAGGAAAAATATGCCTGTTGTTGTCCTGGATATGAAGTTCAAGAAGAATTTACTATTTAGATATTTTAATGTTAGAATTCCCTTATCAGTCCTTTTTCACTTTGTCCATTTGAGTAATTCTCCCTAGAATTAATTCTCATAATTAAGAACATCTTTATTTGTGCATATCATAAAGTAACTTATATTTATTATAATATATGCCAATAAATAATCTACAAAATAAATAACTTTATAAGTTTAAATGACAAAATATATTTTTAAATCTGTCCTCAAAAAAAAAATTTCTAGTTCTACCACTACTGCATATAATATAATTGGTAGGCTGGTACTGCTCAACCTTAGGAAGGAGGCCTCCATTGCATGTATACTCGAAAGACTTATAATATGTACGTCTTCCACAAGGAACATACTCTGGGAAGGTTCTTGCAGTGCGGTGAATTGGGGCAACCGCCGCTCCCGTGCCACGCAGAATTCCCCTGCCCGTCGAACGTTCCCCCGCCGGTGACGTTGAGGCCGTTGACGCCCTCGAAGCTGAACCAGTAGCCGTCGGAGAAGATGCCGCGGTCGGCAGGGGCCTTCACCACCCCCTCGACCCGGACCACCACGGGGCGCTTGCATGGCCCCTGCATCTTCACAGGCCCCACGAGGAACGTGCCCCTGGGTACCAGCACGGTGCGGGCCGCGCTGCCTTTGGCGCCGGCGCCGCACGCCTTGCCCCACGCCGCCAGGATAGCCTACGAATACCACAACAAGGAAGGAAAACAGTTTCATGCAGCTGGACGTACGTAGGCGATCGATCGAGGTGGGCATGCACGTACAGTAGGGTGGCGGCATGGCCGGAGTATATATATACCTTTTTGGCGTCCGTCTTGCCGTTTGGGACGGCGCCGAAGTTCACAATGTTGAGGACGCTGCTCAGCGTGGGTCCGCCACGAGTAGTTGGTGCAGACGGCAGAACAGACGGCAGAACAGGCGGCGGCGCCGGCGACAGCAGCACCAGGAAGAACAACAGGCCACCGCCAAGGGAGCCGGGAATCCTCACTAGCGAACTCATGGTCTAGTTCTATTCTTCTGAAAGCAGACGATGCCTGCGTTTTCACAGCCATTGCTGGCTATTTGTAGCATGTTGGGAGCTCGCTCTCTGGTCCTGAACTTGGTATGTCTATCCCCCCAGCAAGATAACGCAGTTGCAGGATTTCAGGGGGGTGTCAAAAGAGGTTTGAGATCCTCAACTACTCCACTTTTCCGTCCCATATTTTAAACCAGTACTTCATTTCATCTAAATCATGCATAGTGTTATGTTATTATATCCTTGCCAACTTTTTAGAGATTTAGTTTCCACAAACACCACAAAAGAAATGTTAATGTCATAACACTAGAGATGAAGTGGAGCACAAGCTAGATAATTGTGTAGAAAAGTGAAGTTGAAGATCTCAATCCATGGGGAAGAAGGGGATCAGGTGCCCATCTTGCTGACTCTTTCACCACTTGTACTGTTATATCATATATGTTTTGTCGTTGTAATGGGAAAAGGTCGTTAACTTCCCATGTTCTTGTATGCCATATTTATAATATATACGAAATTTAAGTGATTTAAGACTCTTTCAACGGTTACTTAGGGGATGCAATATATCGAGTCATTAATTACCGCCGACGGAAAGTTAATTAGTCTTTGGGGATTCTTAGGGTTCATCTCTTTACTTGTACAATCAGTGAGTCTTAATTATGCAACTGATCTTATATATGACCTCTATTTGCACTTGACTTCCCGTAACCTCTATTTGAATTTGAGGGGTGATCAAGAGGGAGGTTATAGAGACTCTTGTAACAATGATCATAATAAGATCGTTGAAAAGTCTTTAGTAACCACCGACACATAACTCTAATGCATGCAATGAGGTGTCTTTTGTGCATTATTTTGGGGCCGAGAGTAGAATTGAAGGCCCCGTTTGAATGCAACTTATAAAAATTCGAATAGATTCTATCGTATGTATATTTATCATAAATATGTTTTCCATAAATGTGTTTTCTCTATTGACTCATTGGTTTGCTGTTCTAGATAGCCATAAATGATCAGCTTAATTATGAAAAACTTTGTTTCCGGGAAGAGTGATCGATCTCCAGCATAAACCAACTCAGAGTAAGTTTATGAAAAATGTGTTTATGCGGGGGTACGTATTGAGTTTATGATAAACTCAAGTGAGATTATCATCAATATTCAAGCTAAGATTACGATAAAAATCAAATAAGAGTATATGACAAACTTAAACGTGTTTATTCCATTCACCTAATAAATAGAGGCCCCTAAAGGGGGAGGTCAATCCCCAGCAAGATCACGCAGTCGCAGGATTTCCGCTGGGTGTGAAAGGGGATATATATTGAGATCCTCCAGTACTCCACTTTCCCGCATCATCTTGCACGCTACTTCATATCCTCGCATCCATGCAAATATTCATATCCTTCCCTACTTCTTAGAGATTTAGTTTCCACATTGCCCATGATAAAACAAACGTATATGTCATAACAATGAGTTAAAGTGGATTACAAAATGGTTTAGAAAAGTAGAGGGTACAGACGATCTTAATAATCCATGGGGCCGGAAAGGAGTTTAATTCACTTGCCACCGTGTAGCGATACCTCCGTGAAGACATGAACTACATCTTTCAACTTTTTTAATTAGAGTAATATTTTGTGTATAGAATTCGGCACATAAAGTCATGTCACAATACAACATGTATTCTCGTTAATTGGCCTCCCAAAAAGATGAAAAAGACCCTTTATGCATAGAAAAGTATGTCCCCGTCAGATCCGTACGACGTACTTTTTCACGCATTAAAGATCGAGCTCACTTGACGGAAAAATATATGACTGAAATATTTTATAACACTAAAATATTTTATATACAAATAAAATATTTTGTTATAGGAATAAAATATTTTATTTTACGTTAGAAATAAATTAATTAAATATTATGTACAAATGAAATATTTTGTTACATGAACGTAATATTTGTTATAAGGATAAAATACTACATAAATGAAATATTTTGTTATAATAACAAAATCTAACAAAATATTTCAATTTTATATAAAAATATTTCATTTATGTAACAAAATATTCCAGTGCTACAAAATATTTTAGTCTTATATTTTTTCATAGAGCGGGCTCGATCTTTAATGCGCAAAAAAATACGCCGTATGAGTCTGATGAGGACGTATTTTTCTACATAGAAAATGTCTTTTCACCCTTTTGAGAGATCAATGAGAATTCACGTTATATTGTAACATGATTCGGTGCACAAAACATTACTCTTATAACTAAGTGCACTCACCGATTGAAGTTAATAAGTGTGTGCAATTAATTTACTGACTCCGGTAGTGCACTTAATTAATTACAAGATCAGCACTAAACTCTATGGCATCATTTGGAAGAATTAATCTACATGGGGTTGCCTGTCCCATTAGATACACACCTACATTAATTATGTGGATCCCATTAATTAGCACACTTGGAGCTACATATTTTATATATAAAAAAATGAATGGACTCGAACGCATTTAATTATGGGTACCCTTTGCATCCCCTGGATGACTCGCAAAATATTTTTTTAAAAAAAATGGACAGGTAATTATTTTTTTAAAAAAAATACACCCTCCAGTCCATGTAACGTGTGACATGCATATATAGATCATCCATGTTCATTTAGCAGTACAGAATTGAAGAGAAACTTGGTCCAGGAAAGTTCTCGCAGCCTGGGGAACCGTCGTTGTGGGCCAACGCCGACGCCCCCATGCCCATCGAACGTGCCCCCTCCGGTAACGGTGAGCCCGTCGATGCCCTCGGAGTCGACCCAGCATTCGTCGAAGAAGGACGCCGGGGTCGGCCGAGGCCATCACCACCGCCTCGACTCGGAACTCCACGGGGCACCTGCATGGCCCCTGCACAGCACCACCGGCCCGACGAGGAACGTGCCCCCGGGCAGCAGCACGGCGCCGCCGCTCGCGCTGCCGCACGAGCACCCCGAGATATTAGAGGCGAAGGGGAGCATGCATGCATGTTGTGTTAATTCCGATCGATGTTCCTCGAGACGTGGAGAGGGACGCACGCATGGTGGCGCATGCAGCCGGACCTTGGCGGCGTCGGTCTTGCCGTGGGGGGAGGGCGCCGAGGTCCACGATGCCGAGGGCAATACTTGTTGGTTAGCTTAGCGATGCGAAGTTCTGGGATGTTTACCGTTTGTCTCTAGCTAGGGAGTACTCTTTCCCTCTTCCTTTGGTGAGATTAATTAATTAGAACGTGCATGCTTTTCGTGTCTCTCTCTGCTGTGTTCCTTTATTTGTGCTCTGTTTTGTTCCCATTTGTGTTGGCGGTTATGTGTTGCAGAAGAAGACAGAGGAGCTACCCTCCGAAGAGGCTACCCCAAGGCATTGTCTCCATCAAAGTGGTATCAAAGAACCTGCAGGTTAGATCCGTTCGTGCTCGGAACTTACGTACGTACGTTGGATGTCTCCCGCGCAAGGGGCCATCATATATAATTAAGGTTCATTGTTTTGTTGGCTAAAGAGTTTTACCTTCCAAGTACGACCATGCATGCAGTTGCTGTGTTTCAATAATCTAAAGATCATTCTAAGTACAATTTTAATGAATTAATGATCGAGTTCTTTGCGACCTCATGAAAAGAGATTGAATAGGTCAACTTAAAGTGGACTACTAGAACATGCATTTGCTTCAAAATTAGATGTTGCAACGGCACAAGTGAAAGTAAGTAAGCAATTGTCTCTCATGAATGAGGTGCAATCTAGCTAGAGACGGGGAAGAGACAGTGGCAGAGGAAGATCTATTTTTAGTGGTCACAAGTCAGCCTATGATAGGAAAGATAACCGTTACTCTAACATTCAATATAGATATTGTAAAACATTTGGGCATGTTGAGAGATATTGCTGGCTGACATCAGGCAAAAGCTAACATATTTCTGACCTATCTTGATGTTAATCAAGATCAAAATTAATGACGTGTGGCTGCTAGTAATTAATAGATGTAGCAATCACATGACAGTCACTATAATAAAATGCATCGTTAGCGATGGACGGGTCGCAACATATTAACAATCCATTTGGGATGAATAATTATTATTATATTTATATGTACGTGTAGATCGGCTTAAGAAGGAGACTCACGAGATCACGTATCAACAATTACAAAGATGGACGTATGCTTATAAGTAAGGCTCAAACCTTCTCTTTTGAAGACTCTTTTACTAGTAAAAAATGATAAAACTCCAACCGCCCTGGGACGTAGCGGGGACAATACCTCAAAGAAGACAATCAAATTTGTACGTCTTCATTGGCACCGTGGCATGTCTTCAATATATTTTAAACTACTAAATAAATAAAATAATATATGTGCTTTAATAATTACGAAATAAATACAATAAACAAAACGTACAATAATCTACAATTAGTCATTACTATTTAATAATTGTTATAATAATAAAAGATAATTATACTCTCATAATGACATAATATATATGCTTTAACAACTACTAAATAAATAAACTAAACAAAATGTACAATAGTCTATAATTAGTTATTACTATTTAATAATTATTATTATAATAAAAGATAATTATACTCTCATAATTATTATAATGATAGTTGTTATAGAAATAAATATGCATTAAAAATAACATGATAAGAAATGACAGCATTGCAAACGACACCTTCACATTGATGTTCGAGGAAAAAATTTCTAAATACAGATTATATTGTACTTCAATATTAGATTTCTTGGTTGACGACATTGAAATCGATACCTAACTCAACTTTGTGAAGATCTGACTGTTAGATATTCTCTCGATTAATATCCAACTGTTAGATTTAATTTAGATCAAGATCTGACCATTCGATTTAAGTTTACTTAAGATCTGATCATTGGATTTAAGTTACTTTGATCAACATCCGACTAATAGATTAATTTCCTCCCCGATCAAAATCCGATAATTGAATTTAAGTTTGATAGAAATCTTATCGTTAGATCGATTTAAGTTTAATCAAGATATGACCATCAGATTTACTCTAGATTAAGATCGGACCTTTGGATGATTTAAGTTACATAAATATCTGATCATTAGATTTTATCGAAATCTGACCGTTAGATTTTAATTTGATTTTAAATTTGTGACAGAAATATTCTGTTGTTAATACATCTCAAAAAACACATATATTATAATATTGCAACGGATTTTACTTCTGCCGCTAATTCATCACTAGTTTATGATGAAATAATTCGTCGCAAAAAAAATCATCACTGATAGCGCTTTTTCTTGTAGAGAGGTTCAAAGGAGATTTTCCAAGACATCGATGATTCAACAAAGACTCAAGTTCAGGTAGGTGATGGGAAGCAAGTTCAGGCTGAAGGGAAAGGAGTGATCACATTGAAGTTTAAATCAGATAATGAAAGACCAATCCATGATGTTCTTTACATTTCTGATTTAGCGCACAATCTCCTAAGTATTTGACAATTGGTTCAAAAGGGTTATTCAGTTATCTTTCTTAAAAATTGCTGTATGATTTGAGATTTGCATGGTGATCTAGTTATGCATGTGAAGAAGACAGGAAATATCATGTTTCCATTCACTTTTTTTAAGTGTTGATGATTATGCATCGTATGTTTCCACTAAGAATGAATTATGATTATAGCATAAGTGTTATGACCACTTCCACTTTCGTTGTTTAAATTGTTGAACCATAAAATATGATAATTAGTTTACCATGTCTTGAGAATATTGATGATGAATGTGAGAGTTATATCTATGGGAAACAACGCAGTGCGTCTTTTCCAGCCAAGAGTTCATGGAGGGCACAAGAACTACTCCAAGTTGTGCATATTGATATATATATGGACTAATAAAGACTTTGTCATTGGGTGAAAGTAAGTATTTTCTCTTCTTCCTTCATATTCTTGACTCAGGTGCGTCGTTTCACTCTACCTCACATAAAGAAAGTATGTAAAATTATGTTGCTGGAAACTTTGGGAAGGTTTATCTTGCTGATGATGAGCCTTTAGATATTGTGGGGAAGGGTGATGTCAATGTAAGGACCACAAATGGTACTTTGTGGAAGTTAAAGAATGTAAGGCATGTACCTGGCTTGAAGAGGAACTTGATATCTGTTGGACAGCTTGATGATGAAGGTTATGTCACAACCTTTGTGGGTGGATCTTGGAAGATCACCAAAGGTGCTATGATTATAGCACGAGGCAACAAGATGGGTACTCTCTACATGACTAGCAACAACAAAGATATAGTAACAGTGGCAAATTCAGGAGTTGACTCTAACATATGGCACTGCAGGCTTGGTCACATGAGTAAGAAAGGGATGAAGGTACTGCTGTCAAAAGGAAAATTGTCTGGCTTGAAATATGTGGAAGTTGGTCTTTGTAAAGACTGCATTTTTGGCAAGTAAAAGAAGGTTACATTCTCAAAGACAGTTAGAACTTTGAAGACACAGAAGTTAGAGCTTGTACATACAGATGTATGGGGTCCTTCACCAGTACCATCTCTTGGAGGCTCACTCTACTATGTCACTTTCATTGATGACTCTACTCGCAAGGTATGAGTTTATTTTTTGAAAAGGAAATCTGATGTATTTGTTACTTTCAAAAATTGGAAGACCCTTGTAGAGAATGAGACAGGTTTGAAGGTGAAGTGTCTGAGATCAGACAATGGTGGAGAGTATGACACTCTCCAACAAAGAATTCAAGGACTTTTGTGCAACTAGTGGTATTAGAATGGAAAGAACTGTTCCAAGAACACCACAGCAGAATGGAATTGCCGAGCGCATGAATAGAACCTTGAATTAACGGGCTAGGAGCATGAGGATACATGCTGGACTGCCTAAAACACTTTTTGGCAGATGCAATTAGCACAGCAACTTTTTTGATAAACCGAGGACCATCTGTCCCTTTGGATGGTGAAATTCCAGAGAAGGCCTGGACAGGGAAAGAGATAAATCTTTCACACTTGAGAGTCTTTGGCTGTGTTTCATATGTGCATGTAGATTCTAATGACAGGGATAAGCTAGATGCTAAGTCTATAAAGTGCTTTTTCATTGGATATGGTTCTGATGAGTTTGGATATCGATTTTGGGATGATGAAAATCGAAAAATTCTCAGAAGGAAAAATGTTATATTCAATGAAAATATCTTGTATAAAGACAGGGCTGTTGTAGAATCTGACAGTGCAGGGAAACACAATGAGAATGGTGGACAGGTTGAGCTAGAAGAAATTTAACAAGATGATGTGAATGATAAGATACATGATGTATCTGAAATAGAAGCACAACCTTGTACACCGGTACAACTGAGAAGATCTGCAAGAATACCTAGGCCTACACAAAGGTATTCTCCATCTTTGCATTACCTACTGTTGACTGACGAAGGTGAACCCGAGTGTTATGATGAAGCAATGCAGGTTACAGATTCTGTTAAGTGGGAGTTAGCCATGAAAGATGAGATGAACTCATTGCAAAAGAACCAGATTTGGGAGCTAACTAAACTCCCTAAGAACAAGAAGGCATTGCACAACAAGTGGGTTTACAGAGTTAAAGATGAATTTGATGACAGTAAGAGGTACAAAGCAAGGTTGGTAGTGAAGGGCTTCCAGCAGAAGGAAGGTATAGACTACACTGAGATCTTTTCTCCAGTTGTGAAACTAACCACTATTAGATTGGTGTTGAGCATTGTTGCTGCTGAGAACTTACATTTAGAGCAACTAGATGTGAAGACAGCCTTTCTCCATGGTGACTTGGAGGAAGACATCTACATGTTGCAACCAGAAGGGTTTTCAGTCCCAAGCAAAGAAAACCTTGTGTGCAAGCTCAAGAAAAGTTTGTATGGTCTGAAACAAACCCCCAGACAATGGTACAAGAAGCTTGATGGATTCATATGTAACAATGGTTTCATTAGATGCAATATGGACCATTGTTATTATCTTAAGAAGTTTGATAATTGTTATATCATATTGTTGTTGTACGTGGATGATATGCTTATTGTAGGATCAAGTATGACAAAGATTAACAATCTGAAAATATAATTATCAAAGGAATTTGCTATGAAGGACTTAGGAGCAGCAAAGTAAATTCTTGGGATGAGAATTGTGAGAGATAGAACAGTTGGCACTGTGAAGCTATCTCAAGAAGGTTACATCCAGAAGGTGTTGGGCAGATTCAACATGCAGGATGCAAAACCAGTTAGCACTCCTTTGACAAGTCACTTCAAGCTGTCTAAAGAGCAGTCACCAAAATCTGCTGAAGAGCATGAGTCCATGAAGAAAATTCCTTATGCATCAGCTGTAGGAAGTCTAATGTATGCCATGATTTGTACCAGGCCGGATATAGCACATGCGGTGGGAGTTGTGTGCAGACACATGGCAGATCCGGACAAGTAACACTGGGAGGCAGTGAAATGGATTCTGAGATACCTAAAAGGCACCTCAGGCAAGTCGCTTTGTTTCAGGAAAAGTGATGTTATTTTACAAGGTTTTGTTGATTCAGATCTTGATGGTGATCTGGACACCAGAAGAAGTACCACTGGCTATGTTTACACCTTGGGTGGCACTGCAGTAAGTTAGGTTTTAAAACTTCAGAAGGTTGTTGCTCTCTCAACAACAGAAGCAGAGTATGTTGTTATCTCTGAAGTTAGCAAAGAGATGGTATGGCTGAAAAATTTTCTGAAGGAGTTGGGCAAGGAACAAAGTAATAGTGTGTTATTTTGTGACAGTCAAAGTGCTATTCACCTTGCCAAGAACCCAGTCTTTCATGTAAGGACTAAGCACATACAACTGAAGTATCACTTCATTCGTGGTTTGCTTGAAGATGATGTTTTGCTGCTGGAGAAAATACTTGGTGTAGAGAATCCAGCAGACATGTTAACCAAGGTGGTAACCACAGAGAAACTGAGACTGTGCAAGACCTCAGTTGGCCTCCATGGATGATTGATGGAGGGATGCCGTAGCAGTTTATTTCCATTGTTATAGTGAGCAGGATTAATACATTGAGATGTTTGCTTTCTTTGGAGTTCAGACTCCAAGTGGGAGATTGTTAGAGTGTGGAGTCAGAACTCATGCGCCCTTGCACGGGATCACACTCTGCCTCAGGAGCGCATCCACTTCTCCAGGGGAGCATTCTCAGCGTCAAGGGAGCAATCGCTACTTCAGGAGAGCATGTAGTTATGTCTTTGTGCGTTCTCGCACGGGAGCATATGAAGTCTCAGGGGAGCATCTATGGCCTCTGGACAGCATCACCAGCGTCAGGGGAGCATGGGGAGCACATGCTGTCTCTGGGGAGCAATCGCTGCTCCAGGGGAGTATCCTTCAGTGCCAGGGGAGCAATCGCTGCTCCAGAGAAGCATATGCTGTCCGGGTTCTAGCAGGGAAGCACATGTTGTCTCTGGAGGGCATTCATTGCCTCAGGAGAGCATCACTGGCATCAGGAGAGCATGTATTGCGGGCTCAAGGTAAGTCGACCTGCATGAAGAAGTGTCGGCATTTGTCTTGGAATGCATTGATCTGACTGATGGTGGGGGAGCATCTGCAGTCGCTGGAGGGCATACTCGGTCCCAGGAGAGCATCCGTGGGGACAGGCGAGCATGCGCGTCTGATGTATCCCGGAAGAGGATTTCTGTTGATCAGGGGTATTATTGTCCTTAATGTCCTGACTAATGACTCCCTAATCTCTTAGTATAAAAGGATGAGCTCTCTCCTTGTATTGAAACTAGTCTGTGATTATCTTAGTGAAATTCTACTGCGGCCGTGGACGTAGGAAGGCATCTTACCTCCGAACCACGTAAAAATCCCTGTGTGTTCTTGTGTGATTCTTCTTCTCTCCTTTCTTCTTCCTCCTCTGCTGGTTGTCCTCCTCGTCTGGGTACTCAATATACCCAACAACTGGTATCAGAGCCTTGTTCTGGTTCATGGGAGTAGTGGGAGTAATGGCAACGGATAAAGGAAAGGTGAGGATCGACAAGTTTCATGGCAAGGACTTCAGTTTCTGGAAGACGCAAATCGAAGACTACTTGTATCAGAAGAAGCTGCATGAGCCGCTTCTTAGAACGATGCCGGCAGGGATGAAGAAAGAAGATTGGGATCTTCTAGACAGACAAGCGCTCGGAGTTGTTCGCTTGACGTTGGCCAAGAACGTCGCCTTCAACATCGTGAACGAGAAGACCACGGCAGGATTGATGAAGGCGCTATCAAATATGTATGAAAAGCCATCGGATTCAAACAAGGTATATTTGATGCGTCGTTTATTTAATCTGAAGATGGCCGAAGGTGCTTCTGTTACAGACCACATCAATGAATTCAATGTGATTACAACTCAGTTGAGTTCTGTGGAAATAAACTTTGATGATGAGATTAGGGCCTTGATTCTTTTATCCTCCTTATCTGAAAGTTGGGGTGCAACTGTGACGGCTGTAAGTAGCTCTTCTGGTTCAAGTAAATTGAAGCTCAATGAAGTTCGAGACTTGATTCTAAGCGAAGATATTCGCAGAAGGGAATCAGGTAAAGTCTCAGGTTCTGCCTTGAATACAGAGAGCAGGGGAAGAACAAAACAGCGGGGTCAAAATAGGAGCAGATCTAGGTCTAAGAAGAAAGGTCAATCAAAGTTTGGTGGTGATGGGTGCTGGAATTGTGGTAAAAATGGGCACTTAAAGAAAGATTGTAAGGCTCCAAAGAAGAAAAACCACAATGAAGAGTCTGCCAATGCAACTGCAGCAGAGCAAGTTCAAGATGCTTTAGTTCTTTGTGTTGACACTCCTTTAGAGTCATGGATTCTTGACTCAGGTGCGTCGTTTCACTCTACCTCACATAAAGAAAGTATGTAAAATTATGTTGCTGGAAACTTTGGGAAGGTTTATCTTGCTGATGATGAGCCTTTAGATATTGTGGGGAAGGGTGATGTCAATGTAAGGACCACAAATGGTACTTTGTGGAAGTTAAAGAATGTAAGGCATGTACCTGGCTTGAAGAGGAACTTGATATCTGTTGGACAGCTTGATGATGAGATCCCTCCTGAAGAGGAGAGATGATGAGATCACCGCGTCAAGTTGTGGAGTGGGATTATTTTACTTGGATTAATTTTCAGTAGGTGTTATGTTCTAGTTTCTGTTTCTGTTTTTTTATTTATGTTCTTCTACTACCACCATAAAGAAAAATCCCTTATGTCCATCCTACCCTTTAATTAAGGCAAAACAGTTCTACGGCAATCAAGGATGCTACGTTCCATCGGCACCCTTCTATAGCCTAGATTTATCGCCCCGCTCCCATACGTGCGGTTCACCTCGTATTTGATAGATTTGTAAAACCTTGAATTGAACTATATATATATATATATATATATATACACACACACGTTTCGAACGGCACTTCTTGTGATATTTCCCAGCTAAAAGAATTGAAGGGCTAGCCTTAATATATTAGAATGAGGTGTCACCACACCCTTCATAACGATGGATTTGCTTATTAATTAATACTCTGCGTGGAATGTATCATGCATGGACGAAATTAAGCATATATATATATATGATCGAGCACCAATTAAAATTCTATCTATAGAACTTAGATAGATAGATATAAAGATATCTATATCTATTGAAGAACCCAAATTGAGATGGGTGCATTATATTGTTAATTTTGAGAGTACATCAGTACAGAGAGGCTCTCAACAACCTAAGTAGTGGAACCTTGTGATGATCATCAGTTCGATCTCAACAAGTAGTGGAACCTCGAGATCACGATCCAGCGCATGGGGCAGGGCTCGTAAGCGCTGTAAAGGTGGCCTGGACATTGGAACAGTTAGACGCTGTTCTCTGGCTTCCAACCACAGACTCCAAGTCGATGTCGTGAAGAGCGACATGGCGGCATGGCACAGCGCTGCTGCACCGGAGGCTAACTGCGGTCTTTGTAGCTGAGGTGCCTCTGATGTTCCCAAACGTGACGTTGCTGATACTGACCCGAGATGGAACACTCTGAAATGTAATGAAATGATATGTATAAATATACACAATATATATATATATATATATATATATATATATATATATATATATATGAGGAGCCCGGCCCGATCGAGGGAAGAAAAATTAGGTACAACAAGGAAACAGGCAATAAATTAATGTACGTGATGTGGTATATAGTCTCCCCAATTAACTTAGTTTTTCATTTCTTTTTAGCAATAAATTAAGACATCAAAAATCATAAAGAAATTGTTTCAAAGGTAATGCAATATATATATATGCACTATAGTTAACTTGTCGATCTCATTAATATCTTAATTAATTAGTCAATTTATTCTTCGGAAATATACTTTTTTTGCATGCGCATTCGCATGTGTTCGTATCCCTATCATTAAAAAAAAACACGTAAAACTTAACCGAGAGAGAGAGAGAGAGAGAGAGAATTAACTAATTAATTACCTGCAGATCACAGGAGCCTTGGGGGCAGTATTCCTGGTCTATGATGATGGGATTGGACACATTCCTCATCACGACATCCTCAAACGTGATGTTGTAAGCTGATGATGCATAAGAAGAAGGCCAAGTCTTTATCCTCACCCCGTTCTGGGTGTCAGACACCGTGCAGTTCCTCACACGCACCCCCCACACGTCCTGCTCGTGCGGGGACTTGCCCAGGCTCCCAATGCTGATGCCGTGCCCGGGGCCGCAGGTGACGTTGAAGATGATCAGGTTGGTGGCGCCGGGGCCGACGGAGATGCAGTCGTCGCCGGTGCCGATCACCGAGTGGACGACAGAGACGCCGCTCGACTGCGAGACGTGCACGCCGTCGGTGTTGGGGCTGTCTGCAGGGGCTGCGATGTTGAGGAACTGGAGTGTGATCTGCTTGGAGTCCAGGACTTCGATGTGGAAGAACTTGCTGTTCACAGATGATATGCCTTCGACGGTCCCGCCGGTGACCGACCAAAGTCTTATGGACTCCAAAATTATCAAGGCATATATAGGTGTTAGTATGGAGAGCAATATGTATATGCATCTGGCTGTGTGAAACAGCTCAAAAAAAAAGTATGTGTCTTGGTTTTTAACCCCTAAAATATTTCAGAATTAGAAAAAGGTCTCCTTAATGCACCTATTTACTTAGTCAAAAATCTAAAAAACTTTCAAATCCTAAGTAAAAAAATCTATCAAGTTATCAACAGTTCAAAAAATAAAACATTCAAGAGAATATTCCTTTCTCAGCCCCGTTCATTTTTTATTTCTAATTTTACCCGGCCTCTCTCTCTCTCTCTCTCTTCCCCAGGGGAGACACGGCGGGCCAAGGATGAGGGTTGCCGCTGTAGTTGGAGTGCCGCCCCTCACCTCCTCCCCTTGAGAACAAGTGTGTGTGCCTTCTCCCCGTCGACTGCGACAATCAGTCCCGTGCACTCCTTCAGTACATAGGTGAAGGTGTAATCGTGAAGGACGACCCCGACGATGCCACTGTGCAAGAGCAACTCAAAGTAGTAGAGGCTGTGGACCTAGAGGTTGTGCTAGGCGTGGGACTCAAGGACGGCATTACAGGTGAACACATTGGCACCAATCTCCCATCTCTATGTGACCCCCTCCAGCGCCCTCCCCACTCCCTCTCACACTCTCTCGTGAGCTCTCCCCCACTCTTTCTCTCTTTCTCCCTCCCCCCTTCTCTCTCTCACGGCGACCCCCAGCCCACTAGGTGCGGGTGCCAACGTCTGAGGGAGTGACCCCCTCCGCCACACTCCCCACTCCCTCTCGCACGCTTTCTCTCACGCTCCCCCCATCTCTGTCTCTCTTTCTCTCTCACCCCCCTCTCTCTCTCTCTCTACTACCCCCACCTCACTGGATGAGGATGCCAACACCGTATGGGGATAACCCCTCGAGCACCTTCCTCTCTCTCTCTCTCTCTCTCTCTCTGAGGTTTCAGCACCGGGGGGTCTCCCCCTCCGGCGCCCTCCCATTCTCTCTCACGCTCTCCCCCCTCTATCTCTCTTTATCTCTCCTCTCTCTCTCTCTCTCTCTCTCTCTCTCTCTCTCTCTCTCTCTCTCTCTCTCTCTGATCCAGCTCCATCAATATGAATAGCTAAGGAAAAAATGCCAACACCAGGGGGCTCTACCGGGAGGTGCAACAGCAGCACTAGGGGAAGTGGGTGGCGGAGATCGGGTTGCCCAAGAATCTAGTGCACCGCTGGCTCAGCACCTTCGACACCGCCAAGGAGGCCGCCCTCACCTACGACACGGCTGCCTAGAAGCTCTGCGACTACTCAAACCGAATCTAAATATATTAGATTTCAAGTTACCAAAAAAGTAAGGAGAGAAAGAGGCGCAGTACTATAAAATCTAAAACACATTAGAATTAAGAGAAAATTAATGAAAAGGCAAGAAAAATTTTCACTATATCCAATATGAGCACTGTACCTTTAAAATATTTTTAAAAAAGACACTCTTCATAAATATCATATCTATAAGAGACAACCTGCCGATAATGCCCTTGTTTTACAAATTAAATGGATTTTATTATCTAAATATATATAATCTTATTTTTATCCTTTCACATAAAATATCTAAAAAGTGATATCACTTCCCATCGCATCAAGATCGACATGTGACATTGTGAACATCACGTTGTAAATGAATATATCAAATTAGTATAAATATTTTATATATGAAAATAGTGCATGCTCCATTCAGTCATCTTTTCTTCAATATAATGAAATAAATAAGTTAACTTTATATTTCAATCACAGTTAATTAATCATCGTGCTCTTTTTTACTCCATTTCGATACATTAAAAAGATATAGTAAATAGATTCGAATTAGAATACCTTATTTGTTAAATAATTGAGGACATCTTTAATTAGTATTATGTTTGAAAAAATATGTCTTTTGTCCTGGATATGAAGTTCAAGAAGAATTTACTCTTTAGATATTTTAATGTTAGAATTCCCTTATTATATTTTTTGAAAGCTTTCCAATTTGTCCTTTTTAGTAATGCTCCCTAGAATTAATGCTCATAATTAAGAGTGAGTCTACCTTCTGGATTGGCCTTAATTCGAGCTATAATAATATTGCCAATAGAATAATAATTGTATTCAATGACCGACCAGAAACAACCCAATAATTAATTGCCTTTACTTACTTATGATTGCTACGTATACTATAATTTGCTGAAGCAGCTATATATATCATATGTATTAATGTCTTTGACCTTATATATATATATATATTTATATATCTCATCGACGCTAATAATCTCCTATATATGCAAGTAACCCACATCATGTTAAGAAGGTCCTCATTTATCTTGCATCTCTCATTCTCGATCACCTGCCATTTTATAATTCCCTCCATGTCTTGATCTTGTAGTTTTATCCCTCTTTCTTCTTTTTAAATACTGATACCATTTAACTAGAGAAAGTAATGAACGCTAGAGTGTATTCCTAAATAATGATATGACTTTTAATCATCTTCTAATCATATATTGATTTTATAATTGTAAAGGCGCCGGTCTTGTTGCTCTGTAGTATAATCTTAAAATAAAAATAAAAAATAAATTAATTTTAACTCCACTCCCACAACGTACCATACTAGGAAAAAATTCGTAGATTAACTTATTAGTTCTAGAAAAATCATTGATTATTCCTCATCTGCGTATTTAATGCAAAAATTGATTTGTAAATTATCGATGGCACCATAATATAATTTGTGCATATCACAAAGTAACTTCTCTTTATTATAATATATGAAAATATATTATATACAAAATAAATAATTTTATAAATTTAAATGACAAAATATATTTTTAATTCTGTCCTCAAAAAAAAATTTCAAGTTCCACCACTGCATATAATATAATTGGTAGGCTGGGACTTATGTGTACGTCTTGTACAAGGAACTTACTCTGGGAAGGTTCTTGCAGCGCGGTGAAATGGGGCAACCGCCGCTCCCGTGCCACGCAGAATTCCCCTGCCCGTCGAATGTTCCCCCGCCGGTGACGTTGAGGCCGTTGACGCCCTCGAAGCTGAACCAGTAGCCGTCGGAGAAGATGCCGGGGTCGGCCGGGGCCATCACCACCCCCTCGACCCGGACCACCACGAGGCCCTTGCATGGCCCCTGCAGCTTCACAGGCCCGACGAGGAACGTGCCCCTGGGTACCAGCACGGTGCGGGCCGCGCTGCCGTTGGCGTCGGCGCCGCACGCCTCGCCCCACGCCGCCAGGAAAGCCTGCGAATACCACAACAAGGAAGGAAAACAGTTTCATGCAGCTGGACGTACGTAGGCGATCGAGGTGGGCATGCACGTACGGTAGGGTGGCGGCATGGCCGGAGTATATACCTTTTTGGCGTCCGTCTTGCCGTCGGGGACGGCGCCGAAGTTCACAATGTTGAGGACGCTGCTCAGCGTGGGTCCGTCCTGAGGAGTTGGTGCAGGCGGCAAGGCAGGCGGCAGAACAGACGGCAGAACAGGCGGCGGCGCCGACAACAGCAGCACCAGGAAGAACATCAGGCCACCGCCAAGGGAGCCGGGAAGCCTCACTAGCGAACTCATGGTCTAGTTCTATTCTTCTGAAAGCAGACGATGCCTGCGTTTTCACAGCCATTGCTAGCTATTTGTAGCATGTTGGGAGCTCGCTCTCTGGTCCTGAACTTGGTATGTCTACCCCCCCCAGCAAGATAACGCAGTTGCAGGATTTCAGGGGGGTGTCAAAAGAGGTTTGAGATCCTCAACTACTCCACTTTTCCGTCCCATCTTTTAAACCAGTACTTCATTTCATCTAAATCATGCATAGTGTTATGTTATTATATCCTTGCCAACTTTTAGAGATTTAGTTTCCACAAACACCACAAAAGAAATGTTAATGTCATAACACTAGAGATGAAGTGGAGCACAAGCTAGATAATTGTGATATCTAGTTTTTAGAGATTTAGTTTCCACAAACACCACAACTTCTTAGGGTTTATCTTTTTACTTGTACAATTAGTGAGTCTTAATTATGCAACCGATCTTATATATAACCTCTATTTGCACTTGACTTCCCGTAACCTCTATTTGAATTTGAGGGGTGATCAAGAGAGGTTACAGAGAGTCTTGTAATAATGATCATAATAAGATCGTTGAAAAATCTTTCGGCCCACTTTGATAACAGAATAAGCATGTTAAATGGCTTATCTAGACTCGAGTGAGTTGTTCTCTAGTTTAATTCATTTTGGTCATGTAAGAAATTCCCCTAAAATAGAGAGTGACTTAATTAACCGGGGTCAGATAGAACTAGGGGGTGGGCACGCCACCCCGATTAGGTCACTGGCCCCACTATTATAATCCGTTATTAAAGTGGACCTTATAGTAACTACCGACACATAACTCTAATGATGCAATGAGATGATTTTTGTGCATTATTTTGGGGCCGAGAGTAGAATTGAAGGCCCCGTTTGAATGTAACTTATAAAAATTCGAATAGATTCATCATATGTATATTTATCATAAATATGCTTTCCATAAATGTGTTTTCTATTGACTCATATTGTTTTACTGTTCTAGATAACCATAAATGAGCTTAATTATGAAAAACTTTGTTTCCAGGAAGAGTGATCTCCAGCGTAAACCAACTCAGAGTAAGTTTATGAAAAATGTGTTTATGCGGGGTTACGTATTGAGTTTATGATAAACTCAAGTGAGATTATGATAAATTTATTTTCATCAATATTCAAGCTAAGATTACAATAAAAATTAAATAAGAGTTTATGACAAACTTAAACGTGTTTATTCCATGCATCTAATAAACAGGCCCTAAAAGGGGAGGTCAATCCCCAGCAAGATCACGCAGTTGCAGGATTTCAGCTGGGTGTGAAAGGGGATATTGAGATCCTCCAGTACTCCACTTTCCTGCATCTCATGCACATATTCATATCCTTGCCTACTTTTTAGAGATTTAGTTTCCACATTGCCCGTGATTAAACAAACGTATATGTCATAACAATGAGTTAAAGTGGATTACAAAATGGTTTAGAAAAGTAGAGAGTCCAGGAGATATTAATAATCCATGGGGCCGGAAGGGAGAGGTACGTGTCCATCCCCTTAATTCTATGATACTGCCCATACATTAAACTTAATTTGTTAAGAGTGGTCTGACAGTAATATGGAGAGGTCATCGAGTCATTAGAGTTGATGGGAAGTTATTGTCCCTTTGCTGGTGCAATTAGTGAGTCTCCTGTAATTACTCTTGTAACTTGTATTTGAACTCAACTCCTATAATCTCTATTTGAATTTGAGGCCAGGGTCAAGAGATGTTATGGAGTTTTGTATTCATGTTCATAAATAAGAGTTGAACAATCTTTTGTAACTGCCCATACATAATTTTCTTCAAAAAAGGTTCTGTTTGAATGTAACTAATAAAAGTTTGAGTAGGTTCGTCATAAATGTATTTAATGCAACTTTTAAACTTTTGAATGGGTTCATAATCTACTTACCATAAATGTTCTTTCTATTAACTCATGTTTGACTATTCTAGATAAACATAAATGATCAGTTTATGAAAAATTTTGTTTATAGGAAGAGTCTTTTGGATAAACCAACTCTCAGTAAGTTTACGGAAAATAGACTTATGGAAAGGCATTAAGTTTATGATACTTAAAACTAAACTTATGATAAATCTAGCTATTTCTAATCATTTAAATTAATGAGCTTTGTATATGCGAGAAAAATCTTTGGTGTCCCCAAGAGGTATTGTCTTTAGAGCATAGGTGAGATTTTATCTTTGTAAAAATACTCTCATGGGTTAAGAGATGAAGACATGACGTATAATTAAGTACTTGGTTACTTTCTCAACATCTGATATGTGACTAATCTTGTGACCTTAAATCTCACTACACTAGTTTCCCTTGAGAAGACAAGCGAGTGTAAGCTTAGAGTTCCCACAGACGACGTCACTTTGTAGATGCGAGATAAACTTTTGATTTCCCAAGAGGTATTATCCTCAAAGTAGAGGTGTGATTTTGTCCTTGTAAAAGGATCTTCTGGGGTTAAAAGTTGAAGGCCAACCTTATAAGCCCTTGATTACTTTCTCAACTACATATAGGACTAATCTTGTGATCCTAGGTCCCACTACAAACTTAATTAGGCGTACGTGTTTATTCAATGGATCCACTTAGGCCCTAAGAGTCATGTAAGTGGAGTTACATTTCAAGAAGTCCAAGTAAGGTCAAAATATACATACAGCTAGTTATTTTCATGCAAGTCACGATATCTCAACAAAATATCCATTTTTGAAATCTTCTTCCAACCTTGTGCTCCCTATTTCCTCCGCTATTTTTTCACCTATACAGAATGTGAGTTCACCTTGAGTTCTCAAGCTAAATTGTTTATATGATAAATGGAATGTGTAGCGGCAGGAAAATGGTTCTTATGTCACGTATCACCTTCTCTATTTATTTGTTGGGGAAGTCGTCTCGCGCCCGTGGAGGCCTGCAAACACCAAGAAACTAAAGAGGCGTCAGAAGGAGTCTCGGGTGTTACCCGAGGGGACAAGCCTCCGATGCGTAAGTCAGCAAAGGATCAATGAGCAATAGAGAAGAGCGACGTAAGAGAGAAGTCGAGTTCGTAGTAGACGATCCGAGAGGCATGTAGGTCATCTGCACGCGTGCTCGCCGCTCCCAGCGGGTACTCGGAGAGTGCTCGCTGGGTGATAAGGCCGTGTAGGAGGAGGATTCTCTCTGGACGTGGCGGATAGCCTCTCTATTGTCATGGTAGGTCCGGTTGTTCTATTCTCAGTAGGAAGCTCTTATGTCAGAAGTATCCACCGTGTCCTCTTCTCCTCTGTCGATGTCCCTTTTATAGGGGCTGTCCTGGAGCGAGGGATCTCATCCCTTGAAAGGGAAGGGTCCGTTTAGTAGAGTAACGATCCCCCGCTATATTGGCGGGAGTTTCTCGTTGGAGGGCTATAGCTTCGGCGCCGGCCGGTCCATGGGCGAGTCTTATGGCGCTCATGGGGCGTGCTCACCCGTTACGGGGTCGAGGCCGACATCGTGGGGGCAACAGTCGGACGTCGGAGTGTCCTCCGGCGAGAACTACGCTTCCCCTTACTGTAATATCCAATGTCGGGTCGGATTGGGCCACTTCTTGGCGGGTCACATATGTTGATGGCGCGCTCATCGAGAGCTCTTTTTGGCATGGGTCGGACGTTACCGGGCCGAATGTGGGCCAAACCGGATTTACCCTCCTCACTTCCCCCCTACTCTCAGTCGTTGAGCACTTGGCAGGGGACCGAGAGTAGTTCAAGAGAGGACTTTCCGGAGTGTAAGATCTGAAGATGATTTCCTCGTACAACGGGAGTTGGTAGCTTCGAGAGCTTGCTCGGCGCGCAGGGTGCTTCTGACGGTGGCAGAAGCCACGCTTGGTAATGATGACTTGGGTCTTGTCTTGTTCTGGAAGCGCGGGCTCAGAACGGTCATCTGGCATCAGTAGCCGTACCGCCGTAGCAGCCGGCGTCATTTCACCTGCCCTTCAGGGGATAACGTCGATCCGTAGTGGGCGGTTATAAGAACCGCTGCGAGGTCTCTCGCAAACTGTACCCACGTCTTGCCGGTTGTCGCACTTCGTTGTAGGCGTCTTCCTCCCTTTGCCTAGTGAGAATCCTTCTTTCCCTATATTTCTCTTCTTCTGTAGTCATGCCTCCGCGTAGGAGAATCCTCAGCGTCGACTCTTCCTCTTCGGAGGGGGGTGTCTCACGGTCGAGGTGGTGTGCCGAGCACTTCAGGTGCAGGCGCTAGTCGACCCAGTTCTCCACCGTTAGTGGCCTATATGGTGATCCATGGGTTGCGGGAAGCCTTCCAACTTCTCCCCGAATACAACATCATCTTCCCCTCCGTGGGAGTTGACATAATGAGTTACCCTTCCGGCGGGATCATGGTTCTGGTGGCCTCCTTTCAGGCGGGCTTCATGTTCTAGTTCATCCCTTCATCGCATCCGTCCTCCATTACTATGGGCGGCATCCTGGGGAAATAACCCCCAATTCTTACAACATCCTCTGTGGGTTTGTCTATGCGTGTCATAGGGCATCGATGGGGCCAAGTGTCGATCTGTTTCAGTACTTCTTCCTGCTCTAGAGTTGCCCGTCCGATACCTATTTCGCCTACTTCAAGGCTCACACCCACAAGCATTTCATCACAGTTTCCCGTACCGCGTCCAACCGCAAAGGCTGGGCGGAGCTGTACGTATACCTTGTCAAGTCGAAAGACTGGGAGGAGGCCTCCGATAGTTGGATGCGCAGCGACTGTCGTCACACTTGGCGTGATACGAAGCCCTCTCTCAGGGCCGAGGACCGCCAGAAGTTGAAGGCTGTTTCCCGGTATCCCCTTGCTGACGCAGACTTCGTTCTGACCCCGGTGCTGCTTCGGGAGTTGGGGTTGTGCCCCCCATTGCTGTAGGGTACCGACTTTATCCTTTCATAAGGTCGCGTCGGTAGTGACTGGTGCTTGACTAGCCTTGTTCTATTTTCAGGGGCGGCTGAAGCGCAGGATTGGACCTACGAGTAACATTTCTGGTTTAGCACACAATCTCCTTAAGTATTTGGCAATTGGTTCAAAAGGGTTATTCAATTATCTTTCTTAAAAAATGTTGTATGCATGATTTGAGATTTGCATGGTGATCTAGTTATGCATGTGAAAGAGACCGGAAATAACATGTTTCCATTCAATTTTTTTTAAATGTTGATGACTATGCATTGCATGTTTCCACTAAGAATGAATCATGGTTATGGCATAAGTGTCATGGCCACTTGCACTTTCGTTGTTTAAAATTGTTGAATCATAAAAATATGATGATTAGTTTACCATGTCTTGAGAATGTTGATGATGCATGTGCGAGTTGTATCTATGGGAAACAACGTAGTGCATCCATTCCAGCCAAGAGTTCATGGAGGGGACAAGAACTACTCCAACTTGTGCATACTGATGTATATAGACCAATGAGGACTTTGTCATTGGGTGAAAGTAAGTATTTTCTCCTCTTCCTTCATATATGATTATAGTGGAAAAAGTTGGGGCTATTTCTTGAAATACATATTTAAGGCATTCTTAAAGTTTCTTATATTTACACCAAACAAAGTGAGTAAAACCATCAAAATCTTAAAGACAGATCGAGGGGGGAAGTTTTTATCTAATAAATTCACTTCTTTCTATCAAGCAAATGATGTGCACAAAGAGTTGACATCAAGCTATATGTCTCGGCAAAATGACACTATAGAACACAAGAATCGAACTATCGTGGAAATGACCAAAAGTATGTTAAAGGCAAAATCACTTCCAAATAAATTTTGGGCTAAAATTGTATGGATTGCAATTTACGTTCTCGACAGGGTCTCCAATAAAAGCAGTGAAAAATCATACCCTTTTTGAAGCATGGTATGACAGAAAATCAAATATAACTCATTGGAGAATCTTCAGTTCCCTTGCTTATGCTCACATTAATCGAGAAAAGAGAGAAAAATTTGACGAAAAAAGTGAGAAATGTACTCTCATTTGTTATAGTTCTGAAACAAAAGGTTATTGATTGTACATATAATCATATTTCTCAAAAGATGCTCATGAGTAGAGATGTCGTTTGATGAAAATGACTCTTGGAATTGGAAGGATGACGCACAAGTTGAGATACAACTTGAGGATTTAGAAGCTTCTCATCCTCCATCAGAAGAAATAGAGCAAATTTGGATCCTCAAGTGAATAAATGGGCAACTGTCCTACATCTCTAACCTGAGAAAGTTCAAGTTCAAAGGAATATGTTGCAGCTACATCAACAACCTGTCAGGCTATATTGGGTTCCACGAGTTCGCAAACACCTGTAATAAGTTCAAGATGGGAGTAACTGAAGTTTTCTGTGACAACGAGGGTCTACAAAATCAAATGCAAAGAATCCAATGTTCCATATGGATGTACAAAACACAACGAGATACGTCACCATTAATTTCATTGGCGCCGAAGCTATTTCCCAGGGATTAAATTGCCATAACGAAGATCAGCTAGGAGATATTATATCTGACAAAAGCTTTGAGCTTTGAAAAGTTTTGTAAACTGAGAAAACTCGTTGGTGTAAACGATTTTACATCAAGGGGGAGTGTTGATGTGAAAATTCAGAGATGTTTTAACTGATCTTTAGATTCTTTCCCACTTTCTTATTTGAGATTAGTACGCGCGTGCTTTTCATGTCTCTGCTGTGTTCCTTTGTGCTGTGTTTAATTTTTTTCCCATTTGCGTTGTTTGTGTGTCGCAGAAGAAGGCAGAGGAGCTATATATCCTCCGAAGAGGCTACTCCAAGGTGCCGTCTCCATCAGTACTTTCTGGGCACGGGTCCGTCATTGGCAGCCAAGAATTTTTGTTATTCTAACTGGAATTTTGTTTGGTAGGTATTTGTTTTCCTTTTTAAATGGTGAGGGGCCGAGCCGGGGACCCTACATCAAATCCGAGACTCACCACGTCAAGTCGTGGACTCTAATCGAAAAATCAATTTCTTATTTTCGCAGTCTATTATAGATCCTTCAAAAAAAAATGGAGTGGGATTATTTTACTTGGATTAATTTTCAGTAGGTGTTATGCTTTAGTTTATGTTCCTGTGTTTTATTTATGTTCTTCTACTACCAAAAAGAAAAATCCCTTATGTCCTTCCTACCCTTTAATTATTAAGGCAAAATATATCTACTGCAATCAAGGATGCTAAGTTTTTTTTTAAAAAAACTAAAGTCATTCTTGCAAGGGGGCAGGGGGAGGACTCGGCCCCGACCATCTTACAAGAAGATTTTATATATAAGAAGTAAGGGGAAAGAGAAGGGGTAGAGGATACATGGGATCACGAAGGTCGGGGGAGGGGATCCTACTAAGGAAAGGAGGAGCCCAATAACAACAAGTGGGTAAGGCCCAATAAGTCAACAAGAGTAATCCTAACACGAAGCTCAAAACAAGGGGCAAAGTAACGCTGGTGTAACACATGCAGAACGTGGTCGCCGGTGACAGCAAAGGTTGGCCCGCGATCGGGAGCGCGCCTGGGGTGGCCATCCACCCGGAGACGTGAGCGCAACAGCAGGCGAGGCCTCGAACGGGGGGCTTGGGGGACCACTCCGGAGCAGTCGCCAAGAGCCCACCAACGGTGGCAGACGAGCGAGGAGGGGCAGCAGGGTGCAGGAACGGGGTCACCAGACCCAGCATGCAGAAGGGCAGCAGGCGGAGGAGGCGCCAGCCCCCTGGGGAAAGCCAGGGCTGGAAGCGACGACCAGCAAAGATGGGGCAACGACCGGGAGAAGCGGTGCACCGACCGGAGCGATGATGCGACGACGGTGCATCGACCTCAGCGGCAAGGGTGCACCTACCTGAACAGGGGGGGGGAGCATCGACCAAGGCGCGAGGGACAGCAGGGGGCCTGCACCGACCGGGGGGGGGGGGGGGGGGTGCAACGACCAACGCACGGGGACAGGACAACAGGCGAGGCCTCGACAGGCAGGCGACGAAGGCAGCTGGGCGCTTGGCAGGGTAGCGCCAGAACCAACTAGAGACTGTCGTCCCCCGCCGGAGGGGGACCAAGCAAGCAGGGGGGAAGAGAGACGGAGGGAGACGGAGGTCTGACAGGGCCAAAGGAGAACCGAAGGGGGGGAGGGCAGAGGCTGGAGGGTCGAGAGGGGGCAAAGCCCACCAAAGGGAGATCGAAGGGGGAGGGGGAAGGTAGGGGCAGAGGAGGCCCAAGGGATGGAGACGGAGGCTCAAGGCTGTTAAGTTCGGCCCTCTTCCATAGCCTAGATTTATTTCCCCCCACGTGAACATATATATATATATATATATATATATATATATATATATATATATATATATATATATATATATATATATATATATATATATATACACACGTTTCAAACGGCACTTATTGTGATATATCCCAGCTAAAACTTTTCGGTAAAAATTTTAATGTGAGAAGCACGTGTCTCGTTATCTGGTGGTTGATTTTTGCGTCTGCACGCTACAAAGTTGTTCTTCTCAGTTACTGCACCTCTCCTCCTAACACTCGGTATTTAGCAGCGAATTAACCAATGCGAGGAGATTGTGAATTGAAGAACTAGCCTTAATTAGAATGATGTGTCACCACACCCTTCGCATAACGATGAATTTGCTTATTAATTAATACTCTGCATGGAATGTATCATGCATGGACGAAATTAAGCATATATATATGATCGAGCACCAATTAAAATTCTATCTATAGAACTTAGATAGATATAGATATATATATCTATTGAAGAAGCCAAACTAAGATGGGTGCATTATATTGTTAATTTTGAGAGTACATCAGTACAGAGAGGCTCTCAACAAGCTAAGTAGTGGAACCCTGTGATGATCATCAGTTCGATCTCAACAAGTAGTAGAACCTCGAGATCACGATCCAGCGCATGGGGCAGGGCTCGTAAACGCTGTAAAGGTAGCCTGGACATCGGAACAGTTAGACGCTGTTCTCTGGCTTCCAACCACAGACTCCAAGTCGATGTCGTGAAGAGTCACACGGCGGCATGGCACAGCCCTGCTGCACCGGAGGCTAACTGCGGTCTTTGTAGCTGAGGTGCCTCTGATTTTCCCAAACGTGACGTTGCTGATACTGACCCGAGAGGGAACACTCTGAAATGTAATGAAATGATATGTATATATATACACAATATATATATATATGCACTATAGTTAATTAACTTGTCGATCTCATTAATATCTTAATTAATTAGTCAATTTATTCTTCGGAAATATACTTTTTTTGCATGCGCATTCGCATGTGTTCGTATCCCTATCATTAAAAAAAAACGTAAAACTTAACTGAGAGAGAGAGAGAGAGAATTAATTAATTAATTACCTGCAGATCACAGGAGCCTTGGGGGCAGTATTCCTGGTCTATGATGATGGGATTGAAAACATTCCTCATCACGACATCCTCAAACGTGATGTTGTAAGCTGATGATGCATAAGAAGAAGGCCAAGTCTTTATCCTCACCCCGTTCTGGGTGTCAGACACCGTGCAGTTCCTCACACGCACCCCCCACACGTCCTGCTCGTGCGGGGACTTGCCCAGGCTCCCAATGCTGATGCCGTGCCCGGGGCCGCAGGTGACGTTGAAGATGATCACGTTGGTGGCGCCGGGGCCGACGGAGATGCAGTCGTCGCCGGTGCCGTCACCGAGTGGACGACAGAGACGCCGCTCGACTGCGAGACGTGCACGCCGTCGGTGTTGGGGCTGTCTGCAGGGGCTGCGATGTTGAGGAACTGGAGTGTGATCTGCTTGGAGCCCATCACTTCGATGTGGAAGAACTTGCTGTTCACAGATGATATGCCTTCGACGGTCCCGCCGGTGACCGACCAAAGTCTTATGGACTCCAAACTTAGCAAGGCATATATAGGTGCTAGTTTGGACTGGAGAGCAATATATAAAAATATTTCAGAATTTTTCTTAGTTTTTAGCCCCTAAAATATTTCAGAATTATAAAAATATCTTCCTAATTCACCTATTTAACTAATTAGCAGTCAAAAATCCTAAAAAAAATCAAATCCTAAGTAAAAAAATCTCACAAGTTATCATTTATCAACAATTCAAAAATAAAACATTCAAGAGAATATTCCTTTCTCAGTACCGTTCATTTTTTATTTTTAATTTCTCTCTCTCTCTCTCTCTCTTCCCCATGGGAGACACGGCGGCGGCCAACGATGAGAGCTGCCACTATAATTATTGGAGTGCCACCCCTCACCTTCTCCCCTTCAGAACAAGTGTGTGTGCCTGCTCCCCATCGAGGCATTGACTATGACTCCCGTGCATGCCTTCAGTGCAGAGGTGAAGGTGTACTCGTCAGAGACGACCCCAACGGTGTCACTATGCAAGAGCAACTCAAAATACTAGAGGGTGTCGACCTAAAGGTTGTGCTAGGTGTAGGTCTTGTGGATAACATTCTAGATGAACACATTGTCGCTAGTCTCCCCTCTCTCTATGCGACCCCCTCTGACGCCCTCATCCCCACTCCCTCTCACACTCTCTCTCATGAGCTCTCCCCCTCTCCCCCTCTCTATCTCTCTTTCTCTCTCCCCCTCTCTCTCTCTCTCGCACAGTGACCCCCATCCCACTAGATGGGAGTGCCAACGCCTCAGGAAGAGACCCCCTCCGCCACACTCTTCACTCCCTCTCGCACGCTTTCTCTCACGTTCTTCCCATCTCTATCTCTCTTTCTCTCGCACCCCCCTCTCTCTCTATGTGACTCCCACCTCACTGGATGAGGATGCCAACACCGGATGGGGATCTCTCTCTCTCTCTCTCTCTCTCTCTCTCTCTCTCTCTCTCTCTCTCTCTCTCTCTCTCTCTCTCTCTCTCTCTCTCTCTCTGTGTGTGTGTGTGTGTGTTTGTGTGTGTCCCCCACCCCACTGGGTGAGGGTGCCAACACCGGGGGGGTCTCCCCCTCCGGCGCCCTCCCCCCTCTCTCTTGCACATTCCCTCTCACGCTCTCCCCCCTCTGTCTCTCTTTATCTCTCCTCCTCTCTCTCTCTGATCCAACTCTAGCAATAGGAATAGCTAAGGCAAAAATGCCAACACCAAGGAGCTCTACCGGGGGGTACAACAACATCACTAGGGGAAGTGGGTGGCAGAGATCTGGTTGTCCAAAGAATCTAGTGGGCCTCTGGCTCAGCACCTTCGACATCACCAAGGAGGCCGCCCTCCCCTACGACACGACTGCCTACAAGCTCTGCAATAACTTCGCCCACCTCAACTTCCCCGAGCTCTTCGACCACACCAACAACACCAGCTCTAGCGACCCCTCTGCCACTGCTAGTGGTAGCAGCCCCTCTCTCTCTCTAGATAATGATATTATGGTAGTTTTGTCTTTCCTAGTTAATTTATATCATAGTTAGGTTAGTCTAACCAAATTTGACTCTACGGAGACTAACAGGGGGGACTTTTTGTGTAACGAAAAAGATTTTGAGGGCTTTTCACAAAATAGATGGATTAAGGCACTTTTTCCTAATTTTGACAGATTTTAAGGGGTTAAACCTAAAAATCTCAAAAAAAAAGAAAAGAAGAGAACCGGTACTTGCCATATTTTTTATGTTTTGTGGACATGAATTCAACGTACATGTATTTTTCTCATGGATTATTGTTTATATTCTATGTTAAAGAGTTTATTTCCATATATTTTCATTTTTGACACGTTGGTCGTTTTTTTAATGGCCCCACAAAGGTTCTAACTCCGGGTGCCAACTACTCAAACCGAATATAAATATATTAATTAGATTTCAAGTTACCAAAAAAGTAAGGAGAGAAAGAGCAGCATAAAATCTAAAACACATTAGAATTAAGAGAAAATTAATGGAAAGGGAAGAAAAACTTTCACAATATCCAATATGAGCACTGCACCTTTAAAATATTTAAAAAAGACACTCTTCATAAATATCGTATCTATAAAAGACAACCTGCCCATAATACCCTTGTTTTACAAATTAAATGAACTTTTTATCTAAATATAAATAATCTTATTTTTATCCTTTAACATAAAATATCTAAAAAGTGATATCGATCACTTCCCATCGCATCAAAATCGACATGTAATATTGTGAACATCACGTTGTAAATGAATATATCAAAGTATAAAATATTCTGTATATGAAAATAGGGCATGCTCTCTGCAATCAACTTTCCTTCTGTACAATGAAATAAATAAGTTAACTTTATATTTCAATCACAGTTAATTAATCATCATGCTCTTTTTTACTCCATTTCGATATATTAATAGATATATTAAATAGATTTGAATTAGAATACCTTATTTGTTAAATAATTGAGGACATCTTTAGTATTACGTACGTTAGGGAAAATATGTCATTTGTCCTGGGTATGAAGTTCAAGAAGAATTTACTCTTTAGATATTTTAATGTTAGAACTTAGAATTCCCTTCTTATATTTTTTGAAAGCTTTTAAATTTGTCCCTTTTTTGTAATTCTCCCTAGAATTAATGCTCATAATTAAGAACATCTTTAGAGTGAGTCTCTCTTCTGGATTGGCCTTAATTCGAGCAATAATAATATTGCCAATAGAATCTTCCAGGTATGTTACCAATAATTGTATATATTATTTGCTGAAGCAACTATATATATATATATATATATATATATATATATATCTCATCGACCCTGATAATCTCCTATGCAAAATTGCAAGTAACCCGCATCATAATATAATTGTATAGTCGGTCTTGTCGCTCTGTATAATCTTAAAATAAAATTAAAAAATAGATTACTTTTTAACTCCACTCCCACAACGTACGTACCATAGCAGGAAAAAATTCGTAAAATAAATTACTAGTCCTAGAAAAATCATTGACCATTCTTCGTCGGCTTATTTTTCTCAAAATTTGATTTGTAAATTATCGATGGCACCATAATATAATTTGTGCATATCATAAAGTAACTTATCTTTATTATAATATATGACAAATATATTATCTACAAAATAAATAACTTTATAAATTTAAATCAATATTATCATAACCGGACCGGACCGACCGGTCAGACCGGTCTGACCGTGAATCGGTGCAGGAACCGGTCCGATTAAAGTCGGTCCGACTTGATGTTAAAAAATCGGACGAACCGGACGAACCGCGATTCGATCGGTTAACCGGTCTAAACCGGTCCGACCTAATTCACCCTTTAAAATATAAAAAAATAAATATAAAAATATTTAGTTATTCAAAATCATATTTATATATGAATAAAATTATCTTATTATTATTGATTTGTTGTTGTTTATCATTTCAATTTAGATATATTTAAAATTTAAAAGTTTAAATGAACATATATGTCAATTATGAAGTGTGAAGATCAACATAATATTACAAAATTTTAAGGTCAATTTATTTCACCATGTTATTGTTATTTTTTTACTTGTATAGTTACATAATCATGACTAATAAACATACATGTACGTTGTTTTATTTTAATTATTATATTTTGTTTCTTATTATCTTGGTTATAGAAATCATGTCGAACTATATATCAATATTACGATGATGTCACAGTTTAAATCAATCGGCTCGATCGAACGGTCTAATCGATTCGAACCGAACCAACTCATTGACGGATTCAGACACCGATTCAATTACGATAATATTGATTTAAACGACAAAAGCTATTTTTAATACTATCCTTAAAAAAAATTCTAACTCCACCACCGTATATAATATAATATAATTGGTTGGCTAGTACTGCTCAAACTAGGAAGGAGGCCTCCATTGCATGTATACTTGAAAGACTTACATGTACGTCTTGTTAAGGAACTTACTCTGGGAAGGTTCTTGCAGCGCGGTGAAATGGGGCAACCGCCGCTGCCGTGCCACGTAGCGTTCCCCTGCCCGTCGAACGTTCCCCCGCCGGTGACGGTGAGGCCGTTGACGCCCTCGAAGCTGAACCAGTAGCCGTCGGAGAAGATGCCGGGGTCGGCCGGGGCCATCACCACCCCCTCAACCCGGACCACCACGGGGCCCCTGCATGGCCCTTGCAGCTTCACCGGCCCAACGAGGAACGTGCCGCTGGCCACCAGCACGGTGCGGGCCGCGCTGCCGTTGGCGCCGGCGCCGCACGCCTCGCCCCACGCCGCCAGGATAGCCTGCGAATACAACAACAAGGAAGGAAAATAGTTTCATGCAGCTGGACGTACGTACGTAGGCGTTCGAGGTGGGCATGCACGTACGGTAGGGTGGCGGCATGGCCGGATTATATACCTTTTTGGCGTCCGTCTTGCCGTCGGGGACGGCGCCGAAGTTCACAATGTTGAGGATGTTGCTCGGCATGGGTCCGCCACGAGTAGTTGGTGCAGGCGGCAGAGCGGGGGGCACAGCATACGGCAGAACAGGCGGCAGCGCCGGTAACAGCAGCACCAGGAAGAACAGCAGGCAACCGCCGAGGGATCCGAGAAGCCTCACTAGTGAACTCATGGTCTAGTTCTATTCTTCTGAAAGCGACGATGCCTGCGTTTTCACAGCCATTGCTGGATATTTGTAGCATGTTGGGAGCTCGCTCTCTGGTCCTGAGCTTGGTATGCCAATCCCCAGCAAGATAACGCAGTTGCAGGATTTCACGGGGATGTCAAAAGAGGTTTATGATAATTACAGCTGACCGAAAGTTAATTAGTCTTCGTGGATTCTTAAATTAGGGTTTATCTTTTTACTTGTACAATTAGTGAGTCTTATGCAACTGATCTTATAACCTCTATTTGAACGTGACTCCCCGTAATTAACCTCCATTTGAATTTGAGGGGTGATCAAGGGAGGTTACAGAGAGTCTTGTAAAAATGATCATAATAAGATCGTTGAAAAATCTTTTTAGTAACCACCGACACATAACTCTAATGATGCAATGAGGTGATTTTTGTGCATTATTTTGGGGCCGAGAGTCGAATTGAAGGCTCCGTTTGAATGCAACTTATAAAAATTTGAATATATAGATTCATCATATGTATATTTATCATAAATATGTTTGCCATAAATGTGTTTTCTATTGACTCATGTTGTTTGACTGCTCTAGATAACCATAAATGGGCTTAATTGTGAAAAACTGCGTTTCCAGGAAGAGTGATCTCCAGCATAAACCAACTCGGAGTAAGTTTATGACAAATGTGTTTATGCGGGGGTACGTATTGAGTTTATGATAAACTCAAGTGAGATTGTGATACATTTATTTTCATCAATATTCAAGCTAATTAAGATTAGAATAAAAATTAAATAAGAGTTTATGGCAAACTTAAACGTGTTTATTCCATGCATCTAATAAACAGGCCCTGAAAGGGGAGGTCAATCCCCAGCAAGATCACGCAGTTGCAGGATTTCAGCTGGGTGTGCAAGGGGATATTAATTGAGATCCTCCAGTACTCCACTTTCCTGCATCATCTTGCACGCTACTTCATTTAATCGCATCCTTGCATATATTCATATCCTTGCCTACTTTTTAGAGATTTAGTTTCCGCATTGCTCATGATAAAACAAACGTATATGTCATAACAACGAGTTAAAGCGGATTACAAAATGGTTTAGAAAAGTAGAGAGTACAGAAGATCTTAATAATCCATGGGGCCTGAAAGGGAGAGGTGTCCATCCCCTTAATTCTTTCACCACTTGTATTGTTATTTTTTGTCATCGCAATGGAAAAGCTCTCAACATTCCATGTTCTACCATATATTAAACTTAATCTGTTAAGAGTGTTCTAACAATAATTTGGAGATGTCATCGAGTCATTAGAGTTGATGGGAAGTTATTGTCATCTTGCTTGTGCAATTAGTGAGTCTCCTGTAACTCTTGTAACTTGTATTTGAACTTGACTCCTATAATCTCTATTTGAATTTGAGGCCAGGGTCAAGAGACACTACAAGAAATTTGGTTAATTAAAACAAAAAAAATTACAAGGTATATAAAATTGTTGTAATAAATGAGATATAAAAACAAAACTTAAATATTGTTGTTAATAAATAGAAGATGTTATATTTAGTAACAAAAGTTAAGATTTTGTTACTATTTAGTCATAAATAATAACAACTGTAAAAATTTCTTGTAAATAAAAATGTATTTTACAACAAAATATTATATTTTGTTGTAATTAATTATTTCTTTATTTTAACTAACAACAAGACTCGTTGTTAATCATATCCTAAACTGCTTCTCCCGCGTCCCTCACCCACGATCCTCTCCCACATTCCCGGTTCTCTCTCCCTCTCCCACATTCCCAGTTCTCTCTCCCTCCGATTCCCGCCTCCTCTCCCACATTCCCGGTTCTCTCTCCCTCCGATTCTCTCGCATCCTCATCTCTCTCTCCCTTAACCCTTCGTCTATCCCTCCGATTCCCGGCCTCCTCCGCATCCTCACTTGAGAAACCAACAGCATGCCGCCGCCCCTGCGACAGCGTTATCTACCCTATCAAACACTGCATCACCGCCTAGCTCACCCTGCACAGGATCGCCACCCAGGATTGCTCCGGTGACTCCCGAGATCGCCCTACCCTCTGACAGCCTAGGATCGCTCAGGTGAAGATTGGGATCGCCCTGCCCTCTAGCAACCCAGGAACGTCGCCCAAGATCTGGCCTCAACGCGTCGGCCCTAGACGCCTTACCACCCGACCGTGAGCTGCGTCGAGCACCTCCTCCGGATGCCATGCGATCTATTATGAAGTAATCTGGTATAAAAGGTGACCAATCTGTTTTGTTTATCTTTGAAATGATGCGGCATTAACTAAGCACTAAAACTGATGTTTCTACTTGTCATATTTCTTAAACAACTATTAATTGGCATAATTTCAATGCAGCATGTTGAGGTTCCAATTCCTTCACCAAAGAAGGATGAAGTCTTGTTGAAACTGGAAGCTGCAAGTTTGAACCCTGTAGATTGGAAAATCCAAAAAGGCATGCTATGACCATTTCTGCAGCAAAAATTTTCATTTATACCAAGTACGTTACTTAGAAGACTCTGTTTTCAAATGTTTACTATGTTTGTTTTGTTCAATGATAGTGGCTGGTCATCGGTGGTTCTAGTAAGTTAATGACTAATTTTTTATCAGAACATAGTGGAATGGATGCATCTTTTAGTTATTTTGTATTTGGATTTTATCTGCATCCTATGAGACTAGGATAAGGAAATTAATACACTTTATATGCATCCTCTTAAAATTGGTTTTTTTGTATTACATCCATCTTAAGATATTAATTGAATTGAATTCCCTATGCTCCTTCTCTGGAACGGCTTGCTCCAATTTTCAGCTGGGTGTGAAAGGGGATTGAGATCCTCCGGTACTCCATTTTCCGGCATCATCTTGCACACTACTTCATATCCTCGCATCCATGCAAATATTCATATCCTTGCCTACTTTTCAGAGATTTAGTTTCCACATTGCTCGTGATAAAACAAACGTATATGTCGGAACAAAATGGTTTAGAAAAGTAGAGAGTCCAAGAGATATTAATAATCCATGGGGCCGGAAGGGAGAGGTACGTGCCCATCCCCTTAGGCCCTCTTTGTTTGCGGGGTTGTCTAGAGGTTAGCGTAATCAGGGAGAGAGAATCCCCCGGTGGGCCCGTCTCGCCCCTCACACATCCCGCTTAATCGACCCCGAGTACGATAATCGACCCTTCGAGATTGATTACAGTACCCCCCGCTCGTTTCTCAAACGGGCTCTTAATTCTTTCACCACTTGTATTGTTATTTTTTGTCATCGTAATGGAAAAGCTCTCAACTTTTCATGTTCTACCATATATTGAACGTAATTTGTTAAGAGTGTTCTAACAGTAATTTTGAGAGGTCATCGAGTCATTAGAGTTGATGGGAAGTTATTGTCCTTTTGCTTGTGCAATTAGTGAGTCTCCTGTAATTACTCTTGTAACTTGTATTTGAACTCAACTCCTATAATCTCGAGGCCAGGGTCAAGAGATGTTATGGAGTTTTGTATTCATGTTCATAAATAAGAGTTGAACAATCTTTTGTAACTGCCCATACATAATTTTCTTTAAAAAATGCTCTGTTTGAATGCAACTAATAAAAGTTTGAATAGGTTCATCATAAATGTATTTAATGCAACTTATAAAAATTTGAATGGGTTCATAATCTACTTACCATAAATGTGCTTTCTATTAACTCATGTTTGACTCTTCTAGAGCATAGTCTTTGGCATAAACAAACTCTGACTAGGTTTACGAAAAATAGGCTTATGGAAAAGCATTAAGTTTATGATATTTAAACTAAACTTATGATAAATCTATTTCTAATCATTCAAATTAATGAACTTTGTATATGCGAGATAAACCTTTGGTGTCTCCAAGAGGTATTGTCTCTAAAGCAGAGGTGAGATTTTATCTTTGTAAAAAGACTCTCTTGGATTAAGAGATGAAGACATGTCTTATAAGTATTTGGTTACTTTCTCAACATCTGATATGGGACTATCTTATGGCCCTAGATCCCACTATACACTAGTTCCCCTTGAAAAGACAAGCGAGTGTGAGCTCAGAGTTCCCACAGACTATGTCACTTTGTAGATGCGAGATAAACTTTTGGTGTCCCAAGAGGTATTATCCTCAAAGCGAAGGTGTGATTTTGTCCTTGTAAAATGACCCTCTAAGGTTAAGAGGTGAAGACCTACCTTATAAGCACTTGATTACTTTCTCAACATATAATATAAGATTAATCTTGTGACCCTAAGTCCCACTACAAATTTAATTAGACGTGTCTATTCAATGAATCCACGTAGGCCGTAATTAAAAGTCAATGGGGTTACAGTTCAAGAAGTCCAAGGTCAAAATATACATACGACTTGTTATTTTCATGCAAGTCATGATATCTCAACAAACTATCCACTTTTTAGATCTTCTTCCAACCTTGTGCTCCCTATTTCCTCCACTATTTTTTCACTTACAGAGAATGTGAGTCCACCTTGCCTTCTCAACAAAGTGTTATCAGAGTTAGATTATTTATATGATAAATGGAATGATATCCTCAAAACCAACTAGGAGAATTAATGGAGCCAGCAATACAGCATGTTGTTACACAGTTTGAGTGCAACTTTTTCTTTTTTGATATTTTAATGATTTTGATCTCACGTCACTCTATCTCAGTGTGGAGTCCACCTCACCAAAAAAAGTTACCTTAAAGTTTAAGGAAAAATATCACATTTTTTTAGCTCACCGTGAAGCCTAAATAAAAAGGTGCTTGAGTGCCACGTCAAGACGAGAGATCTTGAGCCTCACTCAAAAAATAATTAGAAAAATAAAAAATAAAACTTTACCCGACAGTGCAGTAAATGTTACTCGCATTCTAAAGCACTTTTTGGATCCGAAGATGGGTGGGATATATATCGTGTGTTGGGGCTTTGAGGAGCATCAATTAGATGAACTCGTGCATGGTTACTCTAAATAAAAGGGAGTTTAGAAAGCAGGATGATGAGTTTTTTTTATCTACTAATAAAGGGTGGATTAAGTTACATTTGAGAAGATTGCGGAAGCAAGTTCTTCGAAGACAATATGGGAGATGCTCAGGAAGCATTGCAGAGGAGAGGAGAACGGTAGAAAGATTGATATGTAACACCTCAATTTTAGGATACTCAAAAGTATATTATATTTGTATGATAAATATACAAATATATATATTTAGATTTTTTTAAAAAAAGGTATGATAATTAAGTCGGCCCAGTTAATTAATTTTAGCTCATTAAAGCATATTAAATAATTTAAATAATTAATTTATTGTTTAACAATGTAATTTTACGTAGAAATATCGAAATAAGGTCAATATTTGAAATATCGGAATAAATATAATTTAATTATGTGCAAGTTTTATGTTGACTGTTTTTCAGAGTTTATCTTTTAATAGGTTAAAAATAATAAATAATAAATAATACTTTGTTATTTACACTTTTAGGAAGGATTTTTTGTGAGAAAGGGTTGGCAAGCATAGCAAGCGTTCACTATGAGAATGGATTATGTATTAAATTAAATATATAGATAGTACTATCTTGAGAGGGTGTGGGGTGCTCCATAGCAAGCGTTCACTATGAGAATTAGGCTCATTGTCCGAGGACGACGGACTTTTGTTTAAATCTGAAAGCCATGCTTCGATTTGGTGAATGATAGCTAGGGTATTGACTCTCTATAATACGCGATAGACTGACATATCCCATCGTCTAGGCGTCACGGTGTCTGTGTGTTAACTCTTATGTTGTGATTTGGATGCACGTCTGATATGTAAAACTAAATTACAAATGATTTGATTTAGTTAATTATTTTAATTTAACTAAATCTCATAATTTATAAATAAAATTATGATTTGATTTGTGAGATTTATATATATGATTCGATCTATTAAACTCGTACGAATATGATTTGATTTGTCTTATAAGTCATTTGTCGATTTGAATTATTTGACAAGATGATTTAGAATTTTACATATACATCTAATATATGTTTTCTTTTGTTATTTACATTTCTTAAATTTATGCTATATATTTAGAACTCGCTAAATTGTAATATGTTTATAATTATAATGTAATTTATAAAATTATTATGCAGTACATGTTATTGATTTTGATGTCTACTAAGTCTTCGAACTTACACATGTGACTTAACTATTTTGCAGGGAAACTATTAAGTGTACAATTTTGACTCCAACGAAGAGTAGGTTAGAGAGTATATTTTAGATTTCGCTCTAAAGAATAAGTAAATTTAGTTTACTTTTATATAATGGATGTATCTGTGACTTTTGCCTTGATAGATGTAGAACATTGTACATGATGTAAATTATGTGTGTTTATATTTACGAAAATGATATGATTTCACTTATTTTGGAACAAACAATGGTTTAACTTTTAACATCTCACAAATTTTTAGATTCACGACGTTTTGAATTTGATGTGACTTCACTAAACCAGATATCATATCTTGCGGAGGAGGCACCACAAAATATGCCTCCAAATTCTAAGATGTGAATTGAAAACCTTATATGGAGGACCAGATTACCTTGGACACTATTGCACAAAAGTAAGGGTGGTTGTGAACCAACACCGAAGAAATGGCAAAAGCATAGCGAGTGTTGGAAGCTTCTTTGATTGCTTGACTCCAAGTTCGACCACTTGATTGATGGCCATTTAAGAGTTCAAAGATTTAAACACGCCAAAAATCAAACAATTCATCAGACTTTTCAGAGGCCAATAAGCGTAGGCTTCTCGACAAGAAAGGAGGCCGTGGAACAATCGCTAGTAGCCGGGATTTCTCTTGGGATGTACTTGGGAGAGATTATGTGTTATGGATTCTTTTCTTAATTCTCTGGAGACATAAAAAACTCATTTTGGATATCTTTCGGGAATTTTGAACTCTATTTTTTTCTTCTTATCTCTCTTTACTCGCCAAAATATCTCTTCAACAGTAGATGCGACATTGACCTATTTGAGAGAGATTATGGAAGGTGGAGAATCCAATGATTGAAATCTCCCCATTCATATTTTCAAACGCGACATAAGAGAAGAGAAAAAATGGATATTTTTTGAGGATTTGGATATCTAATTTTTTCCACCCTGTCCCTTTTTACCCACCAAAATCTTTCTTCAAAAATTGACGTGACATTGACTTACTTGAGAGAGATTGTGGAGGGTGGAGAACTGGATGATTGAAATCTCTCCATTTGCGTTTTCAAATAGGATCTAAGAGAAGAGAAAGAAGCATTAGAGAAAGAAGATATTTCTTTTGGATATCTTTTGGAAATTTTGAAATCTATTTTTTTCACTCATCTCTCTTTACCCGTCAAATTCTCCCTCAAAAGCCGACGTGACATTGTCCTGTTTGACAGAGATTATGGGAGGTGGAGAATCTAATGATTGAAATCTCAACGTTCAAGTTTTTAAACGTGACGTAAGAGAAAAAATTGACATAAAAAATCAAAGGACGCGATCAATTAAGACAACGGTGACCGTGGTACTAGTGAAAAAGTAAGAGGAGAACGAGACATCTGTTGTGAAGAAAATGGAAACGTTTCTTCAAGCTCCAAAGAGGCCGTGGGAAAGGTTCTAGTGATTCATATGGAAGGTTAAGATATCTCAATAAATATTGAAACTCCATCTAAACTCTACGGGTAGTTATTTTTATGTAAGAAGTCATGACATGCATCTCAACAAAATGTCTATTTTTCGGATCTTCTACCACTTTTATACAAATGGATTGAGATCTGAAATCAATACTAACCATTTATTATAAAGATTTTGCAGGATCCTTTGTCCCAACCTACTGTAAATCAGAATTGAATATTATTTTTATCGATTTCTGAACCAGCTTACATATCAGAATTAGATTATAATCAAGGAGGGGGAAAAAATCTAACATCCACCTTGTTTCCAGGATTGTTGATGAAATCAATAATATAGCTTGACACCATACTTTTTTCAAAAGTATTCATACAGCTCTCATGTTATTTCTGTCACTATAAAAAGTGTCAACTAATTTTATTTATATATATATATATATATTGAGGAGGGAAAAAATGGTCCGATCTAACGTGACCCAGTAACGTAAATTCTAACGCGGCCCAATATCGCCAAATCCATAGTGGCCATCGTCAGTCGACTCACAGTCCAAAAATGTGGTCCAATCGAGGCCCACTCAGAACTGGCTGACCCGCAAGCACGATCCCCGCGCACGTGCGTCCCGGACGTCGTGAGATCCGCCAATGGATGAGCGTTGAGGCCACAGTTACAGGACTTATCCCGACGAGCTTTAAATCACGCCCACGCCGCCGAGATACCTGTCACGATGCCCTTCCTCAGAGAATGGACGAGTGGACAATGAACGATCCCCATGATCGAGTAGAACATCGCTCCACTAACCACGCCATTGCTAAGTCAGGAAAGGGAAGATGCCACAGCGACCAATATAAATAGGTCTCAAGCGGACCTAGAAGGACACACGTATTGACACAGAGATGCATTCACACAGACACACAGACTCCTTGACACTCGCCTTCTTGCCCCCAGAGAGAAACATAGGGATCTTCATCGCCTTCAGACCTCGGACACGCCCCCGAGCACTCGACACCCTACCGAGCACTTGCTCCTTCTCCATAACTCTCGTCTCCCTCTCTCCTTCCTCTATCATTTATTTTCACACACAACTCTGACTTAAGCATCAGAGAGGTGTCCCTTGAAATCGCATCCAGGGCTCCTTCTGACGTGTTGTTCAGTGTTTGCAGATTTTCTCGGGATAGCCAGATGCTCTTTGTAATATCTTTAGATTTTGAATCATATTTCCATGGGCATATGATCAATTTTTGTGTATGTTTTAAATTTTTAAATGTTGGATTTCAGATCATGTAAGGATTATCGAGTTGTTTTGAGATTTTCGGAGGCATATTGGCCAATATAAATAAGTTAAAGGGTATTTGGGGTGTTTTTCTATTTTTCTGGGTTTTTTGAAACCCCAAATGCCATACACGTTAAAACCCCTACGCCCCCTTCTTCTTCCTCATTTCCTCCTTCCTCCTCCATCGTGCTCCCCCCATTCCTCTCCTCCCATCCTCCGACTGTAGACAGTGAATTGCGAGGAGACTTGGCTGGGCGATGACGACAGCAAAAAGGTGGGTCTTGGGCACTAGATGGAGGTAGGTTGCGCGCGTAGGGCCGTGGTTCATGCGTGGGATTCGAGTTTTCGCATGGATCAGAGGCATTCGGCACGTTGAGTCGTCAGTTGAGATAGGAGAATGGATCCCAACCTTTCCTCTTGTGATTTCCCCTTCATTCGGTGTTGATTCGAGTTAGAGAGAGGTTTTATTTCGAATTCGGGGGAAAATGCATGTCGGGGTTGTGCGACGAGATTTGATCGATTCATACGTTGACTTTTAGTTTAAATTGTGTTTTATGGTGGCATGGTCGTGGGGACAGATTCCCCAGTGTTTCCTACTTGCATTGTGCGAGTTGGGCGTGGATATAAACCACCAGAACGTGGTTCTGGACCGAATAACCTCCGTAGAAGGCGGCCAAGTCGCTGGCCGTCAGAGGTTGGAGGCGGCCAAGTCGATGGCCGCCCTAGCCATTTGGGCAGCCAAGTATCTGGCCGCCTTGCATGGTTGGGCGACCATATGAGTGGCCGCCCTGGGGGATGCCCAGTGCTAGGCAGCCAGCCCTCTGGCCACCCAAGACTGTTGGGCGGCCAGCCAGACTTGTTGGGCGGCCAGATGAGTGGCCGCCCAGGGAGTGGCCACCTTGCATGGGTAGGCGGCCAGGTCTGGTGGGCGACCAGCAAGGTGGCCGCCCAAATTCTAGTTTCCAGAAGCAGTATACTTTGTGATTTTTGGCGGAGGGCTATTCCGACCCGCAAGAGCCATGAGCCGGCAGTCGATGGTTTTGCTGTCTAGTCAGGTTTTCTTGAGCTTCGACAATACCGAGTCGCATTGTGACCTTCAGTGTATGAGAGAGGGGTGTGTGTGAACCGATGGCACCCCGATGGTTTCTGCCTTAACAGTGAGCTCTTACATTGAGTGACCCCCCACTATTTGTAGCGTTGTTACAGTGCGCAGGCGTTGACTCACCTTGGAGAGGTGGAGGGCTTTTCTTGTTGAGATGATTTTTAGGATAGTTTCTATAGGCCCCCTACTGTTGCAGCCTGAGTCCGGGCTAGTAGAAAACCAGTTAGAGGGCCTGACATCGAGCAGTTAGTCTGTGTGTGCACACGTGGTTAGGGGCTTCAGACATGTACTGACGAGTACGACCTCAGCTAGTCTTTGTCTGTGGTTACTTGTGTTGTGTGTCTCAATTGTCGCGTTGAGGCGAGCGAGAGACACCTGAGACGTGGTGTAAGACGTCAGTGCAACACATCCGACTTTACTTCTAGTGGGCTATTCTCGTGCCACTTGAGACGTAGTGACTCTCGTTTCTTACAGTCATGGCGTAGTGTTCTGGCGATAGAGGGTGATCCATTATGCGTAGCTGAGAGACAATCTTACCCCTCGTAGTCATGGTTTCCTTGAGACGTGATTTATACGGTAGGGTTATTGCTAGTCTTGTTATTTATTTATTTACTATTCTTTCTATTATTTACTTGTTATTGTTGTTGTTATTATTATCGTGAGGTGGGGATCCGCGGGACCCCAACTGAGTCAATGAGATGAGGCTCACCCCCTTTGTTTCTTTTAGGTGAGACGCGTCTTACACGTAGTTCTTCCGAGGTTCAATGTGGCACCAATGATCCATCTTAGCTACCAGTTTGCTAGAGACGAGGTATGCCACATTATTATGTACTTTTCCTTCTATTAAACTGTACTTGTTATGTACTTAAATTCTGGACTGTATAATTGTATAATTTATGTATTAATTAAATTATTGCATTTTAATTTTCTTCATTTATTTTAGATTCTTGTACACTCTCACACCAGCGAATAACCCTTCCGAGCACCGTGATTAGAGAGGGGCGAGTCAAGATTCGGGTAGTGTCGGTTCCTTTCTGGTATTCGGATCCTGGGTCGTTATATTGTTCCCTTCCAAAGAAATTTCAAATGTATAGTACGATGCCAAGGCAACACTTTTAGCCTCTACACTTTATGGTGCCGTCTGTGGCAACCCTAAGCTCGCACTCGCTTATCTTCTCAAAGGAGGCTAGTGTAGTGAGACATAGGGCCATAACATTAGTCCCACATTAGATGTTGAGAAAATAACCAAGTGCTTATAAGATTGGTCTTCACCTCTTAACCCAAGAAGGCCCTTTTACAAGGATAAAATCTCACCTCTGCTCTGGGGATAATACATCTTAGGGGCACCAAGGTTCATCTCGAATATATGCATAATGGCCTTCACCAGCTTGCTACCACCAAAGGACACTCGGAAGAGCTCGGACCCCCTCGTCATGTCCCATGACATGATGAAGAAGGCTCTAGAGCCCGAGGGATCTACCTGTGATCCTCACCCCCACCAGTGACTTCGACCTCACGCTGCTGTCGAAGCAGGACTCCACCCGAGAGTAGCTGCGGGTGTCGGAGGCATCTTGGGTATGAATGAAGGCGAGGGCGGAGGAGGTAGAGGTGAGGGCGGCAATGTTGGAGGTTGCTGGGGAGGTAGTACAAAGAGTAGCGGCCTCTGCTTGGGCGGATGCAAGAGAAGGGACGTGGTCATGAGGGCGAGGTACAAACGATCGTAGCACGATTGTCTCAAACTCCGACTCTGCTCTCTCGGCGCTAGGAGGTGGCTCAGAAGCACCTGCAAGCTATAGCAACAATGGTTAGACCCCAGTTTAAAGCAAGCATTGACAACATAGGGCCCTACCATGAGGCAATGGGGGACTCAACTCCAGTGACCTAAAGAGCATGAGGGTCAGCTTCAGGTTGATGTCTGATATGGGATTGCGGGCATCGCCTTAATAGTGACTGCCTCCTCCTTGGTCAGTGGTGACGGCTTGTTGTTCAGGTGGACTTAGCTGAGGCTAGTGAGCCCCCAGTCACTGGCTCGCTCGGTGCCACCGACCTTCATCAGGATGACGAAGCGCTCCCACCAACACTTGACGTTCGAGACGACGGGGAAGAAGTGCAGGAAAGCCTGTTTGTTCTGACCCTGGAAGTAATAGGCTAGGGCATTAGAACCTGGGAAGCGTTGGACACTGAAGAAATGGCAGAAAAGCTAAAGGATGGGGGTGGCGCTCACCTGATAACAGTTACACACAAAGGCGCAAAGGATGCACCAGGAGTTGGGCGACAGTTGTCCTGCCTCCAAACCATAAAAGTGAAGAATGCTCTCAAAGAGAGGAGGGATCGGAAGACAGAAGCCGGTCTTGAAGACCTCTATGGAGATGCTGATTCCCCTAGGGAAGTACGGTCCTAAGTACTCATCTATAGTGGGGAATAAGATGTCGACGTCTATCAGGATTTGGAGGGCTTCCCTAAGGCCACAGACGACATGGTAAGAGACATTGAAGTAAGGACAGCAAGGGCCAGGGTGGGCCACCTAAGGTGCTCGAAGCACCACCACGGTTTACCCTCTAACTTGTCGGAAGACTCTGAATCGGTGAGGATGATCTTCCTGTTAGTGTTGGTGTGCTACAGGCCAATTTCGGGTCGGATAGGCCCAATAGTTGTACGATCTTGTTCATTATTAATAAAGTGGTGTTTGAGCGTAAATATGCGATTGTGTTACTTTACGCTGTCCCTAGGATATGTGGTTGTAAAGTCAACTCGAGATGAGATCTCGATTATGAGACTGACTTTACATGAACACATACCTTAAACTGTTCCTGGTTGGAGGGTAATCACTCGGGGACTTTGATTACTTATTAAACCAGTACACATGATGTGTCAGTGACCAGTCTTATGGTCATTGGTGCGGGGCACCAACACATATGTGTAGGTGTATGTCCATGGAGGATGTGCACTGAACTGATCCGCTATTGGATCTTCAGATGGTTGATTATACCTAATGTCAACTGAAGATCTAACTGTCTCAGTAGCATCGTTGGTCCTTTGACCTGAGACATTGATCGGATCTTACACGAGGACTGGAATGGTTTAATTACTTGGCTAAGTGACTTTAACCATAAGTCATGAGTTACCGAGTCATTAACCACTCCAGGATACGTGTGAAGATCATCAATGATCAAAAGGGGATCGCTCACTGTCGGGTATATATCAGACAGTTAATGGGTCATGACATTGACGCTCCGTTAAATCCCTGGCCAGGGTCGTGTGAGTTCGTTTAGAATGGACGTCATACACTTTAAGGAGATCATAGTCAAATGGCACGATCATGGGGTTTGACAGAAACCATACCCTCGATCGTACCAGACTCATAGAAGGAGCGAGGGATTATATCGATGCGGTAACTGTAGACTTACAGGTACCAGACATGCTGGTTTAAACCCGGCGTCCTCTAGGATCACGCGGATTTGCTTGACCCAACGTGATCAAAAGTTCGGAATAAATTAAACTATTCTTCGGCTCTGGTAGAAGTGAAGAATACGTTTAATTTACTTCTAATTGGGAATTAGAAGTTAATGGGCCTTAAACTAGAGTGACTATGGGCCTAGAGGATCACACACAATGGATTCTTGGGTGACGGATTATTATTATACAAGTGTATGTATTAATTCTTTTTAATTCCTTTTGGAAAGGAGTGTAAATGGAGTTTAATACATATGTATAATAGTGGATAGGATATATATATAATTTTGGTCTTTTGGAGCCCTTTCAGAAATGACTAAATCTCTATATATAGAATCCTACGTGAGTTCATTCGAACTCTCCCCCCCCCCCCACCCCTTAAGCTAATCAAGCATTAGGCTTAAGGGAGAGGTTTAGCTTCCCCCCTTTCTCCCCCTTACTCTCTCTCTCTCCAGAAGGTGATAGAGTCGGGGAAAGTTGTGTCGGGGAGGTACCGTCGCTGCGCAAGGGTCCGTGTGGATCTGCTCTAGAGGCCGTACAGCTGTGCGGCTCGATATTCTGCATCGGGCATCGCGGACAGCGTCGTTCCGCGCAAGGTGAAACACGCAACCCGTAATTAGGGTCTTAGAAACACCGATTAGAGCACATATTAAGCTTTCCATAACACCGGGATCGGGCAAATGAAATTTTTGTTATCCGCTGTGTCGCCCGTAGGTGTTGTGCGAAACCTTACAGTGGTATCAGAGCCAGGTTGGCGCTCTGATCGGTGTTTTTATCGCCGTTTAGAACCATATTTTAGGGGTAATCAAAATCTAAATCTTCAATTATTATTTGGAGATAGGAGTGCTGGGCATTTCTATTTTTCCTGGATGCTGGGCATCAGAAGAGCAAATTTTTTTTTATAAAAAAAATTTTTTTTGCATGCCCGGTTTGGGCGCACCGCGCCCAGGGCGCACCCACGTGGGCGGCCGCCGCCCACGCGGGGCAGCCGCGTGGCGGGCGCCTGCAGGCGGCGCCCGCCTGCCGTCGCCGCAACGCAGGGCGCCCGCGGGCGGGTCGCACCCGCAACGCAGGGGTCAGCGCCCGGGCGCGCGGGCGCCGCCCACGCGCGCGGGGCTGGCCCCGCCACTATTTTTTTTTAATTTTTATAAAAAAAATTGCTTTTTTACTCTTTTTAATTTATTGTGCTTAGAATATATAAATATATATGGGATATATATATATGAAAATGCACAGTAAATTGAATAGAATTTTATCATGTAAGTTAAATAGATATCTCAAAAGTAAATGTCAAATGTTAAATTTTATTTAATCGATTTGAATTTACCGAGGTGAGATAATTACTATTTACCTTGAGATAAAATGGTAATAATTGAAGTTACTTCAGTAAATTTTAATTTTTGAATTTTTAACTATTAGATAATTAAAAAATTCAAATTTTAAATTTTATTGAAGTTAAATGTGAAAAATTCAATTATTTGAATTTTTAATTATTAGATAATTGTTAAATTCAAATTTTAAATTTTAGAAAATAGCTAATTGAGGATAATTGCATTATTTTAAATTTACTTTCAAACAAAATTATTGGATAATTAGTTTGAATTTAAATTTAAATTATTGACATGTTTAAAATTTGAATTTAAATTTGATTATTGGATAATTAAATTTAAATTTAAATTTAATTAATTATCTCAATTAGATGCCCCTGTAGAAAATGATGGTTCTTTACGTGCTTTACTTTATTTACCTTGTATTGGCCTGCTTGTGTGTTTAATTTTAGTTAATCATGCTTTGATTTTTAAATTAAACAAAGCTAGTCTATTTTTGTTTGCACATCCCATTTTTAAATTCAAAAAATAAGGATTATTTTCAGAAAATAACCCTTGATTGATTTTTATTTGAATGGGTTGGCAAGTGATCATGGACTTGGATTAATGTAATTAATTGGGGTCTGCGAACCTCCTTTCTCTCTCTGTTAAAATTCCAATGTACTTCTATCTTCCTCCGTTGTTGTACTCGCCCTAAGGGCTTCTGGAATTTCATTGATATGTAATTTACTTTTTTCTGGCCTGCGAGCTGTGTAAAAGTTATAATTACTGCGGTGTCGGAGTTTGAAAGCGCGGAGCACACCCGACGAGGACGATCCAGCTGCTTCGGAAGCGGGCCGGATGCCTTAGTTACATTAGGAATTAAGTCCATGATCACTTGCGTTTTATTTTGCATTGGATGTATTTATTTTGTGCAAACTACTAGGTATGGTAAATATATTGGATATATTTAGATTATCACCTAGGGTGAGATCAAGATAAAATTAAATTCCCTCGCGCTTAAATTTTAGATCTGGTAAGCGTGGCTTTAGGAGTCGTCGTGGCCTTCCATCATTATGGAGTGAATGAACGTCTTCATTTCATGGATTTGTTGTGCTTTCCACAAGGTCTATGAGTTTGGGGACGGGATTAAACTCCAAGGCTCGGCCTCAATGGGGTGAGGAATTGAACTCGGCCTTGTTGTGCTTTCCACAAGGGTCGGGTCATGAACTCATTGCTATGTAGTAATGATGGTTAGATCTAACCGAGAATATCCTTTGTTGTGCTTTCCACAAGGGGATGATTTCTCGGGGGCCGAATATCGGATATTGCATTAGATGCAAGTGCCTGTTGGCTGCCCTTGAGATGGTGTATGACTTGTTGTGCTTTCCACAAGGTCGTACATCAGTCTCGTTGGGATTCCGACCCGCTAGGTTGATCTCGCTGATCTCCCGTTCTATATACTGAGGGTTATATAGTTCGATCGAAAAATAGTGGGACTAACTAAGATAGAAAATCACATCTAAGTTAGAACTAGAACACATGCTAAGTTATCTTTTATTTCTTATCCAGATTACAATGTCGTCGTCCAACCCCCTCCGCGGCATCTTGGATGTAAATAGATTAACTAGACCGAACTACTCGGATTGGCTGCGTAATCTACGCATAGTCCTTACCGCCGAAAAGATTACGTACGTGTTGGACACGGTTCATTCTGAGCCAGCTCCTGATGCTGACGAGGGCGAGTTACTCGCTTATGCCAAGTGGTCTGAGGACTCATCCCTAGCCCAATGTTACATGTTGGCCTCTATGGCTCCCGAGCTGCAGAGGCAATTTGAAAAGACTGATTGTAGAAGTATACTTCTCAATCTACGCCAGCTCTTCGGGGAGCAGGGTAGGATTGAGAGGTATGACATCTCCAAAAGGTTTTTCAGGACACGGATGTCTGAGGGTTCATCAGTACAGGCCCATGTACTGAAAATGATGGAGTGGATTGAAAGACTCAATGCATTGGGGTTCAAGTTGGATCTTGAACTATGCATTGATCTTATACTCCAGTCATTGTCCGATTCCTTTTCTTCCTTCATCATAAACTTTAACATGAATAGAATTGATGCAACTCTCCCGGAGCTGCTCAATATGTTAAAGAGTGCTGAAGGAACCATGCAGAAAGATAAACCATCTTCGTCTGTAATGATTGTTGGCCGGGCCAACAAGAAAAGGAAGGCCTCTCAAATATCCACCACAAGTAACAAAGGGAAGGGAAAGAAAAAGGCCACGGGTAAGCAAATCGCCAAAGTTGACAAAGGGAAGGGCAAGAAGAATGAAAAGGAAGACAAATGTTTTCGATGCAGGGAAACTGGGCATTGGAAAAGGAATTGCAAGGCAATTCTAAATGAAGGTATTTTTGTCATAGACCTTAATTTGTCATATATGGAATCCACATCATGGGTATTGGATACTGGATGTGCATCTCATATCTGTAATTCTGTGCAGGTGCTGGCAAATAGAAGGTGATTGGGCAAAAGGGAGATTGAACTGAGGATGGGCAATGGAGCTTTAGTTGCTGCCAAAGCTGTCGCGACTGCACGCCTCAGTTTACCTTCAGGAGTCATTCTGGAGTTGAATGACTGTTATTATGTTCCTAATATTATTAAGAACATTATTTCAATCTCTGGCTTGTATAACATTGGATATACATTGACTTTCAATAGCACTGGGTGCTCTATAATGAATAATGGTTTGATTATAGCCAATGGTTCATTAGTCAATGGTCTTTATGTACTAGATACACGTTCTAATGTTATGCAAATTTCCAATGCTGATGAAGTGAATTCTGCATATCTATAGCATTGCAGACTTGGTCATGCAGGTGAGAAAAGAGTCTCTCACTTACACTCAAATGGGTATTTGAATTCGTTCGAATACAAGCCATTTGATACCTGTGAGTCGTGTCTCATGGGGAAAATGACCAAGGCTCCATTTGGTGGACATGGTGAGAGGGCTGTTGACCTTCTCGAGCTCATACACTCGGATGTGTGTGGACCCATGTCCATAGAAGCAAAAGGAGGTTATCTCTATTCCATTTCTTTTATTGATGACTTCTCTAGATATAGCTATGTGTATTTAATGAGACATAAGTCACAAGCCTTTGAGAAGTTTAAAGAATACAAGAATGAAGTAGAGAAACAGACAGGCAAAAGTATTAAGGCTCTTCGATCGGATCGAGGAGGTGAATACTTAAGCCATGAATTCACTTCTTATCTTAAAGACCATGGAATAGTTTCTCAGTGGACTCCACCGTATACACCACAGCACAATGGTGTATCCGAGAGGAGAAACAGGACCTTGTTAGACATGGTCCGATCCATGATGTCTATGTCAGGACTACCCTTGTCTCTCTGGGGCTATGCATTAGAGACTGCAGCATATTTATTGAATAGGACCTCAAGTAAATAAGTTCCTTCTATACCATATGAGATATGGAAGGGCAGGAAACCAAATTTTAATCACATTAAAATTTGGGGGTGTACTGCTCATATAAAGAAGAACGAGAGTGATAAACTTGAGTCGAGGACCGATAAGTGTAGGTTTGTGGGATATCCAAAGGAGACGTTTGGATATTATTTCTATCACCCTTCTGAGCAAAGGGTCTTAGTGGCCAAGAGAGCTGTATTTCTGGAAAGAGAATATCTACTCCAGAAAAATAGTGGGAGCCAGATAGAATTGGACGAGGTCCAAGAACCACAACCCATAGACACAAACTCATTAGATGAGACTGTATCGGTTGATCCTATTCAAAGTGAAACACTGACACTACGGAGATCTGGTAGACTACCGAGAGAACCTGAGAGATATGTTGGACATGTCTCAGAGGGGTCCTCTAAGGTATGTATCGATGAGGATGATGATCCTCAGTCGTACCAGGAGGCGATCCGTAGTGTAGACTCCGAGAAATGGCAAGAGGCAATGGATTCAGAAATCCAGTCCATGTACACCAACAAAGTTTGGAACTTAGTTGATGTACCCGAAGGGAAGGTCCCTATCGGCTGCAAATAGATTTTCAAAAGGAAAATCGGTGCAGATGGACAGATTGACACATACAAGGCTAGACTAGTGGCGAAAGGATATCGTCAAAGGCAAGGCATTGACTATGACGAGACGTTTTCACCGGTGGCCATGGTTAAGTCAATCAGAATCCTCCTTGCCATTGCTGCATACCTGGATTATGAGATCTGGTAAATGAATGTGAAGACAACTTTTCTTAATGGAAATCTGTCAGAAGAGGTGTACATGGTACAGCCTGAAGGATTCACCTCCAAGCTACATCCTAATAAGGTATGCAAACTTTAAAGGTCCATTTATGGATTAAAGCATGCATCTAGAAGGTGGAACTTAAGATTTGACGAGGCTGTCAAATCTTTCAACTTCATTCGGAATGAAGATGAACCCTATGTTTACAAGAAGGTTAGTGGGAGCTCAGTGACCTTCTTGGTCTTTTATGTTGATGACATCTTACTCATTGGGAATGATGTAGAGATGTTGACATCAACCAAGTCTTGGTTGTCCAAGACCTTCTCCATGAAGGATTTGAGAGAAGCATCCTATGTGCTGGGCATAAGGATCTATCGAGATAGATCTAAAAGAATGATAGGATTATCCCAATCCATGTACATAGACACTATCCTCAAAAGGTTTAGGATGGAAAATTTCAAGAGAGGTCTCATTCCCATGAGACATGGAATTTGCCTATCCAAGGGGATGAGTCCTAAAACTTCTGAGGAGATGGCACACATGAATAAGGTACCCTATGCTTCGGCGATAGGGTCAATCATGTATGCAATGCTATGTACACGGCCTGATGTTGCCAATGCTTTAAGCATTGTCAGTAGATATCAGGCAAATCCAGGCGAAGAGCACTGGAAGGCAGTAAAGGGCATCCTTAAGTACCTGCGAAGGGCTAAGGATCTTTTTCTACTTTATGGAGGAGAGGACCTATAGCTTAGAGCTTACACAGATTCTAGTTTCCAGTCAGATATAGATAACTGCAAATCCATGTCTGAATTTGTATTCATGTTGAATGGAGGGGCAGTCAGTTGGAGAAGCCGTCTGGATGAAGAAATTCATCTTGGAACTGGGCGTAGTTCCTGAGATAACAGCTGCCATCCCATTATTTTGTGATAATAATGGGGCCATCGCCCAGGCGAAGGAACCGAGATCTCACCAAAGGTCAAAGCATATTCTCAGGCGCTTTTACCTTATTCGGGAGATTGTTGATCGTGGAGAGGTGACGGTAGAGCGTGTACCGTCAGAAGACAACATAGCAGATCCACTGACTAAGCCTTTGACACAGACTGTATTTGAGCGTCATCGGGATAAGATGGGTCTCAAAGTTGTGGGCAATTGGTTGTAGTTCAAGAGAGAGATTGTTAGTGTTGGTGTGTTACAGGCCAATTTCGGGTCGGGTAGGCCCAATAGTTGTACGATCTTGTTCATTATTAATAAAGTGGTGTTTGAGCGTAAATATGCGATTGTGTTACTTTACGTTGTCCCTAGGATATGTGGTTGTAAAGTCAACTCGAGATGAGATCTCGATTATGAGACTGACTTTACATGAACACATACCTTAAACTGTTTCTGGTTGGAGGGTAATCACTCGGGGACTTTGATTACCTATTAAACCAGTACACATGATGTGTCAGTGACCAGTCTCATGGTCATTGGTGCGGGGCACCAACACATATGTGTAGGTGTATGTCCATGGAGGATGTGCACTGAACTGATCCGCTATTGGATCTTCAGATGGTTGATTATACCTAATGTCAACTGAAGATCTAACTGTCTCAGTAGCATCGTTGGTCCTTTGACCTGAGACATTGATCGGATCTTACACGAGGACTGGAATGGTTTAATTAGTTGGCTAAGTGACTTTAACCATAAGTCATGAGTTGCCGAGTCATTAACCACTCCAGGATACGTGTGAAGATCATCAATGGTCAAGAGGGGATCGCTCACTGTCGGGTATATATCAGACAGTTAATGGGTCATGACATTGACGCTCCGTTAAATCCCTGGCCAGGGTCGTGTGAGTTCATTTAGAACGGACGTCATACACTTTAAGAAGGTCATAGTCAAATGGCACGATCATGGGGTTTGACAGAAACCATACCCTCGATCGTACCAGACTCATAGAAGGAGCGAGGGATTATATCGATGCGGTAACTGTAGACTTACAGGTACCAGACAGGCTGGTTTAAACCCGGCGTCCTCTAGGATCACGCGGATTTACTTGACCCAACGTGATCAAAGGTTCGGAATAAATTAAACTATTCTTCGGCTCTGGTAGAAGCGAAGAATACGTTTAATTTACTTCTAATTGGGAATTAGAAGTTAATGGGCCTTAAACTAGAGTGACTATGGGTCTAGAGGATCACACACAATGGATTCTTGGGTGACGGATTATTATTATACAAGTGTATGTATTAATTCTTTTTAATTCCTTTTGGAAAGGAGTGTAAATGGAGCTTAATACATATGTATAATAGTGGATAGGATATATATATAATTTTGGTCTTTTGGAGCCCTTTCAGAAATGACTAAATCTCTATATATATAATCCTACGTGAGTTCATTCGAACTCTTCCCCCCCCCCCACCCCTTAAGCTAATCAAGCATTAGGCTTAAGGGAGAGGTTTAGCTTCCCCCCTTTCTCCCCCTTGCTCTCTCTATCTCCAGAAGGTGATAGAGTCGGGGAAAGTTGTGCCGGGGAGGTACCGTCGCTGCGCAAGGGTCCGTGTGGATCTGCTCTAGAGGCCGTACAGTTGTGCGGCTCGATATTCTGCATCGGGTATCGCGGACAGTGTCGTTCCGCGCAAGGTGCAACACGCAACCCGTAATTAGGATCTTAGAAACACCGATTAGAGCACATATTAAGCTTTCCATAACATCGGAATCGGGCAAATGAAATTTTTGTTATCCGCTGCGTCGCCCGTAGGTGCTGTGCGAAACCTTACACTTCCTACATGGAGACATGGGATCGATAGGAAGAAGAAAGAAGGAGGGAACCTCACCAGATGCTAAGCAAGCTGCAAAGAGGCAGCGAGCACCAGCGCCAGAGAAGAAGATCGTAGAAGTGCCTCCTTAGGTGCTTCTCACCTTTCATAAAGACTCCAGAAGACGGCATATCTATCTCATTCTGATGCCTCTGATCGAGTGACCAGTCGAAAGCCCAATCGTCACGGCCAGTTCACTCGGCAGGAAAGTCAAGGGCTGTGCCAACGGCCGTCCAATTCTACTTCTCCAAAAATGGACACCGTCATGATAACGGTGACATCACCCTACACTCATGGGAATCTCCTTGTGCGTCAAGAAAAGTGGTAGGTGGCACAATTCCCCATGTCAGAAGTATGAGAAAGCTCGAGAAAGCTCAGTCGAGCATCCCCTTCATCCAACCTCATCCAATTCCTCCCAAGCACCGAGCACTCTCGTTGCTCGAGAGTGGGAGGCTAGTGAGGAGGGGAAAGATCGTCAGGCCCAGCGCGGCCCAATAATGTCAGGCCCGGTGCGGCCCAGTATCGCCAAACCCATAGCGGCCACCGCCAGCCAACCCACAATCCAAGAACATGACCCAATCGAGCCCACTCAGGACTGGCCGGCCCGCAAGCATGATCCCCGCACACATGCGCCCAGAACGTCGTGAGATCCCCCAACGGATGAGCGTTGAGGACACAATTACGGGACGTAACCCGACAAGTGCCAAATCACGCATATGCCGTCGTGATGCCTGCCACGATACCCTTCCTCAGAGAACGGGCGAGTGGAAAACAAATGATCCCCACGATCGAGTAGAAATTTGCTCAACTAACCACGCCCTCGCTAAGTTATGAAAGGGACAATGTCATAGTGACCGATATAAATAGGCCTCAGACGGACCTAGAAGGACACGCTCATAGACACAGAGATGCATTCACAGAGACACACAAACTCCTCGACACACTCGCCTTCTTGCCCCCAGAGAGAGACAGAGGGATCTTCATCATCTCCGAGCATCGACGACGCCTCCGAGCACTCGACACCCTACCGAGCACTTGCTCCTTCTTCATAATTCTCATATCCCTCTCTCCATGCTCTCTCATTTACTTTCACACAAATTTTTGACTTAAGTATCGGAAAGTTGTCAGATTTCCTTAGGATACTCGAACACTCTTCTCTTCCAAAAAATTTTCAAAAGTGTAGTACGAGGTTAAGGTAACATTTTTAACCAATAATATATATATATTGAAGTTGAGAGAGAAAGAGAGTTAAAAGAGGAATATAATTTTTTAATATAAATTCAACTTCATATTAAACTTACCATAACATTAAATCATTCTAATATATTAATATTAAAATCGATAAAGTATAACTAGATACCCACGGTTCTTATCATCGTAATAAAAGGGAAGTAAAATTCCGGAGTTCAAGTTCCGGCCTTAAAATACATTTCACTGAACATGATTACGGCTGTCATTGAGTCGGGCCCGGGTCGGACTTAGGTCAACCCGAGTCAAGTCCGACTTATCAATATTAAAGTCTAAACTCGGCCCGAGCTCGAACTATGTCGAGCCGAGTTGGGTCGAGTCCGACACTATTAAAAAATTATAAAGTTTGATTAAAACATGTCCCGACCCGACAACTTAAATAAAAAATAAAAATTAATATATTTAGTAATATAAAATATATAATTTTATTAAATTAATTAGAGTTTTGATATTAATTACATAATTTATGTGAAAAGAGAGTTTTAAATTTTTTAATTAAATAAAATAATATAAATTTAACTAAGTAGTTTCTCAATTTTAAAGGGAGAAAAAAAGAGAATGGACTTGGTCAGCTCGCGGGCCAAACTCAAAGTCCGAGTCCGAACCGTGCGCTTAGTTGGGTCGATTTTTAGGTCGACTAAGGACCCACGGATCGAAAAAGATATTACGGCTTGACCCGAAATCGGGTCAAACCCACGGATCTTGCGGGCTGCCCGGCCCGTTGACAGCCCTAAACATGATTCCTCTGAAATCCGAATCCCCCGTCACCACACCGGTGGAGGGCAGCTCCTCCTGCCATGGAGGCGCTGTGGACGAGCTACGCAAGGAGGAACCCCGCGATGTTCTCCCCGTGGCCCTACTCCTCCCGGCGCCTGCTGCGCGGCGAACGCCTGGGGCTCCCTCCTCCGCCTCCTCCTCCTCCCACGCGCAGCTGCTGCCGCTGCTGCTCGTCCCGTGGACCCCCGGCGGCCACATTCCAGAACAACGTCCTCCTGTCCACCGCGGCCAAGCGTGGCCCCCTCGACTGCGCGCTCGCCCTCTTCCGCCTCTTCCGGGACCGCGACACCGTCACGTGGAACACCGTCGTGTCCACTTGCCTGCGCGAGGGCCGCCCCCGCACCGCCCTCAAACTGTTCGTCGAGATGCTCATTGCCGGCAAGGACCCACCCGACACCATCACCATCCGGAACGTACTCAAGGCCTGCGCGGAGCTGGGCGAGTTCCACCTGGGGCAGCAGGTGCAAGCTTACGTTGCCAAGCGCGGAGGGATGTGCGCGGAGGACCTGGCGGTGATATACACCTGTTTGCTGAATTTGTACCGTGGATCCGGGGACTTGCGGATTGCTCGCCACCTGTTCGATACGATTCCGACAAAAGATGTCATCGCCTTCACCTCGATGATGACCAACTGCAGTGAGGCTGGAGAATGTGAGGAAGCACTGAGGATTTTTGTAGAGATGATGGATGGAGATTACACGCAAGCAAACGGACATGCCCTCTCCTGCGGCCTACATGCATCTGCCGGAATTTCTTCTTTGTCTGCAGGGAAACAGGTGCATGCCCATGTGATCAAATCGTGTCTGGGATCAGATGTTGTCGTGGGGACTGCATTGGTCGATATGTATGCCAAATGTGATGACATGGAATGCGCGAAATCCGCATTCATGTGCATATCCGAGCCGAACACAGTTGCATGGAATGCTCTCCTTGATGGTTGTTCTTGCCGACAGGATGCCCTATTGCTGTTTTTGAGAATGAGGCTCATGGATGTTACTCCGGATCGCATGACCTTCGCAGGCGTCCTCCGGGCTTGCAAAGATTGCAGCTTTCACATAATCCAGCAGATCCATGGGTTAATCATAAAGGAAATGTCAGATGGTCTAGATGTATTTGTTGGCAGTGCTTTATTTATGAATTACATTGCTCAAGATTGCTTACATGAGGCTAGGCAAGTTTTTAATGAGATACAAGAGAAAGATGCTGTGGCTTTTAAGCTGGGGATTACAGAATACATCCAAAGGGGACGCAAAACTGATGCTGTGGACTTGTTATATGAGTGTCTGGAAACGGTGGAGGAAGAAAGTGGAGCGGCTATAACTGCTCTAGTGTTGGGGGTAGGAGACTTAGGTCATGGGAAACAATTGCATGCCCTTGCTGCTAAGGTTGGGCACGGTGGTGGAAACAATGAATTTGTTGACGATGCTCTCATTAGAATGTATACAAAACACCACCGTCTAGCTGAAGCCATGCGGCTTTATGGTTGTCTTCACTGCCCAGATGTGGTTTCGTGGACATCTTTGATCTCAGGTTTTTCCATTAGTGGAGAGAGCAACAGGGCACTAAACCTCTATTTCAGAAATGTCTCTGAGGGGACTGTGGAGCCTCCAAACCACTACACATTCTCGTGTCTCCTGCATATATGTGCTAGTCTCCTTGCAGTGGAAGAAGGACAACAGATTCATGCCCAAATCATCAAGTCAGATCCTAGCACATGTGATGTCTATGTGTCGAGTGGTTTGTTGGACATGTACGCGAAGTGTGGATTTATTATGGAAGCAAGACAAATCTTCCACGGCATGCAAGAGCGTGATTTGGCGACGTGGAATGCCATGATAAATGGTCTTGCTCAACATGGATTTGCTGATGCAGCGATAGAAACATTCCACGACTTACTGGCTCAGAAGGATTTGGAGCCCAACTGCATAACATTTGTTGGTGTCCTATCTGCATGCAGTCACAAGGGCATGGTTGAGGAGGGGTACCGCTACTTCACATCCATCAGGCAACCCACTGTGGATCACTATGCATGCATGATCAATTTGGTCGCCCGCCTGGGGCGATTCGATGAAGCAATGAGCCTCCTCAGAGAAATGCCTTTTGAACCTAACGCGTACATCTGGACTTCATTGCTGGCAGCTAGCAATACCCACGGGAATATTGAGTTGGGCGCGTACTCGGCTAAACATCTGCTAGAGTTGAATCCAAAGGATCCTGGTACTTACACTGCCCTCTCAAATATGTATGCTGCTGCAGGCAGATGGAATGATGTAAAGCGGATAAGGAAACTCATGCGAGATCAAACGTTAACCAAAAGCCCTGGGTTTAGCTGGTTGAGGATCAAGCAAGGGGCCCATGTCTTCCTAGCAAGCGAGGGAAGCTATGTGACCAAGTAAGTTTTTTCCAGCAGTAAGGATGGATGGTGGAAGGAGCAGTCAATGGAACATGAAACTGAGTGCACCCTTTCCAAGCAATTTGAGTGACATGTTCTTGTTCAAATCCAGCAGTGAAGCACACATGTATATATTTGTCCATATCAACTCATACAGAAAGATTCATCCTTCAGTATTCCCCCTGGTTGTTCACAGCTAATCATGAGATCACAATCAAAGCCTGCACAAGCTTAATTTGGGAATGGAGAATTTTGTTAAAGCATCTTGCTTTATGATGATCTTTCTCAGATTATTGAGGTGGTCTCCTGCATTACTTGTGCTGGGGTAAGTTCTTCACAGCACAATCACCGGACAAGGAGTAATACATATTTCATTTTGGAGGATAGTGGATTTCTGATCGTGGTTGAGAGTAAAAGAGGATGCAAAGTATCGGAACCTTAGAATCAACGAGGCTAGTTTTTGCTTGGAATCGGAGCATTGTCTACTCACTGGATGACCTTTGAACGGGGGAAACAGAAAAGATGATGAATTTGGGACACAGCTGAAGTCTGAAGATTAATCCCTATTCCTGGGATTATGGGTAAATGAATTGCTTGCAGTGATGTACATGCAAACAGTGGGTCTATTGCTAAAGAGGTAACGCATATCCGATTCGAAGGACGGTCTAATTTTTACAACATTGATGTAAATTTTAATTTCAGCGAAGGCCCAATATTTGTAACAGGATATCCGATGTAAACACCTCCAACGACCTCCATGACTCTATGAAATCCCTCAACAAATGAAGTGTCGTCATTCCTGAGTTGTTCTTTCTATTACTTTGAGGTCTTTTCCCCAAAAAACATCAACCTTCAAAACTTAAAGGTTTTGTAAATATTCTAGTTTTTGAAAAAGGAAAGAATAAGATGCTGTGAAAGGAGGAAGGAATATTTCATTGTTTCAGCGGGGGGAAAGGAATACTGAAAGGTTTATATTCTTAACAACAAGGGGCGGATAAACGAATCCATTGAACTGGACCTGTTTACGAAAGGACCTGTTCAGCAAACAGAAAACTAATACATAGCTGAAAGGATATTGTTTCATTTATGTGGCACATCATGACAATAGAGAGGGCAGCTGGAACCGGCAAACTCTACTGTATCTCCCAAGCTTCAACTGCGGGGCGGGGTTGATGGACTCAACATAATTTCTGAGTTTCTAGCGAGTCTATTAAAAGACATACAAAGTTGTCTTTGGGTATGCACAAAGGCTACAAAGCTTTCCATCAGAGTTAGCGTACAACTCCAAAAATTAAAATCTAATGATGGGAAAGCTATCCACTCTAGTTCAACCCAGGTAAGAGTGATGGCTGAGATGACATATAGAAAATGAGTGATAAATGGAAATCTTCCACTGTTCCTTTATGAAAGATGACTGAGTGTACAAAAGGGTGCCTACAAAATAGAAAGATCAACCTGGATCAATTAAATATTGACTTAAGAAAGTAATGTGCAATCATATACAAAAGAAATTTCCAACACAGGTCAGGGGGAGGGGGGGGGTTTACCTGGTCACGTGCTCAATTCTAGAGGGGTGGGGAGAGTTTACCCGGTTAAGTGCTCTGGGATTTTCTGATTCACCAGAAGAAGAAAAAACTTTCCGACACAGGTAATAAATTGACCGGAAGTTGTACAAAGAAAACAGAAGGATTGGAAAGCCCACCGGCACTACCTGTCGCCTGCAGAAAAGGGTAGACTGAACAAACCTGTTCGGTCTTTGCGAGTGAGAACAGTGGGATCACCACGAAACCTGTTCAAAATCTGAAAAGACACCCCAAACAAAGGGGAAAATCATGTTCGAAATATGGTAATTTTAATTTTCCCCCCTTTTTTGGCTCTCCCAGTGGGTGATTTGTCCAGTAGGTGGGCTTCCATCCTTATTCTTACAATCTTACATCATTCAAAATTCAGAGCAAAACCAGCATTGAAGAGGTTGATTCATTTTCACAGGCTTGCATACACCTCTCTCTCCAGACCCCCCATATGGTGCTCTTGGCGGCCAGTCTCACCATAGTTGTTCCTGGGCCATTTGTGTGTAAGCTTTGGTGTAAGCATATACATCCACCCCGATCTACAAAATCGTAACTGCTTAACACAAAAAATAGAAAAAAAGAAAACACCTAAGATACCATATTACTCCAGCACTTGATTCTCTGTGGAGAAATTGATTCTTCTGTGCTTTTCTTTGCAATGACTAGCAGCCAGTCTTCCACAAGCTTAACTGTCTTCAAAATGTCAAACATACTGTGACAAACTTCCTTAAACATTCTGTTATTTTTCCCCACATGACCCAGAAGATCGCTGGCAAGATGATAGACTAGCATACAGTCTCCTTATCATCTGGACACCCCTGTTCCCATCCTTTCATCAGTTCCACTATGCTCTCAGTTTCCCAATCTCTGGTTAGCGGGCATTTGAGAATAATATTCCAAAACAAAGAGATGCTCTGTTGTGTCGGTGAAGACGGCACAAAAAGGTCGACGCTTCTTAATATCTGCGATAAGATTTAAGAGTCTATCAGCTTTAAGCAACATGATAAGTTCTAATTTCCAACATAAAAATCATAATTATGTTCAGTACTTTCACCTTCCAAACCAGGTTCTTCCATCGAACTCTGCAGATACAATCATGAATAGTTTTTACAAAGAACCTCAACGAGAACTCACCATTATTTTCCCACCCCACTTTCTTGATGCTTCTGTATTAGTGGCCAGAACCTCATTGTTCAACAGTCTAAAAGCTGAGCATATTCCATAGTTTTCATTCCTCATCTGAATGCCTGTATCCAAAATGAATATGATGATTTTGTGCCGAAGAACCAGCAAACTTCTTTATCTGTCTGTATTCGAGATCACACGAGTGCTTGAATTGATAAGCAAAGGGTTGGTTGTTCTGAAAACTGTCTTCCAAAAATTTATCCATCTCCCATTACCTACACCAAAAGTGACTAATTTTTCCATAAATTCAATGTTCTGCTATACCTGTGAGAAAATTGAGGAATTAGTTGGATCCAACATCCACTTGCTACAACTCCTATAATATTTGGCCATTACAATCTTCTTCCATAAGGTCTCTTCCTTCTGACCCTATCTCCACAACCATTTTGCAAGAAGAGCACTGCCGAAATAAATTGTGGTTCAACTATATACTTCATGAACCATCTAAAAAACCAATACATTCTCAATAGGTTCAAAATAGAGCCTTTTGATGGTGTACTTTCAAACAAGTCCTATGTTTTAAAAGATATTTTTAGATTACACATCATATTGCTACTTAAAACTATCTTCATATATTAAAAAATTGATGATTCTCTCTCTTTTTTAAACTAACATTATGATGTTTCCCTGTTTAGATCTCTCACTTAGACCGAGCTTTTCTCTGAGGCACAAGTTGTGATACTGGACAAATGAAAACATAAAGTGACTCAATCAAGGAGAAGAAAGAGCAATTGCACGTGAGAAACAACACAAAATTGAACAGGTAGCCAAAATATGTAGATAAGTTGAGACAAATAAGGACTAATGGCATTTCCTTCTGCATATTTCTTGTTATAATGTTCAATCTGTACATCACATGTATACTCAGCCAGAGCCGTAGCATCATGCTAAAGTATCAGCACAGGTTCTCAAACTAAACATGAGTCATGCCACATAAACATGGTGATTTACTTGAAAGACCAGGGCGCTATATCTACTTCATCCATGATGGGAAAAACTCTCCAAATCAGGTCCTCTTGTCCAAGCTTTGGCTACATGACCTGCTTTTCCCAATCAAGTTGTTCATCACTTCTAAGAACGAGGAACCCGTTTGCATCCTCACAAGCTGCATCCTGTACGGAATAAGAATGTTCCTGAGCCCTGCAATTCACCATCAAGGAACATGAACCTTGGTCCTTTTATGGGACAAAAACACGGAGACAAATAAAACATCTCCGCACCAAGACTGCAACTTTGAGAAAGCTAATCACTTTGCTAACAAGGTGGGAAGTAAAAGGCACAACAAAGCGTAATTAAACATGCCAAGACCTCGAGGACGAACAACCAAAGAGAGATGGGAAGTCCAAGTTCCCCCAGAACCACTCACCCGCGATGCACATGGTCTTGTAGAGGTAGGCGACCCGGGCGTCCCCCTTGGTGGCCATGCGCGGCCGCTCCAGGCACTCGAGGAAGGCGAGGTCCGCCTGGAGCAGCTTCGCTTGGTCGACGGTGTCGTACCCGATGTCGTGGCAGTAGCAGCAGAAGTCAAGCCAATCGATGGGGCGGCGGTCCCAGAGCGGCAGGCCCCCGTCCTTGCCGCTCGACCAGTTCGGCCCGCAGTAGTGCCCGTACCGGGGGAACAGCTGCGACAGGAAGGCCCTGACGCCGCCGTGCCACGGCACCTTCGCCACGTACGGCCGGAAGAGCTGGAGGGCGCACCCGGACTCCTCGACCCGGGCCGAGCTCGCCGGCCTCGCGGGGCGAGCAGGCGACGCCTCCGGCGCCCGGCTCCCCCTCCGGTCCGGGACGAGGGATCGGAAGGTCCTGGCGATGGCATCCCTTATGTCGAAGAAGGAGAAGGCCCGGTGGGGATCGGGCTGCGGCGGCGGTGGGGGAGGGGGCGGAGGTGGGGCGAGGACGGCGACGGGGGTGGTATCGGGCTCGGCGCGCCATGGGAGGGGGAGGAGAGAAAAAGGGGGAGGGGAGGGGAGGTTGGTCAGGATTCGGAGTTTCATAGATAAGCGGAGGGGGGTTGGTGCCTCGGAGGCAGAAGACGACGGCCGCCGCCGCGGCCGGTGGCGTCCTTGCCTCCCGCCGCCTAGGAGGTGGTGGGCGGGGTTGGGGGGGATTGTGGTGGCGCCGCCACTGCTCACCACGACGCCGCCGAACGCGGCGATGAGAGAGAGAGAGGGGGGCGGGAACGGTGGTGGTGGTGGGGAGGAAGAGAGAGAAGGAGAGGCGGGGGAGAAGAGACCAGAAAAACCAGAGACTGGGGTGCAAATGATTTGGATAATAATATAATAATATAAAATAGCAGGGGATTACCTACTATAATATTTGTGGTTGGCTGGCGACTGGGTGATGATTCTGCGGGACCCCGTCTGAAGTCTGAACTCTGAACTCTGAAGAGAGGAGGTTTTCTTTCTTTTTGTTTGTTTCAACGAGTTATCAGAATCGGATCGGATCGGATCGGCCGGTCGTATCGGTTCGACCGTGAATCGGTCTAAGAATCGGTCCGATTAGACTCGATCCAGTTAAATGGTAAAAAATCATCCGAACCGCGGTTCGACCCTATTCTCCTGTCAAAAAATAAAAAATGATTCGGTACCCTCCCCCGCGAGGCGAGACACAAATAAATAAATAAATCATTTAATTCGACACACAACTCAAGTCCACATCTTATGTCTCCAACATATAAAGTCAAGTAAGTCTTTCTAACTTTCAATATGGGACTAAACATAAATGCTCTATTTCCAACATATAAATGAAGATATTTGAATCAACGTAAAGGCTCTATTTCCAATAAGTAGTTACAAGTTATTCTCTATATACATGTATGTTTATTTATTTTTATCATTATATCTTATTTGAGTTATTTCTTATTATATTAGGTTATAGAATCGGGTCAGACTATATATCAATATTATAATGACATCACGGTTTAAATCGGTTCGAACCAACGGTCAAACCGGTTCGAACCGAATCAGCTCATTATCTAGTTCATACACTGATCTGGTTTTGATAACATTGGTTTCAACACTTATGGCCCCCCGCTTGACTAGAGATATATCCAATGTTTATTACGAGGATAATTTATAATTTATAATTTATTTATTTTTTTAATTTAATAATATAATAAAATTAATTCGATTTTAACAAATGATAACTCTCGTATATCTCGGTTAAATTTATCCAATAAAATTAGTGGAACAATTTATCTTCTCATTTAATCTGTTAAATAAATGAGATTTGGAGAGGGAAAGATTCACGGCACAGTATTTTACAGTTCAAAGGCCCATAAAGACCTGCGCGGCCCAGTAAGTGATAGTCTAACTTCACAGTCAGGGCCCACTTCTTATAAAATCCAAGGTAAAGGACCCAAACAAGGCTCACCAAGTCTTAGCTCGGTCGTCCACGTAAAAGTCTCCCCGACGCTTGGGAGGAACCCAAGCGCGCCCTTGACCGAGCTGGCAAAAGACGGATAAGATGTTCCCTCGGGGATGGCCAAGGCCGGGACTCCATGCTTAGATGGGGAATATCCCTTATCCCCCATAGATCAGCCCATCACTGTGATTCTCCGACGAGCCAGAGAAGATTCCTCACGGCCAGACAGTTACCCCTAATAACTATAAGTGAATTCTACGCTACCGTTTGAGACTGGGAAGCCCATGAGAATAAGGGGAGAACAAGAGTCCATGAACAGTAAGAGTTCATGTCGTGAACGTAACGCTCTCAGACTCTCAAGATTTTCACTATTTTGAAGAGAGAGGCTAAAGCTATTTAACTCTATGGATCTCTTTCGAAAAGGTAAGCCAATTCTAGCCCCTCAACTGGTGAAGAGAAGTCTGACAGTCTCGTGCCATGCACCTCCTTTGTCTCTTTTCACACTCTGCTCTTGTCCTTACTGATTTAAGCATCGGAAGGTTTTCTTTGAAATAGCAATCTCAGACTCCCAGATCGCTTCTTTCCCTTTTACAAAATTCAATCCTGAGGTGACTTCGTACAATTGATTTGAGACTCGTTTTATCTTAGATCTAACAGTTTGTGACTTAATACGTGATCTCGTCTCTTCAAGACTAAACTCCAAGATAAAAATTTACAAAGAATATCCCTCTATTTATCTATCCCTCTGTCAAAGAGGGGCACGGGATCTTATATTCAAGTTTTGTCTTCTCTAAAATGTCGTATCAACCATACCCCTGGAGTGAGCATGCACGATATTGCATTTGATCGTGTGTTAGTTGGTTGGGGGAGGGGGGGCGGGGAAGCTAGCTCGTGCAGATTTTTTCCTTTAAAATTCACAATTCTGCACAGTTTGTGTAGGGCTGAGTTTTGGGCACTTAACACCCGAGGTTTAAGGTATTGCCTTTTGGATTAATTTCAGATATACCCTTGTTACATCAAAATATCAAAATTATCATTTTTTTCAAAACTATCATTCTTGATTGTCAGATATCATAAATAGCATCATTATTAACCAAAAGTCTCAGAAATGTCACTAACTAACGAAAATACACCTAATGTTTATATTAACCTCTAGTCTTTCTGTTGGGAATAAACAGTGTAATGGGGTGACATCATGGCAACAACCGGACCATAATACATACAAGGCAAACCAGAGCATACATGCATATGGGGTTGATTCAACAAAGAACGGCCAAGAAACAAGATTAATAAACATGATTATAGTGTAAAACATGTTGTAGAACAATTAAATATGTAGTAGAAGCGTCTCAAAGAGACTCCCCTTAGAGAAGATATCACCCCTCACAAGAACGGTGCGATGAGTATGGCGGTCTTCCCCCAGGATACGACTACTAACACAAGACCCTTAAGCGCACTCTTAAGAATCTAGTAAAAAATGCTATGCGAGAAACCTAGATCTCTTCTTAAAAGAAAAATATGTAGGTCGAAGAACATGCACCGATCACCGACGAAAGACAGCAGCGAACACCGACGAAGAAGACGTCGACGGCCGAACGATGGTGGTGATATGCAAGGGAGGCAGAGCAACGGAGCAGCGGCTGCAACCGACGGAGAGACGAGAGATAGAGAGCGGAGCGCGAGCGGTTCCTCGGGGAAGTAAAAAACAGCAAAACAGAATAACCCGTGATTAGGGTAATGCTAATCACTCCTGTTATACACACGCCCGCGACGGTCCGCCTCCAAACAAAAACCGTTCGGAGACCCCTCTTTCTCTCCAAGAAAGGGTAAAACAGTAAAAAGAAATCCAAAAGAGTGCCAGGACAAGCCGGTTGGACCCGCACTTCACACACACGCGCGCCCGCCCAGCCCCGCCCGGCCCGGCGCGTGCGTGCGTGTGATAGGTCCTACCTTACCCCCACTATTGTCTATAAGACATAGTCCAGGGGGCCCTAGGAACTATAAGGTCCCCTCACCTCTTTGTGTTTTCCAATGTGGGACAAAAGTCCTCATACAAAACACAACACTTGAGGTAGCACCCTTTGGATAAACCTTTGAGTTTCCCTTTCTTAAGAACACTCTCAATCTAATCCACTTCAACCCAACATTCCCCCACAAACTCAAGGTTTGAGAAAGGGAACACACAGAAGAGACTTAAACATATCATGCTTTCAGTAAAGGTACCTTTCGGGTTTGAACCTTCACCTAAGTGTTCCAATTTTCACCCCTCACAGAATCGAAGTGAACTAAATCTTGAACTTGATTCTTGATGTGAAGGTTACTTATAGGAAAACAACATGGTATAAGGTTTCACTGATAGCAAAAAGAGTAACCGGCGCTTTTAAAGGCCATACGCCCTGTCCTGATTCATGAGCATTTTCAAGAATAACCCAATTCTTTAACTGCGGCCACACAGTAGTACTCACTTAGGTGGGCTTCTCCAAGGATGCACTGCTGACATCCTGCCTTGCCAAGCTTGAACCCATTAAGAGTGTATAACTCAACCTTAACTTGCAGTAACAGGCACTAGCTTGTTTAGGATTACAGGGGAGGAACTCAGATACAAAGTATCTGTCTAAATTAAGTGCCTTCCAGTCCTCTCAGCAACTTGTTATTACCACATTGAACCTACTTTGTAGGATCTCTACTCAGATAGGTTGGGTTGCCACTGCAGGAGAACAACTGATGGGTTTCAGTCCCATCCCCATCCTAAACTTTTGGACTTGACTTTTATTAAGTCCTTTAGTCAGAGGATCAGCTATATTGTCCTTGGTACCAACAAAGTCCACAGCTATCACTCCCTGAGACACTAATTCCCTTACAGACTTAAGTCTGAGATAAATGTGTCTCCTTTCTTTTTGATTGTACTTTGAACTTTTGACCTTTGCAATTGTGGTCATATTGTCACAATGCACAGAGATCACAGGTATAGGCTGACTCATCAGAGGGAGTTCAGACAGAAGACCTCTGATCCATTCAGCCTCCAAGCCAGTTGTGTCCAAAGCACACAATTCAGCCTCAAAAGTAGACCGAGACAAGATGGTTTGTTTAGTCGACCTCCAGGCGACTGCACCACCTCCCAGAGTAAAAACATACCCTGTGACACCATTGCTCCCTGAGTTTTCAGCTATCCAGCTTGCATCACTATATCCCTCAAGGACAACAGGGAATCTTTGAAAATGCAAGCCCAGGGTCATGGTACCTTTTAGGTACCTCAGAACCCTATCTAAGCCTTCCCAGTGAGTATGGTCAGGACAGCTCGTGTATCTACTGAGTTTAGACACAGCATATGAAATGTCTGGTCTAGTACAGTTTGCAAGATACATTAAGCTCCCTATAACCTGAGAATACCGTAATTGAGACACAGGATCACCACTCTTGTTCTTGCAGAAAATTCTAGAAGGATCATAGGGTGTACAGACAGCTTTACAATTCTGATAGCCAAATTTCTCCAAAATTTTCTCAACATAGTGAGATTGAGAAATTACTATCCCTTCAGCTGATCTAATAAGAGTCAGCCCCAGAATTATATTTGCCTCACCCATATCCTTCATTTCAAATCTGCTACTTAAGAATGATTTAGTCTCAATTATAATTCTCAAATTGCTTCCAAACAACAAGATATCATCTACATATAGGCATAAGATTACATATTCATTTCCCTTAACTTTGTGATAGATACACTTGTCAAACTCATTGACTACAAATCCAAATGACATGATAGTTATGTCAAACTTTTCATGCCATTGCTTAGGGGCTTCGAGATGCCACGTTCTTCGAAAATATTTTTTCCATGAAGACTGGTTTGCCTCAACATTTCACTTCTGAGACTGTAGCCTCTACATCTGATTCTATTCCAGAACATGTGGAAAGAATGACAAATGTGGGGGCTGATGCGTCCGAACCTTATCCTGATACTTGTGATCAAGAAGAGGTTGAACCAAGAAGGAGTAAAAGACAAAGGGTAGCCAAGGATTATGGAAGTGATTTTGTTACTTTCCATATCACGGGTGACCCCCCAACCTTTCGAGATGCCATGGCTTCACCGGAAGCAAGGCATTGGAAGGATGCCATTAAGAGTGAGATAGATTCCATTCTTGCTAATGGCACTTGGGTGTTAGTTGATCCTCCTCCTGGTTCAAAGACCATAGGATGCAAATGGGTCTTTAAGAAGAAACTAAAGCCAGATGGAACCATTGACAAGTATAAAGCCAGCCTTGTGGCTAAGGGTTTCAAATAATTGGAGGGGATAGATTACTTTGATACCTATTCTCCTGTCACTAGGATGACCACAATCAGAGTGCTTGTAGCACTGGCTTCCTTATATAATCTGACTGTCCATCAAATGGATGTCAAGACTGCCTTCCTTAATGGTGATTTTGATGAAGAGATTTATATGGATCAGCCTGAAGGATTTGTGGCTCCAGGTAGTGAAAACCAAGTTTGTAGACTTATTAAGTCTCTATATGGTTTGAAACTCGACTATGGTGTTAATATCTATGCCAGGAATTTCTGATTTAATAACCAGAAACCTGTATGCATAGCTATTTTCAGCATAGCCTAGAAAGACGGCGTTAACTGTCTTAGGCCCTAGTTTCTTTCTCTTGTGCTCAGGAACAAGTACCTTTGCAAGGCACCCCCACACTTTGAGAAATTTCAAACTAGGTTTCCTATCTCTCCAAAGTTCAATTGGACTACTATCTCTATGTTTCAGGGGAATATGATTCAGAATAAGGCAAGCCGTATTCAAAGCTTCCCCCCACATATACTTTGGTAGTCCCGAACTCTGCAGGAGAGAGTTGACCATGTCTATGAATACCCGGTTCTTCCTTTCTGCTATCCCATTAGACTGAGGAGAGTATGGGGCGGTTGTTTCATGAATAATGCCATGATCTTGGCAATATTTCACAAACAGACTAGAAGTATACTCTCCTCCTCTGTCTGACCTCAACTTCTTAAGAACTCTGCCAGATTGTGTTTCTGCTTCCTTCTTAAAGATGATAAACTTTTGCAAAGCATCATCCTTAGATCTAAGCAAATACACATAACACTATCTACTACAGTCATCAATAAAGGTAATGAAATACTTTTTATGATCCCTAGTCAACACACCATTAAACTCACAAATATCTGAATACACCAGATCCAGAATATCTGAATCTCTAACCACATAATGAAAAGGTTTTCTGGGTTGTTTAGCCTGTACACAGATATCACATTTCTTAGTTTTATCAACAGTATGCTCAGGAATCAATTTCAGGTTCATCATACGTTTCAAAGAATTGAAATTAAGATGACCTAGACGGGCATGCCATAATTCAGATGAATCTATAACATTATAAGCAACAGGAACATAAGTAAAAATTGAAGCACTATCATTCACATTTCTGTTCATCATATAATCCACAAAGATTTTAAACAAACCATCAGAAAGATAACCTTTCGCAATAAAAGTCTTCAGATAGAGTATAACAACTTTATTACATTTAAAGTTCAGTTCATAACCCTCCCTTACTAAAACAAAACCAGATAAAATATTCCTCTTAACACTAGGAACATGGTACACTAAGGAAAGAGTAAGAACACGCCCTGAAGTAAACTTCAGGTTCACACGTCCAACTCCTAGCACCTTATCTGTACTTCCATTTCCCATTGTCACGGAGCGATCATGGGTTGCCTGATAAGACACAAAATTAGCCCTGTCAGCACATAGATGCACATTGGCTCCAGTGTCCACCAACCACTCATTTGGTTCATAAATAGTAAATAATTGAGGATTTAGAGAAACATACTCCATACCAGAAGAAGATCTCCCAGTCACCACATGGACCTGTGCTGGAATTTCATGGGTCAGCATGGCTTTGTTCAGCAATTTTTCCTTCTTTTTAGGACAGTCATTGCGCATGTGACCCTTGTCACCACAATTCCAACACTGTCCCAGTACCTTCTTCTTCTTTATCTTTCCCTTAGGTTTCATCTGAACAGTGGAATCAACCTTGGCCTTGCCTTTTGGATCTTTACCCTTATGCTTCATCACTAGGTTTGCACTTGCATCCACAGGCATATTGAGATTTTCCTTCCTATGTTCCTCTTCAATGGCTACAGCCCTCATCAAATCATCAAGAGAGATAGCCCCTTTGCGGTGCTTGAGGCCCATGCCAAAATCCTCCCAGGATCTAGGCAATTTCTCTATGATGCACATGACTTGGAGTTTTTCAGGTATTTTCATGTCTGCCTCAGCCAAACCATGGAACATAAGTAGAAGCTCATGTGCCTGCTCCCCTATAGACTTATTCTCGACCATCTGGAATTTAAGGAACTTGCCCACGGAGTACTTTTCCCGACCTTGGTCCTCGGTATTGTACTTCCGATCAAGTTCATTCCACAGAGCTTTAGTAGTGTTGAAGGTGGAAGTACTATAGACATCAAACAGGACATCCGACAGTGCAGTTAGAATGCACACATGTCCTAACCTGTCTCTAGTATTCCACTCTTCAGCCTTCTTAGCACTCTCGGGGTCGTTTTCATCTATCACAGGGGGGTCCGACTCTAACAATGAGATTAGACCAACCATGGTGAACCACATCTTCATGCGTTGTTGCCAACGCTTAAAGTGTTGCCCAGCAAATTTCGCTGGCATCCCAGACATGTCCACCCTGGTTCCAAAACTCATTTAAGATGACGATGCCATGAACGATATCTTCTCTAAGACTGTTGGGAATAAACAGTGTAATGGGGTGACATCATGGCAACAACCGGACCACAATACATACAAGGCAAACCAGAGCATACATGCATATGGGGTTGATTCAACAAAGAACGGCCAAGAAACAAGATTAATAAACATGATTATAGTGTAAAACATGTTGTAGAACAATTAAATATGTAGTAGAAGCGTCTCAAAGAGACTCCCCTTAGAGAAGATATCACCCCTCACAAGAACGGTGCGATGAGTATGGCGGTCTTCCCCCAAGATACGACTACTAACACAAGACCCTTAAGCGCACTCTTAAGAATCTAGTAAAAAATACTATGCGAGAAACCTAGATCTCTTCTTAAAGGAAAAATATGTAGGTCGAAGAACATGCACCGATCACCGACGAAAGACAGCAGCGAACACCGACGAAGAAGACGTCGACGGCCGAACGATGGTGGTGATATGCAAGGGAGGCAGAGCAACGGAGCAGCGGCTGCAACCGACGGAGAGACGAGAGATAGAGAGCGGAGCGCGAGCGGTTCCTCGGGGAAGTAAAAAACAGCAGAACAGGATAACCCGTGATTAGGGTAATGCTAATCACTCCTGTTATACACACGCCCGCGACGGTCCGCCTCCAAACAAAAACCGTTCGGAGAGCACACACGCGCCAGCCCAGCCCGGCCCGACGCGTGCGTGTGATAGGTCCTAGCTTACCCCCACTATTGTCTATAAGACATAGTCCAGGAGGCCCTAGGAACTATAAGGTCCCCTCACCTCTTTGTGTTTTCTAATGTGGGACAAAAGTCCCCATACAAAACACAACACTTGAGGTAGCACCCTTTGGATAAACCTTTGAGTTTCCCTTTCTTAAGAACACTCTCAATCTAATCCACTTCAACCCAACACTTTCCACAAAAATCGTAGGGTTATTTTTGTCATTGAGTAGGGCTAAGTTTTGGGCACTTAACACCCGAGGTTTAAGGTATTGCCTTTTGGATTAATTTCAGATATACCCTTGTTACATCAAAATATCAAAATTATCATTTTTTTCAAAACTATCATTCTTGATTGTCGGATATCATAAATAGCATCATTATTAACCAAAAGTCTCAGAAATGTCACTAACTAACGAAAATACACCTAATGTTTATATTAACCTCTAGTCTTTCCACAAAAATCGTAGGGTTATTTTTGTCATTGAGTAATAGTTTTGAAATTTTTGATTAATAATGACCGCATACATGATATGTGACAATTGAAAATAATAATTTCAATATTTTACATGTAAAGAGAATATATATATATTTTTATTAACCAATATGCCGACGAACTAAAATGTACAGATGAAGATTGTTCCTAGCTTTTGCAAGGTAGCATCATCACCTCGTGGGCATGGAGAAAGGACATTTTGATACAACAAAATGATATTGTTTTATTAAATAACTTACCTAAAAATATTTTAAAAATCTATGCTTTTTGATGAGAAAGTGTATATTATATTAATTCAAACCATGTGTTCGTTCCAAACTATACATTCCAGCCTCGAAGTGTATGCATCCTAGATTAAAAATGCAATCTAAAGGTGTATTACCGTCTAATTTTTAAGTGATATGAAATCACTATTCATTTTAAAGTGTGTGTGTGTAGTATGAAAACTATATATATTCCTAAGAGAAAGTGTGTATCATAAATTAAAACCATGTATTGTAACGAAAACAAAGAGGTACAGATTGAATATATTTTTGTCCGAAATACATTGGATAATTATTTAAATAATAATAATAATTTAAAAAAATACCTATGTTGAACATGGAGGTCAACCATGCGAAGAGTGCACGATGGGGTCTAAATGCAGTGACGAATGCACAGCTACTGGAACAAGACAACCAAGAGACGATGTGAAGCTGAAAAAATCGCTGTGAATAATTGATAACAGGGGAACACATTATGTCCAACAAGCCTTCTTGTCCTGAGAACAGTTACATTTTAAATATATGAACCGTGTAGAAATAAAATATGGGGACAATGTTAAAAAGGAGGCTTCCAAGTTTCATCCTCAACAGCAATCCTGCATGAAGACTAGGAGGATGCACCATTAGCTTGTTTCTTCTCAGAGACACCATTTTCTGCACGTCCTTCAACCTTGCCACCATATCCATGATAAGGAACTTCAATCATGGGTTTCGGGATGGGACGCCCGCCAAAGTCTTCCGGGAAGAATTGGAAGTCCGGACCAAAATTGAATCTCACTTCACAGTTGGGCTGGCTAGGGAGCGTGTACATTGAGGCAGCAGGAAAGTAGCGCCCACCGAACAGATCTGTGAAGGCAGTGCCTTGACATACTCCATTCTTGAAGAAAGATATTTCGCTTCCTGTATGGAAAACTATAATGATCAAGGAAAGGGAAAACGATGGGCCATTTTAGGATCAACATAAAGAAATGAAATGAAAAGTCAAGCAAGAACAACTCTGGGGATAGCAGCATGATGCCAGATCTCATGCGATGACACGACATATCACCAACATTAGCAGACTCAAATAAGTTACTTATTTGCTAATATACTAGAACAAATTGGTGGCTTTGCAGGCTTAACGCTGCAGAATCTGCACCAAATACATGGAATTCAGTTTTACATGGATGACTCCCTCACCTTAATAAAAATATTGCTAGTATTGGGACAAGGAAAAAAAACTCATACCACTTCACTACATAGACACTTGAAAGGCTAGAGAGCAAAAGTAACTGTTGTTTCTGTTTATCTAAGCAACAAAGGACAAGCATGTCAGTTAAGAAATAATAAGTGGGTGATGTCCATTTTAACCCATGTGCGTCTTGTCAAAACTTTCAACATCAGTGACACTTTAAACAACAGTTAAGAGACAGGTAGCTAGAACCAGTAATAAGGAACCAAGGAATTGTCAACATTCTAGCCTTTTGCCCACATGATAAATAATGTGCCACAAGTTTAGCTGAGTTTGCAAATCATCAGTAACACCTGATGCAAGTATGCAACCAGCACCAAGCACTTACTTGGTAAGACATGGTTTACACACATTCTGGGTTTAGATTTGGCCAGTGGTCCTCGTTATCAGCAAAAGACTGATATGTATGAAAGTCTTCAGATGCAAGAGTGGTAAAGAGGGAGACAAAACAAATTTGTGTCCATGCAAAATAAGCCAATAACTAGTTACTCTTTCTGAGAGAAGGTTCATAAACTAGAATACAGGTGAAATGTGGTTCGCCCTTAATCCTAAGGCTCAAGAGGTTGGAGAACCACCTAATTGTTGCTCAAGAGGTCAGAACATATTTCCTGAGCCTTCTGACACATTCCAGATACAAGATGGATTCCTTGAGTATGACCAATGGCCATTAAAACCATTCTAACACAGGTGGGGGAAGACCGCAACCAATCTTTAATAGTAATAGAACACTCAAAAATCTAAATATGTCCAAAGCAAAGACCCATTCCTGTCTTTGCGAGAATAATTCTGATATTATCTTATAATTTAAAAGGTGAGAAAGAAAACAGAATGAGAAAGGCCTTGTTGTGCAATATAAAAAGGGAAAGACCTCATTGTGCAATACTTACATGGTTATATTTGTAAAAGTTTAAAGATGCACGGAAGACAAAAGTGAGTAACTGTTAGCACGTTGTCATACACTGATTCCAACCTTACCTTTTCTCATTAGGGTATGGAAAAGGTGCCCAATGTACCAACTCCAAAGACCTAAGCACATTATCTTCAGGACCTAAACACCAAATCGTGCTTCTGCACCCAAGCATCACAAGTCACCTGAGATGGACTTTAACTTGAGGCGTGTCAGTTGGACACAAGCATCTCCTATGCACTAAGCATCGCATGTATCAGCTCACAACCCATCCAACATGTCCATGCTCACCCCACATAACCCTGAGTCAACATGGCCAACAAGCTTCTACATCTTAGGTGGCCTCTCACACAGTCTCTTAGTTTCCTAGGTCACATGCCATAAAGGCATCACACGGTGCCAGGTGATGCATTGGCTCCAAGCCACTTAGAGATCCTCCAATCTCTGTGATGAGATGTACTTATGCTGTCCTACTTGGACCCACAAAGCATTCACCTACATTAGGAGCGCCGGAGCAAACTGATGGGACACATGAGGAATAGGCAATTGCACTTATCTCTGTATTGAGCCTACAAATACATGGCAATGCACGTAGACAGCACTTGGGGGACGGGTGATGAAGTGAACACGAGTCTCACAGTAGGCATCAATCTCCATGATTCTTCAGCACTCTTGAACCTCACACATGAGAGACCACATAAACTTTCCACCAACATGGTAGAGTATGAGAATCTAAACTCGTAACTCCACCTTACTGTCCTCCACATTGAGAAGAGTCCACTGGTCTTGCCCCTCCCAAATGAGTATGTGCCCTGTTTTGCCCCTGTGTGCTGACGTGGATGAAATGGTCCAGACCGGTGATGTCAAATCCTGCGACCCACTAGACATAGTATCTTATATCTGTTTGAGATTGCAAATGAGATTGCAAATGCTAATCTCTCTGTCTTATGAACAAAGCCAACACTCGTCAGAACCCTCGAGCAGTACCCACTTTGCTGAGGGTTACTCACAAAAACTAGTAACAGGAAACCATAATGTGAAACAATAAACAAGAACCAGGTGTGACAATGTCCTCAAAATAAATGGTTTCACTGACTTTACATTAAGTGTATTTTATATCTTCAATCATTCTTATGGCTAAGTCCAAGAATACAGAAAAGCAAGCCAAAAATATCACCATGGGGGTCCATGACTAGAGCGCAGCCCCCAGGTGGGTTGGCTCAGGGACTTCGGTTGGTAACCAAAGGTCGTAAGTTCAATTCTCCCAGGGGTATCGCAGTGAACTGGGATCCTGCAGGCCCGTGCATTCCCCATGGTAGGATCCCGAGGTGAGTCTAACCTTTGAGCTCCTCTCAGCACTCCACAACTTGGTACGCACACAGTTGTGGCTGGGGTGGGAGTCAAGCTAGTGGGAAGTCAAGGTGAGTTTGACCTCAAAAATCCCAAAAAAAAAAAATCCATGACTATTAAAAGGCTTGCAAACAGGCATGGCATAATCCAAGTGCCCACACCCTGAGAAACAAACATGCAGATAACCACATGGCAATTTGGATGAAACATTTCCATTTGGCACAGCCCTTGGAATACATTTGTAACAATTGCCATCCACAAGTATTTACATCTTTTTTCTTCAGAGGAAGCTCTGCCTCTAAAATGTCAATTTGTCAACTCCCTTTATTTTAAATAAGTTTGTAATATATGCACTGTTCCTTGGAAAACGTTCATAATGGAGACTAATTACATTCAAACCCAAGAAAGCATTATGTTCAAGTTCCTAATGTTACAGACTTTATGATTCATCAATAGAAACAGTCAAGTTTCTCAGAGTACTGTTCTCTTTCAACAACCGTGCCTCACAACCACAAGGACTGGAAAGTAATTGGGTGAATCACCCAGCAATAAAACATTCACCTCCGAACAAATTTCTCTACATCTCTTTGGTAAGGAGCCCAGCCTCTGAATAAGGCTAGCTGTGATGCAAAGATTGTCTTGATAATTCCAGGCCATAGGCATATATATCATGCGTCAGAATATGTGCCTGAAGGGGATCAGCATGTTCAGAAAAAGACCCTCCATCTGCATTATTAGAAATTAAAACTCACAAGCTTCAAGGTTATTAATACAACATACACCGGTCAACAACCATTCAGATAGTGAGATTCCTTAGACTACAATTAGGGTTGCTTTGGTTTAACATAAATAGCTCTTGGTGGTAGAGATGGGATCCGAAGGGCTGCTTCTCTGTCAGATCGGCGTACCAAGTCATTACAAATAGCAGACTGCACTTCCGTCTGACAAGGCAAATATGGAAACCAAGAAGCCTGAAGCCCTCTTAAAGTTATAGGTGTTGGCCTGGAGAATCTCTCACGGCAGGTTTCCAACTTGTGACAGATTGGCTACCTTTTTTGGAGGGGATCCAAACCCTATCCTGCCTGTGTGGGGAGGAGGAGAAGAAAAATATTGATCACCTCTTTATCGGCTGCCGCTTTGCACAAGATGTTTGGTTGCAGGTGCTCAACAGAATTCAGTGTGGCTTGCAGCACATAATCTCTGTCCAGCAATTGTTGAGGAAGTGGCATAGGCAATGGCCCCTCAAGGGAGGCAGGCGGATCTGGTGGCTCATCCTCCATGCCACTCTATGCGCCATATGGGGGGGGGGGGGGGGGGAGAAATAGGAGAATTTTCAAGAGAGAGACCACTATTCCAGAGAGAATTGGGGATTTTCTTTTGGATAGGGTCATAGAGTGAGCTAAACTTTCTTCACAATGTACATACAAACAATTCTTCTCTTTTGTCTTTGTTGTGGGGTTGAGGGCTAAGCATCTACTCAATATGTCTTTTTTGTATAGGAAGGTATAGAAAATTTTTGTGAGTACTCCTGTCACACTTGTAAATCCCTATTTCATTTTACTTTAATATATACAGTGGTACCATCCACTTTCAAAAACATAAATAGTTCACTTGCATTAGAGGTGGATTCATTATGCGTAAGCAGCTCAAATTGTGATCCTTTGGTTGATTGTAACTCCCTTTCAAGTGGTCATTTTTATTACTTGACCGCATGTGACTTTCATGAAGCCAATTTTAGTTGGTTGGTTAGATGAAGGCACTAAGACAGAAGCAATGCTTTGGATTTAGTAGAGGGAGGTCAGTAACACCGAAGTGTTTTCCGAACTTTTCTAAATAGGTCTAGGTAGGTGGGTTCCAAGATTTTTAAAACCTTCAAGGAAACTCACTTACTTCCAACCTCACCTTCAAGCAACCAATGGTACCCTTATAGGAAAAAATGTCACACAAGAAGAGGGAATGGGATGCTGGCTACGGTAAGACTGGAAAAGGACGTCGAGCAAGCTATCGATCCATGTAGTTAAACCCATGACATGACATACCACTACAATCTCCACCAGCCGCCGTCACTGGAATATGAAGGACAAGGGGAACAGGTGTGGGAAGAAGGGGGAAAATCATGATTTCATGCAATGGTTAAAAGCCTCAACTATGGTTGAATCTAAAAAAACTAACAGAAGTGGACGGTTACAACTGAAACTAAGTTCTCACCCTAAAAAAACAAGATACAAGGTCTCTTTTGTAATTCATCAAGCTTATAAGGATGTGAAACCAAGAACCCAACAATCCAGAATGACATGGCCCTAAGGCAGTCGCATCCAGATGGCATACATGTGAGAAGGAAGTAAAGGATTCATGTTACATGATTTGTTGGTGACTTGGTGGTACCCAGATAAGGTTATGTGTCACATCAGCTGGAGCGTTGACAATTAAAAGAAAAATTTGTCAATAGTTTCCTCATACGCAGCATATGCTGGAAAATGAGTGAAAACTTGAAGCCTGGACAGAGTCTACACTTGAAGGCACAGCATTACAAGCAAGATGCTCCCATCATTCCAGTTTTTCATGTCAACTATCGTTCTTAATTCAGAATGACAATTACTTACTAGTAATGCAAACATGGGAAATCAAGATCAGACCTGAAGCACAAAATCCAAGGTGAAGCAATCAGTTCCATCTGATTCTGTCGAGATCAGGCAGAAAGGTTGGATCATGATCCAGAATCCAAATCAGATAGGCTAAATTTGATACAATACTGCAAATTGGAACCACACTCTAAGATAGAAGCTTTCCTTGTCAGAGGTGCACAATTAGAAAATATAGTAGGTTATGTTGGGCCTGTTCATGTAAGGTTCCAAGAATTGGTAAGTTCTGATCAGTTGGGATCAACCCCTCCCACCCCCCAACCCGCTTGACCCACATCAGTCAATCAGTGATGAGGATTAGGCACCCAAGGAAGACCACACATAGGACATGCCCAAATTGCATCAACCGCCCTGCTCTTCTTGAAACCCATCTGCATGAAGATCATCACATTGTCATGGCTTCTACAAGAACCAACAACTCTAAATACTCATGTCAAGTTGACTGATTGGTTTATGTCATGCCCAATGCATCATCAGAAATATTGGCCCGCTTGTTCAATGAAGAAGTTCCTTGGCCTTCCATTCTATCTCCAACCAGCTTAGAATATTTACGTGAGGCTGGGTGTTCAGGAACCATCTTTAAAAAGGCCTGGACATCCTCACGATCTGGGTAACTTGGGCTTCAATTCTATTAGCCTGTTTTGGACAAACTAGACACTTTTTTTCTGAAAGTGGGTGGTACCACTATTACATTAAAAGTAAAAAGAAGGTACAAGTATTGTCAAAAAGTTCCAAAAACCCTATACATGAAAGGCCCACAGGCTACAGCAAGCCAGTGTGACCCGCACTAACCCTCTAACAAAGCAAAAATGGAAGAGTTGTGAGAGTTCACATTACAAAGAAGCTCAATAAACCTAACCAGGCTCTCCACTGCTCTAGCTTCCCCTTTGAAGTTTCTATTGTTCCTTTCACCCCATAAGGCCCACAAGGTACATTGTTGGCAGTATCGGCCGAAACCGATACGTTTCGGCCGAAACGTATCGGTTTCGGCCTATACCGACACCGAAATGGGCATTTGCACTGTAGCAGGGCCGATACCAAAAATAATATATTTTTTAATGATTTCGGACCGAAACCAAATGATTTCGGACCGAAACCAAATGATTTCGGACCGAAACCGGACCGATACCAAAAATAATATATTTTTTAATGATTTCGGACCGAAACCGTCCGGTTTCGGTCCGAAACCGACCGAAACCTAACCTGTTTTCGCCGAAACCTAACTTGTTTTCGGGCCGAAACCTAACATTTTCATAGATTGCCCCCTTTTCTAACTGTTTTGAACCGGTTTCGGCCGAAACCGAAACCGATACCGATACCGATACCGAGTCGTATCGGTTTCGGACCCGGCCGAAACCGAGTCCGAAACCGACACTGCCATCCTTGACAAGGTAGCATGAAGGATCATCCACTAAACGGTTGTCCCCTCTAAGGCTCCAACTTCTGCCCCAACACCCAATGAGGTGGTGCACCTCCCTGCGATGGCCAGCAACAATGGAAGTGTTGTTAGAGTTCACATTACAAAGAAGCTCAATAAACCCAACCAGGCTCTCCACTGCTCTAGCTTCCCCTATGAAGATTCTATTGTTCCTTTCGTCCCATAAGGCCCACAAGTTAGCATGAAGGATCATTCACTGGACGGCTGTCCCCTCTAAGGCTCCAACTTCTGCCCCAACACCCAATGAGGTGGTGCACCTCCCTGTGATGACCAGCAACACGTTATACCCTCCTAGCAATCTCCTCCCACACGTCATGTGAGTAGGTGCAGTCTGCAAACAGGTGATCCAAGGTCTCATCCTCCACTCCACACAAGCAGCATGTAGAGGGTATACTCTGAAGGAAAGGGGCTAGTCTATCCGGGGTGGACAATCTCCCATGGGAGATCCTCTAGATAAGGAGCTTCACCCTCAGCGGACTCCTAGGAGTTAGACAAACTGGACTTAGACCTCTTTTCTGGTGTTTTTTCAGTCCAAGTAGGGATGGTTAGCTTACCGTGTTCTCCTTCTATCTTACAGCAGTCTGCAGGGTCTCTGCAGCCGATGAATACTATTTGCAGATTGAATTTCTCAGCAAACACCAAGGTGATCCTTGCCCTATTAGCACTTCCAGTGATGATCGGAAATCTATGTCTAAAGCTAAAATGGGAACTTTCTCCAGGCTGGGGGATGCTTCTTCCTCTACCAACAGTCTTTCAGATGAGCGAGTGGTGTGAAGGTGCAAAGTTTTAGGCCTCCAAATCAACGGTAACATCAACCAACTTAGGTCCAAAAAAGCTACTATCAGAAGAGAAGATAGCAAAATTGGACAAGAAAGCTTCTAACGTAACGAGCCTATGGGCATGTTTAGGGAAACTTTTCCTTGTAAGCCACTTTGACTTCTGTTTTCAACACAAAAAACATTGGGTGATAGTGGTTGTCATTTATGTTGGGTAGTTACGTAAGTCAAACTTACCCTAACAACTCCATTTTCCCTGTCTACAAAGCTCCAATTTTGAGTTAAATAGAAGCCAAAAAAACAACACAGAAAGTATACAATGGTTTCAAAGGCCTGGTATCTATCCTTCAAAATAGCTCAGCAGCAACCTGTGGAAGCCCAAAGTGCTCCCAATTGGAAGCTGTGCCTAACATGGCGTAAAAGCTCGCAAAAGGACAGCTTTTGGGGATGCTAATGCCTCTATAGATCAACAGAACTCTCCCAGAGGGAAGAAGCATTAAGCTTATGGGTCGGAATTTTCAGAGTGGCAATCTGATTGAGAATGTGATGCATTTGGCCACAATTCATTGCTGGTGGGGGGAACACAAGTTTGAATCAACCATGGCGCGCCTGCTTGTCCAATTCCGTTGGCAGGCAAAAGATCAAGTTTTGCAATTTTGTCCAAATGATGTTAGGATTCTCTGGAGATTAACAATCATTGTTCCTGCAAACAAATGAATCGGCAACCTGCTATTCCAAAATCACAATTTGGGGCACTGAATTATTAGGAACACTGCCCATGAGGTTTTATCTGTGCCACCTAAGGAACTTCAAATAACTCCAAAAAAATCTCCAAAATGTCACACTCGGTTCCCTCTTCTTTCAGTATTTAATCTGATCATACTTCTCTGTATTAGCTTCTGTATTTGTATTCCATGTTCCTCAAATCCCAATGATGCATCAACTTCAAACTTAGGACAGCTCAACACCTAATCAACTTTCATAGGTTTTGTGCAAATCCTCCCACGGTGACCACATGCATTTAATTATCCTTCATACCTGTCTATACTCAAATGTTTCTAAATGGGCTCTATTCACATAATCACCTTCTCTAAGCTAATCAGTGAATCTTGCATATTGCATAACCTATCTCCTATAAATTGTTTGATTTTTTTCTTCAGTCACATCATAAAAACCTGTTGAAAGTTGGAAGTTATTACACAAAAGACAAATCCATGATATTTGCATAATCACAATAAATGTCCCATCATGGGATCAAGGAATAGATACTGGATTCTGAAACAAGAGATATCATGGCCAGTTACAGTTATTCTTCCAGCTCCAGGCATGTAAAACCTGTTCTGGCTGGTCCCAAGGCAGAGGAGGAGAGGAAGAGAGGAAGAGAAGGAGAAGAACAAGAAAATGGTAGAGGAAGTGGAGGAGGAGCAGAAGAGAAAAGGAGGACAGGAGGAGGTGGTAGCAGGCCACTGTTGGCTGCAGCCACCTCTTCAGCCACCAGAAACTGCTGGTGATAGGAGCAGGAACACACACCACATGGAACCACTGGAGGCACTGAATTGAAGAAGACACAGGGTCCTGAGCAGCAGGCATGATCGCCAGGCAAATATAAAGTAAAGCAGACTAGCAACAACAGTAACACCTCTCCAGCTCCTTCAACCTTCTACTTACTCCCTTTCGGAAATTGGTGAGGATTGTAGAAAGAGGATTTTGTTACGCAACCCAAAAAATTATATTGCATGGTAAAGATTGTTGAAAAGCGTTCGTAGCTGAAATTCCACAGTTTCCCCATAGCTATGATTTTGTGTTGCCATATTGGGGAATTCCCCCTTATTTATTTGGTGCTACCACTGACTATGAGAGAACTTCATTGCAATGATTGGGCAAAAATTATTCAGCAGGTTGAGCCTACATTGGCAGATTGCAAAGATATGCTCCTCTCTTTTTTTTTTTGATAGGTAAGTTAAGAGTAGAGGTGGGAAACTCACCACTGGCGTTTGCAAGATTTGAACCCACAACCTCCCCCGTGCAAAGGGGAGGAGTGAGTGGTTTGGTCTTCTGCAAGTCAGTCTTGGATAGTTTCTCTATCCACCACATGTCTCTCTTCAGTGTCCCCAAGACTGTGGCTAAGAAGCTTGAACCCATCTAGTGTAGGTTCTCTGGCATGGTAGTGATAATTGATGTAAAGATCGGCATGATATCAACCAGCACAAAGTGTACAAGAGCAAGGAAGCTGGAGGGCTTGCCATCAAAATATTAAAGACTTCAATCCATAGTTGTCAATCATGTCCCCATCACTACCCGATTTTTCTACCGGGATGGCATATGCCAATGTCTATGTCTCGGGCAATTGCAATGCTCCATCCCCAAATTTTTCACCTACATTACAAGTATAGACAATATGCCTACAAATAAAATAACATCAAAATAAACATGTCGCATGAAAATAACATAAAGCTAATGCATTCTAATCTTATAAAAGGATATATTACAATGATTTATTTCCTAAAAGGTTTATTTGATAAAAGAAATTCTAAAATAAGCTTATATAAATGAAATTCTAAAAGAAGGGATCTAATGAGCTTATAATAGGGAAGGACACCCACTGAAACAGAAAACATGTTTTACCCCATTTCCTCACTAGGAAAGGACCTCCCAGCCAAATTGCTGTTACACTTAATCTCCCTGCTCGGTAAATGGATTTGGAAGCTTGGCACTAAAGAATGTGGTCTATGGATAAAATAGCCCAGCAAAAATACTTCAAAAGAGCTAGAATAGATAATATAACACCTTCAACCTTGAGCAACATTTCCCCTATGTAGAGAGTCATTCTGGAGACTAAGGTTGCAAGGTAGGTAAGAATTCAAGAAACAAATGGGTAAAAGTGCTAATTATGAAAGGAAAAAGGTGTGGCCATTTCCAATTGAAGGAGATTTCCTAAACCGTTAACCGTGTGGGTTATCTCTGTTAGATAATTAGAAAAAATTAATCTTCTATTAATTGAAAGAAGGGTATTTATACCCAGGGTACAAGATTGACTAATAACACATAAGCCCCTAAACTTATTTATCTTAACACTCCCCCTCAAGCTGGAGCATATATATCAAACATACCCAGCTTGTTACAGAGTGCCTTAAAACGAGAAATTTCAAGTGCCTTTGTAAATAGATCTGCTAATTGATCATCTGAAGGAGTGAAGGGAGTACAAATCTGTTGTGACATAACCGCATCTCGCACAAAGTGACAATCAACCTCAATATGCTTGGTACGTTCATGAAAAACTAGATTTTTAGCAATATGAATAGCGGCTTGATTGTCACAATGCATCTCCAATGGCTCAGTATAAATAACCCCAAAATCAGACATCAAACTCCGTAACCACATCATCTCACATGCAGTTTGTGCCATAGCCCTATATTCAGCCTCAGCGCTAGATCGAGCAGCCACACTTTGTTTCTTGCTTCTCCAAGTGACTAAATTCCCTCCAACATAGGTACAAAATCCTGTAGTAGATCTTCTGTCTAATGTAGATCCTGCATAATCAGCATCAGAAAAAGCTTCAATTCTCACATGACCATTCTTATTGTAAAGCAAACCTTTTCCTGGAGCGGCCTTAATATAATGTAAAATCTTCAAAGCAGCTTCCCAATGACACACCTTAGGTTTTTGCATAAACTGACTAATTACTCCCACTGCAAAGGAGATGTCAGATCTAGTAACAGTCAAGTAAAGAAGCTTCCCACACAATCTCCTATATCGTTCAACATTTGCAAACTCGGGGCTGTCTTCATTATCAAGATCCTGTTGTGGAACGGTGGGTATGTCAACTGGTTTACACCCAAGCAAACCCATCTCTTGAAGTAGATCCATAGCATACTTTCTTTGTGAGAGAGAGACACCAGCTTGACCATGAGCTATCTCAATACCCAGAAAGTAACGTGGTCTACCCAAGTTCTTGGTCACAAAATGCTTTGCCAAGTACTTTTGAACCTCTTTAACACCTTCTGTGTCACTACCAGTAAGCAACATGTCATCTACATAAACAATCAAAATAATTATGCCAGCAGGTAAATGACGAACAAAAACAGAATGGTCAGCCTGACTTCTCTTCAACCCAATGTCAGATGCAATTTTATTGAATTTATCAAACCAAGCACGTGGACTTTGTTTCAATTCATAAATAGCATTTCTTAACTTACATACCAGCTCCCCCTGAGTCACATATCCTGGAGGTTGCTCTATGTACACCTCCTCATTTAGATCTCCATATAAGAAGGCATTGTTCACATCCATTTGAACCATGGACCATCCTTGATTAATAGCAAGAGAAAATAGGATTCGAATAGAATTCAAGCGAGCCACAGGGGAGAAAGTTTCAAAATAGTCTACCCCATAAGTTTGTGTGAACCCTTTTGCTACCAATCTCGCTTTGTATTTGTCAATAGTGCCATCTGGAGAGTATTTCACAGTGAAGACCCAGCGACAGGAAACAGAGTAACATTAGTCGGACGGTGTACAAGGGTCCATGTGTCACGAGAGAGCAAGGCACGCATTTCTTCATCCATAGCAGCTTTCCACTCTGATTTAGTGAGGGCCTCAGATGCAGTCTTGGGAATAAGAATTGCAGAAATAGCCAAGGCAAACTGACGAAAGGATGGAGTCAAGGATGTATAGGAAATAAAATTACCAATGGGGTGTTGATAAATGCTCTTACAAGATCTCACACCTTTTCGAACAGCAATAGGAAGATCAAGATCTAAAACAGGTGGAGAAGATATCTCACCAGAAGGGGCAGGTTCCTCCGACGAGGCAGATGATGGTGGATGGTCATCACCTGGCTGTAGCGTGCGCCGCATATAAACCTGTCCATACATGCGATCTGTAGTAGGTGGCTCAGATACTTCATTATTAGTGACAACAGTTGAGTCATAAGGAAATAAAAGAGATGAAATAGGAACATCAGGAGCAATAGAAGAGGTTTGTACATCGGGTTTGCCAAAAAAAGGTACAGACTCATAGAAAGTAACATCTGCAGAAACAAAAGTCTTCTTGGATCGAGGTTCAAAACAACGGTAACCCTTTTGTGTTCTTGAGTATCCAAGAAAAATGCAGGGAACCGACCTGGAAGAAAGTTTATCATGACCTGGCCCAAGAGAATGAACAAAATATTTGCACCCAAACACACGAGGAACCAAGGGAAAGGGGGTACCATCAGGATGCAGACATGAAAAGGGCGATTGCCCATTAAGGACCTTATTGGAAACACGATTTATAAGGTAACATGAAGTAAGAACTGCATCGCTCCAATACTGTTAGGGAACAATCATGTGGAACATCAAGGTACGAACAACATCTAGAAGATGACGGTTCTTTCTTTCCGTCACACCGTTCTATTGTGATGTATAAGAACACGAGGTTTGATGGATAATCCCCCGAGAAGAACAAAAATTGGCAAAAGATGTCTGAACATACTCCAATGCATTGTCAGTACGCACAACTTTGATAGAGGCAGAATATTGGGTTTTTATTTCAATATAAAAGGTTTCAAAAATATGAAGTACATCAGACCTTGACTTGAGTAGAAACACCCAAGTCATACGAGAAAAGTCATCTATGAAGGTAACAAAATATCGAAAACCAAGTCTGGAGATAACTGGAGAAGGTCCCCAGATATCTGAGTGAACAAGATGAAAGGGAGCAGTGCTCCTTTTATTTTGACTCAAAGGAAAAGACACTCTATGATGTTTGCCTAATTCACAGGCATCACAATGAAACTTATTGATTGTAGATGGAACAGACACAACATCTCTAAGCTTCGAGATAGAAGGGTGACCCAATCTGCAATGCCACTGATAAGACTAGCCGACAAAGCATGATGAGGCTGGAAAGGTCTATCTGCAGCAAAATAGTAGAGACCACCAGATTCATGCCCCCCACCAATCGTCTTCCTCGTTTGGAGATCCTGAAATACACAATAAGAAGGATAGAAGATCACTGAGCAATTCAAAGAATGAGTCAACATGTTGATAGAAAGAAGATTAACAGGAAATTTTGGAACATAGAGAACATCATTTAAAGTGAGATGAGACAATGAAACAATGCCTTTTCCTATAACAGGCGATTTAGAGCCATCTGCTACAGCAACAGGTGCATGAGAAATAGTGGAGTCAAGTGAGGAGAATAGAGAACGATCACCTGTCATATGACAAGAGGCTCCCGAGTCCACAATCCATGAGGAATTAGAAACTGCAAAGGCACTACCTGAGTGGGAGACAGCATGAAAAGAGGATGAAGATGTTGCAGAGCCTTTTATAATTCGTAGAATTGCCTCATACTCCTCCCGAGATAAAGTTACTCCCCCTTCCTGTCGTGAGGATGTAAAAGTAGAATCTGTCTGCGGCTGCTGTATACTTTGGGCAATCTCTATAGTGGAATCTGAAGTCACACCAAGATTAGCCACAGGATTCAATTTGCTTCCTCCCCTTCCATACTTCTTCCAACAAAAATCTGAATGATGATTTGACCGCCCACAGTGCGAGCATGGTGGACGACCACGTCCACGTCCCCGACCACGGCCACCAGCAACAAGGGCAGAGGCACTCCCCAAGTCATTGTTTGCAATTGTTGGTCCAGTTGTAGAATGACCAATATTAGATAGAGATGTTGTACTGGCCCTTAAAACACGTGAAAAAGCATCGGCCAATTTCGGAATAGCTGTATCAGCCAACAGATTATCCCGAACATGTTGGAGACTATCATCAAGGCCAGAAAGAAATTTTGCAACAATGAATTCATCACGTTGTTGCTGTATTTTTACTGCATCTGTGGTAGAAGGGTGATATAGTTGAAGTTCATTCCACAAGCCCTGCACTTCTGAGAAATATTGTGCAATGTGTCGCCCATCTTGTTTCATTGCAAATAGTCTGGAATATAGATTATAGATGTGTGAGACATTGGTTTCACAAGAGTAAGTTCGCTTCAAAGACTCCCACATTTCTTTTGCAGTATCTAAGAAAAGAACATTATTGAAGATGTGCGGCTCACAACTATTCCCAATCACCGAAATAACAGTTCCATCATCTGCTTGCCAAGCTTCATATGCCTTCAAATCTGATTTAGCTGGAGCATCTTCCTCAATATGACGTAACTTTTTCATAGACATTAATAAGAACCGAAGGGCTCTTGACCATTGATAATAGTTGGTACCATTCAACTTTACAGAAATTGTTAAAATGTGATTGGAGATAGAAGGCTGTTTAGTGGACGAAGATGAAGAGTCCCCCATATCGGACAAGAAGCGGATGATGGAGTATAGAAATCTAGAACGTCACCTATGAGCTGAGAGTTGTCAATGCATAAGGATATAGAAACCAGATGAGATCCTCCACACACTGACCATAGTTGGCTACAAGACGTTCTCCCCTAACGTGATGACGACCACATCAAGTTGTGGTGGTTGGCACCCAGTGCTGGGAGAAGAAAGGCCACTGCAGCGGTGACCCATAAGAGAACCTCCGGACAAGAGCCTTGCATCCGTTGAGCTGCTGGCGGGTGCTGTTCCTAGGCGCAGTGAGGGCCCCAAGGCAGAGAAGAAGCCTGCGGAATTGTCGGTGGCGTGGGGTCGTCCGCGTCCGGGAGCCGTCAGGCGGGCGACGCCGTCAGGCGGGAGGAAGAGCGCAGGGGTCGTCCGGCGTGGCGGAGCTCGTCGGCGAGCTACGGCGGGGATGGCGCGGCGGAGCTCATCGGCGAACTGCGGCGGAGTTTCCGAACGGGGAAGACCAAGGGGGAAGACGCGGGTCTACCAGTGGAGGGTGGATCAACTCCAGTCGCTCGTCCGGCTCTAGTTCTGGCTCTCCGGTGGGATCAACGACGGTGAGGAGAGGGAGAGAGAAGGGAAGCGCCGGCGGTAAGGCTCGATCCCTACTGCGGAGGACGAACGCGGCGGAGTCGATGCTGCGCGAACACAAAGAGCGGGCGGCGCCGCAGCGTGAGCCCCAACCTTGCTCTGATACCATGTTAGATAATGAGAAAAGATTAATCTTCTATTAATTGAAAGAAGGGTATTTATACCCAGAGTACAAGATTGACTAATAACACATAAGCCCCTAAACTTATTTATCTTAACAATCTCCAAACACCTTTGTTGTACTGTAGTAGCACAAATGTTTGATTATAAGGCTTCAAGAGGTGGGTAGGAACCGGTGTTCGGTTAGATATTTATGGGAAGACAAACTTCTCAGCTCGGAGATCATTTGGCTATTCTACAAGGGTAGCATATTTCCTGACAGAAATGACAGATGGAACCTGAGGTGGGAAACCAATGAAAAATTCTAAGTTAAATCTGCTTATGCCCAGATTCAAGATGGTGAGTCTACTTTGTTCTGGTCAAGTGTGGTTTCCCAAAAGCATTTTTTTTTTGAAAGTAGGTAGTACCACTGTGTGTATTAAATGAAAAGGAAGGTGTACAAGTGGAAACAAGCAGCTCCCAAAAAGAGACCCTGTGCAAAAAGCCACACCAAGGTGGTGTGGAGCCGTTCACCCTCCCACCAAAGCAAAAAGAGGTGAGTTGAGGGCATTCAAATTACAAAACACCTCCGCCCATTCACTCACTCTAGTACAAATGAAATAAATAAGAGAGTCCTCCACTCTAACCTCCCTTCTGAAGATCTTGTTGTTCCTTTCACACCACAGCGACCATAGAGTGGCATGCAGTATAAGCCACCAAACCACACAATCACCTCTGAGGGGCCAACTCTTACCCTAGGATCTGATGAAGGACTGCACAACCGACTGCTGGCCGAGGGCACACTGGGCTCTCGTAGTCGGCCCCTCCCACACAGTCTGCCAGCCTACAAAGAGGTTTCCCAAAAGCATTTTGAAGATAAGGGTCCTTGTTTGGAGAATTGTACATGGAAGGCTGCCCCATAGTGATCACCCAATGCAATTTTTGGCATGTTTAAAAAACTGACTTCAAAACTGGATTCAGCAGCTTATTCTGGTTCCAGTTCTGGTTCAGGATCAAAACTCGCAGTTTCAAGCCAGTTTAGGTCAGTTCTGGCTGATTTCCTGCCTAGATAGGATAATTGGTTGAAGGCCACTTCAAGCTGGTTTAAAACATGTTTTTAACAGTTTTAAATTACTTTAGTATGAAGCAGGCTACTTCCACCCGAAAACTGGCTGAACTTGACCAGTCCGACCGGTACAAATCTAAACTTGTTTCAGATCCAAACTAACCAGGTTTTAGTACCATGACTTTTGGAAGACATCAACCCGATGTGTTGCCCTTGTGGCAACAAAGAGTCACACCTAGACCACTTGTTCACAGGCCACTCATACTCGCAAGAGATTTGACTTTTACAAACTCCATTGTGCACACTGGCTGCCGGACACAGTGGATAGGTTTTGTTGGTTTGGAATAGATGGTGGGCCCTCAAAGGAGGTCATGTGGTTTGGTGGTTGATTCTACATGCGTCACTCTGGGCAATTTAGGGTGAAAGAAATGAAAGGATCCTCAAGAGTGAAGCAGGAATTCCGGAAGAGGTTGTGTCTATATTTGCGATAGAATGAAGAGATGGGCTAGGCTTTTAGTTGGTGAAGACATAAACATTAAGTTGGTGTTCGAAGACGTTACAAAGGCAGCCAGGTTCGCGGTATATAACAAGAAGCGTCATAGATACATTGTCATCTTACCCTATGGAGAGAAATTGACGGACTCAACTAAGTCTATGCCATAGATAAATGGTTAGATTTTGAGGGTAAGTGAAATCTTAGAAGCACTACAAGATTATCGAGCTTTGCACAAGTATATCCAGGCAAATCCAGCATCAGAAGCATTTTCCAAATGAAGCCTCAGATTGCCACCTGACTATTGGAGAGAGAAAGCGAACCATAAAATTGGAGACTAGAGAGAAGTTATGATCAAGCACCCTAAATCTGTTGCCGTTGAATGTCTTGAGCATCTCAAGATTGGCTCCAGCCAAAGCTTAAGTCCACATTTGCACCTATTTAGAGATCCTGGCAAGGATAAAGATGCCATGGCCTCTATACATAAGATTCTATAATTGTTCTCCTGTTTCGTGGACAAAGTTAAGATCTTGCCTCTCTAATACCTGTTGATATCGTGGAATAATAGGAACTTTAGGAGGGAGGGTAGAGCTGACGACTCTCTTGTATCTTTCATTTGTGACAGAGTGAGAGAATGGGCGGAATTACTTTGTAATGTGAATTCTCACAACTCCCCCATGTTTGTTTTGCTGGGGGGTTAGAGTGTGCCACACTATCTTGGTGTGTCTTTTGTACAGGGATTTTTTGGGAGCTCATTGAATATACTTGTGCATCCCCTTTTTTCTTTAATACAACAATGGTACTGCCCACTTTCAAAAAAAAATACATGTTGATGTCAACCTGCAGAGTTGGTTGAACAGGTGCACTTCGTGGGAAACAATGAGGTCGCAGATTTGATTCCCTTTAGTGTCAACATGTGGTTGTGCATTCACCACTGTGTTCGCACCCACGGGTGGTTCCATGACTCAGGTCTGGGTAGCATATGCTCGGGGGTTTTACCAAGCCCATCCCTTACCCAAGCCAATGGTCCCTACGATGCGCAAACAGTAAGGTGACTAGGGTCCATAGGTCCAAAGTGGCCACATATTGAGGTTGGCAGCGGGGGTGGGTTTCCCCCGGTCATCAAAAGAAAAAAAAAGTGTTGATATATCCACTCGTTCTGGTCTTCATCTAATGTACACATATTAGCTTCCCAAGACAGTCGAATTTTTGCCTTCAGAAACAAGAATCAAACAGGATAAACAATTTGGGGTAGTTCTAGATACTGACAATCCACTATTTTTGGCAGCCTGATACTTGTTACTAAATGATTCTCAGGTTGATACCCTTGTGTATTCTCATCATCATCATCATCATCAGAGCCTTATCCCAATTATTTGGGATCGGCTACATGAATCCTGTTCCGCCAAAGATTTCTATCAAGTGTTATATTCATATTTAAACCCAAGAAGCTAATGTCCTTCCTAATAACATCGCACCATCTCATTTTAGGCCTTCCCCGAGCTCTTTTACTAGCAACCACTAAGATTCGGTCACATCTTTTAACCGGCGCTGAGTTAGGGCGACGAAGCACATGACCAAACCACATGAGTCTATTTTCTCTCATTTTACTATCAATTGGGGCTATCCCTAAGTCCTTACGGATGCGCTCATTCCTAATCTTATCTTTCTTAGTCTTGCCACACATCCATCTCAACATCCTCATCTCTACTACACATATTTTGTGAATGTGTTCCTTTCGTACTGCCCAACACTCGGTACCATATAACAAAGCAGGTCTCACAGCCGTTCTATAAAACCTCCCTTTGAGTTTCACAAGCATACGACGATCACAGAGAACTCCTGATGCGTTTCTCCATCTTAACCAGCATGCCTTAATCCTATACGTAACGTCGTCATAAATCTCCCCATTCTCTTGTATGATAGACCCTAAGTATCGAAAGCTACTACTCTTCGGAATGGTATGCCCATCAATTAGAACCATGTCTTCCTATGCCCATCAATTAGAACCATGTCTTTCTGTACCACTCTCCCATTACTAAAATTGTATTCTACTAGTTGGATATTTTTTCATCGGATAATAAATCTAGAAAGATATCAAAAGCTGTCAAAGTATTTCCATAAACAGTCAGAGATGCGATCAAAATTGATGTACGAGCAGCTGTCAAGACAGCCAATGTAAATGAACAAAAGGTTTAGTTGCATCCTGGGAAAGGCTTTGCTCACCAAGTACAACTTTAAGAGGCTCGTCTTTCCCATCTGCTGAGTACATATACCTCTGCCCCTTATACCAGACAAGGTTAGGTGGCTTTGGTGCATAAGATCCCCCATCAGGAAGGTTGATGTAGAATCCAATCACATCGCCCTCTGCATAGCCCTCGTCCCCATATTTCTCCCGCAGGGCCTTGTGGATCTTTGTACCATCAATATCCCTATAACCAAAGCTATTGCCATCATACCCAACCGGAGCCTGGAGGTCTCCCTTCTCCGTTGTCCAGCCCAGACGGGTGTGACCCGTCCCTCCAAGCCGAACAACGTTGATTTCAAAGTACCACGCACCTTCAATGACCCCTCTTGTGGCCCTCACCATGCGGTACCCTTTGGTGCTGCCGGCTGTCAGGCGGTCTTCACTGAGCTCCACTTTCTCCGCCTTGTAGACCCTGGACAGGCAGATGGTGGCATCGGGGGAATCGTCGGACTTATCGGGGAATCGAGCAATCGGGGTGATAAGCACCTTGTCCTCGGGGGGCACAAAATGGTTCGATCCCCCGGACTTCCCCTTCTTCTTGCTCTTGCGGGATGTAGACTTCTTCCACACATTGTTGCTCTTCTTCTTGGATTTCTTAGCAGTAGAAGCCGATGCATCCAATGCTGCTGTGGAGGATCCAGCCGCAGGCGGCGCCTCATCGGCGGCAGAAGAGAGGTTGGCAGCGGAAGTAATGTGGGTAGCGGAGGAAGGGGTTATGATGCAAGTGAGGGACTTCCGCTTCTTCTTGAGAGGCCGGCCATTGGCCTCAGAAGAATCATCATCCTCGTCTTCGTTGACCTCCTCCTCGCCCTCCTCCTCGTCCTCCTCCTCATAGTACTCGCCATTTGATAGCTTATGCTGGTCAGCGTCAGGCATCGGACTAAATTCGGAGTGCGATGGTGGCGGTGGTGGCGGCGAGGGCGGGGTGGAAGGCTGGCATCCTCCTTCCCTCTCTTCTTCCAACCCTTCTTCCTCCTCGTCGTCATCCTCGCCTTCTTCCTGCTCGTCGTCTTCCTCCTCTTCACCTTCATCCGCTTCCTCGTCTCCCTCCATCGGACAGAGGCGGCCTCGGCCCGCCTCCTTCCGCTCTTCCTCCTCCGCCCCATCCTCAAGCCTTCGCCTTTTTTTCGCTTTTTCCTCCTCCATCATCCCAAACTCCACTTCTCCTACCCGATCTTCTCCTGGTACACCCGTAGTTATGCTCTCTCCCGCCGTACCCTCTTCCTCCGGTCCATCCCCAAGCCCTCGCCTTTCTTCCACTTTTTCCTCCTCCATCACCCCAAACCCTACTTTTCCTACCCCATCTTCTCCTGGTACACGTGTAGCAACGCTCTCTCCCACCACCTCCGGCGCCGCCTCCTGCTGGGTAGCATCCGGGAGAGCGGGAGGGTTTGGGGAAGAACCGCCAAGGGTCAGAGGAGAGGATGGGTCGGCGGCAACAGGAAGAGGAGCACCGACGGCGGCGCCGGCAACGTCGTATGGGGGAGGAGGGGGAGGGGGAAGCGAAGGCGAAGGCGGAGGGGAGGGAGGGGGAAGGTGGCGGTCGAGGGCGTCGCTCCACCCCTCGTCCTCCTCGTCCTTGTACGACGCGCGCAGGTTCTCCATCATCGCCGCCTCCCCGGCGACCTCACCGGGGGCGCGGGGGGAGGAGGCTGTTATTTGGACCGGGGAGAATTCTGACGGAAACCACCGGCTTCTCCGAGGAAATCGCCGGAGGGAACTGGGTTTAAGAGAGAAGAACCGGACCCTTTTATTGTACCCCCACACCCCCTCCGGTCAGCCCCTAAAGACGGCCACATGTTAGGCACTCCACTGCACAATTTTCTTTACGCTTTAGTAAGAGTAACTGAGTAAGATGTGTTATTCAATTATGTCTATAAAAATCATTAAATTACTTTCATATATACTCGTACTATAATTAAAATATTTTTAAAAAACTTATATAAAAATTATTGTTACAGATGAATTTGTAAAAAAATTATTCTTAAAAACACTTTATCAGATATATTGTTGAGTTAATTTAAATAATACATAAATATCATTTAAACGTGATTTTTTAAATTAAGATAAAAATATGATATATCATAAATAAATATGATATTTTTACATAATTCAGATTTACATAGTCGATATATATGTTAATATATTTTTAAAAAAAAATTACAAATTCACCTCTAACAATATTTTTCATGTAAAAAAATCTAAAATATTATTACCATGTGATTTATATTCTTTATAATCTTTAGTGTCAAAATTATCCTCAGATTTAATTGTCATATGTTATGATTCTAACATGTGTGGAATATTTCTTACTTCCCATTCGTTTAATACTTTTCTTATTAAATCTTGGTATCAATTTTAAAGCTAGTTGTTATTTGTTAGGACTTCAATATGTTAGGAATGTTTATCACGACCTTTAGAATATAACAAGAATACATGGTAAAATGACTAAAATAATTTAAAATCACATATTTTCTCGTTATAAAAGAGAAATACTTTTTCTTACATTTTTCATTAATATTCTCTCAATCTCGCGCCTACGAGTCTAACATGTCATTGGACTCTCCTAATTATGACGATGGCAACAATGAGCTCTTGTCTTTCCAATGATAGTAGGAGTACTTCTTTAATGTTATTAATGAACTAAAAGATTAAAAAATTTAAACTTGAGTTAACTTTTAATCACATCTAATTTGGTTAAGGACTGAGAGTAATCATCTTGAGAAATATAAGGCCGTGTTTGACAACGGAGTTGTCCACCGGTTAGCCGAAGTCCGCCCACCCTCCTCCTCACAGAAAAAACTTAACCGGGGTCGGGTACCGTAATCGACTCTTTGGGGTCGATTACGGTAGCCCGGTACTCGGTTCTCAAAGCCGCCCTAAATATTTTAATTTATCTGAATAGTGTACATAACATTAAATATGTAATAATTATATTTTTAATATTTTGCACATCCTTGTTACTATTTAGAGGGAATAGTATATCTTTTTGAGATATAGAAAGTATAATATGATTCACGAAAGGAAGGACAATTAGGTTGTGTTTGATAATACAATCGCAACAATCATATTTCAAAATAATCTCATGACTATGCTCGTTGTAGAGTCTCAGGCACTTTAAAGGATATATCCAGGAAGGCAGACATTTTGTGCTAACGTCTCTCTCCTTCAAAAATCCTTCTTGTACAGAATCCAATGCATAGATATTAGTCACAGAGATTTAAGATGCATTTGAAAACGAGATGAGTTCAACACATTTTTTTTAAATTCATCTGCCGTACTAATATATAGAATGTCGGTGATTCGTAATCATTTAAAATTCTCAGAATCAACTATGAGAGTGCTTCGAGAGATTAAGAGAGCTCGACACTTTTGTGCCTAGTTCTCTTTCCTCCTCAAAATCTTCTTTTCATGGAAGCCAAGAATTACTCTACCCATTTGAAAAAAAATAAAAGATGTCAGACGATTTTATCTCGAAAGTCACGCCCAAATGCGTTTTCAAACTCAGCCTTAGAATGGTTCATTTATTATTTGGCATTCCAATGATTGAATTCTCATCCATCGTGTTACCAGACGTGAGACTTAGGCCCCGTTTGAAAATCATATGGCCAAAATATTTTTGAAAAAAATCTTACAGCCGTACTAATGGTCAGTGGCATGGTGATTTTGTAATCATTTACTCTCACTTTGGTAACTGGTTAAGTTGGGTTAGGGTGGGTTAACTGGGGTCGGGTGGGTTACTCTTTGTTTGATAGTTTTTTTCTTAACCCGGATCGGATAGGGTTAAAGTGGATTAACTCATTCCTAGGAAATAGGTGGAATGAGTTAATCCACCCAGGTTATGGTTAGGGGTGGGGTGGGCTAACCCGGGTAAGCCACCCACCCCTAACCTAACCCGTTACTAAAGTGGCCCTTAAAATCTAAAGAATTCACCCTGGGATAGATTTCATGGATTAAGAGAATCGGGCACTTTTATGCCTTGTTCTCTTTTCTCTTTGAAATTTTTTTTGCACGGAAGCCTAGAATCTATTTGCCTATTTGATAAAAATTAAAGGCCGTCGGATACTTTTACCTCGAAAGCCACGGTTGAACGGGATATCAAATGCAGCCTTAGAAGAAAAAATTTATGTTTAAATGAATATAGTACGGTGGACTATAGTTGATGGGAAAAATTAATTCCAAATTAATAAAAAAGATATCAAAAAGAATTTTTATTTATTTTAGATGCTTTGTGATGGATTATTTTCATTGCACGTCCTTATTTTAACAAAGCATATGAAATTTTGTTGTAGGTTTATTCCTATGTTGAGTGGGTACATCTTGATTTTGGATGAAATTAAAGTAATTTTTATCCACGAGACATATGGGTCTGCAATAATGAATAGTAAATATATTTTAACTTTTTTTTGATAATGGAGAATCTAACAGAATCGTACGGAGCGCTAAATGATTATTGGGTCACCTGAGTTCGAGTCTTACCTATCCTACGTATCTTGTCGTCCCTTTTTTTGTACTGCCGTCATAAAATCTCGAACTCACATCCCTCGAGAATTAAATGTGAGTCGGATAAGTATATTTTAACTTAGCACGTAAACTTGGTTATCCACTAAGTCAAATTTTAGTTATATGATTTGATAAACAGAACATAGACTTTGAGAAGTTTTAATCGTCACATTTGAAATTGAGTCTAATTTTTCGTCGATTTTTGTACACTTAAGACTACAAAGTGTGAATATAAGTTTTATAGAGAATAAAATAAAACTTCTCTATAAAATTAAGACAACAGGCATGAGCTGGATTACACTGGGCAATCACACAATCATTCGATTCTGCCCCACATAGGGCTACTAACATCCCTAAATGTATTTTGATGTAATTAAATGTGTTATGAGATCGAGCATATGTCAACACACATGTGACGCCTAATTTTTTTAAAAAAATATTCGTCTATTTTTAAGAGCATTTTTGGATGTTATAGAGAGCACCTATGCGATCCAGAGAGTGCGAACATACTTTAGAGAGCACTTACATGTTCCGAAGAGTACTTGATTACTCTAAGCCTCACTTTAGTTGAGAGTTAGTCTAAAAGTGGGTTAACTCAATCCGATTAAAATAGTCTGGAATTAACATATTTTTAATTTGATAAGAGGGTAGTTAATCTGAGAGTAAAGATGTGGGATAACATATTTTTAATCTAGTGTGATTTGATAAGTAGTAGGTTAATCCAGTAATAATGATAAATAAAATATTAATTTATATATCATTTTAATTTTTTATATATCTCCTATTCTCTCTCTACCTCTCTTCTCTCTCCTCACATCACTCTCTCTCTCTCACACACATTAATTACTAATTTAGGTTACTATTCATCTTTAAATTTTTTATTTTTTTCTTGATTTTAAATTATTTTTAATATATATTACAAATTAAATATATCATAAAAAATATTTTTGATATAAAACATAATTAATCTCTCTAATAACATCAATAATCTCACTAATTAAAATATAAAAGTCAAAAATGACATTAAATAAGAGTTTATGTTACTGTTTATCTTTAAAACATTTATTTTATCTTAATTTTTTTAATATTTTTAATATATTATATAAATCGAACATATCATGAAAATAATTTAATTTTGATAAATAACATCAATAATCTCACTAATTAAAATTCAAAAGTAAAAAATGACATTAATTATGGTTGTAGGTTATCATTCATCTTAAAAAATATTTTATTTTAATTTTTAGAAATTCGTAATATATTCTATAAATTAGATATATCATGAAAATAATTTTTGATAAAATATCATTAATCTCACTAATTGAAATTTAAAAGTCACAAATATTTTTTAAAAATATTATTTATCTTAATATATATTTTCAACTCATAATTTTTTAATAATTTTTATATGATAAATATATCATTATCTTAATTAATTTTAATTAACATTAATGTGAGAGAGAGAGAGAGAGAGACAGAGGAGAGAGAACGAGAGAGAGTCAGAGAGAGCGAGAAAGAGAGTCTGTGCGCGAGAGAGAGAGGAGAGAGAGCGCGCGAGAGATAGAGAGTGGGTGAGTGAGAAAGCGCAATTAATGCGCATTAATGCACTTAGCCCCTTCGAAACCCACCTAAATGGGAGGATTTCCTAATCCCGGGGTAACTCATACTTAGCCCAAAACGTAATCCGATTAACCTAAATCCACAACCAAAGCATAAAAATAGTTAACACAGGATTAATTTTAGGCTAACCCATGACTAATCACATATCAACTTGGGGCTTAAAAGAATAGACTAACATTTTTCAAAAAATTAGATGCTTCATATGTGATGACATGTGCATGAAATCAGAAGGCACTTTTAATGATATAAGGATGCATTTAAGGGTGTTAGTAATCTCATGTGGAGCAGAGCCAAGTGGAACCACATGATTTCAAGGTGCAATCTAACATTCTAGCTGATCCTTATTGCTACACCACCTACGATGAAACAAATAAAATTTTAAAATTAGTGCGACATTTTTAGGTGAGATTATGTGATTATTGGGCCAATCAAATAAGGGGTGGCAATTTTTAGAGAGAGAGAGAGAGACTGGCGCCTCTATCCCGACCTAACTTTTCGCATCTGGCTCGAGAACAGAACACACAAATCTAAATTGTCGCATGATGGAAGTTCCACACGACGATCACTACTCCATAACTATCTCACGTTCCAAAAACATAAATCATACCAAATCAATAATATAAATACATCGATTTACAAATCTACATAATTAAAACTTTAAGACCGTGTTTGACAAACGAGTGATCAGTCGGTTAGTCGACACCGATTAACCGATGGGCCCCGCGTCCCCTCGCCCTCCCCCTCACACAAACCCCTTAACCGACCCCGGGTGCCGTAATCGACCCTACGGCACCCCCTTACCCCGTTATCAAATCCCCTCTAAGAGATCCCAAAATTTATAGGAAACTCTTATAAAAGGGTCTGAAGCTACTTAATTTGCACAGCAATCACAGAAATCTTATTTGTCTTCCCAAAATCTTAATTCCTAAATCGAAATTCAGAATTAAATCTTCACACCGACTCACGGAATCAGAATAAAACTCATCCACAAAACAAACTCTTAACTTATTCAAATTTTTCGTATCCACGGATCGTGGTATTTAGTATATAAATCAAAACATTTAATCATCCAATAATTATCATTTTCATGATCATTGATATGCATCTTACCGTCACGGGTTAGAACAAAAGATACACATACTAAATTGTATATACATATAGAATGTATCACAACTCTCTTGGTAATTTGAAGTCAGGTCTTGACTACCGCGTATAATCGAGGGACACTTCCATCTCACCCCTTGCCCACATATTAGTAACGACACTAGAGCATATAGTGTTACATAGTTTATTTAAAGTATGTTATGCAATATTATTACTCTTAAGGTAGGAAGACACTTGGACATGAAACATCAACTATAATAATACCTCTGCAATTCAATGCCCTCGATGTTAAGTGATTAGTATGAATTCAATGTTGATCCCTCCTAATTTCCCCTAACAATACCATTCATGGTGTCTTATGTATCATATTTAATGGCCCAAAGCACAAATCTTAATTAGTTAACCACACCCGAGGTAACATATATTCCCTATATGTTTATTATCACACACATTCTCGAAACTAGTGATTATTTATGAGTTAGTGTCACGTGAAAACTAGTGAATCTATACGAATCAACGACGTACTTGTAATTTACCAACATATTACTACAGATATTAAAATCTTAAAATTTATCAAAATCTCAAAAACTAAGTGCATATTAAGTATATAAATCTCACGTATGATTAAATACTCGTGAAAATCCAGCCCAACTTCCAACTAAAGATCAGGCAGTCAACATCATTTCCAAGCAAAACTAAATGCATATACAATGAAGTAAAATCAAGACTCATTTCATTTAACAATTAGTCATAGGTCATAGAATTGAATATAATGAAAACAAGATAAAATTCTCATTATTAGTCTCTCATTATTAAAATTGAAACACTATAAATGCTAACAAAATAAAATATAATTCTATTTTCAAAATTATACATGAGCAAACCTGTAACGACCCGAGATCCAAATACCGGGAAGGCCCGATAATCCGAACCCCGAATCGCCACCCACGAGCCCGAAAGCTCGGAAGGGTTAGAAGGATGGTGTGGAGATACACAATGATCTAAAATAATTGCAGAATTACGCAGTTTATATGATTAAGCAGGAAATGAATGAATTGTATTAATTAAATTACATGGTCCACAATAATACCAACAGTCTAAAATATAACAGTAGTCCACGACTAGAATAGTCCAAAGAAAAATACAACTACACGGGACATACCCCGGAACTGGCAACTGGCAACTAACCCTGGGCACCTGAACCACGTGGAGTCTCTGAAGTGCTCCCCTGAAGCCGCGTCTCACCTGAAACACGAAAAACACGCAGGGAATGAGCCTCAAAACACAAAGCTCAGTAGGGATCATCCGGTCCCCACCTCGTAAATCGAGAAACTGCGCGAAAAGTAACTGCGAGCTACAACTACGGTTAGTACCGAACACACGGCACAAAAACTGAGATAACTCGTCAAAAGCTAAAGAAAACCCAAGAGTCACTACCAGACAAGACAGGAGTACCGTCCACTAGAAGCACAGCCGGATGCGTCCCCTGACGACTTACACCGCGCCGCCGTGTCTCCCTACTCGCCCCAGGCGGAAACTGAGACACTCACAAGTAACACTAACAAGGGTCTAGTCGAGGTCGCGCTCGTCAGCATGCGTCCGAAGTCCCCAACCACATGTGCACACACTAACTGACTGCGCTACGTCAGGCCCTCTAGCTGGTTCGTCATCCTGGCCGGGACTCAAGCCGCCACAGTAGGAGGCCCGCGGTAACCAGCCTAAAACCGTCTCTCGGGTAGCCTCGCCACCACTCCCTGGTGGGACCACACGCGTGTCGGAAGGTTACGACTAGTGGAGGGTCACTGAAGGAGTAGACTCTCTAGTCAACGAAAAACGACGTCTAAATCGGACAAAATACAAGGGCTGCTCCTTGTACCGACACCGACTCACGGTGACACAAGACGAGATCAACACCTCCCGGGACCCCACGTGTAATGTCCCGGATCTTTCGGATCCTTCGTTATGGGTCCCGGATCTGGTTTGTCAGGGTGTTCGACCCTGTTGTGTCCGAAATTTCGTTTCGGACATCTTTCGTGTTCGGATCGGCACGATCCGAAGTCGTTTCAGAGGCCCGGAGTGTGTCCGCGGCTTTTCCGTGCGCATTTTCCGATTTCCGCGTACGGGTTTCGGCGAGTCCTTCGGAACCCTGTAGCGGGTGAACCGGTTCGTTCACCAGCCCGCGAGTGGTACCGTTGCGATCAGCTTGTCGAGACGGTCGAGGAGGTGTATTTTTTTATTTTTCGATATTTTTGGCATTTTTCGGATTTTCTATTTAAAGCATTTTCTTTTTCTTTTTCTTCCCTTTTTCTTCTTCCTTCTTTCCCCTCCCGTGAGCGCGCAACGGTCACCCCCCCCCTTTTTTTTCCCCTCCTTGCCCGTTGGAACCTCGCGGCGGCCCTTCCCCTCCGGCGACGGGTGGTGGACCTTGGCGGCAGCTCGGTGACGACGGCGGCGGCGAGAGGATCGCGGCGGTGCCCCCATTGGCGCGTGGTTGTGGAGTTCGTGGTTGAGCTAGATTTGAAGATCGGCGGCGTTTCGGTGGATTTCGAGCTTCCTTGAGGTAGGGGGACGAATCCTTACCCTCTTTCTAGCATTCCCCGTGATTTCTAGGCCGTGGAGAGGCCGAGAGGGGCTAGATTCATGCCGGGAGGGTTATTTCCATGTTTGGGGTTTGAGCGCCGGATCCGTCGATTCGTGGAGTTTTGATCGATTTGGGGGCTCTAGATGCATGCTAGGTCGTTGTGGGGTGATTCCCCATTGTTTTCCCTTCACCAAAGGGGGTGAATGGGCGTGGTTTTGTGATTTCCGGCCGTAGTTCGCGAACCGGGCTCGGCCCGATGTCGCGCTATAGTCCAGTGGCGCGTTCTTGATGAACGCGCCGTGTCGTCCGAGCGTGTCCGTCGGAGAAGACGAACAGTAAGGCGGTGGGGGAACGCGCCTGGTTCGGGTAGCGCGATCTCCAGATCGCGCTATCCAAGACTAGCGCGTTCAGATTGAACGCGCTAGCCTTGGGCAGCGCGACATGGAAGATCGCGCTAGCCAAAGCTAGCGCGTTCTTCGGTGTCGCGCTAGGGATACCTAGCGCGACCTTTTCCCTTCCCCGAACCGCGTTTTGCGGGTAGCGTGACCTCCGGTTGGATGAGTTTTGGACCCGGTTGTGGCGTGGCCCTAGGGATGCCGTGGGCACCCAGTGAGAGCCACAGGGGCGCCCGGGGTTCCTCGGAGAATCAGTTACCTAGGTAGGAGTGCCGCGTGACTTGAGGGACGGTCGGACCTCATGCGTGTCCCCGGCTTCCGTACCTACCGTAGGATCATCGAGAGTCTGTGCTAGTGCTTGGTCAGTGGTTTCCGTGGATTAGTCCTTACTTCCAGTGACCTGTCCACTAGTCGTAGCTTTCTGCGCACGCGTGTGCGGACCCACCTGGGAGTGGTGGAGAGCGAGACCCAGTGTGACGCGGTTTTTAGGCTGGTTACCGTAGGGCCCCTTGCCTTTGCCACCAGAGTCCGGTGGGGGGGAAAACCAGCTAGAGGACCCGACCTAGAGCAGATGGTCTGTGTGTGCACACGTAGTTGGGGGCTTAGGGCACGCACTGACGAGTGCGACCCCAGCTAGTCCTTGTTGTGGTACTTGTTGCGTGTCTGAGTCTCACGCCCGGGACGTTGTAGCTAGACACTTGTGACGCGGTGTAAGACGTCAGGGGACGCATCCGGTCGTTCTTCTTGTGGATGGTGCTCCTGTTCACTGGCAGGCGTGGACTCGTGTTTTGTTGGACCGAGGTTCCGTACTACGGTACCGTTAGAGTAGACGACTTTTCCGTTTATTTACTTTAGCCTGTCGGTTCTACTGTACTCTCGGTTGGTAGGGTTGTCTTCTTCTTCTTCGTTTTCCGTGCGAGGTGGGGATTCGCGGGATCCCTACTGGGCCAATGAGATGAGGCTCACCCCTGCTCTTCAGGTGAGGCGGGGTCGGCGGGAGGCGCGGCCGAGTTTCAGCGTGGGTCTTCCAGCCAGGGTTAGTTGCCAGTCTGCCAGAGCCGGGGGATGCCCCGCGTAGTTGTACTCCGGGAGATGCCCCGTGTTGTTGTACGCCGGGGGATGCCCCGTGTAGTTGTACTTTCTTTCCTGTTGACTGTACTTTCTTTGGACATGAGACACTGTGGACCTTGTAGCAGTTTGATTTATTTATATTATTATGTGCATTTCCTTTTTGATTATTGTGCTATCTCTGTGGACGTTGCAGCTTCTCTTATACCCCACACCACTCCTTTCTACCCTTCCGAGTCTCCGGGCTCGTGGGTTGGCGGGCCGAGATTCGAGACGCGCCGGTTCCTTTCCGGTACTCGGATCCTCGGGTCGTCACAGCTGGTATCAGAGCGAGGTTGTGGAGGTATATCAGAACTTGGAACGAATTGCAGTGGTCCAGAAGGTCCATGAATGTCCTGTACAGTCGATGACTGGCTTAGGGTCGTGTGTTTTATTGATTTCCGGTGCTTTTGATGCCAGGTGTGTTATGGCGCCGCGAAGGAGGACTCGTGCCCAGTAGGGAGAGTCTAGTGGTGGTCCAGAGGAGCAGAGCAGGGCTTCAATTTCTGAGGGTGTATCTAGAGATGCGAGAGCTCCAGGGATGGACGATTTCTTCCGAGGCATGTTTGAGTATGTGTTTCAGCAGCGGCAGGGAGGTCAGCAGCAGGGAGGTCATCAGCAGCAGGGTGGCGAGGCTGGTGAGGATCAGGTTCGAGGTGGTCGCGGTCGTGTACTGAAGGAGTTTTTGCTGTATCAGCCTCCTTCTTTTGGCGGGCAGTCAGATCCTGAGGTGGCCAGAGAGTGGCTGGATGATGTGCAGCGGATTTTCAGTGCGATGGAGTGTCCCGAGGAGGAGCAGGTGGCGCTGGCCACTCATCGTCTTAAGGGATCGGCCCGTACTTGGTGGACATCGGAGTGGGGTTCAGTGTTCCGATCTCGTCCTCTTCGGCAGATCGTGTGGCAGGAGTTCGTCACGGCGTTCGAGCGTGCCTTCTGTCCGTCTTTTGTCAGGTCGCAGAGGTTGCGAGAGTTCATGGAGCTGACTCAGGGTGACATGACGGTGATGGAGTACCGTGCCAGGTTCATCGAGTTGGGCCGTTATGCTCCTCATATCATGGCGGACGAGGAGGTGAAGACCGATCAGTTTGTTGGTGGTCTGAGGCTAGAGTTGAGGCACCATCTTCTTGCGTCGGGTTTGACCAGTTTGGATGCGGCATGTAAGGCAGCGGCAGCGCTGGAGAGAGATTTGCAGAAGGTTCGAGGGCAGGGCAGTACTAGTCAGGTGCAGGCAGATTTCAGCCAGCCGACAGGGATGCAGCAGCAGAGTACCGCCCAGCTCTCAGCAGGTGGATCAGTGGCGACACAGACTGTGGCTCCGGCGCCAGGTTCATCCTTCAAGTCGAAGCTTAAGAAGTTGCTTAAGGAAGCTGGTTTTAGCAAGAGGCGTCAGGATCGTAAGGAGTCGGGGCAGGAGTCGTTGGGCAGTGTTCAGCAGCCGGTGGCTTTTCAGCGTCAGGGTTCGATGACTAGTTCGCGGGATGGCTGTCCCAGGTGCGGTGGTTCTCATCCAGGCAGACCGTGTTCGGCGCCCGTGATTTGCTTCAGGTGCGACCAGCAAGGGCACATGGCACGTGACTGACCGCAGAGACCGCGCCAGCCGCACGAGTTTCAGCAGCAGCAGCAGCAGCAGTTTCGGCCCCAGCAGTCGTCAGCACAGCCACAGCAGTACCAGCAGCAGGGACAGTCCCCTCAGTTGGCACGATCAGCTACTATGGGTGGGCAGAGATCCCGAGGCAGAGTGACTCATCTGACTAGGGTGGAAGCTGAGGCATCGCATTTGGTGGAAGGTACTCTCTCGATTTTGGGTTGTGCGGCTCGTGTTTTGTTCGATTCAGGTGCTTCTCATTCGTTCATCTCGGAGGTTTTCGCTCAGAGCGTGGAGGACCCGGTGACCGAGTGTCCTGTGACTTGGCGGTAGAGTTGCCTACCGGTGACTTCATGATCACCCCGTACTGCCTTGAGAAAGTACCTGTGTGGGTGGAAGGGCGGAACTTGCCGGTTAGACTCTACGCGTTACCGCTTCAGGACTTCGATATGATTTTGGGCATGGATTGGCTCGAGGCTCATCATGCCTTGGTGGATTGTGGCTCGAAGAAGGTCTACTTCCGACAGCCCCGTGGACCCACCTTCTATTTTCAAGGTATTCGGTCTTCCTCTTCCCGCTTGCTTATTTCGGCTTTCCGTGCGCATCGTTTGCTTGATGCAGGTTGTCAGGGTTTTCTCGCATCCGTGGTTTTGGTCGAGCGGCAGGGCCCTGAGGTAGAGGACATTCCTGTCGTGTGCGAGTTTCCTGATGTTTTCCCCGAGGAGCTACCAGGGATGCCACCGCAGCGAGAGATTGATTTCGTGATTGAGGTGGTGCCGGGTACGGCGCCCATGTCGAAGGCCCCTTATCGGATGGCGCCTGCTGAGTTGCGAGAGCTGAAGGCGCAGTTGCAGGAGTTGTTGGCCAAGGGGTATATTCGTCCTAGTTATTCCCCGTGGGGTGCGCCGGTATTGTTTGTGAAGAAAAAGGATGGTAGTTTGAGGCTGTGCATCGACTACCGTCAGTTAAACCAGGTGACTGTTAAGAATAGGTATCCGTTGCCGCGGATTGATGACTTGTTCGATCAGCTTCAGTCGGCCCAGGTGTTTTCGAGGATCGATTTGAGATCGGGTTATTACCAGCTGCGGATCCAAGAGTCAGACGTGGAGAAGACGGCGTTTCGGTCGAGGTATGGGCATTATGAGTTCTTGGTGATGCCGTTCGGGCTCACCAATGCCCCCGCAGCATTCATGGATTTGATGCATAGGGTGTTTCGTCCGTACTTGGACCAGTTTATGGTCGTGTTTGTGGATGATATCCTTGTATATTCGCGGTCTGCTGAGGAGCATGTACAGCATTTGAGAGCGGTATTGCAGACCCTACGCGATCACCAGTTGTATGCCAAGTACAGCAAGTGCGAGTTCTGGCTCCGAGAGGTGCATTTTCTGGGGCATGTTATTTCTGGTGATGGTATTTCCGTGGACCCGGCCAAGGTCGAGGCGGTGGTGCAGTGGCCGAGGCCGAGTTCTGTCATGGAGATTCGGAGTTTCTTGGGGCTTGCAGGTTATTATCGGCGGTTTATTCAGAATTTCTCTCGTATTGCGGCCCCGATGACCAGGCTTACGTGGAAAGAGGTGCAGTTTGTCTGGACGGAGGAGTGTGAACGAAGCTTCATGGAGCTGAAGAGATTGCTTACCACTGCTCCGGTTTTGGTGTTGCCATCTGGCTCGGGTGGTTTCGTGGTGTGTACAGATGCTTCCGGGGTATGTCTCGGTACTGTGTTGATGCAGCATGGGAGAGTTGTGGCGTATGCGTCGCGGCAGTTGAAGCCACATGAGGCGAACTACCCTACTCATGATCTTGAGTTGGCAGCGGTGATCTTCGCTCTGAAGATTTGGAGGCATTATTTGTACGGCGAGCGGTTTGAGCTCTTCACTGATCACCAGAGTTTGAGGTATGTGTTCACGCAGAAGGACCTAAACCTCAGACAGAGGAGATGGATGGAGTACATGAAGGATTATGACGTTACTCTATCTTATCAGCCTGGCAGGATGAACGTCGTGGCTGATGCTCTGAGCAGGAGGGTAACGGTCAATCAGATGTTGTTGAGGAAGTGGAAGCTTTGGGAGCAGGTCCCGGCCATGACTTTTAGGCTCAAGGTCCCTCAGGACCAGGGTTCGGCTGTCCTTGCGAGTCTGACTGTCATGCCCGCGGTGCGTCGACAGGTGACTGAGGCCCAGCAAGCGGACCCCGAGCTACCTCGTGTTTTGTCGATGGCCGAGGTGGAGTTTGGCGAGGATGGAGCTGTGAGGTTCAGAGGTAGATTGTATGTGCCAGCCGAGGGGCAGGTACGGCGTACGGTTTTGCGTGAGGCTCATGGGAGTCGGTATGCCGTGCACCCCGAATCGGCTAAGATGTAACAGAACCTGAAGAGGCAGTTTTGGTGGCCTGGCATGAAGAGAGATGTTGCGGAATTTGTGGCCAGGTGTTTGACCTGTCAGCAGGTGAAGGCTGAGCACCAGCGACCAGGAGGCACACTTCAGCCCTTGGATGTTCCTGCTTGGAAGTGGGACCATATGACCACTGATTTTGTGGTTGGATTACCGAGGACGTCCAGTGGGGAGGATAGTATCTGGTTGCTAGTGGATAGACTGACGAAGACGGCGCGATTGCTGCCGGTCAAAGTCAGTTGGAGCGTGCAGCGTTTGGCTCGGTTGTATGTGGAGCGGATCGTCCCGTTGCATGGAGTTCCTACCTCTATCGTGTCCGATCGTGACCCCCGTTTCACTTCTGGATTCTGGAGGAGCTTCCAGAAGGCTCTAGGCACTGAGTTGGCATTCAGCTCGGCCTATCATCCTCAGTCGGACGGTCAGTCTGAGCGGACCATCCAGACTTTGGAGGACATGTTGCGAGCGTGTTGCTTGGAGTGGCAGGGGAGTTGGACCCACCATCTGCCATTAGTGGAGTTTGCCTACAACAACAGCTATCATTCGAGCATTGGTATGGCTCCTTATGAGGCGTTGTATGGGCGACCTTGTCGGACTCCGCTTGATTGGTTCGAGGTGGGCGGGCGTGCTTTGACCGGGCCAGAGTTGGTGCAACAGTGTGTTGAGGTGGTGCATCTCGTTCGGCAGAAGATGTTGGCAGCTCAGAGCCGGCAGAAGAGTTATGCCGATCGGAGGAGGCGACCCCTCAGCTTTGCTGTGGGAGATCGAGTTTTCTTGAGAGTGTCTCCCATGAAGGGCGTGATGCGCTTCGGTAGGCGTGGGAAGCTGAGTCCCCGCTACATTGGTCCCTTTTCCATCGTTGAGCGCGTTGGGGAAGTTGCTTATCGGTTGCAGTTACCTTCGGAGCTTTCCACGGTGCATGATGTGTTCCATGTATCGATGCTTCGGAAGTATATGCCCGATGACTCTCATGTTCTCGAGGATGCCGTTTGGCCTGATGTGACCCCAGATCTGTCCCTTCCGGAGTTTCCTGTTCACATTGAGGATCGGCGAGAGCAGCGCCTGCGGAACAAGGTTATTCCTCTGGTTAAGGTGGTCTGGCAGCGTCATTCTGACGGCGAGGCATCTTGAGAGCGCGAGGATGAGATGCGGGAGTCGTATCCTTATTTGTTTGTGTGAGTCTTTCCCCCGTCCTTATGCCTTGTCCTTGAATTTCGAGGATGAAATTCGTTTAAGGGGGGAGGGCTGTAATGTCCCGGATCTTTCGGATCCTTCGTTATGGGTCCCGGATCTGGTTTGTCAGGGTGTTCGACCCTGTTGTGTCCGAAATTTCGTTTCGGACATCTTTCGTGTTCGGATCGGCGCGATCCGAAGTCGTTTCGGAGGCCCGGAGTGTGTCCGCGGCTTTTCCGTGCGCATTTTCCGATTTCCGCGTACGGGTTTCGGCGAGTCCTTCGGAACCCTGTAGCGGGTGAACCGGTTCGTTCACCAGCCCGCGAGTGGTACCGTTGCGATCAGCTTGTCGAGACGGTCGAGGAGGTGTATTTTTCTATTTTTTGGTATTTTTGGCATTTTTCGGATTTTCTATTTTTCGGATTTTCTTTTTCTTTTTCTTCCCTTTTTCTTCCTTCTTCTTTCCCCTCCCGTGAGCGCGCAACGGTCACCCCCCCCCCCCTTTTTTCACCTCCTTGCCCGTTGGAACCTCGCGGCGGCCCTTCCCCTCCGGCGACGGGTGGTGGACCTTGGCGGCAGCTCGGTGACGACGGCGGCGGCGAGAGGATCGCGGCGGTGCCCCCATTGGCGCGTGGTTGTGGAGTTCGTGGTTGAGCTAGATTTGAAGATCGGCGGCGTTTCGGTGGATTTCGAGCTTCCTTGAGGTAGGGGGACGAATCCTTACCCTCTTTCTAGCATTCCCCGTGATTTCTAGGCCGTGGAGAGGCCGAGAGGGGCTAGATTCATGCCGGGAGGGTTATTTCCATGTTTGGGGTTTGAGCGCCGGATCCGTCGATTCGTGGAGTTTTTGATCGATTTGGGGGGCTCTAGATGCATGCTAGGTCGTTGTGGGGTGATTCCCCATTGTTTTCCCTTCACCAAAGGGGGTGAATGGGCGTGGTTTTGTGATTTCCGGCCGTAGTTCGCGAACCGGGCTCGGCCCGATGTCGCGCTATAGTCCAGTGGCGCGTTCTTGATGAACGCGCCGTGTCGTCCGAGCGTGTCCATCGGAGAAGACGAACAGTAAGGCGGTGGGGGAACGCGCCTGGTTCGGGTAGCGCGATCTCCAGATCGCGCTATCCAAGACTAGCGCGTTCAGATTGAACGCGCTAGCCTTGGGCAGCGCGACATGGAAGATCGCGCTAGCCAAAGCTAGCGCGTTCTTCGGTGTCGCGCTAGGGATACCTAGCGCGACCTTTTCCCTTCCCCGAACCGCGTTTTGCGGGTAGCGTGACCTCCGGTTGGATGAGTTTTGGACCCGGTTGTGGCGTGGCCCTAGGGATGCCGTGGGCACCCAGTGAGAGCCACAGGGGCGCCCGGGGTTCCTCGGAGAATCAATTACCTAGGTAGGAGTGCCGCGTGACTTGAGGGACGGTCGGACCTCATGCGTGTCCCCGGCTTCCGTACCTACCGTAGGATCATCGAGAGTCTGTGCTAGTGCTTGGTCGGTGGTTTCCGTGGATTAGTCCTTACTTCCAGTGACCTGTCCACTAGTCGTAGCTTTCTGCGCACGCGTGTGCGGACCCACCTGGGAGTGGTGGAGAGCGAGACCCAGTGTGACGCGGTTTTTAGGCTGGTTACCGTAGGGCCCCTTACCTTTGCCACCAGAGTCCGGTGGGGGGGAAAACCAGCTAGAGGACCCGACCTAGAGCAGATGGTCTGTGTGTGCACACGTAGTTGGGGGCTTAGGGCACGAACTGACGAGTGCGACCCCAGCTAGTCCTTGTTGTGGTACTTGTTGCGTGTCTGAGTCTCACGCCCGGGGCGTTGTAGCTAGACACTTGTGACGCGGTGTAAGACGTCAGGGGACGCATCCGGTCGTTCTTCTTGTGGATGGTGCTCCTGTTCACTGGCAGGCGTGGACTCGTGTTTTGTTGGACCGAGGTTCCGTACTACGGTACCGTTAGAGTAGACGACTTTTCCGTTTATTTACTTTAGCCTGTCGGTTCTACTGTACTCTCGGTTGGTAGGGTTGTCTTCTTCTTCTTCGTTTTCCGTGCGAGGTGGGGATTCGCGGGATCCCTACTGGGCCAATGAGATGAGGCTCACCCCTGCTCTTCAGGTGAGGCGGGGTCGGCGGGAGGCGCGGCCGAGTTTCAGCGTGGGTCTTCCAGCCAGGGTTAGTTGCCAGTCTGCCAGAGCCGGGGGATGCCCCGCGTAGTTGTACTCCGGGGGATGCCCCGTGTTGTTGTACGCCGGGGGATGCCCCGTGTAGTTGTACTTTCTTTCCTGTTGACTGTACTTTCTTTGGACATGAGACACTGTGGACCTTGTAGCAGTTTGATTTATTTATATTATTATGTGCATTTCCTTTTTGATTATTGTGTTATCTCTGTGGACGTTGCAGCTTCTCTTATACCCCACACCACTCCTTTCTACCCTTCCGAGTCTCCGGGCTCGTGGGTTGGCGGGCCGAGATTCGAGACGCGCCGGTTCCTTTCCGGTACTCGGATCCTCGGGTCGTCACACCACGGCACCCTCACGTGTGGCCCCCACATGATGCCCAGCATCAGCCAGACCATGGGTCAGCATGCGGATCAAGATCCACTCACCCGGGACTCAAATCAGTAAAGCGTAGCTCCGGTATAACAGAACACGGGCGGCGGTCCATTCTGGAGGCCGCCACGTGTTCAACAACTCCCGAAACTGCGAGAACCTTAACGCGCTATAGGACCAGAGCGCGTTCATAAACACGCTCTCTCTGCCTAGCGCGTTCCGACATGAACGGGCTCGAGACGCATAGCGCGTTAATCATTAACGCGCTATGCAAACCTAGCGCATTCACGAAGGTCGCACCTGGTCGGGCAGGCGCGTTCTCTGCCGCCGGCCACTGTTCATCTTCCTGGATGAACGTGACGTCCAAGGGTAGCGCGATCTCAAGATCGCACCCCTGAACTATAGCGCGATAACGGGCAGAGCTCGGTTCGCGGAGTAAGCTCGAAAAATCCAAAAACCACGCCCATTCACCCCCCCCCCCGGTGAAGGGAAAACAAAAGGGAAAGCACTCCCTTAACTCCCAGCATGTTAGAAACCCCAAAAATATAGCTAGAAACGCATTAAATCCGTGAAATCCGGCTCACCCCTCAAACATGGAATTTCCCCATCCCGGCATGAAATCACACCCCTCTCGGCTCTCCTCGGCCTAGAAATCACGAGGGACACAAGGGAAGAAGTAGGGATCCGTCACCCTGCCTCAAGGAAGCCCAAAAACGCCTAGATCGCCGTCGTTCTTCAAAAATCGTTCGTTCTTCCTCGAGCTCTCACGAGTCCCGCACACCGCCACGATCGCCTCGCCGCTGCCACGCCGTCGCCTCACCGCCGTCTGCAACCGGAGGGGAGCGCCGTCGTGGTCACGCCGGAGGAAGAGAGAGAGGAAGAGGCGCCAGTTTTCTAACGGGAAGAAAAGAGGAGGAAGAAGAAAGAGAAAAGGGAAAAAGAAAAGAAAAAGAGTTGGGGATTTATAGAAAATCTAAAATTTTTGAAAAATATTAAAAAATTAAAAATATATTTTTACGATCCTCGGAACGCACCGATCGCAACGGTACCACCTGTGTCTAGGTGAATGGCCTGGTTCACCCGCTACGGGGTTCCGTAGGTCCTGCTGAAACACGCACGCGGGAATAGAAAAACACGCAGAAAAAATCGCAGAACATGCTCCGGGCCTCCGAAACTGATCCGAATCGTACAGATCCGAACACGAAAGATGTCCGAAATATAATTTCGGACACAACGGAGTCAGACTCTCCGAGAAAATAGATTCAAGAACCGAAAAGAAGGATCCGAAATATCCGAGATATTACAAAACCTACACCTCAATTACTTCTGATCCTCACGAAATCTCAAGATAGTTGTAAAGAAGCTTTCTAATCTTATTTTCAAACTCTTCTCCAAAATTATTGCTCATTTAACTCTTAATTACAAAAGTATTCTATTAACATAATTCTACCATTCTCAAAGCTTAATTAACGATCAAATCCATAGTAGAATTAAAAAATTATCTTAACTCTTCCATTACTCCTCCGATTACACGCACCAAGTCAAACATACACTCAAGAGTAATAAGTGCTACACAACTATGTGTACAACACAAGTGAGGTGTCATATAGCTCACCCTTCCCATTGGTCCAACTGGCCGTTGGGATAATTTTTAGGGTCCACTTCAAGAATTTTTTGTTTGAAGTAGACTCTAAGAAAGCTCTTTTTTCCTATCCCATTAGTCCGTTTGGAACAGAAGTTACATTCTCTCTGTTCTCTTCCATTCATATATTCCTCAAATGAGACATTGACACACATGCACTGTTAACCTAAACTTTTTATTTTAAAATATATTTAAAATATATTTAATAATTCTCCTATTTTCATAACACTTATTAACTCAAAAATAAACTCAAAAGAGTTCGTTAAGATCCTCATTTAGGATTTTAAAGACTAACCACTTTATTAACCAACCAATTACAGGAGGCCATATACCCCACGTACTATTTATATACATATTTTTTTAAATATTTTAATCACACATGTCACCTACACACATACACGGTTCATACAAAAGATTTCATTTTTAAATATTTTAATAAAATCTCCTATCTTCATACCACTTATTAACTCAAAAATAAACTTCAGAAGTGTTCACTAAGCTCCTCATTTTATTTTTCAAAAATTAACCTCTTAATTAACCAACCATTCACAAGAGACCATAAATCCCATGCGATGTTCACGTGCATATTTTTTATTTTTATTTATTCTTTCATTATACACAATAATTAGAGTATACTTATCTAAACGTAGTTTCCAAAAAACATCAATCGTGTTGCCATTCATATTTTCAAAGTTCATACGAGGATACTTACGATTACTTACCAATACACTCACAATGATTTATCGGTACTTCAAATCAAAACCTTGTAAAGATCCGAGATGCATAGCAAGAAACACAGTGAAATAAAATTTTAACCCCCTCCGTTATTGCCCATTTGATTTCTGTTGATTTCTTACAAGTAGGGATTCGATCTTATCTCTATGATGCGCACATCGTAGCAAAACAAAAAGTGAACCTCATGATGGTAAAGAATTGCACAAGTGTCCGGTCTCTAGCAATTTCCACACAGGCACAGGTGACGGATGAGTTCTCTCCACGCAGCGCTCCATGAACGATCTCTTCAATAACACTCTAAAAGAGTCTCAACGGTTCGAGACAAGAGAGAGAAGAGAGAGGATGGGGGTGTTGGATCTCGGAGGAAAGAGAGGAAGGGGGTGACCCTATTGGAGGAACCCTAGATGCTTGGCATAGGGTTCCTTCCATATAACTATTTACAGGTTCCATTAAGATTTTCACAAAACCCTCACAAAGCTATAATTACATAAATACCCCCGAAGTCTGTAACCCTAACGTCTGTGACCCTCTAAGTCGAATGTCAATTTGATTTTCGACTCATTAAGCTTAAGAACCCATTCTTAACTTTACCATGTTAACTCTTAACATGTAATTAATTATTTAATCATCTCATGATAAATAATAAACTCTTGATTATTCTTTATTGGACTCTTAGGCCGTGTTAAGCACCAAATAATACTTCGTGATACCAGAAGACAAAGGAGGTCGATAACCCAATCTAGGACCTTTTCGTCTACAGTTACCGCATACCTATAATCCTTCATTCATGCAATCTCCCAGCCATAATTACGAGTATGATAATAATGTCAAACCCTCGTATCTGTTATGGTCTAATGAACCATGTACTCAAAGGTCTAATTGGAAAAATTATTTTCTAATGAACCAAGCAACCCTGCTCAGAGATTTCCTGAATATTGTTCATAAGGCATTCTCCCTCTATATAGATCAGAGTGAACGATTCATTATTATCACTCAGTTCCCTTCGGCTATATCCGAAACTTGAGTTTCCAAGACTTATGGTTAAAGTCCATGTAACGACCTGAGAATCCGATTATCGGGAGAGACCCGATAACCCGAGACTCGAACCGTCGCCCACGAGCCGGGAGGGCTCGGAAGGGCTAAAAGGAGTGTGGAGGCACAAATAAATAGGAAATAAAGTAGGATAATTCAATAATTAACAAAAATAAATAAACAACTACTGCTACAATAGAGTCCAGTCCAATTGAAAGTATAGTCTAAAGCAGTAAAAATGTACCACATGCCAAGTGAACGCTCGGCCCGACGAGCTGGCAACTAAGAACCTCCGTACCGCACCCTCGAACGTCGAGGAAGAACTGCCACACCTGAAAAGTAGGGAATGAGTCTCCAAAATAGAGACTCAGCAGGGATCCCGCGGAACCCCAACCGGAAACAACGGCGGTAGCGGAAAGGAAAGTTACAACGAAAGCAGGGCAGCGAACCGGTGGCCGGTCAAAACTCGGCACTACAGCTACTCCTACTGTACCAGAAACACACCCCGATCTCATGGTTGGGGGCTACCGAACTACACTAGTACCCCTTACCGAAGTAAAAACTCACGACAACCCCGCCGTAGAGGCCTGTCTCCTAGGACACGGCCAACCTGGACACGCTGTCCAAGGTGCAACACCCACCACCCGGTCGCGGACACCGCACCGACAAGACGCAACCTCGGTGAAGCTACTAGCACCTGTCTCACGGCACGAGAACCGACACACGTGTCACGGCGAAACACTCGGAACTCAATGGTCAACACGACCGAAAACCCGAAGGTCGAAGTCACAGAGACTGACAGTCTGTCACTCCCGACTCGACAGGAGTACCTCCCACTACAAGCACAGTCGGTAGCGTCCCCTGACGTCTTACACGCACCGCATGTGAGCTGCCTGACATGGTAGCGCCTACCAGAGGCACGTACACCGTACAAGTAACCACAAAGCAAGTGACTAGCTGGGGTCACGCTCGTCGGCGTGTGTCCAACTGCCCCCAACCACGTGTGCACACACAGACCATGCGTCCTAGGTCTGGCCTCTAACTGGTTTTCCCCTGGAGCCGGACTCTGGCTACCGACGACGGGCCCGACGGAAACCAGTCTAAAAACCTCATGGTAGCCTCTCCATCACTCCCTGGTGGGTCCAGGCGTACAGGCAGGCTACGACTAGTGGAGGGTCACTGAAGGAGTAGACTCTCAAGTCAACGAAAAACCACGTCCGTATCCGACGACGTACGGGGACCATCCCACGTACCAGCACCGTCGCACGATGACCACAGTCGGAGAAGAAACGGGACTCACAGTCCACAAAGAAACGCAGGAGTACGGTTCCCAAGGCAACTCACAGGCCGCCAAACCGAATCCCACTCTCAGGGAAAAGTGAGAACCCTCCAGTCCCAGGCTGGGCAACTGGACTCGCTGTCCAAGGCCACACACATGGCCCACGTGGAAAGCACAGAAGCACGATTCCCAGGGCAATGCACAAGCTGCCACGCCGATAACTGGACTCGCAGTCCAAGACCAAACACATGGCCCACTCGGGAATCATCTTCCAGGAAGACTCACGGCATGCGGGGGGGACCCCACCGCACACACACTGATACACGGTGACTCGGTCAAGCGTACCACAAAAGCCCGGAACACGAGGAGTCACCCGGACTCTCAAACCCATGGGCACGCTAAACGAGGTAGCACGGTCCTCCCGACACCCTCAAAACACGGACACAGAATCTCACGGGTGTCTGGGACATTCACAAGATCGCAAGTCGACCACTGGGTCGCAACCGGGTCGACTAGGGACCTACACAACGCGAAACGATCGCGGCAAGCACAAAGAACCACTTCGGCATAACACAATGCCTGGCGGTCTACCTTTGGGCCGTCACAGCTGTAACGGTCCAAGGCTAGACCGTCACAGCACTCTAACGGTCCAACACAGGAGCGTTACGCGAGAGGGGCAACACCGACTGTGACGCACCCACCCTGGGGCATCACAGTATCTAACGGACCAAGCTTGGTGCGTTAGAAGACAGAACGAAACATGTTGTGACGCACACCCGTCGGGGCGTCACAGCCTCTAACGGTCCTACCTAGGCGCGTCAGAAGAATGGGCTGCGTCAGCTCTAACGCTCCCATTCAGGGGCATCACAGTGCTCTGACGGTCCTACCTAGGCGCGTCAGAAGACTTGTGACCCCAACGGTCCGAAAACATGAAAACAGACGTAGCGGTCGAACCCAGGCGCGTCACACTCTCTGGCGGTTTATTGTAAGACCGCCAGAGCAACCGATGCCCTGCCAACAGAATAGGACCCTGTGACGCACCCTCCTTGGGGCATCACAGCACGTAACGCACCCACCCTGGGGCGTTACAGACTCTGACGGTCACTGGAAGGACCGTCACACCGTCCCGAGAACGCTACGGCGGGAAACGACCCAAAAATCGTCCCACGCCCCCATACCTCCACGGGAGAGGGGGAAAACAAGGGGGAAGCCCCCAAATAGCCCCTAGCATGCACCTATGGCCTCGGATCGGCCAAAAATGCGATGGATCGGCGGATCGACTCACAACCCCAAAAACATGGATTTTCCCAAAAAACCCAAATACGCCCTCTCGGCTCACCACGGCCTACAAAACTTGCGGGAAAGGGAAAACACGAGCTGGGGGTCCATCTTCCTACCTCCACCGAAGAAATGACGCGCCGTGGACGCCAATCCACGAAGAAAACGCCGTGAAACTCTCGCCGTTCCACGAACCCGCGGCCGAGCTTCCACCCGCCACCGGCCCTCGATCCTTGACCCGTTCCCTGTTCCTCCCCTCCCGCCATCGCCGCCTCGCCCTCCTCCGCCACCGTCGGCCGCCCAGGGAGAGGGGGAGAGAAAGAGATGAGAGAGAGTGAGAAAGAGAGAATGAGAGGGGGAGAGAGAAAGGGTTAGTATATATAGAAAAATTCAAAAATTCCAAAAATTCGAAAAATTACGAAAAATTACCTCCATGATCCTCGGGAGGAGCACAACGCAGTGGTAACGTTCCGGAGTCGGAGAACGTCACAGTTCACCCTGCACAGAGTTCCGAAGGCACGTCAGGGAAAAATAGGTGTAAAGCATAAAATACACTCTGAGACCCACTAAAATGATCCGAAAAAAATCCGGGGCATTACAGCCCCTATGCTCAAGATCAAAACATAACAATCCTCATGCATACTATCCTTGATGACTTATGTCCATGGACCAACTGTGCCACTGTGTACTAAGAATCTTCTGGTTGACAGCCTTATGTAATTACCGTCTAGAGATTCTTAATCAGATTAGTTCAGTGAACTCCTTCTCCAATGAGCAATTATATGTTGGTCTTATTATTTTCACATGAGTGATTATGAGATCAGTCACCCTCATCGCATAAGCAGACACAACACGTACTGGTTTATCCAAATGCTTGATGTCCTTCTCAAGCATTCTATAACTAGAAACATTCTAAACTTATTTTCAAAGAATATTGATCATATTATTACAATATCATTATTATTCCATCTTCATTGACTTTATTATAATCTGCACATATGTATAATACGAATATAATGAATATTACTGTCATAAATAAAATTTGAATAAGAATGTATAAAGAATATTCCATCATATTTTGTATGATTGACTTGCATGACACATTTTAACTCACAAATATTATTTCTTATGTTGAATATATATATGTTCTCCTTTATCTATAAACACACTACTTTCTCTTTTACATGAATTTTATTTATCAAATGACTTAATTAGAGAAATTGATTAACATAAAAGTTGTAGCTAACTTACCTTATTGATGGCCTTAGTTTCAAATTATCTGGATCATTATGTCAAAATTTATACTAATCTAAAGTTTACTACCCGCTAAAACTTTTAGGCCATGTTTGATAACGGGGTGGGATGACTTATTCGCATCTAGGGGGACGAATAAATCATCCCACCCTGGTTAAACTTTTTTGTGTGTGAGGAAAAAGATGTAGACCTCATCTTTCTCTCTCATCTGTTAGTTATCCTAACGCTATCATATTCTTAAATAAAACAGACCCCCGGCATTTGTCAAAGTCGAATAGGACTTTTACCTGTGAATACAAGGGAAATCGGAAGGGCACCGAGGAATATGCCATTCGCTGGGTGACCTATCCTGTTATCAAAGTAGACCTTATTGCGCTTAGAACTTTAATGGGCTGAATCTTATTGGGCCAATTTTTCTTAAGTTCATTGAATTAATGGCCTTTGAAAATTGGGGTGAGAGAGAGAGAGAGAGAGAGAGAGAGAGAGAGAGAGAGAGAGAGAGAGAGAGAGAGAGAGAGAGAGAGAGAGAGAGAGCAATTTCTATTTCATCCTGGTAAGATAAGAGATAGTAAAATTTGAGTTGAAGAAATAAAGACTGTTTTCATCCTGGTAAGATAAGAGATAGTAAAATTTGAGTTGAAGAAATAAAGATGTAGTTAAACCTCTTCGACAGTAGTTTAGTCAAAGACAGCCCCTTTTTGGATGATTAAAGGTAGAGAGATATTTACCTATCCAATTTCTCCTTTGATATTATCGTAAACATCGATTAGTTTTCTCTCTCAATGGGTATGTACGTCTAATCAAGAAATTAAAAATGTAACTAGTTTTTAAAATTTCCAAATATTACCTTAGACAGTTACTCGTCGAACATCCAAATTTTATGGCACGAAGACAATTAAGTCTGTAGTCACACGTTGATATATCATTGATCGAATTTCTATGGACAAAATAATATTCGTTGCAAAATTAGGTGTGCTGCAAATGGAAATCTCTTTTCCATGGTCGGACATTACGCACCATAGATATATATCTTCCCCATTTTATTATAGGATTTCGGACATGATTTGACAATGCTAAATGAGAACATAATTGCGTTCATTACAAGATTGGGTGATAACTCATTTTTACTCCTTTGTTTATTTCAATCTTATCTTTGCATCGCATTTTTTCCCCTAATTGTGGTCTCATTCAACGATTAATTTCACAGCTATCACAAACTTTTCTTTCTATTCATTGCTTGCAATATACAAAATCTTTTCTTATAGGTTTTAAATTTTTTATTCAAATGTAACTTGTAATGTCTAATACTGAAACTGTTCAATTGGGTAAATTCGTCATAGAATAGAAAGCATATGTTTTATTCGGGCTCTCAAACTCTTCGGCCTATAAGCGGCTCTACATTTGCATTCATATTTAGTGGAACATTCGTCAAAAGCATCTACTTTCATACCATTTAAATGGTCCACTCGACATAATGTGCTCTCCAATTTCATTTACAAATTCACTGGCCATTGTTTGCTACCAAAATTTGTACAATAGTAATGAATAATTAATATATTAAAATGTAAATTTTAGTACATAACTAAAAAAGAGTAATATTTGGTGCACACCCAGCTTAAATATATGCACACTTTAGATGTGCACTAGGTTTTAGTGTTATTTTTAAAATTATATCTTAAAGTCGGAGCCGAGTTGATCTACATGTAAGTACTAGGCACATTCTGACCGGACATCCAGAAAAAAAATAGAAAAAATATTTTATGTTTTACTTTTTCTAATCATATTTTTATTTTTATTTTTAATAGTCATCCAATTAAGATGTACCTTGTACGGACGTGTAGCTCCGCTCGGTCCCGACCTTAGGACAATAAATTTAAAAAATAAAAAAACATTACACATTCAAGATGTGTCCTGCACTGGGTATGCATCAAACATTACTATAAAAAAAAATTGTGAGAGAAAAGTGAAAGACAAAATCGTAAAGTATGTAATCCTTGCTGCATGAAATGGAAATAATCACACACTTCCTCGTTTCTCGTATCGCTTCACGTACACAATGCAAAGGAAAGCAGTCGACAAAGAGAAAACAAAAACATCACAACCTCCACCATAATCATCCTTGGCATCGTCGTAAAGATGTCTGAGATCTACCTAAAATCATCTAATCTTAAAAATCAAATCCAAAACAACTCAATATAACTTAGGGATTTTGACACGAAGATTAGTGTTAGAAGTAAATTAAAAAATCATTTTATATGTCAGTAGACGTATCATTGTGTTGATTCAAATAGTGTACAGATATTATTTAAATATATTTTTATAAATTAAAAAAAGAATATATATATATATATATATATGATATTCTTACACAATTCAGATGTACGTAATGATATATCTATTAATATATATTTAAGAATAACTTTTTTTACAATGTCTCATTTAACATTGACTTTCATGTAAAAAAACTCTTATAATTCATTCCGACGTCTCATTTCTTGTGTACAAACTTAGCTTGGATCACTTGGTATATATAGACGAGAGATTTGCTAGACCACTAATGTTAGATATAATTTTTTTCTTAAAAAATTGTTCAAGGAGCATATGTACATTCACGTAAAGTGTCAAAATGACACGTCATATCAAGTCATACATCGTTCCAAAAAAATACCATGTTATGATACAAATATAACATCTATAAAGATAGGGGATCTTTGTGTGTATATCCTACTCAAAACAAAAATTGCACGATAATCCATCATTCACGTACATATCGACCCTCCGCTGAATGCAATAACATCTGTGCCCTCACCGTAACCTTATGTCAAGTGTCAACTAAATGTTTAATCATAGTTAATTGTTAATCAATGTCTACTAAAATCACAAACACCCATGAGAGAGAGAGAGAGAGAGAGAAATAGAGAATTTTAGGTTGGGGGGAGGGGAGAGGAAGGTCTATTGCCCTCATAAAGTGGACAACCCTCTCATTTCTAGTGCATGGAGGCTAGGGATGTCGAGGAGCCGAAGTAGACTTATAGATTCGCGAGTCTAACCCGATATTGAATTGGGTTGTCACCCTATTTACAGTTTGTGGACTTTTTGTTAGGATTAAAAATTTGACCTGTTAAAATATTAGGTGAAATTTTGACTTTCGAGGTCAACTCAGAATGAACTTATAAGTCAACAAAATCTTCAATATAACTAGTAAATCTACGTGCACACAGTTTAGGCATTTTGGATTATAAGCTCTCAACGTATCCCTTGGCATTGGGACACATACATTTTTATATAGAGATTTTTTTTTGGAAAGTTTCTTTTCATAAGTATTTATACAGTTTTTTTATTAGTGAAATTGTGATACCACTCACTTTTACGTGCTCTTTGTCAAGAAAATGAAACCACTTAAGATATTAGAAGTTTACAAATCTAGTAAACCTATGTGAAACCAAAAAGAATTGAGAATTAGATTACTTAAACATATATGATTGATATAAATAAAATTTCCTATAAAAAATAGAGAGAAAATTAGAAATAAAATTATATTTTAAATTTTGATATATAGAGTCGGGATGAAGTCAAGTCTTAAAATTCAATGTGATAATTGGGTCTAATCAGATCCGATAAATTATCACTTGAGTTTGTTCTGAATTTAAACTTAAAAAATAATACGTTAAATTTAGACCGAGTTATAATGAGTCCGATCCGAGTCAGGCCCATCTACAGCCCTAAAGGTGGCAGTACCACTTTGCACGTGTGGAGGTGCAATGGTTACATTCGGAATCTAACATTTTCAAAACATTGGGAGGGGGCATGGCTGCAACGGGGGACTTGGAGGATATAAACTTTAGTAACAGGGGTATAACCACAAAAACAGAGAGGTCCAGCGGTGGATAGCGCTTCTAAGCCTTCTCTATGGTTCTATCCACGTCCCTCGGTCCCTCCCTCCTGTTCAACAGATAACATAACGACCCTCTGAGAAGGGCGGGCAGCGAACATAACACCGCCACCGTCACCGCGCCCTGCGTAGCGGCACCACCGTCGAACACCATGGCGACGGCCACCACGATGCTGATGACGGTGGGGGGCGCCGCCGCGGCTAGATGCCACCCGGCTGCCGCAGCTTCTTCCGCTCCCCCTCCGGCGTCGCCCTGCGGGTTCTGCTCCCCGCCCTCCCCGTCGTCTTTCCGGTCGCTGGTGCTGCTGCTGCGGAGGCACCAGAGTTACTCGCCCTTTTGTGCAGAGGCCCGGACTCTTCTGTTTCCCCATCCAACGACGCACTTGGTGGCTGCTGCTGCTGCTGTGGCGGAACCTGAGGTGGAGGAGGAGGAGGATGCCGCCCCGTCGCCGCCTCCTTCCTCCAAGCCGAAGACTGGGAAAGCAGCGTTGCCCCTCAAGAGGGACAGGGTCTCTCTTTCTCTCCCTCTCTCTCAGACACACGCACACAGTGTGCTCGTCTGTGCGCGCCATTGTCATATTGATCGAAAATTTTGTTTTTCTCTCTCTCAATTTCTGCGTTATTGGTTAAATTTCCGTACTTTTACTTGATTTGATTGCGTAAGATGGGATGGGGTGGCGTAGGCGTCTGATGTGCGTGTTTGTACTTGGCAGAGGCGTTCAAAGCGGTTTCTGGAGATCCAGAAGCTGAGGGAGAGCAAGAAGGAATATGATTTGCCTACGGCCATATCGCTCCTCAAAAAGATGGCAAGCACCAGGTTTGTGGAGTCCGCAGAGGCCCATTTCCGTCTCAACATTGATCCCAAGCACAACGACCAGCAGCTGAGAGCCACGGTGGGTGCTTTTTATCTCCTACCCGAGCGGTTGTTGGTGAGGCATAGAATCACAAGCAAGTGGTTAACAAGTTGTTAATAGGCGACTTCTCTGGGATCATCTGTGTAGCAAATTCTGTCTAAATTGTCATTATTTTTTCCTTCTTTTAATTTTGTTATCCTTACTCAGGATTTCTGGAACTGTCTTCTTCATTTAGGATGTCTTTTTATTCCTTTTACAGGTGAATTTGCCCAAGGGAACTGGCCAGACTGTTAAAGTGGCTGTTCTAACTCAAGGTCAACCCCTTTATCCTTTGACATCTAATATGCTTTCCCTTAAGAACTGGCCATCCTCTTCGTAGGTGCTAGAGAAAATCCTACTTTGTCATGTTCTTCTCTGTGTCAATATTATTGAGGATTTTGCCCCACTAGTTAGAGTCTGAATCCTAAATAAAAATAAAAGAAGAAAACAAGAGAAGTTGAAATATATTAAAAAGAGAGATAAGTGCTGGTTTCTCTCTTAAAATTGGTGATGTTATGCTTTGGGTTGCTCAGATTGTGACTTTGGCACATTTTCAGGCTGAAATGTGAAGCTTGGCGTAAAGGGGTTTGAACCAGTTATAAATGCTGCAGATACTGAAGCATAAAAGAATTTTCTTCTTGCAATTGATTTTAGTACTTAATTATAATTTCTTTAAAAACATGCCTGCTCGTTTTGTTCTTAGTACAGTCAAGTAGCTACAGTCAGGTTTGAAGGCAGCCCTCCTGTCCACTAGACAGTTTGTGGCTATTAACCACCTTGATTGTTGCCTTGGAGCATGAAATTCTACTTTCACCGTTAATAGTTGAAGTTTCTTGGCCAACTGCAAGATTATGAAAGTTTTGGGGGAACCAATATACTCAGATGCTTAATTTGAATGTGAAATTGCTAAGATCCTTTTATGGATAATAGGTGAACCTACATGAACCGTTTTCTCATCCCTCAGCCTCTCTGCCACCCGGGCCACCTCACATCTGCTGGTTGCTTGCTAGGTGCCTTTTTCACCTATACTTCTTTTTTGAAGTCATCAACTATTTTCCTGCAGAATTGTCAGTGATGTCTTTTCCAGTGTCATCTCATGCTGAGTTGAATCCCATCTGAACCAACCCCCCTCCCCCCCCACAAAAAACATAAAAAGAAAAAAAAAGGAAAAAGGGGAGATTTGGCAGCAAGGCCAATATAACATGATGAATGTACCATCTCATCTGCTGGTGAATAAACCCTAGGTTCATTGGATGTGAACCACAAATGAAGCCTTTTTTTTTAAAAAAATCATGGATATGATATCTGCCATTAAATTTTTTATGGCGATGATTTACAAGGGGTTTTTTATAATTGCATAGGTTACCATATGGTCAACTGTAAGCCCTCTTCTGTAGATCCTGGATGGTCGGCCATTGAGACAGGTGTGCTCCCTGCTGTGGCAGGCTCAATATCCCTGAGTGCATGAATGGTGATGGAGATTGATTAGCCAAAATCTGTCTGACTAAAGGGCCTCTTCCTGCATACAGGCAGGATACTTGTGAAAATAGCAGTGTCATAGAAAGGAACTTGACACTAATAAACTTGACCTTTGTATGATGGTGAAGTCAATGCCCAATTCTTGATTTTTCTTAAAGAAGCAGAGCCATCAGAGTATAGGTAAATTACTAGGCAGGTTTTTGAGGACAGCTTTGGAGAGAATTCACCTGTCTCTGGCAGTCAGCTTCCAATTTTATTTCAAAGTTTTCTGAGAATTATCAGAGTTGCTCAAGGGGCCTGTCGAAAGAAGTTACCCCAGATATTCTGAAGGAAAATTAGTTTACTTGCACCGTAAGTATCAGCCAGTTCTAATACTTTCTCATCTGGGTTCCCACGCTAGCTGTTTTGCTTTTCAAAACTTTACCTGGAAGCCAGCTACCCCTTCCAAAACATGGAACAAAATTTTCAGATTCTGAATCTCTTCTCCTATTGTCAGAGAATGGCAGTTTGGTTTGCCAAAATTGAAGAATCATTACATTTTCCATTGTTTGATTTTCCTTCCTTTTTTGTTGGTTGGGCTTGCATTGTCTCGTTCTCTTATTTTATTTTTATCAAATACAAAAGGAAAATAATGGCAAGTTAAACAATATCAACGAAAGTTTCACACATGCAGTGTATTCTTTTTCCTTCTTTCCTTTTCCTTTTGATCTGCAATAAACTGGCTTTCATTCACATCTTTGCTAAAAGTGTTCTTGAATTCATTTCCACTAGGTGAAAAGGTGGATGAAGCAAGAAATTCAGGCGCTGATATAGTTGGTGGAGAAGACCTTATAGAACAAATAAAGGGTGGATTTATGGAATTTGATAAGTTGGTTGCATCCCCAGATATGATGCCCAAGGTTTGTGTTTGCATATTTTCTTGTCCATGGAGATAACAACGTTTTAGTGTAAAAAAAATGCCTTCTTCACTTCATTTGTTTATGAGAGATTTGACTTTGTTTCCCAGGTTGCCAGCCTAGGAAAAATTTTGGGACCACGTGGACTTATGCCAAACCCTAAAGCTGGTACTGTTGCTACTGATATACCTCAGGTTTGATCAACATTTTCTCTATTAAAATGTTTATGCTTTCCAAGATTTTCGCCTAGATATTTTGTTTATAATCATCTTGTTTGCTTATTTACAAGGAGATGCATTGTTATTTTCCTTATTTCTCTTGCTTTGTATAAATGGGCCTGAATGTGAGAGCCTTGCTTAAGTTTTGGGAAATGGTTTGCCGTCATTTTTCTGCTAATGAGTGCTTAAAAATCTAATATAGGAGCCTGCTTTATGAAGTTGGTGTTGGGTGTTTTGATTAACTTCTAGGTCCATTTTCTTTTGTGTTATCTTGTCTATCTGGTAAATTAATAACAGATTCATCATATTTATTGTAGTTCTGAATATGTAGAATTTGATAGTTCTATTTTGATTATGAAAGGATGATTGATTTTTTCCACACAAATTTTTACTGGCACGGGTGGAAAATGGTCTGTAGTTTACTGAAAACTGTCGCAGATAAGACAAGGAGACAGGATGGATTATCTTATAGAGAATTAAGGGAAAAATGTGAACTTTGACTATCCAAAAGTAGTGGTTAAAAGTGAAATTTCTTTTCCCAATGACATGTAGGTAACTCTGACTGAATAAGATTTATATTTTCTAGATCAGTGGAATAAGCTTTAAGATTTTAAACATATTGATCGTAGGGGAGAGAAACTAAGGGGTTTTTTTTACTGACAGGTAATTTTTGTAGCTATGAAGCGTTAGTGTTTAGATGCAAACATCTTACACTTTCTGCCATGGAGAATTTGGTACAGTTGCTTTGTAAGAGTTCAAATCAGAATAGAATGGATCGCATGATAACCAAGTTCATGAAGTTGATATTGTGTTTGAAGCTTAATTGTTTCTGCTACTACATTTTCAAATTTATGATGACCCTAAAGGATTTTGTGGAGGTCTGTTGCCTTTCAGCAAATCTTCATGAAAACCTAATTATAAGGTAATAGGAACTGCCTCGTGTGGGTCATTTATCATTATGAGCGTATTAACATCTTATGATATGCATGTATGTTTAGTCACCTTATCAGGGTCAAGTAGGTTGCTGACATAATCTTCCAGTGGATTGGTTGGCATAGGACATGGGTGTCCATAGCTATGTTTGGTTATGATATTTGAAAGAAGATGTTTACTGCCCTTTGAAAGATGTTGCTTAGATTGTCCCTGGGACCCTAAGAATGGATCTTGTTTTGGGAATAAGCTAAGTGCATGGTTCCGACCATCAGCATTTGCCTAGCGCCCACTTGTAGACTTTTGGATCAAGCAAGTGTGGCACTTCGTTATGGGTTGGGAGGGCTGCTTGGTGATAGAAATAGCACTTGAGGTAGTGGTTAAAGAAAGGTTGGACTTATTTTGGATGTTCAGTCTATGGTGGTGAGTTGGTGACATGTTGGCTGTTCACTTAATGCAGTCATCCTCCACAGGGAGGCCCAAGCCATTGACCATTGACAATATTTAGCCAATTGAAAAATATGCAAAAGGAGGTGATGAAGTTGATGACTTGCATGTTTGTGTCTAAAACAATGGTGAATGGTGCATGAGAGGAGCGCCAGGCTGAAGTCAGCTTCTTGTGGCAAGAAATGATCAATCCCTTTGTATGAGTCATGATCTAATATTGATCCTGATGATGATACTGTTAATAAAGCCTTCTTGGACTGTTAAAAAAACAAACATACTTGAAGGGAGTGTCTCCGAAGTTGTTCATTTGGTTTTCTTGTTATGATGGTTGGCTGTGGTATCTTTCAGGTTGTACATGATCTTTCTAGAAAGAAATCATAATACATGATCTATCCTACCTTTGCCTGGTACGCACTTCATTGATTTAGTTTGGACCAGAGGCTGGATAGACTAAGCAAGTAGAACTATATGGAAAATCATTTGCTAAAGACTAAAGAGAAATGTAACACAGGGATTCTAGTGAATCTAGTTTACTTTCTGGATGAAATAGAAAAGTAATGAGGTTGACTTTTCTTGAATTTACAAAAGAAGGCCTGATAGATAACAGCCTGGACAGATTTCTTGCAGGTTTTTATTGTCTGAACGGGCTCAACTGTAGAAAGATACAACTGGCACTCCGGTTTGGAGAGCGGGACTTAATGAAACTGCCACTGCACTAACTGAGTAACCATCAGTTCATTTTAAACCCATCAATTTGACGAATGGCTATATTAATATTATATCTGAAATGCTTCACCAAACTTTGAGCTAAAGTGGAGATACTGGGAGGGTTAAGAATGAGGTATTCTGCACCGATTCAGTAAGTGTTCATAATTTAGTGTTTTATGTTAAAACGTCAGTAAATGCAAAATGATGCAATGTTGCATAGGAATTTTAGTGCGGGGTCTGATTTGACGACCCTGGCAATGTTGAATTTATGAAAAAATTAGGACTTTTATCAGCTCTACACTTTCTGCTTTGAGACAATTCCTCTATACTATTTCAATAAATGTAGTACACGTAAATGCTCTTAGAGGGTCCTTGTCCAACTTTTAATGAATTTCCTATGTAGCTACCCTACCATTTCGGGGAGATTTGTCCATGTGGGATTGTGGGTGACTGTTTTACATTTTTTCTTGGGGTTGGGGGGCGGGGGCTCTGGGGTGAAGATATGGTATGCCTTTGCCAGAGAGAATGAGAGGGAAAGAGATGTTTTGTGAATATATTCTGCAAATAACAATTATATGATGATTCTACAGTCTGGATACATTAGTATTTGCCTATTTGGTGGTAAATGATGGGTCACGTCATGGAAATTGGGTAGAAGATCCTACCTTCCAGGGACAAATGTAGGTCTACTCATCTGCTCTGAAGAATATCTGGTATTTGTATCCATGCTGTGAACCTTCATTTTACAGTGCTTGAGTTATATTAGGGGCCCAAGATCTTCATTAACCATCAATAATTTTTGGGATATTCTATTAATGTTGAAATTTTTTGATGAGTGGTAAGCCAAGGGATATGTCTGTAACGTGTTCACTGTCCAATCTGCTTTCTCTTTCGACTCTGAGGTTCCATTTGTTCTTTATTCCATAGTTGACAGAAAAAAAATATTGCCATATTTCCTGCATTTAGGCCATTCAAGAGTTCAAGAAAGGAAAAGTTGAATACCGTGTAGATAAGACTGGCATTGTTCACGTACATTTTGGAAAAGCAAACTTTCCAGATGAAGATCTTATTGTAAATTTGGTTGCGGCTATTGTAAGTTTGGTTTCTCCGTGCACTTTTTCTTCATTTTTGCTTACTTTGCATGGATTCATGTAAGAATCAGGTTAACGATTTGAATTATCCAACTCTTATCATCCTTCTTACAGAAATCAGTAGAGACAAACAAGCCATCAGGGGCGAAAGGAGTGTACTGGAAGAGCGCACACATATGCTCATCAATGGGACCTTCCATCAAGCTGAACATAAGGGAAATGCTTGACTACAAGCTTCCCGTTTCATGAAATCATCGCAGGTGTGTAATTTCTTTTGTTAGGTCCTTGCCATGTAACAATCATGTGGAACAAATGCTTCAAAAGGGAGAAATGATTAGAAAAAGTATAGCAGGCTGTAGGATCACTACTAGTTTCTTTTCCCCAATTTCTTCATCTGTGCTGTGCAGTGCTGCTTGTACAAGTTATATGCTTCTGTACTAGAGATGCCAATAGTTGGATATACATCCATCCCTTTTTCCCCCAGTAAACTCATGGTTATGTCTGAACTCCATATGCGCTGTCGAAATATGGGTTTAACTTCTGAAAGCAACTTTTTTTTCTTGGCTGTAAGATGGGGTAGGCAGACCATCATAGTTTGGTGCCTCAATAGGTGTTGCCTATCTTGCAATGAGTATCTCCATGGACAGAATATACCGAGGTGATTGTCTGAAAACGCTGCCACCATGTCTAAGGCTGTAGTGCAAACTTTCCCCTTCAGTCTTAATTTTCTTGGATCAACGGAAATTTGTCAAACCATGTGCAGTTGACGTCTTATTTTGGTTCCTTTTGGGAGATAATAAAAAGGATGTTGGCTCATCAGTCACTAAAAAATCCATCGACCTTTTATCCTCTGAATCCGACCCAATCTTTCGCTTAAATGTTGTCTAAATGGAAATATATATGATCTAGATGTTTGAAGTTTACAATATGTGCCCACATCCAAAGGGGCATCATAATATGCTCCAAACCATATTTGATTAACATGAGACAGGAATTGGAGAAAATTATCAAGGAATAGAGAAAAAGAGGAATACTAGGGGAAAGAAATCATCATCATATTGCAGATTGAAACTGCAATAAGCCTCTCTAAAACTCGAACTCTCGGGTCAGGGAAACTGGAAGATATGCTACCACATGAAACCCATGAGGAATCATCCATGGACGTAGGCCAGGAAGGGTATTTTATCCCGGTAAAGAATAACAGGAAAGTCAGACTATATTGACTGCCTATACCTCTACATCCATGTGGGCAAGACCATATTGACTGGGTTCATTCTAATGAGGAACCATTATTTCAATGGACACTTGCATTACCTGCTATATGAAGTAATGGGCCTTTAATCATCACTTGCTGTGATGGCATAGCGTTCCAAGTTGTAATTTTCACATAGTAGTGATTCCTATGGCGTGACCTACCTTTATCTATTTCTTTCTTTATTTAAACACTTGGTGGATGTATAAAAATCCACGTCGTGTGTATAGAACTTTGATTCCTTTCTGAAGATAAAGAACTAATAACCAATAGATGATTCCCTCTGGCTTTGTTTCATGGGAAAATTACTTCAAGGGCAAGTTCAAGTTTTAGAACATGTGGCATGGCCAATCGGAAGTGTTTCTCAAGGACATGCGTGAAAGCCCCCCTCCCCTGCCAAGGTGATGGATACTTACAGTGTAGAGAACAATTTGATGGGAGAAGTTGAAAGAGTCATACTTGTTGCAAATCTCACTTTATCATTCTCACTTTTTCTTGCCCCAATTACATCTTGACATGGATCAATAGATGTTGCAAATCTGACTTTATCCTCCTCACTTTTTTCTTGTCCCTTACATCTTGACATGGATCAATAGGTGTACCATCAAAGAAAACAACTACTGAAGTCGAAGACTTCTGAAGAATTATATCGTGTATTAGGGATGCATTAAGGCAAAAAGGAAATATTAGACCGGCTAAACTAAAGGAAGAGTGATTTTATGTGATGTTAAATGCATTGGAAATGAAGGTAAACCACTTCTAGAAAAAAACCAAAAAAAAAACTATTCAGAATTAGGAGAGGTGACACACATATATTGTGAAGTTGCTGAATGGAGGTTTACTGACTTTATTCAATTATCCTAGAAGGTATTAATAAGTTTGTTAGGCTATGAGATCTCATTAAATTTGGCAAATTGCAACTTCGAAAGTAGAGAATACATAAGGAAAGACCGGTAAACGGGGGCCCTAAGACCTAATAGTATACGTTTTGAAATATGGGAAAGTATACATTGTGAGAGGTGACTGACTAGATTTCTTGTAAGATTTTAAAAGGAATGATACCAGCAAGTATTACTCTTTGAAAAGAGAGAGATGCCAGATGATTGTTAGAAAAAAGGTATATGTGGTTTCTTTTTTTCTTTTTTATTATTATTTTTATTATTTTTAGGTATATGTGGTTTCGTTGCAGCAAGTCATTACTAAAATGCCTTGCCAAGAAGTACAACAGACTTGGCGTTAGTACAGATGTCAATGGTAATCTATAACATGTTGTCCTTCAATTAACTTTTTTTAGTGAGGAACCTTTTAAAAAAAATGAGAAGGGGGAATTCGAGGTGGAGCTTGGGACCTCTCCCTTGGAAAAGGAGGGTGTCCACGCCACCATTATTTTTAGGGTGTTTGGTTGTAATTTTTTACCTATTTTTTTCTCTCAAGATAAAAATTAAGGAATAGGAAAATATTCAAACACGTTTGGTAAGATCTATCCTATTTTTTAAGGAGAAATCTTATCCTGTGTAAACCTTCCTCAAACTAAAAATAAGTCTCGAGCAATTTTTTTTTAGAAAGTGCCCATGATGTCTCGGGACTCCTCGCACATCCTTCCTTTCCCCCTCTTTCGCACGTCCTTCCTCTCTCTCCCCTCTCCAACCCCCACCCCCCACTTGCCGGTCCCACCTCTCCTCCCCCTTCTTGTCCTCCTGGCGCGTCCAGCGTCCGACCTTCCCTCATCTAGAGCACACCTTCGGAATCTCTTCGAGAAGTTGGACTCTCCTCATGGAGTTGCTCTCGTGGAACCAGATCTAGGCCGTGATGTTCCCTGACAATGCCGCCTACACCAAGATCTTTGGGGAGCTACACTTCAAGGAGAGGATAACTCTCATTGTTGCCTACTCGTTGCATGCCTCCTTCTCTCATGTTGGCGCGGCCCCTGGTCCTGATCATGCGCCGTCGACAACACCATGGTCGTCGGTATTAGATCCTATCTCTGCATTGGATGGTAAAGATGAGAACTTGCGTAGAAACGGGGAAGACCCACCAAGGGTTTCCTCTTCGGGCACCTCCGGGAGCGGCAGTGACTGCTTCTCACCGTTGGATTCCTTGCTGGGCCTGTCCAATAACCAAAGTAGTCCCGGGGGGGAAGGCGCCCACTTTCTGAAGGGTCATGCAGAGTCCTTCCAACTCTGCACAGAAGGGCTCAGGTTTGAGAGCTCCGACGACGTCGAGGACTCCAGGTCCGAGTCCAGCGGGGAACTTTGTTGGCAGATGAAGGAGGCGGCGGCAGTGTATGTCGCGCAGGGGACACCGTCGTCGGTGGGGGTAGCACCATCGTCGTCGGCGAGGTTGAAGTTGTGGAGGACGCAGTTGTCCATGGAGACGGAGAAGACGGCCTGGGTGAGGTCGAACTGGGTGGTGTTGACGAGTAAAAGTGGTGACGCCAAACATGTCTACCTAAACTTTAAAATTTATGATATTTTTATGAAACACACGATGACTTGTTTGTATCAATTTTAAAAATTAAGTTAAAAATTAATATTTTATAATTTTTGAAATAGAAAGAACTTAAAAAAGAGTATTCCCAAACACCCTATAAGTTAATCCTATAATTAACTTAATAAATATTAAATAGGTAATTTTTATTCTCTCTTCATAAGTTATCACTTGGGGTTTTCATAATTGGATTCAAACCTAAAAATCAAATTGAACTGTTCGGTTCGATTTGATGTTAAATGTGGTTTAGTTTGATTTTATAACTTATGAAATTAAATCAAATCAACTTTATTATTTATCATTTATATTTATTAATATTATATATTATAAATATGTTAAAAATATTTAAAATTTTAATTACATACATATACAAATATATAAAATATAAGTATTTTTATTTTGTATACATATCAGTCTTTAAATTCATATATATTATAATAAGATATAAAAATTTGATTTGAATCGAACCAGTTAAATCTAATTTATTCGATTTGAAAAAAATAACTCCTAAACCGAACTTAATCGAATCTTGAACACCCCTAGGTATCACATATGGACACATCAAATCAAGTTTTATAACGGATGTGATAACATATAGACCTATCTCCGAACATGCATCCGTTAAGTACCATTACGAATGTATTATATATATATATATATAATATTATCCAATCCAAGGGCTGATAACATATGGTCTTCCTAATGTTCAACCCATGCCGAGGACCAGACCGAGTGAGTTTAATGTTAAAAGACCTTATCTAAACTCACATTTAATTTTAAAAGAATAGGACCCCCCAGAATAGCACAGCCAACCTTATGGAGTCACGACATCCCCATGACTCCTCTCTCTCAAGTTGCGGCATGAGAATTACTTCTTCTTACCGTTAACTATCTGGTAACTGACCATTAGTTATTTTTATTTGGATAACAAGAAATTGATTTCATACTGTGTTTTACAAATTATTAATAAACAACAAACAGATGCACCCCTTCCTTGGCAAACATAGAAACGGATAGTCCATTATTTACACAGTAACCAACCCATTGATATATCTACTTGGGGAAAAATTTTAAGTTTTTACATATATCCCTTTCTCTCTAAATATCGATTATGTCAACTATATCTTTTATTTGAACATATTATTAAGAATACCCTCTATTTAATCTTAAATATTATAATTATACCCCTATCGTAACCCCCTTGTTAGTTTAACTTAAGTTAAACGCGAGTTAATAGGTGAAATTATTAATCATCTCTCTCTCTCTCTCTTCAATGGAAACCCTAATGAGTGGGAGAAGGAGAGCAATGCCGCCGACTGCGAGGTGGGAGGGGGGTGTCAACGGTGAGAGGGTGAGGGGTGGAGCAGTAGAGAGGGCGGGGCAGAGGAATGTTGTCGACTGCGAGTTGGGGGGAGAGAGGGAGGGGGCCACGAGTGATGAGGGGGTGGGGGCGGAGCAATAGGGAGGGGGGGCTAGTCGTAGGTGGGAGGGGAGGCAGAGGGGGCGGGGGTGGGAGAAGCCAGATGCGGCGACAATCGTCAACAGTGATATTGGTGATGGTGGAAGTGACATCACCCGACAAGAGGACCATAAATGAGTCGACCTCTATGAGTTGGCAAAGGGTGGAGCCAGTGTTGCACAAGGACCGGAGGTATGCCAGGTGGGCAACGACGAACCTGACACGCCACTCCACCAATTATTTCATCAGTCACCGCCTCTCCCAACACAACTGCATCGCCTCCTCCCTCTCACCTTTGAGTACACACCCCATTCTCCCCTAGAATGCAGTAGCAAAACAAGGGAGAGAGGGGGCTGACCGGCTTTGGGAGGGCAGAGGCCGAGGTAGGGGGTGGGGGCAGAGTAGAAGGGAGAGGGGGGGCTGGTCGACTGTGCGAGGGGGGTGGGGGGGGGAGAGTAGAAGGGAAAAGGGGGATATATCAACGGTGAGTGGGGGGTCTCGCAAGAGCAGGAGGTGAGAGGGGAGTGGGTGAGGGGAGGGAGGACTCTCTCTCTCTGTGTGTAAAGATATTGTAGATATTTCACTGCACCTAACGGCGGTAGATGACATATTTCAGATAATATTCGTCCCCCATCGATGACAGTAAATCACAGGAGTATAACCACAACATTTAAGACTAAATGAAAAATATTCTTAATAATATACTCAAATGAGAGATACATTTGACATAATCGATATTTACAGGGGTATATATGCAAAAATTCTAAAATTTTATTTCACTAAAACACCGAAGATTTGAATACACAAGTTTCCTCTCAAAAAATAAAAAAATGAGATGCTTATTCAGTAACAGCGTAAATGTGTACTCAGCTTAAAAGGAACAAAATGGATGTGATTGAATTTTTTTAAAAAAACAACAGGACTATAGTCCCCTTTCGATCATTTGTTTGTGTCTATGAATTCTCTGTATTCTTTCTTCATCTTCACACCTGACACTGTCCTGCATGTGTCAAAGAGAACCAGTGAGAGACAGAAATATGAGACTACAGAATGCATTCAGTTAAACTTTAAGTCATAACTTATAAGCTTACTTTGAGCATGATGAAAAATAATATTTCAAAGCAGAAAGGAGGCTAATCCGGTCTTTAAAATCTACAACAAAACATACCATCGAGGTTTCCATAGTTCAATCATCTGTTTCAGTCAGATTTGACCACCTTGACAATATTATTTACTTTCCCAATTCATGTCAATTTGTGAATAGGTAAAATGTGTCAAAGGATGGTGAGAGTAAGTGAAAGCCCACAATCTTGAAACTCCAAAGCAAGCACAGATACAACTTCAAATTATATGATCTCCCAACCCTAAACGTGTACACTGGGATGTTCTTCAATTTTGGGACAGTTTAGCATACACTGCAATAGCGCCATCACAAAACTAATTTTACATATTCCTGAGAGATCATATTTCATGCTATACATGTTATCTGCATTAAGGTTGCATGTTAGAGATAACAATATGTCACTTAAAAGATCAACTCAAGGATGTGACAAGGATCAACTACCCATTTTGCAGAAAACATGAAATTCACTGTGAAGGATGAGGGCACATCACTTACAGACCTTGTTGAGGAATGAACACAAATGTAACAAAAATCTTACTGGGAAAAATAATTGTGTATGGAAACAATCTCACTGGGAAAAATAATTGCGTATGGAAACAATTATATTCTACTAAATGTTGCTTTTAGAAACATCAATTCTAATAGAAACATTAGCTGCCACAAGTACATCGTCCTGCAGTACAGTTTGAATAAGAGTCCCCTCAAGAACAGGTATCCAAGCCTGGTGCTCTAGTATCTATGTCAAACACTTAGAACATTGGGTCCCACTTTGGTAAGGGGTTAACTCCAGGTTAGCCCATTTCTAACCTGGAGTTAACGCGGTGAGCACTTTGGAAGGGGAGTTAGCTAACCCGGATAGGAGAGGGGCAACCTGGAGTTAAGGTAACCCACTTACCCTTCCCCTTTTTGACCCCGTACGCCCCCCCCCCCCCCCCCCCGGCCCTCCATCCCCGCCCATCTCGGCGATGCCCCCAACATGCCATCGAGCTGCTCCGTGCCCCGAGCTTCACCATGCCGAGCTGTGTCGAGCAGAGAGACAGCGACGCCCCGAGCTGCGCCGTGCCGCCGTCGGACCCCGACTCGGCCAGCTGCAGGATCCCGCTGTCCCACAGCTGTCCCGCCCTCCCGGCAGTGGGAGCAGCAGTGGCCCCCCTCTCCCTTGCCCCCGCCTCTCTCTCTCTCTCTGGAACACTGTAGCCGTGATTCCAACAGTCCCAAACCCACTGTTCAAACCGATGGGCATTTTTTGTAATTTTGCATAAAAGTGACAGGGTTAACCCAATTTTTTTATCAAATTACAACTCCCAGCCACCGGGTTAACCCAGTAAGTTAACCCCCTCTGCTATCAAACTAAAGGTGGGTTAAATCTGGGACAATTTAATCAGGTTGAGTTAACCCAAAGTTAGTTAACTCCCTACCAAAGCAGAGCTAGGGGTCTATCGTACTCCAAGCCTGGTCATCTTCATCCAAGAAGGCAGACTATAACATTTCAGGCACTGCTACAACCTGATGTTCAATCTGTGGCTCGCCATGTTGCGTGGGAATCACTGCACGCATGATCCAAGTAAAGCATGTCAGCTTCATGGTTTTCCTCAGTAACCAATACCCCCCAATCCTCCACAAAACAACGAGGGGAAGAAAAGGTAAAAAATCAATCAGGAAAAATACTCAGAAAGCTCATGTGAACTTGCATGTCAGTTATGGTCAGGGGTTTACAGAACTGGCTGGCTCAGACCAGACTGGCTAAACCAGATCAGAAGTCAGAACAGGAAGGCTCTCTCTCTCTCTCTCTCTCTCTCTCTCTCTCTCTCTCAACCAACAGCAAACCCACCTGCCCAGGATCAAGCCAGAATCATCAATAGCCCAAGCCGTGGGGAAGCCAAATGTCTCTTGGACAGTAGGCACAGGTTGGAACCCACGTGAACCCCAATTTGGTACCCTCCCTGCATTTGTCCATGGTGCAAGTTGACGCTGCGACCTCACATTTACCCATGAAGTGCTTTATCCAACTCTCCCACGTGAATAGGAGGGCTCACATTACGTTCTGCAAATCCTGGATTTGGAACTAAGCTGATTTATGTAAGTTGTTTTTGCTAGTTTATTTGTGATCTTTTGCATTCATGTAAAAGACTACCATATGAAGGAACACAAGAGAGGAAGTCTCAGCCCCCAGGCCCTAGTCTGCCACCGCCCACCACACTTGCCACCTGTACACATGTCCCCATGTTGCCCACCTGCATAATCACTCATCCAATTGCCTGCCATCTGCCCACCCACAACTTCCAGGTCCTGCCAATCACTTTCTTTTCTTCCTCCATCCTTCCCCACCTCACTTTTTTGGGCTTCTGCAGGAACTTTGCAAACCCTCAGTCTTCTACCGGTACTGACCAGTTTTCACTTCTCAACCTGAATCAAGACCATAACTGGAATTGGCGATGATCAGTCATGGAACTGGCCCCAGTTTGGCAAACCTTGATTATGGTCAAAATAATCGGCATGGCATATTGCGGGGCAAAGATTGATCATGCTAATTCTCACGACAATTAAGAGTTCCACTAACTTTTTTCTTCAGAATGTTGCCTCATAATTATTTCAATATCTAAATCGCATGATAGAATCAGAAAAATGCAGTTTCAACCACCTGAACAACGAGGCTTTTAATAAAAAATAGTTAACATTTATCATTCATTGGGAGCTTTCAGAATCTGCAACTGCAACAATTAAGATACTATTCCAGACAAATGATGGAGAAATCCATAGACCAGCGAAATGGAGAAATGGACCATTGCAGAACTTCTGAGCATGGGACATCAATTTCAATAAAGTTCTCAAACCATCAAATGTGCACAATCCATTGGCATGGAACAATCCAGGAACACTATATCTCTAGCATGGCTCGAGGAGATGGAGCAGCTAGAGGACCTTCTTCGTTTCCTATTGGACTATGCTCCACATCCAGATAGAGAGGATGGGTGGACATGGAGGTGGGGGAAGGAGGGTACCTTCTTAGTAAGGTCTGCTTACACCTTTATCTCCGATGGAGGGGTACGCCACCAACCATAGATGGCAGTACCGGTTTCGGCTGGGTCCGAAACCGATTAAATAATTTTTTTTTGCTAAAAGGGTATATTTGGTTTCGGCCGAAACCGGGCCTTTGGTATCGTTTCGTTTCAGTCCGAAACCGAAACGTTTCGGCCGAAACTGCCTTCCATGCCACCAACTTGCCCCTCAGATTTGGCGGCCCAGGAGCCTGCTTAAGGTGAAGCTCCTTACTTGAAAGATTTCCCATGGGAGGCTACCCACCCGGGACAGAGTGCTTCTGTTTCTTCGCTGCATATCTTCTACCTGCTGTCTATGTGGGGAGGAGGATGAGACCTTGGACCACCTGTTTGTAAGCTGCACCTACTCGCAGAGGGTGTGGGAGGAGATTGCTAGAACACAATGTGCTCTTGGCTGCTAGAGAGAGGTGCACCACCTCATCCAGAATTGGGGCAGAAGCTGGTGCCTAAGAGGAGATAGAACGTCTGGTGGATGATTTTCCATACTACTCTTTGGGCTTTATGGGGGGAAAGGAACAACAGCCAACATGACATTCAGACAGGAAGCTAAAGCTGAGGAGAGTTTGGTGGTCTTTATTTGTGATAGAGTGAGAGAGTGGGAGGAGCTCCATTGTAATGTGAACTCTCACAACTCTTCCTTTTTGTTTTGTTTGGGGGGTTACTGTGAGTCACACTGGCTTTGTGTGGGCCTTTTGATGTATAGGGAGTTTTTTGGGAACTTTACTGACAATACTTGTACATCCTTTTTACTTTTAATACGATAGTGGTACCACCCACTTTCAAAAAAATATATATAAAAAATAGTGCACCAGTATAAAACAAGGATTCCAATAAAGAGCTGTCGTATTTAAATAGCATAAAACACTTTGTAGAAAAAAATGAGAAAAGTAAAGCAATCGAACCTGAGCAGTTCCTTATTCTTGAAAAACTGCACACAAGGGGTACCCATAATTCCAGCCGCCTCAGTAATTTCAGGATCTTCTTCAATGTCAATTTCCACAAAATGGACATTCTGGTCATATTCATCTATTACCTGAAAATGAAGGATTCATGCTTAGACTGAATTGCAAATGACAACATCTACAAGAAAAGTAATAGATTTGCTAGAACAAGAACTTAACACAGCAAATTCATGCACCAACCTGAACTGTAATGAAAATGTCGAATGAAAAAAAGTCAATGTAGGTGTCTATAATGATAGGGCAAACCTAGGACTAATATAATACCGATGAAGAGTTCATATTGTTTTCAGTGCAAGGAAAGTTGCAGATTGACAGGAAGGTAAAAGTGCATGCTGAAAATTAAAAGGATAATTACTGAAGAACCAAGTTCAATAAACATGAGACAGCATAGCAGGAAGGAACAGAATCTTGGATTGGGGTAGGCATCAACAGTTGCTAGGGCTGCACCAAGCCACAATCAGGGGATTTTAAAGCAATTTGACCCAAAAGATGATGAAAAAAGAATATCACACATATTTTAAAAATGCATTTTTCTAAGAGCATTCTCAATCCTAGTCAACCATATGCTACGGCATATATCATGTGCAAAGGCTGATGTTTCAATCTAAGACTCTAAATTTCCCATCTCATAAAAAAAAAGTGTTTTTCATAAATCTCATCTCTTCCATGGAATAAAAGTATCACTTCATCTTAGCAATAGCATTTACAATGTCAAACATCTGCACAAAGAAGACATTCCAAAATTAGATGCTGTCTATTCTTCTCTCTTTACAGATAGGGGCAGAGAACAATGGGGTTCAAGGATACTTTTTCCATTGATACTCCTTGCGTTTGCCATCTTTTATACCCCAGGAGGGCGGGGCATCTATGATGCACACATCACCATTCAAGCCCAGGCCCGTTTGAACTTTGACTTTGAACACACAAACTCCATCTCCTAAGGTGAGCATTGTTGCAAACTAATCCTAAGGTGAGCATTGTTGCAAACTAAGTCATGGACAAGCAGAAACCATGCTTGACTCTTTAGAATAAGAAACTTCAAATTCCTTGCAGATCATAAAGATTCAGTTTCAAAACCTCCTTGGACCAAAATTAGGCTGCAAGGATAGCTGATAAAAAAATTGTTCCCATTATACTATCACTGAGCCTTATCTTTTCAGCTACTTCCACTTTAAACTGAGCAAGCAATTGGAGGAGATTATCCCCCTTCTCCCATTTCAGGAATTAACAAATTTTTATCACCTGTGGATACAGGGTACTGCTTCCAGTAATTGTAATCTACCGTATATTGCCGTTTACTTGAAAGTTTCCTCATGCACTGAAGTTCCAGCCAATATCACAGAACAGAGTATTGTTGAAATGTCTGTCAACGTTTAAGCCTTTGCCAACCCATAGAGCTGCCTTTCCTGTCAAACAATCTGACATGCGCATTTCGACCAAGCAAAAGTGAAATTGCGACTCACTATGATATCTCATCAGTGTAATCCTCCCCTCATACAAAACATCCTCATGAGTCATTTTCCAATAAGTGCCAAACACATTTTGTATGAGTCTACTCCTACATACAATCAAGTGGAGGCCCAATCACTTTCAAAAAAAAAGAAAGTAGAGGCACATTGAATATTCATAGTAGCCACCCCTTCGACATCTTTTTCTTCTGCTACCACACACTAGAGCCACTAGCAGGAAGGTAAAGAACAAACATGCGTAAGATAGGGAAGCTTAGTAAAATAAAACAACATATTAATCCCCCTATCTTGAACCAAGCCTTTTCTTTTCAATACTACCAACTTTCTCTGTAAAAATTTTGAACTTTAGGTTCAAAACCAGATGCCTAAAGCTACAAAGATCCTTGAGAATTTCCAGAATGATTGATGACAAATTCATCACTTTCACTTCAAATGATCCTTTCCAAAGGAAGAGATGGGAAACCACAGACACCTCCAGCAGACTGCAAAAGACAATACTTGAGAAGTGCCATTGATGATATAGCTTACATGAACCATTCAAATAGTTCAAACAAACTGTGGGATATAAAACAAGAATATTTGAAAGCAGAATATATCAGTCACATCAAAGCAACCATTTCTTTCGCATTTGTTGTATAAATCCATCAAACATTGTCACTATAGGTTTTTTTTAACTACAAAAATTGTCTGTTAAATGTTAAAGAAGTAACATTGCAATGGCCATACCTTGCTTAAAATTGGTTTCAGTGTCCTACATGGGCCACATGTTGGTGCTGTATACAGGACACATATAAGCCTTGGGCTCTCATGGTACAATTTTCTTAAAGCATACTGCAAATGAAAGTTGAATGTCAAATTGGTCATAAAACATATGTCTAAGTGATATTAGATTATTATGACAGAATTGCAACACCTCACATGTTGTATATATGTAAAAGAACGATGTGTTACCTGGCCCTTGTGTTTAGTAAGTGTAATATCAAACCCCATCTCAACATCCCTGTCGGAGATTTCTTTCTTCACCTCTTCCTTTATGGGCTGTTTGTTAAAAAAAACCATGAATGCATGAATATGTGGAACATGTGCAAAATTCTAGAAATGTCCATGCATAGAAAATTATAAAAAAATTCTTGAGTAATTGTACAATTGATAGCATAAATTCTTTTGTTGAAAATAAAAGACTACGATGTTATCAGCAAAGGAGGGGCCTTAAAATTAACATATAAATTCCATCTAAAACTGGGAGCTGTTGCAGCTCTATAACAGTATTCTCTAGCTAATGCAAATGAGATTAAAATTCAGCATATTTGGTTGCTGACCAATGCCATGAGAATCACAAACTGTGGAAGATTGTGAATCCCTTCGAGGAAAGCATTCCCACCAGAGGAAGCCGAAAGTGGTAAAAGTTCTTTGACATCCTCAAGCACATCAAAGGGAAAAAATTGGGAAGCTACTTATAAATGAAATAAAAAGGGAAAATTACCCTATACCCCTGAAATCATTTAAAATTACCCATATATCCCTACCTTTATCGTATTTACTGTAATACCCTTGAAATCCTTAAGAAAATAGCCTTTGTGCCCCTTTGCAAGGGTTTAGGGGTAATTTTCTGTTTCAAGGACAGGGGAGGGCAGATAGGGGCACAATGGATCTTTTCTTAAGGATTTCAGGGGTATTACGGTAAATACGATAAAGGTAGGGGTATAGGGGTAATTTTCCCAAATAACAAACATAATAAAACCTTAGAGATGTACACACTGATTACAAAGGAGGTTTAAGATGACTACATCAAAAATTAAATGTAATTTCATAACGTAATCAAAGGTTGTAAGTATACAAAGATTTATTGTTCCTGACAGGAAAGCAATTGTACAATACCATACCTGGTGGAATTCAATGAGAAGGTCATTTGCCACCAGGTATCTTTCAACTGACAAGGCAGCAATACACCCAGATCCAGCAGCTGTAATGGCTTGTCTCCATTCATGATCCTGCGAGGTTAAATAAAGTTGACAAGAATGTTAAATAAAAACCATTTGAAAAGAGCCAAAATAAGAATAAAAGTTGAACAAATAAGAGATTGCTAATCATCATCATCAGTCTTATCCGTTTGTTTCAGGGTAGGCTACATAAATCCTGTCCCACCATTTTATTCTATCCAATGTCATACTCGCAGCTAAATCTAGGAAGGTTAATTACTTTCTTACTACATCCAACCATCTCATTTCAAGTCTCCAAGTTCTTTTACCTCCCTGTGCTTGAATTTGATCACACCCTCTAACCGGCCCCAAGCTTAGATATCAATGCACATGACCAGACCATCTAGGATTATTTTCCCCAAGGTTAGTGACAATAGGGGCAACACCCAACTCTCCGCATATACGTTCATTCTGAACCTTCTCCTTATCTTTCCGCACATCCATCCCAGCAACTGCATCTCTGCTACACATAGTTTTTGTATGTGTTCCTTTCTTATGGCACAACACTTGCCTCATAAAACATAGCACATCTCACAGCACTTGTATAGGCCATTCCTTTGAACTTTAAGGGGATTTATCGATAGCAGAGGACTCAAGATGCACTTCTACACTTTAATCAGCCTACCTTACCCTATGCATGTGATCAAATATAACAGCAGTTGTAATACTTTTCCAAATTGTAAAACTAAACTAACTGTTATTAAAAGTCCTAATACAAACAGGAATCTAACATGCCGAAGGGAAAAATACATCACAATGTCCTGCTAAACAAATACCACGTTAATCCCTAAAATAAAATGCCTCAAACACCTATAATATTAAGAAGTAGCTAATAAAGGTTGGTTTTGCATGATCACTGGTCTGCACATGATCAGACAGAAACCTCTTCTCCAGCCAATGTTTGTACACTACACCCACTGGTGGGAAGTTAGGTCCACATCACAATGCCAAAAAATGGTTACTAAAATCTACCATATTTGTGCATGCAAACAGCCTCAAACATTGGATAACATTTTACACACTGATGAAGCTGTCTTTTGATCATGAACAATAGCAACATCCATAGTCAACTTTCACCATTGCTTTGCATGCTATCAACACTGAAAAATACCCCCAGATGCCTCTTCACATAAAACCCAGTTGTAATAATTAAACAATGCAATGCTATAACCTAACAATTAAAGCTCGAAAGAAACTTTATTACGAACCTAATTACTTCCGGAAAGAAACTTTAAGAAGAACAAAGAAACCAAAAGCTAAGGTTTTTTTCCCCCAGTTTCAAATGGTGCTTGTAAGATATCAAGTCAATTTTCTACAGTAAACTACCTTGCAAGCAATGCTGTGAATTCATTACTTACAATCAGATGACAGGCAAGGGCATTAAAGAAATCAGTGAAACAGCAGATGACAGATGGCAATATCTTAGTAATCCAGAATAACATTAGAGACATGTAGATATCGTACATATCTACGAACAACTATCATCATAGTATTAGATCCAAAATGATGAAAAAAAGAAATGAAGTGTGATGGTGGAGTTCTATAACATCAGAAATGATACCTGTACATCTCCAGCTGCAAAAACCCCTTCCACAGAAGTTTTAGCACTACCCTCTTCGACTGACACATAGCCTGCACTATCAAGTTCAACTTGACCTTCCAACAACTGGCTGTTTGGAGTATGGCCAATTCCATAGAATAGACCCTTCACGTCTAGCACAGATTCCTCCGCAGTGTCAACCCTTTGCAGTAAAATGCCAGACATCTGCCCTTTGTTATTGCTGACGACATCCATGGTCTTCGTATTGAAGTGTACGGTGATGTTCGGACTGTTGAAAACTCTGAAACATTCGCCATAATCAACCTGTTAAACAAACACTAAGGAAGTTGAAAATTTTACCACAACCGATATTTTTCCTGACTATCAAAATTTCAGCTAGAACATAACAGGCAATCCGGGAGGGGGGTGAAGGGGGAACGGTATTTGTGCATTTTTAAAACAAATTCAACACATATAATTTGCCACACTTGTTACTAGTGATGCATTTTGACAATGACTAAGATTAGGCCTGAATTGAATTGACAACATCTCCTCTGACTTCTCTTTCTTTATCCATGGACAACAATTATGAGTAAGGTATTAAATTTAGACTCCAAATCCTCTGTGCAGTGTCAGATTTGCCATTTACTTCAAGTTGATGAACTAATTTTTCCTTGTTGAAGGAAATCTTCAACCTCTTTTCGGACCACCAGGTCCTCCTTGCTTGCACGTGAAGCAGGTGTACCTTGGCCTAGGCGCCCGGAGCTTGCCTTGAGGGGGCGTGTTGGAGGGTCGCGCACCAAAACTTCTTTCCCACCTAGAAGAATATTGAGTAGCCTCCGGGTGTCTTCTTTTAGGAAGGGCAGAGACTCTAGCCTTGACACGGCCGCCAGTTAGGACACCATGGTGTGGGCTGGTCTTGACTAAGACTGGCCTCCTCTGCCCCTGGCTCAAGGGGCGTATGGGAAGTTGATGCATGTACAACATTTACAGAGAAACTTGATTGGTCCCATGCGTAGGGCCCCGGGGAACTTATCAGGTGATCATCTATATCTATCACCTGCCGGGCAATCAGATCCTCCACAATGTCTTTAAAGATATGACAAACATAGATGACATGACCCATTGCTCGATGGTCATCATCATCATCATCATCAGAGCCTTATCCCAATTAATTGGGGTCGGCTACATGAATCCTGTTCCGCCAAAGATTTCTATCAAGTGCAATATTCATATTTAAACTCAAGGAACTAATGTCCTTCCTAATAACATCGCACCATCTCATTTTAGGTCTTCCTCGAGCTCTTTTACTAGCATCCACTAAGATTTGGTCACATCTTTTAACCGGCGCTGAGTTAGGGCGACGAAACACATGTCCAAACCACCTGAGTCTATTTTCTCTCATTTTGCTATCAATTGGAGCTATCCCTAAGTCCTTACGGATGCGCTCATTCCTAATCTTGTCTTTTTTAGTCTTGCCACACATCCATCTCAACATCCTCATCTCTGCTACACACATTTTGTGGATGTGTTCCTTTCGTACTACCCAACACTCGGTACCATATAACAAAGCAGGTCTCACAGCCGTTCTATAAAACCTCCCTTTGAGTTTCACAGGCATACGACGATCACAAAGGACACCTGATGCACTTCTCCATCTTAACCAGCCTGCCTTAATCCTATGCGTAACGTCATCATAAATCTCCCCATTCTCTTGTATGATAGACCCTAAATATCGAAAGCTACTACTCTTCGGAATGTTATGTCCATCAATTAGAACCATATCTTCATGAACCACTCTCCCATTACTAAAATTACAGTGCATAAACTCTGACTTACTCCTACTAATTTTAAAACCTTTAGACTCCAAGGCAAGTCTCCAACGCTCTAACTTAACATTTAGAGCATCAATACTCTCATCAATTAAAACAATATCGTCCGCAAATAGCATACACCAAGGGATATCCTCATGCAATTGTTTAGTTACTTCATCCATAACTAAGGCAAAGAGATACGGACTTAGTGCAGAACCTTGATGCAAACCTATAGAAACGGGAAATTCACTAGTCTCCCCAGCAATAGTTCGAACACTAGTAATAGCACCGTCGTACATATCTTTAATCAAATCAACATATCCTTGAGAGATTCCTTTCTTTCTTAATGTCCACCAAATCAATTCTCTCGGTACTCGATCGTACGCCTTCTCTAAATCAAGAAAAACTATATACAAATCTTTTCTCATCTCTCTATACTTCTCCATTAGCTGCCGTAGTAAGAAAATAGCTTCTGTAGTAGATCTATTTGGCATAAAACCAAACTGATTTTTCGATACAGTAGTCATACATCGGAGGCGTTTTTCAACTACTCTTTCCCAAAGTTTCATAGTATGACTCATAAGCTTAATTCCACGATAATTATTACAACTTTGAATATCTCTTTTGTTTTTATAGAAAGGAACTACAACACTTTTTCTCCAAACTTCTGGCATTCTCCGTTCCTTTAAAATTTTATTAAAAAATTTAGTTAGCCACTGAATACCAATATCTCCTAGGCCTTTCCATACTTCAATAGGTAAGCCATCTAATCCTAAGGCCTTGCCCACTTTCATTTTCCTTAAAGCATCCTCCACTTCTGACATCTTAATACGCCTGAAATATTGATATTTATCAAATATTGTGGACTCTTGGGTACCTTCTAGAGATAAATCCTTGACGGAATCTCCATTAAGTAACTTCTGAAAATAGCTATGCCACCTCCCTTTAATCTCAAGATCCTTAGTTAAAACCCTTTGATCATCACCTTTAATGCACCGAACATGATCTAAATCTCTAGTTTTCCTTTCTCTTAATTTAGCAAGTTTAAATATGTCCTTTTCACCCTCTCGGGTTCCTAATTTATTATACAAATCTTCAAATGCCTTTGATTTAGCTTCGCTAACTATTTTCTTAGCTCTCTTTTTAGCGATTTTATAGGCTTCTAGGGTTTGGTCATTTTTGTTAGTTTGCCAAACTTTAAAGCATTCCCTTTTTACTCTAATGGTATTTTGGATTTCCTCACTCCACCACCAAGTCTCTTTGTCTAAATTCTTTTTACCTTTAGATTCGCCTAAGAGTTGTTTTGCAACCCTCGTTATACAATTTGTAACATTATTCCACATTACATTAGTTTCTTGTTCTAAATTTCAAATATTTTCCTTTAATAGATGATTTTTAAATGTTTCTAAACTTTTACCTTTTAAATTCCACCATTTAATCTTGGAATAATTATTTATAATGATCTTTCTTTTGAATTTAGGGATAGTGACATCCATTACTAACAACCTATGTTGAGGGGCTAGACTCTCACCAGGAATAACTTTACAATCTTTACATAAGACTCTATCGACCTTCCTAATGAGAAAATAGTCAATTTGACTTATATGTGTTCCACTCTTGTATGTTATTAAGTGTTCGTCCCTCTTCTTAAAGAAGGTATTAGTAATTGCTAGATCATAGGCCACAGCAAAATCAAGAATAGTGTTACCCATATCATTTCTATTGCCAAAACCAAACCCTCCATGAATCCTCTCATAGCCTCTATTATCTATACCCACATGACCATTAAGATCCCCTCCAATAAAGATTCTCTCTGCACTAGGGATATTTTGGATCAAACTATCAATAGCCTCCCAAAATTACTTTTTAATGCTCTCTTCTAATCCTACTTGAGGTGCATATGCACTAATTATATTCAAAATATCCTCACCTGAGATAAGTTTAATTAACATTAGTCTATCCCCCAATCTATTGACTTCCACAACTCTGTCTTTTAAGTTTTTATCTATTATTATAGCCACACCATTTCTAGAGTTATTATTACCCGTATACCAAATTTTATATCCATCAATGTCTTTAGCTTTATGTCCTTTCCACCTAGTTTCTTGTAGGCAAGCTATGTTAACCCTCCTGTCCTTCATTAACTTAACTAATTCTAAACCCTTACCTGTTAAAGTTCCTACATTCCAAGTAGCTAGACGGATCCTATGTTTTTGGACTTGCTTCTTTACCCGTGTGCGTCCAACCCCACACGAGAACCCTTGCCTATTTGACACCGCAATCGGGCGCCATTGCGGCGCGTCGCTTACGGGGAACGCCCTAGCTAGCCCTTGCTCATTTGTCATTCCATCCGGGTTCCGATGTAACGCGTCGCTTACGGGGAACAACCTAGCCAGCCCTTGCTCACTTGTCATTCCATCCGGGTTCCGATGTAACACGTCGCTTACGGGGAACGCCCTAGCATTAGCACATAATGTATTTGGATCAGAATTCATGTTGGAGATGTGACAAAATTTTAATGCTGGCTGTCGACCTAACACAAACCCTCCTCTTTTCTCATCCGGGCTTGGGACCGGCCATGGCAGAGTTCCCCATTGCTCGATGGTACAAGATAATAACCATGCTGGTGGTGCATTATGCTGGTGCCCGGATCATTTTCTGATATAGGGAACTCTATCAATCCCTCTTTTCGACATATATGGAATATTTCCAAAGTCTTATGACGAGGGAAAGAGTATAATTTTTGAGGTACTTCATCGGCAGATGAGTCTTCTGATTCTTCGGACAACCATCCTCTAGATCTTGCCAGTCTTCGAGGACCTTCCATGACTTCCAAACTTTGTGTATGTGCTAGGACAGATTCCCTTATCAATGTGATGCGGGACGGGACGCGAACCTGGGACTCTAGCTCGCGGACGTCCCTAAGCGAGGGAAACATGCGGACGTGCGCGGTTGAGAAACCGACAATGAGCCTCGGATATCGGCTTTTCCGCGTGTACTCGGATTGAGTCACGGGACGAGTTCACTCACTCACTCTCGCAGCGGTGATAAAAATATATATCGAGCTAATTAACCTATCACTCATGCAGCGGCATATGAAAATATATACGAGTAAAGCAAATGCCAAAGAGGGGAGCGGAAACGATACCTCCACGCTCCGGGCGTGGGGAAGACGACCCCAGCCGAAACTCGTACTCCCGATACACAGTAATTAAATTATTACAACAGTAATTTTATGGCCCACTCCACGCAGGGAGGTAAAGGGCGACAACAATAACCCGGGAATACCAAGCTTGGGTTGACGGGCAGCAATTTGGAACGCTCCCGGGCCGGAGACGGGTTGCTGGTCCAGCTCAGTTCTGCGGGGCCGACTGCTGGGATGGCTCGGGCGTGGGGAAGATGACCCCGGCCGAAACTCGTACTCCCGGTACACAGTAATTAAATTATTACAGCAGTAATTTTATGGCCCACTCCACGCAGGGAGGTAAAGGGCGACAACAATAACCCGGGAATACCAAGCTTGGGTTGACGGGCAGCAATTTGGAACGCTCCCGGGCCGGAGACGGGTTGCTGGTCCGGCTCGGTTCTGCGGGGCCGACTGCTGGGACGGCGGTGCCCGGGCGTCTCCTTGCTGCGGCGGCTTGCTGGGATGCTGCAGGGGGGATGCCGATCGATCTCCGGGAGCGGCGGTTGTCGAAGCTATCCCGGCGTATTTTACCGGGATTTACCGGTGGACTGCTTTGCTGGCCTGTTCTCGGATCTGAAATGCGCGCCTCCACGAAAAGAATTTCTGCGCCCAGATCCAGTGTCGGATCGAGGCAAAATTGGTACCGACGGATAGAGGACTCAAAGGGCTACAACGTATAATTATTTCAGATCCATCCAGTAGACGGATTAGAAATGAAAACGACTGTTCCCAAGGTTTTTTTACTGACTCGGATTACAGACAGTCAGGACAGAACATGATCTTCCTGAGAATGAATTTTGACCGACCTAAAAACGTTGAATCTAGACTCTAAAAAAATTATGGGTGGAAGAGGGGGATGTGAGGAACACGTATGATTTTTTTGAGAATTTTGGGAGATGACTAAGGGTGGGGGGGAAATACAACAACAGGACACTGTCCCGCATATCTGCAAACTGGTAGATTGTTGGGGGTGAAAACTAAATTACGGAAAAAATACTAAACGAAGGCGAAATGACACAAAAATTGAACTGGGGTTGGGGGATGATAAGAGGAACAAACCCTCAAAATTGGAGCTCGAACAGATCTCCTGATTGGGAGATAAAATTTCGGCTTCAAGCTTCTGTCCAGGGGTGGACAAAACTCCGACGAGACGGCGGTGGCGGTGCGATGGCGGCTCAATGGCGGCGGCGGTGCTGAGCTTCTCACTCAGAGAGGGGGTAATTGAGAGGCTTCACACCTCTGAAATTCGGAGCTATCACAGCTCCAAGGGGGAGAGGGGAGAGAGGGGGCTGCGCCCTTGGCTCATGAGCAAACAAATGGGATTTACTTCATTAATTTGCTAAGGAATTCACAAAATACACGGGTTATATAGAAATGGAAAAAAGACATAAACTACCCTCAGATCTAGGGTTAGGGAGGGGTAAACTAGGGATAGGATAATTAACCCCCATGTGGTCAAATGACCAAAATATAAAAAAATACAACAAGAATATAATACATTAAAGGGGGGGGGGGGGGCCCTTGACTAAGGGGTGTTCAAATTGGACTTTCTTCCTTCCTTGTCCCCCCTTGGTCCAAGTCCAATCTTGGACTTTGAACTAGCCCCACATGGGCCCTAGATCCTAGGTGGACCAATGGGAAAGAGGGTGGGTGCCCCTACTGGACCTACTGGCATTTTACATAGAAACCCAAAGGTATTTTGCAAAGAAACCCAAGGATTCCTAAAGACTAACAAATTGACTTATAATGCCTTACAATTGTATACCCAATTAGCCAAGGATATAAATGTAAACAAAAGGACATAAATACAAAAATAAAATGTTAATGCCCGGTGTTGATTCCCATCACAATGGTATTGGGGGGAGTGTCGCCAATTATTTATCAACATGTTTCATGAGTTACAGTAACTTTTGCTGATTGCGTTGTAGCCGCCTGACCACCCTTTTATTTTTTTGGACTGTTTTCCAAACAGATAGGTATTCAAATATTTGAGGGTGAATGTCCCCTGGCATAACTTCTTGCTGTTGGTTTGATAATTCGGCCTCCAGGGCATTGATACCATTAAGGGGAGCCAGCTCAGGGTAGTTAACAAGAGGCCCTGCCCGTCTTGCTTCAGGGACATTGTGAATGACATTGACAAACAAGTTTGGTTTATTCCGAGCATGAGGCTGGGGAGGGCTGACCAAGTGTCCTTGCTTTGAGATAGCACCACCCCAAATTACTTTCTCAAGTTCATTCTTGCAGATATAGCAATCCTCGACCACATGGCCCAACACACGGTGGTACACGCAATAATTAGGCTCATTTGATTTATTCAACTCTACGGGCCTTTTTGGTTCTGGCAAGGATATCATCTTGTTCTTCATGCAGAGATTGAAATTCTCGGTATGTTCCTTTTTGAAAGAATAAGGAGTTTTCAAATGCTCCGCTAATCTTGCGGGTGTTTTACCCTTGACATTTTTGTAGGACTTACTCGAGCCAATTTTTTCTTAGGAATGGCTATTTGAAGGAGAGAAGTCCACGGTATTTGTTTCTTTCTTGGTGACGTGACGGTCCTTGAAGGGTGGCTTCAATGGCCGATGCCTTAGCCATCATCAGTGAGGGATTGACATTTGTTGAAATCCCATAGGTGCTTTGGTTGTTTGATGAAGATGCGAGACACCTGAGCAGGGCCTCCCGCTCTCGCAGCAATTCTTGTAGAATGGACTAATGATTGGTTCTCTCGCCTCAAGCCCTCCAAAGTGGAAGATTCATAATTGCCTTTTCTATTGACACCGTAAAGGTTGTCCACCATGTCATCCTATTGAGGCACCTCTTGTCGAGGTAACACCTCAGCAGGATGGTTGTTGTGGGTTGAACATTCCGAGGCCTTAAAATGAGTCATGGGAGAATGCTCGTTGGTCAAGCAAGTCCAATGGGCCAGATCTTTCGGCATCGCGGATTTGTCAACTGCAGAAGAGTTGCTTTTGTAAGCTTGTGCAGTGTGTTCAGGAGTTTGCACTACTCTCTTCTTATGGGGATCTGACTTTGGACAAGGAGGTGCCCCCAACTGGTAAAAAAATGGCACCCGGCCAGGTTTGCTTTCTTCATCCGAAATTGATTTGACACCAACTTTAGTCGTGGGTTCATCCCCACTGGTTGCACGAGTTAATTCAATCGACTCTCCAAATAAGCTGTTAAATGGATTCCTTGAAGGCGAGTTATCCTCCGACCAACTTAAATAGCCATAAGACTCTTCTTATGATAAATTTAGGGAAGGATTCGAGTCTTGAGAGCGGGTCTCTCTTGGTTCTTTATCGGAGACATAGCAGGTATAAACGTTTACGCTGCCTCTTGTTTCTGGACCCTTCGCTTCTTTAATAATTGAACCCTTGGACTAGAAGATGGCCCCAATCTATCAAAGACTGAAACTCGCGTTATCAGGGCCTCAACGAGGGTTGTTTCTCTTGCTCGGATTTTTTTCGACATTTGGTGAGTAAAGTTGGGTTTCCGATAAACCCCTTTCCTCTTCCATCCTTGAGAACGTGGAGGTTTGACATCTTGAGATGTCGAGCATTCAATTTGGTGCTGATCTAGAGCTTGAATGAGCTGGCCTGCCCTGGCTCTCCTAATCGCACATGCCTCCCCTTTGGTGACCCAAATTTATTTCATTTTCAGAGGCGCTCTTCAGTTGCGTTGCCCCTATTCTTGGATGTGGACCTCTTTTTAAAGTCTGCTTTGTCTTCCCGCACCCGGTGAAGGAGTGCAAAGCAGTTGGATGTTGAAATAGTCGGGACAGGGTTGTCCCGTGACACGATCAGCTCGCCGTCGTCGAGCCGGATGCGGAGATCACTGACAAGAACTGTCTTGCCGGTTTTGGAAATCACTGTCGTGGGCTTTCTATATTGTCAGCTTCGACGCTACCCCCATTTGGCAGGGGCGGCATTAGATGAGACGGCATTGACCGAAAATATTTGGTGCTTTGCTGAGCGGGGCTTGATGCCCCCAACAATAGTAGGCACGGTTGGTGCAGTCAAAGCTTCTTGAATCAAGGATGGCAGTGTCGGTTTCGGACTCAGTTTCGGCCGGGTCCGAAACCGATACGACTCGGTATCGGTTTCGGTTTCGGCCGAAACCGGTTCAAAACAGTTAGAAAAGGCCAAAATTGGGGCCAGCAGGTTAGGTTTCGGCCGAAACCGAACGGTTTCGGTCGGTTTCGATCCGAAATCGGACGGTTTCAATCCGAAACTATTAAAAAATTATTATTATTTGGTAGCGGACCTGCTACAGTGCAAAGGCCCGTTTTGGTGTCGGTATAGGCCGAAACCGATACGTTTCGGCCGAAACGTATCGGTTTCGGCCGATACTGCCAACCTGGTCTTGAATGGCGGGCACCACCCTTAGGAAGCAAGGGGACCCGACAATTACGGAGAAGTCTTCGAACACAATTGGCGTGGCTAGATATTCAAACCTAGCATGCTTAGCGATGATCAAAGGGCCATATGTCACTGGCGTCATTTGTTGAGGAAGTTGTTGCTGCTGGAGTTAGAATCATGGTTTGTCATATCGGATCTCGGTTTCGTCTCGGGGGGGTTGGAGAGAAGAGATCTCAGAGAGATCTCGAAAAAATCTCGGGAGATCGGGTTCGGGGATTTCAGAACATTTTTTCATATATATAGCCTATTTCTAAGAAAATCCTAATTCTTTTATACTAACCACTCAATTTCACAAACATGTTTTTGTAATTGACAACTCAATTTTACCAAATAAAGAGTAATGATAACAATAAGAAATCCATTCACATGCACTAATATCAATATGCATCAAAAGTTACATAAATCTAAAATTATACCTTTTAAAATTTAAATAATTTATCAAGAATTCACTATTTCCCCAAGACTGCTACCACCCTGATCGCCCATTTCGACAAAATGAACTAAGACAATTGACACAAAAAATTAACATGAAAAAGTCAAATGTAGGCGTGACTCGTGAGGACTCGACGAGGGTCGGGGGGTGGGGGTTTAAGACTTTTAGGGTCGACTGGTTCGCCTAACGGGATTGGTTCACCCCGTTTGCGCCTGCCGGTCCCGCCCGCACACGTATCTCCGAGATGCGCCTACTCGGGACGGTTTCGTGCCTCGCGGACACGCCGAGACAGAGATCTCGACGAGATCTCGCGAGCCTGCATACCATGGTTAGAATTGAAGATTTCTCCCTCCCCGCTCCCTCCCGAGAAAGGGGAAAAAGGGACATCATGATCTTCATAAAGGTACAAAAAAACTTTGGCAAAAAGATGGAAGGCAGAAAAAGTCTCACCGGACGTGCCAGTCTGTTTCACATGCGACAAATTCATAAAGATTTTTGCGGGAGAATTTATATGTTCATTCATTGAACAAACATGCACATTTGCCAGTTATTTGATTAGCATGTGCATGATTATTTCCACGTTTTGTGTTTAACAGACGATTTAGGGTTCGTGAATTGGACTTTTTTCCACCGGCCGTAGTCGGTGTTAATTTACATCGAAACAAGTCCGAACACCTTTGATTAACTACCAAAGATTCCCTTTACCCCTATGATATTGGTTATGATATTGAAGGTTCATCCCGGGAGAGACTCCCACACCCTAAGGCGAGAGTATGTTTGCAATTTTCCCTTTGATAGTGGCTTATTTGCAATTTTCCCTTTGATGTTGAACCTCAAAAGGTTCATAATTTCTGATAATTACAGAAAAATTAGAAATTAAAATATTTTAGACTATGACATGAAGCGATGCTCGACCGTCGCCGTCATACGGATGCTCATGGACATTTCATCAAACACCTTGTGAGCGGCACAAAGTCATGAACACCCGCTCTACAATAACAAGTGTTCGGTTGCTAAAGATCGCTAAGACATTTGGCCAAGCACTGGATGGGCACCATAAGGCCACCAACTATTCAAACAAAGGCCCGCGCCAAGTCGAGCTCTTAGCTCTTTGTGACAAGTGGGTATTCTGTCGAACACCTCGTGAGCGGCATGAAATTACACGCTCGCGGGATAAAGTCCATACAAATAAAGTTTTTTTAGTGTCATCGTGTATCCCCGTGGCATTAAAATAAATTTTCCGTTATCCCGAAATCAACAGGCAACAAGACGGCACTTAGAGACGGCCAACAAACAAACAAAAAATCTCCACGTGTCCGCTGCTGCGAAGAAGTCGAGAAGCATAAAAAATCCTTAGAAAAGAGGCGTATATAGCCTACACAAAACCACAAAAGGGGGGGAGAGCCGCCCTCTCCCTCTCCTCTCTCCTATGCACACCCGGGGGCCCCCCCGGGGCCTGCTCCCACCGGGGGGAGACCCCTCGGCCTACTCCCCCCGTCTGCTCCACTGGGGGAGGCTCCCCCCCCCCTCGCCTCTCCGCACCGGGGGGAGGCTCCCCCGCCCGCACCTACCGAGGGGGAGCCCCCCCCCTCTCTACGCCCTTGTGCACACCCGAGGGGGAGTCCCCCGGGTCCGCTCCCATCGGGGGAGACTCCCCCCGCCCGCACCTACAGGGGGGAGGCCCCCCCTCTCTCCGCCTGCGCACGCACTAGGGGGAAACCCCCTCGAGTCTCCTCCCACCGAGGAAGGCACCCCAGTCGCCTGCTCCACCGGGGGGAGCCCTCCCCCAACCTGTGCCACCTGCCGCGCCCGGGGAAGGAGGCCCACCGGGGGTGAGCCCCCCTCCCCCTTCTTCTTCCTGCTGCACCAATCAAAAGTGGTGGAGGAAGGTGAAGAGATGGGAGATAAGGGACAAAAGCTTACCTCCACCAAGTTCCAAGGGGGGGGGGGGAGCCTCTTCCTTGGCCTCTTCCACCACCAATAAAACGAGGCCACAAGGAGAAGAGAGAGCCTAGGAAGAAGAAGCCTCCAAACCCTGCTGTAGCCTGCGCAAGAGGTGAGAGGGGGGCACCCTCCTCCATATCAGGGTTTGCCGTCCCGCCCCGACCCGCACCGACCCGCAGGACCCGACCCGACCCAGGCGGGCGCCGGGTCGCACGGGCTGTGGGTCGTGGCCGGGACGCACTGGACCGCATGGTCCCATGCGTCCCGCCGCGTACCGGAGCGGGTCGAGGAGGGCCCGGTGTGGTACGTGCGGGACGGCGCGTACGTGCCGGGTGGCCCATTTAGCAGGCCGGGGTGCGGGCGTGTCTGGCATCCGCAGCGGCTTGAAGGCGGTGGCCGGCGGGTGTGGGCGGTGCAGAGCGGCGGCGAACGGCACCGGACGGCGGCGACGACCGGCGATCAGAGGTAGGTGCCCTAAATTTTTTTTTTAGGGTGAGGAGGGGGGGGGTCTGCACTGGCACCGACGCCGGTGGGGGGGCGGGGAGGGAGGTGGGGGAGGGTGAGAGGAGGGGGGGCGTGGGCACCGTGAGAGGGGGAGGGGGGGGCGTCTGTACCGCCGCCGCCGCCACCGGGGGGGTGGGGGAGGGTGAGGAGGGGGGGCGTCTGCCACCGCGGGGGTGGGGGACGGTGAGGGGGGGGGCTCTGCACTGGCACCGCCGCAGGATCTGGCCGCGGGGAGGGAGGTGGGGGAGGGTGAGAGGGGGAGTGGGGGCGTGGGCACCGTGAGAGGGGGAGGGGGGGCGTCTGCACCGTGAGAGGGGGAGGGTGAGAGGGGGAGGGGGGGCGTGGGCACCGTGAGAGGGAGGGGGAGGGGGGGCGTCGCACTGGCACCGCCGCCGGTGGGGGGGCGGGGAGGGTGAGGAGGGGGGGGCGTGGGCACTGTGAGAGGGGGAGGGGGGGGCGTCTGCACCGTGAGAGGGGGAGGGGGGGCGTGGGCACCATGAGAGGGGGAGGGGGGGCGTCTGCACCGCCGCCGCCACTGTCGGTGGGGGGCGGGGAGGGTGAGGGGTGGAGGGGGGGGGGGTTGTTTAATTTTTTTAGTTTATTTTTAATCTAAAATATATAGGAAAATATTTTATTAGACTATTTAATATTATTGTTAATGTATTATTTAATTCATGTTATATAAATAATATAATTTTTGTTTAATTTATGTTGTAGAAATATCATTTTGATAATGTATTATTTAATTCATTTTGTAGAATTAATATAAATAATATTTAATTCATGTTGTAGAAATAAATTTATTTTTTGATGTGTTATTTAATTCATGTTTAAATATTAGATTTAATTTAAATATAATATTAAATATTAAATTTAGTATTGCATGTTGTAGAAATACTGATATTAATATCATTATTAGTTGTAGATGTAAAATATTTTTAAATGCATAATGTATATTAGTTAATTTAATTGTATAATGTAATTTAATTTAATGTAAATATAAATTTAGTGTTGAATATTTTATAAATAATTTTAAAGTTAATTTATATGTATAATGTAAATTATTTAGAGATGTTTATAATTTATATGTGTCATGTAATTTAATTAGAGATGTAATTTTAAATATCTAATTAGTGATAAATAATTTTAAAGTTAATGTATATGTATTAATTATAAATATTAACCTTATATGTATGTTATAGAAATAATGATATTATTTTGAACTAAATTATATTAAGATGTATTAAATATTGAATTTAGTCTTGTATGGTACGCAAATAATGAAATGATGTTCATTGTTAGTTGTAGATGGGAAATAATAAATTTTCATAATTTGAATTTCTTAATTTTAGGAGATAGCACTCTATGGCTCCTAAGGAACGAACAAATGATATTGGGTGGTCGCACGGAGTTTTGTTGGATGGCAACCGTAGGTGTTGGCGTTAACTATTGTAAAATATAACACCGGGGAGGAGGGGTGTCTCGGTTGAAGAATCATTTGGCAGGAGGAGCCGGGACAGGATACTCTTCTTCTACGTCCCGGGTAGATATGGTTCTCGTAGCACACCCAGGACATCTTCTTCTACGTCCCGGGTACCTTCACCACGAGCACAGGGCGGAGCAGGATCTTCCTCCACGTCCAGAGTTCGAGCAACACCAACACCAGTCGCACATGATAGAATTGAAGCTATAGATGTAGTAAGGACTTTTTTTACAGATTTTCATGTACACTCCACCGCAGCACACGACCCATCATTTGTGCAGATGTTTACATATTTTCAGTCCCACCCACATGTACCTCCACCCACTAGGACAGAGTTAGATTATACGGGTGATCAGTCTCAAGTATCTGATGATGAGTTTTGGGATTCAGGCTTCACTGATGACGAGGATTAGTGAGTTTTGGGATTCGGGCTTCACTGATGACGAGGATTAGTGAGTTTTGGGATTCGGGCTACACAGATGAGGAAGATGAGTGAGTTTTGAGATTCGGGCCTCACAGATGACGATGATTAGTAAGTTTTTGTATTTTATACTTCATGAATGAATGTCATTATTATGTTACTGTTTACTTTTACATATTTAGTAATTGAAATAAATTTTTATGTATTATATATAATAGGATGTTTAATTAAGCGGTGTAATATGTAATTTTTATATAATTAATTATGTGTAATTTAGTATGGATCTATTATCATAAAAAAACTCTACATTCTAATATTTTTAAATATATATAACATTTAATCTTTCAAAAAAAATTATTAAAAATTTTAAAAAAATTTAAAAAATCACGCGCCGTGACCGGGTCGGCCGGGTCGGCAAACCTTGCTTCATATTCAAGTTTTGTTAAAAGTGTAAAAAAACCCTCATATTAGGGCGTATTTGTAAAAATACCCTCATGTGAGGGAAAGTTTAGTCTACTCACTATGGATGATGAAGATACAAATAAAGGCCATGAACTTATGGTTCTCGATTTTTTTTATGTGTTATGATAAAGAAAGTCGCAAAAGACATAAATTGCAATTATACCCGAAAGATTGCAAAATTGTGTAAATATCCAAGAAAGCCCAGGAAATTTCAAAATTCAAGAAATTCAAGGGAAAAGGGTTCAAAGCTGCAGAAATGTTCTTCAAAATCGGACAAAAGTCCATGTTTTGTTCCAAAGCTCAGAAATTGCAGTTTTACCCCAAAATTGTGAGAAATTGCACAAAAGTCAGGGAAAATATAACAAAATATAGTAAAATTCAGAGAAAAATATACAAGGGTGCTTCAATGATTCAATCAAGGGAAAATTACAGAAATATTATCGGAGGTCAAAAAATTACAGAAATACCCTCGGAGGTCAGAAAGTTACAAAAACACCCCTGGTGATCAGAAAATTACAGAAATACACCCCAGTGATCAGAAAATTACAGAAATACCCCCGGTGGTCTGGAAAATACCCCTGTAGGTCAAAAAATTATAGAAATACTCCCCGGTGATTAGAAAATTACAGAAATATCCCAGGTGGTCAGAAAAATACCCTCGGAGGTCAGAAAAATACAGAAATACTCCCCGGTGATCAGAAAATTATAGAAATACCCCCAATGGTCAGAAAATTATAAAAATAACCCCGGGATTAAAAATTTACAGAAATACCCCTGATGATCAAAAAATTACTAAAACACCTCCGGAGGTCAGGAACACTATAGAAATGCCCTCAAAAGAGAGAAAATTGAAAATATATCTATGTTCAAGGGAAAATCGCAAATATACCCCTCTCTAAGGGAAAATTGCGAATAAGCCCTTACAATAGAAAAATTTGTAAATGTATCCCTGCCTTAGGGCAGGGGAGTCTTCCCGAGGGCGGACCCTTAATATCATGGCTGACATCGCAAGGGTAACATAGATTTTTGGCAATTAATCAAAAATGTTCAGACTTGTTCCGATGTAAATTAACACCGATTCCGGTTGATGGGGAAAGGTCCTGTACACGAACCCTAAATCATCTAAGAAACTCAAAATGCGCGAAGTAAATAAATGCAAATAAACGTGCTGGTGATGCCCGAAGCCCTAAAAACCTCTAAATTCATCATCAACATGTCCGCATTTATTTACTTATTCCATCCGCATGTTAAACAGGGATTTATTTGCAATTTTCTCTTTGAGAGAGGTTTATTTACAATTTTTTCTTTGAGAGGGGTTTATTTGCAATTTTCACTTTGAGAGGAGTTTATTTGCAATTTTCCCGCAATCAAGACATTCTTGTGTGACCCTTTGCTTTGTCTGCATTTTCCTGTATTTTTATGGGCATTTGCACAATTATCCAAAAGTGGACGGTAAAACTACGATTTCTGAATTTCTGAGCCAAACATGGGCAATCCTCTAATTTTGGACGTATTTCTGCGGCCTTGGACATTTTTCTATGAATTTCATAGTTTTTTCAGGATTTCCCCAACGTACATGGACTTTGTGCAATTTTCTAAACTTTACGGTAGAATTGTAATTTCTGAACTTCTTGAATAAAATAAGGCTTGTCTCCAATTTTGGAAAACATTTCTGCAAACCGACATATTTTTCCTTGAATTTCAGAATTTTCTAAATTTTTGTACAAATTCACAAAGTTTTGGGTGTAAAACTACAATTTTGACTTTCTGCAGGGTTCTCCCCATAATTTGCCATTGAGAATTTCTGAACTAGGAGTTCTTGGGTTATACATGTTTTTTGTCTTCATCATTCATAGTGAATAGAACAAACTTCCCTCATGTGAGGGTATCTTTTTGAACATACCCTAGTGTAGGGGCTTCTATGCAAATTCAAATTTTCTAAACAGAAATTGGGCTGAACAGGGCCGCCCCTTGATGCTTGCACAGGCTTCAACAACTTCAGGAGCTTCAAGGCTAGCTTCAAGTCTTAACTTCAAGATTTCAAGGGAAGAAACGAGAAACCAACCAAACTTCTTCTCCTCCAAGACTTCAAGCTTCCAAGAGTCCAACCGATCTCCCTTTGCTGGCCACCCTCTCCTTCTTTTATAGGTGTTGGAGAAGCCAAGGGGGAGGCATCACCCCCGGTGGATTGTTGTGGAGGTGAGCTCCTTTGACCTTTTGCCGCCTTCTTTTCTCTTCATCTTCTTTTTCTCTTTTTTTTTTTTGTTTTGTCTCATGCGCAAGCAAGAGAGCAGGGCGGTGGGTCCTCCCCACCCCCGGGGGGGGGTTACCCCCGGTGGCATTGACCGGTGGGGACCCCTCCCAGTTTTGTTGCAGTAGCGACAAGAGGAGAGAAAAGGGGGGGTACCCCCGGTGGACCTGATCGGGGGTCCCCCCTGGTTTGAGTGCAGCAGCAAGCAGGCGAGAGGAGGGGGGGGAACCCTCCCCCGGTGATGACCAACAAGGGGAGCACTTCGGGTGGACCTGACTGGGGGTCCCCCCTGATTTATTTGCAGCAGCAATAGGAGAGAGGGGGGTACCCCCGGTGGACACCACCGGAGGTTCCCCCCCCCTCCTGGCCTATTCACACCGAGAGAAAAAGGGGGGGCAACCCCCAGTGGATCTGACCAGGGGTCCCCCCTTCCCGGTCTACAACAAAAGGTAGCTACCCTCGGTGGATGCTGCCGATGGGAGAGGAAGAGAAGAAGAGGGAGGAGGGTGGTCCCCCCCTCCATGTGCTCTAGTCCAAAGTTATAAAAGGCCAATGGTTCTGGGATTTTTTTTAATCCTTTTCTGGTCTTCTTTTCACCAGAGGACACGTGGAGCTCTTCTTGTTTGTTTGTTGTTTTCCCCTTGACACATCTCGCTATCCTTGACTCCGGAGTGGGGGACTTAGATGCGAAACATGGGGAACATTCCTTGGAGACTTGAATCTTTGACTTTAAGTCTATTTGATTAGGTGGGTGTGTGACTTTGTACCACCCACCAGGTGTTTGATAAAATGTCCAAGCATCACAAGAAGCTAAAAAAGCTTGACTTTGTGTAGATTTTGATCAGTGGATGTGTGGCTTTATGCCGCCCACCAAGTGTTTGATGAAATGTTCACGGATGCTTATGTGACGACGATCTCGTATCGTTTCTTGCCATGACATAATGCATTTTAAGTTCTAAAATGTGTTGTAAATATCAAAAAATGCTTATGAATTTTGTGGTGTTCAACAAGACCTTTCTCTTTAGCAATAGAAATAGTGTTGATTTGATCTTAATCTTGCTCTTCCACCTGCCTCTTTCTTCTTTCTTTTGCTCGTGGTGTGTTATGTTGATTTGATTTGCAAAAAAGAGGTTTAGGCGCTAGCAATAGGTGTTTTCAAATTAAATAGATAGGTTTGTTTTATGCTTTTTTTTTTGCTTTCAAACTTCAAAAACAATCTCTAAAGCTTTTTGGATCTAAAAGAAATTCAAGGTTTTCAACTCTAAAACTCTCAACCTCTCTGTGGATTCGACCCGATCTTGTCATTATTCTACGCCCTTTTATTTGTGCAAGTCGGAATTTAAGATTGTGTAGCATGCATGTAGTAACGACATACGCTTCCGCGTTATCAATTTTTGACGCCATTGTTAGAGTTTCATGATTTTTGGGTTGATAACTTGGAGTTTTTTTGTGTATATGTTGTCACTAACACTTCTTATTTTTTCTTGTTCTTGCAAGAAAAAAACAGAAAAATCAGACCTGAAAATCAGAAAATCAGAAATCTATCCAGAAATTTCAAGAAATTTAAAAAGCAGAAAAACAAAAAATCCAAATTTTTTGAAGCGTTGTGAGGTAAGTTTTCTCTTCTCATCTTTCTTTCATAGTTTCCCCCCCAAAAAAGAAAGAATAAAAAGGACGAGAGAGCACAATCAAGGTCGGTATCTTAACCTTTCCCTCTTGTGATCTAGTTTTTTTTCTGCACTTTCTATATTAGTCTCCATATTTAGGAACTCTCTAAAAAAATATTTGTTGGCTAGATAGACTCATTAATTAAAAAAAACACTTGAACTAAAAAAAAATCATTGTAAGATTAGAACCCATCATGTTTAGGGCATGCATAATTTAGGTTGCATCTTTAATTAAATAGTTCACTTTCTTTCTTTTCTTTTTAGTCATTTCTTTTGAAGAGTGCGGGAACAAGGTGAGCCTTCTAACTTTGCTAAAAACATGTTCATGCATTCTCCATGCTTGCATTAAAACACCTTGTTTAACTTTGGTTGTTGCATTACATTTCAAAATACTTTAAAGACAACACCCCTAAATAAGATAAGGGAGGAATTTTATCACCCTTACTTAACCCAAAACAACCATAGTTGCATGTTGTACATCAAACCCAACCCTAATAAAAACGAGTAGAAAGTGGCCTCTAGGTTCGTTCAAGTTCACACACTAGGTTTACACTCATTGTTACATACTAGTGTCTAAGGCAAGAGGTTAAAAGGCAAACGTCTAAGCGGACTTGTGGTTCTTTAATTAGGTCCTTGCAAGAGCAAGAGGAGTCTCGCACAATCCCGCCTCTTATCTAACTAGTTGAAGGTTGTGAGTGTAGGTCTAATTCAAGTCTAGATCAATTCTTGGTGTAGTGAGCTTCTAGGTATAGATCAGCCATAAGTGTCATAGGGTAAATGGTGTAACAACTTGTGTGTTGTTTAAAAAATAAAAAATAAAACAACAATAAAAAATCATGAGGGTTTGCCACTACTAGACATGAACCTGATTGCACAAAAAAAGAGATAAGTTGGATCTCCTTGCTCAAAAAATTGATCAGTTCCATGTCTCAGGTCACAATCTTTTTACACCAGACACAACCAGATCCAAGACATCCTACATACCTACTTATCAGGAAAGTCGCTCAGATTACATTAACTACACTCATCATGTGAGCGAATGTCCACAATTCCTATCTCTCATCCCAAGTCCGGTGCAAGCCATACATAGTGTCTACAACTCGGATGTTGATTTATTTGCCAACACGTATAACCCAAGTTGGGGGGAACATGTTGATTTTTCTTGGACCCCACATCAGGCTGAGGCTCTTAGTCCTCCTGTTTCAGAACTTGCCAAGTACATTTCATACTTTGATTCTTGGCAAGATAATGCATATATTGGAGGCCAACCCACATATTCATACCCTCAGCCTGAATATTCCTAGCATTCATATCGCAGACCATGTCAGCCATGTCAGCCACCTTAACAAAGTGAACTAATTGATGATCAAGTCTTGCAGCTTGAACAGGTGGTCCTTGCCTAGCAACAATCCCTTGCAAAACTAGAGGCCCAAATTGGACAGCTAGCTGAAGCTATCTTGGGGCAGGAGCTAAGTCCACCACCTAGTCCATTTGCCGAAAACCCTAGTGCTCAACTACATGGACTAAACCAACAACTTGTCCCGTATCTGCCATCCATTGATCCACAGTTAGAATATGCTATAGTTAAGGGTGGTAGAAATTTTGATGACCCATACCAAACTGAGGTGAATGGGGCAAGCAAGGAAATTGAAAGTATAGTTAGCACTGGGGCTGACCACAAGGAAATTCATGGAAATGGAGCTAGTATTGATGCGAGCCCATCTGGAAATTTAGAGATTCCACTTAGCACTCCCAACCTTGATAAAGACCTCGGAAATAGAACTACTATTAGTTAACAGAGGAAACAAGGGAACATTTAGGAGAACTAGAACCAGCAAAGGTGAGCATCCCATTAGCTGATCAATCTGTTAAAACACCTTGTGGGCTGATTGAGAATAACCGTGTTAGGATAGACAAATGTTATTTCCCTGCTAATTCTCTTATCTTTGGCATAGAACCATCTCAAGAGTTGAGCCTGAGCTCCATAATCTTAGGCTGTCCATTCCTTGCCACCATCCATGATAATATCAATTGTAAATCTAAAAACATGGATGTTTCATTTAAGGGTCATATGGTTCACATCAATGTTTTCCCTACCTCTCAGTATCCCCAAGCCGAGGAAAATTGTTTTGTACTTGAGTTGGGCTATGATCTCATGAGACCTAGTTTTGACTTGTCTTTATCTGCTGCATACTGTGACCCATTATTTAGGGATGAGAACTTCTATTGGGATCTTGGATAGTCTCTTATGCAGTTCATCTGACTGAAGACGTTAAACTTAACAGTAGTTGGAAGGTGTTGGAATTTGGACATAGTCCCTGGGCAATAGTCCCGTATTGGTTAAATGAGTTGTGGTTCATGTGCTTATGACCCTGGGCCCTTGTATCTCAACACCGCGGTTTTGTGGATTCAACATGGTATCAGAGCAGGCCAAATGACCCAACTCCTCTTGCCACCTCCACCCAATTAATGTCCACGACCCATCTTGGCCGTGAGAGGGAGTGTTGGAATTTGGGCATAGTCCCTAGACAATAATCCCGTATTAGTTAAATGAGTTGTGGTTCATGTGCTTATGACCCTGGGCCCTTGTATCTCAACACCGCAGTTTTGTGGATTCAACATGGTATCAGAGCAGGCCAAATGACCCAACTCCTCTTGCCACCTCCACCCAATTAATGTCCACGGCCCATCTTGACCGTGAGGGGGAGTGTTGAAATTTGGACATAGTCCCTGGACAATAGTCCCGTATTAGTTAAATGAGTTGCGGTTCATGTGCTTATGATCCTGGACCCTTGTATCTCAACACCACGATTTTGTGGATTCAACAGAAGGCAACATAATATTTTTCTTTAAATTCTTAGTGATTTATTTATGTTTCCTTAGGAGTCCGGAGCGGCCAATTTTTTTGAAAACATCTCCCCCATACCTCAAGTTGTATCTTTCCTCCCTGAAATTTTTATGACTACATTTCTATATTTACACATCTTGTTCATGTCATTGGGGACAATGCCATCTAAGTTAGGGGGGGAGAGAGTTTTTTTAAAAAATAAATGTCATTTAAGTTGGGGGAGAGAGAAATATTAAAAAAAATGAAGTTTCATGAGTATGGTACCTTAGTTAGTGCAATCTTAATCACCCCATTGAGTAATCTAATGCCATAACTCATGAAAGAAAATTTTGATTAAAATGTGTTAGAAGAAGAAACGACGAAGGAATTTGTGCGAAAATAATGGAATGTTGTAGTTTTGAATTGGTCTTATCCATTGTTTATTAAATCCAATCATGAAGTCTGAAGCACTTAAGAAATAAAAAGAAACTCTAACTTGATGGAATGATATTTTATACACCCTAAAAAAATAAGAAAAAAAAGAGTGTGTGTCAGTAAACTCTTAACTTAGTACCCGGGTCTTCCCACCTAACAAGTGAGGAGCCTCGTGTCAAACGGTAAAGGGTAAAAAAAAATTTATGAAAAATACCCCTTAACTTAGTAACCGGGTCTCTACACTTAAGGCAAGTATTAAGATACACGTCAAACGGCGAAGGGATGTGCAGCACCATATGTTCCAAAAAATATATATCTGAAATCAAAGGTGCATAGGATTGAAAATCTATCAAAACAAACAAACGAGCTCAAATGCAAGTGCCAAAGACTGATTGAGAAAGTTGATATTGACACATGATCGAGAGCATCCACTATTACAACCTAATATGAAGCATGCATTGTGAATTCTAGAGTTTTGACTTCTAACCACATTTTATGAAAAGTGACTTGGAAATAAGATATGACACTTCCTTACTCAGCGGCGTTTTTAAAGTTACATTGCTAAGGGACTAGAATGCTTAAGTTGGGGGCTATGATAAGTGTCCATTCTTGCATGATTATTTATGTCACGCACATCATTTAAGTGCATTTGATTAAGTAATTATTCAGCTTTTATACCCATCCTTAACCTCACACAAATTAGACCTTGCACGAAAAATTAAATTAATTCGATGATGTCAAACAATAAAGAGGATTTGAGGGGCATTTGCACAAATTTCTCATTATATAATTACAAGAATTCTTGGTTCACATGCACAATGTTATCATTTTTATGGACTAAATTGCAAATTTGTGTGTATAGACATACACGGCAATTGTAGGATAAGCCGGGGGCAAAATGGTTAGCAAGCCAACACATATGGATGCCCTAGGGCTCCCCCCTCACTAAGAGTTGGTCAAAGCCTCTCCTCCATGTAGCCACCTTCCTAAAGTCAAGAAGAATTGGAGGGATAGAAGGAATCTCCTAAAATCTAGCAAGTGGTGGAGAGAGTCCAAAAAGAATGGAAGTAGTCCAATAACCCTAGCCGCCCCCTCCCTCTTGGATGCGTCCTACCTCCCTCATCTTCCTTCTTCCAAGATTCAATCCTAGCCATTCATCTACCTAAACCTTTAGGAGAAACCCTAAGTAACCCCCCTTCATCTATAAAATATCTTAATGAGGAGGACGCCCCCATCTCCAATTTTCCCTCACCCCCTCTCTTGGGGTTAGTGGCTAGGTTAGACACCCTCTCCCATCTCTTCTTCTCCTTGCTCTTCTTTGCCCTCTCTTCTTCTTCCCTTCCTTAGCCACATTTTCCTTCATTCTCTCCCTTCTAAGCGTAGCTAGGTAGCTAGGTAGAATCCCATTGCCTCTCTCTTCTCTTTGCCCTCCTCTTTCTCCTTCCTTTCCCTCATTGTTGGCAGTTTCGGCCGAAACCGATACGTTTCGGCCGAAACGTATCGGTTTCGGCCATAACCGATACGAAAAGGGCCCTTATTACTGTAGCAATCCGAAACTTAAAGGGGGGTATCGATTTCGGGCGAAACCGATACTGGTTTCACCCGAAACCGGTCGGTTTCGGCCGAAACACGTGAACCCCTTTATGCTTTGCTGTCTACCCCCCCCCCCCCCGAAACCCCACTACCCAGCCACGGTTTCGGCCGAAACCCTCCCCCCTGCTGGCTGTTGTCTCCCTGCCGCTGTTGTGGTGCTACTGCTGCCGAACTGCTGCTGCCTGCTGGTGCTGCTGCATGCTGCTGGTGCTGCGGCTGAGCCTGCTGCTCTTGCTGTTGCTGCAGCAGCCAGGGCCAGCAGGTGCTGCTGTTAGCCTGTTACTGCAACCGCCGGCACCGCCCTACTGCCACCGCCGGACTGCCCACCCCCTACTAGCCTGTTGTGTGCACTTGGGGTTGTAAGTATTTTTTTGTACCTTAATTTATGTAACCCTAATTAGTTCATATTTCAAAATAAACTTTAATTAGATACTTAAAATTAGATTCATTATTAATTAACCCCTAATCCATGCAAAAAAATTAGGGCTTTCGTCTAATTCGGCTTTCTTAGCCACAATTGAAGGTTAGATAAGTTTCATTGACAAATTTGGGGTGCCTTCATGATGGGATTATATTTTTAGCAAGGGTAATTAGGGCTTAATTAGTAATTAAGGCTTAATTAGTTCATAAAAATTGGGACTTTTGTCTAATTCGAGTTTCTTAGTCACAATTGAAGGTTAATTAAGTTTCATTGATGAATTTGGGGTGGGATCACACTGGGATTATATTTTTATGAAGGATAATTAGGGCTTAATTAGTAATTAAGGCTTAATTAGTTCAAAAATTTGGGACTTTTGTCTAATTCGAGTTTCCTAACTACAATTGAAGGTTAATTAAGTTTGATTGATGAATTTAGGGTGGGATCATACTGAGATGTCATTTTTATGAAGGGTCATTAAGGGTTATTTGGTAATTAGGACTTAATTACCTCATAAAAATTGGGGTTTTCGTCTAATTCGACTTTATTACCCACAATTGAAGCTCAATTAAACTTCATTGACGAAATTGGGGTGGGATCATGTTGGGTTTTTTATTATGAAGGGTGATTAAGGGTAAGTTGGTAATTAAGTCCTAATTACTTCATAAAAATTGGGACTTTCGTCTAATTCGACTTTATTACCCACAATTGAAACTCAATTAAGCTTCATTGACTAATTTGGGGCTCTTTCATGTTCAATTGCCTTTTTTTCATTGTACTTACAAGAGATTGTCTTTGACTGTCATAATGCAGCATCATGCCTAGACGTCAGCAAACACAGGAGCAGCAAGGGAAGGAGGATCCGGGGTGGGCCCACCTGACCTTAGTTGATGCTAAGACAAGAAAGGTGAAATGCAATTACTGTGGTAGGGAGATGTATGGCGGAATAACCAGAGGAAAGCAACATTTGGCAGAGGTACGAGGAGAGGTGAGACAATGTGACCACTGTCCCCGAGAGGTGCAAGAAGAGATGCGCCAGTGCCTTCTGGGGAAAAGGGAGAGGGTGCAACAAAGGGCTGAGGATGAGGCTGAAATTGCTGAGGAGATTTCTGGCAGAAGGGTTAGGAGGGATGATGATGAGGAAGGCACTGAGGATTCTGATCCAGAGCTGACTGAAGCAAGGGAGCGTGAAGAAGCCGCTCGAAGGAAAGGGAAGGGACCCATGGGTTCAGGGACCTATGAGAGTACAGCTGCACGACGTCCTGACGTTGGTGCTGCCCCACATACGCAGGGAACAGGTCCCATGGACAGCTATCTGCACAGAAGACCCCAAGCTACACAACCTAAAATCAAGCAAGCATTGAGAGGGGTCAAAAAATCAGTAGAAGTTGCAGGGCATGCATTTAAATATATCTGCAAATGGTGTTTTCATGCAGGTGTCCCTGCACATGCAGCTTCAAGTGAATATTTCCAACCTATGATAGATGCCATAGCAGATGCTGGCCCTGGCTTGAAGGCCCCCTCACGTCGAGACATATACGGGCGTGGCCTTGAGGGAGAGGTTGAGGAGCTCCATGATTGGGTTGAAAGCTTCAAGCATATATGGGTGGAGAGAGGATGCACCATCATGTGTGATGGTTGGACTGGTATCACGAAGAAGTCCATGATAAACTTTTCGGTCTATTGCATCGAAGGTACAGTGTTTGTGAAATCAGTTGATGCATCAGATTATGAAAAGAATGCAAATTATTTGTTTCATTTGATGGATGGCATGGTAGAACAAATTGGAGAGGAGAATGTTGTGCAGGTGGTGACTGATAATGAAGCCAGTTACAAGGCTGCAGGGAAGAAATTGATGCAGAAACGCAATCATTTATATTGGCTCCCATGTGCAGCACATTGTCTGGATCTGATGCTTGAAGACATAGGGAAGGAAAAGCATGTGAAGAAGACAATTGACAAGGTACAAAAAGTCACACAGTATATCTATGGCCATCCTAGGATACTAAATATGTTCAGGGCGCATGCCAGTAGAGGGCGAGATATCATCCGTGCAGGCCCAACCAGATTTGCTTCCAATTTTATTTCTTTGGAGTCTTTGCACAGGTATAAGATTGATCTCAATTCTTGATACTTTATCCTTACTGATATGTAACAGTTGATGCAGCTTCAAATTTCATTTATCTGCACAGGTACAAGAATGAGTTGAAAGCTTTCATGTACCACAATGCCCTGCGGGAATACATCGACAAGGGCAATGTTGATGCACAGATGGATTATTTGGATGTCTGCCACGTCGTGGACGATAACAAATTCTGGGACAGGGTGTCACAGTACTTGAAAGTAGTCACACCCCTCGTGAAGGTCCTAAGAATGGTGGATGGCGATGAGAAGAATGATATGGGCTATCTGTACGAGGCCATGGACCGTGCCAAATTGGAGTTGCAGCATTCCCTTCCCAGACATTATGCAAAATGGTGGAAAATTATTGACCAGAGATGGGACAACACATTACACCACGACTTGCATGCAGCTGGTGAGTGATTAATTGTAATGAAATTGGGGTAATGCCTTTATGTTATTTTATAAATTTTATTTAGTTAATTATACACAAATGCAGGTTATTTCCTGAACCCTCGATTTATGTACGGTGCCGATGCACATATTGATGGCGAGGTGCTTCAAGGGACTTTAAAAGTCATTGGTCGTTTATCGAGGAATCCAGAAAAGAGACTAGAGGCCGAAGTAGAGGTTCGCCTTTATTTGATACTTTCAATAACATGTATAGAATTTATTTAAGTAGTTATGTTAATGTATTACTTTATGTTTGTAGATGAACCATTACAGAATGAGGACTGGGACATATGCTGACTCCCAATTGCAATACGCTGTGGGAAGAGTGAGCCCAGGTATATTTTATTTTTTGGATTTCTTAACCTGATGAATATATATTTCTAGAACTAATATGCATTTGTTTATGGTTGGTGGAACAGCTGACTGGTGGATAATGGTGAACAACCGAGATGTGGGCAGCTGTTTACAGCGGAAAAAATATAAATGTATAATTCTGATTTATCGGAAGGAAATAACATGCATATTTGTTTTGGCTTTTTAAATGCTTGCATGTTATAATTTCCGCGCACGTGTTTTATCAGACGATTTCAGAGTTCGTATACTGGACTCTTCCCCACCGAATGGAATCGGTGTTAATTTACATCGGACAAGTCCGAATACCCTTGATTAAAACTGCTAAACGTTCCTTTCTTGCCCTCATAATATTGACTCTTTTTACCGCAATATTAGTTCGAGAGAAAACATTTCCTTTTGCCCCAAGATAGGGCATCATTGCAATTTTCCCTCTATGCGAGGGTTTATTTGTAATATTTCCTTCATGGAACGGTTTTAATGCAATTTTCCTTCAAAGCCGGATTTTTATGTAATGTGCCTTTCAACATTTGTTCCTTCTGAAATTTCATTCATTTTTGCTCATATCTTGGATATTTGCACATTTTATGAGCTTTGAGGGTATATTTGCAATCTTCAATTTCTTCATGAACTAGACATGTTGTTCGCCAACTTTGGACACATTTGGAATCATAGGAACTTTTTCTATAGACTTTCTGATTTCCAAAACTCTTGCATAACTCCTTGGGGCATTTATGTGATTTCCCAAGACATAGGGGTCAATTTATAATTTTACACGTTGAAACCTTCCATAGAGTCTTGGACATGAAAATTTTCTAACATGCTCCTTTTAATCAATCAACATAGCTGAATGTAGTAGCATTTGAATCCACTTGAACTTATTTGAACCCATTTGTACATAACATGCTTGCTGGAGGGTATTCAAGTAAACTCTCCTTAAGTAAATCCTCCACCTAAAACAGGTTTTTCTCTTAACAAAAGAAACCCAAGAAGGAGGCTTGCAACCTGCTGTTTCTTCTCTTCTCGTAGCTGTGCCTTTGCATCTTGCTGTCTGTTCTTTCTTCTCGTGGGTTGCTCTCTCTTTTTTGCTGCTGTCCCCTTGGCTCCTAGTGGGGGCTTTTTATATTGGCTTGGAGAAAGGGCGGAGGGGCTTCCTCTTCTTCTCCTCCGGTGGAATTTGAAAAGGTAAGCCCTTCATCTTCTCCTCCCTGCCTTTTCATATGGTGTAACTGCAGCATTTATTTTCCTTCCTTCTTTTCTTTTCTCTTTTTTTTTTGGTAACCGCAGGGCCATGGGCGGAGAGGACCCCTCCGGCCTGTTAGCAGGGCGGAGGCTCCCTCCGGCCTGCCAGCAAGGCAGAGGCCCCTCCGTACTGCTTGGCAGGGCGGAGGGAGGCCCTTCGGCCTGCTTGGCAGGGCGGAGGGAGTCCCTCCGGCCTGCTAGCAGGGCGGAGGCCTCTCCGGCCTGCGTGGCAGGGCGGAGAGGGTCCCTCCGGGTCCCTTTCTACTATAAAAATAGCCGCCGTACTACTTAAAAAAATCCCACTTCACTTCTTTGGCTTTTGGGCTTGTACGGAGGATCTTCATCTTGTCTTTTTCTTGTGAAACCACGTGTGGGTGTTGACATTTGTGACTTCTTCCATACACACATACATATATGTACATATTTCCCATGCATTTAATCTTACTCCATTCTTGAAGAATAATCGGAAATTATCCTTCCTCGAAACTTTGTGAATCCTATATGCACCTTTCTTCTTCAAGATAATTTCTGAATTTCCGAACTTTGTGGAAATATTTTATGGGGTCAACAAATGCCCCCCACGGGGGGTCCGTCGGAGCCAAGGGTGACGGCGGCCACCCCGTGCATTCTTGTCTTTGTCAGTTCGCTATCAATTTTTATTTGAAACTGACCATTCATCTTTTCTTTTTGTTGTTGTTGTGTTGTTTTTTTTTTTTTTGCAGCAGCCATCATGTCCCGTGCTAGGGAGAGCAGTGGTCGCTGGTCAAAAGGGATGTACAAGGAGACAGTCCCAATCACTTCCAAGAAGCTGATGCCTTCGTGGGGTTCTCCGAGAATAACTGCGGAGAATATTTTTTTACTTGATCGGGGGCTTTCTATGATTGCTACTGGCCCCCTCCCAGAGGATGAATCTGAAGGTGGTGTAGTTGACTTGAGCTTGCTTATTCCTGAGGCTTCTATGTATATCAACGACCGCGCGGATATCCGAGGCATTTTCCCTTGGACAGGCATTTATTTCCTTTCATCCAGAATTTTATTCCCCCAGACATGGAAGAGGGTGACAATTGCTTGCCTGCGGCCCGGTGTCAAATTGAGAGGGCGATTCTGGTGGGTCGTGATAGCATGTTGGGGACTTGCAAGACTTCATTCCCCAGTTTTCCGTTGGGCAATGATCGTCATATTCAGTATCCGGTCTCCTCCCAGCTTGGCTTCTTCAGTACTGAGACAGGATGTCCGACTAAGGTGAAATCTTTTGCACCTGCTACTTGGGATTTAGGGGGTCATCACAAGACTTGGTCAGATGCTATTTCTGGTTGCTTTTTACCTCCTTCGGGCACAGAATTTGCTGGTGAAGGGTATGACAAGCTATGTTTGCTCGATAAAATTGTAAGCGGGTCTTCTCCCAGCTGGTATGGAAAATGGTCCGTGGTTCCCTCCCATAAATTTCATTTAGGAGCCACAGAATGGCTGGCGGGCGTACTTTACCATTATAGCGGGCTTCTGGACCTCGTTGGCATTCGGCATGCAGTCACAGCAGCATTATACAGATACCCGTGTCATGTTGAGTTGCTTCAGGCTTTGGCGGAGCGCTTCAACCGCCGCTACAATACTTTTGCCACTGCTGAGGGTGAAACTTCCCTGGATTTGTGGAGTTTGTACAGGATCTCTGGTTTACCCATCTCGGGGCGGCCTTATGGAGAAGTTACTCTCGATGATTTGCACCGGAACTTCTCCACAGGACTGGGAGAGTATGGTTTATCCTTTAGCTTCCGATACCTGATGAAGGTATGGCGGGATTTGGCCCGGGCTGGGAAAAGCAAGGCCCCTTCTGCTTCCTCTGGTGCTGTGAGGGTCAGCCTCAATGCATGGGTTTCTTATTTCTACAATGGGCCGTTCTGTTTCTATGAGAGCTTTGCAGAGGATGACAGACCTTTGACTCAAAATTATCAGCTTGTCATGCATCCTCAGGAGAGTAGCCGCCATTTACCTGTGCCAGTGAATGCGGGGTGGAACCCCCGTAACATTCCAGACCGGACCTATCTTGCTGCTTATCTCGTCTACTGGCTTGCTACTTTTGTTGTACCTTATGGAGAGGAGGGTCTTGTTCGGCCCGACCTTATTTATCCTGCTCGTACTCTTGCAGACGGACATAGACTCGCCCTTGCACCTGCTGCTCTTGCAAATATCTATCATGGCTTTGGTAATTTAACGTCTTACAGCTCTCCGAGAGATCGGAGTCTATGTATGGCCACTCATTATCTGAGTGCATGGGCTGGTCTCTTGCTGCCCTCTTTATGTCAGAATATTTCAGTTGAGAACCCGGCAGCCCCTTTAATTTTCTTATTCAGGAATCGTCCGGACCCACGCTCATCGGATCAGCTGTGGAAGGTTCGCAAGTTATTATCTTTTGTTCCTACACAGGGGAAAGAGGGCTTGCCTATAGCCCATTGCTCTTACGACTTCAGGCCTTTTATTATTGAGAGCTCGGATGGGATTTCTTATGGCATCCCATATTGCCAGGTTGCTAACCCCTCATTTTATGAAGCCTGACTTTGCAGTATTCGACCCAGTGTCCTTGTTTTCAGGAAGGGCAACACTGTTTTCTTGGAGCCTTATTTTCCCCATTGTTTCGCACGAAACTTTGGGTATGACCAGTCAGTTCCTCCGGATGCTGATTTCGGCTTGACTGGGCGGATACGCCGGGGTCAGGACATTCACTTGGTTACTAGCAGCTGGTGGGATTTCTTCTTCAGAGGATCATCAGGACCACGTTGTACCTTTCCAGACGCCAGGAGGGTGGGTCAAGTTGATATATATTATGCCCGCTGGTGGTTCAGGCGCAGTAATGTATTCAGGCAGTCTCCACATGAATTAAAAGAAAGAGAAGAAGCTCGTCTGAAGCAGGCAGATCTGCCGCCTCTGATTATTGACAGATCTTTCCTTCATACTCATTTCTCGCAAATTGCTAGAAGTGTACGAGACTTTCGTGCTGAATGGGAGGCGAAGAATGGGCCGGTTACTATTGATCGGTAGGCCTACACTGGGGCCATTAAGCCCTTAAGGCGGCGTGGCAATGCTTCCTCAGAACAGGGTACAGCTGCTGCAGTGCATAAAGTGTATTCATGGTGGGAGCATTTCTTGTCAGACTGTGGCTACCCTCCGAATGATGATAAAGCCATTCTCCTTCATCCTGAAAGTTTCAGCAACAACTTATGGCCACAGTGGCAAAGACATTTGATGAGTTCCATTGTGCGCATCGGTCCATCTGAGCAACTCTCCTTACTGGAGAATAATGTTTGCTTGCAAGATGTCTGGGATGCAGTAGCTGCGACAGGGGAGATTGTTGGCCTTCAGGCTGAGCAAGCAGTGCTAAGGCCCACTTTCTCGCCTGCCCCTGAGGGTGAGTAACGCTAACTTTCGTTCCTTCTTTTTCCTTCTCTTCCCATGATTAGCTGAGCTGTTCTTTATACTTCATCTATATGTGGTTTTGACTCTCTCCCCCTTTTTTACCCTCTCTTCTTGGTTTGCAGGGAGTTTTGTCACAGTGATGGATGCCGCCGTAAAAGGGAAGAAGGCCCCCGGGCCGGCAAAGCGAGTGAGGTCCTCCGAGGAGGAGGGACCAAGAGCCCGAGCTCGTCTACCTCGCTCCAAAGGGAGCTCCTCGAAAGGGCGACCAGGTGACCTTCGTGGGTTTATAGACTTGCCTTTGAATACTTTGTAATGCTTCATTGTTGACCCCTTTTTCTTTGATCTTCAGGTTCTTCCATCGGCACGATCATACCCACGTTTTCCCCCACACATGGGGTGGCGGTCCCGGGGTCAGAGCGTGACATGGAAGATGGAGAGTTACAGGATGATGATTATAATCCTGTGTCTAGTGCCTCACCCCCATATTCATGTGGGGATCGCCATAACTCCGTTGGTTGTGGTATGATGATTTCGAGACATTACATCATCCGCCTTTTCCTTGCGTTGTTCTCTTAATTCCCCCCTTTTTTTGTCCTTGTTGACATGACTTCTCTCTTCCTTTTCCTTTTTTATACCAGAGGTTCACGAGGATAGGGAGATAGCTGCGCCTCGTAGGCATGAGCCGGAGTCGACCATCGCCTTACCTTCTTCGAGTAAGGCTATACCTCATTCTTCCTTGAGTTGATTTTACGGGAGGTGACCTGACAATCTCACTTCCAGGTGGTTTGGACGCATCCACAGCCTTTTCTGTGCAGGAATTCACCACACTTCTTAACTCCGGAATGAATGTGGATTTGCCAGATTATTCTGCCAACCCTTCCGCAGATAAAGAAATGGTAAACAAATATTCTCAAGCTCTTCTCGATGAAATTTATAGAGAGCAAACTCCACCATCAGGGGGACAGAGGCAGGATCCCGGAACTTTGTCAACCTCACCACTACAGGGAAGTGACCGTATACCCCACACAGCAGGTAGTTGCATTTAATGTTGAACTTGAAATTGCTGATATTGCTGCGCAGATTTATCATCTGAGTATCTTCTGCAGCTGGTAACCCTCATGTTCAAAATCCCTTGGAGTCCTTAGAGGGGATAAATAGAGGTGCTGTGCCTTTGGATTCAGGGGGTGCTACCTTGGGCGCCACTGCTCAGGACAAGGTGACAGCATTGAGGCGTGACGGTGAAGGCATTAGTGTCATGGAGGAGAACCCAGCTTTGACCCCTGTAGAGGGAAATCTCGAAGGTTCTCCTTGTACCTCAGGAGACACAGTCTGTCTTTCTGATAGGGAGGAGACTGGCCATAGAGGTATTTTTACTTCCTTATAACAGTATTTTGCATATTGAAGCGGCTCTGTGAGTTGACCCTTGATTCTTCTTTGCAGGGGACATTCAAGGGGCTGAATTTGCCTCGTTGAGCAAAGATGAAGAGTCCTTAGATTCTGCAGCATTAGGTATCCCCATGCTTTTTCTCTTTCACATGACTAATTGCTTTGATTTTGTCAGCTGCTAACCCTTACTCTTCTTATGATACCCAATAGGGGGAGTAGAGCTGCGGGAGGAAATTCGGGATGCCTCAACCTCTGGTGACCCCCTAATTATAAGAGCTGAAATTTCTAAGTCCTCCCAGCTAGAGAAGTCTTCAGAGATTCCCACCGTTTCAGGTAGTCTTTTCTCTTCACATGCTATCAAATTTGATGTGGGTTGAAAAATAGGGATCATAGCCATTCTCATTGTTTTTCTTCTATTTTCGCCTTTTTGTTCTGGCAGCTTGTTTCAAGGAAATACTCCCGCAGATGAACGGCTTCCCCTGCCATGGGATTGAGTGGCCGGATGGCCCTCAGATTGCACCTTTTGTGGGGGCGGTCCACATGGTTGATACCCTGATTGGCAGCGCCCGGAGTTTGTTCCTGGGGGTCGAGCTTCCTCCGGTGGGGACTGTTTGCAACACCCTTAAGGCTGCCACGCGAAGTTATCATGGGTTAGGGCTGCCGAAAGAGCCGTGGATGGCGGCAGTGGACAGTGCTTGGCAAGAATATCAGCAGCTGTATGAAGCCTCAAATTGGAAAGCCCAAGAGTTAAGGGTCAAGCAGCTGGAGGATGAAATAGAAATAATGCGCGACCAGGTCCGCGAGAGGAGATCTCAAGCCGAGAGGGTTCGGGAGCGCCGCGACTCCCTTGAGACTGCCGTAGCTAAGAACAGGAGTCAAATTGCCTCGCTCCAGGAGACTGTGCGGACCATCTTGCAGCGAATTGCTTCCCTGGAGGCTTCTGGTGAAACTAATGTCAAAGCGATTCAGGAGGCGCAGGCCGAGGAGAGCTCTCTTGCTGTGGAGTGCTCAAGCATAGAGGAGGCCCTTGCCACAAAAGAACAGGAGCTCGCCGATTTAATGAAGCAAAAGCCCTCTCATCTTTGAGTCTGTATATTTCTTTTTCTTTAGCTCGTTGCTGGTTTCATATTCTTTTCCATTCATCATTTTGCAGCTACCCCCAGGGGCTTGTCTTGGGCTCCAATTTTGCAGATGAATAGTAAAATTGTTCATACATTGATGGAGGCATAAATTCTTTTGTCCTGGGAGCTTCTGAGAATTTCTTCTTTCTCTTTTTTTTTCTTTTTTTTTCTTTTTTATTTCACATTACCAACTTCACCGCCCTTTCGGGTTTTCGCCGAAGCTGGCCCCCTTTAGCTTTTTTCAGCGCGCCCTTTCAGGTTTTCACGCTGAGGGGTTACCCAATTTTGCCTGAGGCGCCCTTTCGGGTTTTCACCTCAGCCGGGTTATGACCTTTTTGCCCTTGAGTAGTCAGAAGATTGACCACTTAAGTCGGTCGGGGCACCTCTATTTTAAGCCCCTCTTTTTTTTTTCTTTTTTTTTCAGGATCACTCTTGACAACGAGGTTACACCCTCGAGGTATAAGTGGATGAGTTGTAGTCGGCCAGGAAACTTGGAGGCCGAAGATTCAGGGACTTGGTGCTAACCAATGAAATTGGAAAGCCAAAACTCGAAATTTGGGATTTAGGGGACTGACCAATGAAATTGGAAAGTCGAAACTTGGAATTTTGGATTTAAGGGGGCTGACCAATGAGATTGGAAAGCCGAAACTTGGGATTTTGGGGTTTAGGATGGCCGACCAATGAAATTGGAAAGCCGAAACTTGGGATTTTTGATTTTGGGTGGCTGACCAATGGAATTGGAAAGCCGAAACTTAGAATTTTGGGATTTAGGGTGGCTGACCAATGAAATTGGAAAGCCGAAACTTAAGATTTTTGATGTTGGGTGGCTGACCAATGGAATTGGAAAGCCGAAATTTGGAATTTGGGGATTTTGGGTGGCTGACCAATGAAATTGGAAAGCCGAAACTTGGGATTTTTGATTTTGGGTGGCTGACCAATGGAATTGGAAAGTCAAAACTTGGGATTTTGGATTTAGGGTGGCTGACCAATGAAATTGGAAAGCCGAAACTTGGATTTTTTGATTTAGGGGCCGGCCAACTATGTTGGCAAGCCAGAACCTGAAATTTGAGATTTGGCACGGTGGGGCATGAACAAGAATTGTTCAAAACATCTGTAACTTTTGAGTTTTTTCTTGGGGGGAAAACTCCCCTATCCTTCCTTAGTCTCCTACGGAGGAGGGCAAGTCTTGTGTAGGTTGTTGTTGGAACTCATGCTCAGGAGCATAGTATAATTTCAAATGCTTTCCATTCAATGGTGGAAAGGGGTTCTCCCCTTTATGGTCGACGACCTTATAAGCGCCTCCTTCATAGACTTTGGAGACGATATATGGTCCTCGCCAATTTGGTTGTAATTTGCCACTGGACCTTCCGGCCATGACTTCTCTTTCTTTAATCATGACGAGATCACCCTTTTGGAATGCTCTTTGTCAGACAAGTTTATCATAGGCTCGAATCATTCGGGCTTGATAAAGTTGCAGGTGTTTATAAGCTTCCAACCTTTTGCCTTCTAGATCAGAGAGCTCTTCAAGTCTTCTCTGTATTTCGTCTTGTTCGTGGGCTTGGAGGCCAGCATGCAAAGCTACCCTATAGGAGGACATTTCAATCTCAACTGGGATTACGGCTTCCACCCCATATACTAGAGAGAAGGGTGAGCAGCCAGTAGAAGTCTTGTACACAGTTCGGTATGCCCAGAGAGCTTCATGAATTTTCTCTCCCCAGTCCTTTTTGCGGCTGCCTACTATTTTGGCAAGTAACTTGCAGAGTCTTGTTGAAAGCTTCAGCTAACCCATTGGCTTGAGGGTTATATATTGTCGAGGTTCTCCAGTCTATATGAAACTTAGCTGCCAATGCATATATTATCCTATTTTTGAATGGCGTGCCATTGTCTGACATAATCCGACTTGGCGTGCCGAACCTGTATATAATGTTATGTCTGACAAATTGAGCGACAGCTTCTCCTGTGACCTCCCGTAGGGGAACTGCTTCGGCCCAACGAGAAAAATAATATGTTGCTGCCAATATGAATTTATGACCTTTAGAGGATGGAGGGAAAGGTCCGACAATGTCCATTCCCCATTCTGCAAATGGCCAAGTAGAGGTTGTTGGGTGTAGCGAGCCTGGCGGCTTTCTCGGGACTGGACCAAAGGCTTGGCATTGGTGGCATGCGCGGGCATATCGATTGCAGTCCGCATACATTGTGGGCCAATAAAAGCCTTTAAGCTTTATATTGATCTTCATTTTATCTCCAGCTTGGTGAGCCCCGCAAAGTCCTGAGTGGACCTCGCGCATGACTATTTTAGCTTCCTTGGGCGAAAGGCAACGGAGAAGAACAGATTTATCTTTTTCATGGACCAATCTATACAGTTGGTCGCCTATTAGTTGATAGGATGCTGCTCTGCGCAGGAACTGGACCCTTTGGTCCCGCTCGGGCGGGAGACGCCCATTTTTTATGTCAATAATGGGTTGACGCCAGTCACACTCCTCCTGATTAAGCATGTCTTCTTCCAAGGTATTAACCTCAGAAATTGTGGGATCAGCATCTTCGTCCAGGACGCTTGGCATAAGTCTCCTGTGCCTGACAGTTATGTCTACTTCTCCTTCAGGAGGTAGCTTTATAGCAGAGGCTAACTTGGCTAGGGCATCCGCCTGAGAGTTCTTGCTCCTGGGGACATGGTTTATCTCAAAGAGATAGAATTTCTCCTTCAAGTTCAGGACGGTTGTGTGATAAGGCACTAGCTCTCGCTTCCGCACATCATAGTCGCCCATAACTTGTCGTATGACGAGCTGCGAGTCGCCGTAAACTTTAATGCATTTGATCTTCATTTCTATGGCTAGCTGAAGCCCAACGATCAATGCTTCATATTCTGCCTCATTGTTTGTCAACGGCTTCATGAGGGCACAGGAATTGTGGAGAATTCCCCCCTGAGGAGTGACGAAAACGATGCCAGCCCCTGAGGCGAGTGTGGTTGTCCCGTTAGCCTCTCTAATTGTTCGAGAAGCACCATCAAAGTAGAGCTCCCAGCAGGGCACATCAATAGCCAGGGACTCTTCCCCTTTTTGCACTGGACCGCCCTCGGTTTGTTCTTCAGTTCCCGATTGGGATAGAAGTGTTTCTTCATCGGGTAGTTCAATGTTAAGAGGAGAATCGGCCGGAATTGGGTGTGCTGCCAGAAACTCTGCCATTCCTTGTCCTTTAATTGCCTTTTGGGGAACAAATGTTATATCAAACTCCATAAGGAGTAATGCCCATTTTCCTAGTCGACCCGACAAGACAGGCTGTTTAAGGAGGAACTTGAGTGGGTTATATTTTGATATTAACTCCACCGTGTGGGACAGGAGGTAATGTCTTAGCTTCTGGACGGCGAACACCAATGCCAGACATACCTTCTCCATCGGGGAATAGTGATGCTCGGGGCCCACCAGCTTTCTACTGAGGTAATATAACGGTTGCTATTTACCTTCTTCATTTATTTGGGCGAGCAACGCCCCCAAGGAAGTGTCCATGGCAGCAATATAGAGAATCAAAGGTTTTCCCTTGATAGGTGCTCCGAGCACTGGGGGAGTGAGGAGGTACTTCTTGATCCGCTCAAAGGCTCCTTGACATTCTTGGTCCCATATAAATGGGGCACCCTTTTTCATCAGTTTCCCAAATGGTGCACATCTTCCAGAGAGGTTAGATATGAAACGCCTAATATAGGCTAGCCTCCCCTGTAGAGATCGCAATTCTGTTATATTCTTGGGCGGTGGCAATTCCCGAATTGCTTTGATTTTATCGGGATCAATCTCTATTCCCCGGTACTTAACGATGAAGCCGAGGAACTTGCCACTTGAGACGCCAAAAGCACACTTCATAGAGTTCATCTTGAGCTTGTATTGACGGAGTCTGTCAAAAACCTGACGCAAGTCATCTAAGTGATCTTCGTGCTTGCGGGTTTTAACGACGAGGTCGTCAACATAGCACTCAACCAAGTCGTGCAGCATTTCATCAAAAATCATAGTCATAGCCCTTTGATAGGTGGCTCCAGCATTTTTCAGGCCGAAGGGCATCCTTTTGTAATTGAAAATCCCTTTGGGGAATCGGAATGCCGTATGGTCCTTATCTTTAACGGCCATTCGTATTTGATTGTAGCCCGAGGACCCATCCATGAAGGACAAAGCTTCATATCCTGTGGTCATATCAACCATAGTTTCAGTAATTGGGACTGGAAAATCGTCCTTTGGGCAGGCTTTATTCAGTCTCTGAAGTCAATACAAACTCGGACTTGACCATTTTTCTTTTTGACTGGGACTATATTGGCGAGCCATACTGGATAAAGACATGGTTCTATGAAGTCTACCTCCAGGAGCTTGTCAACTTCAGCATTTACTTTAAGTTCCAACTCGTGGCGCATGCGTCTCTGAGCTTGCTTGACAGGCTTAACAGTGGACAATATGGCTAGTTCATGTTCGGCCACCGAGGGTTCCAGCCCGGGCATCTCTTTGTAAGTCCAGGCAAAACAATCTCTGTACTCCAATAGGAGTTGTTTGTAAGCTTGTCTTTCCTGCTCAGTAAGGAGGGCACTAATGAAGATGGGTCGTGGTTCATTAGCATCCCCAAGGTTGAGCTCGATCAATTCATCAACTGTTGCTTGCCCACCATCTTCAAGTTCCCGTGGGGCAGGCTGTAGATCCATGAAGCCTTCATCTTCGTCAACCTTGACTACGTGGAAGTCACAGTAGTCTAAGTTGTTGATAACGGCCGACTGAAGCTGCTCATCCCGGTCTTCGAGGGCCACTTCTTTTGGTTGTTCTCTTGTAGAATCGCTAGGCCCCTCGCCAGAGTCTGAGCTACTGGGAGAGGGTGATAACCCTATAGTGTTGACAGAATAGTGAATCTTAAGGCTGGGCTCCCCACACAGAGGATTGCTCCTTGCTTCACTTGCAATAAATTTAGGCAGTGTAGACGCAGCTTCCACGAGGACCTTTTTATTGGAAGGCTTGGACTGATTCCAAGGATGCGGCTGTGGGGGAAAAACCCGATGCTGCTTGAGCTGGATAACTCCCCGTTGTATTAAATCCTCAAGTTGGTCTTTAAGGACATAACAATCTTCTGTAGCATGCCCTGCCATTTGATGGTATCGACAGAAGCTGGAGCTTTTGGCTTCACCGGCTCTAGATGGCCTGTGAGCTGGAGGAAGCTGGATAAGACCCCGAGCCGTACAAAATTCAAACAACGGCTCAGTATGGGCCTTGACAAATGAGTATGGAGCTTCCATCCACTGTGCCAATCTTATCACGGGTGTTTTACCCTTGGATTCCACAGGTGGTCGATTTGCCCTGGGTCCCTGAGACCAAGTCTCATTTATCTGACTCTTGGGATCAGTATGGGCTTTTGAAGGGAAAGCAAGATGTCTAAGTAGAACATCTCGTTCTCGTAATAGCTCTTGTACAAAAGCTTTCAATGACTGGTTCTCTTGTTTCAACAGCTTTATTGATCCCCCTTCTCATTCAGTGACAGGAACATTAGGGTCATCTAATATGGGGTGTTCTGCTTCTGTGATATTGAGCCCGGCTAGTTGACTCAAGGCTTCTTGTCCAGCTTCGCTAAGCTCTCGCAAGGCGGGCTGTAGGACGATGACTTCCTCATCCCTGGACTTGACATTATGACTGTGCAAGCTATTAACATCGGAGACCTCTGGCCCGAATTCTTCTTTTCCCTCAATTATGCAAGGAGCATTCCCCTGAGTAAGATTGGAATGGCCGGGAGGGGGCAAGGTCCCGACGGTATTTACAGCATAATAGACTCTAAAGTCTGGCTCGGGGTCATAGCCCAACCCTCTTCGATCATTCTTAGGGAAGGGAGGCTGCCCTCTGACTTGAGGAGGGTACCAGAGCTGTTGGAAGTAATTACGCCGAGCCGCTTGTTCCGTCTGTGGGATATTTTGTTTCTGACACATCCGTTTAATGCGCTTAGCCATGTCAGGCATTTCTTGGACAGACTCAGGAGCATTCTTGGGCCGCTCGCTCCAGCCGAAATCGTCATCCGAGGGGGCACGAGGCACCATATCTCCCTTGTAAAAGATAATGGGCTTAAGACGCCCCTTGGTGTTCTTCTTCCCTTTCGTTTGATATGTGACAATGAATGTTTTTAGGGTGTCGACCCCATGCTCCTCTCTCGAGGAGACCAACTGCACGCAGGCAGGAGGCATGAAGATGCTCTTATCTATTATTTGATTAATAAGGTTGGCCTCGAAGTTGATCTCCCGCCTCTCGGGCCGAGTTGACTTCGCTGCAGGGGAGTCAGCTTGCAAGCTGAGTCGATGCATCGTGGCAAGGTCTTCATTTACCACAAAGAGTTCATCTTCATCTTCTTCCTCAACAATCACCATTTGCTTTCCCTTATCTTGGATCTCAATTGGGGGTTCAACAGTTGGTTCCCCAAAGTATAACTGAGCATCAGTCAAATTGCATTCATTTGGTCGAAAGGGAGACATATCAGCAAAGACTGTATGTTGCTCGCCACCCTTCGCATACTTAATACACTGATGGAGAGTTGAAGGGACGACCCAGTTTTCGTGAAGCCATGGCCTACCCAGTAAGGCTTTATATGCGGTCGTGGCATTAATGATGTAAAATGTAGCCTTAGTGACGAAGGTGTCCATGGTCAACTCCACCTCCACTTTTCCCAACGCATCCTCGGAGTTCTGATTGAATCCCGAGATTTTGACATCATACACCCTCTGAAGATAGGGCATAAGAAATAAAGACTTAAAGGTCTTGAGAGGCATTATGTTTACAGAGGCACCGGGGTCCACGAGGATCCGGTTCAGTTCGTGCCCATTAATCTTCCCTTGCATGTACAATGGGCGGTTATGACATGGAGAAGACATCAGCATGTCTTTATCAGAGAAAGTGACTGTTGCGGCCAATGCCTCGTATGTCTGTGCTTGAATTTCAGCTACATGAGTCTCATAGACTTCTGGTTCTTGGAGGACTTTGATGAGAGCCTCCCTCAACTCTTTACTCCAGGCAATGGCCTCCCATATGCTAACCATAGTTGGCATTCGCTTCATGTGTTGAATGATCTTACGATTAGCCCGAGCCCGGGCTTGATCTAGTGGAGGGATCATCTTTACCAAAGGCTTGGGTTGATAAGGGGGCTTATGGGCTGGCTCTGGCTTTCCTTGATCATCTGCTTCTTCTTGGAACAACGGGGCTAAAAATTCCTCTTCCGGAGCTGGAAGCTCTTCATTGTCCTTGCCTGAAGGGCCTGCTTGTGCTGGATCAGCAGGCTGCTCTTGGGAGAGGGAACCAACGGGATCAGTTTCTTCATCCGTTGGATCAAATGGAATAGCACCTACTCTCTCTTGAGAGATCGGCTCAACGGGCTCCTCATCCTCGTCTGAGGGGTTGAAAATGAAAGTTTCAGCCCGTACTTGCACCTCGGGGGGTTCATTGGGTTCTTCTCCTCGAAAGATGATCACTCTTTAGGAGGTAGTTGGTTGGGAAGTGTGCCCATTAGAGGATGTTGAATGTCTTCCCCGTCCGCGTCCACGGCCTCTACCGCGACCGCGGTTTCGGGTTTCCGCATTGCGACGGCGATAAGTAGCCATAGTGATCCTATCCCCTGCTGCGGAGAAGGTGACATTGTCTTTGCTTGACCCTCGTAGACTTTCTGGTGGAGGGATTGACACCATATTACATGAGAAGTTCTTTAACATTTCCTCTAACTTCTCTATAGTGAGTTCTTCATCTTTGTAGAAGACGGAGAGCTCCTCCGGAATAGAAAGTTTTTCGCCCTCCTTAGCTCGTTCGAGCATTTGTCGGAGCCAACCTTTGAGCCGAGTTTTCCGCTCCAAGTCTTCCCACGGGATATACTTATCCAGGGGGACAGGCCCGGTTGGGACAAAGGGTATATAGTCTTCTAACTCTTCAATTAACTTGTGAAGTCTCTGCAAAGGGGTTAACTCTCTAGGTGCTTCCATGGCCGCCGCTTGCTCGGCCTGCTTTTTTAATCTTCTCTTCAAATTCTTCTTTCTATTCTTTTCTTGCTTCTTGGCTCGTGCCAACTCTTCTTGAGATGGGGCAGCCTTTCTTGTGGACGTCTGAGCAATGTCCTTGGCCTTTATAATCGCAGGATGGGTCTTTCCTTTGAACAACTTTGAATGAGGGTTCTTTCTGGAGGTGACGTTTACCCATTCGCCCCCTGTCTCAGGAGTCTGGAAGGTCGCATTGATTGCCCTTTCCACAATTTCAGGGGGTAATTCTTGGAATTCAGTCACAAAAGAGCCAAAGTCGTGAAGAATGTCGGCTCCTTCATTGACTTGCTGACTAATAGGCCCGAGGCCTGATTTGCATGGTCCCAACTCGGCCTTACTCTTTTGTCTGCTCCCCGAACTCATAGCACTGTTCTGCAACTGAGAACTATCTTGGTGCACTTGCTTAAGCTTAGACTTGTCATCACCCTTCGATGGCTTCCTTTTTGGCATTTCCTGGACATTTGACTGGAGCGGGTGACGACGCAACTCGCTCAAGGCTGGAGTGGATGAAGCTTGGACCGGGCTTTTAGGGCTCAAATCGGAGCTCCCATGGCGGGGACGAGCTTCGCCCATTCTGGGTATAACTACTTTATGCTTTGTATCTGCCATGGCTGACCTGGGAGTGTGCTCGAAAGCAGATGACTTGCCTTTCCTAAGAGAGGCAGAAGACCCTTTAATGGAGACACACGGACTATCACCTTGAGAGACAGTCCGGTACATGTCGTTTTTCAGAGTGCCACTCTCAGACGAGCGGATGGCCCCTTGCTGAGAGAGGGCTGGAACTTCACAATGAGAATCTTTGTCCTTTGCACTCTTTCGTGTGACCGGGGGATTATGCTCCAAGCGGGAAGAGTTGACTTGGACAGAGTGCGGAGATTCGCGCACCAAAATTTCCTTTCCGCCGAACAGGATGTCCAGCAGTTTTTTAGTTTCTTCCTTTGGAAGAGGTAAGGACTCTAGGTCCTGCCAGGGTCGCCATTCAAGGCTCATGTCTGAGGATCTATCTGGGGCGGGCCCAGTCTCTAGTGCTTGTGACATTGACTTCCCGTGAGAAGTTGATGCATGTATAACATTTACTGAAAACGACGACCGTCCCCATGGAGAGGACGCCGAGGGAGCTTGAGAACCCTCCTTTAGCTTTATAATCCGCCGGGTAATCAGATCCTCGGCGATGTCTTTGAAGGTGGGACAGTCATAAATGACATGTCCCATGGCACGATGATATAAGCAGTAGCCATGCCGGTGCGTCATACCGATCATCAAATCACTGTCCGATTTAGGGAGCTGTATTAATCCCTCTCTCTGGCAGATCTTAAATATCTCCAGAGTTTTGTGTTGGGGAAAGGAATACAACTTTTCTGGGGGCTCTGCAGTAGGCGAGCCTTTTGAATCTTCGGATAGCCACCCTCCGGCCCTCGGCCGTCTTCTGGGCTCCACCGTGGCTTCTGAGTTACGGGTGGAAGCTAGAGTGGCTCCTCTTGTTGAAGGTGTTAGGGACAGAGACGCCAGGCGGTCGTCCATGCGCCTTACAAGCCGCAGTAGCTCTTGCTGATCATGCTGCAGATGCCTGACTTCTCTTTTAAGTTTTCGGACAGCCTTCCGAATGGACAGATATTCGGACATTAAGAAATAGCCTCCTGCCAAGGAGGAACCTGGCGGGGCAGGGGCTGAGTCCAGACCACGTCGTGGATCCCTAGCCTGACTTTTCCCAGAGATTTTCTGAATGACATTTACCGAAAACCTCGATCCTTCGTGGATGTGAGGCTCAGGGGGATATTTCTCGGTGCTTCTCTCATTTAGAATGTGCTCAGCAGCTTGATGAAGCCTCTTTCTTACCATGCTTTCTCCTTGCGTATCGATCTCTCCCCTTTAGATGAGGGTCTCAATGCAATCTTACAGCTCTTCGCATTCTCGGGTGGGATGCGATATCACAGCATGGAACTCACAATATCTTGGATGGGCTTTCTCAACCTCAGTGTAGGTAGGAGGGGGGTCATACACCATAATGTGACCTTCCTCTAGAAGAATATCAAATATCTTCTTCGTGTTTTCCTTTGGAAAAGAGCACTGGTGGGAAGGCCTCCATCCTGGATACCACAAAGTGAGTTTTATCCCGCTAGGACCTGCTTCTTCTGCCCCCGGATCGGGGAATGTAAAGGCCGCCACTCGATAAATCTGTCGAGTCGGCCGGTGGCTAATGACATTAGCCGAACGGGTCGCTCGGTCCCAAACGTGAGGCTGAGGAGGATCAACCCGAGTCCCCTTCATGGTGATGAGCTGATTTTGTATCATTTTTTCCAGCTCATCTTTGAAGACATAACAATTGTCGATAGTGTGCCCCAGCAAACGATGATATGGACAGTAATTGGGATCATCGGTCTTGCCGGCCTCCTCTGGCTTCTTAGGCTCTGGAAGAGCTATTAACTTGTTCTTCATGCATAGATTGAAGAGTTTGCTAGTGTGCTCCTTCTTAAAAGAGTAAGGAGTCTTCATACGCTCAGCCAGCTTTGTAGTTGGCGCCCTCTTTTCAGACTTTTTGCCCGAGTCACTTGGCGATAATACCTGATCGGCTTCAGTGGTTGGAGAAAAGTCCACTGCATTTGCTTCCTTTCCCATAACAGTGCGCTCCTTGGGGAGCTTGAGCTTTGATGACGTGAAGGTGGGATTATCAGCGAAGAACATTTCAATCTCCGCGACCACAGAATTTAATTGGTCGAATCCCTTGATATTTGCCCCCAGAAGCCGTTCACTGACTTCGGGGGAGAGCCCCCTTCGGCATATAGTTATGGCATCTTCTTGTGCCGGGGGATTGTCACAGCGCATGCTGAGATCCCTCCAGCGTTTGATGAAATCTAGAGCCGTTTCCCCCCTCTTCTGCTTAAGTGAGCAAAGCTCGGCGAGGGATACCTTCCTTTCAGCCAACTGGAACCGATCAATGAATTTCTTCTGCATGTCGGCCCAGTCAGCAACAGAGTTGGGTTTTAACCTGGAGTACCATTGAAAAGCACTTCCGGTAAGAGAAGTGGCAAAATACCGGAGGAGATAAGATTCCTCAAGGGCCAGGTCGCCCATAGCAGTCATATAGTAGGCGAGATGCTCATGTGGCGAACCCTGCCCATTAAACTTTTGCAATTTAGGCGCCTTCGGGCACTCCGGAGGGAGTTTCTTGAATTGGTGATGAATAGGGTAAGGGGCACTGTATATGTCAACAGTGGCGATACCCTCGCCACGCTGGACGAATTTATCTTCAATAATCTTCTCTATCATGCGGCGTTGGGTGATCGCCTCTTCAGCTCCCATGATCTGAGAGGACTGGATATTGAGCTGGGTTCGGAGCGGCTCGGCCCCTGCCTCGGCATGGGCACTATGCGGGTGTCCAACCTGCCGAGTGGCGATGACCGGATTAGGTAGCTGTTGCTCTCGTCAAAGGTCGTGACCATGCATCGGTGTCTGAGGCCTTCTGGCGCTTGTATCCATTTGCCGCTTCATTTCTAGCATGAGATTGGTCATTTCTATGTGCCATCTCTGCATAGTTTCAAATTTGGCATCATCGGACATCGCCCGGAAGGCGGCCTTCGTCGGTGGTTCAAAGGCCAAATTGGGATAACCATCATCATGAATGCTCATAACATCATCGGCATCAGCTTCTACTCGTGGTAGGTTTTCTCCCTGATCCTGAGGAAACTCTAGGGCAACCTCTTGATGATGTTGTCCCTGGGAGGAAGTTCCCACTTGTCCACTAAGCTGAGCTTGGAGACTCCTTCTGGCAGCATTGCGAGTATTGCGGTATACCGCGTCTGCATCTGTTGCCAGATTTGGATCATTCACCCCGACGGGGTCAGTCGGATTGACAGGGTTGCCAGTTTGCTCCATATGTTGCCTACCGGAGGTGTAACAGGTGTAGATTTTCATACTCCCACCTGCTTCTGCCATCTGGACAACTCTTCGTTTCTTGGGCACATGGCCACTAGGACGTGCCCCCAATCGGTCAAAGACGGAGGTTTTCACAGGAAGAGTCTCTGTTAGTCTTTCAAAGACGGAAACCCGCTGAGTAGGTACCTGGGCACAGTTGCCTATCTTAGCTCGGGTAGATCCAGAGCTTTGGGATGTGAAGTTGGGCTTGCGATAAGCCCCCTTCCTCTTCCGCCCTTGCGTAGCGCCGGACGATGCCATGTCGGCTTGGGGCTAGATCCGCGCCGGCTTGGTGGCCCTGGCCTGCTTAATTGCTGGGGCCTCCTGCTTGGTAACCCAAATTTGTTTGACCTTGCGGGGACGCCGCTCAGAGGCCTTATTGCTATCATTGGATTTGATTTTCTTTTTAAAATCCAGTCCATCCTCTCGCATTTTATGTAAAAGCGAGAAGCGGTTAGAAGTGGATATATTGGGGACACATCGGTCCCGTGGAACCCTCGGTTCGGTGCCGTCGAGCCGAACACGTAGATCTCCGACGAGTATGGACTTGCCAGATCTTGAGGTCTTGGCTGCTGGCCTCCTATTCTGACGGCGGCGATGTTGCCCCCATTTGGTAGGGACGACACCGGCAGTGAGCGTGTTCACAGAGAACACGTGAGCTTGGACCGGACGGAGCTTGCTGCCCCCAGCAACAGCAGATAGGGCCGAAGAAGGCATCTCCGGCTGAGTGGCAGGGATGACCCCGAGGAAGAAGGGGGAACCCACAACTGCCGGGAAATCCCCAAACGCAATGGGGACAGTAAGGTAGCCATGGCTGGCATGGCTGGCGATGGGGAGCGGGCCGTAGGTAACTGCCGCCATTACCAGAATTTCCTTTGCTTTTGAACTGCTTCCTGCTTCCTCCTGCTCAATAGAGAAGAAGAGTTAGGGTCTTTGTAAGGGTATTGAAAGAACTCTAACAGTAAAATGAAGGGCGGGAAGAGTCCCACCGAGCGTGCCAGTCTGTTTACACGCGGAAAAAAATATAAATGTATAATTCCAATTTATCGGAAGGAAATAACATGCATATTTGTTTTGGCTTTTTAAATGCTTGCATGTTATAATTTCCACGCGCGTGTTTTATCAGACGATTTCAGAGTTCGTATATTGGACTCTTCCCCACCGAATGGAATCGGTGTTAATTTACATCGGACAAGTCCGAATACCCTTGATTAAAACTGCTAAACGTTCCTTTCTTGCCCTCATAATATTGACTCTTTTTACCGCAATATTAGTTCGAGAGAAAACATTTCCTTTTGCCCTAAGATAGGGCATCATTGCAATTTTCCCTCCATGCGAGGGTTTATTTGTAATATTTCCTTCATGGAACGGTTTTAATGCAATTTTCCTTCAAAGCCGGATTTTTATGTAATGTGCCTTTCAACATTTGTTCCTTCTGAAATTTCATTCATTTTTGCTCATATCTTGGATATTTGCACATTTTATGAGCTTTGAGGGTATATTTGCAATCTTCAATTTCTTCATGAACTAGACATGTTGTTCGCCAACTTTGGACACATTTGGAATCATAGGAACTTTTTCTATAGACTTTCTGATTTCCAAAACTCTTGCATAACTCCTTGGGGCATTTATGTGATTTCTCAAGACATAGGGGTCAATTTATAATTTTACACGTTGAAACCTTCCATAGAGTCTTGGACATGAAAATTTTCTAACATGCTCCTTTTAATCAATCAACATAGCTGAATGTAGTAGCATTTGAATCCACTTGAACTTATTTGAACCCATTTGTACATAACATGCTTGCTGGAGGGTATTCAAGTAAACTCTCCTTAAGTAAATCCTCCACCTAAAACAGGTTTTTCTCTTAACAAAAGAAACCCAAGAAGGAGGCTTGCAACCTGCTGTTTCTTCTCTTCTCGTAGATGTGCCTTTGCTTCTTGCTGTTTGTTCTTTCTTCTCGTGGGTTGCTCTCTCTTTTTTGCTGCTGTCCCCTTGGCTCCTAGTGGGGGCTTTTTATATTGGCTTGGAGAAAGGGCGGAGGGGCTTCCTCTTCTTCTCCTCCGGTGGAATTTGAAAAGGTAAGTCCTTCATCTTCTCCTCCCTGCCTTTTCATATGGTGTAACTGCAGCATTTATTTTCCTTCCTTCTTTTCTTTTCTCTTTCTTTTCTCTTTTTTTTTTTTGGTAACCGCAGGGCCATGGGCGGAGAGGACCCCTCCGGCCTGTTAGCAGGGCGGAGGCTCCCTCCGGCCTGCCAGCAAGGCAGAGGCCCCTCCGGCCTGCTAGCAGGGCGGAGGGAGGCCCTCCGGCCTGCTTGGCAGGGCGGAGGCTCCTCCGGCCTACTTGGCAGGGCGGAGGGAGTCCCTCCGGCCTGCTAGCAGGGCGGAGGCCTCTCCGGCCTGCGTGGCAGGGCAGAGAGGGTCCCTCCGGGTCCCTTTCTACTATAAAAATAGCCACCGTACTACTTAAAAAAATCCCACTTCACTTCTTTGGCTTTTGGGCTTGTACGGAGGATCTTCATCTTGTCTTTTTCTTGTGAAACCACGTGTGGGTGTTGACATTTGTGACTTCTTCCATACACACATATATATATGTGCATATTTCCCATGCATTTAATCTTACTCCATTCTTGAAGAATAATCGGAAATTATCCTTCCTCGAAACTTTGTGAATCCTATATGCACCTTTCTTCTTCAAGATAATTTCTGAATTTCCGAACTTTGTGGAAATATTTTATGGGGTCAACAGCAGCAATGCATTGACTTTCATTGCAGTTAGGGTGCTCAGTCAAACAACATCGGCAAGCCAATGTGAAAGAAATTGGAGCATGTTCAGCCTTATACACTCGAAGGTTCGCAATCGACTAAAAGCTGAACGGTTAGAGAAATTAGTGTACTGCCACTACAATATGAGGTTGAGACAACAGCTGCGAGTCAAACGCGTCGCCGAGGATGCCGCCGTAGAAATTGATGTGGATGCCTTATTTGATGATGAGAATCCGTTGCAGTCTTGGGTGGAGACACGAGAGCAGGTTGATGAGCCTGTTTTTGATGATGATGATAGAAGATGGGCAGAGGACATACTAGATGAAGATGAGCCAAGAAATCCCGAATTCAGAAGAAAATCAAAGAGGGCCAGAGATACTCATGTGCACATGTCTAGGGTTGTCGAGGACACTGAGGAGCAGCATGATTTTCAGCCAGCTAGACACTCCGACTCAGATAGCAGGCCAGTCACTCCTATAATGGGCAAGACACCTACATCCTTAAGAAGAAGTACATCAGTGCATGGACAAACTGAGAGAACAAATGTTGCTGCTCGAGAGGACCTGGCAATTGAGCAGTTGAAGCAGATTTATTTGAGGCACACGCCAAGGGGAATAGGATTCATGTCAAGGGTGTAAGAAGAAAGCACACCGGCACAGGAAAAAGCATCCCCAAAGGCCAAAAGGCGACTGGAGGCTGCAGGTTTCGTGATCCTTTGATTTTTTGTTTTTAAAAGTAACTTAAATTCTTATTATCAGTTTGAATCAGAAAAGATTTTGGTAGGAGATAAATTCTACATTTTCGTATGTGCCAGGTGCTACTACTGGCGGTGGGGATGCTGGTGGTCCTTCCTCCTTCCACGTAGACACAAGCAGAGGATACAGTCAGGGTGAGGGAGAACATGAGTCACATACTCAATATGGGCATCCATCAGGTTATGGAGGTGGCCAACAGGAGGCAGCGATTTATGGGTCGTGGGGTTATGAACCATCATTCCAGTTCCATCCACATCCGACCAGTTCCTCTTCTCTTCCTAAAGATTCTTATGCTGATACTGGATTCGGCTCAAGCCAACCAAACACTCCAAGAGGGATCCAAAGAGGGATGCAAGACTTGGCTACCTCATTGTTCGGTTATAGTGAATATAGACCATACATGCATCCATCTTATGGGTATGAACATGAAAAGCTAGACGATGAGGGAGAAGGTTCTAGTTATTACCCATATTAGTGCCTCTTCATTTAAGTAAAGATCATTTAATTTCCGTAACATTTACTGTGCCTAATTAGGTTTATTGTATATGCTTGAACCTACTTTATGCTTAGTATGTACTCAAGAATATTAGTTTAACATGTTCAATGTTTCAATTTCAATGTCTACTTCATGTTTATTGCACTTAATCTAACTTCTTTACAATCAAATGCATGTCTAATGAATTTTCTGATTTTTATGTGATTATTCATATTTTTTGAATTATTTCTGATTTTTTAGACTTATTTTGATTTTTTGAAGCTTTTCAATGGGTTTCGGCCGGTTTCGGCCGAAACCGGACGGTATCGGTATCGGACTCGGCCGAAACCGAGTCCGAAATCGATACCGCCATCCTTGCTTTCCCTTAGCCATTAGCCTCTATCGCCTCCTCCTTTCTCTCTTCTTCATCCTCTCTTCTTCTTCCTCCTTCCAACACTATCCATCCCCCTCTCTTCTCCTCATAGTAGGATAGCTTCTCTCTATCGTCATTCTCTCCTCTTCCTCCCTCTTGTCAAGTTCTTCCAAGGGCAGCAAAGAAGAAGGGGCGGCTTCCTCTACTCCGACGTGAGCAGCAAACACACAGGTTGCAAAGAGACGGTGCGTGATCCAAGGCTCAAGGATAAGGGCACCATCACCCTCACCACGGCTGTTTCATTCACTTCTAGTTTTGTTTAATTGTCTCGTTTAGAGTTTGTTGCTTTTGGGTTGTAATTTTCCTTTTGCACATTCATCTTGTAAACCTTTCTCTTTAGCAATAGAAATAGTGTTGATTTGATCTTAATCTTAGTCTCCCACCTCCCTCTTTCTTCTTTCTTTTGCTCATGGCGTGTTGTGTTGATTTGCAAAAAAGAAGTTTAAGCGCTAGCAATAGGTGTTTTCAAATTAAATAGATAGGTTTGTTTTATGCTTTTTTTTTAACTTCCAAACTTCAAAAACAATCACTAAAGCTTTTTGGATCTAAAAGAAACTCAAGATTTTCAACTCTAAAATTCTCAACCTCTATGTGGATTTGACCCGATCTTGCCATTATTCTACACCCTTTTATTTGTACAGGTCAAAATTTAAGATTGTGTAGTGCATGTGTAGTAACGATGTACGCTTCCGCATTATCACCTCCCAAACCAGATAAAGCCCCAAAGGGGACTTCCGGACTGGATAAAGCCCCCAAGGGGGCCTTCAGGACCGGATAAAGCCCCAAAGGGGGCCTTCTAGACCGGATAAAGCCCCCAAAGGGACCTCCCGGACCAGATAAAACCCCTAAAGGGCCTATCCAGACCTGGGACTCCCTCTCGAGACTTTATTCGGACCCGGGGGTCCCCCTTGGGGACTATTCGGACCCAGGGGACCTCCCGCAATTTATCCAGGGCCAGTAGGCCCCACCGAGAACCTATCCAATCCCGGATGGACCTCATGGGGTGTACCCCCCTGGGCCCCAGCGGGAGAGAGAGAGACACAGAATTTGAAGAAACAATCTCGGAGTTTTTGAAGATTTGTGCTTGGAAGACTCGGAGCGAGGGTATGTTGCATACATATCACCCTCCCACCCCCCGTTTGCACATGTCCCTGTGTGTTTGTTAATGTAACTATCTTGTAATTTTATGGAGGGAAATAATGTAATTTTCTGAAATAATCGGAAATTGCGTAAACACTCCTAATTTTACAAGAAAGTCCCTGAAATCTCAGGGAATTGTGTACAAGTCCTGTATATTTGTACAAAAGTCTTGTAAAGTTCAAAAATTGTCGAAAAAGCCTTATAATTGCAAATGTTGTAGAAATGACTTGTACTTTTCTAAAAAGTTCATGGAAAATGCCCACAGTTTACAAAAATACCCTGGATCAATAGAAATTGCATAAGTGTCCTATCGAAAGTCTATTCCATTACGGATGTGTCTTTATTCAATGGAGACACATGTGAATTCAACTCCTGGTTTAATCAAATGATGACGAAGTTTAAAATCAACTCAATGATGCCGATCAGAGGATTGATTGAAGATAAACTTCGAGTTTACCCTAATCTGACAATTGGATCGAGGATCAAAGTCAAAAGCTGCCATGTAACGGCAACCAAACCCTAGCCAACACTAAATCGCAATTAAACCTTGCCAAAAGGTCAAATTGCAAATAAAGCCTGAACCTTTCAAAAATCACCTAAACACCCCCTATTTAGTCCAGAAGTTACAAAAATGCCCTGGCCTATCCTAAAATTACATACATATCCTTGCCTTATCCAGAACTTACCTAAGTGCTCCTAGCTTGTTTAAAAATCCCAAACAAACTCAGACAGGCTTAGAAATAATCTTGGCCTTCCTAGAAGTTGCATAAATCCCATGCCTCTAAAAGGATGCTTGGCGGCTATTGCGAGTGTGTCTAAGTGTCATAACTAATACCGTAAAGGTCAACGATTTTCTTTGGCAGTCAATCAAGGGTATTCGTACTTTATGTCAATATAAATAAGCATCGATTGCGTTCGGTGGAGAATTGTCCAGTACCCAAATCCTGAATCGTCTGATAAACTTAAATTCACGGAATTAATGATATACATGTTATCTAAATAACTTTCAAATGTACATTCTTGTTCAATAAATGAACTTCCTATAAATTTTCTCAATTAATTCTGCATGTTACACCCACCTCCAAGGTGACCAAACACCTTATTGGGCCGCGAAGTGACCGCCCAAGGTGTGGCTTTGGCGGTCTAGGCAGCCGTCGTAGCGCCCGGTCCGCTGACCCAACTGAACTGGAAATTGGATCTGGTTAGTTCTGGATCCAGCCATAAACCCACAGCCTCGATCCCCCATTCCTCCACCCCCCGATACCCCCTACCTCTGCCTCTAGGGTTTTAAGGGAGAGATTACAGCCGAGGGCCACTGCTGTCGCCGCCACTGTCACCGCCATCCACAGGCGCCGGCGCACTGTCCACAGCTGCGGTCGAGGTCATCCGCAACGGCTGTCGCCGTCGTCTGTAGCCCCCTTCGCTGCCAACGACCGTTGTCTCCCATCGCCGAAGTTCTCTCTCTCTCTCATCCATGCAGTTGCCACCGATGACCGCCAGCTCCAACCGTCGAGGTCCCTCTCTCTCTCTCATTCACTCACTGTACACAGACGCATACAGCCCACCGCCCCTCCTCTCTCTCTCTCTCTTCCCCTCTCTCTCTCTCCCCTGCAAGGATGGCAATATCGGTTTCAGTATCGGTTTCACCCAAGACCGAAGCCGAAACGTACCGGTTTCGATTTCGGCCGAAACCAGTTCAAAACATTCAAAAAGGCAAAAATTACAGTGAGCAGGTCCGGTTTCGGTCGGTTTCGGTCTGAAACCATTATTTATTTCGGTATGGGCCGAAACCGATACATTTCGACCAAAACGTATATTGCCATCTATGCTCCCCTGCCCCCCTCTCTCTATGTCTCAACAGTGAGACAGAGTCCCACGGCTCCAGCCCCCTTTCTATCTCTCTCCCATGCCCCCTTCTCTCTCTCTCTCTCTCTCTATGTCTCACATTGCGACAGCTCTCCCGCTCCCCCTTCTTTCTCTCTCTCGGTCTCTCCCCTACCCCCTTGTCTCTCTTCCCCCCTCTCTCTCTCTGCCTCACAGTGCTGCCCCTTCTATCTCTCTCTCTCTCTCTGTGTCACGGTGTGACAGAGCCCCGCCCCCCTTCTATCTCTCTATCTCTCTGTGTCACGGTGAGACAGAGCCCCAGCCCCCCTTCAATCTCTCTCTCTCTCTCCCGCCAGCCCCCTTCCATCCCTCTCTCTTGTGAACTTGCCACCTAGGCACCACCTAAGCGGCCACCTAAATGCTTAGGCACCCGGGGGACCCAAGCTTGCCTCGGATCACCTTGTCTCCTTGACAACTATGCACCTTAGTCGATTTGTTACAAAACAAATGAAAACCAATAAACATCTGAAGAATAAATAAAAACACAAGCACTTATAATAAACTATTAATCATATTGGAATTTATAATCAACAGAATCTCCAACAATATAAATAAACAAATAATAAACATAGGAATAGACATTGTCTCACCTATCCTGCATTGCTCTGGATGCCCTTAACTGGTTGCTACGAACAAGCAAATGTACATGCCGAGCATATTTTGTCAGATACAGAGCTTCTTCTGTGGCTGTATCACCTCCCCCAACGACAGCTAGAACTTGCCCCTTAAACAGTGGTGATGCCCCATCACATATTGCACAAGCACTTATACCTCTACTCCAAAATTCATCCTCGCGAGGTAGTCTGAGCCTTTTTGCTGTAGCTCCTGTGGCGAAAATAAGACTATGGCACTTCACCTATATATGCCAATATAACAAACATAAAAATTAACAAGGCCACCTATATATGCATATCAAACAAATATAAAAATTGTAAGTTCAGACTTACAACAAGAAAGGAAAAACAAAACGAAACAAAATAGTAGATATCTAAGAAAGTAGTTCATTATGCTATGCCAACATACAGAGAATTCTACAGTAAGTTAGTTGGAGTCCACTAAATGATGGACATCGAAAATAGATCCAAATATTTCAACTGTTGAATCCCTGGCCCCTATCAGGATGGGTTAAAAGCAGACGATCCAGCCTCCAGATAAGTTGTATGGTACGGGAACTTTATGACTTTATTTTGGAAACCACTGTTAGCCTTGGGAAGGTCTTGAGCAGGGATGCATGCCCCTTCCTTAAGCAGGGCACTGCAGCATCTAAAGAATATAAGCAAAATATCAAAATCAATTGCATTATGTGATCCCTCTACCTTTCTTTAGATTAATCTTCTAGAAATTAGGAAATATTTGAAGAATCATTTTTCGCTGACAAGTACCATAAAATAATGTTTAAGAGGGAACAAGTACTGTAGGAGCATGGACAGGCAGACATGACATGGATCGTGCAATATTACGATGCAGTTAAGTTAATGGATAATTGCATCCTATTTTTTATGATTTTTCAAATATTAACTCATGCAAGAGTCTGAAAAGAATAATGGCAGCTAAAAAGCTAGCTGGTTATAGGATGGTGAAACTTTTGAGGGAACTGGACCAATGTTAAGAAGCAGTAAAAACTTTGATCAAACTTAAATGTAAATGTCAAGCATAGAGGCACTTGATTGAAGAATGATGAAAAGCGACGAACTCCATCAACAAATAATGCTCATTTTCCTATCACGTGACTCACTAAATGACAAAACTGGAGGTCAAACTAAGAATGAAGCCTAACATCTTCAAGTTAAAAAATATATATATATCCCACATATCAATCTAGTTAAAACTTTCCACCACACCCCCAGCAGACCTAAATTCCTACTCCAATATCAGTGGATCACAGTGGCACAAAAATGTGATGCTCACACCATCAACATCATTCATTAATGCTACAATACCACCATAAAAGTCATAGAACTCATTCTATCATTGAAGACTAGGTCAACTAAACTATTTTGTTTGCCTATGAATAAAACCTACTCTATCAAATCTAAGAGAAATGACTTTGTAACTAAACTTGATACATGCCAACTCCTTTTAAGCTTCTTCACCAACAAAGTAAGGGTGACATCTTACGACAGAAGAAAATGGCATAGCATCTTGCACATCCATGGTGTATCATGATCATACAGGAATGGAAAGCACGATCCACAGGAACATAAAATGTGCCCCGTGACAGCATATATAACATTATTGTCATCTTCATCATCTTGGTTTCTTACACACGACACAGAAAATATGCATATATAATTGTCTTGAACCATTTGCATGAGGCATCATCTTATAACTCTAGCATGCAACATGAAGCATACACGTAATGCTAAAAAAGCATAACATCAAAATCGAGTATAATCTAGAATGAAAACTCCCCTTTGCAAACAAAATAGCACCATCATTATCATGGCTAAAACCATGATATATATATATATAAATGATCATCGGATAGCTCACCCAAATGAGTCAAACCTCATGCGGAACATGAATCATGGGACACAGGTTATTAGCATAAAGTACAGGATCACCATAATCTCATATGCCAATGCGAATATTAGCATCCTTATTCATAGAGTCTAGCATTCTATCATTCTTAATTAACATTAACTTAGGACAATAACATGCATCCAACCATGTTATGAAGGAGTTCTACTTCACCCTCACACTCACACATGGAATTGTTTGGATCTTAGTTTGGTGCCAGAACCAGCAAGTACCAAACACTGGCACCATCCCTGATGAGATTTGCTCCAATATGCACAGTTTTTCTTATCACCTATCCTCCGAAGATGTGAGAAGCTGAACAGATTTTGTTTTCATTTTGGGAGGGTGGGGACATGGGTATCTTGGAGAGATCCTAAAGGGACCTCAACAGATGGCAAACCATGGATTAATGCAGAAGGATTAGAGACCGTTCTAGACATATCAAACTGAAAACAAGAGTCTATGCTACTTTATGTGAGATTGGGTGAATTCCTCATGGCATGCTACCCATGTCAACTTTCTCATTCTTGCTTCCAGAGGATCAATGACTCCTAGAGTAACACTCTGAATTCTAATATGACCAAAATAACTATCAAGACCAACTCTATGTGATCAGTCAATGTCTCCAGATTATACCATATGGTACAAATCTCATATTGAGCTGTTTTTTAGTTCATAAGAAAGCCCTCAAAGACTCCTCCAATTTTTATGTTTACATTTTTCATAATTGAGTGATTTTATTGCTCGAAATTAAAACTATACGAAGCTACAGTAAAGCTAGGAACCACCATTGCGAGGAAGATATAGTTTGAAATTTTGCAAGGATGGGTTTTACCATTTTGAAGTATTATTGGTCCAGATGAAAACTCATAAAAAAACATAAACGAAGTAAAAAATAAACAAAATTAAAACGAAATCAATAAAGATCAATTATGTCAAAGTGCATGATATATTGCACAAATAAAATCCTGAAGCACCTCAAATTTTGACCAAAACAGAAAGTCATTGTTCATGCATTTTGCTTTCCCAAATGAATAAGAGTTGAGGAGATATGGAATAGCTTAATAGTTAAAATAACTCACGATTAGGTGGACATCTTAAAGTTTGAGACAGACCCACAGTTTAAGATTAAGCCGAGCCATTTCAAGAGCTACGGCCATTTTAAAGGATTGCTTGCAGCCGCGTTTCCTTAAAGTTAACAATATTCTTGCCATCTTTTTAGACATTTAAAATTTATACTTTATTCTTCATGACAAGTTTAGATCACTTAAAAATGGGCTACTCTTGCTTGTCTGATCAGATACACTCCCACCTAATGTGTATGATCATGATTGTGACGTTAAATTTGCTTCCTTGACGGACCACTAAACTAAATTAGGTCAGCATCTTTAAGAAGGAACAGAACTATGGATGCAAATTTCTCTCTCTCTCCCCTCCCCCCACTATGCTTGTGAAGAATCTACGGCAGCAATGCAAGCCCTTATATAGACATAGGGACCAGATCTATGAGAAAATCTCATTTGGTTACATTCGAAGTAGAACTGCCAGTGATGTCACTCTTCCCTAACCCAACTTTTGGTGTGAAGAGTTGTGTGGGTGTGTGTGGGTGTGTGTGCGTGTGTGTGGGTGTGCGTGAGTGAGAGAGAGAGAGAAGATAAAGAAAAGAATTGTTGATTCTTGGATGGAATCATCATGCAACAATGTAGTAGTATGGGAGCATATTCTTCACATTTAAGAAGTTTTTATGTTAATAATTCTAACAGGGTATTCACATCAAAAAATCCCATTTCTAAGTTTTTCACCACCATTTTTTATGTTCTTCCAAGAAAGTGCAATTCACTACAGAAAAAATTATAAGCTATACCTCACGTTCACTGCTTCGAATGGTAAAAGGTCTGTTCTTCACATCAATATATTCCACATCCTCTTGAAAAAGCTCTGCACCCCAGCGTTCAGCTTGCCGCCGCATCCTAACACATCAGATAATAGGATAGTTGTCAGCAAATACAGATTCTCATGAATGAAATAGTTAAGAAAACACAGAAATGAAAAGTGGCTTGCCTCTAACCCAAAAGGGCCAGCAACATAGTTACCTGCATTGAGGGCAGAAAACCTAAAAAAGATGAAATTACTAGTTTACCTGTCCATCAGATCAGGACCAGTTATACCATCTGGAAACCCTGGAAAATTCTCAACTTCAGTGGTGGTCATTAACTGCCCTCCTGGGACACCACCCACTTGATACCCTTCAAATACTAGAGGCTTCAAGTTTGCACGGGCTGCATAAATTGCAGCCGTATAGCCAGCAGGACCAGAGCCTATAATCACCAGATTTTCAACACCCCCAGCAGGACCTGCAAAGAAATAACCCTCACCCTCGGATCACTATCTCTATGGATAAAGTCAGGAATAAAGAGAACTTGCATACAGTGAGGGCAAATTCAAGTTTGCTTGAAAGTGAAGGCAAATTCAAGATTAAATCCCAAAATACAGACACAAAGTACCAGAACTCGTAACCAGGATAAATAAGCACATGGGCTTATGGAGCCAAGGATGCTGATGCAAAATGAACAGGGTCATGCTGAGTAAGAAATTAATGGATGGGTAAGATTGTTGATAGCTATAAAACAGAAAAATTCTGGAAGATGGAAGCTACCTTACGAGTTCCATTCATAAGCCACTTCTTGCCAGGAATAACAGGAAATGGAAGATGGAATCTATGTAACCACTACTACCTACAAACAGCCCCCACCCCTAGGGAGTTCAACCCTATGTCCTGGAGAAGAATCTTGAAACATAGCAACTCTGTCACTACATGAGCCACATCTGTTTTGTTCAGCCTCAGCACTTGACCTAGCAAACAATCTGTTTCTCGCTCTGTCAGGTCACTAGATTTCTTCCGATGAAGGTACAGTACCCTGTGGTAGATCTCCCATCATACCAAGAACCAGCCAAATCTGTGTCAGCATAACCTTCAACCAACAGGTTATCTGCTTTAACCTGGGAAGAAACAAGTGGAATTGTAGTTTCAGGTCTTGAACTTTAAGGTCCTGAACCTTCCTGATAGTGATCCACTGGAGGCCCTTTTTGCACCTGGAGTATGTAATAACTTGCTTGTCATTCTGCCCTTCTTATCGCCAACCTGCTCCTCAAGTCCTCGTAGGTGGAGGCATCAGTGGCAAGTCTAGATCTAGGATTTTCATCAAGAGAATTTGAGACAGCAACAATAGGATGTCATTTGGCTCATTTGGAGGTTGACCTTGAAGATTCTCACATGTCAAGGTAACCTCACTCTAGGGGAGAGAGATGGGACGGAACTAAGACTCTTAACTGAAAGAATGTAACATCCTTGACAACACACTTCTTTCCTATCTTGGGAATTGGGATCATAATATTTATAGCCCTATTAACGGGATAATTACCCAAAGAGATGTGTAATTGCTTAGGGATCAATTTCTAAAGATATAGGGCATAGCCAATGAATGAAGCTGAGGCAACCAAACACCTTAGGAGCAATAGAAGATAAAGGAAGATAAGGAAACAAGGGCATGATGGGGGATCCATTCCTAAGGCCCGTGCAGCATCCTGTTAATGATATAGAATGCTGTCAACATAGTTTCAGCCCAGGATTTTTGAGTGGTACATGATGGAAGAGAAGTGCTCAAGACATTTAGATTACTCACAATGTACTCTCTAGGATTATCAGATTGGAGCACCTTGACTTGTCTTCCAAATTTATTTTGGATCCTTCTGAAAACTTGAATGACTCTTGGATCTTCTTCCCTGGGTTTCATGAGATATATCCAAGTACAATGGAGAAATTATCACTGAAGTTGATAATATTATTTCTAACCATCCAGTGACGGTGAAGGCTCCAACATACCAAAATGAATGGGGCATGTGAAGGCACCCATGGACTCTGATATCATGAAGATAATGCATGCTGAGGGGCAGAGACAGAAAAAAGAGGGAGCAAACGGAAAAAGGAAACATGAGAAGAGCACAAGGACTCCTCAAACAACTGCCACCCCTGTGAATGTCTTATTTTTATTAGGCTTTTGTTCTGATAATATTACAAGAACCAAAATTCCCTCAGACTTGAAGGACCAAGCAAATGCATCTTCAAGATAATAACATAAAGGACCATCTTACCCACCTCACTAAACTATAAACGTAAATGTCAAAACACCTCCGTTAAACTACAATTTTCTACACTAGAAAGTATAAGTTTTTTTTATCAAAAGAGGATCTCAAAGAAAAAGGCCAAAAGGTAAATTTGACTTTGTTCATTTAGAGAAATCAAGAAAAGCCAGAAGAATGCTCCAAAATTATATTTGTGACAATAAGCCAACAAAATTTACAGCTTCCAGCTATGAGCTTCCCATGGAAGCACGTGCAAACCTAACAATGGATTTATCAGGAATTCCCACACTTAGATTGGAATTCTTCTTCCTTCTGGGGAGTTAGGAACATAGGATATCTTCACATTTTTAAACTATAGCCCTTGGGGGTAAGGCAAGATATCTGCAGTCTGCATAAGTAATTTATTCAGCTCAAATGGTTAAACACTAAGGGACTGCTTGTGGTCCTACTAAAATTTCAGGCCAAAAGAATCCCAGAAGAATGTGTTTGATCATGGAAAAAAATGTATGACTGAAAATAAATTGTTGCTACTCGCTGGCAGTCTCCTAAACATAAGGCATAAAAAATTTTGTTGCCTATGTAGAGTGTTTATAACTGCTTGTTGCATTTCTTGAGAGACCAAAATTGCCCTGCATTCTGGATAGGTTCAAGGATGTGACGGGAAAATCAACCTTATTTTAACCCTCCTACCTCAATCACTCACAATATCTACTGAAAACAGCACCAGGTCTACATGAACTGTAGCATATAAAACTTTTGCTTATTCCCTGCAACATTTTGCTACCCAAGCAGACTGAAGAGCTTTATGAGTTAAGTAAGCTGGCATGGAATCACAGGACAACTAAAACTTCCCTTATCAAGTGAATTATGCGACGACACAGTTATGGAAGCAGATTGCTAAGCCAACTTAGAATCCACCACAAAGGGCATTTTTGGGGCAAAATTTTTAGTTGGAAGCTCCCTTTGGCTCCTACATTCAACGTGAAAATTATTGAATCACAGCTCATCTAACCAATTTTGGACAGCTGGACTAGTCAATCCGTCCTCCGAACAACCCCATTTTTTTCTACAATATAGGATGCTTCAATTTGGACCTTTCGGACAAAAGCCAAAAAACCACGTAAATGGCTTCCAAGATCTCAATTCCTCTCCTCAAAATAACAGGGCTGAGACCTAAGGAAGCCCCAAAAGAGATCCGTCTTGGAAGCTGCATCAAACACGAAGTCTCTACCGACGAAAACAAATGGCGCAGGCTACCTTGAGGTATCAATAAACTATTGTCTCATTTTCCACTTGACCTCTGCTGGTAAAACATAAGCCAGAGATACTCTAAGCTGCTAGGTATATCGTCATCGTCATGGCTTCTAAGGAAACATAAAGAAAGCTTGAACCATGATCTAGAAGCAGACGAGCAGCACCATCAACAAAAACCAAGTTTTCATTAGCCTATATTACCTCAAAACGAAACATGGCCTCACAAGAAGAAAAGGAACAAGAACAAGAAGAAAGGAAGCAAAGGGGTGAGAAGACCGGCAATGCCGGGGAGTACAGGCCACGGAGGCTCTGATGATGTACCTGAAGCGGGAGCGGAGGAGGAGCTGGGGGTGTCCTCGGCAGTGGAAGCCGGCAGGGCGGAGCAGCAGACCCGGCAAGAAGGAGGGGACGGGGAAGGCGGGCAGGCCTGCCGTCGAGCTGTACTGCTGGCGACGGCGGCGGCCGGCCAGCTGCATCGGAAGGGGTGGCGACGATGGCGGCGGTCCGACAGGAAGGGGTGGGCGGGTGACGCCACGGAGACCGAAGCCATTCGCTCCAGTACTCCTATCCGCACGGCCATTTGTCTGCGACCATACACCAGAAGTAGCCAGCCGGCCAGTTTTTAAAACCACATGGAAGGAGAAAAAAAAAGATATTTTATAAAAATCACCCCAACCATCTCTGATTTACTGTTGTAGTGTCGAGAAAATATTTTTTATAAATTTATTGTTTTAAATTATAATAAACTAATTAACTATTTATCTCGATCTTTCTAAACGAGATTACAGATTTAACTTAATTTAAGTCTTCATAAATTTTAAAAAAAATTACGTAAAACTTATTGTTAAATAAGAATTTATAAAAAAATCATTCCTTAAAATATATTAACAAATATATCAACGTGTGAAATTAAATTATGTAAAAATATTATTTTTATTTATAGACATATCACTTCTTTTTATCAAAAAATTTAAAAAAATCATATTTAAATGACATTTATGTAATATTTAAATTAACGTAATGATATGCTTGTTAATGTAGTTTCAATAATAATTTTTTTACAAAATCACCTCTAACAATAGTTTTCATACAAAAAAATTAAAATTTAAATTAGAATCAATTAAATATATGAGATATAATTAAATAAATTTAACATGTTCTAAGTAACCAAATGGTAAGTGTTAGACGATACTTTGTCTAATCAAACTCGACATACATAATATTCCATATAACGAGAAAAATGATAATAAATAGAGTTAGATGATATATCGTCTAAGTCCTTAAAATAGATTAAGAGTTATACGATATATTGTCTAAGTGAAAAAAAAAGATTACATGATACATTGTTTAAATGAAAAAAGATAGACAATGCAAAAACTGATATATAATTTTACATATAAGAGAAAATGACAAAAACTGATAATATACTATATATCGCCCATTTGAAAAAGAGTTATACGATACCTCGCTTAACTCGTGATATACAATAAGTTAGACGACACTTCGTCTAAAAGAAAAATAACAAAAACTCAAGATAGACAATCCATCATCTAACTGAAGAAGAATTAGACGATATTTCATCATAGAGGAAAATTATAATAAACCATGAATAGATTATACTGAAGATGCGTTAGACGAAACTTTATCTAGCTGATGATATATAACGAGTTAGACGGTATTTCATCTAAGTGGAAAATGACAAAAGTTGAGATAAACATAACATCTTCTAAACTATCAAGTTAAAATCAGTAAACACATAGAACTAAGTATAGGAGAAGTATTAGACGATATTCGTCTAAGTGGAAAAGTGACAAAAATTAAGAATATACAAATCTTCATCTAATATAAAGGGGAAGCATTAGATGATATTTCGTCTAAGTGAAAAAATGGGAAAATTAAAAATAGACGATACTTCGTTTAATACAAAAAGTGAAATAGAATGGTTAGAATAATATGTAGATAATACTTCATCTACTTTTATTAAACTACAAAGTATCGTCGCCTTAATATCTTCCATTCAAATAATATGATATATATATTATATTTTTGACTTGGTCAAAAGTATATCTATGTTGACCGCGTTAAACGACAAACTATACATTAAAGTGTCTACGTAACACTTAACTCTACAGCACCACGTACGTAAACTATATACACGTTATTTAAAATTATACTAATATTTTTTTTGATAAAATCACATACACCGATGATATCTGAAAAACGGCGTTGAATAGTCAGCTCAACAGTATATCTACATTAAATGCATGGTATCTATTTAGATACTATTTCATTTCTAAGAACGTATAAAACACATCTTATATATTATTGTGCACCATCTAATATCATAAAATATATTTTTATGTGCAAACTTGACATTACTTTTTACATATTTTACTCATTTGCATTTGCAATTTGAATTTGCCCACCTTATTTGATGACTCTGCACAGGGGAAATATTTTTAGCATTGTTGCAGGTTGCACAAATGAAGAAAGAGGACAAATAGACGTACCTTTGATATTAGAAGATCTGATTCACCTATTATCTCGGGAGCAACGTGTGCTCACTCACGAAATAGGTGGAAGCATAGCAGCCAAGCTGATCTACCAAAGCTTGTTACTGAGATTTGAACGTTGGGAGGATGATGTGTCTAATAAATATAATGAAACCTAGAGCTATAAATAGCTTGGACTTGCAAAGGCGGAAAGAGATATAGAAATGAGAAAAACATAAGTAAAACAACAGATAACATTCAATGCGTATTTCTTGCATTCAAAGCGATCGCATAACTTTATTTCCTACGCACTCACATCAAGGGAGAATTTCATCGTGCTGAAAGCTTCTTTTTCAAAGTCTTTCATCCTATGAAATAATAAAGACGAGGATATTGTTCTTTAACGATATTCTATTCTTTTATTCCTCTATCTATGAGTATATTTATTTATTTTGTATTCTACAAATCCACTATCTAATCATCTAGGAACATAACTGTGGAACTTTTTGTATCTGACAGTAAGAGGAGCTTTTGTTGCTTTGGGATAACCAACAATGAGTATGTTAAGTTGGTATGTTGATACCATGAAAATCAGCTGGGTGATTAACTCTTGAAAAAGTAGCAATTAAGTTATTTACTATGCTTGATTGGTTTGACGAGATCTGAGCAAAATTAACTTAGCTTATGTTTCGTGAAAATTTAATGAAAAAGGATCTGCCGATCTGTTAAGATCAGTTGGGGAGTCGGCCCTAAAAGATAACATATGTAATTTTTGGTAAAATATTAGTGAAAATCTCGGACAAATTATAGGGGGCTTGACATGTAGGGAAGTTAAGGAACTCACTAAATAAATATAAAAAATACCGTGTTCTTGTGATTATTTTTTTATAATTTTATTTTTATTATATCTTAATATTTAATTTTAATATATTATTATTTTAAATAATATATCTATTCACCTCCGTCTAAAACGCGTACGATTACTAACTCATGGCGTGAGATTTATGTTAAAATGTATTTCAACAACGGCCGATTGGAGTACGTACTCTTAACTCCGCTTTATTTGAGATTTATCTCATAGTTATTCACTTTTTAGCCTAAGTTTAAGTCCTTTTGATTTGGCGGGACCAAATTTTAGTAATCCACTTAAAAATGACTTAATATAACTTAAGTCATATTAACTCATCTCACCTCTACAGGTGAGATAGTTTAATCTTACAGTATGTCAAAGCAAAAAGTGCTAAGTATGAGATTGTTAACTTTAACCGGATCATCTTTAATCTCCAAACAAAGCAGAGCTTAAAGTCTGTTGTTTTATGACTTTAAATGGGATAGTTTACGCATGTACCCCTAGCCTCTCTTTGACAGTGACTTAACCTTATCCCATATTAAAGGGGAGCGGGTTAACTTAACCCTATTTTATTTTATTTTAATTTGATAATAAGTGAGTTAAGTTATCTCATCTATTGAGATGGGATGAATTAATCTAGATTAACTTAGATTAATTCAGATCATTAAATCCGTTATTGTCAAAATAAAATGAGATAAATTTGGGATTAAGTGGACTTATCCCTAGGATAAGCCCGAAACAAAGTTGGGCTCTAGAGTTTTTTATATCGTATTGTTGTATCTTTATTTTTTATATTATTATGTATTAGGGTTTGACGTCTCGGTCCGGGACGTCTCGACCTGCACATCTCGACCCGACTCAGACGATAGGCGAGACGGCCGAGTCGTGATCGGGATGCTTTATTACTTTAATATTTTATTATATATATATTATATATATAAAGAGTCTTTTTTTATATTATATTATATATATAGAGTTTTTTTATTTTAACATTTTACGAGATAGAGCGAGACGGAGTGAGACAGGATTGACTCGGCCTGAGACGGACGAATCGATCGAGACGGTAAAACCTGGGTGCATACTCTCTTATTAATCAAATACTGTTTCAGTTATCGTTCTTAGGTTCTAATACCGTCAAAACCTTAAAATCCGTGGAATAGTTTGTTGAAAATGTAAAATATAAGATTTTAAAGAGAGATACAAGAGAATATAAACGACTTTAAAGATATAAATGCCATTATTTTCATTATATGAGGAGATTAAATGAGAAAGATTGGTTTTTTAGTGTCTTAAAGTTTTTTAAAACGAACTTAAACATACGGCAGATGATGGCAGGAGCCCGTACGGTGAAATATGATTTCTTTTGGAGTATATTTAACAACACAAAGAATATTAGGATATAAAGTAGAATATGTAAGATTATAATCATATATATTATCACACCAAATCTAAATCAGTTATACTTGACCAAAAAGTAGCTGTAGAATATTCTAAGGTATTTTTACGGTTGGTAATAGAAATGATAAATTATAGTTTTATTCAATAAAAGACATAAACAAAAATTCCTTCTTATGTAGCCTTTGTCAGAGGGCATAAGTATCATTCCGTTGATAGGTTAATTACTATCCCAGTTGTAGGCTTGTAGCTAAACCAGGGACCAGATGTTGAAGGATATAGTACGGAGCTAAGAATAGTGAAAATTCCGAAAAAAGTATTGTGCTTCACCCGTATTTTAAATTCGGGTCCGTCGTTAAAAACATCGCTCTTATCAACTACTGAGTTATTGTCATCAATCAAATATAAAATAAAATATATAATATTTAAATAGATATAAGTATTATACCGATTCTGTATCACACGTTAATTGTATTAATGTTTGACTGATACGATACAATACATACGGTATATAACATATCAGATCCATACGTAAAATCTTGAGGCCCTGTTTGATAATAGGTTAAGATAACTCACATGAGATGGGTTAGGATGAGTTATTTCTTGGTTTTTTATTTTTTCACTTTGATAATTTGTTCTTACTCACTAGAATAACTCATTCCATAGAAATGGTAGAATGAGTTATTCCTAGAATAAGGCCTTTTATCCTAATCGACCCCTGGTAACTTAACCCTATTATCAAACTAGAACAAGGGTGAAAAGATAGAATAACTCATTCTACCCAGGACTTATTCCATTAACAAAGTGGGCCTGAGTGATACTACGTTAGGTATCCCAAGATAGCATATCAAGTAGATAGAATAGTATAATTACCCGATGATCAATAGTCATACGCCAAATTGAAGTAAAGATATTTATGCCCAATTATGATATATATATTTATATATACATATGACGGATAATAGGCAATACAACAGAAATCATTAACTCCATGGCTTTACAAAACAACTAATTAATCAACCTTATTAACTGAACAGCAGCACTTATATCACGCAACCACAGGGTTTCATCACTCGAAAGATACTACACTACTGCCTCAAGCCCCATTAATGTTATCTCCTATGCATGGGCTTGTGATTGGTCGATCGATGTAAACAACCCGTCAATCAGCATACTGCATTATTATTGGATGACATAAAAATAAGTGGGTTTTGTATGACATGATTAGCATGGATCCATCATCGTGAAGGCGTGAGTGGTGTGCCATTTTGGTGGTTCAACCAATCAGCCATCAAAGCATAGACTTTGCCGACCCACGCATCATAAACTCGTCATGGCGGATACTATAAATAAATCGAGTAATATGCATGTTGATCATGGTTGTGCTAGACACACCTAACATTCATCACAAACACATTGGAAAAAAGAAGACGTTAACAAGTCATAATTTATCAAGAGCATACGTCCTAAAGTGAATAACCCATCACCATCTGTCTCTAGGACGAACAAAACTATGGGTTCGTTTAATTTATACATGTACCCCTTTAATCTTCAATTTTTACAGGTAAACACCTACTCGGCATGAATTATCAAAAAATACCTTTAAATACATCTAAATGATTACATTCATACAAGTTTGATTCTGTGCAGTTAACTTTGAAAGAATATTCCCGGGTAAATGTCACAAAAACTTTTAATAGATGTAAAAATCTAAAAATATCTTTACGGTCGCTTTGACATCGGAGTTGTCGGACGGTTGCGTTAACCGACGACAGGGAAGGGCGCGGTGGATCCCGCCTCTCCCTCACAAACAAAGTCATTAACCGGAGGCGGTTAGCGTGCTCGACTCCGACCGTGCTCGGTTAACAAAGGAACCCTTAGGCCGTCTTTGACAACGGCTTGGTCCCTCGGTTAACCGACACCGGCTAACCGAGGGGCCCCACCTCCGCTCACCCTCCCCCTCACATAAACCCGGTAACCGGGGTCGAGTATCTCAATCGACCTTTTGAGGTCGATTAAGACACCCGCCTACTCGGGTATCAAAGACGCCCTTAGAGTTTAGACCATGTGATCTCATCGAAGCACAGGCAAACTTAACTTAAGAGTGCCTTAATGCCCTGTTTGCATTTTCAGCAGACTGATCTAAATTCACTTTCACACGAGTGTTCGTCTGATTTGGTAGGAATAGGCTGAACTTAATTTGACAATAGAAATGGTACGGTGTATTTTTTAGTCACTCAAGCTACCGGTCTTTTCTCCTGATTTGATTTGAAAGTCAAATAGCAAAAACTTCGAAATTTCAAGTTCAGTGTTCTAGAACTCAAGTACGTCGAATTTCAGTTCAAAAGTATCTTCATCTCATGATTGAACCGTTCGAGATGGGAGTGCCAAACTAAGTGACCAAAAAAGAAAAAAGTGACGCGATTAACATTACTTATTAGTCAATACTAAATAAAACATAGGTGTCACCGCATGTTACCATCGAAGGTAAAAGCAAGTTTGAGATTTCAATTTTAGATAATTAATATAGTATATTAGTATATGGAATTCAGCAAATGGTTTGATAGTAGAGCTCGTTCCGTAATCTAGCTGGGTTGGGTTGAGTCTAATTTAAGTTTATTAGCTTAAATTAAGAGTTGGGTTGGAAAAATGTTAGATTTGGTTCGGGTCGTACAAGAGTCGCATCAAAGTTAAATCATACGATGTTCTTGCTATAGGTTATCATGCCGTATGTTTCCTACTGACAATTGTGACATACAAACTAAAAAAAAAGGAATTCTTTTTTTATTATTATTTCAAAGAAATGACTCTCACCGACTCTTCTTCAGCGGAGGTAGAGAGTGATATATAAATATCGTGGTAGAAATTTCAAAGCACTTTTTCTCGTGAAATGTCAATAAAAATATGTATTATAAGAAAGAATTATGAAACAGGATATTGCTGAAACCGAGAGTTTCGAAAATTACAAAAAACTAATTTTTACAAATTGTATAAGAAAGAAAATTAAAACATAAAAAATAGACATTTTGAGAGGGAAACGCGAGAGAGAGAGAGAGAGAGAGAGAGAGAGAGAGAGAGAGAGATGGGAAAAACAATGTAACTTTTATTTCCTCCCTGGGGCATGGATAAATAAACCACAGAAAAGATAAAAAAATAATTTTAGAACTAACGCATGTGCACAAGAGTTCATGAAGATCTGTTAAAAATGACAGAAAAAAATTGCACAAACACAGCCACCTAATTAAAGAATATATCCTCTTGATTAGCTAGAACTCCAATATCCAAAGGCTTTTCTCAAGAGAGTTAGAATTCCCAGATCCAGTCTCTCTCCCAATACCCGTCTCAAGGAAACCGTGATGATTGAGATTTCCCTAGAAATCTGGTATAATGAATGATTTCTATGTAGTATGTACAGAGAGGGTTCAAGGTTAAGCAAGAACCCTAATCTACAAATCTCCACCTCAAGAAAAAAGGAGGGAAACAAAAAAGATCACACCCAAGGATTGCAGCAAGTAACAACAGAGTTAAAGTAGTCAATAAGGTCAACAATCAGAAGCTAACAATGGAGGGGGAGGACAAACCCCCCTGGGAAGGCGCCCCGTCGGGATCCGAGGAGGCAAGCCATCGCTGCGGCTGCTGTTCTTGCTGGTGGCGACGGTCGACGAGGATGGCCAGCAGATCCCCGGCCTTGCTCTTGGCCCTGGGGGTTGTCCCCGTCTCGGCCAGGTCTCTCACCGCGGGCACCGCCGTCTCCACCTCCCGGATGTCCTCCACCGCCCGCTCCCCGCCGCTGAGGGACAGGTTGAGGAGCGCCGCCGCGGCGTTCTCACGGGACCGGGGGCTGGCCCCCGTGGCGGCGTCCACCAGATCCACCAGGATCTGCACCCCGGACACCCGGCGGAAGGCCTCCACGCTCTCCTCGCACCCGGCCACCTGCGCCACCACGGCGGTGCAGTCCTCCACGATCCCCGCGCGGCCGTCCTTGACGACGAGGGAGAAGAGCGCCGGGACGGCGCCGAAGCGGACGAGGGCGGCGCGGTTGAGCGGATAGAGGGCGAGGGCGAAGAGGGCCTTGAGGGCGTCCTTGACGGAGCGGGTGGGGGTCGGGTGGGGCGGGGCGGCGGGGCGGAGCATGGCGACGAGGGCGGTGGCGATCTCCTCCTTGGCGCCGATGATGGGGCGGTAGGCGTCGACGGACAGCAGGCTGTAGAGGGCGGCGGCCGCGTGCTGCGCGGCGGCCGGCGCGGCGGGGCGGCGGAGGGTCGCGGCGAGGGCGTCGAGGAGGCCCGGCGTGGCCATGAGCGGCTCCCGGCTGGAGATGGAGAGGTTGAGCAGCGCGGCGGCGGCGTCCTCCTGGGAGGCGGCGCCGTGCCGGTGGTGGGGGGAGGTGGAGAAAAGGAGGAGGTGGTGGGCGAGGAGGGGGACGGCTCCGGCGTCGGCGAGGAGGGGGCGGAAGTCGGGGTCGTGCTTGGAGAGGAGGCGGACCTCGGAGATGGCGTCGTCGACGGCGGCTGCGTCGCCCTCGGAGGAGGCGCCGATGAGCTTGCGGACTAGCAGGCGGGCCGTCCGGCCCTTCACCTCCATCGGCGTGTCGTTGCGCCTCTCCCCTCCCCTCTTCTCTCTCTCTCTCTCTCTCTTGGGGTTTGATGATGATGATGATGCTGGTTTGGCCGTGCCGAAGGTAAGACGAGAAGCGTGAGACTGACGCAAGGAACTGGTTGATCTACCATCCGGAGTGGACGGTACGGTTTTTTTGGGGGTATTAAGTAAAGTAGGTGGAGGGCCAGAGCACTGGCGTCAACATAAAGGGTTCTATGGTTGCATTATAATAACTTTTTAAATAAAATATATTTTACGTAAGAAAATATTGAAAATTGTTTGATTAGTGGTTTTGTCAGCAGCAGTTGTAGTCAGGTTCTGATTATTAATAAAATTTCAGGATTTTTGAAGTCAGCTATTCTATTATGTGGTGCAATGGTTGTATATTAATTAAGAAATAAAATCAGCTGCATCTAACAGAGCGGTGATGTGTGTATTCTTAATAATCTTAAAGTTTTGAGTAGATGATTTAATAACTTCAGCATAATATCAAAGATTAAAAATATGCATTTAAGTTACATATCTAATAGTTGCCATTTTCTGTAAGAGATCTTAAATTGGATTTTCTTTTACACCTATTCATAGAGGAAATTTGAATGGTGTATTTTTTTTTGGTTATCTTCGTTTTCAAAACTCTACTTAAGCTTTTCTGCGCATATTGAAATAGTATGAAGTCCATTTTTATGCGTGCCACACCTTCGACAACTCCAAAGCGTCGAGTCGTTAAATTGACTGGTCATACGCACGGTCTTCAGCGTTTTCGCAACGAAGATTATATTTTGAAATGTTTACATATATATCTCTTTGAATGTCGATTTTGTTACATATATCTCTCGATACTCTCCAAATAAGTTTAAGGCGTCGTTTGAAAATGCACGTAAACTTCTCGTTCTCCAAATAATTCATAGGTCGTACTATTATATAGGAGAAGAAAGATTATGCATCATTTAAAATCCTCAAAAATAACTATGAAATTATTTCGAAGGATTACGAGAATGAAACTTTTTTGTGTCTTATTCTTTCTTTTACTTGAAATCTCAAGTTCACGTAAGTCAAGAACTCATATGTCTATTTGAGAGAGATTAAATTTGTCGAGAGATTATTCATAAAAATTCACGTCCTAACGGATTGTCAAACACAGTCTAAGGGCCCCGTTGGTTGGGATTGTTCAGATAGATTTTTTTGAAAAATCCCTATATTGAATGAATGTCAGAGTGTCAGAGATTTTGGACCTTAAAATCTATCCCAAAGCTCCATGAGAGGAGCTTTTGTAGATTATTTAACACTGTTCCTTTTATGTTTTCTCTCTCTATTTTAAAAAATCTACCCAACACAAAAGTCGAGATAACTTTGAGTCATTTGATTGTGATGAAATTATGAAGGGAATTTCAATGATTAGAATCCCCTAATGATCCGAAACAAACGAGCCCTAAATATTATATTTATACTCTCGATGTCACCTCTGTTGGTTTCACTCAAATTAAGCTCTGGTTAACGGCGGTAGAGAGCATCTCTCTCTCTCTCTCTCTCTCTCTGTAATGATATTTTAAATATTTAATTACACCTAATAACGATATACGACATATTCTACAGAATATTCGTCTCCTATCGATGACAGTAAATTTGAAACATATAACCTTAGTATTTAAGATTAAATGGAGGATATTTACAATAATAGATCTAAATGAAAGATAAATTTGACAAAATTGATATTTAGAGTGATATATATGCAAAATTTTCTTATATTTTTTAACATAGTGTAAATTGACACAAAAAGGCCATACGACAACGTAATCTCATATTTTTTTTCCCATATTGTCTGAAGATAAAAATAAGAATATGAATAAAAATGCGTTGACGTCAGTACTTGTGGGTAGAATTCGAACTTTTGCAATTCGGATGTTCTCTAGAGTTCTACGAAAAGGAAGCAGGGGTATCGATGGTTACCCACCCACCCGCTTTCCCACCGAGACCCAACGACGCGTTTACTACACAACAGCATTAGGGTCTATCTACGTCAATCTCATCTCTATTATGAGAAGAAGATAGAGATGATTTAGAGGTCATGATATATGGGTCCGATTTAAAATAAATATTTTTAATTAACTTCACCTCTACGGAAGATCACGAGGCGTTGACTCACACGATACCAGGGTTATCATGTTGAAGAGGAGAGTAGACATAAGATTTGATCACTCAATTGCTTGTTTAATCTTATATCTTATTAATTACCCTTTGACTTGAGTTGGAATCATGTTTACAGCAAGACTTTTCAAAAGAGACAGCCGCCGGTTAGATGATGCGGTCTCTACGGCGCAAAGTCTTGATTGGCCTTGCGTAGAGATGATGTCTTAGGTCCCCTCTGTCGACAAACGTGGGAACTGTTTATGGGATTTTTCAGTTAATTATATTATTTTGAAGAACTGTATGCCCATTTGTTCAAGCGTTGAGACATAATAATAACATGGAATATTATTGTTTTTTATTTGTGCTCGGTTTGCCACCAGAGGTTTATTTGTTTGTTTTAGTGTGTGGACTCCCATCATCCGAAGAGACATTAAGCCTATCCGATAATCATATTCATAGTTAAAGATAACGGGTCCAAATACTTCTCGTCTTGGACCCGTATCTATCATGGGTCCAAGCTACCGCCATGTTTAGATATGTATCTACCCAGACTTTTATTCTACTTGATAATCTCAACTTGCAATGGCCGTTCTATTATTAAATAGAATTCCACTTAAAGAATGTTGGAATTTGGTTTTTTTAAAGAAGGAACAAGAAATTAGTGGCCACTGCGTCGGTCCACTGCCAACCGGGTCACCAACGCACCTTCTTCGCCTACCCGGCTACCCGTTAGGGGTGCGGTCGGGTAATCGGTATGATGTTGTAAAATCGTAACTTTTACATTGAAGATTATTAATTTTAAAATATGTAAATATTAACTTAGTAGTTCTTATAATAGTCTTCTAGACTACAGAACAAGACTAGAAAAAAGAGAATAATGCTCAGATTGACCATATTCCAAATTACGTATTTATAATATATATATAAAATATTAGATATTTTGTAAAATTAATATTTTGCAATATTTTATGTCAACGTCTTACAATATATTACACAACACTCAATATAATTTCGTCAATGAAGAGTTGTTTATAAAATTTGTCACCTGCATGAATGTTATCTTCGGATAATTTGAGATGCAGAGTTCAGATCAGGAGATTAAGATGATGGATCATTATTTATCACTAAATAATGTTTAGATAGTTTTACATGAAAATTATTGTTAGAGATAAATTTATAAAAAAATATTTATAAAAATATATTAGTAGATATATCGTTACGTTAATTTAAATAGTACATAAATATCATTTAAACATATATTTTTTAAAATCTTTGACAAAAAGAAGTAATATATCTTCAAATAAAAATAATATTTTTATATAATTCAGATTTACACAACGATATATTTACTATTTTTATGTAAAAAACTCTAATTTTTACTGGTGGTCGTGGATGGTGAATAATTTTAGACTGTGACTCGGAGCTCAAATCTAAAGATGAAACCTGAGCTAATCGAAGAACTAAAATGTGAATAAATGATAAAAGGCCCCCCCCCGCCCCCCTCATCCTCACCTGGATTCCAGATTAATTTTTTTCAAAAAAAATGTGAATATTTTAGATATTGAGAAAACCAACATATTCTAGATATTTGTATTTTCTTGTTTTGAAGTGAATCCTTAAAAATAAGTGGACGTCTATGTCACTAATTGGCACTCATAACCAAAGGTAATAATAACACTCATCGATCTTGATAATTGTTTGTTTCCATCACTAAAACAAGAAATTATCATTTAGCCTAATGTGTGATGAAAAAAACATCTATATCAACCTATTAATCAAAGTAAACTTATAAACCTATTTCAAATATGAGATTAAAGAGCGATACTATAATGTCACACTTTTTTTTATCACTCTTGTTGTCACTTTTATTTTGATCCTCCGGTTACGAAATTAGACAGAACCGAAGAATTTAAGTTCAAGACTCGATCATGAAATTAAATTATTCAGTTCAACCGACTAACGTCATGATTAAATGATTGAGAGTATTGAAATTAAAATCAACTATTGTATTGATTAATATTTGAGTTAAATTATTAAAAATAAAAAATAATATAACACCGTAATATTTCTCTTAAATCAATACCAGCTTAATTAGGGGGGAGGGTTGAGGGGGGACACGCACGGGCACGTACAGAGCGACCTCCTTGACGGGTCTTGGGGGACCGATTGCGTCGTGATGACGAGCAGTCTACGCAGGCAACATTTTTTTTAGTGGATTCCGGATTCAAAAAGGGTAGGCCCGTGCATGCACTTCATCAATTTGGTGTCTGTTCCCACATTCCACCCCGTTGCCTTTCCCGATTCATCCGGCTTTTAATTAAATACATCGTCCCTCCTTTTATTTCCTTCCCCTCTTAAGTAATTACATTTAATTATAATACTGATTAGTGTTGGGTTTGGTGGGGGGTGAGGGGGGGGGGGGATAGTATCAGTGGAAAAGGCTGCCCACGGGAGTGTGAAACCGCGGCGATGCCTCCCAACACAGAAGAAGGGTCGTAGTCTGCAGTGTTGGGGGGTGGGGGTTGTCCGGATTGGTGGGGACCGATTCCTCTGTTGGGTGTGGATTCCCACGGGGGAGGAGGAAGGAGTTCCATTTAAATTACCTGTGTGTGAAATTATGTTCTAGATTGGTTGACGTAGGGCAATTGAGACTGGGTTGATCTAACGTGCCAAATAGTCTCGGGATTAGGAGGTGTGGAACGTGTCGGTCGATTTTAATGGTACAGCGGTCTGAAAATGATTGTCTAATTCTCGATCTACACCTCTAACAATTTATTTGAATAGGATCACAGGTCTCATCAAGGAGAGAACTGTAATCGGAGAAGAGTCGAGAGGAGTCTTGAGAGTTATCTCAGGGGACAATCATCTGACAATTGAGAGACTAATGGAGAACGCTAGTGAGGGAGAAAAGATTAGAGAGCTCAAGAGAAGTTTTTCGCATACCTCCTGGTCATTGGGTCAGGATCTTAGTTATACTATCGTGGGAGAAGTTGACCGTTGGGTTGTCATAGTTGGGGAAGACGTGAGTCACCCAATTCGCCTGTCTGACGAAATAGAGAAGCATGGGCGTTGACTTGCTATTTCCTATCAGGAGCTTCGCCACTAATGCGACGGGAGCGTCGGCCATTAATGAGACATGACTTGTTGGAGAGAGCGTGAGCCTATGCTGATAGGGAGAGTGACGCGGGCGACATCCCGATATCGTCGCCGGAGTGGAGAGCCATTCGTCATTAATGCGTAGCAACTGCCGTGTATCGTGGCCGCTGTCGAAGAAGGCGCACTTGGATACGGTCTTTGCTCTGGATTTGTGACGAGACATAATGCGTGATGGGCCGTCCAGATAGCACAGTGGATTTGGAGAGTTAGGTTCCTATAGTGGACTGGAGGATGAGCGTCATTGGGCTGACATGATGGCCCCTCCTCAATGTGATCACTCTTTGATGTCACTTAATTTGTTAATCTCATGCATCTCGACCGTCTAATCTCGTCATTGGATGATTAAGGTGAGTTTGGTCTAGAACTTGGGGTCCGATCGATGCTCCTATACTTGGGAGTATTAAATTTAAAATATATCTCTCTGGTGTTCGATTTTCAAATCGGACGGCACGAATTAAAGAAAACGTGACCGACCAGATGGGTGAAAAGAGTGGCTTTGTAGCATAGTATGTCTAAAAAATATTAGATAAAGGGAAGATATATTTAACAGATTTTAAGCTGTTCGTATTTAGTTTTTTTTTTTGATAACATAACATATGATATTCATTCAAAGTAAATTGATAGTCTCGGTACATGGACACATTTTACCCAGAACCATAGTACATAGACAGACTTTACCCTTAACCGTACATAAACAACCATACCGAGCACATACCGTCGTCATCCCAACAAGAAAATATGTGCGCCTGAGGACACCAAAGAAGAGGAGGCCGCAGCTAGAGGTGACTGATTTCATCGGAGAGCACAAGGCTACCAAGTCGCTATGATAAACCCTCTTTTACAATCTCGTTAATTCCTTCCAATCTATGAAGATCTAATTTGAAAATGTCGACTGGAGCCAGAAGGGCTTACATAAATAAGCACTCGATATGTAAGGCTAAAAAGCTAGGTTTCCAATTAATTGCACCATAGTGAGCGGCACTCAATAATTGTGACGAATAATGACTTACAATAACCTCGTAAGAAAAAAAAAAGACATGTTGGCGTCTCTTCCTATTAATTTGTCGACAAAATAAATATTCTGATGGGGACGTGTTAACATGCATAGGTTTCATTAATTAATTAAGTAGATGTTCAAGACTCGAAAATTTTACTCTTAATCGGGTTTAAAAGTTCGACCCAATTAATTCTATGGGTTGGGCTTGAACATTAAGTTCGGCCCGCGGGTCGATCCGACCCGTTCTATTTTTTTTCTTCATTCAGATTTTAAAAATTATTTAATTAAAATTATATTATATTATTTAATAAAAATTTTACAATTTTATTTTCATAAATATATATAATTAATATTAAAATTTTAATTAATTTAATGAGATTATAAATTTTATATTATTAAATATATTAATTATTTAAGTTGTCGGGTCGAGTTGGACCTTAGTCAGATTTTATCATTTTTTAATAATGTCAAATCTGACCTTATCTTACATATCTCAGACCTGAGTAGATCTCAAATTTTAATATTGATAAATCGAACGTATATTTAAATATTGTAAACAAATCACAATCCCCCGGTCTCAATTTATATACACAAATACTGTGAATAAGAGAGCTTTCGGTGCTAGCTCCTTCGTCCTTCGGTGCGGAGGGGGGGGGGGGGGGGGCACAAACTTCACCTTTCAATTCTCGGAGCAGTTCTTTTTCTAACATATTTCTCATTTGAATTAAAATTTTCCGAGTTGTCCCTACATTTCTTTAGGCGGAGCCATCGCCAAAAACTATGGTGGCCCTGGCTGAACTTGAAATGACACGCCTGGACTGTTCGATCCGTAGTAATATTTTTTTTTTCCAAATCACATCGAATCTAACTCTATCGTCAAATCTAACCGAAACAATAGCTTCAAACCAAAATTTTATATCTTCTTATAGTATATATGAGTTTAAATAATGACTTGTATGTTTATAAAATAAAAATATTTATATTGTATATATATAATTCTGATTATTACAAATTCTGACATAATGCTCAAATAAGAAAGTTTTTTTTATTATCTTAATTTGTGATGGAAAGATTTGAGAGAAAAGAGAGAGGGAGACATACAACGGAGGTGAGGAGGAGAATTATTCTCTCTGTAATCCATCTCAATGAAGACTCTTCAGAAAACTTACATGCACCTCAGAAAAGGGAAGGTCCTAAAAATCAGAGAGGAAAAAGAAGGTTAAATTCAAAGTGTCCTCTCAACCAAAACAAGAAAATTAAGAAGAGTAATCAAGAAACACCCCCCAAGAGATTATAATATTCTGAGTATGGAATATTCTTATTGCAAACAATCTATAATTTCCCAAAATTTTATGGGATCCTCGATCAGATTATAAGGAAAAAATCCTCCTGTAAATGTTACCTTGGTCGGACACATATAACATGTGTTGCTCACTCCCAACTTCACCGATCACACGAGAACTCCCTTCGGATGAGAATGTCCTCTTAGAAGCCGTGGAGGACTGGGCAGCCTGTGCTGGACCAAATCGTACCATATTGGGCCGCGTGCGAAGGGACATGTAGGATCCAACTGGGCCGCGCGCTTTTACGGCCATCCATGGCCGCCATAATATGCGGATCCACTCCCTGACTCCGTAGCCACCGCCACCATTGGAGCCCCCGCCGCCACCTTGCCCGTTCGCGTATGTGGAGCCGCCTCCGTGTGGCCACCCATAACCACCACAGTTTGCAGAGGTGGCCCGGATCCGGACCTGACCCGGATCCGTTGTGACGACCGCTTCCACCATTAGAACTATTATCATTAGATCCGTAAATTGATCGGATACGGAGCAAATAATATAATATTTAAATTAATATCCGATTAATAATTAAATTATATATCAGATATTTTATTCAGATAATTATCTAATTAGTACGAATTTAAATTCAGTTCAAATTTTAAACGGATAATTATTAGACTTATTTAGAGATAAGTTGTGTGAATCGCGTGAGAGTGTCGTAGATTATTTTCTCAAAAAAAGAAAAGTGAAATTTTTTTATTTTATTTTGAGAGATATTATCAAAAGATTAGACTTCGTCTTAAAAAAATAAGAGATAATTAATCAAATATATATAAGTGAAATTTTTATTTTTAAATTATATTTTAAGATAAAAAGAGTATTTTTTTAAATATTATATTAAGATTTCAGTTGATGATGTTTAAATATGAATATTAGGAAGTACATTAGTTCCTTAAGTTTAAATATGAATATTGTACTTGATAGAAATCTTTGGCGGAACAGGATTCATGTAGCCGATCCCAATTAATTAGGATAATACTCTGATGATGATGATGATGATCATGATTAAGATTTCAGTTAATTATATATAAAATATATTTATCTTTATATATTTATCTAAAGATTTATATTTGATCGGATAATATTCAACAAAAATATCTTAATATCTGAATTCATATCAATATTAATCAGATAATTAATATTTGATCGAATTATTTATTAAATATATTATTTAAATAAATATTAAATTAAATTAGATAAATATACGAAATAGATTTAAATTTTAAACGAATAATTATCCTGTATGACCGAGGACAGTCGTACCCCGAATATGCGGAGCCACTCCCAGACCCGGACCCGCTGCCGTAGCCACTGTCCCCGTTAGACTCCCCGCCGCCGCCACCTTGGCCGTTCGCGGATGCCGACCCCCCTCCATATGGCCAGCCGTACCCGCCAGAGTACGCAGAGCCACTCCCTGATCCCGACCCACTGCGGTAACCACTCCCACCGTTGGAGCCCTCCCCGCCACCACCACTACCTTCGCCTCTAGCATTGCCCCCGGCACCGTAGTAGCCATATGGGTAGCCAGAGTAAGAAGAGGCAGATGCAGAGCCAGATCCGCCCCCGGAACCAGAGCCCCATCCCCCATTAGACCCACCGCCGCCGCCGGCATTGGCGGACGAGCCCAGAAGGACTCTGGAGGCAGAGGCACTCACACATGGCAGCAGGAGGAGACTCACAACACCCACAGTCTATGCTTCGTACTCGCCATCTTGTTTAAGAAGAAGGGGAAGCGAATAAGCGGAGATGTTTGCTGGGGAATGGATTGTTGGGAGTATTTATAGACGTGCATGGAGAGGTAGGAAGGCCTCGATCGATCGTGAGATTCTTGTTGGCCATCGATCTTTTTTCACGTATAGTCCTTGCTTGGACATGGTGACCGGCACCAAGTAGGGTATTTTTCTTGACAGTGATTGCCGCAAGCAAGCTCGTCCGCACGTCACCGACGCCTCCTCGCAAGGCTGGGACTTTGAATTTCCCTTACATTAATCGTCCTAACAAAACCACGCGCGCGGCGGCAATGATACGAAGAGAGAGAGCTAGGTTAGCCATGTAACGTATTTGAACTTCTGAAAGTAGGTAAACCTACCTGCAGCTAGCCACTGATCAATAGTCGTCGTCGTAGTGCTGGTGCTGCGAAGTTTCGCCGACTGTTTATTTGTCAAACCACTTCCATATTATCTTCACACACACACACACACACACACACACACACACGCACGCGCGCGCGGACACACACACACACACACACACACGCAGAGAGAGTTAGAGAGAGAGAGAGAGAGAGAGAGAGAGAGAGAGAGAGAGAGAAAGAGAGAGAGAGAGTCTTCTTCTACTATCCATCATTCCTTCACAGAGCAGTTTGCTTGACATGATGGATGCCTTCCATCTCATCCGTCCAATTTAAGGATTTTTTCAAAGAAAAAACCCTCAATCTTCACGATGGAGATGAGAGGTCTCCATTCAAATATCTTTCATCGCGCCAGGCAAACTTCTCTTTTTACTTCACGCCATGAATGTGCATACATACCGTCACACACAGTGAGAGAGAGTGAGAGAGATGCTTGACTCGTCCGTTTAGCCAGGTTCTACTGCACATGTATTAACACTCAACTGCAACTAGCTAGTGGCATGCTTTAGTGTATTTGGAAGCCACTTGGCACCGATAGAATGTATAATCGGTTTTGAATCCTGGGCCAAGATTTGGCATACTGTATTTCCGCTATATTCAATGCGTTATAAAGCAACCATGCATCATATTCTTTTTTTATAATAGCTGCTGGGATTCGGTATATATGTAGGATATGCACTAACACAACAGTGATATCACTCGCTGTACATGACGTGTCCCCACAGAAAGGAAGAATGGTATCCGCACATATATATCATTTAAGTTCCTTTTATTGTTTCGTCTTCCCATATTTATCTTCACATACGTGTATATATATATATGTTCATCGATGTAATTGGTCTAGGCCTACGTACGTTATATATGTTGTACTCCTTGAAGGCACAGCATGAAAATTAACCGGGCTCCTCTATCATGCACCTGCAGGGATAACAAATAGCCAAGGAGGATCATAGATTAACACATTATATATATTTTAACCCGTTTTTAATGCGAGACTATTATAACAAGGAGAAATGACAGTAAAATATTGTTGCGGGAGGCCCTGATTATAGGTGTCAAATTAACGTCGAAGGGGCAATGCTGGACGTAAAGAAACTCAGGTACTATTGCAGGTTAATTGACAGAGATGACGGAAGAGAAGGAAGCCCCTCCATTTAAGACGACGGCAAGCAAACTGCACGAAGCAACAGAACTTGGTCTGATTCATGATTTAATGTTGAACCCTAACACATATGCAGTTGGTTTGTTTACGAAACTAGATCATTTTGCAGGTTATATATATCCAGGTTGAACCTTGGTGCTGGTGACTGTGGAACATGACTTAATGTGTGTGTGAGTGAGTGAGTGAGTTCGTGTGTGACTACATGACCATGAGGAGAAGTACGTAAGGTACAGGTAGTAAAGAGCATGAGAGGGAATTTATTTATACGGCGTGTAAACTTCGCAGGACCTAGCACCACTGCTCAGTGGCGAGCTAAAAAAAAAAAGAAGCTCGGTTTAAAGACTTTGTATAGACAATCCCTAGTGCATGGATAGACGTTATATATCCATGTTTAGATCTTCAAACATATGTATGTCGTATGGTCATGATCCTCGCTTACTCTTCATATCCTTGCCGCCGCACGTTCTGCCACGACGTATGTCCGGAAGTCAACAACAACACAGATTCAAAGTCGAATCGAATGGCCAGCCGGCGTAAGAGAAGGAAAAGTCAACGGTGGATAAGCTCAGCGAGGTGTTACAAAGAAACACCCACTCGAGGTCGCCCATTATCGCCAGCTCAGTTGCACGAATAAAGATGGCCAACAAGAATCTGACGAGGCCTTCCATCCCCTCCATGCACGTACGCCCTAATAAATGCCGCCCCCCTCTCAACTAAAACCATCCATTCACCTCGGAAACATGGATCTTTCATCTCGTTGAAATTTAGACATATTCTCTAGGTAATAGTCTTAAATTGATTAAATAAGTTATGGTTCATCTGTTTATGATTTTGAGTCTTTGTATCTTAATACTATAATTTTGTAGATGCAACATGGTATCAGAGCAGGTCAAATGATCTAACTATTCTTGCCACCTCCATCCAATTAATATCTAAATCTCGTCTTGACCGTGAGAGAAGTATTAGAATTTAAGTATAATCTCGTATTAGTTAAATGAGTCGTGATTCATGAGGTGGCGACGAAGGCAACTCTAACGGGAGTTGGGGTTCTAACGGCAGAGGTGGCTCTAATGGAAGGAAGCCCTTCATTGATTGACAACGATACGATGAGCAAACCACATGCTGCAGATTTAATGTTGAACCCTAATGCATGTGATGTTGAATTGTTTAGAAACAAAATCATTTTGCAGGTGAGCCCACACCTTGCATCGGTGGTCTCACCACATCTCTCTCTTTGGGAGAGGTCTCGGATTTGATCTCGAGTTTTCTCTTTCCATTTTTTTTAAAAAGAGTATAACCTAACCAAAAAATGGGCAAGGGATATGCGTGTGAAGTACCAGATTACATTACAGCCCAGGGATTCAAAGTCTAACAACATATACTACAAGGAACTGGTTTTGTAATACGAAAAGTTAAAACATGATTTTATTTTATTTTTGCCACACTTAAAGGACAAAAAGAGCACCTACGTACATTATTATATATATTGATTGGATGGGGGGTATTTTTTGAAAAATTTAAGAGGTGTTATAAAAATGCATCAGCTGAAAGGTTAATTTTACAAAACCATTTTCGTTTATGAAATTGCTGTCGGTCTGTAAGTCAACCCTGCACCACCCAAATTCAAAGTACTACGTACTACCCGGACGTCCGGCATAAGAGAAGGCGAAGGTCGCGGCGGATACGCTTAATTACGTGCATGTGGCGGCAATCCTTAATTGTCAAACAAATATTGCCCACACTTGCAAGTTGCAATCACTACGAATAACGTGCTTGATCGCCGATGTACATATGGCTAGCTAGCTCAGTTACATGGAAGACAGATGGCCAAACAAGAACATCATCACCAGGCCATCCATCCGGCCCCTCTAAAACGAGATCGATGGCGAAGCTGCATGTCTAAGAAAATTTATATTGAAAAATGTGATCGTACGTATACGTCGACCAATCTCATGTTTTATGGTTTGACAAGTGAGATGCATAGCTGGTTAATTTCATGCACCAGTCGACACAAAGCGCCGCAAACTTCTGTTAATTCGTGCATATATATTGGTGGCTGATCAGATTACCTTAATTGGACATAAAATGTGGCACGTACGTACGTACACCACCACTTTCCATGTTTCGGCACTACTCATAATTCATGTTTAAATCTAAGGTTATTAATTAATGTATTCAGCTATATATTACCATTTGCCCTTAATTGTGGATTGTCTGTATGAGTTGGGGCCTGGGGGTGTGGTGAGGGTTCAGGTTTTTATTTCGTCTAGATCAGACGACTACGTGGATTTGGAGGAGTTCTTATCATAATTAAACGGATCACGATGATTCTTGGTTTTGGCATGCCATTTTCTAAGCAAAGATTACGACATCCTTGAGGCAATAAGGATATGAGGCTATATGAAAAGTAAGGACTCAGGGTGGGTCGATCGGACGGTAAAATATTCCTGCGAGAGAATTAGAAGGTCCCGAGTTCAACTCACTCTACCCGAGAGAATTTTACTTGGTCACTTGTTCGATCCTCGAGATTCTTAATCACCAAAAAAGGAGCTCCCTGAAGAGTCACCTGTAATGAACTAATTATGTGAGTCATTATTTATTGTACGTAGACGAGATCCAAAGGTAGGTAGATATCCAAGTTAATTTATATATCTATATGATTTATAAACGGTGGGACAGCATCCAATGATGCCAAAGTGGCAGGCTCGCTAACAGCACTAAATCCTTCCGGCTTTGAATTTGTTGTGCAGTTGATCCTAACGCGCTTCCAATCTGCACCAAGAGGAGATCGGTGCGTGATCACTCCCAACGACCGTCTTCTGGGGATATCTATTGTTAGGAGTATACATTATCCGTTCATTTGTTGTAAATTATCTCTATATAACATACACGTTGCCTATATTTTCTATTAATTTTTTTCTTGCAGTTGTGAGAACCAGAACTTTAAATATTGATGCCAAGTTATGTTGATTACATCTCTAATTCCAGAGCTTGTTTTAGAAAGAAAATTATTAGTGCTATTAATTGTTGAATGCCATGCATGGGAATTAATAGCTAAACAGTTTACAACTGAACACACGAATATGCCTCCTTATACAATTTGTTGTTAACTACTCAGCGCCATATTTTGCTGTCTAACTTCGATGTATGATAACATGCGGCACCCGTATATAATCTTTTGCATGGATCGACTTGGCAACTTCTTCTCGGTTACTGAAGTTTCTTTTTTTGGCATGTGAATTACATTTTTAGCTTTGATAAATTGTGTCCTTAATTTATGAAAAAAGAAATCAAGTTCTGTAGGATATACCTTCGTCTGTGGCCCTAGCTAGCAGATGATGTTCTTCGCATGCTTACAGTGTTCACCCCGGGAACTGGCATTAATGTTTAAACTCTTAATTAACAGTACTTGAAGAGTGGCAAGGCAAACCGACGATCTCCGTCTCGTTGTCAAAATGAAACCATGAAACTAAACAGGAGATGGTAATTAACCAGAGTGTCAGTAACTACGTACGTAAAGTTATTACTATCATATAAGCTTTAATTAACTTGAATATATATATATATATATATTCTAACAGGAACTTAATTTCTGCGCGCCTTCATTATATATATTGTCTAAATGGCACTTTTATATGAAGAGTGACGAAATTATAGACATGTAGGAAGAGGAGGAAATTAAACGAAGAGGATATATAATTAAGAAGCAGACATGCATGCATGCATCTTAATTAATCATATGAGCCAACCTGGGCACTTAATTATTACATCCTTAGTTATTCGCAGACAAATGCAAGGATACAGACATGGTTCAGGTTAGTGGGCAATGTGAAACTGAACCCGACAGGATTCCCAGCTGGTGATCAAGGGTGGGAATAGGCGGAGCCGGACCCAGATCCAGCTCCGGATCCAGAGCCGGAACCTCCATTGGCACCTCCTCCCCCACCGCCGCCACCACCACCACCTTGCCCGTTCGCGTATGCAGACCCACTTCTGTGTGGCCATCCATAACCTCCAGCGTTTGCAGAGCCACTCCCCGACCCGGACCCGCTGCCGTAGCCCCTGCCACCGTTAGAGCCCCCGCCACCACCGCCGCCGCCGCCGCCACCTTGGCCGTTCGCGGATGCCGACCCTCCTCCATTTGGCCAGCCGTACCCGCCTGAGAACGCAGCGCCACTCCCTGACCCCGACCCGCTGCCGGAGCCACTCCCACCGGCGGAGCCCCCGCCGCCACCACCACCGCCGCCGCCACTACCTCCGGCACTGGCGCTCCCTCCAGCACCGTAGTAGCGATAGGGGTAGCCAGAGTAAGAAGAGGCAGATCCGGAGCCAGATCCACCTCCGGAGCCAGAGCCCCATCCCCCATTAGAGCCACCGCCACCTCCTCCACCACCTCCGCTGCCACTGGCAGAGGAGCCCAGCAGGACCCTGGAAGCAGAGGCACTCACCACACATAGCAGCAGGATCAGGAAACCCACAACAACCAGAGTCTTATTCTTAGGATTCGCCATCTTCTTTTTAGAAGAAGGGAAAGAGAGAACAAGGTGGGAGATGTTAATTTGGAGAGTGCTGGATGTTTGGGGGGTAGTATTTATAGACGTGCATGGTAAGGGAGGGAAGGCCATGCGAGACTCCTGCGGGTGGCAATCATAATTTCTTTCATGCAGCTGTCGAGCTGGCCACAAGCAAGTGGACATCTATATTTGTTTGATTGCCCCCACAAGCAAGCAACTCCGCCCCGCGCGTCAGGTTGAGACTTCTGAATTGTGGTTAGATTTGACTACTTCACACACGGTCCTGAGAAAAGCACGCGGCGGCAAGGATACGAAGAGGAGGGAGCTTGTTGGCGCCCGTAAATAACGGGGTTTGGACTTCTGAACATGGGTTAATTAACCTACCTGCAGCAAGCAACTGATGAGTAGTAGTGATGCTGGTGCTGTGAAGTTTCGTCCACACTTAATTAATTTGTTAATAAAATCAAATCCTTGTTACCCTCTCTTCTTACGGTTCACCTTGACTTCACGCCATGGAAGTACTGCATCCTGTCTCACACAGAACGTATATATTGAAGTACCCTTTGAATTAAACAGGCGAAACATGAATCTTCACGGGGGATCTTCAATCACCGGGCACAACAAATTAATTAAAAGCGAAGGAGAAAGGGAAGTCAATAAGTCCAGAAAGGCCATGATTTAACGTTGAGGGGGCTATGCATGCATGCCGGACGTAAAGAAGAAACTCGTGCATGCAGATGGTCTTCGTCTTGGTCTTGGTTAAGAGAGATGGTGGAAGAGAAGGAAGCCCTCGGTGACTTGAAAAACAAGTAAAATGGCTGTAGTAACAATTCTTGGTCAGCTGGTTCAGATTGTATATATATTGGAGTAATATTTGTTACTCAGTGTAAGAATAATCTTATATTAAAAATGAGATAAAATAAGATGTGTTTATAATAATACGGGGTTTGGTCATTGACACCATGTGAAGCATCCTTCATACACTGAAGAGCAAGCTTGATTTGTCCCCGAAGTCTCTGGACCAACCCAGCTAGCCACAGCTGGTGCCGCGAAGTTTCCACTCCGCGTATAAATAAGTTCCATCTTATCTTCTCTTGTTTCCCATACATAGGCCACTAACGCTATCACACACGCACACGCACACGCACACGCACGCACGCATGAACACGCACACACACGTACACGCACATGCGCGCACATATGAGAGACAGAGAGAGCTTGACTTTGTCCAAGAACCCATTAGTCATGTTGTACACTGCACATGCATTAACGTTTGACTGCAGCTGGGGAAATGTTGGTTTGGGAAAACAATTTAATCTGTAATGTATGTTTAGCTAGATTTCAAAGCCGCGTGGAGATCTGGTACTCTTTGTACACATTGGAAAGCTAGCATCTTTCTTATACTTCATTAATGACCCACGTATTGTTCTGACAATGGAGCTAAACATGGGGATGGTACGTAGAACATGGAGCTAAACATGAAAGTCCTCAAGAAATTTTATAAGCATTCTACATGAATTTCCTCTTTACTACAGCACTTGCTACAAGAAAATCATTCATAAAATCAACTTCGTGCCTGTATATATATGACAATGAGGGCTATACTTCAAGGTCGATGTCCATGGATAAGGCTGGGAAGACGAGCGACCACTAGTGGGTAGGGGTGTCAACGGATCTGGGAGATCCGAAAATTCGATTCGAATCCAATTTATTTTTCGGATTCGGATCGGACTGTTGATCCGAAATTTTGAACTTTTACGATTTTGCCGTGAGCTTTCTCTGATCCGAAAGTAGTGACTTCGGATCGGATATTCGGGGCGCCATAAAACACCCCATTTCGGGGCAACCATTGCCCCGATCGATCCCTTGGCCTTCCGCCCTTCCTTGTGTCGAAGACTCGAAACCCTTCCTCTAGGTTTTCTCCAACGGCGGCCATCTTGCGACGGTGATGCGATCTCCTAAGCCAGCCCCTACCACGATGGCGATGGCGACCTTCTCTCCGATCGGCGATCGTGGTCGACCTACCTTCTCAGATCTGGGCTCTCGTCTTGGGTTGCAGGGAGGACGTCGTGATCAAGGAACAAGATAGAGGGAAAGCCTTTGGGCCTCCCACGATGCTACATATTCCTTGTTGTCCGCCGGCTATGGTTTTTCTAGAGCGGCGGCGCATCTGACGACGATCTGCTTCCTCCCGCCCGACGAAGATGCCGAAGCAGATACACGAGATTAAGGACTTCCTTCTCACTGCAAGAAGGAAGGATGCGCCGCCATCCGTTTGTTTCCTTTTATTTGGTATAGCGAGCAATATCTCCTGAACAATGTTTCCTTTTATTTTTTCTTGTTGATTATTAGCAGACATCCGTTTGTTTTGCTTCCTCGGCGTGTTGAGATTTGGGGGGAAATGTGACTTGGCAGTTAAATTTTTTTCTATCAATATAACCATGCGGGTGGATTTTTGTTAGAATCAAAATAAACAAGATAGAGGAAAGGCCTAATTTTTTCGAGTCTCTGTAGCTCCGCCCATGCCTGCTTCCTTGTTCTTTCCTTTTTTCCGGCATTTTTCTCACGACCCACCTCCAGTTCTTTGGAGCTAGGTTTGTACTTCGTGTTTGCTATTTGGTGATCTGATAGGTTATGCTTCTTGAGCCAATCTTCTGTTTATTCTGAAAACTTCTGATTCTTCATAGATCTGCGCTTATTTCCTTCTGGCCTTCTGGCCTTCTGGGTACCATGGCCCTGGGGTTGCTTCTTTGGATCACAGTGATTGCTTCCTTGGGATGTGCCCATGGGGCAAGCTCTCAATAATGTAAGAAGCATAAAGGCCCCTGGATCAAGCGATCAAAAAGATTACTTGCCCTATTTCGTGTTCTAGTCACCTGCATTCATGTTTTCCCTCTTGACCTCTGTGAATGCTTTTGTTCTCCCACAATGTGCTTCAGCACTTCTGACATTTCAATGACCATTGCCCGAGCCTTCAAGGGTGGGCCTGGCTTCATCTTTTGCTAGAACTAGGAAAAGGAGAAAAAGAAGTCGGACTGTTGTTTAACTCATGTTTTTTGGTCTAACAGACAATATTTTTAACAGATCTGTAAAAGGGACTGGCCTAGGTTGCTATAGGTTTTACTGAATTTTCAATTCCACAATGGGAGATTAAAGATTGGAAGAACATCTTTCTATTCAGTGGTGCCGTTGCACAATCTACAGATTCTTTCATATTGTATATACAAGGTGAAGAAATTGGGTTTTTGTGCAGATCAATACATGTAACGGATTCTACTGCGATCAGTTCACTCCAAACTCGGGCAACAAACCAAAGATATGGACAGAGAATTGGAGTGGGTGGTATGGTTTCTTTCATCTATCCATCTTCCAGTCTTGAGATTGTGAAGCATTGCATTGTATTATATGTGCATGTTAATTATGAGAACTCATATATTAATTGTATTTTTCATAGTAATATATTAGGATTAGTGTGCTTACTGTGTGGATTCAAAAATGGATCCGAAATGGGAACATGATTTTGGATTAGTGCTTGAAGTAATATATTAGGATCATTACTTATGCTTTTGTTATTTGCCTTGGTGTTTCTTTCATCAGTTTAAGTAAATTCATTTCATTATGTTATTACTGAAACATTTTAAACATATGTTCTTGTTAATGAATGACCCAGACTGCTGCAAGTTATCATGCAATAGCCATTGCACTATCATTAATGGAAGCATACACTTAAGTGTTCAGAGAAGTAATGCAAAGCCATAATCCTTATCTTTGACTAATGCCTCACATGCTTGTGAACAATTCATGATAAAATTTTTGCTCGTGTATCTTCTTTGTGGAACCTTGTGGGGTGGCCAGAATGGTTGTCTTCTGTTTTCAGATAAAAAATTGAGGCATGGATTTTGGGTGTATGTCGAGGGGAAGGGATGGGAGGAAGATATTTATTGATAAATACACACATTCTATGATAGGTCATATCATTGAAATAGAGGTATGTTTAATTTTCACATGTGTATAGTTATATTCTCCCACATGCATTCTGAAATTCCTTAAATGAGGACATTCACAATATTTCTCGTGGTGGAATCCCTACATGGCAGGAGTGTTTGCTGGGGCTCTTAAATTTGAAGATTGTGATCTATGTGACCCACCAAGTGGAGTTTCTTTCAGCTGCTGATCTTATCCATGTTTGTTTGCTTTCTTCTCACTATCTCAAGTTAGCTTCACAGTTTACAATATTGCTTTAAAAGTATATATTGTTTTATAGGTTATGAGAGAAGGAAAGATTTGTCAAGCTGGAAAGTACAGTGATGTACATTTTTCGAGCTCCTATGTGTTTTTTTTATGCCACTCCTAGTGGACGCATCCTGAATAGGGTAATCAATGCAGGTTTTGTTTAATGGACATGATTCTATATATCACAGTTTTTAAATGCGTATCCCTTGTAGATTGGATTTTAGAGTATTGGGCACTTTTCAACTGTTTTGATGGCTTGTGAGATCTACTTTTGTTTGAGTCAGGTTTGTGGGGTTAGGAGTAAGACTACTAGTATTTTTTGTTTTCAAACTTGTAGCTTAACAGAACATAATTATATGCATGTGTTAAGCATCATAGTTCCAGGGAAACGATGATGTTGTTTGATTCTTGTTTGTAAAAATATCATAGAACAGTGGTAATGCAAAAAAAGTTAGCTTAAAAAGTTGCCTAGCTTTCTTTTTTTTTGGTAGTCTATGCTATCATCATCAACCTGACACCGGTGCATACTTATTTATCTAGAGGATTAAAATTGCTAAAATTAAGGTCTCATGTATTAAAATCTGGTGTTCAAGGATCAGACCAAATCTGAAAATTGAACTTGCAAAGATGACACCAAAGGTTCGATGCACTTCAGATATCTTATTTGCTTGTGATGTTGCAAGGTAATATTTCTCTCTTGACAACATTGTGGCATTACATAACTTAAATCTAATAGCTCTGTGGTTGGCCATTTTAGAGCATCCAGAACCAATAATTTTATTGCCTTCTTCTGGCTTGCAAGAAAAGCAACATATCTTCAGGCATGCTTAATGTATGCTCACTTTACCAAGGTACTTGTAGATTTCTCTTGATACTTTAGGTATATACCAGCAACATTTGTTGTATTTTTTTGAACTTCTTACATATTTTCCAATATATCTGAATTTCTTGCATACCCATTTTTGCTTGTCACTTAAGATATTTCAGGAGGATATTTAAGACCTGTGGTTTATTGGCCTTTAGCATCTAGAGCAAGCATTTGCAAATTTATTGTGATATGGCTACTCAATTCTCTTCTGTGTAGGATAGGTGGATTTGGGGCCTATCTTTTAGTACTTTGTTCTCCACTAAAATTGCTAGAAGGCTTCTTCTATCCACTACACAGTCCTCTTCTGTTTGGTCCCATATACGATCTCCTTTTCTTGCCTGGTGGGGTGCAAGGGGATTTTTCCCCGTATAGAAGAAAAATGATTAAATAAATTTTATTGTATGCTGTTTATCCTAAGTAGGTTGTGCAAGTATGATTTATCCTGAAAGTGCTTATCAAGGGCATGTAGGCTTTGATTTTTCAAATTAAAAATAAGCTTGGAGTTTTTGTGGTCTTATACAATTGTTGAAGCAGTAAATGTTTTTGTTTCAGTGCTTGTTTGCATCAAGAGGCATCATGTATGGAAACTCCATCATATAGATGATTCTTGAGAAAACTCCATCATATATGGAAACCTTTAGATGCTGTATAAACTTCAGTTAATCAATTTGAATTACCTTTCATCTTAATAACGATTTGGTCACTTGAAGGAAAAAGAGATAAACTTGTATCTGTGTCAACTTGAAAGAATATTAGCATGTTTGCTCTAAAATCATCAAAAATGCCACTAGTATTACCAAGCCTGGGATCTTTTTGTATGAGTTTGATATTATTGTTATTACATATTGGATATAATGGTGATGATTTGGATTAAAAGAAGGTCCTTTGTGTTTTCATAATGTGGTCCAATAGTTTATTTACATGGGATTGAATAGGTTATCTTACTTCTGAACTTTAACATTAAGCCTATGGGGACCCGATGAAAGTGCAATAGAGTGGAAACTTTCTGAAAATTCAAACCGTCTACAATACTGATATATCACAGCACATGCAAGAAAGTTGTTTATCTAAGTAATAAGACCCTGTTTCCTTTTCAGATTTTTGCATATGTATATATCAATTTGAAGGGAACTGCTTATTTAATCTTTTAAAATCTGTTCTCAGAAAATTTTATTGGTTACTACTTAAAAAATGTGTTGGCTCTTTCAAATTTTTTGGTTTCTAGAATACTAATCAGGGGTTCAAAGATGGTTCAAAAAGTTTTTAGGTTTTGATGTTATTCCCAAACTGGAATATGATTTACTGGTATTATTTTCTCAGGTATGATAAATGGGGGCTTGTCTGTGACAGGAACTGAGGAGCTTGTATGGCAGAGGAACCGAGTTTGTATACATAATGTGTTAACTGTGTGGATCCGAAAATGATCTGAAAATGGATCTTGTATTCAGTGCGCATTCAATGTAAAAAAGTGTATACATTATGTGTATTTAATGTGTGGATCCGAAAACGGGTCCAAAAAAGTTCCGAAAATGGATCCGAAAAGTATTCAGATCTCTACGGACATTCAATGTAAAAAAAATTCCACACAGAGATTTCAGTTAGATCCGAATCCGAAAATGTAAGTTCGGATTCGGATCAGATTCGAATCCGAATTCTCTTTCTATTTCGAATTCGGATTGAATTCGGATTTTTACTATCGGATTCGGATTCGGATCTCACAGGATCCGATCCGAATCCGAACCGTTGACATAGCTACTAGTGGGTGTTCTTTTGACGAAGATTGCCACAACCAGGCTTATCCAACGTTACCTTCGCCTCCTCTTATGCCGATCGGCCGATTACCACTTTGAATTTGTGTTGCGCGCAGCTGACTTTATGCCGTTCTCGGGAAACCAGCATGCGGCAGCACAAACATGAAGATTGAGCTGGACTATATAACATGTTTGTTCTTAACATATATATATATATATATTGAAGCAATACCTAAACAGATCCGATGATCTGTTAGGCGTTTTTATTAATATAACAAAAGGGAAAAAGTACATAGAAGCCCGAGCCAATAAATGGACACCCTACGTAGAGAGGTCAAAATGTAAACGTGGCTCAAAGAATAAGAAACCAAAAGTAGGTGCACTAAAGCCTACTAAATGGCAAGTCACCCAAACAACAAAATGGATGCACTAAGAATGATACCGGTTGGGTCGTCGGCGAGAGCGCCTTGTCTTCACCATTTGAAAATCAAGATCATCGGGCTCTCTCTCTCGTGAGGACTGGGTAGATCTGCAGAGACATCGGGATCAGCCTGAACAGGATCTGGAATAGCAGGAGGCTGGCTGGAAGAAGAAGCAGCAAACGGCTGCGTGGAAGAGCCATCAAGCACATTTGGAGCAGCCAAGTCTACGACGACGGAGTGCGGCTTTAAAGGTGGAACAACATTAGCGAGCCGACAAATCACGGGAGGAGACGGAGCAGGAACGGAGGGCTGCTGAACAGAAGCAACAGTCACAGCCAAGGGGACAGTAGCAGCACCACCACCAAGCACGGGCCCACCAGCAGCACAGACCACAGGGGTGGCCGGTAGAATAGGCAAAGAACCAATAGGAGAATACCCCACAGGAACAACTGAGTTGGAACAAGAGAAGATTGGCAAGGCATTAACTTCATCACGCAGAGCACGCAGGGCAGCCAAGCAAGCCTGACGCGCCGCTTCTTGAGGGGAGTCAGCAAGAGAGGCCACTGGCACATGCAGAGTAGACGGAGCCGCACTAGAAAGAGAAATCGGAGCGGCAGCCACACCAGCAGGGGACGACGAAATTGCAGCCGCCAAAGACTCGGCTGGAGCAGACAACACCTCAGGGGCAACATGCTCACGAGCCGTGGGAGCAGAAAGAATCAAGGCGTTAGACTGTGGTTGGCACAGCGGCTGGAGAAGTTCTTAACATATATACATAAGCTTGGTTAGTGAGAGTGCCTAAACCAACTAGCTAGGGCCGCTACCTACTGAAGCTGGTACACTGCATGTTGATGCATGAACTCCCTCTATCTTCTCTTACCATCCATACATTACTTCTCTTCATATGATCTTCTCCTCGTGGTCCTCTTTTTATGTTCACTTTACCGTGATACCTACAATTAAACACGGTGCGAGAGAGATGTCTGTGCACTTGTTCTGTGGAAAAAATTAAACGGCCCGACCGCGCACAAACGCATCCACCCACCCACCAACACACACACACACTGTTGGAGATGCCACACGAACTCACTCAAACAACCAGGCTGCTCACAGACGAGATGGGAGGAGGAGGAAGAAAGTGACGCTGGGTTTTTTTGTTTGCTGCGAAATGGAGCAGCTCTATATATTTTCTAAGATTGCTTTCTATTGTATTATATACAGAAAACACAAAACGCTGGAGAAAACGCAGGAGAACGTGGCTGCTTGAGGCCGCGTACATCGCTCTAGAACTGCACGTTCTGGAGCCTCCCGCGCGACCCGGACTCCCCATGCACGAGCCGCCCAAAGCGACAACTCCCGCACGAGCCTCCCGCGCGACCCGGACGTCGCCTTGCACGAGCCGCTCAACGCGGGTTTATTGTTTTAGGATTAAACTAACAAACTCCCCCTAATCCTAATACATTCTACTTGATCTCAACGATGCCAATCTTTCCGCGGAGCTCCTGGAATTTGACCCGGCTAAGTGGCTTCGTGAGAATGTCTGCCAACTGCTCGTCAGAGCTGACGTATTCTACATTGATCTTGCCTCCCTCAATGCATTCTCGAATGTAGTGATACCGAATGTCGATGTGCTTGCTTCGATCATGGAACACCGGATTTTTGCAGAGAGAGATGGTTGACTTGTTGTCCACCTGGAGCACAACCGCTTTAGGCTTGCCGCCGCTGATCTCGCTTAGCAGCCGTGTGAGCCAAACACCTTGGCACGCCGCGGTGGAGGCGGCGATGTATTCGGCCTCACAGGAAGAGATGGCCACCACCTTTTGCTTCATGGACTGCCAGCTGATCGGGCTTCGGCCGAGGAAGAAGAGAACACCCGTGGTGCTCTTACGGTCGTCGACGTCGCCGGCCATGTCGCTGTCGCTGTACCCGAGCAGGTGCAGCTGCTCCTCTTCCTTCCTTGCGTAGTAGCAACCCATGTGGAGAGTGCCGGCGATGTAGCGCAAGATGTGCTTCACCGCGGCGAGATGGTCTTCTCGGGGAGACTCCATGAACCGGCTCACATATCCCACGGCGTAGGCAATGTCGGGCCGTGTGTGAACCAAGTATCGAAGGCTTCCAACGACGCTCCGGTACTTGGTTGTGTCCACGGGCGGGCTTGCACTTTGCTTGCTCAACTTCAGGCGTGCCTCCATGGGCACTTGACAGGGGTTGCAGTCGCCCATGCCGTTGTTCTCCAGAATCTTGCGCGCGTATGCCGCCTGGTTGATTTTGATGCCGTCCGCGCGCTGATGGACCTCGATTCCTAGGTAGTAGCTTAGGAGTCCGAGATCGGTCATCTTGAACATGCTTTGCATCACCTTTTTGAACCTGCAAATCTCTCGTTCATTCGATCCAGTGATGACCAGATCGTCCACATACACGCCGACGAGAAGCCGAGAGACACCTTCTCCGCGTCCATACACGGCGTGCTCCATGGTGCTTCGCAGGAAGCCGAGCTTGACGAGGCTGCTGTCCAGTTTGGAGTTCCATGCTCTCGGCGCTTGGCGCAACCCATACAGGGCCTTCCTCAACTTGAGCACCTTGTGCTCATGTCCCTCACGAACGAAGCCCGGGGGCTGGGCCACGTACACCTCTTCTGTCAGGCCGCCGTTGAGGAATGCCGACTTCACGTCCATGTGATGGACTTGCCATCCTTCATGCGCCGCCAAAGCCACCAGCAGCCGCACGGACTCCATGCGCGCTACGAGAGCAAAGACTTCCTCGAAGTCGATCCCCGGGCGTTGCACATAACCCTTCGCGACGAGCCGCGCCTTGTACTTGACGATGGCGCCGTGTTCGTCACGTTTCACCTTGAAGACCCACTTGAGCCCAATGGATCGGTGGCCGGAGGGGAGGTCGACGAGCTCCCAGGTTGCGTTGTCCTCAATGGACTTAATCTCCTCGAGCATCGCCTTGTGCCAGCTTTGGTGCTGCTCGGCCTCGTTGAAAGAGGCCGGCTCGTCGGCCGTGGTGAAGAGCAGCTCGTCGCCGCCGTTGAGTTCCCGTGGTGCGTGGCCTGGAGTTGGAGCAGAGGCTGACCCGATGATGTTACTGATGGTGCAGAAATGGAGCGGGGCATCGTCGTGCTCGGCGTCAAGTGCCGCCGTCACATCGGACGGCGGCGAGGCGAACTCCACAGTGCTCGTGGTCGCCCGCACCCGCACGCACGTGCCCGCGCGACCGCCCGCGCCCACGTTGCCACCCGTGCCAGTGTCCGCGTGGCCGTCGGCGCTCGAACCCGCGTGGCCGCCCGCGCCAGCGCCCGCGGAGCCGTACACGCCCGCGCGCGCGTGGCCGCTCGCGCCCGCGCGCTCGTGACCGCCTGTGCTCGTGGGGCCGCCCGCACCAGCGCTGGCGTGGTCGCATGCGCCCACGCCCGCATAGCCGCCCGCGCCGTTTGGAGTTTCCGGCGACGCCGCCATGACGCCTGATGCATACATGTGAGGATACTGAACATGGAAGGGTTCATCACAGTGCACAGTACCCTGCTCGACATGAGCATTCCAGTCCCATTGCGCCGACTCGTCGAAGACAATGCTTCGGTTCACGTACACACGTTCGTCGGCAGGGTCGAACACTCGGTATGCCTTGGATCCCGGCTCGTACCCGACGAAGATCATCGGCGTGCTCCGGTCGTCCAGCTTCTTCAAGTGCGGCTTCTCGTTCTTGACGTGCGCTACGCAACCGAACGTGCGGAGGAAGTGCACCGATGGTCGCTCGCCATGCCAGGCCTCATATGGTGTCATCCCGTCGACGCTTCGTGTCGGTGCACGGTTGAGTAGGAAGACGGCGGTGGAGACGGCTTCTCCCCAAAAATTCGCAGGTAGACCCTTAGCTTTCAGCATGCTCCGAGCCATGGCGACGACGGTCTGGTTGCGGCGCTCGACGATTCCGTTCTGTTGTGGAGCATATGGAGCCGTGAGCTGCCGCTGCACACCGCGCTCGGCGCAGTACTTGGCGAATTCCAACGAGGTGAACTCGCCGCCACGGTCGGTGCGGAGACCTTGAGCTGGCGCCCCGTCTCCACTTCCGCCAAGGCTTGGAAGCGCTTGATCGCTGTCGGGGCTTGGTCCTTGCTCGCGAGGAGGGTGAGCCACATGTACCTACTCTTGTCATCAACCAGGAGTAGGAAGTAGCGGTTGCCACTCGGCGTCGTCGGTGAGATTGGCCCGCAGAGGTCACCGTGGACGAGGTCGAGGACGTGCTCGGCTCGATACTTCCCTTGCACCGGAAAGGGTACTCATCTTTGCTTCACGGCGAGGCAACTATCACAGATCTGCTCCACCTGAGCGATTTGTGGCAGCCCTCGCACCATGGCGTGCCGAGCGAGCTTGCGCAGGGCCTGAAAATTCAAGTGGCCGTACCTTGCGTGCCAACGCCATGCGTCCTCGGAGCTTCTAGCCGATAGACACACCGGCTGCGTGATGTCAAGCTTGAGCATGTACAGCCGGTTGGGGGAGCGCTTGACTCGCGCTAGCAGCCGCCTCTCTTGGTCACGGATCCTCAAGGTGCCGCCGTCAATCAGCACCTGGCACCCGTTCTCGACGAGCTGCCCGATGCTGATGATGTTGGAGGTGAGCCGCGGGATGTAGTACACCCCTGTGAGAGCGCGATGCTCGCCAGTCTTGCACGCGAACATGATTGTTCCGCGTCCCTCGATGTCGACGATGGATCCGTCCCCGAACTTGACGGTGCCACGGATGTTAGAGTCGAGTTCGGAGAAGACAGCACGGGACCCGGTCATGTGGTTCGTGGCGCCGGTGTCGAGGTACCATACGTCGGCGTCACGCTCCTCCACCCGATCCAGCTGAACGAGGGCCTTCGCCTCTTCCAGCCTGAGTGGCTTGGTTTTCAGTGACGGTGGGGAGTCGGTGGTGACGTTGACGCTCGCCATCAAGAGCGTTGGCTCGTCATCATCGGCTTGCGTGAGGTGAGCTTGTTCCGCGCACTTTGGCTTACTGCGGCACGCCCTGGCCCAATGGCCCATCTTGCCGCAGTTATGGCACTTGTCCTTTGAGATGTCACGACCCGCGCCAGGCTTGCCTTCGCTCGTGCCACCGGCGTCAGGCTTCCTCTGCCCTTTCTTGCGGTGCCGGTTCCCAGACTTGGATCCACTGGGGGATCCCTCCCCCTGCTTCCGCTCCTTCATGCGCGTGATCCACTCCTCCTCCGTGAGCAACAGCTTCCCGTCAGCTTCCTTGGTAGCCGACGCGGGGAAACGGTCTTCAACCGCCTTGAGTCTCCCGGTCACCTCCTCAATCGAGAGTGTTGAGAGGTCGAGCAGGGTCTCAATGGAGAGGGCGATTTGGGAGTACATTGATGGTACCACGCGTAGGAACTTCTCGACCACCTTCTGAGACGGCTCCGGGTCGCCGAGGATGCTGAGCTGGTTGACGACCCCAGTGAGCCGCATCGCGAAGTCGTCCACCGTTTCGCCGGCGCGGAAGCCGATGCCTTCGTACTCCTTTCGGAGCTGCTGCGCCTTGGCCTTGCGCACTCGATCGATGCCGTAGCGCATGGTCTTAACCGCGTCCCATGCCTCCTTCGCGCTTGCTTTGACAGCAAGCGTGGAGATCATCTCCGGGGGAACGGCGCGTAGGATGGCCTCCAGCGCCATCCTATCCTCCTGTAGCTCAGTGCCACCGATCTCGACGGCATCCCAGAGACCGCGTGCCTGCAGCATCACCTTCATCATGAGAGACCAGTCGCCGTAGTTGGTCCGCATCAGTGTTGGATAGGCCGCTGATCCCCCGACCTCCTTCACGACCCTGCTGTACCACCAGAGCATCGCCGCTCCCTTGGGGGCGGCCTCTAGGACGCGGCGACGACGAGTGGGACTACCCGGGCGACGTATGTAATGCCCCGGTTTTTTAGATCCTCGTTCGTGAGTCCCGGATCTGGTTTCTCGGAGCGTCCGACTCCGTTGTGTCTAAAATTTTATTTCGGACATCTTTCGTGTTCGGATCGGCGCGATCCGGAGTCGTTTCAGAGGCCCGGAGGCGTTCCGCGACTTTTTCCGCGTGTGTTTTCCGATTCCCGGCGTGGGTTTCGGCTTTCCCTTCGGAACCTCGTTGCGGGTGAACCGGGCCGTTCACCTAGGCGAGTGTGGTACCGTTGCGATCGGTGTGTTCCGAGGATCGCGAGGGTGTGATTTTCTATTTTTCAGGATTTTTTTGATTTTCCAGATTTTCCTATATATTAACCCACCCTCTCTCTTCCTCTCATTTCTCACTCTCACCCTCTCTCTCTTCTCCCACTCTCTCCTCTCACTCTCTCCTCTCCGGCGGCCGACGGACCGAGGCGGGGGCGAGGCGGGGATGGCGCGGGCGAGGCGCGGGCGAGGATGGATGATGATCGAGGCGGTGGAGGCGTGGTGAAGCTCGGCCGTGAGTTCGTGGAGCGGCGAGGCTTCAACGGCGTTTTCTTCGTGGATCGGCGTCCACGGTGCACGAAATCTTCGGTGGAGGTAGGGTGATGGACCCCCAGCTCGTACACTTCCTTTCTCGCAAGTTTCGTAGGCTACGGTGAGCCGAGCGGGCCAAACGGGGTGATTTGGGCAAAATCTATGTTTTAGGGCTTGTGGGCCGATCTCCCGTTTCATTGCGTTTCTGGCCGATCCGAGGCCGTAGATGCATGCTAGGGGTTATTTGGGGAGCTTCCCCTATGTTTTCCCCTTCATCCGTGGATGATTGGGGCGTGGCGTGGATTTTTGGGTGTTTTCCCGCCGTTCTCGGTTTTCCGAAATGATCGCGGTCCACCAGTAACTGCGTTCACTGGTCGCGGTCGTGGGAGAACCGCCTTCATCCTTTGTGCTTTGGTCGAGAAGGCCGTCAGGCGTCGCAGTCGTGCGATAGACCGCTTTTGTCTGGTTGCGGTCATGAGATGACCGCTACTGTTTGGTCGCGGTCCTTGGGCGATCGCTACCATCAGGCTTGCGCGTGGCTGGTTGCGGTCGTGAGGTGACCGTGACAGCATGGTCGCGGTCCCCGGTCGACCACTATCTGGTGGGCGTTGATTGGACGTTGGTGTCGCAATGGTTATCCCTGGTTTGGTGACCAGCATGGGATGGTTCCCCTGTGAGTCTGAGTCCAGTGAGGTGATGATTGAAGACACCAGGATCCGTCATTTGGTTTCGTCGTGCTCCCCGAGATGGGCGTCGGAGGGTGGTCCTTGATTGGACGTTGGTGTAATGCCCCAGATTTTTCGGATCCTTGTTCGTGGGTCCCGGATCTGGTTTTTCGGAGTGTCCAACTCTGTTATGTCCGAAATTTCATTTCGGACATCTTTCGTGTTCGGATTGGCGCGATCCGGAGTTGTTTCGGAGGCCCGGAAGCGTTCCGCGACTTTTCCGCGTGTGTTTTCCGATTCCCGATGTGTGTTTCGGTAATTCCTTCGGAACCTCATTGCGGGTGAACCGGGCCGTTCACCAGGGCACGAGTGGTACGGTTGCGATCGGTGCGTTCCGAGGATCGTGGAAATGTGATTTTCTATTTTTTTGGTATTTTTGGGAATTTTCGGATTTTCTATATAATAACCTCCTTTTTCTCTCTCCCCTCTCATTTCTCTCTTCCCTCCCTCTCTCTTCTCTCACGCTCCCTTTCTCCCCTCTCTTCTCCGGCGGCCGACGGAGCGGGACGGGGGCGAGCTAGTGGCGGCGCGGGCGAGGATGCGGGCGGGGACGGGACGAGGATCGAGCGGTGGAGGCGTGGTGGAGGCGGTTCGTGGGATCGTGAACCGGCGAGGGTTTAAAAGGCGTTTCTTCATGGATCGGCGTCCTCGGCGCGTCGAATCTTCGGTGGAGGTAGGGAGATGGACCCTCAACCCGCGTACTTCATTTCCCGCGAGTTTTGTAGGCCGTGGTGAGCCGAGCGGGCTAAACGGGGCAATTTGGAGAAAATATATGTTTTTGGGGAGTGAGCCGAATCTTGTGTTTTGATCGTGTTTTTGGGGTTTAAATGGGTCCCCTCAGTGCTAGGGAGGTTGGGGAATGTTTCCCCCTTTGTTTCCCCATCATCCGGGGGTGATCGGGGCGTGGAATGAAATTCTTCGTGATTCTCACCGTGTTTCGGGCGCGGACTGAGAACGCGCTATACTCCAGTAGTGCGTTCTTGATGGTCGCGCTGCCCCGATGGGGCGCGTTCATCGGGAAGATGAATAGTAAGGCGGTTCCTGTCGCGCTATGGGGTCCTAGCGCGTTCTGCGTTGTCGCGCTAGGGGGCCCTAGCGCGATCTGCCTTGTCGCGCTAGGGGTTCCTAGCGCGATCATCCTTGTCGCACTAGGGGTCCCTAGCGCGACCTGTCTGGTCGCGCTAGGAGAGCCTAGCGCGTTCCGTCTTGTCGCGCTAGGTGATCCTAGCGCGATCTTCCCTGTTGTCTCGTGCTCCCCTTGGGCCGTGTGTGTCCCGGACGTCTCGTGGAGTTCCGTGACCGTGTCTTTGGGCGTCCGGAGGTCCGTTTACCTTAATTAGGGTCCCCGTGAGTTTAAGGTCTGGGTGACCTTCTAGCGTTCCGATTGTGTTGTGTTGGTCTCCGGTCGACCCGGCTGTGACCCAGTGGTCGATCTTTGGCCTCGTGAGTGTCCCGGACACCCCGTGGGTTTCGTTACCGCATTTTTGGGTGTCTGGAGGTACCGTGTTACCTCGATAAGCGTGCCTGTGCGCTTGGCGGGTCCGGGTGACCCCAGGTGTTCCGGGCTTCCGGGTTCTTGCTAGATCGAGTCACCGTGTATCGGTGTGAGTGCGGCGAGGTTTCCCCGCACGTCGTGGTTTCTCCGGGAGTTGGTTTTGAGTGGGCCATGTGTGTGGCCTTGGTCTGCGAGTCCAGTTGCCCAGCCTGGTGTTGGAGGGTTCTCGCTTTTCCCAGGGTTGGGAAATCGGTGTTGCAGCTTGCGGGCTGCCTTGGGAATCGTGCTTCTGTGGTTTTCGCGTAGGCCGTGCCTATGGCCTGTGAACCGCGAGTCCATGTCCTAACTTGGGACTGGAGGTCTCCTGAGTTCCCAGGTGGGGGAATGGTCTCGGCGATTGCGATTCACCTCGTGAGTCATCGCAGTGTGGTTTTGGACCTAGGGATTAGGCCAGATTGACAGCGCAGTGCTGTCGTGTGCAACGGTCTTGACCCCGAGTCTTGTGACTCAAAGGCCGTTAGGTTTCGTAGGTCTAGTGGACCATCTGTAGTCTGGTGGCGTCGTGCCACCTGTTACTCCATGTTACTCGCAATGGGTGCGTGCGTGATTTTCTGTGTCCACGTTCTGTGACACGTCCACTAGTCGTAGCTTTCCCACGGCACGCGTGTGCTGGCTCGCCTGGGAGTGGCTGAGCGGCGTACCCGAGAGAGGCGGTGAGTAGGCTGGTTACCGCAGGGCCCCCGCGTACTTCCGAGTCCGGGTTTAGGGGGAAATACCAGCTAGAGGACATGCCTAGGGCGTATGGTCTGAGTGTGCACACGAGGTTGGGGGCGTCGGACGGCGCTGGCAGGCGCGACCCCAACTAGTCCTTGTTTTGTGGTACTGGTTACTGAGTGTGTCTGAGTCTCACGCCTGGGGCGTCGTAGCTAGACACTTGTGATGCGGTGTAAGACGTCAGGGGACGCATCCGGTCGTTCTTCTAGTGGGTGGTACTCCTGTCACGCGGCATGAGGTGTTGTGTACCGGGTTCTGTTTCCGTCCGCGAGACGGGACTTCGTGAGTGGTTTCGGGAGTGTTCCCGGAGTCGAGGTTTGGGGTTTTCGGTGAGCTTCACCGAGGGCCTTTCCCCAGACAGTGTTGTGTTCACGACGGTGAGGTCGTGACCGTGTTCCCTGACCGTGTGGTTTTGGCTTGGGCCCTTTTGGTGAGGGCAGACCTCCGCTACGGAGGTATCGTGGCGTTTTCCTAGTAGCGTGGCTAGGGCGGCTCGTGTTTAGTGGTCCCCGATCGTGGAATCGGGTGGTCGGGTGCATGGCTTGGTTGTCCCCCGTAGGGAGACTGGGTGGTGTTTTCTGGTACAGTAGGAGTAGCTGTAGAGCCGAGGTTTTGTCGGCCACCGTAGTTACTTTCCTGCCTTCGTGGTTACTTCTTTCCGTTGCCGTCTTGCTAGCGTAGCTTTCCTTCTGCCGTATTTCTCAGTTGGGGTTCCGCGGGATCCCTACTGGGCCAGTGACAGGAGGCTCACCCCTGCGTTTCAGGTGCGGCGGTTCTGCCTCGAGGTTTGAGGGCGCGGAGCGGAGGTTCTTAGTTGCCAGCTTGCCGGGCCGAGTGTTCACTTGGCATGTGGTACGTTTTACTGCTTTAGACTGTACTTTCTGTTGGACTGGACTCTGTTGTAGTTGTTTATTTATTTCTGTTAATTGTCCTGCTTTATTTCCTATTTCTTTGTGCCTCCACACTCCTTTTAGCCCTTCCGAGCCCTCCCGGCTCGTGGGCGACGGTGCGAGTCTCGGGTTATCGGGCCTTCCCGGTATCCGGATCTCGGGTCGTCACAGTTGGTGTCGCAATGGTTATCCCTGGTTTGGTGACCAGCATGGGATGGTTCCCCTGTGAGTCTGAGTCCAGTGAGGTGATGATTGAAGACACCAGGATCCGTCATTTGGTTTCGTCGTGCTCCCCGAGAGGGTCGAGTTGGAGCGATGTTCGAGCTCGGATGCGGTGTCCGAGAGGAGTGCAGCTCGAGATGCGGCATCAGTCTGTGTGTGAGTCGACGGATGGCTTGCCGAGGTTTGGAATGTTTCCTTTGGACCCGGTCGAGGACCAGGAAAGAAGGAAGAAGCTGAGCAAGCGGAGGTTTCCCGTTGACGAGCAATTGGTGACCAGTGGATGGTCTTTTCAGAGACAGAAGATGATTGTTGTTGGGGCTCGAGCGTGGCGAGAGCCGTGTGCTAGCGAGACCTTTGGTGGTCGTTTCTGTGATGTGCCTTTCCGGATGGGATCTGGACTTTGTCGAAGTTTGTCTTCTGACAAGAGTTGGCACAGTGTTATGTCCGGCTTTCAGCTTGCCATGTGTGAGGTGTTCCTTGGTGCTGAGCCGATGTTCTGGTTGCAGTCTGTCGAGATGGCTGCGTGAGCCGATGGAGGCTCTGTGTTGGTTGTTCTCTTGAGAGGGCGTGCGACCTGTCAGCTGGCTGCGAAGCTGATGTGCGATTTATCTGCCAACCATTGGATGAATCGGTAGCTGTTGCTCGTGTCGAGGGTTGTGATTCCTCGGTGAGCGAGATTGTGGCTGCGGTGCCATGGTTGATTCTCACATTGTCTGAGGTGATGCCGGACTGTGTCCTGCGGTATATGCCTGCTCTGTTGGCTAGTGTGCTCGGCGCGAGGAGCGAGGTGTTGCTTGTGATTGTAAGTCTGACTGTGTCCCTCAGGACCGGTGTTTTCATGGGAACCGAGATTTTCTGTGCTGGGGTTCTGACAGCGTTGTCAGTTCGTTCAGTGTTCTTCCCCTGTGACTTCGTGCTGGGTCCTGAATTTCGAGGACGAAATTCCTTTAAGGGGGAGGGCTGTAATGCCCCGAGTTTTTCGGATCCTCGTTCGTGGGTCCCGGATCTGGTTTCTCGGAGCGTCTAACTCCGTTGTGTCTGAAATTTCGTTTCGGACATCTTTCGTGTTCGGATCGGCGCGATCCGGAGTCGTTTCGGAGGCCCGGAGGCGTTCCGCGGCTTTTTCCGCGTGTGTTTTCCGATTCTCGGCGTGGGTTTCGGCTTTCCCTTCGGAACCTCGTTGCGGGTGAACCGGGCCGTTCACCTAGGCGAGTGTGGTACCGTTGCGATCGGTGCGTTTCGAGGATCGCGAGGGTGTGATTTTTTATTTTTCAGGATTTTTTTGATTTTCCGGATTTTCCTATATATTAACCCACCCTCTCTCTTCCGCTCATTTCTCACTCTCACCCTCTCTCTCTTCTCCCACTCTCTCCTCTCACTCTCTCCTCTCCGGCGGCCGACGGACCGAGGCGGGGTGAGGCGGGGACGACGCGGGCGAGGCGCGGGCGAGGATGGATGAGGATCGAGGCGGTGGAGGCGTGGTGAAGCTCGGCCGTGAGTTCGCGGAGCGGCGAGGCTTCAACGGCGTTTTCTTCGTGGATCGGCGTCCACGGTGCACGAAATCTTCGGTGGAGGTAGGGTGATGGACCCCCAGCTCGTGCACTTCCTTTCCCGCAAGTTTCGTAGGCTACGGTGAGCCAAGCGGGCCAAACGGGGTGATTTGGGCAAAATCTATGTTTTAGGGCTTGTGGGCCGATCTCCCGTTTCATTGTGTTTCTGGCCGATCCGAGGCCGTAGATGCATGCTAGGGGTTATCTGGGGAGCTTCCCCTATGTTTTCCCCTTTATCCGTGGATGATTGGGGCGTGGCGTGGATTTTTGGGTGTTTTCCCGCCGTTCTCGATTTTTCGAAATGATCGCGGTCCACCAGTAACCGCGTTCACTGGTCGCGGTCGTGGGAGAACCGCATTCATCCTTTGTGCTTTGGTCGAGAAGGCCTTCAGGCATCGCGGTCGTGCGATAGACCGCTTTTGTCTGGTCGCGGTCATAAGATGACCGCTACTGTTTGGTCACGGTCCTTGGGCGACCGCTACCATCACGCTTGCGCGTGATTGGTTGCGGTCGTGAGGTGACCGTGACAGCATGGTCGCGGTCCCCGGTCGACCACTATCTGGTCGCGGTCACCAGGTGACCACTACCACGTTCTGGTTCCTGTTTGCGCTGTTTTGACCTCCGGTCAACCCGGTTGTGACCCAGTGGTTGACTTTAGGTCTCGTGAGTGTCTCGGACATCCCGTGGAGTTCCGTGACAGTGTCTTTGGGTGTCCAGAGGTTGTCCCACTTACCTCATTTTGCGTGCCATGAGCTTAAGGGTCCAGGTGACCTTTTAGCGTCCCGATTGTGTTGTGTTGGTCTCCGGTCGACTCGGTTGTGACCCAGTGGTCGACCTCCGGCCTTGTGAGTATCCCGGACACCCCATGGGTTCTGTGTCTGTGTTTTTAGGGTGTTGGGAGGGACCGTATTGCCTCGATTAGCGTGCTCGTAGGTGTGGTGGGTCCGGGTGACCCCACGTGTTCTAGGTTTTCGTGTTACGCTCGATCGAGTCACCGTATATCGATGTGTGTGCGGTGGGGTCTCCCCCGCATGTCGTGGATTTCTTTGGAAGGTAATTCCCATGTGGGCCATGTGCTTGGCCTTGGACTGCGAGTCCAGTTATCCGGCCTGGGGCGGGAGGTTTCCCGCTTGCTACAAGATGGGAAATCGTCGTGGTGGCTCGTGTGCTGCCCTGGGAATCGTGCTTCTGTGTTTTCCGTGTGGCCCATGTGGGTGGCCTTGGTCCCTTGCGTTCCCTTCCCGAGAGAGTGGTCTTGGCGACTCGTGAGTTGTCTCGGTACTTGTGCTACCGTGGTTTTAGACCTAGAGATTGGACTAGATTGACGGCCTTGTGCTGTTGCGTACAACGGTCTTGACCCCGAGTCTTGTGACTCAAGGACCGTTGGGTGTAGTGCATCTAGAGGACTGTCCAGAGTCCAGTGGCTTAGCGCCACTAGAGTTTTCTCGACTCTAGCGCACGGTGCATGTGTGGCCGTGGACTGTGAGTCACGTTTCTTCTCCGACTGTGGTCACCGTGCGACGGGGTCGGTACGTGGGGTGGTCCCCGTACGTCGTCGGATTCGGACGTTGTTTTCCGTTGACTTGAGAGTCTACTCCTTTGTGACCCTCCACTAGTCGTAGCCTATCAGTACGCGTGTGCTGGTCGCACCAGGGAGTGGTGTATGGGCTTACCCTGAGGATGATTTTAGACTGGTTACCGTCGGGCCCCTCGTCACATCAGAGTCCAGTGCTAGGGGAAAACCGGTCAGAGGGCCAGACCTAGGACGCGTGGTCTGTGTGTGCACACGTGGTTGGGGACAGTGGACGCACGTCGACGGGCGTGACCCCAGCTAGTCACTTGTTTGTGGTTACTTGTACGGTGTTCGCGCCTCGGGTAGGACCTACCACGTCAGGCGGTTCACCTGCGGTGCGGTGTAAGACGTCAGGGGACGCTACCGGCTGTGCTTCTAGTGGGTGGTACTCCTGTCGAGTACGGAGTGACAGACTGTCAGTTTCTGTGTCTTTGACCTTCGGATTTTCGGTCGTGTTGACCGGTGAGTTCGGTTGTTTCACCTTGGCACGTGTGTCGGTTTTTACGCCGTGAGACTAGTGCTAGTGGCTTTACCGAGGTGGCGTCTTGTGGTGCGGTACCCGCGATCGGATGGTCGGGGTTGCACCTTGGACAGCGTGTCCAGGTTGGCTGTCTGGGGGACAGGCCTCTACGGCGTGGTTACCGTGTGTTTTACTTCGGTAGGTGGTACTAGCGTGGTTTGGTAGCTTCGACTTCGTGATCGAGGTGTGCCTTCTGGCAGTAGGAGTAGCTGTAGTGCCGAGTTTTTGACCGGCCACCCGTTTGCTATTCCTGCTGTAGTTGTAGCTCTCCTTTCCGCTACCGCCGTTGTTTTCGGTTGGGGTTCCGCGGGATCCCTGCTGAGTCTCTGTTTTGAAGACTCATTCCCTACTTCTCAGGTGTAGCGATTCTTCCTCGTGGTTCGAGAGCGCGGAGCGGAGGTTCTCAGTTGCTAGCTTGCCGGGCCGAGTGTTCACTTGGCATGTGGTACGTTTTACTACTTTAGACTGTACTTTCTGTTGGACTGGACTCTGTTGTAGCTGTAGTTGTTTATTTATTTCGGTTAATTGTTGAATTATCCTGCTTTATTTCCTATTTCTTTGTGCCTCCACACTCCTTTTAGCCCTTCCGAGCCCTCCCGGCTCGCGGGCGGCGGTGCGAGTCTCGGGTTATCGGGCCTTCCCGGTAATCGGATTCTCGGGTCGTTACAACGTAGACCTTGAACGCGGCATCGTGGATCAAGCTAACTTGGCTCTGATACCAATTGTTGGAGATGCCACACGAACTCACTCAAACAACCAGGCTGCTCACAGACGAGATGGGAGGAGGAGGAAGAAAGTGACGTTGGGTTTTTTTGTTTGTTGCGAAATGGAGCAGCTCTATATTTTTTCTCAGATTACTTTTGAAGAGGCGAAATCTCACGCTGCGTCCTGAGCGGGCCGTGGATCACCAGGAGATGAACTGTAAGACAGGGAAACGCGTCAGAGGGCCCAGGGGATTTCCCTGGGGCGAAACCCTCCGATGGCTAAGTCAGTAGAGCTGTGGTGGAAGCAATGAAGGGAGGAGGAAAGCTGGTGCGCGAGACTCCTCTCCACCAAAAGGGGGGGGGGTGAAGCGGATTGCTCAGGAGTTTTACCTTCCTTTTTTCTCTTACCTTCCACCGGAGGGTAGCCCTGGTTTAAGTAGTATGCCGCCTTCAGGAGTCCTGTCAGCTGGGGGGTCTCCGGCGGGAGTTACGTCCTCAACGTGGGCTTTCATGGCCTTTATCGTGGGGGCGTTATCGCCTTGAAACCCGGTGGCTGGTTGATTCCCCTGTCCGTTGGGGACTCTTAAAGGCAGCGCGAACGGCTAGCGTCCAGTCCGAGCTCCTGAAACGCCAGCCCTGTCCGGGCGAGGAGGATAGCTCGGTCAAAGGAGGGGTCGGATAGGTCGGCTGGCGCCTGTCTCTCCCGAGCGGAAAAATGGCCTGGGCCGGACCTTCCTTGTGACCTGACCATCACTCGGGCCCTCCGAGCCTAGGGGCCGCCGGGGAGGGTTGGTTCCTCGAGTGTCTGTTTATTGGGCTTTTCTTCCCTGAGTGGGCCCCGTGGGCTATCACTCGGGTGAGCTTGCCTCGTTGGACCCTGTTGAGTCTTGTTGGGCTGCTCTTTGGGTGGGCTACAGAAATCCCCCTCTCCACTTGTCCCCCTCCTACTCCCGAGCCATGGAGGCTCGGTTGAGTAGTTTTTGAGGCTTTGGACCGGCGTGGCTCAGGTGGGTGGAATTCCGTTGGCGTTTATGGTGCCACGTGGAGTGGTCGCCTGGGCCCGTAATGATGATCCTGACGGATTTGAACTGAAGGGGCCCCCCTTTTTCTCGGAGCACGGAACGACGCGCCGCCTCCCTCCAGGGTTTTATAGGCGTTGGGCACTTGTTCGTCGTTCTAGGCTTCCAGGGTTTCGGGCTTTCCTTAGTTTCTTGGCTTTCGGAGCTTCTTGATGCGCCGTGAGGGCACAGTGGAGGTGCGAAGTCTTGCGGCGGCGTTCGAGGAGTTGGCGAGGACAACCGCGGAGGCGGTCCGGCAACTTCCTTCCCCTCCGGAGTCTTCGAGTTCTTGCGAGGGGTCCTCTTCCGGCTCGATGGCTGATCCGCCGCTGGAACTCGGGCAGGTGAGGCGGGAGCCTGTCTCCTGCTGCAGCGAGTTGGGGGAGGCAGAGGTGAAGAAGCTGGAGCATCGCTTTCGCTTGCCTTTCAGGTATAGCTTTGCTGCCGCCACCCCGTTCGAGACGAGTTTGGACGACCGAACGGGGCACATCTGCACGTTTCTTCTGGCGTGGAAAAGCGGGTTCCGCCTTCCCTTCGAGCCCCTCGTACTCCAGATCCTCGAACTTTTCCGGTTGGCGCCCATCCAACTGGTGGCCAACTCGTACCTCCTCCTCTCTGCCTTTCGGATCCTCTGTCGCCAGCACAACATTTTCCCTTCCTTGGACCTCTTTCATTACTTTTTCGAGTTGAAGGCGCACCCGTCGGCGGGGAAGGGCTTTTACTTTATCCAGGCAAGGAGGAACAGGAGTTGCATTGCCCTCGCGGCGAAGGACTCCTCGCACAAGGGGTGGAAAACCCAATTCTTCTGGGTGAAGGCGGAGGCGACGGATGAACTCTGGAGATGCCGGATCTCGCCCAATTTCCATCCGAACATTCCTCCTCGGCAGGAGGAGTTCCCTCCCCATGTGGAGCAGCAGGCCGCCCGTCTGCTGGAGAACCGCCGGTCGACCGAGGAGCTGGTGACGCCGGAGAACATCGAACGGTGCCTGCTTACGCGGTTGAAGTCGACAGGTACCGCCCTTTAGGTTGTTCCCCTGGGGTGGTAGTTACCTTTCTTCTCCTGACCGGGTCTTCTTTCTTTGCTGTAGACGTGAGGCGGGAACCTCTGGAGGATACTGCTGAGGTCATCGATCTGGGAGAAGATGACTCGGCGGCCGACGAGCCGGAGGCTCCTGTGGGTCGCGCCCAAGCCCGGGATAAGGGCAAGGGGGTGACCCCCGGGGGGTCTTCACGGCCGGCTGGCACAAAGCGCAAGGATCCCATGGCGGGAAAGTTGCGGGAGGCCGCGAAGGCCAAGAAGCGGGCCAAGAAGGCAGGTCTCCCTCCTACCGCCGGGGGCGACTTTGGCTCGGCGGCACTCCCCTCCCGGGGGCAAGATGGGGCCGACCCCTCGAGGCCAGCTCCCCCATCTGCCAGGCGAGAGGGGGCCGAGGAGACCGGGGGCCCTTCAGAGGACGGCGATAGGTCGGCTCTCCCCCCCACGGGGGTAGAGGGGGCCGATGTTGAAGTAGCAGTCACCGAGGCCAGGGGGTCGGCCGGAGGCGGTGACGTCCCGGTCGCCGAGGTGCGGGCCGAGACAGGCGGGGCTGGGGGTTCGCCCGCGAGGGCGTTGCAGCCCCAGATGCTGGGAGCTTCCGGTGCGGTTGGACCTGCGGCATCGGTCGAGGTTGGGGGTTCGCCCGGGGAGGCGTTGCAACCCCAACCGACCGTGGCGCGCGAGGTGGCCGGTCCCGTTGCTCGAGCAGAGCCCTCTGGCGGAGTGCCCCGGGCGGAGCGGTCTCCTTTGCCGGAGCCCTTGGAAAGGCTCGGCATTACGGGCGACCTATATCGGGTCTGCCGATCGATTGCCGCGAGGACGAAGGGGGGAGAAAGGCGCAATACCCCCCCCGGGCTCCTCGATGTTCTGATGGAAGGCGGCCTGGTCATAGCTCGGTCGGCGGCTTTGATGGCGGAGGCGCACGCGCGGACGGAAACGGAGCGGTCGAACCTTGCCTGGACCCTCGGGGGATGCGAGAGGAAGCTGGCCCGACTCAAGGGGGAGCATGAGGGACTCCGGCAGGAGTTCTCCGCGTTCCGAGAGGTGGCGCGGGCGAGCCGACTGGAGGCTGAGGTGCTGACCGAACAGCTCGCCAAGACCCGAGAGTCTCTTGAGAGGGCAAGCCGATCCTTGGAGGAGGAACGTCTGCGTCGCCTCGATCTGGACAATCGCTGGGAGCTCGAGCGTGCCGAGCTGCTAGATCGGGCGGAGATGGCGGAGCGTCTCCGAGCTGAGGCTGAGGTGGACCGGGCCCGGGCAGAGGAACGTGCGTCCGAGGCGGAGCGGGCGCGGGTCGAGTTCGTCGGTAGGGCGGGACAGATCGAGGCGGAGGCAATCGAGCGTTACAGGAGCTCGGATGCTTACTCGGCCGACCTGTTGGAAGCCGCCCTACCTTACTACGAGGTAGCGCTACGCCGAGGTGCTCGAAAGGGGTTCAAGCAGGGCTATCGCCGGGCGGTAGGCTGCGCCCATGAACAAAACTCCGCGATCGAGTTCCCCTTTGGCCAGCGTTATGATTCGGATGAGTCGGTTTCCAGCTCTTCTTCGTCGGTCGGAGAAGATTCGGAGGGATCGCCTCCGTCGGGGTCACCGGCTCCGGGCTTCTCGGGAGGGCTCACGACTGAGACAGTTCTCGCACAGGCGAGGTCAGTGTCCGAGCCGGCCGTCACCGAAGGCGCCGGGGGTGACGCGTCTCCTTCCGTCGGTCTCGAGCATCAAAGTGGGCCCGAGGCCTGATGTATTGTGCCTCTTTCCCTTTTTGTCCCTCTTTCCTCTTTTTAGAGGGTTTCCTTTTGGTACGATAATAAATGACTTGCTCTGTTTGGGTACTATCCTTGCCGTGATTTGGTTGGCGAATCTTGGGTGGTTGAGAGGTGCCGATATGTCCTGCACGGTTTTCGCACGCTGTTTTGGTAGGCTTCTGACGGGGCGTTCCTCCGTCCCCTCACGCTTTGAATGTCAGGCCGCTTCGTGAATCCCGCGAGGGCGGGAAACGAGGAGTTGGAGGTGACTGTTCAGGGGAGAAATCCTTCGGCGTGTTTCCGAGGGGGGCATTTAAGGCGTGTAGCCTCCTTTGGCCTATAAGAAGGACCGGAAGGCGCCCTTTCCTCTCCACCGCTTGGGATTGTCTCTAACAGTCTTTCCTTGCTCCTTCCTTTTCACTCCGCGTTGTGCCTTTGCATCCGGAGCATGGAGGATCCTTCGGAGGGCGATGCCGCCGACGACGGGGAGCGGTGGGCTCCTGCTGTCTTGTGAGGTTGAACGGATCCCACGGTCGCCGCGCGTGTACGAGACGGGTCCTACGGTCGCCGCGCGGATCTGGGGAGGACTTTGGCGTGTGGAAGCACGCCGTCGGCCTCTTCTTGGCTCCGGCGAGGCTTCCGGGTGGACGCCGAGGCGGAGGACGGATGGGGGCATCAGGGGAGTCTGCCGTCACTTCCCTCCGTGTGAGGGGAGGAGGCGTATCCGGCTCCCTCCTCACCGAGGCCTTCCTCCGTCTGCAGCCTCTTTTTCCCTCTTCTGCTCTTCATTTCTTTCACTCTTCGGGGGCTGCTTGCTCTCTCCTTCCTTCCAAGGAGTTGGCAGTTTGGAAGAGGGGGGGCCTTCCCGGCGCTCCTTTTTCCCGGTTGTTGCCAACTTGGGAGGTAGCCTTCCTCAACGTTTAAAGGTGGCCTTCCTCCTGAAGTCCCTCTGTCACCTTTGTCACGGGCCATCCGAGCCAACTGGCTCGACCACCTCTTGTCCGAGCCAGTTTCCGCACGAGGCAGAGTCAGTGGCTGGATGCGAGGAGATCAAGACCGAGTCAGTCGAGCGATGACCCCTTGAAACGATGTTAGACGGACTTTTGCTTTGTTTTTGCTATGTGATGTACTGGCATTTGCCTACCTGATGTACCAACGGTTTGGAATGAAAAGAACAGGAATTTTATTCTGTCCATCTCGCTGTACAATTTCAAAAGTAGAATCTGCGTAGTGCGGCTGCGTTCCACGTCCGAGGAATAGGCTCCCCTTCCATTGTCGCTAACCTGTACGCACCTTTCCCGAGCGTCTCGACCACTCGGTAGGGACCTTCCCAGTTGGGGGATAGCTTGCCCGCCGCCTCCAGTGGTCGAGAGGCTTCGGCTTTCCTGAGGACGAAGTTCCCCGGTTGGAAACGTCTGTCTCGGACCTTGGCGTTGTAGTATCGAGTGAGGCGGCGCTGGTACTCCGTTGCCCGGACGTTCGCGATCTCTCGGAGTTCGCTTGTCAGGTCGAGGTTCTCGAGCAATTTTTGCCCGTTGGCCTCGGGTGAGAAGCTGATCACTCGGAGAGACGGGTTGGCGATCTCCAACGGAACGACGGCCTCGGTGCCATATACCAACTGAAAGGGGCTTTCACCGGTTGCCGTCCTGGGGGTTGTTCGGTGCGACCACAGTACGCTAGGCAATTCCTCGAGCCAGCTACCCTTAGCCTTGCCGAGTCTGGTTTTTATGCCTTTCAAGATAGTCTTGTTGGCATTTTCAACCAGCCCGTTGGCCTGAGGGTGGGCGACCGAAGTGAAGTGGTTGCGGATATTTAGGTCGGCGCATCTGTCTCGGAAGTATCGAGAGTCGAATTGCCGACCGTTATCGCTTACTATCACTCGGGGGATGCCAAAGCGGCAAATGATCGATTTCCAAACGAAGCCCCAAACGACTGTCTCGGTGATCCTTGCCGTAGCCTCGGCCTCGATCCACTTGGTGAAGTAGTCGATGGCGACGATGATGAACTTCTTCTGGGACTGGGCCGTTGGGAATGGCCCAAGGATATCGATTCCCCACCGAGCGAAAGGGTAGGGCTCGGTTAGGGTGACAAGTTCCGTTGCCGGCTGATGGACCAAGTGGTCGAACCGCTGGCATCGGTCGCACTGTTGAACATAGGCTGAGCAGTCGCGCTGCAGGGTGGGCCACCAGTACCCCTGTCGTAACAGGATTCGGGCTAGCGACCGGGCCCCTGAGTGCGCTCCGCACAGGCCTTCATGAATCTCTTGGACGGCTCGGCCTGCCTCGTCTGGACCGAGGCACTTCAGGAGGGGACCGGAGAACGATCTTCGGTAGAGGGCGTTGTCGAGGACGACGAAGCGCCGAGCTTGATACTTCATTCGGCGGGCTTCCCGAGGGTCGGAGGGCTCTTGGGAGTCTTGTAGCCAGGACAGGTAGGGGGAGCGCCAGTCACTTGGGGTGGCCGAGTCAACAGCGAGGAGCTCCGTGTCGATGCTCGGGCGCTCTAGCTCTTCTAGGAGGACCGATCGTGTACCTTCCGGGTCTAGGGAGGAGGCCAATCGAGAGAGGGCGTCCGCCCGGGAGTTTCGCTCCCGAGCTATCCGGACTACCTCAAATCCCTCGAACTGTTGGGCCAGGCTCCGGACCAGCTGAAGGTATTTGATCATGGGTACCTCCCGAGCCTCATACTCGCCGTTGACCTGACCTGCGACTAGTTGAGAGTCGGTGTGGATCCTGACTCGCTCGACCCCCAGCCGTCGGGCCATGCGTGCTCCCGAGATAAGGGCCTCGTACTCGGAAGCGTTGTTGGACGCCTGAAAGTTGAATTTTAAGGCGTACTGTAGCTCTATCCCTTCGGGGGACCTTAGGAGGATCCCCGCACCACTGCCTGCCGAATTGGACGACCCATCGACGAACAGTTCCCAGGCTGGCTCGGTCGCGGTCGGAGGCCTGTCCTCGGCAGGGATGGTGCTTTCGGCAATGAAGTCGGCGAGCGCTTGGCCTTTGATTGCTGATCGCGGCCGGTACGAGATGTCGTAGGCCCCGAGCATGATGGCCCATTTGACGAGTCGCCCCGAGGCCTCGGGGTGGGCCAGAATCTTCTTCAGCGGCTCGCCGGTTAGCACGGTGATGGGGTGCCCCTGGAAGTAGGGGCGGAGGCGCTTCGCGGAGGTGACCAACGCTAGCACGAGTTTCTCGGTTGCGGGGTACCTCCGTTCGGCCCCACTGAGCACCTTGCTGGTGTAGTAGACCGGTCTTTCGATTCCCGAGTCATTTCTGACCAGGACCGAGCTGACCGTGGATGGCGTCGCCGAGAGGTAGAGCAGCAGGACTTCGCCTAGGACGGGCTTGGAGAGCACCGGTGGCGAAGCCAGGAACTCCTTAAGCTCGGCGAATGCTGCCTGGCACTCCTCATCCCATGCGAACGTAGCAGATGCCAGCTTGGGCCCCCTCATTAATTTGAAGAAGGGCAAGCATCGTTCGGCCGCACGGGACAGGAAACGGCTGAGAGCGGCGACACGCCCCGTCAGACGCTGGACGTCTTTAATGCACGTGGGCGGGCGCATGTCCAGGATGGCCTGGACTTTGTCGGGGTTGGCCTCGATCCCGCGCTGAGTGACTAGGAAACCCAGGAACTTCCCGGATTTTACTCCGAAGGCGCACTTGGCGGGGTTGAGCTTCATGTTGTACTTCAGGAGGGTGCCGAAGGTTTCAGCAAGGTCGGCAAAGTGGTCTTGGGCCTTGGGAGTCTTGACGAGCATGTCATCGATGTAAGCCTCGACGTTCCGGCCTAGCTGTCCCTCGAACACGTGGTTTACCAGCCGCTGATATGTGGCTCCGGCGTTCTTTAACCCGAAGGGCATCCGGGTGTAGCAGTACACGCCGCAGTCAGTGATGAAGGCTGTCTTCTCGACGTCTTCTGGATTCATTCTGATCTGGTGATAACCTGAATAGGCATCCAGGAAACTGAGTATCTCGTTGCCCGAGGTTGAATCAACCAATTGGTCGATGCTCGGTAGCGGATAGCAGTCCTTGGGGGTAGCCTTATTCAGATCGGTGAAGTCCACACACATTCGCCACTTGCCTGTGGTTTTTGGCACCAGGACGACATTGGCTAGCCACGTAGGGTACAGGACTGGCCTGAAGAGGCCTGTCTCTTGTCCCTTGGTGACCTGCGCCTTGATGACCGCCTGTTTCTCGGGCGCATGCTTCCTTCTCCGTTGCTGTACGGGCCTGACGGTGGGGTCAAGGCTGAGCTTGTGCATCACGGTCTCCCCTGGTATGCCAGGGAGTTGATCATCGGCCCAAGCGAAGACCTGAGCGTACTCAGAAAGAAATTTCTTGTATTGTTGCTGTTCCTTAGGTGGTAGGTCGGCTCCGATCCTTACTCCGAGGGCCGGGTCATCGTTTAGGAACACCGTTAGCAACTCGCCACCGGGCTCGGCGGTTACGGTCTTCCCTTCGATTCCCTTGGGGCCCTTATCCCCTCCGTCCGGCCTTGAGGCTTCCACCGAGATGTTGTAGCACCTTCTAGCCGTGGCCTGGTTACCTCGGGCTTCCCCCAACCCGTTTTTGGTGGGAAACTTCATTTTTTGGTGATAGGTAGATGGTACGGCCTTCATTCGGCTGAGAATTTTCGGCCGAAAATGGCGTTGTACGCTATCATACCCTTGATCACTATGAAGTCCACCATGACCGTAACGGTTTTGGGTGGGGTGCCGATGGTGACCGGCAGGCTTAGGGCTCCCTCGGGGTAGGTGGCCAGGCCGTTAAACCCGCAAAGGGGGGTTCGGATCGGGCGGAGCTTGGATGGGTCTTCCCCCATCTTGAGGAAACAGTCATAAGATAATACATCGGGGGCGCTTCCATTGTCAACCAGAATTCTATCTACGTTACAATGGTTTATTGTGGCCGAGATGACGAGGGCATCATCATGCGGGGTGCTTAGCCCTTCCAGGTCTTGGTCGGAGAAGACTATGACCTGGGGCTCCCTCGGCGGGCCCCCTGAGAGCTCTGAGACCCGGCTGGCCCGCTCGGCATGGCGCTTCCTTCCTCGGCTGGTGTCGCCGCCCGATGCCGTTCCTCCGGAGATGACGTTGATGTGGACCCCTCGGGGGGCGTTGTCGATCTCCTCGGCGGCGTCTTTGTCTCTTTGTGCCCAGCTGCGAACCGGGCTAGGTGCCCCTGACGGATGAGGCGTTCGATCTCGTCCTGGAGCTGGTGACAGTCGCCGGTGTGGTGCCCGTGGTCGCCGTGGAACAAGCAATGTCTGTCGCGCTTGCGGTTCTTCGATCTCATTGGTTCGGGCTGGCGGAGGAGTCCCGAGTCTTTGATGTCTTCATAGATCTCGTAGACTGGCGTGGTCAACGGGGTGTACCGCTCGTACCTCCGTTTGCGCTCTCCTTCCCGATCACGCTTCTTGCCCGAGCCAGGGTTTGACTCGGGGGCCCGCTTCTTGTCCCCCTCCCGACCCGAGCCGGTTGTGTCTCGGCAGGCGCTGAGCACCTCTTCGCACTCGGCGTGGCGCAGAGCCAGGGTCACTAGCTCGGCAAGGGTCGAGGGAGGGTGGAGGACCAGTTCGCGGCGGAGATTTTCGTCCCGGGTGCCCCTGGTCAGAGCGGTCGTGGCTGAGGCCACATCCAGGCGGGGAATTCTGAGGGCTTCCGATTTAAATCGGTGGACATAAGCCCGGAGCCTTTCCCCTTGTGCCTGTTTGAGGGCCAGGAGCCCCGCTACTGACCTCGGGGGGGCGCTTCCGGCGAAGCTCTCCTTGAAGACTCGCCCGAATTGCCTGAAGTCCTGGATGGACCCAGGGGCGAGGGCCCGGAACCACGCCTGAGCGCCTTGGACCAGGGTGGCCGCAAAGGCTCGGCATTTAATGGGATCCGGTGTTCCATGCAGAGTCACCAGGGCGTCGAAGCTGTCGTAGTGGTCGGCTGGGTCGCCCTGTCCATCATAGAGTTTGAAGGTAGGAATGGAGGTCCTAGGAGATACCTCTGCCTTCAAGATGTGCTCGGAGAAAGGGGATCTCTCCTCCTCCTCGGGAGGGAGGTCTTCTGCAGGGCGCGGAGGGCGCGCTCTTGCTCTGCGAAGCGTCTTTCGAAATCCCTCAGCCGAAGGGATAGTTCCGGTTGCGGTCGCGCCGCGGGGCTGGGGGGAGCGTCGTGGCGATCCTCAGGACCGCCGGCGCTCGGGCGTGGAGGCCTCGCCCCCTGTTTCCCTTTCCTGGGCGTGGAGGAAGCCTCTTGCTCCGGGGGTGGAGCTTGCGAGGGTCCTCCCGCGTGGTTGCGGATGAGCTGCTGACCGCGGAGGGTGAAGCGGCCTCCAGCGGTGTGCTGGGACGCACTTCGACGGGGGGGGCTCCCGGACGGGGCGCGAGACCTGGCATCCCTCGCCGCCTGGGCCCTCATGAGCTCCACGAGAACGTCAAGCTTCTTACTGAGGGCCTGGAAGATCTCGACGCCGCCGTTGGGGGCTACCCCTGCTGCCGTCGGAAGGGGCGGCGGCCCGTTGGTGGGGACGCTGGTGTTGGAGGGAGGGCTCTGTGAGGCCCTAGAGGGGTCTTCTCCCGCCGTCACCACGGCCTTACCCTTCTCGACGGCGGATCTCCTCCCTGAGCTTCTTCTCACCATCTCGGCTCTTCGTGCGGTTCCCACAGACGGCGCCAGATGAAGAGGCGAAATCTCGCGCTGCGTCCTGAGCGGGCCGTGGATCACCAGGAGATGAACTGTAAGACAGGGAAACGCGTCAGAGGGCCCAGGGGATTTCCCTGGGGTGAAACCCTCCGATGGCTAAGTCAGTAGAGCTGTGGTGGAAGCAATGAAGGGAGGAGGAAAGCTGATGCGCGAGACTCCTCTCCACCAAAAGGGGGGGGGGTGAAGCGGATTGCTCAGGAGTTTTACCTTCCTTTTTTCTCTTTACCTTCCACCGGAGGGTATCCCTGGTTTAAATAGTGCGTCGCCTTCAGGAGTCCTGCAAGCTGGGGGGTCTCCGGCGGGAGTTACGTCCTCAACGTGGGCTTTCATGGCCTTTATCGTGGGGGCGTTATCGCCTTGAAACCCGGTGGCTGGTTGAATCCCCTGCCCGTTGGGGACTCTTAAAGGCAGCGCGAACGGCTAGCGTCCAGTCCGAGCTCCTGAAACGCCAGCCCTGTCCGGGCGAGGAGGATAGCTCGGTCAAAAGGGGGGGTCGGATAGGTCGGCTGGCGCCTGTCTCTCCCGAGCGGAAAAACGGCCTGGGCCGGACCTTCCTTGTGACCTGACCATCACTCGGGCCCTCCGAGCCTAGGGGCCGCCGGGGAGGGTTGGTTCCTCGAGTGTCTGTTTATTGGGCTTTTCTTCCCTGAGTGGGCCCCGTGGGCTATCACTCGGGTGAGCTTGCCTCGTTGGACCCTGTTGAGTCTTGTTGGGCTGCTCTTTTGGGTGGGCTACAGAAATCCCTTCTCCAATTTTCTATTGTATTATATACAGAAAACACAAAACGCTGGAGAAAACGCAGGAAAACGTGGCTGCTTGAGGCCGCGTACATCGCTCTAGAACTGCACGTTCTAGAGCCTCCCGCGCGACCCGGACTCCCCATGCACGAGCCGCCCAAAGCGGCAACTCCCGCACGAGCCTCCCGCGCAACCCGGACGTCGCCTTGCACGAGCCGCTCAACGCGGGTTTATTGTTTTAGGATTAAACTAACACACACGCATAGCTAGAGAGAGAGAGAGAGATGTTTGACTTTGTTCGAGAAGCTTCTCGTCATGTTGGACAATCCGCAAGCATTAAAATTCAGCTGTAACCATGGATTAATTAAGTTAGCTGGTAAACAGTTCAGTCGATAGTGTATGGTTTTGCTTGTTAGTGCTCTCCTTACTTCAAAAGCCGACATGGCGACTCCCACGAGTAAGATTTTGGTTTGTGCAGCCTTCCTTCAATTCCCCTGCTATGTGTGACTGCCTCCTCCTCGAGGATCCTAAGCTCGTCTGCCAGCGCCAACGGCGGTGGAGGCGCCGGCTACCCCTATGGATATTATGGTGGCGGAGGAAATGTCAGAGCCGACGGCCACAAAATCACGGAGGAAATGTCAGAGCCGACGGCAGAATCCTCAAAATGGCGGTGTTGAGATACACAGGCCCAGGATCATAAGTACATGAATTACGGCCAAGATGGGCCGTGGACATTAATCGGATGAAGGTGACAAGAGGAATTGGGCCAAACAACTCATTTAACCAATATGGGACTATTGTCTAAGGGAGACTATGTCCAAATATTCCAACACTCTGGGGATGGCTCTAGGTCCGGCTCTGCCTTAGAGCTCAGGCCCATGGTATGGTTATGGAGGCTCCAACGCCTACGGAAGCGGTGGAGGCGGTGGTGGCAGAGGGTTTGGCATGTCGGGCTCCGGTTCGGGTTCCGCATCTGGCTCAGGCGACGGCTCTGCCTGTGCTTACTTCCGGAACACTTGGCACCCTTGATCACCCGGGAAACCTTTTGAAGGTTCTCCCAGTTAAGCTGCCATGAACTGTGTCCACTCAATAAATGAATAATGTGAACGTTTTTATCCCAATTTTTTCATGTTCCCGTGAACTAAGTTATAATAAACCATCAAGTTTATTTGAACGATTTGGACATCTGTCTTTCCCCTCATCCTCCTCCTTTTAGATGCTGAAGTGTGATGCTGGTGGGCGATCTTTCTTCACTTTTCTTGAAATTAGTGTACTAAGCATTCAAGTTAGTAGATTTAGTCATCAAGTCTTCAACATTAGAGTGTCGAATGGAAATAGATCATGTTATATTATATTTATTTTGATCTGTGAAATCATTAATTTTTAATATGTATTTTTTTACGTAAATTAATTTAGACTCTATTACATAAACTATGACAACCATATGTATGATTTGACATTAACTTTGATTTGGTGGGTCTATGTCCGTAAACAGGTGAGGATCTGGAGTAACGGATGCGACTTGGTACCAATTGAGAAGATGAAAGACTACAGAAACACTGGTTTAATCTGATTCGATCAGAAGAAGAATTTTCCATATGTTTGTGATTCCATGCCTCCCATATATATCGGTGGCTCCATCAAGATTTTTCCCACATCAGCACGGGTCTGCAGAAACGAATTAGGATTAACACAAGAATAAAATGATCAAAGAAATATACGATGTTTATAACAATTTCGATGCATATATATTCCTTATTTTTGCAATAATTAAATGAGTTCTTCGTGATTTTGAGGTATGCGCCAATTAATTAATTCGCCGTTCAATATTTTTGATCACAAGTCATTCTAGTTCCCTTTTCTTTTTCAATCTCCAGCAACTGAAGATACACATACAGGAACTCTTTTGGCCTTCGGCGCTTTCCAAAGATCAAAATTCTAAAAAGTCAAGTGTCACATTAATTTTTTATCACTCCTTTTGCCATTCTCACCCGAGTATTAGTCTAAAACTTAAATTAAACCTAGCTTGTGAGAAAAAAAAAGTATACAAATCGAGTGATAAAAATATGTCACTATCTATATCATTTATCAAACTTAGGTTTACATTAACAGTACTATTCGTGTATCATATGTTAGTAAATAAAGGAAAATCTGGGAAATTAAGCATGGGAGAAACAATGAAATGGACAGAGATACCATCATATATTCTTATGAAGCACAACTGTACTTTTCATGTCATTAACCAAGTGAGAGTGACAACGAAAGCGAGGGATTTGTATACCTAAAAAAAAAAACACCTGAGCAACAACGCCCCCCAAGAACATGCACCATAGCCAGCCCATCTCAAACCATCCTGAGAGAAAGAAGGAAGGCACTTTAATTCCTCTCGGCAAGTACTCCCTGGTATATATAGCATCCATGCCCCTGGCCCAAGCAGCTTGATACACCAGGAGGGAGGCTCCCCTTGCTTGCCGTGAGATCGATCAGGTAACACCGCTCCTGGTCTCCTCAGTACCCCCAGTACTCCAAGTAAAAACCAGCCAGAACGAACTGATTCCTTCTTGGATCGGTATACACTCCACACTAGTATTTGTTGAAAAAAAGTGTGATAAATCGGTGATAAGAACTGTGACACCGTAACAATTCTTATAGAAATATGTAGGCACTCTGATATATTTAAGAAAAAAATAGATCTACATGCAACTGTCTCACCTGAAACCTAGTTTACAGGCAGTGTTAATACTCTTTTTTTGTGATAGTTGGGTATAGTTTTAGAGTAATGCTTGCGCTAGGTTTATTTTTTTTATTTTTATTTTTAAAATTTGACGTGAGACTCAAAGTCATCTTAAATCATGATATAAGTCACATCCTCGTTCGATGACTCAAAAAAATAAAAATAAAAATAGTCAATTCAAAAAAAATAGACTTAACATTATTCATTTGATCTGATTTTTTTTTTTTAAAAAATTAGACCATCCGAGGAGATGTGACTGGAAATATAAATTAAGATGACTCGAACCTCACCTCACAAAAATTTAAAAAATTAAACTTAGTGCACACCCTAGGGTATATGATAAACCCTATCCTGGGTGTGCACCAATCATTTTTCATCTACATATATGGCCTATAATGGGGCCTGGATCAGACCCAGGCCCGTATCCAGCACGTGAGCTGAGTTTGGGCTTTTTCGAGCCCTATACATGGACACCTCACATCTAATTAATCATCATCATCCTAATCATGTCCGTGAATTTTTCATATCATCATTAATTAACATGTGATGACATATTTCTCCTATCATCATAGACTTTGGAGCACTGCACCCTATATCCCCAAGTGGGTAGTTGGAGCCCGCGCACGGGTCCCATGTAGTCATATGTCTAGCAACGGATACCCTTACCATCGTATATATAATCCAAGACAAGTGAGGCGGCGACGTGAGTCGGCCAAGCTGCTCCCAATGATGAGAACCCAAAAAATCTCAGATTAGGGCATCTTGTAGGCCTTCCATCCATGACATCATGACTACATTTTATTATATGACATCGTATATGCGTCCACATCATTGCAATAAAGTAATCCACGGCAGGCATGCCCACATGCTAGCTATTATTGATCATCATTGTTGGATCTATAGATTTTTGCTCGAAAGAAATTAAGCATGCATAACACTATTAAATCATCAGGAATTATCCTGCCGTATTTGTTCGTGCATATATAAATATGTTCCTAATCGAACGCATGCGTTTCTGATGACAACCAGATGTCATCGGGAACTTAAAACACGAATTCAAATTGAGACCGAGTGACTCTCCTCATGAATTATTTTCCCCCCAAAAAATGCACCAAATCAAAGGAAACGACATGCACAGAGAGAACCACGAACGCAAGAACACTCTACTTCGGACCTTAATACTCCAAACGACATGCAACAGATGAATTAGGTGAAAAAAAAGAGAGGAAAAACTCACAATCTCTAGCACTCTAGCCAATGTAATAACCATGTTTCGACGACTCGATGCGGCTCGTATCGACTCGAACATATCGCACCGGATCTGAGAGAAATCGGTCCGTGATCTACTAACTTCGACCGAGTCGTCTCCTCTTCCTTCGTATTTTACTATAGTGACGGTAGTAGATGACAGAAACGGTAGAAACATCAATGGACGACTCTCTTCATCTTCCCCCCTAGGTATCATACGGATCTCATCGAAAGGGGGAGGGGGAGAAAGAGGGGAGGAGGGAGAGGGGAATATGAGGGGAACAACATCCGAAGGGAGACGGGGAGGAGGAGGAGGAGGGGAAGATGGTGGAGTAGTGAGAGAGAGGGGAACGGAGGGAGAGGAGGAGGGAAAGATGAAAGAGCAAGGATGGGGGAACGTCATTGGAAGGGGGAGGGGGAGAGGGGTGAGGGTGTGCGGCTTAGAGAGCTTGAGGGGGAGAAGGGTTTACCCGACTTCGATCGAGTCGATGTGAGTCGCATATGATCCACTGTGTATCGCATCAGATTAGAGAGGTTTCGATCCGATACAAATCAACGAGTCGTCCAACCTTAGCAACAACAACCTACGATATCAAAGATGTGGAGCCCAACCTTGCCGTCATCTTAAATTATTACATGTACCGAATCCCACCCACTGGAAAAGCAACATATATCTTAATGGAAGGGTTGAAGAGGATGTGGGAAGGGCTGCACATGTATCTTAATCCGGCTACGGGTAAAATTAACTCATACTTAAATTGCACACCTAGCTGGCTAGGTTCATGCTAGACTTCATATATATATATATGTCGTCCGGGTCAATAAACAAATGGGTACTCGAGTTTCATATGTATCTGACTTGTAATAATTTAATTAGACGGAGTCAAACTTTACAGTACTGGAATTCTGTAACAAACAATTTGAATTGGTTTCCAACGCACGGTGGGCAGCAATTGGGGATTTTTATTTTGTTGTTGTTGTTGTTGGTTCACTGACTGTCTCCATTAACATTTTTAGAGATTCCAACCATGCATTGCATACTTCTTCTTCCTAATCCTATCGACTCATACGTACCCTCACCTTAATTAATTACGAGAGCTCTCCTCTCCAACCTGTCTTAATTCCTCCTCCACATCCCCCACAACAAGTAATAGAAAGGCAGGAGTTAGATCTTGCAGCGTTCGATGAGGTGGGGTTCACCAAACATTCCCCCCCGTTGATCTCTCTCAGCGGTCAAATTAAGACCCAGCTAGATGTCTCTCTTCAATTCTCTCCCTCCATTCTTCTTTTCTTGGACCGTCGTTTTCCCATCGGTGACTCAATGTTGGATGCAGGGTAGTATGGATCCGGGTGGAATGTGAGTTCTCAAATGTATTCATTCATTCATTCATATATATCCATATCAAACTCAATAAATCCATTAGGTAAATGAGTAACAGATTGGATCTTGGTTTTAATTATTTTGGAAAATTATTTCTATATTCTTGACATCTTTCAAAATAACTAATATACTTTTATTTTTATGAGCATCATACCTCTGCCTTCAATGAACCCTCACCGTAGATAACTCTAGGTGGGGGGTAGGACTAGGAGGGAGAGAAATAGCTAACCTACCCTTATCAAACTCTCTCTCTCTTTCTCTCCCGATATGGGATACACCAGAGCAGCGAGATTGGCAGACACGGGTGGCCGTTGGAGAGCGCCAACGCTAGCATCATGGGTTGAGGTCGTGGCAGTCATCAATGGCGTTGGTGGACGAGAGGGTGGAAGAGAAGGCCATGGAGAGAGAGAGAGATATTCCCAGATCACATGCTTGACCATCTTGCTTGATAGAGAGGGTGAATATTCCTCCACCTCCTGGGATTCGTAGGCGCGCACCGGATCACCAGCCGGATCACCCTACTGCTGGTCTCTTGCCAACTCTCGAGACCGCCGTTGCCCTCTCTCGCTCTCTCCCCCCTCCATCGTTAGCCCAACAATACCCCTTATTGGTTGCGGCCTGCCGATCACCGGAGAAAAAAAATTGCATGGGTAGATGGCTACTACTACCTGTGGCCACGCTAAAATTGACATTACTTTGAGTATATTTCATATTACCGTGTAATGTCCCATTTGACCCTCAAATTAGCTTGTTTGAGTGATTTTTCCCACTTTTCTTGAATTTCTCCTATTTTTCCCTCATTTCCTCCTTTTTCCTATTTTTCTAGATTTTCTGGGCATTTATCTCAATTTTGAAATTAACGACCTGGGCAAGGGCGTGTTTTTTTTTAAACACGACCTGATCTGGGGCGTTTCTTTGATAAAGGACGACCTTTTGTGAGGGCGTCAATTCTTTTGGTTTGACCGACTTCCCCGTTTAAACTTTTGAAATTAACGCCCTTCCCAGGGGCGTATTTTTTAAAGGTGGCTTTGCCTGATGCCTGTTTTACATTTTTTTAAATATGGGAAGTTTTTATTTCTAAAATTGGTTTTGAAAGAAACGCCCTTGTGCAGGGCGTGTTTTTAAGAAACGCCCTCTGGGCAGGTCGTCAATTCAACAATTGACGCCCTGAACCAGGTCGTGTTTCACTTTTGTGCTCCGAACGAACGCAGCCTTTCCCAGAGAGACTCCTGCTTCGTTTGGGCTCTTGTCCAGCTTAATCCTCCCCTATTTGGGCTCTTGCCCGTTCTTATCTCTTCCTCCTTTAGACTCTTCCCTCCTTATCTCCTTTTCTATCTTATTAATAGAGCTTCTGAGCTCTGTTGATCGGTTGGACTCCGGATGCTTCTCCCTCCGTTGTTATTCTTCTCTTTTGTTTTCTATTTTTTGTTTGTTTTCCTTTTTCTTTCTTCACGCAGGGCGCTGCTGTGTGGCTGAAGGAGGAGCTCATATGCTCAAGCTTCATCCATCAAAGCTTCCTCCCGATCGAGTATCAAAGCCAAGAAGAAGAAGGAGCATCACATGCCCCCCTTATCTTTTAATTCTATTCTTTTATTGCATTAGTTCATGCATAAATGTTCATCTCCCATTCACTCTAACTCAACCGCGTTGAGTCTTTCCAACAGTGCAACACTTGCACATATCTTCTTTTAGTATTTGCATCTTCATACATTCATATCATTCATCTCCCACACCCTCTTTGCATAGGGGTTTAAGGGCAACCACCCTTAAGGTGTGTTCTTCACCATGATTTCATGCTCATACATTTTTATGAATTGATGCTACACTCACCATGTTCTAATCCATATCTTTACTGGTGTTGTCTTTATCTTTTTTTGCAAAGGGTAATCAAAGGAAGAACTCTCTTGATCGGCCGGCCGATTTAGAAGAGAAAGGAGCACTCACAATCCCCGCGCTTTTAAAGGTATTTTTCGCGATCCCTCCATGATTTTCATTATTATCATTTGAGGCCTTCGTGTCTCTGGCGATCACGTTATTCCACCTTAGCACCTCGTGCTATTTCCATGCTTGCCTATTGTTCCCTTTATTTTTATTTTTATTTGCTTAAGTAGATATTTCTAAAAATTAGGATCTACACTACCGCCTACGTAGCTTGGTACCCTTCACACCACCAGAGTTCCAGAATATCCCGAAGAAGCTACAGCTGGAGATCTTAAGAGAATGTGGGTCGACGACTGGCGTGATCCTGTTGGCACTGGCCGCCATCGTTCGACCGGCTCCACCTCATCTGCCCGATCATCTTGATGTTGTGGGAGTGCCTCAGCTCTCCGAACTCCATGTCTTCTCTCTCCTCCCTATTCTTGCCGTTGAACATGTTGCTCTCAGAGAAGAGCCTATCCTCCCACACCATCTCTCTCTCTCTCTACGCGCACGGCGAAGGTGCCGACGTCGGAGGAGGAGACCCCCTCCGACTTCCTCCCCCTCCCTCGTGCCCTCTCACTCTGCTCTCTCTCTCCCCATGTCATTTTCTGTCTCTCTCTCTATATATTTTTTAAATAAAAGTGAGGGTAAAGTTATAATCTCACGTAAGTGAGTTGTCATTTACACTGAACTTAATCTCAGTGTCATCACAATTTGGGTTAAAAGATTTGAAAGATTTTAGGATAAATATCATAAAGTTGGGGTATAATGATTATTTTGAACTTATTTTTATTAATAATCCCTGCCAATTTAACCTAATTGGCTATTAGTCCCTCCCATCCCAAGGGGTGCATATAAGTCCCTACAATCTTCTAACTTGTATAAAAATACCCATGTGGTTGATGACCGTAAGAAAAAAAAAATCTATAAAATATTCTATCTTGAATGTGAAGGTAAACTACCATTCCTAAACACCAGCATGCTACTCTCTGTGCAGCTCATTGCGCCCTGGAGTACTGAGTGTAGATTCTAAGAAATCCACTTAAGGAAAGACTAAAGAATAATTAAAAGGAAAAGAAGAAGGAGAAAAGTATGAGAAAAGGGGAGCATGCGAAGATGCTAAGGGGAATGTGATCGTCAGAGACGCGAGGGCCTCAAAGATATAACAATAAATAATGGAGGGATCGCGAATATAAATATCTCAAAATGATGCGGGAGAGATTGTGAGTGCACCTTCTCTTGCTATCGGCTGGCCGATGAAGAGAGTTTCTCTTGTTGATTACCCTTGTAAAATTAACAAATACTAATAAAAGAATATGGATTAGAACCAAGGTGAATGTAGCATCAAATTCACAATAAAGATAAGCATGAAAATCATGTATAAGAACACACCTTGTTGGGTGTTGCCCTTAAAATCCCATGCAATGGGAAGGAAAATTTATGATGAATGCTAATGTAGATAAATGTGGGTGCAAGTGTTACACTATGGAAGCTCAACGTGGTTGAGGTAAAGAGATGAACATGTTATATATAATGCATGCATGCGGTCTAAAAAAAAGAGCAGGGAATATATAACAGATAATAATGAAAAGAAGCAGAAGCCTGGGATTGTTTCTCATGTAGCTTTGATGAACGATGGGGAGGGAGTCTCCAAGAGATGAAGCTTTTGGACGTGGGGAGCTCCTCCTTGGGCCAAGAATCAGCATCACCTCTCCTTTAAAATTGAGAATCGACCCCCCTTAGCATGAGCCGCAGGGGCTCTATTTATACGGGAGAATGGAGTTTAAGTCCAAGAACAATTAGGATAGTTGATTTTAGCAAGAGACAAATATTGGAAGGAATCCCTCCAGTCATGGAAAGCCATTAGAGTCATTTGAAAAGGAGCTCAAAATGAGGAAAGAAGAAGGTTCTGCGAGAGTTCAGAATTTGAACAAGAATTGACGACCGGATAAACAGTCGCTTTTTAAAATGACGTCCGCGGAGGCGTCGTCATTTGAAGAATTGACGACTTTCAGGGGGCGCTATTTAGAATTTAATACGAATTTCGGGCGGATTTAAAATCTCAAAATATAGTAATGAAAATGACGACCTGACTAGAGGCGTCAATTCAAAATGACAACTTGCACAGTGCCGTGAATCAAAATAATAAAAGAGCCAAAAGAAAATGACGACCGCGCATTCGAGCGTCAATTGAATTGACGCCCGCGCGAGGGACGTTATTTCAAAACATGTAAAACAAGGCTATTTTTCATTTCTCATTATCATTTTCTCATTTTTTAGGTGGACGTGTATCTAACTGTGTTGATTCCAATTACTATTTTTTCGTATTTTTCTGACATCCGGAAGACCATTAAAGAGGGTTAGAAAATAATATTAATAAAATTTCAAATGCAATTGACGGTTTATGAAATAGCGTCATTTTCCTTTTTTTATTTTTATTTTATTTAAAATCAAAACAACGTCCCTTGACATGTCGTTAACTCTAAAAAAATCAAAAAATTCTCAGAAAAATTTAAAAAAATGTGAAAAAATAAGGAATGGACGCCTCCTCAAAGAGGCATCATTTTCTTTTTTATTTTTTTTAATTTTTTTTAAAAATAAATGACGCCCCCTCTCACGCCGTTAATTCTTGAAAAATGGAAAAAACTACTCAAAAAATCCAGAAAAATAGGAAAAAAAAGAAAAAGGGAGAAAAAAAGGGAGAAATCTAAGAAAAGGAAAAAATCACTCAAACAAAGTTAATTTGAGGGTCAAATTGGGGTATTACAAGGTAATATGAGATGTACTCATAATAACGTCAATTTTGGCGTATCTACACTGAGCAAATTTTGCACCGGGTCTGTTGACACTAGTTTGGACGTGGTGCGCCATGGACCACTGCGTCGGCATCTCCTTCCTTGAGAAAACCCTAGTCACCTAATGAGTCCACCACTGCCAGGGCATGGAGTGGCTACCACTAGTGCAAGCCAGTGACCCAAATGTCATGTGCGTCACAGCGGGAGGTCAGACAACTAGTCGATGACCTCTTTGCAGCCCGACAACACCATAAGAGAGAGATCCGTCGAACGATCGATCACCTCGTGACCTAGTCACCCTTCAATCGGACCACTATGCAGCGACAGTCAGACCTCTGTGCGACCATCGCGGTGGCCCCTGGGTTGTGCCCTAGGGCCGCCTCCCACATTGCTTGGGCCAATTAATGTCGTCGTACGCCTCCCTGTTACCCTAGCTGGACCCCCCTGCAAACCCCTTCCCCTCCTGCTACCTCATCGGTTGGACACCCCTCCCCTCTGAAACCCCCTCTCCCACCACCAGAACCCATGCCCCACCCCTCCCCCTCTAGTGCCCTGGGCGCTCACAGGACACCTCGCCCCCATCCACCCCGCCCCCATCCCTCATGTCATGGCACTATTCGGGCGTGGTGGAAGAAGCTGAGGCGACTAACTTGTTGGGTTGCAGGGGATGCGACTGGGCATGGTCGGCAGTAGAGGCAGCAACAGTTGGCTCTGTTGGCTCAGCCACAGTGGTGCTGGAAAGTCGATGGGCTGTTGTGGATGGCTGAGGGAACAAAACGAATTGCCCTGGTCTACGGTCAGTGTCGCCGCAATTGGTAGTGCCGAGTAGAGGGAGTAAGGGGTGACTGCTACGGTTGCGACACAGGTAGAGTACTGCGGTGGGTTGCAGGGCGATGGGACATGCATCAGTCGAGATGGGGATACCCACCGGTGGAACCACCGACGGGGGTGGCCTAAACAGTTGCAGGTGGAGTTGACCTATGCTGGCGGTAATTTTGTTGTCGAGGTGGCTAACTAATCTCTCTCTCTCTCTCTCTCTCTCTCTCTATATATATATATATATATATATATATATATATATATAAACTAAAGGCATTTTCATCATTTACTAATCTTAGATCAAGTTAATCAGAGTCTAGTTAATTTTCGCCGAGTGTAATGAACGACAGAGGCTTCTTTGTATAACGATAAGATTTTAGGGACTTTAATACGTAAGCCTCTGTAATTTAGCAAGGATTAATAGGTAATTAGATTAGATCGTAGAGACTTATTATGAAAAATCCACATTAGGACGCTGGATGGAAGAATATGTTATTGCTATTAGGAAGAATATTAGGAAGAAACAAGTTCCCTCTGATGACTTCTAACCGAGTATAGCTTTGCAAGGGCCCATGGAATCAATAATGACATTGCCCAGCCGTGCAGGGCCCTCCAAATACTCGACAACACGTCTCCGTAATAAACCAATGACTAGTATGCTGGGATCAGGATTGGCCCACTAGTTGGGAAGGATCGACTCGGTTTTATCTTAGGTTGACTCGAGTCAGGTGGAAGACGGTATGAGTCGGCCCAACTTGTATGGACTCGAGGACTCGAATCAAATGGTCAAGTTAAATCTTTAGGGCGAGTTTGACAAAGGGGTTATCCCCCGGTTAGCCGACACCGGCTAACCGGTGGACCCCGCCTCCTCTCGCCCTCCCCCTCACACAACTCGGCTAACCGACCCCGAGTATCTCAATCGACCCTTCGGGGTCGGTTAGTCGCCCCCTCTTACGCGGATGTCAAACACGCCCTTAATGATGTGGGTCAACTCGAATCAACCGAACTGATCTGTCGAGTTAACTCAATTTTTCATACAGTACGAGTTAGCCAAGTAAGACAGAGATATGTTCAATTTTTTTTGTACTTCATTGTGTATTTTTAAAATAGATTTTTTACAAATAGATTTTCCTTACAAACTTTCTGTAAAATTATTGCATTTATTTACTCCGTTACATCACAACACTTACATAAATATCCTTGCCATCACCATGTGTTAGCATGTCATTAAAAATGTTTTTACTCTGATTAACTTTTAAATGTTTATTAAAAATCTAAAATACTCTTAATCTCTTCTATACTCTCTCTCTCTATATATATATATATCACTCTCTCTATCTGTCCCTTTATCTATTACGTCTTCTCTCTCTCTCTCTCCTTTTTTGTGACAAACTTATTTTCACCGAGATATTTTCATCTAAAAAATCATTTTTATACATAAAAAATACATTTTTTACACCTTGAATGCATATATATTTTTCTCAAGAATATCTTTTATATATAATTATATATATTGTACGTACTAATACAAAAAATATTAAAAACAATATGAAAATAAGAATGACAATCTTACAAATAAGCTTGTAACTTGTAAGAAAGATATATTTACAAATATACCTCTGTAAAATCATCGTATTAACCATAGTACCGCTAAAATTCTCAACAGAAACAACTTTCTTTACGAGTAGCCATCACTTATCAGAGGTTGTGGTCTTTCAATCTAATGTCTGATCATGCTCAGATCTTGTACAGGGATGTCAAAAATATCTGTAAATTTGATTACCCGTATGACTCGACTCGTGATGGATCGGATAAATTCTGAATAAACGGATATGGATTCGGATACATTTAAAATATCAATTTCATATTCGGATAGAATGTGAATTTAGTGCACCCAAATTCGTACACGATCCGAACTCGTTCTTAATAACTTATTGTGCATGGTAGGCGTATGATTTTGACGCGAACTCAATCTATTACCCGTCTGGTTGAGTTTGTGAGTTTAGACTTCTTGCTAAAATTATAAGGATATTTTTATAAAATATAAAAATTACTTTAGAAAGGAAAGAATTGACCGAATTTATTTTTTTCTAATTCTCGTAAATCTCACATTTCTTTGGATATGAACGTGGACTCATATTTTATGAACGGATATGAATATTCACCGATATATCCATACTCGTGACGGATATACCCGTATCCATATCCGCGAAAATAATAGAGTATTATCCGGGTATGATATTAGTAAAATTTTCACGAATAAGATATGATATTGATCTACCTAAGTTAAATCTGATCCGTTGACATTCATAATCATGTAACAACTGGACATGATCCGGATAAAACAGGGGAAAAAGAAAAGAGTGGGGCCCTGGGGCTAGCTGTTCTTCCCGGCTTTTGGGAGCAGCGAGTTTTGACCGGGCCACGACCCCACCCACGATTGTAGGTGACGTGGCTTATCAACACTTTCCTTATTTTGGGGCCACCACGTCACCCACCCACCCAGGCACCCAACATCATAAGTCGGACAAACGAGTGCAACTGGAAAGGGAGGGGGGGAGGGAGTGGAAAAAGACAAAAGGAAAAAGAAGAGGAGAAAACGGCGACCGCCGCGAGAAGCTGTCCGTGTTTGTTGTTGTTCCAACTCACAATTTTAGACGTTGTGGGGAGATAATTTTATCTTTTTTTATAATATCGAGTTATTCCAACAAGTTGGAACATCATTGACCGCCCAGTTTGTCCTCTTTTATTATTTCTTTTTCTCGTTTACAACAATGTTAAAATGACCATGGGTATAATTAAACATTTGCCACTAACAGTAATATTAAAATTACTATTGGTATATCTGTCTCATACTCGAGAGAAAGAAACTTTTGGTTCAATTTCACGTGCACACATCCTTCCATTGCAAAACATTAAAATTATTATATTTAATTATCGAATATCATGAATACCACCATATTAATTGAAAATTTTAAAAATATCATTAAATGATAAAAATACCCCCATATATAGTTTACTAAAATTAAGGATATACCTGACGTTAGATTCTTCCCGTGCGTGTGAAGAATGTACGTGTAAATTAAAAATGAAGAATAAATTTTTATGCAAATTTACTATTAAGGTAATATATAAGAAAATATAAAAATATATATGTACATGAAATATACTTTAAATATATTAACCCAAAAACAGTCCTCCATTTTAAGGCTTTACAAATCGATACGGTACATTTTTTACCTCACGTATCGTATTGTATCGGGTAATGACCGAAACTATCGATGCGAGATACATAATTGATATGTTATTTATATTATTTTAAATATTAAATATTTTATTTTATGATAATATTATTTAATAAATAAGTTAATCGGACATGTTTCAATGTTGGACGAAGACTTGAAGGGATTTGAAAACGTGCATGACGCATGTTTTGTGTGTTTTTCTTCTCCCTTTTACACGGGAAATTTTGTAAACAAACATGAAATCTATCGGATTCAAATTCATGACCTTAGATTTAAATAACATATCCCTGAACTATTTAATTTAATAAATTAGGTAAATAATTTTAATTATAATATATATATTAAAGAGTCTATTTCATCGCGGTATATAATGATATAATATCATATTATATTATAATAAATCGATACGGTCGAGTCCACAAATTTGGTTCATTTGAACATCGACACCATAAGAGAGATCTAAAGCTCGATCGGTCAAAAAAAATAAAAAAATGTTGTTGGTTGATGCGATCACGCAACCCACTTTGGAGTGGCCTCCACGTCATCGGGGCTTGGGGTTTGAATCCCGTGACAGGGCTTGCATAGCGGCGTATTTGTTTAATATTAATATATTTGACCTTGAGTTGGGGTCACGGTCGCACGTCCGATCCATATATTCTGGACAAACTGCGTCCACAGCTACAAATGACAAAGCCGGCTGAAGCGGGGGGGGGGGGGTGGACTATTGCGAGGTTTGGTGCAACATGGGCTCTGCATGATTTGTCTGTAACAATTTAGAATCTTTGCATGTCACATGACAAGTCTCTGTATGTGTATGTGTCTCGGGGAAAACGAGCTTGGGGGCAACGCGTTCATAATAATAATAATGATAATAATAAAAGAAAAAAAGATGATATAAGATTTGATTGAATCTAGATAAATCCTCTCAAATTTCAGAGGAATCAGATTTTAGTAGTAGAATAAATATAGCAGCATCATATTTTTAGTAGTAGAATTATAAATCCACGTAGCATTGGCCACTTTTTTTACTCACAGGAGAAGTAAGATTTAACCGTCATCTTCACGACGAGGGAAAAAATAATAAATAAATTATTATTAAATATAAATTTACAGATATATCACTCTCAAAGATATACCAACATATAAATCTCAACTATCTTGAAATATTTACAGATATGTCATTATATTTAACTTATGTTGACGGTATCGCGAATATATTCTTAAAAAAAGACGCCGATTGCACACTCGGACATCCTGTGATTCGCGTCTTTTAACAGCGTAAAAAAAGCACCGGTACTTTTTCACCCACTACAACCACGTCCGGTCTGGGCGGTCGAGTGGGCCCACACGAGATTTGTCCGGCGGGGAAGACGACGGTGCACGCGGTCGGTACGTAGAAATCGCACCGTGCGCTTTTGAATCAAAATACAACGACAAAATTAGGTTCTTTTGCAGCGTCCTCCTTGTTTACACGCGCACCGCAAAACTTCATTTTATAGATTCCGAAGTACCCCTCCCCCGCTAATTACTATTTCAGGCAACTCTCAGTGCCAGCTGTCCTCCTCTCTTGACGTCTGCGTTAATCGTCATTAGTCATTCATCATTAGCAAATGAGAAGCCCCCCCACCGTTCTTAATCATTTCTTCAACTGTGTTTTACTTGATGGTTGCGTAAGAGTAGGTTATTCTTCATAGGTCGAGTCGTGCGTCTATTAGCAGAGTACAATATTTGCGTGCAAAAGAAATGGGTGTCTCTCTTTCTTGAGTTCTCGTTTACTGGGGGTGGGTGGTGACTGGATGGAGGGGTGGTTGGTTAGACTCACTTGACCCCGGGCATTGCTCCGGATTTTTTTGCTAGCAACAGACTGTTTGTATCATTCAGTTAGTCACGTATTGAAATCGGAACAAAATAGAGAGAAAATTAGGCCTCACTATATATTAGACACAAATGAAAATATTTAACCGGGGGCAATTAGTGCATTCGTTCATGCCCCCTCGAATATCTTACCCTACGCGAATGTCAAACATGGCCCTGAGTTTTTAGATTTGATAATTTATCATAATCAGAGTTAAGTAGGATATTCCATGTGAGAGAGTAGAACAAGTTAATCTCGAAAATTCAAAATAATGACCTTAACTCTAACCGATCTCAAGTACGGTGATCTTATTATCAAACTCAGTTAAAGGCGGAACGGCTATTATTCGATTATCAAATTCGCCCTTAAGAGTTAGATATTGGTTCAATTGAAGTCATGTGGGCCACTTTGATAATGGAATAAGGGCCAGTTAGGGTGAGTTATTTTGTTTGTCCGATCTTATACTGATTTGATAGTAAGGCTATCGTAACTAGGATCGATCAGGGTTAATTAAGACACGTAATCTGGGGTTAACTCATTCCACTCTCTCACAAGAATATCTTATCCGACCTTAGTTAGGATACATTGTCGAATTAATAATTACTCCAACTCAAGAATAAGGTAACCAGAGCCCAACCGGTAACTAATCATACTCTGTTATCAAAGTGACCCTAAAAGATTATAGCAGAATTTCACATTTAAGTATACACTAAGAATGAAAGAGTTGGCCAAATTGTGGGAAATGTGGAATAGAGTTATTGAATAAATTTTGTAAATTCATTTGCTATAAATGCATTTTTTATGAACTCTTATATATTGAGCTCTTCAACAAAAGCAAAGCTGAGTTACAAACATGCCAAGTAAAATAGAAGACTCACAAAAATTTACATCGGTTATTAAGAAGACGTTCAACCCTTAACCCAGATGGTGCTTTTTAAAGGACAAGATACCAACACAAGTGGGGACCCATTAATTAATCAATCTTCCCACATTAATTAATCCTCCCACAATACTAACAAAAACCAACTCTTAAGTTGATTTAATTAATGAAGACCCATTTCCGAGGAATTCTTGGGATAATGGTAAATCAAGTAAATTTTTTATAATAAATTTATTTTAGGCATTTGAACTCACACTATCATCTAAGTTACAAGTTATGTACGAAATTAATATATCAAAAATATCTCAGATTAGTTAGCTACAAGGAACACATCATTGGGCCCTTGACATGCATGGCCCACTGTCAAAAGTGCCAGCTAAGAGCCGATTCACCGCAATCATCAAGGACGTGAGCCGATAACAAATGCCGACAAGAACAAAGAGCGAAGACAGAGGAGTGTGATCCTGCTGGACACCCCCTGGAGTCTGGACTCTATCCAATGCCCTATGAAGAGGGTAGGTACATTTTATGTTAACACCTAACTTTGATCATCATCACATCTGAGAACGTTTCTACCATGTGCACGAAGTTGTGCAATGTGTATTGGGCAAGGGTAATGTTGCGTGAAACACCCCCGACTAATTACATATAAGAATATTGCACAGGTAATATTTATTTTTTAATATTTTAATATTTTTTATTAAGTTAATTTAATATGTCCGGTCAACATAAAAATATGTAAATATTAGATGACTTGAGGTGAGAGTCACGTAAAAATAAAATTTTAACTATGTAAATATTAAAAACATGTTATTTTTATTATTCACACAAAAATGTTACGTGACCTCCGTCTCACGCCACTTTATTGCTTAATAACGTGATCAACATGTCAAATTAAATTGATATTAGAGATAATATTAAAATAGATAAATATAAATATAAATATATATATTTTGTATGTAATATCTCGATATGTAATTATCAGAGTGTTACGCAAAACATTAGTCATCGACCAAATAGATTAAATTGACATCTTCAATTAAAACACAAAATTAAGTTCTATATTACAGACTCAGATTAGATGCATTATTCTACGTATGGCCGGCGAATCTACAGAGTGAATATTGATATGGACGTCCAACAAGCACGCCGACTTTGATAGTTACTGAGTAACTTGAGTTGTGAATGGTGTAGGATAAATTGAGGGACATTAAACCACCTCCAATTACCCGGTGTCATTGCACACCGTGTGTAATTACCTGCATCCGATTCTCTACATAAAGACTCACCAAGATTAACAGCTTGAAATGGAGGTGGGAGCGTCAGAGGAGATTTAGGAGGCTTTGAAGATATAAGAAGATAAAATTACAAGGGAGGTAGAAGTATGGTAGAACATGTGTTGGATTCTAAATTACAGTGAGAAAGAGAGAGAGAGGAAAAATTCCCCCATTTTGATAAGGAGTTAAGATAACTCACGTTAAATTAGCAGGGTCTATATATCTATGATCATTTAATTCATTTTTATTTTGAGAATAAAATCTATCGAGGTGAGATAGATAACTATGGGTTAACTCTGAATTACCCTTCTTTTTACTTGATCAATTAATCTATCTTATCTAATCAAAATGAGAGTTGAAATTGAGTTAACCCTGATCAGTATGAAAAGTGGGGAGCTCACGACGGAATGAGATTCTCCAAGATCTTGACTCGGGTAGGTTAATGAGTCACGGATCAATAGTTTAATCGTTCGGGTTGACCTATAACCCGTAAGATTAGAGCGGTTCACGTCAATATTATGTACGCATAAAATTTTAATATACCTTAATTAATAACTTAAAATATGAAAGAAGACTTTTTTTTCTATACTTTATTATTTTTCTTTCTTCTTTGTGGCCTGTAGGTGAGTCCCACGAGAAGACGTCGTGACAGGAGTTCGCTAAGTTAGTCATAGACTCTTAGGTTTTCTTTGATAATTTCTGTACATAGGGAAAAAAGATTTAGAATCGAAATCTTTTCTACTTCTAAAACTTGTGTTAATACCATTAAATGTTAAGGCCATAAATGATATAGTTTCAAGGATAACTCCTCATCTTTAGTATTTATGTACATGTATCATTAAAATCTAACGTAACGATATAAACTTAGAAAATATGAAATAGATCTCGAACTCGACTGGGTTACATTAATTTTATTGGATTAGGTCGGGTTAATTAAGTTGAGCCGGATTAAGTAGATTTGACCATATTTTAGATCTTGGTCGGTCTAAGTAAAATTTCAACTCGATTTTGAGATCAAGTCACGAGTCAACTGATCATATCGACTAGATCAGACTGGGTTTTAAAAGAGTGTTCTTACAAGTTTCAATGAAAGATACGATCGTATTAGAGCATGAAAGGTATGCCCCGCCCTACCCCATCTCCTTGCTTCCCCATCCCCCTCCCTCCCCCCGTCGCCGATCCCTCCCCTCCCTCCGATCCCCCCTCCATCTCCCCCCTCCTTCTGGGCCGGCTCGCTGCCTCCCCCACTCCCTGCCATCCGCTCCCCCCCACTCGCCTCTCTCTTCCTGTTCTCACTCCTCTGTCTTCAGTCACCCATTTTCCCCCTCCTGCTAGCCCACCTCGATCTCCCCCCGCTGTGTTCCCCTTCCCCCTCTTCACCTGCTTCCTACTCCCTCCCCTTCCATCCTCTCCCCCTCTCTCCCCCTCCAAGTCATCTCCCGCTGATTCGCCGTCCCTCCCCCCCCGCTCCCCTCGTCGCTCCTCTCCCCCTACCGCCCCCCTTGCCTTCCCCTCACCCCCTCGTTTCTGGCACCCTCCAACCCCTCCCCCGGTCATCCCCCCTTTTTCTGCCTCCTCCTCCTCTGGTCAGTTCCCCACCCCCCCGACCATCCCTCTTCCTAGCTTCCCTCTGTCGGACAGTCCCGCCCACATCCTCCATCACCCTCTTCCACCGTCCCCACCTCCAGCAGTCCCTGATACTTTTTGAAGCATACCGTCTCTTCCTCCACTTCTTTCCCATTCCCCGTTCAGCACTCCCTCCTGGCGATGGGCGCTTCCTCGAGCACTCGACGAAGCAAGGGTATGTTCTGCGTTGTAGGTGATGGATTCTCGTCCCCGGTTTCAACAGGACTCGGAGATTCTGAGCTTACTCCCCGTGCATCCCAAGGGATGCTGGCCACCCGAGCTTCCTTCTCACACCGCCATCGGTTAGAGCGGTTCGACAGTCTAGTGCTCCCCGAGGAAGAAATCCGTCACCTCCAGATGCGGCTGCCTCTTCCTTGGTGTCTCCAGGAGCCCACAGTCACGTGCGGCGTATGCAATCTCTACAGTTCTTGTTTTCCTTCATGTTTTCTTGATGGAGTGATGACGGTATGTGTCATGTATGGTCGCTTACGGTTCTGTGTAATGTTTGCTCATGTACTGTGGTTGTCGTTTGTTATGAATGAAGATAAACCCGCCCTTCACACGGCATTGCTCTGTCAGGTTTTCGCCCATTGCGAAAAATTCTTCACTGCTGCCTCCCGTAGTAATCTGTTCAAAAAAAAAAGGTGGAGAAGGTCCGAGAGAAGTGTGTGGAAGGGGAGTAACTTCAGTTCCGGTCGCTCTAATTTTCCACATGTGACAAACTTTCAATCTCACACGAGTTCTATACACCCAACCCGCCAAAATCCCACAAGTGGGTGAGACATGAAAAGGTGACTCCTTTTGCATACAAAGTCAACGGCATACTAAAATTGACCAACCAACCCTAATCATGAACTACTTCCCCACAACTAATCAAAGGAGACCCGAATAGAAAAAAACCTAGGTGGAGACATTACGCAGATTTGAATAATAGCTAGCAATATTCTCCAAAAATAAATCCCCCTGACCGTGCCCTTAACACAAGAGAAAGAAGGAGATGATAGATCATAAGTAGATTAGAAATGTGGGATGTGTACCTTTAAATTTAGTTCACATGAATTCTCAAGAATACCTTTGAATACATTCAAATAGTTGTATCATACATTTTTGATCTTTTAGCCATTAATTTTGAAGAAATATTCCTTCATAAATGTTATAAAAAATATTTAATAGATCTAAAAATATCTATGGAACTACGTAATTTCGCCAAATCTCAATAAAATTTAGGATTTATATATATATAAAGCATTATTACAAGTGAAAATACAGTATATCACTTCTGAAAATGTATTAGCACATATATCATCATTATTTTAAAAAATTTACAAAAATACCATTGTGATTAACTTCTATCGACATAGTCTTGAATATTCTTCAAAGATTCTAATATTCACGTTAAGTGACAGTTAAATGATCAAAATGTCCTTCTCCTTCACACGAGAGAGAGAGAGAGAGAGAGAGAGAGAGAGAGAGAGAGAGAGAGAGAGAGAGAGAGAGAGAGAGAGAGAGAGAGAGAGAGAGGGCGTCCTCACCGGCCACGTCATGATGGATCTAGAGCTCTTCGCCAGAGGTGGTGGGCTAAGGGGTTGATAGGCGTCTACATAGAGATGGAGTACTCATCCTCCGATTCTGACAGCCCGAAATCACTCACGAATGCGATCCCGTCGTCTTCCTCCCCTGGCCTGTCCAAGTAGGTCCCATCCTCTGTGCATATGAGATCAGAAACCAAAGCAGAGCAGGGACTTCACCGGAGGTGGCAGGGGGTGAGTAGGCCACCTAAGGACGGGAGGGAGATGGAATGGCGGCAAGGGGGGAGGGGGGGCGGCAAGTCGCCGTCACCCTCCATTAGGGTTCTGGATAAGAGAGGAAGAAGATGTCTCTCGCATTTTCACCTTAAAAAAGTTATATTCATTTACAGCCTATTTAATGTGTTATTTTTAGTTTAAAATTATACTTAATATTTTTCTATAAATAACTCACGTTCTAATAGAGATAATCGTATGTATTTTCATCTTTTTTGACATCTAATTAACAACATGATTAATTGGACGAGTGGGAACGGGAGTTACAATGATAATATTTTTACAAATTTTTTAAGATAGTGAGAATATATATGCTAATATATTTTCAGAATTGATATATCTCACATGTAACAAATGGTTTCTATAAAAAATCATAAAGTTTAAAGATATATTTGTCATTTTAATATTTAAATTGCACTCAAGTTGTGGTGAAGATATTTTTTAAATTATTTAAGAATATTTTTGATAATTCATATAAATCATAAATATATATTAAAATTCAAAATCACAAAGATATAAAAGTAAAAAAACCTAGATGGGAAGATTAATCAACTGAAAGTTATCGAGATGCTAATACATTTGACAACCATGCCCCTGACACGAGAGAGAGAGAGAGAGAGAGAGAGAGAGAGAGAGAGAGAAGGGAAATGTGCGAGGAATGGGGGGTGGGGCAGTGTGTTCTGCGTGCTGTCGCTATCTGTCAGGGCGACATCATCGGGATCATTTCACTCCCCCAATTCCCATGCCCTCACGCTCCGCTGCTGCTCCTGCTCATTCTCCTTCTCCCTCCTCCTCCTCCTCCTGCTCCTCCTCCTCCCCGGGAATCTCCATCTCCACCGCCATCTCTTCTGCGACCCATTTTAATGGCGATTTGTTTATAACACCACAACAAGGGAGCAGTAGCAGTAGGAAGTGGAGGAGGAGGAGGAGGAGGTGGAGGTAGCGATGGGGTATCTCTCCTGCAAGGCCCAGTCCTCCGTGGTCACCTGCCGCTCACTCTCCAGCGCCGCCGCCTCCGAGCCCTCCGCCGCCACCCGCTCCTCCACCTACTCCTCCTCCGGGACCCCTCGCACCGGCGGCAAGGCGAAGGCCGGCGCCGCCACCGACGCGGCTGCGGATGCACCGGCCGCCGGCGGGCGCAGGGGGCCCCAAGCGCCGCGGCCCCCGCGCCGCGTCCGCATCTTCTCCTACGCGGAGCTGGAGGCGGCCACGTCCAATTTCTCCGACCAAACACTCCTCGGCCGCGGCAGCCACGGCTCCGTGTACCGCGCGGTGCTCCGCCCCGCCGGCCGGCTCGTCGCCGTGAAGCGCCCCTCCCGCCTCCATCGCCACCACGTAGGCGGCGGCGGCGGCGGCGGCGGCGGGGGGGGCAGCGGGCGCTTCGCCCTCCTCGAGCGCAACGAGGTGGAGAACGAGATCGAGATCCTCTCCCGGATCCACAACCCCCGCCTCGTCAACCTAGTCGGGGTCAGCACTTACGACGACGGCACCGCAGGCGGCGTAGGCGGAGGGGGAAGAGCTGCCGCCGCCGGCGACGATGAGGCCGCCACCTCCACCTCCCCCTCCCCCGCCGCAGGTCTCTGCTCGTCGTTCTCTTCTTTGTCCACTTCTTCTTTCAGGAGGAGGGAGCGGCTGCTTGTGGTGGAGTACATGCCCAACGGCACCCTATACGACCTGCTCCACTCCAACCCCCACCCGCCCGGCTGGGGGCGCCGCCTCCGCCTGGCCCTCCAGACCGCCAAGGCCATCCACGCCCTCCACTCGTTCGACCCCCCCGTCATCCATCGCGACGTCAAGTCCGCAAATGTCCTCATCGACGCCCACTTCAACGCCCGCCTCGGGGACTTCGGTCTCGCCCTCCGCGCCCCCACCGATGGCGGCGGCGGTGGGTTCTCGTCCTCGCCCTCCATCCGTTCGACGCCGCCCGCCGGCACATTGGGCTACCTGGACCCCGGCTACATCACCCCGGAGAACCTCAGCACCAAGACCGATGTGTTCAGCTTTGGCATCCTGCTCCTTGAGATCATGAGCGGCCGCAAGGCCATCGATGTGGCGCATTCGCCGCCCTCCGTGGTAGAATGGGCGGTCCCGCTCCTCCGGAAGGGCAAGGTCCTGGCGCTCTATGACCTGCGGATCCCCCCTCCTAAGGACCCTGCCGCGAGGAGGGAGCTGGCCTCTCTTGCCGCCAGCTGCGTGAGGTCGTGCAAGGAGAAGCGGCCGTCTATGGAGGAGGTGGTCGTCTGTCTAAAGCTGCTCAGCAAGACACTCCCTTCCAAGTCTTGGGCGAGCGGGCTCTCAGTCAGGAACCCTTGCATGATGGTGGAAGCCGTCGAGAGGAACCACAGTTCGAAGCCGAACCCAAATGACATTGAGGAGTGCCCCAATCTGAGTCCGGTGGCCAGCTGCGTGAGCGCAATTGATGAATTTGATGAGACGGCAGGGGAAGAGATGCCGACGAGCGGCAAGAAATCGCCTTCCTCTTCTAAAGCTGTCCATCCTCTCAGGAATGGAAGAAAGGTGTTCTCTGAGTGGGGTCCCAGAAGTGGTAGTAGCAGTGGTAGGAACTTGATGGACCTCATGATGGCCCCAGATGAGGAGACCCTCAAAGTGATTGGTCACTGCCATCAGAAGTCAATTATTAGTAGGGCGAGGACTCTGCATCTATCTCGTGATAGTGGCGAAAGAGATTGTGTGTTGAACCTTCGGAGAAATCAGTCTGTGAGGGGGGGCACCGAGGTATTCCCAGGACTGGATGTACTCAAGGATCTGGATGGAAAGGCGAGTATTCATTGAAGTGGAGCCTCTTTGAGTTCTGCTTCCAATTGGTCAAAAGACTGATTGCTTTATTTTTTTTCCTTGTTGTCTCTGCAAACACGTTAAGTTGTTGTGGTGGCCAGAAAGATCATCATGCCAGCACCCACTGTTGATCATGGAAGATAGCTTGTAGTTTGTTTGTATGTCAGTTCAATCGAAGGGCCTTTGTAGTGCCATCCGGCATTTGTGGCATTTGGTATTTGATGTGAGCTCAATATTGATGTGCATTAATGCCTTAAGTTGTTTATTTACCCCTGTGAGAAATTTTTTTATTGTGATTGCAAATACTTGTGCACCTTCATTGCCACTTGTTTATTGCCAATTGAAAGCTTTGTGTGATCACAGTTGCAATGCTTCTAATATAGGGTTGTATGTGTGGCAATGTATATGCCATCATATATAGAAATTTCATGTTACACTACTATGTCGATGTTGAGATTTACCTGCGTGTCATTTTCCTTGGAGTTGAAACATGCTTCACTCGTTGATGTTAGAAAAGACCCTCTTGAGTAATCAGTAATATGTAGTTTCAGGCCACAGTGTCAATAAAACCTTTTCAGGTATGGTTACTGATTTCTCTCTTTCAGATTGTAGTTGCACTCAACATATGCCATCTTGCATTCTTGACGGTATGTTGGTAGGTCAAAAGAGAAGATATAATATATTGGAGAGATCTCAGAGATGCATTGGCGAGATCTCAGAGAAGTTGGTTAAAGTTCTAAAGCAGATTGCCATCTCAAAGAGAAGAGGAACCATGGTAGGTAGTGCAGCGATGGCAATACATGGTGTTAGGTTGACCACATCTTCAAGATTTGGGAAGAAGAAAAAAAATCGAAGGTGCTCTCCCAAAAGAGTAGTAAGAATTATCAAATCGAATGGTACGATTTTGTGCATCTTTAATGACTTGATTCACCATGTAGTCTGTTCTGTTTATCTATAAGCTGAATGCTATATTTCTACTGACAGTGGCACAATGAAATGCATTGGGCTCTGGGTACGTAGATGAGCTACATAGTGTATGGAACTGAACTACTGACGATGGTAAGCAATTTGCAGATTTTATCATGGTTTTGCCTGTAATATTCAGATGTTGCATTAGTTTCTCATATGGAATGAAATTTTTTGGATATCCTTCTCAGATGCCATTTCAGCAGATCCATTCCCATGAAATTCCTCTTGCATCTTGTCAGGAGACCTGGACTACTGCTTTCTGGGGAGATCATGCCAACAGGTTTGACTACGCAAAATTGAGATTCTGAAAACCCCAGATTGCATGTTGAATCAATGGTTGTAATGTGTGTTGCTGGATGGAACCAAACTCAAGCTTTTAGGAAGCAAAACCAAAAGTTAAACTGACTGTGATGCCCACCTGCTCTTTTGTAGCCTTGGGTCAAAAAAAACTTTGAAAAAATGAACTTAGAATGCTCATTATGGGACTCCAGTTTATCTATCTAATATGTAGAACGGTTGTTAAATTCAACAACTTGACCTTTTCCTTTGAATGTCTTCTTTTTGGCTTGGAATGGTTCACGGGTGTGGGTTTTTTTGCCTCCCTTTGTGAATCCCTGGGATTGTTACCAGGCGAGACCACTGGGACACGGCATTTCCCGACAACCTTAAGCCATTTTTCCCACACCCACTCCCAGACCTCTTGTGATTCACATGTCTGATCAAAGGGTATAGACATGCCAAGTTCTCTCAGAGGTGAACTTTTACCTTCTGTTTGGATGCTTCAACATTGTCCCACGTCTTCTGTTTTCAACCAAATCCATGTTTAGTTGATTCTGCTTTCAGCAAATGAATATGTATGTTACCTTAATAACTGTTTTGGTGAATGGTGATATGTGACTAGATGTAGAAACAGTAACATCAGGCAAGTTTGTTTTACCTCTATATAAGATGGAGGGTGGTCCCTTGCCCAATAGGGGGAGGGAGGGAGGGGGGGGAGAGAGAGAGAGAGAGAGAAGGCTAGGGTTTTGCACCTCACCTTCTATTTCTTTACTTCCAAGCAGAGAGAAGTGGATGAGAGCATGGAAGAAGCTTCCCAACCTGCTATCCAGCAAAGTAGAGCTGATAAGCTAGCTTCCTCAGCTTTGCAGCATTGTGCGTGGGTGTCTTCTTTGCACCGGCTACTGATTGGTACTTTGGGAAGGCTCTTCTTGGCCCTAGATACCAAGTTGGGAAAAGAAAATGGAAAGAGAAACATGAAGCAAATGCAAGAAATGCTTCATTTGGTGAAAATTATGGCGCAGTAAGAAACAAATGTGAGAACATGGAAGCCAAGATCGATACATTTGAAGGTATAAAAGTGTTTCCGGGTAACTGTGTTCTTGGGTAGTTTTAAGGGAGGTAATACCTATACTATGTCCTTTTCGTTTGTTGCAATTTTGTTGATTTGTTCTCATTTCTAGTTTGGTTTTTGGTTTTCCTTGGGTAAAAGGTTTTCTTTGGGGGGTGGCCTGGTGTTCTGTCAAGATTTTATTTTCAAAGATTTTATAGGTCGCTTTACCATTCAAATGGATGTAAATGAATCGCAATAATAATGTAAGATGAATAGAAGGGTGTGGTTATTATTCTAGGTTTTCACAGCTGAAGATTGACTCTATTAGCATGCAGTAAGAAGGTGGCGTCTCACTTCAGCCCTTTGGCAGGCAGTCATCTATTTCGGGTTATTGTCATACAGAGGAGAAGTTGTCAACTTGGAATCATCTGAATTTCTGTCTTAGATATCTAATGTCCTTGGGGTTTGTGTGACTTCAAAGTTTCATAGCTTATTATTATTGTAGGACTATGATTGTGCGACTGCAACCAGTGCAATTGGGCAATGGTTAAAGTGTAAAACTGCACAAAATTAGAGTCTGCATATTGCAGTGAAGGTTGAATAACATTGATTGCAAGCCTATTCAACTTGCATCGAAATTGTAAGACTGCAATTATAAGTAATAAGTTTGTAATGCTTAGTGACTAAGTTGCTTCTTGAGTGGAGTCTTTTCTTTACTACTATGTACTGGTACTTCTTTACTTTACTGTCTCATCTTTCTTCATTGTTATCACCTCTTTTGCTTTCACCGTTTGTTTTAGTTTGCCACAAGGTCGGCAGATAGTGAGGTAGATGAACCTATAGATATCAATATAGCTTAGAGATACGATCATTTGTTTTGGCATATTTTTTCTGCACATATTTACCTTGGCAATTCACTTTAATTCATGCACATTAACTATTACATGATTATTCCTGGTTTGTATTTTTGTTTTCGTCCTTCAATTATTCACGTTCCATTATGGTTACTTTTGATTTCTAACCCTACAGGTTTTCTATCCTACACTGACTGCTGTAGTAATGGCCCTCAACTTGGTCCAACCCCTCTGTGACTGTGGCTGTGGCTGAAGTCGTGAGCCACCATCCCTGGGTCCCTTAAAACATCTACCTGCTGTGTCACGTTTCTTGTTTAGGATAATAAGTTTTGGATAACTATTCTTGAGAATTTATTTTGTATGTTTTTTTAGTTCCTCAATATATTTGATTTTTCTTCATGCAATTCATCGTTCTTGGGGTTGCTCACTCTTGACTATGCCCACAAAAAGAGAAAAATCTAGCTTCATCAGTGTGGATACGTTGCACATTCTATATATTGTTTACTAGAGAATACATTTATAAGGGTTAGGTGATGGAACTCTAATTGCAATTTGATTGGTATAAGATGGAACTGGGATCTAATGAGATGAGTTGCTTATATTTCTGTTAAATCGTTAGGCCCTCTTTGAAACTCGGGTGGGATACCGCATTCGACCTCCGACGGTCGAATACGGTATCCGACCCCGATTAAGGGGTGTGAGCCCCCTCCCCCCCCCCCCCACAATTCTCTCTCATCGGGTTTGCTATCGCCCCTATGTTCTCATGGGTACCTATAATAGATCAGGAGAACATGAAAATAAGTGTGCATATTGGCGTTGACAGTGAAGATGTGTATCCGTTCAAGGTGCCCATGGAAAAGGTCAGGTAGCTGGTACTTGGTCCGTTTTTGGACACAATGTAATGATATGTGATTTTCAGTGGCTGACAAGTCATCTCCTTTTGGGTGCAAGTCCTATCTGCAACTACTAACCTTGCTAACAACCTTTGGTGTAAGAGAAATACTTGTTACAGATTCAGGTGATATTGCACACTCTGAGTGTGTAATATTTTTAAATTTTTATTTTTTAAAAAACAATTAGATTGAGTTTTAAGATATCTTAATTTAACACATAAGTAACATCATCATCTGATTATATAAAAAAATTAAAATAAAATAGATTACTTTTTAAAAGAATTGGTTTAACATTATTTATTTAGTTTGTTTTTTTATTTCTTTCTGAGTAATTCATAATTTATTGGTTGACTTGATTTGCATTCTAAATTAAGATATCTTAAAAGTCACTTTAATATTTTTTAAAATAAATTTTATTGGTGTTGTAACACATCAGCCTCTCTCTGCTGACTCTGATGGGGTTTGAACTTTGGTCACCTTGTTGTAATCATTACGAATCCTGTTTAAACCTGACTCTGGTGGGGTTCGAACCTTGGTCACTTTGGGGAACATGTAGGGCCATACCAACTGAACAAGTCCCTGGGTTTTAAATGTACCCTCCTTACCAGTAAAATATCAAAATTGTCATCCTTAGTTATCGAATATCATATATACCATAATTATTAACCAAAGTTCCACAAATGCCACTAAACGAGAGAAATAGTCCCAGGATGGTATAATATATGATATTTGGCCACTATGAATGTCAATTTTGATATTTTACATGTAAGGAGGGTATATATGAAATTAACTCGTATTGAATTTATTATTATTTTTAAATTAATCGAGACAAATAAAAAGATAAATTAGTACGATGATGGCTGAAAAATGGCATAAAGTCAATGCCGCCATGATAATGGATCAAATACAAAGTTTCGAAGACCCTCGTTGTATACACGATATGAAAAAAAAATGTGATTTCTTTGCAAGCAAATAATCAAAAAAGTGTTCTGCCGCATTTACGGAGTGATCAAGGTAGGAGCGGAAGCAAATCCTGAAGAGCGGAGTCTCCCCTGGCGGCAAGTGACGCTGACAGAGCAAAGGAACGAAGCCACATAAAAACTTTCGAAGACGTCGCTTTCTCTCCACGTGGCTCTAGCCAGGGTTTGTCGACCCGTCCGACTCGGTCGACCCGGTCTCTGCGCGGGACGGGTCGGGTCGGGCGGGTCGCACAGTGACCCGGTCCGCCCCGTTGGCTCTCCCACCTCCGACGTCCCCCGTCCCCTCCTGCTGCGGCACTCCGGCGTCTCTCCCACCTCCGGCGCCCCCCCTCCTGCTGCGGCCCCCCACCGCCCCCCTCCTGCTGCCGCCCTCCGGCGCCCCCCGCCCCCTCCTGCTGCGGCCCTCCGGCGTCTCTCCCACCTCCGGCGCCCCCCCCGCCCCCTCCTGCTGCGGCCCCCCACCGCCCCCCTCCTGCTGCCGCCCTCCGGCGCCCCCCGCCCCCTCCTGCTGCGGCCCCCCACCGCCCCCCTCTCCCACCTCCGACGGCCACCACCGCCCCCCCACCTCTCCCACCTCCCCCTCCCTCTCCTGCTGCGGCCCCCCACCGCCCCCCTCTCCCACCTCCGGCGGCCACCACCGCCCCCCAACCTCCGGCGGCCCCACCACCGAGATCGCCCCCCCGCCCCCACCACCCCCTCCCTCTCCCACCTCCTGCGGCCCCCCACCACCCCCTCTCCCACCTCCGGCACCCCCGCTCCCCCTCCTGTCGGCCCGTCGACCCGTCCCGACCCGCTCGTACCGAGCCGGGTCCCCCCGCGCACCGCACCGGTACGTGGCGAGACGCACGGGACAGAGCGGTTCGGTGCGTCCCGTCCACGACCCACGGCCCGTGCGACCCGGCACCCGCCTGGATCGGGTCGGGTCGTGCGAGTCGGTGCGGGTCGAGACGGGACGGCAAACCCTGGCTCTAGCACAGCAACCCACAAAAAATATTACAAAAGTACCCTATTTATCGGAGGTGCTCCCCTCTCTCCCTCATAGTGGACCGGGTAGGTCTCCTGGAGAGCCTACCCGATCTGGGTAGGTGCTCTGGGCAACCTATTTGGTCCAGATAGACCTACTCGGGCAGCTCCGATAAATAGGGTACTTTTGTAATATTTTGGCCCTATGAATATGCCCCCGAGAGTCCTTGGACACACACCACCCATGGAAGAAGATAATTCTGGGAGCACTCGGAGACTTTTGTTTTGTTTTATGCCTATGAGCAAGGGTATGTTACAAATAGCCTTTGTACTGACAGCTATGTCACGATGTCTCCAGTTATGTAATCTATTTATAATTTCTTTGTAATTTTATGGGGATAAATCATGTAAAATTTTAATTAATCAAAAAGTATGAAAATGCCCCTGAATTTATAAGAAAATCATTATAATGTCCTATAATTGTATAAATGTCCTATAATTTTTAGAAGATTTGTCTTGCACTTTTGTAGAAATATCTTGTAAATTTTACAATTTGTCGTAAAGGCGTGTATTTTATAAAAAAATCCGTAAAGTCCTGTAATTGTTAAAATGCCTTGTATTTCATAGAAATGTTCAATATTTACAAAAATACTCTAAAATTTTGTGAATTGTGTAAATGTCTCTCCTACGTGTGAATGTTTTGTATATGTGTCCCCGTCTCTTGGAGATGAGTTCAAAGTCTTCATTCGATGATCCGATGATGATCACCTCCATGTTCTAGCGGCTCAGTTGTAATGAAGTCTGAAACCAACTCTCCGACGGCGAGTCGATAGTCTAAGCGAAGATAAGTTTTGGATCAAGTTTTCAGAATAAAAGTCAGTGTCAAATTACAACCAAACCCTAGTAAGTGCTAAATTGCAATCAAACCTTAGCCTGTGCCAATTACAAATAAACTCCTAGCCAGTACAAAATTGCAAATAGACCTCTGTCACTATCAATTTGTAATTAAACCCCTAAACATTACCAAGCTGTGAGATGAATCTCAACCACTACCCAAACTCAAGTTTATTTATTTATTTATTTTTGAGAAAAACCCTACTTAGGGATGGGTGGGAGTAGGGCTATCAATGGGCCGGGCCCGGGCCGGGCTTAGGTCGGCCCGGCCCGGGCCCGACTTATCAAGAGTAAGGCCCGAGCCCGGCCGGGCCCGACCTATGTCGGGCCGGGCCTGACATTATGTAAAAATTTTAAAGTCCGATTAAGGCCCGGCTCGGCCCGGCCCGACTACTTAAATAAAATAATAAAAATAATAAAAATAAATATATTTAATATTATAAAATTTACAATCTCACTAAATAAATTAAAATTTTGATATTAATTACATAATTTGTGTGAAAAGAGAATTTTAAAATTTCTAATTAAGTAATATAACATAAGTTTGACTAAATAATTTTTAAAATTTGAAGTGAGAATAAAAAAAGGGATCGGGCCGGGCCGGCCCGCGGGCCGAACTCAAAGCTCGAGCCCGGCCCGCGAGTCTAGTCGGGCCGGGTTTTTAGGCCCGACTAAAAGCCCGCGGGCTGAAAAAGACCTTGCGACCCGGCCCGAAATCGGGCCAAGCCCGCGGGCCTGTCGGGCCGGCCAGACCCATTGACAGCCCTAGGTGGGAGAGTGCACCCCTTACCAGAGATAAGGGGAATAGTCACTCCACCACCACACATTAGGAGGTAAATTTTATTAATATTAGAAAATGGAATGAACAATTACATCAGTCGGATGCTAGGCATTCCTAGTTTTATCTAATCGAGCTGCACCCTTAATATTTTTAGGTAGCTCTTGAGAAATAAAAAAGAATTACATTTGGTGTTGCAAGTTAAGGAAGCTAAAGAGTCAGCAACTGAGTTAGCCTCTCTATAGATATGTGAGATAGTGTCTGAAGGAGAGAGGTTGCTCCAGATTTCTCAGACATATATGAGAATCGCCCATGGGCATAAGATTTGTTTGTTGATAATCTGAGTCAGAACTTTAGAATCACATTCAATGAAGATATTTTGTACCATCAAGAAGGGCTCTAGCTTCAGCAATAAGACTATTGAATGAGTATAGAAATGAGAGAAGGCGAGCATAATATTGCCGTGTGAATCTCGGATAACACCACCACCACCCGAATCACCTGACTTCTTACAAGCTCCATCTGTATTGAGTTTGATGGAAGGCATCCTGACTCAAGTTTACATTACGAACTTGCCCCTGTCCTTATTGGGACATCCTGACTTAGACCCCAAATGGCATATATGCCCCTGCTATGGCATATATACCCTTATCCCTTCACAGGCTTTTTGCTATTGCAATTGTCGATATGCCTCTCAATATCACAGTTAATATCGTGGAGGTTGAGATTCTTTTTGAAAGTTAAACAAGATGTTTGAACCTTACGCCGATATAAGTTAACACTGATTTCGATCACTGGAGAGCACACGAACTCTAATCGTACGAAGAACCTAACTTGCGGGATTAACAATGCACACACCATTCAAATGGTTGATGAATGTGCATAGTCGTCCAATCAATGGGCATCAATTAATTATTTTTTCTCAATATCCAAATCATTTGTATTAATTTATTTTTCCTTAGTTAATGCCCGCGTGTTAAACAGACTAAATGTAGGATGAAGATCGAGCCATACAAAGTGTAGTGCAGCCCTTGTAAGCATCCATCAGAAGAGAGTATCTCTGCTCACATCTTCTTCGGCTCTTCCTTCCTAACTTCTTTAACGGTGAATTTCAACTGGGCTTGCATCGCATTAACTACTAGGCTGGATTGATCGACCTAGATTGATCGAAAAACATATTAGCATGGAAGCAGCTGATAAGACGTGCTTGATTTTGTATTATCTTGGCAGCATGAATGATGGGTGCTGAATCCCAAAGTATGAGGTAGGATGTTTCACTGTTACAATCTGCAGATGAGAAATTCAAGGATTAAGCTCGGGGAGTTGGCACCTGGTTCTTTCCGTTATATTAGGCCTTTAAGCAATGCTGTCGTTCAGAAGGAAGTAGATAAGATTTTAACTGTAGCAGTAAGTTATTCCTGAGCTGTGCTATTGCATGGGCTGTATCATTCTTTTAATTTAGATTGTGAGTAAAAATAAATTCTAATGGCATCTTTCATATCAGGAACAGAACAAGTTTAACATGATTATAGTTCTGTCCATGGTGCTAGTGGGATACACCATGCACCAGGTTTTCCAGCCCACATCTTCTTGTCTTCTTGGACACTGTCCCATCATAAAAACCTGAATGGATCTTTACGGTTTAAATTTTTTTTTTGAAAGTGGATGGTACCACTCTAGATATAGAATAAAAAGGGGATTTACAAGTGTGAGAATTAAGCGCTCAAAATATCCCTGTACAAAACGTTCATCCACATGATGTAATCTCCCCGTGTCCCCTTGGCGACATCGAAAGGAAGAAAGTCTAGGTTACGATACAAAGACAGCGTCGTCGAGCTGATTCTATCACCGGTTAGTAATCTACCATGGTCCCGTGGACCTGCAGCAGCCTTGACTGTGCTTCACAGGGAGACATAGGCGGACTGGCAAGCAGCCTTTGCTTTTAAATAATGAGCACTTCAAGCAAAAAAATGTTTAGCTTCACTTTCATTTTAGGGAACTGTTGATGTTTGATAATGTCTGAAATAAAGTCTGGATCATATTTGGAAGGCATCCAACAGATGATATTTGGACAGCCATGTATGGAATAGCTATACGATTTTTACAAGGCTTTCTATAGAACTTCGTTTTTCTCTGAGTTTTCTCAGCGCAGACCAATGTATTTGTCGAACTCTCTCCCTTGAGAGGTCGATTAATTTCCCAATCTCCTCGCAGGATTTTTGAGTTTCCCCATTTAGTCCATAGTGTAACCTTATGACATGTTCCTCCCTCTCGGTCAACGAGTGAAGTAAGTTTTCGAGGCATGCTGTGACGTGTTCTCTAATCACCAGCATCTCTGGTGTTGCTTCTTCTGGTCCTGGAATGATATCCTGCACGTTAGACCCCATTAAACGGGTTTAGAGGAGATACACATGGATCTAATTTGAGGATGGAATTCAGACTGCGAAGGGGTGCATGACGAAAAACCTTCAGTGTCATTCCTTCCTTATCGACGGGTTGATCAGCAGAGAGCGGTTGTCTACTTTTCTCACGTACGAGCAGCACCCTGGAAGCGGTTGTGCCAATCATGTCTGCTACTTCTTTGTGAGTAGGGTATCTCCCTAGTCTCCAATTTAGGAAGGCGTTGGCTTCTATAATTTTGGCCGCTTCTCTACTCATGCTTCCCTGCAATGAAGACAATTGTTTTTCCCCATTTCGGTATGTAGGATAAAATAACCTGTAGAATTCCTGAAACCCAGAATGTTAAAAAGGAAGCCTCGCACATACCGGCAATCTAACAATTCTGGATTTTTTAGCTATTGCCTTGATGATTGCTTGCTTGATCCACCAGTAAACATAGGTTGAGAGCTTATATCCTCTTCTGCTGTCAAATGTTTCCGCCCCTCGAAGAAGCCCAATGCACCCTTCCTGAAGAGAAGATGCCCGAGAAAAATGAGGGTTTTGACTCTATTTCTCTGGCTTGATGTGAAAGCACAGGGTACAGAAGTGATGTATCTAAGGCGTTATCATTTGAAAGGAGGTCCAAAGATTCTAGTAGACCACACCTCTCAGTCAATCCGAGGAAGAGGTTCATGTTCCAGTTATATTTCTTAGTGGATCAGGTGTCTCTGTATTGGATACAGTGTTTATTAGTTGGCCACTTCCATATCCCTATAGGCCAACACTTTTCAGCGGTACGAAGTTGCAGTGAATATATATTTCAACAAAGAGGAAACAGTTTTGGGTATTCTTTTTACATCATTTGATAGTCGTGGGCTTATATCAGCCCGCCTCTGTTCAAATTGCTTTTGCCAATCATTCCTTCTATTGAGGTATGTAATCATAGAGTGTCTCAGTACAGAATCCTCAAAATTAAGACTGGGAAAGACCTCTGTATTTGTCTAGCCTCAATACTCACCCTTTTTCCCGGGAGATGGTTAAAAAAAAAATTACATAATGTTGTTCAAGATTAGGTTGTGGAAAGGAAAAACGACGAGGGTTCATATGAAGAACTCAGAATACACATCCCACCTTCTGGACGGATGGCAATACGCTGTGATTCCATTTATTTAGGTGGATGTAATACCTTACCACAACAACATGCACGACATGAATCTCAGTAGGAATGCCCGCTAGGCAGACAAGTAGTCATGTATTGTAATTTTCATGGAAACTGCTATTTACTAGATGGTTTGAGTGTTCAGGCAAGTTGAATGTGTCAGTAACACTGATGAGAGTTGACATATGGTCTCAACAACCAGCAGTTGCTGTTCAGATATAAAAGATGCTTGTTATAGTATTGTCATCAGTGCCAGGATTTCACGATAGGTGTGTTTGAGCTACCCAAGGAATTAGCATGAACGTACGCCAACCTGAACAAGGTCTTGAAGACTGAGACCTTTGCCTTCATAGGGAGATGCAATGGAGACGACAAGTCGTTTGTAGCTGAGAATGATCCTCTCCCTACACTCCATCGCCCTGAGTAAGATCCTTTCAGCATTCCTCCGCGACGGCGATGCTTTTGGCACTGCAGACCTTGAGGGATCAACACAATCTTCACTTGTTTTACATAACTTCATCTCTGCTTCTATTCTTGCCCATTCCTATGATTGTCACAGAAGAAATATCAGAAAACATCTTAAACCCACACATGTTATCTTGTTTGTTGTTTTTTTTAACATGCAAAAAATGTTTGTCATGTTTTTGGCTTTTGGGTGGCTCAACAGTTGCCCGTTACATTGAATAGTGATTTTGATTCCTTTTTTTTGTCCTTATTTATCCACCCCCAAGGTGTTCCTGAGATCGAGAAACTTTGATTTTATGTTGTGCAAGCTTTTTTCATTTTTGGTTGCAGGGTGTGATGGCAGCTGCATCGATCCTTGACCAGACTGGGAGGATGCATGCTTCCCAAGTTTCAAATGTCTACTGGTGGCAAAGATGAGACTTGTAGAAGGATTTGAGAGGGTGTCCCTACTCACCAATCATCACTATTATGGCAAAAAGAAAAGAGTTTTAGAAGAATCGATCAATCATCATTATTGCCTGGAAACTGAGTCATCAATGCAGATTTGAGGGCTCAGGCAACCTAGCAGCAATATGGCCTGCGGGGATCTGACTCACGCCGTGGATTGAAAGCTCTGTCTTCCAACAACAGAGAAGACAAGCATGCAATTTGTCCAGAGAGTGCCGTACCTTGAGATGGAATGAGAATTCTGCCTCTTCTTTAGGAGTTAGATATCCTCCTGAACGGGTAAGTCTAGATGAGGATTTCTGTGAAGAACAGCCGGGGGTATGTGAACCAGCATCATCTTTGAGCTCTAAATGTCTCCTCCTCCTCCTCTGCCTCACCCTTCTACACCGTCTCCCGTCGCCAACTGAAACCATCCGATGGGAGCTTGCAGGTTGCATATCATCTCGAGCCTCATCTGGATTGACGACTCCACCACCTGCATGTCCCGGTGCAAGATTGCGGAGTGCCTGAGCCGAGGGCACCGTGTTCCTCGCGGTACTGCAGGTCGTGGCGCCGGAGAGATACGCCGCCGCTGCGTCGCCGACGGCTTCCGCGACCCTCGGAGATTCTCCGGACACGAATTGCAGGGAGCTGTTCCTGGGTAAAGTGGAGTTTGGCGATGGTTGCTGCAGAATCTGAATGGAAGCTCTGGAGGAAAATATTGCAGGGAGGGGAACGGATGAGGAAGACGGGGGGGTGGAGGAGGAGCGAGTGGAACAGAATGCGGGCAAAATGGTAGCAGCCGGAGCTGTACAGCAGCCATCGTGCCCATGAAGCCTCATCTGCTGGGATGGTGTTGCTGCGGCGACGAGAGCCCCACCCCATCCATACATGGTCTTTTTAATAATATGATGACGTCGTTTGTTTTCCCTGAGGCGGTGGTCTCTTCTTCTTCCCTGCTTCCTTGCAGAGGATCGAAGGAAGAGAGAGAGAGAGAGAGAGAGAGAGAGAGAGAGAGAGAGAGAGATTTGAGGATGTCAACGTCCGTGCGTGATGATGTCATCCTTTTCGCATCCTGTGCATGTGAATGAAGAAGATAAGGTGACAGACCGACGGTCGTCCGTTCTCTTGTTTTTTCGAGGGGCAATTCCCGATATTATGAGTTGGAGAAATGATTTTACGTAAATAAAAATGTTCAGTGAGAATTTTCATTTGCAAATTCTGAGAAGGGCATGGCCAAAATGATACGGAGACCAAGGTTTGTTGTCTCGATCGTAACGGTCATATCGATTTTTTATCGATACACCTGTATCGATCCGTATCACAAGATGTCAATATTTTAAAAAATATTTAATAAATATATATTATTATAAAATATAACAAAATATTATATGTTATTTAATAGTTAATAGGTGTATTAATTGTGTGTGAGATAAAATATTTAAATCTCACAAATATAATGTATTTTTTTGATTTATTTTTTAAAAAATAATAAGAAAATAATGTAACTAGTATATTTTGAACTTATATCTTAACCTTCTAAATGAAGTCACTTAACCAAACTATTTATAAAATAATATTTAATATAAAATAATATTTATAATATTTAAAAAATATAAGTTACGTATCGGTTACGTATCATAGATCAATCGTACCGATCCGTGGCCGGTATGATATGGTACGGACGATTCATTCCGTACCAGATTGATTTGATAAATCTTGACGGAGAGAGGAGTGTGAGGGTATTTTCATATATATATATATATATATATATGATAAAAGAAAGAAGGAACTGACTCTCGTGGGCCATGTCTCATTTTCTGAAATTTGGCTTATTATTACTGTTAGTATAAAGTCAGGCGTGGCGTAGATTCTTTTATAAGTGAGAACTGGATTGAATTGTTAAGTTTTAACCTGCTGACCATACGTGATTCAAAACCTTGATGTAAGAGGAGAGCTGTTAAATGAATTAAACTAAAAAGGAGTCTATTGTTTGGAACAGATTTTGGTTTTAGATATTTTAATGATTAGAATCTCCGACAAAATATATGACTGTTTCAGTAGACTTTCGTAATAAAGAGAGACAGAGACACACAATAGGGCAGGGATTAAAGAATCCGGAGATTCTTGGCAAATTTCCAAAGTGTTTGTAAGATTTTTCAAAAAAATCTCAAAACGAAAGTGTTTCCAAACGATGCATTAAAAGATGTACATAGAAGATTATCGCGTTTGGTTATTTCGGTTTATCACCGACAGATAAGACTCCGGGAAGTCGTAAGCTCCGTAATTAACTGTCACCAAATTTCATTTCTATGTAGGGGCTGTTTGCTTTGATATAAAATATTATAAAAAATCATAAAACATTATATTTATGTGACACAAACTAGGACATTTTATGATGTTTTTTGTAATATTATACATTAGAAGTTTGACCCTTAAAAACAGTACTTATGTTTCATATCAGTTGGGGTCCCGAGTGGAAATTTTACTACAATCAGAGTTTCATGTATGCACGTGTCGGGTCGTACTGGATGGAATCCGACACATGTAAGGCGTGGGACGTAATCGGGATATTGGGGTTCGCATAGAATCGTATATCTCAATGTGTATCGGAGCAGTTCAAGGTGGGACCCTCGGTGACACGTGTTGGTCGACTGATTGGTGCCGGTTCGGCGTTAAATGTCGGGACAGAAGAGGGTTGTTCAATCATCAGCGGAGGGACGAAGGCTTCGATCTTCCAGGGGTTTAGGCGACCAAGCGGCATTTCGAGGCGACGAGAGGGGGGGGAGCTTCCGGCAAGGTCCGACGATCTCCGATGAGAGCTATATTTTTTTTCCTGCTTCAACTCTATGAGTTTGAAGATTGGAGGACGGGGAGCAGCTTCGACGTCGGATTCGAGCGAGGGGAGCAGGTCTTGTGCGTCGATCCGGCCGTGCTCCAGCCGACCGACGGCGGAGTGCTGTCGGATCTCCACATGGGGGGGCTGATTTGGGCTCTCTCCGGCCAAATTCGGCGGCATTGAGGCGAACGGGATCGTCATGTGTGCAAATCCGGCTACATTCCAACTGGCCGATAGTGGAGCGTCGCTGGATCTGCAGAGTTATATTATTCTTCAAATAAATCTACTATTTTACAAGTTAAATTAACTAGTATTAGAAGTTTATTGCAGAGATTAAAAGGTGTCCCTTCGTCTCGTACTACACCTTTAAAATTTGTTTGACAAGAAAGAACAGTCGACGACCTCGAAAGAATCTACAAGCACTAGAAAGAATCATTAGAAAGAGCTCTAGGAATGATCTCAGGGACCACCTCTCAATGCTTACGTCAGAACCATCTAAGAAATAAATCAGAAGAGGGAGTAAGTAGAGAAAGGAGAAGAAATAATTTGGAGTTGAGAGAGTACTCGGAGAATGCTCGAAAAGTGCTCGGAGAAGATATGGATTGCTCAGAGAGATAGGAAGAGAAGAACTGTGAAAGGACCTCTCCCACTCTGCTTTCCTGTTGGAGTCTCTTACGAAGGTGAGTGTGTCGGGAACTCTCCCTCCTTTTTTGGTTGTGGAGAAATCTCTCGATATGATCGAGTGTCTGTGTCTCTCCTCTCTAGGTCCGACTGGAGACCTATTTATATGGGGGAGACGGGGCGTGCCTGACTTAGCAATGACGTCGTTCGTGGAGTGACATCCTACTTGATCGTGGAGATCTCCCGTCGCCCTCTCGTCAATCCTCAGTGGAAAAACCTCAAAACGGATATCTCGATAACGTGGATGCGACCCGAACACTTCCACGGCAAGACCTACGACTTAAGTCCCAACATTCACCTGTTGGTGAACTTCTCGGCGTTCAAAATGCATGCTCGAGAAGATTCTATTTGAGGATTGGAGAAACTTTCGTGGGCCGAAGAAGTCTTCATTAGCTCAGCTGGGTTGTGCTTACAGAGTTATTAGTCGGGCATGATATAACACCATCGGATTGACGTTATTAGATCACACTGGATCTGACGTTATTAGACTGTGTTAGGCCAGACGAATTTTTCCTTCCTCATTTATACCTAAAAATTTACAATTTTATGGTAAAAAAAAAAATTTATCTTCTTGACACAGTGCAGGACGGTGGCATATCGGACCGTAACGAACCGATACAGCCAATCCGCTAAATACGACAAAACTTGTCTATATTGCAGGTGCATAATATCTCATAGTGTGTGCATGCGTGCGCGCACGCGCGCGAGAGAGAGAGAGAGAGGGAGTAATCGAGCAAAACCTTGCAAGAGAATAAGAATACTTGGGAAGCATTTGAAAATATGTTGGTAAGGATTCCACTCCTTAGAATCCCCCGACAAGACAAACGCATTTCCAAATGCGGGGTCGGGCTCCGGCTTACATGCGAGAAAGAGTTTGAAAGGAGAGAGAAGCGTGACTCATCGTGCACCCTCTCCCAAAATCCATAGAAACTTGGCCTGGTCAACTTCCCCCCCTCGGTCGACGGATTCCAAAAGAGAAATCCCTCGGTTGATCCCAAATCACGCCACCGCCGAGGCCTCGGCCGCCATCCACATCTTCTCCGGTCATCGCCAGGCCACATCGTCTCCAATCACCATCGCCGGGCCCGCATCGTCTTCTCCGATCACCATCGCCGCCCCTATCGACGCTGCTACTATCGGGCGTTGCTATTGCCACCTCGCTCTCGTCGTCACCACCCGCCGCAGATGTCATCGCCACGCCTCGCGCTGGCCCTCGCCAACGGGCAGACTCCACCCCTGGTAGCCATCGTCTTCCTCTCGGGCACACAGAGCAGCCGAGTATTGTCCACCCATTTTCGAAACGAACAATGAACTCGCAGGAATAGTGCTTTGACAAAATTCCGAAATACTATATTAATCCGAAGACAGAAACGGTAAAAAAAAAAAGGGTAATTCGCCGGTTCACCCCCTTCCCCCTCGCACATTCAAAACGGTTCCCACCTTCCCGAATGCAGTTTGGGAATTTTGAAGAGAGAAAAATCCCAACATTGTCGATGACGGTACGGAGGATAGGATTTTGAAAAATCTCTGGACACCCATCGCATTTCCAAACGTGGGCTTCATGTTGCGCCAGCAACGGCCCGGGATGGAATGAGGACTTTATGGATCGAAAGAGCTACTAGATCCTTTATCATTTTTTTGAAAAAAAAATAAATAAACTGTTTGATTACTCTGGGCTAATGGATCCTGAAGTTGACCTTGGCTTAATAAGGCATAAAAAAATATGGAAAAACTTATGAGCAGTGCGTGTCTAGAGATAAAACCGACTTGATTTCTTGGATAAAAGCGTGAGATGTGGTCCAACAAATGGAGATGGCCAACAGTTCGTGCGGTAAGTAGATGCAGTGCTCGCTAAGCCTAGAACGACAATCCAGATTCAAAAGAGGTTATGAGCACAGAAATCTTAGAAGCAATCGATTACATGTTCTCCTTGCAAGAGAGAGCTATTCAAGTATGCCATCAGAGTGAAATGCCAATGTCCGTCAAATATACTTGGCTGTATTTGGCATAGCTTTTATCTAAAAGCACTTTTAAACTTCAGCAAGTTGTTCTGGGGGGGGGGGGGGTACTAGAGGGTGGAAGTCATTCATAGAGTTTTTTGGCTCATTTTTAACTTCTAATTAAAAGCTTGAAATTAAAACTCTCAGGTAAAAATGAAACTGTTAGAAAAAGTTAGACGTCTATACATACTCAAGACTAATTATATCACTCTCGCTCAATATTTTTTGTATTGAAAATGAAAACCAAGAACAACTTCTAATTAAAACCTCCACCAGATGCACTGAAGTGAGTTAAGAACTCCCAAATCAAGAACACCAAATTACCCTTTTCTCCAAACGTCAACCCTGAATCCCAGTCATCAGGGAGGAGGCGATGCCGACATCCTCTAAAACACTGGCAGCACACCACCATTCTCCGCCAGCATTTCCCATCTGCCTGAAACAGAGGGCGATATAAATGGAGAAAAGGGGATACTTTAGTAATTTGCTATACAAAAGTTAACTGAGCCATCTGAGTTCAGGTTAGGATCCGATGGTAATGGCCTTGTTGAAGGCTTTCTAAATAGTCAGGGTATAAGTTTCTTGTCATGTTAAAAACTCAAAATACTTACCTTTAACATACACATGAACCATGGAACATAAAAAGAAATACAGCTATTGGCCGAGTACACAACTTTTGTCAAAGAAGAGAGGTTGCACATCTAGATCTGCTCCAAAAAATTATCCGCCAGGTCTTTCATGGGCCACATATGAGAAGTGAAGTCACATTTTCTAAGTTGATTGGAACAGTATGGCAAGTGTCGGTAGTCTCCGGGGTTCTAGGATAAAAAAAGGATAGGACCAAAAGATCAACACTATTCAGCATCTTTGGTCAGACTGAAAGTTTTATAAAATATGAGTTAGTTATGTGCATTTTGCAAATTACAATAAAGATTGACTGATGGTTTCCGTAAGTAGACTGCAAATGATGAATATATAATCCACTGCACGATCTCTGAAATTGTAGCATGTTTATCCTAATCTATTGCACCAACCAACTAAAGATATTGCTAAACATCGAATGAGATTGATGTGCTTCTCTAGTAGAGATCCAGAGTCCTTCAGCTTCCTCAGATCTCAGTTCTAATCGATACAGAGAGAGAGAGAGAGAGATCCAGGCCTTATTCTAACATGGACTGTGGAATGAAGATCCAACGCACACACACCAGGCCTTATTCTAGCGTGAGCTGTGGGATGGAGATCGGGCACCACAGAGCCAGGCCTTATTCTAGCGTGGACTGTGGGATGAAGATCTCTCTCTCTCTCTCTCTCTCTCTCTCTCTCTCTCTCTCTCTCTCACACACACACACACAATAGGCCTTATTCTACTGTGGACTCTGGGATGAAGATCTCTCTCTCTCTCTCTCTCTCTCACAGACTCACACACACACACAATAGGCCTTATTCTACTGTGGACTCTGGGATGAAGATCCAACAAGTGCGCACACGTGCACACACACGTAAGGCCTTATTTTAGTGTCGACTGTGGAATGAAGGTCCGACACACACACTAGGCCTTATTCTAGTGTGGACTGTGGGCTGAACTGAAGATCCAACACACGTGCGTGCGCAAACACACACACAAGGCTTATTCTTGCGTGGACTGTGGAATGAAAATCCAACACACATGGACACGCACAGAGCCTGGCCATATTCTTGCATGGACTGTGGGATGAAGATCCGACACACAAACACAGAGCCAGGCCTTATTCTAGCGTGGACAGGTGGGAGGAAGATACGATACCCCTTGCAGTCCTCTCTGCATGGGAGGCTTAACATGCTTGGTGGAATCCTTATTCTAGCTGGACTATGGGATGAAGTTCCGACGCCCCTTGCAGTCGTCTCTGCATGGGAGGCTTAACATGCTTCGTGAAATCTTCAACTCACATGCACCTGGTGTGGGATTCATGGATCATGGATGGCAGTTTTGGCCGAAACCGAAACATTTCGGTTTCGGACCGAAAGGATCCGATACTACCCGGCCGAAATCGGGTCGAAACCAAAAACCCTGCACTTTGGCAAAAAGTAATAATTTAATTGGTTTCGGACCCGGCCGAAACCGACTCCGAAACCGACACTGCCATCTATGGTGGGATTGCTTCATTTGACATAACAATGGGAGGGCGCACGTGCACACATATGTTCAGTGAAATCCTTATTCTAGTGTGAACCAGGGGAAGAAAATCCGATGCCCCTTGCAGTCCTCTCTGCATGGGAGGCTTAACATGCTTTGTGAAATATTCACCTCACATCCACCTGGTGTGGGATTGCTCCATTTGACAGGACAATGAGAAGGCCTGGACATTCTTGGCATCCTATACGGCCAGGTTAGAATATGTTCTTGCCATCCTATATGGCCATGCCTTACTCTACTATGGACAGTGGGATGACATTTTTCTTTTTCTTGCAGTCCTCTCTGCATGGGAGGCCTAGCATGCTTGGTGAGATCTTTATTCTCGCATACACACGCATACACACACGAAGTGTTAGAATATGTTCTTGCCATCATATACGGCCAGCCCTAATTCTAGCGTTGACTGTAGGACGAAGATCCATTGCCCCTTGCAGTCCTCTCTGCATGGGAGGCTTAACATGCTTGTTGAAATCCTCACCTAGTATGGACTATGGAATGAAGATCCAATGTCCCTTGCAGTCCTCTCTGCAGGAAAGGCTTCTTCACCTCACATGTGCCTGGTGTGGAATTGCTCCATTTGACAAGACAATGGGAGGGGCCGGTGCCGCTGAATCATGCACATGAATTTAAGGGTGCCAAAGTCACCCTATGATCTGGCCACCCAATCCCGCAGTTTTGTGTGATTGGATTGACCAAGAAGGGAAGTGCATTCTGTGCTTTCCTGTGAAAACCACACTTTTCCTTTCTCTTTTTGGGATGATTTTACTCTGACAGCCGATGCAACTGCATGTACACACACACACAAACTTCTCAACAAAAAGGAAAAGGATGACAGGATGAGAAGAAAGCAGATGCTACCAACCTCAAGATGCCCAAAGCCTGGCCAGCAAAGCCAGATCAAATTAATCCTCATCCACTTCCATGAAATTAAGGGCTTGGTCTAAAATATTCTGCAGTTCCATCACTCTCTTTCTGCTAAGCGAAAGACAGTCCTGGAAACATAGAAAACATGTGATCAGCCAGTAAATAACTCGTTTCCATGCATAATCAGTACTAGCAAAATTCTGTATTGCAAAGGGAGCCCAGCTGATGGAGCCAATGGGGCTTAAGCAGTGCCTAGTCACTAATCAGGCCAAGGGAGAAAAAAATAGTCTGGTAGACGTTTTGTTCAAGTCTACTTTTTGTGGATCACACTATGACCATGAAGGGAGAATCCTAATATGCAGGGAAAAAGATGAAGAAACCATAAATCTGGCTAAGCAGTTAAAGAATGACTAACATAAAGGGGCCATGCCATTTAGAAAGAAAAGTTACCTATGGTTTGGCATTGCTTTCTACAGTATAACAAAGAGAGGATGGCTATGGAGTTAAACGAAAATAACTGTTGGGACCTGGGATCAACTTTGACACCCCCCCCCCCTGACAGAACATAAGTTGGGCTAAATTTCAACAACCCTAAGTTACCTGCCATCAAGCCTCCCAGGAAAGCATACTCACAAAAATTTAATGCATAGGTAATTCAAGTATCTATACAAATGAATAAAAAGCTCTAAACTCCCCCCTCAATCATCACATCTTCAAATTTTCAGATAAACAGGAAGCTCAGTTGTCAAGTTCCAGAAATCAACAATCGAGAAGACTTCAATAGTCCTCTTCTAAAGGCAGACCTGAACGGTGGATGTCAAGGCAAGGACTCCCCCTCCTGGTTTATACATTGACACCATCATACCCTCGGAATTTAGCACCACAGTCACAGGGGCATCCATGATGGACTCTTCCTCTGCGGTGGGATCTGCCAGAATGTGTTCCTTGTGAAGTAAGCATGTCAAGGAGAATGGGATACTCCTCAGGCTAAGCTTTCTCTTATCTTTGTTGACCACCTCTTTTGTCGTTTTCCCTTTGAAATGTTCCCCAGGCATGGCAATTACTCGTCCATCATCGTTAAGAGAAACAAGAGGGATGTGCACTGCAATTTAGATAACACAAAATGTTATAGTGCGTGCAAAACTGAAGTCCAACTTCGGAATATGCATAGTCGTGGAACCTAAAGCTGAAATCTTAGGTCATTTAATTTCAATAACAAAGATCAAATTTGCAACTAGAAAGAGTAGTTTGTAACACAGTTTTGTAGGCAGATGCTACACAAGATGACTACATACTGAAAAACTGGAAAAAAAATCTACAAGTCAACCATGACATAATAAGAAATAATAAAATAACAAAATATAACTACAAAATATAAGATTTTATGCTTAAGTATAATTATTTGGCTGGCTCAATGCAAGCTCCGGGATGCCTTATATGCCAATTGGAAAACAACATTATAAATAGCCTGAAAAAAATAATAGGGCACAGAATTTTCTAGATGGTTCAGCCTTCAGTTAAAAATTGACCATGCTGAAGTTTTCCGAGTTAGTGATGACTAAAGAACGATGAGACCTTTTCTCTTCATATTTTAGTTGGCCCTTGCTGCAGTGATCAACCAGAGAAGATGAATATAAATGCATGACAACACATGTTTGTATTTTATGAATCAAGTTCCTCCCATAGATTTCGCTCCTGCTACAAAAACAAAGGAGCATTCTCTCACATCTCTTCAGATGTTTAATGGCCAACATGTCAGATGTTCGAATATCTACACACTGGGGGGAGAAAACAGCACACTCTGAGCCTTTACATTTACATATAAAGATTGGACCTTCCACTGATATTCAACCACTAGTCCAAGCTCCCTAACCAAGTTCCACCTCTAAATACCTCGGATTTTGAAAACTGTGATTCTCTTGATGTATCCCATGACCATCAGTACTTGCTTAAGTTACCTTCTGGGCTAACTCCTACTCCACTATCAACATGTTCACATTTTTCTCCTCATCTTTTTCTTTCCTTAGGTACAAATGGGAAAGTCTTCTGAAACCACAAAAATAATTAAAGCAAAATCTCCTTAATTATCCAATATCTCTGAACAAGAAATCATCATCCATCTCTCCTCCCCTTCCCTGACACAATCCACAGCCATGAAAGGGATATGACCTTAGTCACTGAAAAGTCCATATTCCATGAAACATAAATGGATGAACAAAAAGCTAACACTTCTCCAATGGTGTTCAGACATCATTCAAGAGAAGACAGAGAAGAACCAGCATCAAGAAAAGACTAACTGAAAGATCACAAGCAGAAGATATTAAATGTAATATTAATTTTATGTGAAACATACAGTGAGCTATTGCAGCCACTGCTGATAACAATGCAGCATCAAAAAGAGAACCATCCGCATTGAGGCAGTATATGTCCTGCAAAGTAGAAGAGAAATGCACTTAACATTTTATGAAGAAAACTGGAATTAAAAGAACTGAAGCATGCTGACAACTGGCAGACAACTGGGGACGGATGAGCATATAGGCGAAATGGAGCTGCACCAATAGGGAAGAGGGCAGATTTTGCTCCCCTAATCCCCGCGCATTTCTTATTAGGCTTTTTTTTCTTCTATACTAATATCCCACGACTCTTAGGAACATCCTTCACAGTGGCAAGACGCAGAACAAAGTAAAATAATATACCAGTTCTCCCAAATGAGAAAAGATCTGATTCCATTTTTTAAGGTGGAGGTAATTGGTTGTCCTTTGGTTTGGGGGAGTCATCATATGGGTTTCATACGAATGAGAAGCTAATTTTTCTTTTTTGAAAGTGGGTGGTACCACTATTGTATTAATAGAAAAATGATGTACAAGTATAGTCAAAAGTTCTCAAAAAACTCCCTATACATGAATGCCCACACAAAGCCACTATGACCCACACTAATCCCCCAACAGAGCAAAAAGGGAAGAGTTATGTGGGTTCACATTACAAAGGAGCTCCGTTCACTCTCTCACTCTATGGCAAATAAACAACACCACACTCTCAACCACTTTAACTTCGCCTCTAAAAGTCTTGTTGTTCCTCTCCCCCCATAAGGCCCAAAAAATAGCATAGAGAATCATCCACTAAATGATTTTGTCTCCTCTAAGGGTCCAACATCTGCCACAATTTTTAATGAGGTGGTGCACCTCTCTCTGGCTGGCAAGAGCGTAGTGTATCCTCTTAGCGAGCTCCGCCCACACCCCCTATGAGTAGCTGTAGCCTACAAATAGGTGGTCTAAGGTCTCATCCTCTTGTCCACACATGTAGCAAATCGAAGATAAACCTTGAAGGAATGGAAGCAATATGTCCTGAGTGGGTAGTCTCCCATGAGAAATCCTCCAAACAAAGAGCTTCACCTTTAGAGGACTCCTAGGCCGCCAAATCCAAGGAGCAAGGCAATGGCAAACCCCTCCATCACAAATAAAGGTGTAAGCTAACCTCATTGAGAAGATGCCCTCCTTCCCCTATTTCCATGTCCACCCGTCCTGTCTATCTAGCTAAGGAGCATAGTCCAATAGGAAGTGAAGGAGGTCTTCTACCTGTTCCATCTCCTCGAGCTTGAGATTCCTCCTGAAAGCTGGTGCCCAGATACCTCCTGATAGCTGAGAATAAAAAATCTGAGAGACCGATCCCAATGGTGTAGCTAAAACGGCAAAAAGCATCAGATAGGATGCCTTCAAATTGAAGTCACTGCACCATCTATCCTTCTAGAAAAAGCACTTTCACCCTTTCCCAGAAGGATTCGGACGTCGAAAGTGATGATATCCCTGCAGGTCAAAATGTCAAGCCAAATAAGGGAAATGTGATGCTGTGAAGCTGGAGCCAAGTCTCAGTCTCTCATGCTGCCATAGTACCTCTACCTAATAACTTGCCCCTACAAACCCTCCTCTCTCACCCCCAATTTCCACCGCTATTTACAAAGCAGAGCCAGATTGAAGTCTCTGATTCTTGATTCCCAAGCCTCCCCTTTCCTTGTTAGTGATCACTCTCTCCCAAGAAATATCATACCAACTCCTGCACCTCTCCTCACTACTATGCCAAAAAAATCTCCCCTTGTATGGACTCTATCTTCTTCGCCACCGTCTTTGAAATATGGAACATAGATAGAAAGTAGATAGGGTTTTATGCAAATATGCCGTTGCTAAACTTGAAATGGCAAAAAAATCATTCTGAATTTGCATAGTAAGGATACCATTTCTTTAGTCGAAATAGTGCAGATATGTCATTGCCGTAACCACCCGTGACCAGCCATGAATCTAACCACGGTTAAGTTTAACCCGACGTGGGAAAAGATATAAAAACCCCTAGTTAAAAAAAAAAAGACTCACCTCTCTCCCATCCCCCTCTCATCCTTAACGGGAGGGGCCTTTGCCCACGGTGACATAGGGAGAGGGGGGGCACCTTTGTGAGGCTGCCGGAAGGGGGAGGCCTCTATGAGGCGGCCGGATGGGGGGTGGGGGCTCTTCTGTGAGGCTATCAGAGGGGGGAAAGAGGGGGGGCCTCTGTGAGGGGGAGGTGGGGGCACCTCTATGAGGCTACCGGAAGGGGGAGGGGGCCGATAGCGGGGCCGGGAGACTGGCAACGCCTCTGTGAGGCTGCCGAAAGGGGGAGAGGGGAATCTATGAGACTGCCAAGGGGGGCCTCTGTGAGGGGGGGAGGGGGGTGGGGGAGCCTCTGTGAGGCTGCCAGAGGGGAGAGGGGGCGAGAGCGGGGCTGAGAGGCTGGGGACGACTCTGTGAGGCTGCCGAAGAGAGGAAGGGGGGAGGGGGGGCCTCTGTGAGACAGCCAAAGGGGGGGTGGGGGCACCTCTATGAGGTTGTTGGAGGGGGGAGGGGGCGAGAGCGGAGCCGGGAGGCTGGGGACACCTCTGTGAGGCTGCTGGAGGGGGGAGTGGGGAGAGGGAGGCTCTGTGAGACTGTCGAAGGGGGGCCTTTGTGAGGCGGCCGGAGGGGGGGTAGGGGCGTCTCTGTGAGGCTGCCGGAGGGGAGAGGGGGCGAGAGCAGGGCTGGGAGGCTGGGGATGCCTCTGAGGCTGCCGGAGGGGGGAGGGGGGCTTTGTGAGACTACTGAAGAGGGGAGGGGGGCCCTCTGTGAGGCTGTTGGAGGGGGAAGGGGGGGGAGAGGGGAGGCTCTGTGAGGTTACCGGAGGGGGGGAGAGGGGAGAGTGAGGAGAGGGGGGATGTGTTGACGAAGGGGGGGCACTTCTGTGAGGTTGCTGGAGGGGGTTGTGAGACTGTCGGAGTGAGAAGGGGGTGAGAGCGGGGCCGGGCGGAGGGGGGGAGGGGGGCTCTGTGAGGTTGTCGGAGAGGGGGGGAGACGCCTCTGTAAGACTGCTAGAGGAGAGAGGGGGGCTCTGTAAGGCTACCGGAGAGGGGGAGGGGAAAGCACAGTCCGAAGGGTGGGGGGGCCTCTATGAGGCCGCCAGAAGTGGGGTGGGGGGGCCTCTGTGATGTTGCCGAAGGAGAGAGGGGGCGAGAGCGGGGCTGAGTGAAGGGGGGAGGGGGGTCCTCTGTGAGGTTGCCAAAGGAGGGGGGAGATGCCTCTGTGAGGCTCCCTCTCTCTCTCTTTCTCTGTCCTCTCTCATCTCTTTCTTCAAAGGTTAGAAAATTTGGGATTTGAGAGGGACATTGTAGTCATATTATTACAAAACAAAGAAAATATTCAAATCTTAATAGAATCTTCGCCTTTCCGTTAACGGAAGTTAACTGCGATAGCATATCTGTACTATTTCGACAAAAGAAATTGTATCCCTCCTAATATAAATCCAAGAATGATTTTTTTGTCATTTCAAGTTTAGCAATGGCATATTTGCAAAAAAAACAAGTAGATAAGTAGGTTGTCCAGCAATGACCTGCAAAGGACTAGTCTTCCCCTGTAGGAAAGTAGCCTTGCCTTCCACTCCACCAGTCTAGACTCATATCTCTGCACAATATGCTATCAGTCTGTACGATGTAGGATCTGTGGGAACAGCGGAAGGCCCAGGTAGGAGATAGGGAAAGCTGCCACCTAACAACCCAAAATGATAGCCGCCCTCTGAAGAGCCCTATCCTCCATGCTCACCCCTACCAGGAGGCTCTTATCAAAGTCACCTTGAGGCCACTGACCACTTCCAACAACTCCAATAATAACATGACCACATAAAGCTGATGCTCATCCTCTGCAAGGAACAAAATAGTAGAGTTTCCGTATCTATGTTACAGACAAAAGGTGAATACCTCTTAACAAAATGGGAAACAAGATTCCATGACACCAAAAAGTCTCAACAAAAGCACACTTCTCATCAGGAAAGAATAGCCAAGAGACATCTCTAAGGGAAATTTGTGAACTGTATCAAGGAGTTGTTTGTGTTGTAATGTGAATAATGAAGCAAGTCTTGTAATCTCAAAAAAAACTAGGATGGTGACAGAAGAACAAGCCAAAGCCACATGTTACCAGGTAAGCCATCCAAGCAGCCTTTCCACTTACTAAAGAGAGTTCCTTTAAGTCTATCATCCTAGAGCTGCACAAAGCAAATGAAAAAAAGAAAAAATACAGGTTCAACTTAACCACAAATAGAAGTAGGCAAAGATAAAGAAAACCCATGTTGTAAACTAACTACCACAAGTATGGATATGATGAAGAATACAAACATCAATGCTTGTTATGCAAAACCAGCTGGCTTGGATTGGAGCCAGCTGAGGGACTGGTCTGGTTCTGGTTGAGTAAATGGACAGAACCAGCTGGTTTTTGGCCAAAACAATGTCCAACATTCTTTGGAAATCATTTTCTTCCAACAATTTGAATTACATAGTGGTTTTCAACAGTAAAAACAGATTGAATTATGAGAAGGATGCTACTATATCACTTCAAGAATGAGAGAAAATATTGGAAATTCAAATGAAAAAGGAAATACCCACATCACTCATGGTGCTTATTGTAGTGAATAGACATTAATGACTAACCCGCAAGGCAGATCAATCGGATGACCAACTGCCCAGCATCTGAGATCTAGTTGGCGTACATTCACAGTCCAAATGGTACGTGCATGTTTATTCAGACATACTTGGCAAGGTTGGCCAGGTTCCGCAACGTAAACCAAGAAAATAAATGAACAAAATGTTTTACCTGATAAGATTAACAAATACCCCAGCACAGAAAACATGTACCTTGAGATAACATCAGACAATTGTTTAGATATGACGGGAGCCAATTCAGCGGGCCTCCCTGGCCTGACAAGCGGTGAACAGATTGGAGGCATGTGGAAATCAACAGCTGAAGGAGCATTGAAAGAAGCAAAGAGAATTAGCAACCAGTGTAACATGGTTTTGCTTCCAAAAATAATTAAAAACCAGTGTAACATGTTTAGTATATCCAGAAAAAGCAACTCAGAAGAAGTAAAAGAAAGGAACAAGAAGCGCTATACAGGACCAAAATATGCTCATTTTGGAAGTGGTGAACGGGAGTGTACGAACAGACCCAGGGATCCTTCATCAGGAGATTCGGGAGAGGGAGTCATCACCTCCAATTTGATGGCCGCAAGCATCGTCTGCTTACAAGGTCATGGTCACATGCATTTCATTCCACAGAAGCATTTCATCAGACAACTTCAAGGCACAAATGAACACCCCAACCAACACTACCCAATACCACAAATAAGGCAGCGGTCAAACAGTCCAAAAATGGCTTGCTGCTACTTTCAACGAAGGAAAATGGAGATGCAAAAAGAGAAGAGGGAGATGAAAAGGGCGCGTAGCGTACAGTGTCGCCAGTCTTGACCAGAGCTGAGCCATCCGCAGAAGAAACAGCTCCTGTACAAGTGTTGGGAGACAAGAAAAATAGCCCCTTTAGATAGAGAGAGAGAGGGGGGGGACAGAGACGGAGACAGAAAGGTTAACGGCGAAGTAGTAACCGAGGGCGATGGAGGTGTCCCGGGCGGAGGAGAGCGGCCTGCCGTCGGGGCGGACGGACTCCAGGAGGTGGCGCTCGTAGTAGGGGAGCGGGAAGAGGCGCCGGTAGGCTTCCACCTCCATCTCCCCGGCGAAGCCAGTCCCCCCGCCGCCACGGTTCTCCTCCCCCGCCGCCGCCATGTCGTGGCCGGCAGCTCGACTCTTCGCAGGGCCTTCCTCGTCCGTTCGGATGTTTCCGTTCAGCGTTTGTAAACGGACCTGCCTGAAAGCAGGTTAGGATCCGATCTTTGTTAAATGATTAAATATATAGTAAATATATATATACTATAATTACTATTTAAAAGTCTGGTACAAGAAGATACGCACACCCTACTATCCTTCAACAGGCCAAGGATTCGGACCTGAAAATACGAATCACACGTGATATTAGCACAAAGATTTATAACCATAAACTGTCATTACTAAATAATTTTGAATTAATTCCTCATATACCCTTGACAAAATATGAAAATTAGTATTTAGTTGTCAAAAATTATATATATTATCATTATCAATCAAAAAAATCATAAATGTCACTAAATAACGGAAATAACTCTAAGGACTACGTGAGGTGGTTTGGGTTGATATGAACGTCAGAGCATTTCCATCATTTGATGGTATTTTTGAAATTTTTGTTACTACTAATAGTATATAGATATATATGATATTTGATAATTAAAAATGATAATGTTGAGATTCTGCAAGTAAAGAGAATATCTATATGAGATAATTTTTCAAAAAAAAATGCATCGACCATGGAAAATTTTCTGACAGAGCAGTGATTATCATGCAAAAAGAAAAGATTAATCGAAAACCTGAGAGTAGTGAGCAACATTTTTTGGCTTCTTCTTCACATTATGCAAAAGAAACAATATGTTAATAAGAGAGCAGCTACAGACAAACACAGAAATATGCGCAACAACAGAGCATGGAAGGGACCGAATCGAAGCAAGAAAAAGAAGGGGGGTGGTGAAGGCACCCGCGGGCAAGAGCTAAATGGCGAAGGCGATCCCCGCGAGACCCAGGAGTCTCCTCACAGGCGAAGGCGGAAGGAGCCGGCGCGACCGAGGTATCAGCTGCGTTCCAAGACTGCAGGAGCTCTGTGGCGAGCGGAATTCCAAGGAGATAGCGTCGGAGGGGAGCTCTAGATCCCCCGCCCCCCGGTAAGATGCCCGCGGAGATGGGGATGGGAGGCGAAGAAGGAGATGATGGCGGTGGCGGAGTGTGGCGGAGCCGCCTGCGCCGGCCAGAAGCGGCGGCTTCGACGGAGTCCTGCCCTCTTGTTTTAGGGTTTTGGGCTTCTCGGCGCGAGGGAGAGGCACGGAAGTAACGGCCCGCGAGACAGAGTGGGCGTGGCCTCGCATGGCCTTGGGCATGGACTAAATTGGGCCAAATGGGCCTCGTAGCCCAGTCCATACACACTGTAACATATTGGAGCACAACATGCTCCACCACCTATGTTGGTGCATGCGATGTAGCAGATAAAGAAAATAAAAAAATAAAATGAGAAGTTGGGGCTGCTTTACTCCATATGTTAGAACAATCCGAGTCCAGATCGAAGGACTTAAAAAAATTTTAAAAATTTTAAAAGTTTTGTGCAGGATAAATAGAGCAGAGAAAGTGGACTAGATGGGAACAGTCCCGTGGTTGAGTGATTTCACGCCTTGTCGGATGGTTGAAAAGTTGGAGAGTTCGAATCCAGAAATGGGATGGGTGACAAATTATTTGATGCATATTGTCCAGTTCTTAGTTGTATACGTTTGATTTGTTGACATGTTGATTGTAACGAGATAATACACTAATCAGTGACCCTATTAAATTATAAAATATTAAATTATTTTTAAAAATACAGTAACAGATATATCACTTAAATTTGAATTGTGTAAAAATATTATATTTATTTACACGCATATTTTTTTACCAACAACTTGTAAAAAAAATACAGTTAAATGACATCTATATATTATTTGAATTAACCCAGTGATATATCTTCTCATTAATGTATTTTTAGGAATTATTTTTTTTATAAATTCACCTCTAACAATAATTTTCATGTAAAAATCTCTAAAAAAAATTAACTTGTCACACTATATAGATATATTGTGATGTGATGTTTTTAAATTATAAAATTATTTTTAATTAAAAATATATTTTAACCCCATTTTAATATGATGATGTATCTTATCATACCACAACGTACTTGGTCAAAATAGATAAGATGCGATATGTCGGTCGGCAAACCTTGATAAGCACCATCTTCCTTGACGGATAGAATAAGTAAATTCCATGTAGATCACTTGGATGGTAAATAAAATATGTGGCATTCATTCAGACGTCGTCTATCACTCTCTCACACGTAGGGCCATCCATATCTGGTCTCATAATATTTAAAGAAAATTATTGTTATATCTCTAAATTCTTCTAAAAATATATGGCTTTTTTGCGTGAAAACTATTGTTAAAGGTGAATTTGTAATAAAAAAATATGTTTAGAAATACATTAGCAGACGTATCAATGGGTTAATTCAAATAGTACATAAATATCATTTAAGCTTGATTTTTTGTAAGTTTTTGATAATATGTCTATAAATAAATATGAGATTTTTGCACAATTCAAATTTACACAGTGATATATTTACTAATACATTTTTAAGAATATTTTTTATAAAGTCACCTTTAACAATAATTTTCACGTAAAAAATCTAAAAAATATTCATACTCTCATTTTTTGTAGTATTTCTCGTAATACTTCTAAAATATTTATGAAAGTCATATTGTACCCCATTGTCACTAATCCGTCACAAACGGTAACTCAAGATGAGGTTAGAAATAAGAAAATCGCTAATCTATCCTCTCTCTCTCTCTCTCTCTCTCTCTCTCTCTAAGTATTATAACAAAGAACAGAGAGAGGTGAGGTGGAGGTGGGGGTAGAGAAGGGAGGAGGTGGGAGCGACAGGGGGTACGGTGCAACCAGGAAGTCTTCCCCCTCTCGCAACGCAGCTAGCCACAGTCATAGGGATGCGGGACGGACACGAGACCTGGGACTCTAGCTCGCGATCGTCCCTAAGCGAGGGAAAACATGGGACCGTGTGCGGTTGAGAAATCGGCAGTGAGTCTCGGGTATCGGACTTTCCGCGTTAACTCGGGTCGAGTCACGGGACGGTACACTCACGCACTCTCCCAGCGGTGATAACAATATATATCGAGCTAGAAATCTACACTCGCAGCGGCATTCAAAGATATACGAGATAAGCATAATGCGATAAAGAGTGGGGGTGAGTTTACCTCCACGCTCCGGGCGTGGGGAAGACGACCCCGGCCAGTTACGGTAACTCCCGGTAACAACGGTAAAAATTTAGTTACAATAGTGAAATCTATTGCCCACTCCACGCGGAGAGGTAAAGGGCTACAAGTGGAGTCCGAGAGGACCGACCCTGGGTTGACGGGCAGCAATCTGGAGGTGCGTTTGGCACGAACTCGGCCTGCTGGTCCGACTCGGTCATGCGCCAACTCGGTACTGCGCCGACTCGGTTCTGACTCGCTAGACAGCAAGACGCGGTTTCCAAAGGAACGTCACCCTCCTGAGGTCTTCTGAAGGTGCCGCTTGGCTGGGACGATGGCGGGACGTCCCTGATCAACTCCTGGGAGTGGCGGCTCCAGAAGTTGACTTTTGTTATATTTGCACGAATTATCCACGGACTGAATTTTTTGATCCGCAAAGGGAACATATTTATGCGCCTCGACGGAAAGAATTAATTCTCTCATATTCGAAATCGGATCGAGGTGAAACTGGTGGAGTTGGAAAGAAGACTCCCAGATCTATCACGTATAAGTTTTGTAGGTCAATCCAACGAAGGGATGGGAAATGGGAGGCTCTGCAAGGCTGAGTTTTTTTCTGACCCGGATTGACAGACACACAGGACAAACTGTGTTGTTCCTGAAACTGACCTTTGACTGAGGGGTAAATGATTTTTCCAGGGGCAACAAAAGTTATGGAAGGTAGGGGGTAACGTGAGGAACACTGAGGAAGTTTTGTGGATTTTTTGAAACTTTTTAAGGGGGTGGGAAAATTAAAATAAGGTGACTCTGTCCCGTAGATCTGTAGAATGACAGATTACAGGGGGAGAACAATAAATGTGGGAAAAATACCAAATGGTCTCCAAATGACACAAAATTTGAACTGGAGGTTAGGGGAGACGAGAAGAACACACTCTCAAAATTAGGGCTAGACCTGACAACAAGAGAAATAACTAGAATTTCGGGATTGGGGTTCTATCCTGATGGAGATAGAACTCCGGTGAAACGGCGGTGGCGGTGCGTTGGCGGCACGAACGGAAGGCGGTGGCCGGAAGTCGCATCCAGCGGAGGTGGAGTGATGTGACACACCTTTGGACTTAAGCAAGCAAGCACAATTCACAATCAAAATGGACCGATATTGGCGACTACTCACCCGACGCTCACCCAAGTCCCGGGGTAACTTGGCGATGCCAAGTGGAGGATGTGAGGGCTGGGCCCTTGCTGGTAGAGGGAAAGCAAGGCCAAGGTTATTTCCCAAGGGTAAGGCAGCCCAATTCAATGGAGCCGACGTCGTGCCAAGGGCACGGGTTGCACACTCTCTCCCACGATGGTCACTCGAAGCAATGGGGCTTGAGGATCGGGCGCTCACTCTCACGGACCAGCGGAGTTTATAAGCTAATATTGAAAGAACAAGTACTAAAGAGAGCTAAGGCTGGAGCACTTACTCTACCGGTTTGAAGAAACCGATCCCGCTTGGAGACGTGGGCGAGCGGGGAAGCGTGGGTTCCCCACACGCCGCGCCGGAGTAGCTTGACCTGTTTATGATCTTACAACACTACAACACATGCAAGGGGGGCATCTTGGGGAAGGGAAGCCAAAGATTACAGCCAAACACTATCTCCACACAGGGAGGGGCCTTCAGCCGGCCAAGCGGGGAGGAGTGAAACCGAGCTAGAAGCTAGAAAGGAAGCCGATGTCGGTTCTGTCCGCTTCCTGAGCTTCAAGATAGATAGTTGGATATCTTGACGCTGCGGCCACTCCAATTTTTTGTTGATGACGAAACCAGTTGGAAATTCTTCGTAGCTGGGTCAGGATGACGCCTGAATTTTGTTGATTTCTTTGGTCGCCGGTGCTGGTCGGGGCAGGACTGCAAACAGGGCCTTTGAGCTCTGTCTCTGGCAGCAAGAGCACCACAGCAGTAGAAAGAAGAGAACACCATGGACGTTCCCGAACTCCAATTTGAGCGTGGCTGGTACCAATGGATTCGTTGTCAAGTCCTCTTAAAAATGTGGGTCACGGGGATGCCAGCCGATGTCGGAGTAGACCGATAGATCTCTAACTGTGAGGGGGCGTCGGAGCAGACTGATAGGAAGCAGAGCCGCGCACCAGGGGGAAGAAAATGAGAACTCTTAACTCCGGACGCCAAACAGAGCTCCGCTTCTTGATTCAGGAAGTAGACTTGTTGAAGAAGCTCCCGGCCAAGCCTCGCCTCCAGATATTCAAGAGAGTTGTCGTGACAGCTTCTGAAATCAGCTTTAGGTTGTGGCTCAGGAAAGAGATGCGCAGTCGGGGAAGATCGGCTGCTCAGGACGGTTACGAGCTCATAATACAATGAAACCACCGCCGTTGCGAAGACGACTGGGAGACGCTTCCAACGGTATCTCTTGGGCCTTCAGAGTCACTGGGATGTGGTTGGGGTCGTCTCTGCAAACTGCTGCTCCACCTGCACTTCAGGGCTGCGAGCTGCTCCTTTGGTGTAGCTTCCAATGACCAAGAAAGAGGAGAGAAGGGTGGTGAATGGTGAAGGGGATTGGTTGAGTGAAGGGAGGGGAATGTGGGGAAGGTATGGAGGGCTGCTAGGGCTGAGATGGAGGTGGATAAAGAGGGGGAGGGCGCAGGGATCTGCTGGTTCTTCACATGGTGGGTGGAGAGGGAAGGATGGAGGAGGATGGAGGATGCTCTAGATGGAATGGGAGTGGAGGGAAGGGGAGGGGCGACCAGACCTATAGGAGGGGGACTTGGGGCACCCTTGGGCTGGGGAATGGAGGGAGATTTCAAATTCAAATTATCCTTGGGGGCTGGGAGATTGTGTGGGGAAGGGAAGAGATTGTGTTGGAGAGTGGGAGATTGTGTTGGAATGGCCAAAGATCCTCTAGGGAATGGCAAGATTTGTTGGGGATTTGGTGGAGGGGTAATGAGTGCTCCTAGGAAAGGGAATGGGGGCTGAGGTGGCAGGTGAGGTGGAGGAGAGAGAGGGTAGGGCGCAGCCCTCCCTTGTAGGAGAGAGAGATAGAGAGAGAGAGGGGGATGGGTGGGGATTCTCTCCCCTCGGGCTTCTCACCCACAAATGGATTCACTCCATAAGCACTCATAAAATTTGAATTCTCAAATGGCATTCTTTCATTCATTCATTAACTTCAAATGGGGGGAATGGGGTCCTATATATAGGCAACCCACATTTTACAAAAAGTCCCTGACTCTTGCTACAATGACAAATAACCAAGGGGTAGGGGGCGCCCCTGGGCCTAGCCCATAGAATTGGGCCCAATAACCAAACTAATCAACCCTATGACACTTAACTTAGGTAGATGACTTATTAACCTAGGTACATGACTCAAATAAATGGAAAGTTACAATGATATGACTCAAATAAAAATGAGGAAATACAACATATGACTGAAGATAAATGACTAGACCATGTCGGATGCTTCCGGGGTGAGGAGACGATCCGTGAGTGTGGGCATGAGAGGTGATGCCCCCATCATACTCTCGGGGTGCGGAGCACTCGACTCCGTCGAATAAGAGTCGTTCCCTCCTTAAAGGGTGTAGAATTGGTACCGCCAACAAGTCTTCCGAAGGAGACTGATCCATCCACCCGATGAGATAGCGCTCATACACCTTGCTCCTGGTGGTAGTGACATGTTCATCCAATATTCGCTCACGCTGGGCACTCCTGGCTAGTGGACTCTTCTCACGGGTGGGTGCTCTCTCAATGAGGGGAGTGGGCTCAATATCCTCACTAGGTACCACCGTGGGACCCTTATATGGCACTAGGTCGGCCACGTTGAATGTGGGGCTCACTCCGTACTCCACGGGAAGATCTAACTCATAGGCATTAGTGCCAATGCACCTCAGAACCTAGAAGGGATCAGTCCCACGAGGCCTCAATTTGGAGATGGCTTCCGGGGAGAGCCTCTCTGACCTCACCATCACAAAGTCACCCACGTGGAATTATTGGTGATGCCTATGGGAGTCAGCCTGCCTTTTATAAGTCTCATTTTCCTTGCTGATGTGCTTGCGAAGATTTTCATGTAATTTTGTGAATGCTGACATTCTAGGGGTGATGGGTGGACCTGTGCAACCAAAAGTAGACCTATCATGCAATGATGCCGTGTAGACTTTGGTCGGCCTAGGTGGGCCGGGGCACCCGTAGGTGAACCTATCATGCAAAGTGGTGGTAAATATCGGGGGACCCGGACATCCGTAGATGCTTTTGACATGCTTAAGACCCATGATGAATGAAGGTGGACCATTACATCTGAATATGGACCACTCATATTTCCTACTTGACATGTGGGTGATATGAATGAATGTACCCGACTTATGAATCATGTCAAGTGATTTTGTATGCCAAGACTTATGCATTCTTGTGCCAAAGATGTCTCCTATGTGTGGACTTTTGGACTTTCATTGGAATGGGTCAAAGGGGTCTAGGAAGGTGGATATCATGAAGTGGGGCACTTCCTTGATCCCTAGGTGTATATTGTCCATAGTCATGGCTCCCATTGTGTAACCCGGGTTTAGGATGGGGTGGATTGGGTCAAACATGGTGGGTTGGGGTAGGGAAAGGTGGGTGGTGGATAAGGTGGTTGGGTCACACGGTTTCCTTGACTCTCATTGGAATGGATCATAGGGATCATAAAATGGGTTACCAAGGGGGAGGAGCTCCATGTCCTCAAGGTCCTCAAATGGTGGTGGGTCATCCTCCTCTAATGAAATAATTGGGCCGAAGTTCTTGGTGGGTGGATCGGTCATGAAGGGAGGTTTTGACTTTCTACCCGATATAAGAAGCTCCAAATTGAGGAGAAGGTCGGGCTCATCGGGGGTGGGGAGGAATAGTAGGAGGTCACTAGTGTAGCAACCAATAGTGCAAATTGAGGTTATAGACCCGACACAAAGGTGTAGGAGGTCAAGGTTCCTAGGTTGGTTGGCCATGGTCAACAAGCCGGTCAACTCAAATTGCCAAGCTAAGCCCTTGAGAAGGTCCTCTAAGGTTTCCACTTGGTAGGATGTTTGGATTATGGTGTGATAGGAGGAGAAGGGCACTATGAGAAGGTTTTGCTTTATGGGAGGAAAATCGTGGACCGTGATCTCTCTTATTGGGCTCTCCTTTAGCCAACTAATAAGGGGTTCTCCTAAGATGAGCTCGGCCCCAACTAGAGAGGGTGGTGTAAGGTGAAGATTCTTGTGCGATGCTTCCCCTTCAATTTGGACATGGGTGCCCTCCATGGAGGGGAAAGGATCCGGAGGGGCATTTGTCTTCATGTGGCAAAGTGGGTGGGCTACTTCTTCTAAAGCTAATGGGGTGGGAATGTTCTTTGAGGGTGGGGTGATGTTAGCCGGTGTGTGGTGCACCCGGGGTGGTGAACAAGGGTGGGAATCCGGCGGATGGGAGAGCACAAGGTTGTTGAATTTAAAGGCTCCCGGAAGGTGTGGCGGATACACTAGGCAAGTTTGACGTGTTGGGTCGATGTCGGCATTCCTTTCATCTAACCATTTCTTACCTAGGATTATACATGGACCCGCCAATGTTCCCACTTGACACCAAGCCCCATCAAAATACTTAGTCTTTTCAAACCATCTATGGAATTCAACAAAGAATTGGTCTCCATTATGTATAATTTGTCTAGTCCTAGAAAGAGAGGCAACGATATCGGGGGATACCCAATTATTGGACTCTAAGTCAATGAAGTCAATTTCTGTGGGCTCTTCATTAGGTAGGTATGCATGGGACATGATTGGGAGAGGGGCCATTTGACCCAAGACTCAATGATGACAACGGTGGGTGGACAATGCAAGGGTCGGACTGATGATGACTCCAATGCAAGCGTGCTCTAAGACTTGACTTGTAGAGACAAGTCAATGACTTGCTCTGATACCAATTGATGTGACACAACCTTAGACTTAAGCAACCAAGCACAATTTGCAATCAAACGAACCGATATTGGCGGCTACTCTCCCGTCGTTCACCCGAACCCGGGGTAACTCGGCGATACCGAGTGGAGGTTGTGTGGGCTGGGCCCTTGCTGGTAGAGGGCCAGCAAAGCCAAGGTTGGTTCCCCAAGGATATGGCTGGCCCAACTCCATGAGGCCGACGATGTGCCAAGGGCACGGGTTGCACTCTTCACCCCACGGTGATCTCTTGAAGCAATGGAGCTTAAGGATCAAACTCTCACTCTCACAGCCAGCGGAGTTTATGAACTACTATTGGGAAAAACAAGCACTAAATAGAGCTAAGGTTGGAGCACTTACTCGATCGGTTTGAAGAAACTGGTCCCGCTCAGAGACGTGGGCGAGCGGGGAAGCGTGGGTTCCCCACACGCCGCGCCGGAGAAGCTTGACCTGCTTAAGTCATTACAACCCTACACCCCATGCAAGGGGGGGACCTTGGGGGAGGGAAGTTGTAATGCCCCGGGTTTCTCGGATCCTTCTTCGTGGGTCCCGGATCTGGTTTCTCGGAATGTTCGACTCCGTTGTGTCTGAAATTTCGTTTCGGACATCTTTCATGTTTGGATTGGCGCAATCCGGAGTTGTTTCGGAGGCCCGGAGTGCGTCAGCGGCTTTTCCGTGTGGGTTTTCCGATTCCCGGTGTGTGTTTCGGTAATTCCTTCGAAACCTCGTTGCGGGTGAACCGGGCCGTTCACCTAGGCGAGTGTGGTACTGTTGCGATCGGTGCGTTCCAAGGATCGCGAGGGTGTGATTTCTTATTTTTCGGGATTTTTCTGATTTTCCAGATTTTCTTATATAAACCCCCACTCTCTCTCTTCCCCTCATTCTCTCTTCCTCACTCTCTCCCTTCTCACGCTCTCTCTTCTCTCCCTCTCTTCTCCGGCGGCCGACGGAGGCGGATGGGGGGCGAGGTGGCGAGGCCCGTGGGACGAGGGACGGAGAGGACAGGTCGAGGAACGAGGCGGTGGCGCGTGGCGAGCCGGTTCGTGGGCGTCGAGGCACCTACGGGGTTTCAGAGGCGTTTCTTCGTAGATCGGCGTCTACGGTGCGCAAAATCTTCGGTGGAGGTAGGGAGATGGACCCCCAGCTCGTGCGCTTCATTTCCCGCGAGTTTTGTAACCCGTGGTGAGCCAAGCAGGTCGTTTGGGGTGTTTTGGGGAAAATCATGTTTTGGGGAGTGATCGCCCGATCTGGCGTTTCTTTGCGTTTTAGGCCGATCCGAGGCCATAGGTGCATGCTAGGGACTACTGGGGAGCTTCCCCCATGTTTTCCCCCTCATCCGTGGATGTTTGGGGGCGTGGCGTGGATTTTTAGGCGTTTTCCCGCCGTTCTCGATTTTTCGAAATGATTTTGGTCCACCAGTAACCGCTTTCACTGGTCGCGGTCTTAGGCGAACCGCCTTCACCCTTGTGTTTTGGTCGAGAAGGCCGGCAAGAGTTGGGGTCGTGCGATAGACCGCTTTAGTCTAGTCACGGTTATGAGGTGACCGTGACTGCGTGGTCGCGGTCCTTGGGCGACCGCTACCATCGGGTTTACGCGTGGCTGGTTGCGGTCGAGAGGTGACCGTGACTGCATGGTCGCGGTCCCCGGTCGACCGCTACGGTGTAGTCGCGGTCCTCAGTCGATCGTGACTGTGGTCGCGGTCCCCAGGTGACCATGACTATGTTGCGGTTCCCGTCTGTGTGGTTTTGACCTCCGGTCGACCCGGTTGTGACCCAGTGGTCGACCTTCGGCCTCGTGAGTGTCCCGGGCACCCCGTGGGTTCCATGTCTGTGTTTCTGGGGTGTCGAGAGGCACCGTGCTACCTCGATTAGCGTGCCCATAGGTGTGGTGGGTCCGGGTGACATCACGTGTTCCGGGTTTTCATGTTACGCTCGATCGAGTCACCGTGTATCGGTGTGTGTGCGGTGGGGTCTCCCCCGCATGTCGTGGGTTTCTTTGGAAGGCGATTCCCATGTGGGCCATGTGTTTGGCCTTGGACTGCGAGTCCAGTTATCCAGCATGGGGCTGGAGGTTTCCCGCCTGCTCTGGGATGGGAAATCGACATGGCGGCTTGTGTGCTGCCTTGGGAATCGTGCTTCTGTGTTTTCCGTGTGGCCCGTGTGGGTGGCCTTAGTCTCTTGCGTTCCCATCCCGAGGGAGTGGTCTTGGCGGCTCGTGAGCTATCTCGGTACTCGTGGTACCGTGGTTTTAGACCTAGAGATTGGACTAGATTGACGGCCTTGTGCTGTTGCGTACAACGGTCTTGACCCCGAGTCTTGTGACTCAAGGACCGTTGGGTGTAGTGCGTCTAGAGGACTGTCCAGAGTCCAGTGGCTTAGCGCCACTTGAGTTTTCTCGACTCTCGCGCAGGGTGCGTGTGTGGCCATGGACTGCGAGTCATGTTTCTTCCCCGACTGTGGTCACCGTGCGACGGGGCCGGTACGTGGGATGGTCCCCGTACATCGTCGGATTCGGACGTTGTTTTCCGTTGATTTGAGAGTCTACTCCTTCAGTGACCCTCCACTAGTCGTAGCCTACCAGTACGCGGTACCGGTCGCACCAGGGAGTGGTGAACGGGCTTACCCTGAGGACGGTTTTAGACTGGTTTCCGTCGGGCCCCTCGTCGTAAGCCAGAGTCCGGCTGCGGGGGAAAACCGGTCAGAGGGCCAGACCTAGGATGCGTGGTCTGTGTGTGCACACGTGGTTGGGGACAGTGGACGCACGTCGACGGGCGTGACCCCAGCTAGTCACTTGTTTGTGGTTACTTGTACGGTGTTCGTGCCTTTGGTAGGCGCTACCACGTCAGGCAGTTCACCTGCGGTGCGGTGTAAGTCGTCAGGGGATGCTACCGGCTGTGCTTCTAGTGGGAGGTACTCTTGTCGAGTTGGGAGTGACAGACTGTCAGTTTCCGTGACTTTGACCTTCGGGTTTCGGTCGTGTTGACCGTTGACTCCGGTTGTTTCGCCGTGGCGCGTGTGTTGGTTTTCGCGCTGTTAGACTAGTGCTATTGACTTTACCGAGGTTGCGTCTTGCCGTGCGGTACCCGTGACCAGGTGTCAGGGTTGCACCTTGGACAACGTGTCCAGGTCGGCTGTGTCCGGGGGATAGGCCTCTACGGCATGGTTGCCGTGGGTTTTTACTTCGGTAAGCGGTACTAGTATAGTTCGGTAGCCTCGACCGCGAGGTCAGGGTGTGTTTTTGATACAGTAGGAGTAGTTGTTGTGACGTGTTTCGACCGGCCACCGGGGTTACTGATCCTGCTGTTGCGGTTGCTCTCGTAGCCTTCCTTTCCGCTACCGCCGTTGTTTCCAGTTGGGGTTCCGCGGGATCCCTGCTGAGTCTCTGTTTTGGAGACTCATTCCCTGCTTTTCAGGTGTAGCGATTCTTCCTCGAGGTTCGAGGGCGCGGAGCGGAGGTTCTCAGTTGCTAGCTTGCCGGGCCGAGTGTTCACTTGGCATGTAGTACGTTTTACTGCTTTAGAATGTACTTTCTGTTGGACTGGACTCTGTTGTAGCCGTAGTTGTTTATTTATTTCTGTTAATTGTTGAATTGTCCCGCTTTATTTCCTATTTCTTTGTGCCTCCACACTCCTTTTAGCCCTTCCGAGCCCTCCCGGCTCGTGGGCGGCGGTGCGAGTCTCGGGTTATCGGGCCTTCCCGGTAATCGGATTCTCGGGTCGTTATAGCTGGTATCAGAGCGGTGGTTGTGGACGTACATAGGAATTCGAAATATTGCAGTGATCAGAGTCCATAAGGTCCAGTACAGTCGGTAGCTGGCTTAGGTTTTTGTGTTCGCTTTCCGCCTAGTTTCTCGCTTGAGAGCTTGAGTGCGCTGTGCGGCGCTGTGAAGGTGGTTGCTGTCCGCGGCTTCCGTGCCAGCATGGGGCCTAAGGATCGAGGTCGAGAGCTTTCTCCCTCATCGGTGGTGGCCCTGGTTGTGCTGCGTTGGGCAGAGGTTGCTGGCAGGCGCGAGCTCGAGGTGCTGCGTTCGAGGAATCTGCGACGTGGTCAGGTGACTGGGGAGGATTTTTCGTGGTTAAGTGGCCGTGAGCGTGCTCTGAGGGAGCTACTGTCGGTTTTGGCCACTCCAGCTTGAGGTTTGTCTAGCCCCTGTGGTGTTCAGGTTGTGGTTTAAGGTGGCAGAGCGGGTGTTCTGATCGAGAAGTGTGCTCGGGTAAGCGGAGGATCTTCTCGGTGAGCTGATGTTTCGTCGAGCCTGATGTCCTTGTCGTGCTCTGTGGCGTCAGAAATGACATGTCGGTCCCTATTGGTTTGCGGATTTCGAGGCAGGATTGGGCTGTGGTGTCCCAGTAAGTCTTGCTCATGCGCTCTTGTGTGCGAATGGGTTGTGTTCGCCCTGGAGTTGGCTTGAGATGTGAAGGCTCCACGCCGAGTTCGGGACTCGAGGATGAGCATCGGCGGTTGTCGTTGCGGCTCGTGTTGCGGCTCTTGGCATGCCGTGTTGCAGTTCGAGGAATTGCGGCGACGGTGCATCGAGAGGTGCTGTGATTGTGGTCCGACGTGACACTCGCCGAGTGTGTCGGAGGCGCTGACCTGATGGAAGCGATGGTTTTCCTTGGTGCTGGATGGTGCTATTTCCAGCGTGCGTGAGGTTTGAGATCAGGTCGAGCGTAGAGTTCTTCTGTTCGTCGGAAGTGTGTTGGTTCCTCCTTTGGCTGGGGAGATTGTGTTGGGTTAAGGTTCGTCGTCTTGCATTGTGTGTTCGGATTGCTTGGCCTTGTGTGCCATGAAGTCCGTGCGAGACGTGCTCCTTGTCTTGGCAAGGTGATTGCCTGTGAGAAGTTGTGCCCATTCCCTTGTCGTGTGAGGGTGTGTTGGCACTGTTCCAGAAGGACGAGTGCTTGACCCATTGGTTCAGGATCGTAGCGTTGGTTGCTACGGGCAGATTCCTGAGTTTGCGTTGAGCATCAGAGGATTGGTTCCTCGGTGTGAAACGTGTTGTTGCCGTGCCGTTGTCCGAGATATCGTGGTTGTTGGCACTGGCATGATGGAGTGTTGGGAAAAGTGCTGGCTAGTGTGCCGCATGAGTACCCTATTCCAGTGATGGAAGCCGTGTCAGGCGTCGGTGTTGGACCTGGATGGGGTGTTGAGAATGTCGCCTGATGGAGGTCGAGGACTTGTTGGTCAGAGTCGGTGGCTTGGTGCCCGACTTGTGTTCCCAGTCGTGTCCTCGAATGAGATCGTTTTTGGAGAAGTGATCTCTGGCAGGCTGTGGGTTCCTGTTGGTAGCTACGAGTGACTGGTAAGGCTAGTCTCGTAGCCAATCGCGGTGAGATGTTTGTTGCTTTGGGGACCCATGAGCACTGTTCAGGTGGTGTCCCGTGGCTCTGTGGTAAGGGCGGAATCGGGATTGGCAGGTGTCCACTTGGATTGATCGAAGGATTTGATGAGACCAGATGGAAGAGTGACGCCTGTGGGCGAAGACCTTTTGTGAGATTGGCATCGGATTGGTGGTCCTTGATGGGACGTCGGTGCCGCAATGGTTATCCCTGGTGTGGTGACCAGCATGGGTTGGTTCCCCTGTAAGTCTGAGTCAAGTGAGGTGATGACTGAAGACACCAGGATCCTATCAATGGGTTTCGTCGTGCTTCCTGAGAGGGTCGAGTTGGTGCGATGATCGAGATCGGACGCGGTATCCGAGAGGAGTGCAGCTCGAGGTGTGGTATTGGTCTGTGTGTGAGTCAGCGGATGGCTTGCCGAGGTTTGGAATGTTTCCTTTGGACCCGGTCGAGGAACAGGAAAGAAGGAAGAAGCTGAGCAAGCGGGGGTTTCCCGTTGACGGGCAGTTGGTGACCAGTGGATGGTCTTTTCACAGACAGAAGATGTTGGTGGTCGGGGCTCGAGCGTGGCGAGAGCCGTGTGCCAGCGAGACCTTTGGTGGTCGTTTCTGTGATGTGCCTTTTCCGGATGGGATCTGGGCTTTGTCGAAGTTTATCTTCTGACAAGAGTTGGCACGGTGTTATATCCGGCTTTCAGCTTGCCATGTGTGAGGTGTTTCTTGGTGCTGAGCCGATGTTCTGGTTGCGGTCTGTTGAGACGACTGCTTGAGCTGGTGGAGGCTCTGTTCTGGTTGATCCCTTGAGAAGGGTGTGCGACCTGTCAGCTTGTTGTGAAGCTGATGTGTGTTTTGTCTGCCAACCATAGGATGGATCGGTAGCTGTTTCTCGGGTCGAGGGTGTGTTTCCTCGGTGAGCAAGTTTGTGGCTGCGGTGCCATGGTGGATTCTCGCGCTGTCTGAGGTGATGCCGGACTGTATCCTTTGGTATATGCCTGCTCTGTTGGCCAGTGTGCTGGGCGCGAGGAGCGAGGTGTTGTTTGTGATTGTAAGTCTGGCTGTGTCCCTCAAGATCGGTGTTTTCATGAGAATCGAGGTTTTCTGTACTAGGGCTCTGACAGCGTGTCAGTTGGTTCAATGTTCTTCCCCTGTGACTTTGTGCTAGGTCCTGAATTTCGAGGACGAAATTCCTTTAAGGGGGGAGGGCTGTAATGCCCCGGGTTTTTTGGATCCATATTCATGGGTCCCGGATCTGGTTTCTCGGAATGTTCGACTCCGTTATGTCCGAAATTTCGTTTCGGACATCTTTCATGTTCGGATCGGCGCGATCTGGAGTTGTTTCGGAGGCCCGGAGTACTTATAAGTGTGTATTTTCTCATCTTAATTCATGTTATTTATATTATTTATGGACTTTAATAATAATAAATATGTACTTATCACACTTACTTTTAATTTATAGTAAAATAATTAATTTTCTGTAATTAAATGATTTTAATAAAGATATTCCTTATTTAACAAGCATTCAAAATAATAAAAATAAGAAAAACAAGAAAATATAATGTACGTTGAAATGGGCCAAAAAGCCCAAGGATTTGTTCAATAAGAATAAAAAATAATAAAAGAAAAAAATAAATAAAATAAATTTATTTGATATTTTTAAGGCCTTAATAAGCTATATACATAATATATACATATATATATATATAGATATTATGAAAATAAAAATAATAATAATTTTGGACTTAATCAAAAAGAAAATAATAATAATAATAATAATAGTTATTAGATATTTTTTAGGATTTTTCTTATAGCAATATATATATTACAATTAATATATGTGTGTATGTGCAGAAAGGCGGTGCAATGTGCCCACGCGGTAGACAAGAAGGCGGCCGGTGCAGTGCGACCACGAGCAGGGCACACGGGCGGCTCACCGTGGCAGAAGCGTGGGTGACGCACCGCGTTGACGCGGGCGGCGCACGCGGAGAAAGAGGGAGAGGGGCGGCGGCCGGCGCACGCGGCTGGAGGAGAGAGAAAGAGAAGGAAAAAGGGCTAAAAAATGAAAAAAAAATTGCAGAAAAATCAGAAAAAAATAACCAAGTGTGCAACACATGTTGGCACACAATTTGGAGTCAACAAATGTAGCAATTGGTTGTTCACATTGGTAAAGTGTTCATATGGAATAGGGTTGTTGTTTGAACACCCTATAAAAGGGGGGGCTTTCATTGTAATGGGGGTTGTTAGGAGATTAGGAAGAGATGATAGCTAGGAGTAGTAAGCTATGGATTGATCAAGTTTGTAAGTATTCTTCAAATTTTTACTTTGTGACTTTGGTAGGGATAGATTTTGAAAGTTTTTGTATTCACGTTTTGAAGTTTGTGTTAAGTTTGTATTGAAGGATTTCATTGTACTCTTAGCCATTTCGGCTCTTCATAATCAATTTGCAAGCTTGTGTGATCTTTATTTCAATTTATTGTCTTCTATAAAGTTGTCCATCTGTAAGTGTTCTTCAACGTCTCTTTTCATCATTTCCTTTAATTCCTTCTAGTTTAAAAGTTATTATTTATGTTTTTAAGTGTTGTCCTGTTCATGTACTGTTCATCCGAAGTGATAGTCTCCACCAATTTACCATTTTAAAGCCTTTACAATCATAATTTTATTCTGAGTTCTTCATGAACGTTGTTACTCTCTTATAGATCTAACTTTTGTTCTTCTTCCACTTCTTCAAATTCTTCTTAGTTTGAGCTCTAGAATTAATTCTTTACTGTTCTATTTTTCAGTCAGTTACTGTTCACCAACAACAATAGATCTTGATTTTTCAAGTTTTTCATTCTCTTTCTTTTATTTTCTGTTTCTGTGTTCTTCATAAAACTTCTTCATCTTTTAATTCTATACAACTTTTATGTATTCTATTTTTTATAATTTCATTTATATTTTAAGTTGTTCTATTTCTTCCAACCCCTATTTTCAATGAAATTCTGTTATGTTTTCAACTTAGTGTTTCAAACTTGTTCTATCCAACCTATTTCTTCATAAGTGTTTCACTCACACCCAAAGCGGTGGTCTTCTTCAAATCATCTCACGGCGTCGACTTCCAAGGCGGAGCGATCTTCATCAAAGGCTCGGCGAGGAAACGACGGCATTCTTCAATTCATTGGCTAAATATTTCTTTAACTTATCTCTTATACTTTCAAATTATAATTTTATTTCCGTTAGTTGTAATCGCACTCAAATCAAACAAAAGCAATTGGTTTTCCAAAACATAAGGGTATTTTCTAACTTACATTCAAATTTCCTCCCCGTGGGATCGACCCGTTCTTACCACTTTACTCGTATTTTCAAAATCATCTAAGTGAGTGAGTGCGGTTGTATAAATTTTAAAATTTGTGTGGCACGGCATTTTTAAACGACGACTGTCGAGCGCATCAAATTTTTGGCGCCGCTGCCGGGGATGGAATTTTTGAAAGTTGGATATTCTTGTGTTTGATTTGTATATTTGTATATTGATTTTGCTATTTTTACTTGTGCAGGAAAAAGAAAAAAAAAGTCATAACATCAAGAAAAAAGGAAAATCGGACATGAAGTCCTCAGAAAATGAAGCGTCGTTAAAAACTCGGAAGCATCGCTAAAGAGCAGAAACGTCGGAACAGGTTCTGTTTTTCCAATTTCTGAAAATTCTAGAAAAATTTGAAAAACTTTTCAAAACTCTATAAAAAATCAAAAACATCAAAACAAAAGAAATTTTTATGCTGGCTAGATGGGTTCATTAATTAAAAACAAAAAATATATACTTGTACCAAAATAAAAAAATTTTCATTCCAAGAATAGAAATCACACAACATGTTTTAGGTCATGCATCATTTAGCATAGAATTTTTCTTTATTTAATTATTGTCATTGCATTTTGAAGATTGCGAGGGGCAAGGTACGTTCTACTTATCCGATTATGGCATGTATATTGCATAAGAATCCCTTGTTTGCAATTGTGGTGTGCATTTCATTTCAAAATATTGTAAGGGCACTACCTTTAAATAACATAAGGTGGTGATTTCATCACCCTTCCTTAGCCCACAAATCATATTTCCCTTGCATCTTTGCATGACCTACGCCATAAATAAAAGTCAGTAAACGTTGGCCCTAGGATCACACTGTGGTTCTGGTGTTATTTGGGTTTACCTTCATATGAAAACTGGTGCCTAAGGCAAGACGGTCGGTCGGTAAACGCCTTAAGCGGGCTAGTGGTTTTTCATAATAAGGTCCCTACGAAAGTAGGGGGAACCTCCCACTTCCCCACCCCTTACCTGGCTGGTGGTCATATTGAGGGTAAACTTAAGTTTCATTTTAATCACTTTGTGAAACCCTATTTGTAGGCCTGAGTCGCATCTAGATCATTAGATAATTTGTGTTAACTTGTTTGTGGTTGCATAAAAAAAAATTTAAAAATAAAATCACAAATTCACGCCTATGCAAGAGCACTTTTATCCTTCTACTTACAAGCCCTCGACCTGTATTCAACTCCCTGACATTCTAGTTGATCAATATGAGATTCGCCCTAGTCTCATCCATATGCTCCCATCTTTTTATGGGAATCTCAATGAAAATCCTTATAGGCATCTAGATGATTTTCTAGAAGTTTGCTCCCTGATCAAAATTCAGAATTTTAATGATGATGCCCTGAAATTGATCTTATTTCCATTCTCATTGAAAGATAAAGCCAAATGTTGGTTAAGGAGCTTTGGAAAGACTATCAGGACTTGGGAAGCTATGCAGTTAGAATTTTTGAAAAAAATTTATCCCATAGGCCGAACCAACATGATGAGAAGGGCGATTACAGGATTTACTAAACGTCCGGGAGAGCAAATTCATGAATCTTGGGAGAGATTGAAGGATTTGATAAGTCAATGTCCACACCATGGGTTGCCCAAATGATAAATTATATTTATATTTTATGAGGGATTATCTGACTTTGATAGGCAAATGGTTGACATATATTGCGGAGGGGCATTTATGAGCAAAGGTGAAGATGAGGCGTATGATTTGTTTGAAATTTTGAGTGAAAATTCGATAAACCGTGCCTCCATCTCATCTCATCAACAATTCGTAGGACATGTCAAACAGGCTGAAAACCCAATCCACACTTTCACGAAAGTTTGTGAATTCTGTGCCAGTCTCACTCACCATGTGAGTGAATGTCCTACTATTGCCCGACTCTCTCCAGTCATCCGAGCATAGGTCTAAAATGGCCTAGGATTCTCTCCACGTCAGTGTGATACCCTTTCCGATAATTCTACGTCTGGCTGGAGCAATCACCTAAATTTTCCTTGGATGGACCAAACAATCCAAACCCATTTGTCTACACTTTCACCCCAAGAAGGCCACGGGCGGCCCCTGTGTCCTCAACGTCAGCTCAACTCATCTCACCCAGATCTCGGAATCAACATGGATACTAGGGGTGATTCACCGGGCCACTACTTTGAACCTCAAAACATGTACTCTCAGTCTACTTATCAACCCTCTCCTTCAACATTACATCAACCCCCTCAATATGTGAATGATGATGATGATGACAGTCTTCTGCCTGTCATTTTGGCTCACGATATCACTATTGACAGTGAGGGGGAGTGCGCACGTAATACCATGATGCAGGAAGGAAAGGAAGAACGGGGTGGCTTCAAGGATAATGATGATTATATCACCCCATTCTATGAATGTTTTGAGATTGAGAATATTACTGTCAAGGATAATGGTCCAAACAACTCACTTGAGGAAATAAATAAAGAGGAGGATTACTTTGTAAGTGATAATATTATTGATTTAATGAAACAAAATTCTGAATATCCTCCTCCCCTGGAAGAATACGATGATGGGGCCTTATTAGAAAAGTTTACATTTCATCTACCGACCCCATTTTTGGAAAATTTGATTGATAATTTTAGGTTTAGTGATGAGTGTGATAATGGGCCCGTCTTTGAGAACTTCTCATTTGATCTGACTTGTGATGAAAGGGTTAGGCTGGAATCATTTACATTTCCTCTATCCATCCCATTATTGAAAATTTTGGTTAATAATCCTCAGATGAGTGAGGAGTGTGATGAAGGGGTTTCATTCGAAACTTTTATATTTGATCTAACCCCTAAAGCCTCTCCAATGACGTCTGAATCTGTGGATGAGTTAGTGCTTCCTTCTACTTTGATTCCCCTGTCAGTCGAGCCTCTCCAATTTGAGATTCTAGGACCTGAGGGGGATGTGCCAACCACATTCACCTTTGATTTGACTTCCTCTCAGGAAGACAAGTTGATCAATGCCCTTAAAGTTCATGAGGTTGTTACTGACAGGAAAGTAGCTCAGGCTGACAATCTTATTCCTAAGCTACCAGGGCCCGAACAAGTTATCATGGAGGAAGTCGTTCCTAAAAAGTTCGTCAGGAGGGACGATATAGGACAAAGAGACCACTGGGTAGATATTCCTATAAAGCTCATCAGGAGGGACATTAGGACAAGGGACAACTTCAATAAAGTGCGCAACCCGCATATTTCTAGCCCCGGTCCGTACATGATTACTCTTGCCTTCCAATGGCATAAGGGCTGGAATTTGAAGGAAGATAAGATCACGTGGTGGCTCATTCTGAATGCCACACGTTGGTTAGTGCTCTACCTTGTGTCTGGCTGATGACATAAAACTTAGCGCTTCTTGGGAGGCCACCCAGGTATTTCGTGTGTTTTTATTTTGCAGGTATGAATAACCGATCAGTTGGGGGGAGAGAGGAGATTGCTTACTCTATTGCTCAGCTACGCCAAACCGTCACACGTCAAGAACCACCTTTCCCTCACAAGCCACAGTGTTCGAAGCCCACCTCTATCAGGTTGTCCCGTTCCTTCATCCGCTTCTCATCTACATTGTTCTAGTATTCTCTATTGTTTATGCCATTGAGGATAATGTCATTTAAGTTGGGGGGACAGGAAATCATGTTGCACATTCTGCATTTATATATACAACCTCTAAATTCCAAAAAAATTTACCCCCATTTTTTCACCCCATTTTTTTTGAAAAACCTTACAATACATCCCCAGTTAGAGTTTCTTGATTCATGTCTCATGAAAAGTAATTCTGGAATAGAAAAGACTAGGGAAAAAGATGATGGACAATTTATCTAATTCAGCTATGGAAAACTGATTTAAGAATCTCTTTAAAGTTCTTGTGCACTTTAGAAAAATACAATCATGTTGCACGCTAATGAAACAAGTAGGGGACAAGCCTTCTACTATTTTGGGTATGTTGTCTGATATTCAGCATTTCTTAAAGAAGAGATCTTTAGCTTTCTGCCAAGTTATCTATCAAAATTAGTGCAAAAGCATAATTGAAAAAATTGAGAAAAAAAAAAGAAACACCATGAAAAATGCTCTGATTCTGAGTAACCGGGCCTACTTCACCTAAGACGTGTTGAGGTTCGCGTCAAAAGGAAAAGGGAACCTTGCTCTGTGTAACTGGGCCTACTTCACTTAAGACGTGTTGAGGTTCGCGTAAAACAGTGAATGGTAGTGCAGCATCATTAGGGCTGTCAATGGGCCTGGCCGGCCCGACAGGCCCGCGGGCTTAGCCCGATTTCAGGCCGGGCCGCAAGGTCTTTTTCGACCCGCGGGTTTTTAGTCGGGCCTAAAAGCCCGGCCCGACTAGACTCGCGGGCCGGGCTCGGGCTTTGAGTTCGGCCCGCGGGCCGGCCCGGCCCTATCCCTTTTTTTATTCTCACTTCAAATTTTAAAAACTATTTAGTCAAACTTATGTTATTTTACTTAAATAGAACTTTTAAAATTCTCTTTTCACATAAATTATGTAATTAATATCAAAATTTTAATTTATTTAGTGAGATTATAAGTTTTATAATATTAAAGCTATTAATTTTTATTATTTTTATTATTTTATTTAAGTAGTCGGGCCGGGCCGGGCCTTAGTCGGGCTTTAAATTTTTTACATAATGTCGAGCCCGACCCGGCCCGGCCCGACATACGTCGGGCCCGGGCCGGGCTCGGGCCTTACTCTTAATAAGTCGAGCTCGGGCCGGGCCGACCTAAGCCCGGCCCGGGCCCGGCCCATTGACAGCCCTAAGCATCATGTGTGTAAGGAAAAAAGAAAGAAAGAAAAAAAATATATATATATATATAGATCCCAACCGGGACATAGCACTAAGACAGACAAAAAGCTAGTATGCTGAATGCTCTGATTAAGAAATGCAGAATTGAAGGACACTTGCTTGTAATAGCAAATGGGGGACGCAATTGTCTTCACTATAGACTTAGCATTTCACATGCACAAGTGCTACTGAATTTTGATTAGAATTCTTGATCATGTACCTGAATTTCCTACACAATGCTAGTATGAGATAATGATTTCAAATTCCTAATCTTTAGTAGATTCTATGAACGATGATCTGGAAATGAGGCATGACCTTTGTAAACTCTTGTTAGTCCTTACATTTTGAGATTATTTGCATTGCTAAGGGACTAGCAATGAGTAAGTTGGGGGATGTGATAAGTGTGTATTTTCTCATCTTAATTCATGTTATTTATATTATTTATGGGCTTTAATAATAATAAGTATGCACTTATCACACTTACTTTTAATTTATAGTAAAATAATTAATTTTCTGTAATTAAATGATTTTAATAAAGATATTTCCTTATTTAACAAGCATTCAAAATAATAAAAATAAGAAAAACAAGAAAATATAATGTACGTTGAAATGGGCCAAAAAGCCAAAGGATTTGTTCAATAAGAATAAAAAATAATAAAAGAAATAAAATAAATTTATTTGATATTTTTTAAGGCCTTAATAAGCTATAATATATATATATTATGAAAATAAAAAAATAATAATTTTAGACTTGATCAAAAAGAAAATAATAATAATAATAATAATAATAATAACAGTTATTAGATATTTTTTAGGATTTTTCTTATAGCAATATATATACACAATTAATATATGTGTGTATGTACAGAAAGGCGGTGCAATGTGCCCACACGGTAGATAAGAAGGCGGCCGGTGCAGTGCGCCCATGCGCAGGGCACACGGGCGGCTCACCGCGGCAGAAGCGTGGGCGACGCACCGCGTTGACGCGGGCGGCGCACGTGGAGAAAGAGGGAGAGGGGCGGCGGCCGGCGCACGCGGCTGGAGGAGAGAGAAAGAGAGAGAAAGAGAAGGAAAAAGGGCTAAAAAATGAAAAAAATTACAGAAAAATCAGAAAAAACTAACCAAGTGTGCAACACATGTTGGCACATAATTTGGAGTCAACAAATGCAGCAATTGGTTGTTCACATTGGTAAAGTGTTCATATGGAATATGGTTGTTGTTTGAACACCCTATAAAAAGGGGGGGCTTTCATTGTAATGGGGCTTGTTAGGAGATTAGGAAGAGAGGATAGCTAGGAGTAGTAAGCTATGGATTGATCAAGTTTGTAAGTGTTCTTCAAATTTTTACTTTGTGACTTTGGTAGGGATAGATTTTGAAAGTTTTTGTATTCACGTTTTGAAGTTTGTGCTAAGTTTGTATTGAAGGATTTCATTATACTCTTAGCCATTTCAGCTCTTCATAATCAATTTACAAGCTTGTGTGATCTTTATTTCAATTTATTGTCTTCTACAAAGTTGTCCTTCTGTAAGTTTTCTTCAACTTCTCTTTTCATCATTTCCTTTAATTCCTTCTAGTTTAAAAGTTATTCTTTATGTTTTTAAGTGTTATCCTGTTCATGTACTGTTCATCCGAAGTTATAGTCTCAACCAATTTGCCATTTTGAAGCCTTTACAATCATAATTTTACTCTGAGTTCTTCATGAAAGTTGTTACTCTCTTATAGATCTAACTTTTGTTCTTATTCCACTTCTTCAAATTCTTCTTACTTTGAGCTCTGTATTCTATTTTTCTGTCAGTTACTGTTTACCAGCAGCAATAGATCTTGATTTTTCAAGTTTTTAATTGTCTTCATTTCGTTTTCTGTTTCTGTGTTCTTCATAAAACTTCTTCATCTTTTAATTATCTACAACTTTCATGTATTCCATTTTTTCTAATTCCATTTAGATTTTAAGTTATTCTATTTCTTCCAACCCCTATTTTCAATGAAATTCTGTTATGTTTTCAACTTAGTGTTTCAAACTTGTTCTATCCAACCTATTTCTTCATAAGTGTTTCACTCACACCCAAAGCGGTGGTCTTCTTCAAATCATCTCACGGCGTCGACTTCCAAGGCGGAGCGATCTTCATCAAAGGCTCGGCGAGGAAACGACGGCATTCTTCAATTCATTGGCTAAATATTTCTTTAACTTATCTCTTGTTCTTTCAAATTGTAATTTCATTTCCGTTATTTGTAATCGCACTCAAATCAAACAAAAGCAATTGGTTTTCTAAAACATAAGGGTATTTTCCAACTTACATTCAAATTTCCTCCCCGTGGGATCGACCCGTTCTTACCACTTTACTCGTATTTTCAAAATCATCTAAGTGAGTGAGTGCGGTTATATAAATTTTAAAATTTGTGTGGCACGGCATTTTTAAACGACGACTGTCGAGCGCATCAAGCGCGTCCGCGGCTTTTCCGCGTGTGTTTTCCGATTCCCGGTGTGTGTTTCGGTAATTCCTTCGGAACCTCGTTGCGGGTGAACCGGGCCGTTCACCTAGGCGAGTGTGGTACCGTTGCGATTGGTGCGTTCCAAGGATCGCGAGGGTGTGATTTCCTAATTTTCAGGATTTTTCCGATTTTCTGGATTTTCCTATATAAACCCCCCACTCTCTCTCTTCCCCTCATTCTCTCTTCCTTACTCTCTCCCTTCTCACGCTCTCTCTTCTCTCCCTCTCTTCTCCGGCGGCCGACGGAGGCGGATGGGGGGCGAGGTGGCGAGGCCCGTGGGACGAGGGACGAGGGCGCTACGGGCAAAATTGGGTACCCCGCCACGTGAAAACCCGAAAGGGCGCGTGGGCAAAAGCAAGGGGGGGCCGGTACCGGCGAAAACCCGAAAGGGCGCTTGTATCGGTAATGTGGTTCAAAAAGAAGAGAGAAAGAAAAGAGACAAAAGAGATCAACGAACCAAGTCAGCTCCCGACTCCCCGTCGGCACTGACGAAGAGACCAAGAGACAATAAACCAAGTCAGTTCACGACATCTTGTCGGCACTGACGAAGAGACCAAGAGACTAAGAGACAACAAAGCATGTCAGTTCCCGGCGTCCTGTCGGCACTGGCGAAGAGACTAAGAGATCAGCAAAGCATGTCAGTTCCCGGCGTCCTGTCGGCACTGACGAAGAGACCAAGAGACTAAGAGACAACAAAGCATGTCAGTTCCCGGCGTCCTGTCGGCACTGGCGAAGAGACTAAGAGATCAACAAAGCAACTCAGTTCCCGACATCTTGTCGGCACTGACGAAGAGACCAAGAGACTAAGAGACAACAAAGCATGTCAGTTCCCGGCATCCTGTCGGCACTGGCGAAGAGACTAAGAGATCAGCAAAGCATGTCAGTTCCCGGCGTCCTGTCGGCACTGGCGAAGAGACCAGGAGACTAAGAGACAACAAAGCATGTCAGTTCCCGGCATCCTGTCGGCACTGGCGAAGAGACTAAGAGATCAACAAAGCATGTCAGTTCCCGACGTCCTGTCGGCACTGGCGAAGAGACCAAGAGACTAAGAGACAACAAACCAGGCCAGTTTCCGACGTCCTGTCGGCACTGGCGAAGAGACAAAGAGATCAACATATCATGTCAGTTCCCGGCATCCTGTCGGCACTGGCGAAAAGATAAAAGAGATCACCATATCATGTCAGTTCCCGACATCCTGTCGGCACTGATGAAGAGACCAACATACTGCTTCAGTTCCCGACGCCACGTCGGCACTGATGAAGAGACCAACATACTGCTTCAGTTCCCGACGCTACGTCGGCACTGATGAAGAGACCAACATGTTGCTTCAGTTCCCGGCACCCCGTCGGCACTGATGAAGAGACAAAGAAAATAACATACTGCTTCAGCTCCCGGCATTCCGTCGGCACTGATGAAGAGACTAAGAGACAACAAACCAGGTCAGCTCCCGACATCCTGTCGGCACTGATGAAGAGACAAAGAGACAACAAACTGCTTCGGTTCCCGGCGCACTGTCGGCACTGATGAGGAGACCAAGAGACCAACATACTACTTTAGTTCCCGACGCTCCGTCGGCACTAACAAAGAGACCAACAAACAACAAACCAGGTCAGCTCTCGACACATCGTCGGCATCGACAAAGAGAGAAGAGACGAAGACACCCACGGGCACCGCCCGGCTCATCCTTCGCCTGCGCTACCCATGGGTGGGGGGCATTTGTGGACACCGAAAATTGCACATCCAAAATGTCATGCTCAGCCCAGCATCAACAACGGCGCCGAGTGAAGAAACCCCCGGGGAAATCAAGCACAAAAGGCTCCACAGCCCGTGGGCCTCGAAGAAAATCAAATGGGCCACAACTCATGCTCACAATGGGCTCAAAATCGCCCATTTAGCCCTTCAGCGGCACGCCCAGTTGAGGCCCCAGCGGCACGCTCCCTTCAGCGGCACACCCTGCCGCGGCCCTCGCCGGCACACCCCTATGGGGGTTCACCGGCACACCCCCAAGGGGGTTCACCGGCACACCCCCATAGGGGGGGTCTTCACCGGCACACCCCCATGGGAGGGTCTTCACCGGCACACCCCCCATGGGGGGGGGGGGTCTTCAGCGGCACACCCCCTTTGGGGTTCAACGGCACGCCCCCTGGGGAGTCTTCAGCGACACACCCTGTAGGGTCCCCAGCGGCACGCCCTTCAGGCCGTTCAGCGGCACGGCCCTTTGGGGCTTCAGCGGCACGCCCTCAGCAGTCTTCAGCGGCACGCCCTTCAGGCCGTTCAACGGCACACCCATCCGGGGCTCCAGCGGTACGCCCTTTTGGCACTACAGCGGCACGCTTGTTCAGCCCTTCAACGGCACAGCGGTGAAGCTCTTTCAACGGGCGACGTGAGGCCCATGCCCTACACATCCTTGGCGCGCAGTGGAGCCGTCTGAGGTGGCAGCTGGTCGTTGGGCCACGTAGCCTACCCCACTGACAGCCAGTACAGGGGCAGGTCAAACCCATCATCACAGCCGGCTTCCCGCCTTCGACGGTCGTGCTCGAAGTCGTCGGTGGCTGGGAGTATAAAAGCCTCCTGTTAAAACACAAAGAGGGATATACAGAAGGAGGGGAGAGACGAACAGAGAGAGGAGAAGAGGTTCCAACAGTAGAGGGCACACACAGGAGAAAGAGGAGAAGAAAGAAGAGAAGAAGAGGCCCTCCCGGCCTGTTCTCCGTCCGACGGCCACCGGGAAGAAACAAGAGTAAGAGAGAGAGAGCTTGTTGTATTGGGGGAAAGGGTTGGGGATAGGGGCCGATGTCTTAGGCCCGGATGTCTTCTTCCCTCTTGTATCCCACTCCTCCTGGCGTTCTTGGTCTTTCTTACTCTTGTCCATGGCCCCATTTGGGGAGTTTGCTTTTGCCATATGTATGAAGGGCCTCGCCCTCTTGATTCTCATGAATGAAAACCACCCTCTCCGGGTTTCTTTTCGATCCTCGATGTTTTAGGCTAGGCTTTGCGGGCTTTTCTGACGGACAATCCGTTCCTCCCTCTGTCTCCTTATTCCTCCGGCGTCTTTAGGGTCCTCCACGTCGATGTAGGTTTCCCCCTTCTGTTGGCCTTGGCTCCGTGAGCTCCTCACTCATTCCCTTCTATGGCCATCTACCGTGTTCCCGAGCTTGAGGAGAAGGGGAGGTACCCTTCTTTCCTCCCAACCACCCAGTTACTAATGGGCCACTCCCGGCCTTGAAATCCCCCATCTTTATTCCTCTTTTCCTGAACAGCCACCAAGTACCCCCCCCCAGTTGCTAACACCCCTTTTAAGCCTCTCAGCGGTGCACCTTTCTGGCCTTTGGCCGGCACACCTTTCCAGCCCTCAGCGGCACGCCCAGATCAGCCCTCAGCGGCACGCCTAGATCAGCCTTCAGCGGTGCGCCCACTCTTGGCCTTCAGCGGCACACCCTGTTTAGCCTTCAGCGGCACACCCCCTGTTCAGCCTCCAACGGCACACCCTGTCCAGCCTTCAGCGGCACACCCTGTTCGGCCTTCAGCGGCACACCCCCTGTTCAGCCCTCAGCGGCACACCCCCTGTTCAGCCCTCAGCGGCAAGCCCTTCAGTCCCTCAGCTTACTCCTTGTCCAGTCCCAGTCCAGGGCCCTTAGATGTCTTCGGTCTGTCGTTCTCCTTCGCGTTTTCCGGGTCTCTATAAAGGTGTTGCCCCCCCGGGGGCCCACCTCCAGTTGTCGGGTTCCGCCACATCATGTGGGCGCGTTCCCTGTATCTCCCTTACGCCCCGGGTCAAGGGGAAATGCTGCCGAATTTTTGTGAGAAACTAATAAACAATTAAAAGAGGCAAAAGGAGGCAACAAACAAGCAAGATAACTGACGAAACCTTCCAACTCATCAAACCACTGCCGGCATCACGACGAGAACTGAACCGAGCTAACTAGCCGCCCGGCAGCCCGAGCCTCCGACCCACAAGAAAAGAGATCGAACCGAACAAAGAGAACAAAACACGAGAGGAGCTTTGTATAAAACTATACGAAATTTAAGATAAGAAGAAAAGAAAAGCCTTAAAACAAATAATCGAAAACTGATCGAGCCTCCACCCTCACGCCCCATTGACCTTCAGCGGTACGCCCCTTTGGCCCTCAGCGGCACGCCCTCATTGGCCTTCAGCGGCACGCTCCCCTGGCCTTCAGCGGTACACCCCTTTCAGCCCTTCAGCGGTACACTCCCCCATTGGCCCTCAGCGGCACGCCCTCATTGGCCTTCAGCGGCACGCTCCCCTGGCCTTCAGCGGCACGCTCCCTTGCCCTTCAGCGGTACACTCCCCCTTTTGCTGCCCTTCAGCGGTACGCCCCTACCTTCCCTTCGCCGGCACACTACAGGCATGCATATATACATCACGATAAGGGCATCAACAATAGCAAATAAATCAATAAAAATCACGCTAATTGAAGGACTCCAAATGCGCAATATTGATCATAATAAAAGAGGCGGGAGGGGTAATAAAAAATAAATAAATAACAAACCAATGATAATAATAAGAATAATCATGCATAGAAGAAAAGAAATCATCCCGGACAAAGGCACGAATAAATAGTAAACATCAAATCAGAAATCCCAGAAGGTATAACCTAGAAAGCTCTAGATAAAAGACGCTAATGCCCACGCCGCAGCCCGCTCTCCCCCCGGGACCCGGGGCAAAAGGAACAACAACGTTGCCCCTTTAGGTCGAGCCCGAGTCTCGGGAATTCCCCCGATATGGCCGGGCTTTGATATAACCTCGGGCCGACATCCTAATCGGACCGGATTTGTTTTCTCGTTCCGGATACCTTCCGAATCCTCATTGAAATTGCCATATGCTCGGCAGACATTTGGAGGGATCTACCTCGGTTTTCTCATTATGACGATGCCACGGACTTGTGTCCGAATACAAAAGGTCTACGAGTGGCCGACACGGCCGACAGTTTATGGCCTTAATACGACTTTCAGTGTGACCCATCCCTATCTCTCTCGTATAATTAGTGTTACTCCTTTCGGCCGCGGGGCCTCTAATTTCGGCAATTAATCAAGGGTATTCCCTCGTATGAGGGATGTAAACGACGTCGTGACCTTCATGGCGCGACGGGATTCGGTCCCGACACGAACCACACAACCGTCTGACGAAGTCAGATCGAGCGCACCATGGGCTCTCCGGAGCCCGAATAAATTGTCACTCCGGTGACTGGCACGCCCACGCACTTAATAAAACCAACAGACGAACCGGGAACAACCGCTTAACGGAAAGTGCGTCCACAACTCTGGCACGCCCGGTGGGACCCATCCACCCTTCATCTCTTTGCCGAAATTAGGGGCCCCACAGCCCCCTTCTTGTAATACTAACTGCGTTATCTTCTTAAATGCAGAAAAAGTAAAGAGAGAGGCATCATGGAGCCGACAATGGGTGTCATCTGCAGCCCTGAGGTTGTGGAGAATCACGTGCGAGGTGGCTACCTGGCGGTACCCCTCACTTTCGGGAGCTTCCCTCCCACCGTGGGTTTCCCCAACTTCCTGGGGGTAGCCTTCGTCCAGATCCTCGACGTGGAAACGCCCGAGGAGCCTCAAACCAACGCTCCCGCTCCGGGAGCCGTCGAAGCTGCCGCCGGCCGAGCTGTGGCCGAAGACAACAATAGCGTCCACACAACGACGCTCAGCTGCAACGTGCACCACGTGCACCAAACTACCGGCCCGTTCCACCAAGGGTCGACATCCCACCGGAGAAGGCTCCGGAGAAGCAACACCAGCGCCGGATCAGGGCGTCGCGCCTCCAACTCCGGGAAGTCCATGACGGTTGGGGCCCTCCGAGTCCGCCTAGACGGGCAGAGGTCCCAGGTGACACCGGACCGCATCGTCCCAACCGTTCCAGTCCGCAACTCCTTTGAAGGACTGGCGAAGCTGAAGGAGAAGGCGATGCCCATAGCCCCGGTCGTAGCACCAAAGAGGACGCCGGGTCACAGGCCGGCTAAACTGAAGCAAGTCTGGGTGCCTAAGGAGACCCAGCCCAACGCACCCGCCCAGGCAGGGCCCAGCATCTTCCGCCCCAGGAGGACCCGACGCCATGACAGGGCTGAGGTAGTGACCCCCACTCTCCGACCGGCACCTGTCATCCTGGTGCCGTCCGAGGATGCTCACCGCCGTCGCCGGGGGCGCCGACACAACGCCGCCCGCCCGGCACTCAGGGCCTACTCTCCTTCCGCTGCTGTCGTCGACTCGCAACCACAGGCCGCTCTCCCTGACCAGGAGTGGGAAGGGATCGAGCAGGCCATGAGAAACTACCTCCGAGGCCCGGGTAGCACCCCCGCTGGCCGCCGGAGACTACTGGGGGCAATGACCTCCGCCTTCCAGGAAGAAAGGGGGGAACCTGCACCTAGTATGGAGTCGAGGACCCGCCCGGAAGAGCCGCGCCAGTCCCCTGTACGGGAGGAGGCGCCGTCCCGACGGTCGGTCTTCGACAGGCTAACATTCCCAGGAGGACCGTCCCGGAGGGCGTCAAGAAGAAACAAGAATAGGAAATGGCTGACATTCACCTGCAACATGGCAGGAGTCCATGGTCGGTATGGGGCCTTACCCGCCGACCCGGAAGAATTGGCCAGAATAGCTGCCAGGCCGGGACCCCTTACCAGAAGAAGGAGAGCGGCAGGCGGCGCGACACCTGGGGAGCCCCTCACGGCCCTCACGGCCAATGTAGTCACCACCGGCGACACGAGTGGCGGACCCTCGACATCATCCGAGGACGCCCCGGCCGAAGAGACGGGGGGCATACCCAGCCTCCCCACAGCTGACCCAGCAATGCTGCTCATGATGCAACGATTCCAGCAGGAAATCGAATCACTTAAAAAGCAATTGAATGAGCGAAACACACCACCCCCAATGTCCTGGCAGACCGAGGTCACACCCGAGGTACCCAGGGACGGGGGGCAGTCTCCCGAGGCAGCTCTCCCAGCAACCCTCAATCCTCTCGGGGGCGCGCCCCCGCAGCAAGCACATTGCGCAGCAGTCACCCCGCCACAGGCTCTGCTTTCACAAGGGTCCCCCATGGCCCCCCGAGCGACCGTGGTAGCCACCCCGAGCGCGCAGCCCGCTCATTTCTACCCGAGCCCAGTCGACCCGGCGGCAGTCAGCCGGTTAATGCTCGAGCAGATGATAGATATGAAATTGGCTGAGAGGGGCGATGGGGGTCAGACGCCTTTCGACGTCTACCGGGTACCCTACCCGGTTCATTACGCTGCCAAGAAGCTGCCGGCTGGCGTCACCAAGCCGCCGAAATTCGAGAAGTTCAACGGGCAAGGATCTCCCAGAGAGCATATTGCCTATTATGTGAACGTCATGGGAGACTTGGCTGCTGATGAAGCCTACCTCCTGAAGTTCTTCGGCTCAACACTCACCGGGCTTGCCTTTGAATGGTACTCCGGCTTGCCGCCCGGGTCCGTGGCCGATTGGCCCGACATGCAGAAGAAGTTCAAAGAAAGATTCTACGTGGCCGAGAGAGAAGTTACCATGGCTGAACTCTACGCCACGAGGCAGAAGAATGATGAGTCGGCTCTCGACTACATTAAGAGGTGGAGGAACCTTAGTATGAGGTGCAAACGCCCCCCGCATCAGGAGGACGCAGTTCAGATTTGCAAGCAAAACTTAAAGAAGGAAATCCTAGAAAGAATGATCGGCACCGAGGTCAAGACATTTGACCGTCTGAACAATGTGGTAGCGGAGATCGAGGCATTCTTGGCCCGATACTCCTCCACCCCGGCCATGTCAAGCCAGAGGGCCAGACAGGCGGAGAAGAAGCCGGCTCCCCCGGAGGTGCATGCACTAGACTTCCAGGCTTTCGAAAAGCAGAAGGAGAAAGCCAAGGGAGCAGCTAACCCTCCGCCGCCCAGAACCACAGAACGGCGAGAAGGCCCCTCACTAAGAGAGAAGATGAGAAACAAGTTGTATTCCTTCTCCCGGGACAAGTCCAAGCTCCTGTTTGAGTGGGCAACCAGCTACAATAAGATCACATTGCCAGAGCCGAAAAGGCCTGGCGACTCAAAGAAGAAAGATGACCCGCGCTTCTGTCTGTACCATCGGGTGCTCGGGCATACTATTGAAGATTGCTACGTCTTCAAGGATGTTATTGAGTCCTTAATCAGGGACGGGGAGCTGGACATGGGGGAGCATAAAGTAGACCCCCCGCAGCCACACGAGCTGCCCAGTATAGCCTCCTCCGTCAGTATGATCTCGCTATATCAGGAGCTGCCAGAAGAATGGGCGAAGGCCTGTGCCCGTGCCACTTATGAAACCTTTATCATGGCCCCAGCTCAAGACCAAGAAGGGTGGCAGACTGCACCCGGAAAAACCAGAAAGGCGCGCGCCTCTCGACCTACCCCAGGAATTCACTCGAGGGTAGCAGCGCCCCTGCCTGCACCGCCCCCGATAAACCCTGTTTGCCACGACACGGCCCCCCGGCTGGTCATGAGGCGGCCCACTCACAACAGGAAGAGCTCTGCCCCGCTGCGGATGCACAAGAAGACTAGCCCGGCGGTTGAAAGACTCCAGGCTATTATTGATGGGCTCGAAGATTATGAACAGCCCGAAATCCAGCCTGTGGAGCTGAAGGAGTATGTCCCCTGGACGGAGTTCGAATTACTCGAGCTGGCTCCGGGAACAGAAGCTGATGCAGACAAAGAGCCTCCCCTGTGGGGTGAACCTCCTCAAGAGCAGCCACCCGCTGCAGCAGGCAAGAAGAAGAAGAAGAGAAGACCCAGGGGCAAGAAGAAGAAGGAGGTTGTCTTCGCCTGCAATACCCTCGCGGCGCTGTTCGACACCTCTCTCTCCCTGGAAGAGAAAGAAGAAGAGCCACCCCATGAGCCGGCAGAAGTGAGTCAAGCTGAAGCATCCACCTCCCAGCACGCCACCAGGTCAGGGAGGAAGTGGGGGCGCCCTCCTCAGGGCAGCCTCAACATCATGCTCAGGGGGGAACAACCATACCAGGTTCCCGAGCCCGAGGTCCGAGGCACTGAGATCCCTCCTCCATCAGGCCTCTACCCCGGAGGCACCAAGAGTCAAGGCGCCCCGTTGTTCGCCGAGTTCCTATCCGCTCGAGCAGGAAGGCGGGTGCACCCCCAGGGGTCCGCTGTGACCAGTAAGCAAGCATTCCTCAAGCTCTACAGCGGCAACTCCTGTCCAGCCAGAGGAAGAATTCAGCGGCACCCCAAACCTCGCCGAATTCATGCGAGCAGCGGAGAGGCTCGACCGACCCCGCCGGCTCGACAAGCTGCAGCAGAACCCACAAAACAGGCATCCCCTGATCCGGCACCCCAATTCCAGGATGAAGGCAGGCGCAGCAAGCCCGAAGAGATGAAACTGCTCAAGGTACGGGCGGCCGAGCGAATAGTCAGACATCTCAAGAAAATCCCGACCCGGTTCACGGTCTGGGAGATGCTGTCCTTGAATGAAGAAACACGGCAAGCCATCATCACCGCACTCCAGACGCCAGCACACCTTGAAGCCTGTTTGGCAGAAATACCACCTGAAGTAGCAGTGGCTTTCACAGAAGATGACATGCTCCTACCGACTTGCAGCCATAACAGGCCCCTCTACATGAAAGGGCAGCTGAACGGCCAGCCTATCAACAGGGTCTTGATCGACCCAGGGGCAGCGGTGAATATACTCCCGTACCGGGTATACCAGAAGCACTACTTTGACGTACATCTGGTCGAAGTTAAAAATGTCAAGATTGCCGGCTTTAACCAGAAATGTGAAGTTCCTATGGGGGTCGCAGAGTTCAACTTGACCTTTGATGACTTCACCACCAAGGTCCAGTTCCACGTCATCAACTCCAGCACTTCCTACAAGGCGTTGCTTGGCCGGCCTTGGCTACACCAGAACAGAGTGGTGCCCTCCACCCTGCATCAATGCATCAAGTACCCCTGTGAGGGAAAGGAAGTCAGAATCTTCGCCGACCTCCACCCGTTCGAGGTGTTCGAGTGTCACTTGTCAGATGCTAATCTGTACTTGGAGAAGGCGAAGCAAGCTCCTCAAGTCATCCAAGACAAGGGCAAGAAGAAAATGGAATCAGGGGGCTGGTTTCCTCCGCCGCCCCCAGGCTATGTAGCTCCCCCGCATGTACCATTTATTGCACAAGAAGAAGGGGTATTCAGGGCAGCCCCTCTCGCCATCTACCCCACACCGGGGGCACCCTGCCTCGAAGACCTGCTAGAAGATGTCAGGGTCCCGCCAGGGATCGTCAAGCCGATAGCAGAGATAGAATCCCAAGCAGCTGAACGACTGAAAACCTTCGAGGTGCCTAACTCTGAGGGGCCGCCCACTATTTTTTATGTGGCCGGGGAAAAGCCGGTCAGGGAAGACGATGATTGCCGGTTCCCTGACGAGTTGCATGACCCGCACGTCCCCATCACGGGACTTCCCCACATGACTGACCAGGCAGCCAGAATGGTCAGAAAGCAGAAGATTCCTCCCTACCAGCCCTCCAGCCGGAAGGAAATGTTTGAAAGAATGTGGAACCCACCAAACCTGGATCGACGGTTGCTGAAAATCACCAAGCACCCCGGTCTGGGCTTTTCACTAGAAGATTACTACGAGACTGATGTCATATCGGTCTCGGCATGGCCCGGCGACGACCCCGCAGAAGCTGCAGATTCGCTGGAAACCCACCGAGACACATGTCCCGGGGCCTCGGCCGAAGAGGCACAAGACGAAGAAGTATTCCTGTGGAAGCCTCCCAGCCGCCGCTATATGGAGAAGACCCCCTCCTTTTCCGAACTGTCGACCTCGAGAGGGCACGCCAGCGAGGCGCCTCCACCCCGGCCGGCCGGCGAAGCAAGGAGCAGTAGCATGGGCCATGCCCCGAGTTCCCCTCGATACGACCCCGTCATGTACGCCTTGTACCATAGGCAGCAACGGGAGATCGAGATGCTAAAAGCACGACTGGCCGAGTTAACCTCGCTAGTCGCCGACCTGATCCAAGGATCTCTTCCCCCATGGGGTGGCCGGATGCCTCGGCCCCGAGGCACCAGTCCCAACACCCCCGCCCCGACAAGGCGGGAAATGAGAGACATGGCGAGCCCGCTGATCGAGCGGCCAACCAGGCAAGGGCTGACACTCCAAGAGAAGCTGCAGAAGCCTTATTCCTTTCCGAGAGAGAAGACCCGGGGCATCTTCGACTGGGCTTGCCATTACGGCAAGGTCTCCCTTCCACGGTCCAAGAGGCCGCAGGACACCCGAAGAAGCGGGAATCCACTGTTTTGCCCTTACCACCAAATACTGGGCCACGCCATTGAAGACTGCTATGTCTTCAAAGACCTTGCTCAAAGCCTCATCAACAGGGATGAGCTTAGAATGGGGGACTACATGGTAGCCCCGCCACGCCCCCATGTGGCAGACAGCCCCAGGGCAGGAGCCTACACTGTGTCCATCCGATGCCGGGCGCCCGAAGATGCGGCTACCCCAGCCTCTGCAGGAGCGGTCTATGATGAATACACAGAAGAGCCCGAGATGCACTTATGCCCTCCTGAACCTGCGGACCTTACGTACCCGGCGGCTACGACCCTGGGGGACTGCGAGGCAAATGCAACCTCTATGCCCAGTCATGATGAACAAGGGGAGGGAGATGACGTCCTCGAGCCCGAAGACAATGAAGACCAAGACTTCGTGGATTTGTCGCCAGCCCCGCCGGAAATTGAAAATGGCGGCCAGGCCACAGTCGACGAATTGGTTGAAATCAACCTCGGCACAGAAGACAATCCCAGGCCGACTTTTCTGAGTGCTCTCATGCCTCTACAGGAAAGAGAACAATACACAAAGTTGCTGCAAGAATTCCGGGATTGCTTTGCCTGGAACTATGAAGAAATGCCCGGACTGAGCCCCGAGGTGACTCAACACATCCTGTCTATTGATCCCAAAATGGAACCAGTGAAGCAACCTCCCCGGCGCATGAGGCCGGAGTTAACCAGCCAGATCTGCAAAGAGGTCGACAGGCTCATAAACGTCGGCTTCGTGGCAGAAAATCAATACACCACATGGCTGGCCAATATTGTACCGGTGAAAAAGAAGAATGGACAGATCAGGATTTGCGTGGACTTCCGCGACCTGAATAGAGCCTGCCCGAAAGATGACTTCCCGGTGCCTATCACCGAAGTGATGATTGATGCAACCACCGGCCACGAGGCCCTGTCCTTTATGGATGGGTCGTCCGGCTATAACCAAATCTGGATAGCCGACCACGACCGGGTCCATACGGCTTTCCGGTCACCCAAAGGGGTATTTCACTACAAGAGGATGCCCTTCGGCCTCAAGAATGCCGGTGCCACATATCAGCGGGCGATGACCAAGATCTTCGACGAGCTGCTATACGGCAAGGTCGAGTGCTACATCGATGATCTGGTCGTCAAGACGAAGAAAAGAGACGAGCACCTGAGCGACCTCAGGGCCGTCTTCCAAAGGCTCCGGCAGTACGGGCTGAAAATGAATCCCATGAAGTGCGCCTTTGGCGTGTCCAGCGGGAAATTCCTCGGCTTTATTGTCCGGCACAGAGGGATCGAGATCGACCCCCTGAAGATAAAAGCCATCCAGGAGCTGCCTCCTCCGAAGAGTCTGGGGGAGCTGAGGTCCCTACAGGGGCGTCTAGCTTACATCCGCAGGTTCATCTCCAACCTGTCAGGGCGTTGCCAACCCTTCCACAGACTGATGATGAAGAATGCACCCTTCAGCTGGGGTCACGAATGCCAGCACGCGTTCGACCAGCTAAAGGAGTACCTGAAGACCCCACCCGTCCTGGGGGCACCTGTCAAAGGTAGACCGCTTATTCTCTACATAGCGGCCACCGAGTACTCACTGGGGGCAATGCTCGCCCAGAACAATGATGAGGGAAAAGAACAAGCTCTTTACTATCTCAGTCGAAGGTTGGTGGGCGCAGAGGCTAAGTACACCCCGATTGAGAAAATCTGCCTTGCCTTGGTCTTCGCGGTCAAGAAGATGAGGCACTATATGTTGTCCCATGAAGTCAGCCTGATATCCAGGGCCGACCCCATCAAGCACATTCTCCTCCAGCCAGTCCCGAAGGGGCGCCTTGGCAAGTGGGCCGTGCTGCTCATGGAATTTGACATCACTTACGTGCCACAGAAGGCCGTTAAGGGGCAAGCCGTCGCGGACTTCTTCGCAGCACACCCTGTGCCCGAAGACTCTCCGTTGGCCACAGAGCTACCCGAAGACGAAACACTGGAGGTGGATCAAGTGCAACAAGCCGTCTGGCAGTTATACTTCGACGGGGCCTCGAGAACAGAAGCGACCCCGTCTGGGCATGGCAAGGTGCGTGCCGGAGCTGGCATCGTCCTCAAATCGCCAGATGGAGAAGTGATGCACACCTCCTGCTGCATTAGCAAACCCTGCACCAATAATGAAGCAGAATATGAAGCTCTAATCATCGGTCTCCAGGTCGCCCTTCAAATGGAGATCAAAATGCTCCAGGTGTTCGGCGACTCGCTGTTGGTCGTCAAGCAAGTCCAGGGGCAATTTGATGTCCGAAAACCTGAGCTGCTCCCGTATCACACTAAAGCAAAAGGGCTCATGGAGCGGTTCTACCTCCTCGAGATAGGCCATGTCGCCAGAGGGGAGAACGCACAAGCCGACGCATTGGCAAAATTGGCAAGCTCACTGGCAGTGCCTCCAGATGGATCTCTCCATATCCAAGTAATAAACCAACGCCAGGTACCCAGCATGATGACAGAGGAGTCAGAAGAAGAAGACCTAGAGGTCACTACAGTGGAAGCCGTCAGCCTGCCCGACTGGAGAGCCCCCTTGGTGCAGTGGTTCAAACACCAGCGATTGCCTGACCGAAGAGAAGAAAAGATCAAGCTAGTCAGAACCAAGGATTCTTACGAGCTCCGAAGCGGAATATTATTCCGAATTGTGGCAGACGCCAGAAGGAAGCTGCTCCTCCGATGTTTGTCCACCGAAGAAGCTTGGAGGGTTATGAAGGAGGTCCATGCCGGCATAGCTGGCGCGCACCAGGCGGGACCGAAAATGAAAATTGAAATCAAGAAACTTGGCTATTATTGGCCTGCAATGTTCAACGACTGTTGCGAGTATGCTAAGTCGTGTCAGAGATGCCAGGAGCATGCCACTATACCCAGGAGACCTCCGGCACCATTACACCCAACAGCGCCCAGTTGGCCGTTCGCCCAATGGGGGACGGACGTCGTGGGCCCCTTACCCGCATCTTCCACAGGCGGCAAATACATTCTGGCGGCTACCGACTACTTCTCCCGCTGGGCCGAGGCCGTTGCCTTACGAGAGGTCACCGGAGAAGTCGTGGCCAGGTTTGTCCTCCGCAATATTATATTCCGGTTCGGCGTGCCCGACCGGATTGTGTCGGACAACGGCAGCCACTTCCGCAACCAGAAAGTTTACCGGCTAGCAGAAAAATACAAAATTGACTGGAGGACATCGACTCCTTACAATCCACAAGCCAATGGGCTGGCCGAAGCTTTCAATAAGACACTTTGCACTCTCCTGGCCAAGACTGTTAGCTCTAACAAAAGGGACTGGGAAGAAAGAATGTATGAAGCGCTTTGGGCGTACCGAACCGTATACAAGACCCCAACGGGCTGCTCGCCCTTCTCTCTTGTATATGGCTCGGAAGCAATCATCCCCGTCGAACTGGAGATACCGTCCCTCAGGGTCGCCATTCAGCATGGGCTTGTCCCCGAAGGGCAGACCAACACCGAGCGAAGGCTCGATGAACTCTCCAGTCTGGAAGGAAAGCGGCTTCAAGCCCAACAGAATATCCAGGTCTATCAGGCCCGGATTGCACGCGCCTTTGACAAGCTCGTCAAGGAACGCGAATTCAAGAAGGGTGACCTTGTCATGGTCAAGAGAAGAGATCTCATGGCGGCCAACCCCAAAGGTAAGCTAAACGAGAACTGGCTCGGACCCTACGTAGTCCAGAAAGTCTACGAAGGCGGAGCCTATGTAATTGTCAACCACCGCGGGGAGGTTCAATTCCCGCCTCTCAATGGAAGGCACTTGAGGCTGTACCACGCCCCAGCGCCCCCATTCAGGTAATAATATTACTCTTCGCCCCATTTTGGGACGGATTTGCGTGATTAATGTCCGAATGATTTGGCCACCAGCCGGGTTCCCGAAAAAAGGGAAGAAAGGAATAGAAAGAGAAAGAAAGAAGAAGCAAAAAAAAAGAGAAAGACAAAAAAGAAGAAGCAAAAAAAAAATGGAAAGAGGAAGAGAGAAGAAAGACAAAAAAAAAGAAGCAAAAATGGAAAGAGAAAGAAAGAAGAAGCAAAAAAAAGAGAAAGACAAAAAAGGAAGAAGCAAAAAAATGGAAAGAGAAAGAAGGAAGAAGCAAAAAAAAAAAGAAGAGAAAAAAAGAAGAGAAAAAAAAAAGAGAAGCCAGAAAGGGGGACGCCCCCCATTTCCAGTCACCGCCCCGCATCAGCGGGGGTACCAAAATTGATTTAAAAGAAAGAAACAAACTCTTCTCTCCGTCCTTCCCGGGCGGTGAGTACCCCTTTGGTTCGGACCTCACGTCCGGGTCATTGACTAGACAAACTCTTCTCTCCGTCCTTCCCGGGCGGTGAGTACCCCTTTGGCTCGGACCTCACGTCCGGGTCATTGACTAAACAAACTCTTCTCTCCGTCCTCCCCGGGCGGCGAGCACCCCTTTGGCTCGGACCTTGCGCCCGGGTCATTGACTAGACAAACTCTTCTCTCCGTCCTTCCCGGGCGGTGAGTACCCCTTTGGTTCGGACCTCACGTCCGGGTCATTGACTAGACAAACTCTTCTCTCCAGTCCTTCCCGGGCGGTGAGTATCCCTTTGGCTCGGACCTCACGTCCGGGTCATTGACTAGACAAACTCTTCTCTCCGTCCTTCCCGGGCGGTGAGCACCCCTTTGGCTCGGACCTCACGTCCGGGTCATTGACTAGACAAACTCTTCTCTCCGTCCTTCCCGGGCGGTGAGTACCCCTTTGGCTCGGACCTCACGTCCGGGTCATTGACTAGACGAACTCTTCTCTCCATCCTCCCCGGGGGGCGAGCACCCCTTTGGATCAGACCTCCCGTCTAAGTCACTGACTAAACGGACCTTTCTATCCGCCACCTCTGAACGGCAAAAGGGGTCTCTGGCCAAGTACCCCTCACTCGAGACCAGCACGCGCTTCCAATATTGCGGCAAAACCAGGGAGTTGCCCGTTCGGTATGGTGGAGTGGTCCCCTCGTCCTCCCCCTGGGAAGGCGAGCACTCTCCTGTACCCTGACATGGGTCCCTGTCTGGTCCTTCCAAAGTGAATCCCCGCAAAGACTCATACCCTGCCAATGGGCCCCTACACGAAAAGGGGGGAAAGATACAAGAGCGAGGGAAGAGGAAGGAGAAAACAATATGCACGGAAGAGGAAGAGGGGTGGGAAAGCTCCCTCCGGGATAAATGCATACACCAGGAACGCGTGAAGTCATAAATGCTTTGCTCTATTCAAAAGAGGATCAAACTACATGTGCTGCGGGGCATACCCCTGTGTTACATTCAAAAAAAAGGAAAGAGAAATTAAGGGATGTAACGCTCAGTCGATGTCCCTGAAGATGTCCTCGAGGGGGAGGATCCCGACGCAAGGGAAGTTCGTCATATCGCGCAGTCGGCCCCTCAATCCCTCAAGACGGGCGAGCTCCGCTTCGACGGACGCCATTTCAACGTCGGCAACGGCAAGAGCTTCCCTCTCCTCTGCCACCGCCCCTTCCGCCTCGGCGAGGCCAAGTTTGGCCGCAGCAAGATAGCCCTCCAGCTTCTCGATCCGGTTCTTGAAGGAACGAACGCTGCCTTCGCCTTCCTCTAGGGCCTTTCCGTGGCGTTCTCTACTGTCGCGTCGGGCCTTTAGGGCCTGCAGATATTCGTCTGCCTGAGCATCAAGGGCGGCGCGTTCGTCAGGAGCCTGGGTCTCCAGGAACTCGCGGCGCTTGACATATTTCAATAATAGCAAGACCCGCCGTGACCATTCCCCCAGCGGACAGCCAAGCACTTGCAGCGCCCCCGTTAATTGCGTTACGATGGTATGCACCTCCCGATACGACAGAGAAGCATCGCCGAGAAGCATCGTCCGTAAAGTGATCAGCATCTGACGGACTGGCGCTTCTGAGGACGTGTGACTAACTGAGGGCACGACCGGAGGGGTGAATTCTACGGTGCTGTCCACCTCTGCCCACAGGTCGGTATCTGCCGCCACTGAAGATGAAGGAAGGGCGAGGGTCAAGTCGCCCGGCCGGCGTAGCTCGACGAGAGACTCTTGGCCGACCATTGCCTGGGGAAAGGAAAGGACCATTGCCGAAGCCTCCGGTGCCCCCATCGTTTGGAGGTCACCTGCCCCCTCTGCCTCCGTCTGGCCCGACTCTGCCACTCCTCCAAGGGGCAGGGGTGCAGGGGCCGTTACCTCGGCTAGAGGAGGAGCTTCGAGTAAGGCCAGGCCCGAAGCCGTCACCCATGAACTCCTCGCTCGCGGCTGAGATCCCTCCAGATGCGCACGGAGCCCCGCAAATATCTGCTGCAAGAGCGGGTCCTCCATCTGAGCCGGGAGTTTCGGGAAGGGCGGAAGCGGAACCACCAGCTGGGGTAAACGTCCCGCTTCCACGAGCGCAGCCAGTCTCTCTCTCTCCAAACCCAAGACTGGAGCCGGCCCCTTCACCGCTATCGGGCCAATGCTCGGTCTCCGCTTGGCCACTGCCTTCCGGATACGACCAGGCGCCTTCCCCGATATCGGCATCGCCTGACCATGGGAATGGGAATCAGCTATTCGCCATCTAAAATAAACCATGCAAAAGGGAGACCGTGGAGCCCGCATACTCACCTTGGCCGCTGGGATGATGCTACCTTCAGGCGCGATCTCCCCCTCCTCCAGAGGCTCGCCCGCCGCTCTGGTAGTACCGGAGGGCTCCGCGGGCATTTCCTCTCGAAGGGCGTCGAGTAAAAGAGCCAATTTGCCCATGACGGCATCGGCTCCCGTTGGGCGGTCGATCAGCGCAGCCGGGGCAGCCTCCTCTGTGATCTCAAGTTCGGCCGGTTCTCGAAAATCCTAAAGAAAAAGGGGGGGATAAGGTCGTCAGTCAATCACAAAAAAAAGGAAAGGGAGAGCCGGCCCAAACAAGCTCACACTCACAGCGGTCTTCCCCACGAGGCTCGAGGAGCCAGCAAGTAAGGGGGCCCCGAAGGCCGGCTCGGGCGGCTCCGATGCCCCGGACGCGCCCTCGTCAGGAGCTACTTCGTCGGAAGAGTAGTTGTAATCTACCTCTTCCCCAGACGGAGACTCGACCGCCGTCGGCTCGGCCGGGACCGGCAGAGGAGCTTCCACCTCAGAGTCTCTGCCCAGCACGTCCTCCCTCGGGCTAGGCGAGGCTCGCGCTCCGATCTTCTTCCTCCTCACATATATCAACGTCGTCGGGAGGTCGGGATCAGGCCCCAATGACTCGGTGGCCACCGCAGCAACGCCTGTCACGCAAAAGAAGATAAGCCAGGGTGAATCTACTGGCCCCTAGGACAAGAAGGGGGGGGAGCTAACCGTGTAGTCGAAAATATTTACCCCCTTCAGTTCCTGCGACACGAGATGACCCGCGGGCTTCCTCAACAGGCAACGCCTTCTCGGGAGTCCCGACCGTACCCTCGCCCGTGAGATAGAAGCGCATCGTCGCCATGCGCGAAGCCGAGGCCAACTCGGGAGGCCGGTCGACCACAGACGACACGGGCGGCCGATGAATCTCACCAGCTTCGTGGCTCGGTTCGGTCCGCATGGCTTCGAATTCTTCGAAGGACAAGACGGGGGCCATCGGCAGGGCTGCCGTCGGAGCCGGGGATGCCTCGGTTCGCCGCCGTTTTACCGTCTCTCGCCCGGCCACCTTGGCAGCAGCCAGTGCCTTCTTAACGGGCGACTGTGCCCGGGGCCTTCCCGTTGCCTGCGGCAAGGGAGCTGGAGCCGCCGCCGGGGTCGCCTCCGCCGGGACCGCAACTTCGCCCATGTCAGGCGTGGGCATGGGCTCTTCCATAGAAGCTGAAACAAAAGAAGTATCCAGGTGTCAGGGCTCCACTCCAAGATAAAAAGGAGGAGGGAGATTCAAAAGGCACACTAAAGAGCGGGGACGCGGACCGGCAGGTTGACCTGGCTCGGGACGGGCAGCTTCGAATTCCTCGAAAGACGGGACTAGTGGCGCCAGAGGAACAGCCGTCGAAGCCTTAGCCGTGTCTGTCTTCCTCCGCTTTGTATCCCGCTGCTTAGCCGCCTTGGCGGCGTCCACCGCCTTCTTCACAGGCGATTTAGCCCGGGGCCTCTTCGCAGCCTTAGGCAAAGGAGCCGTGGTCGGGGCCAGCGGCGCGGCTTCAAAATGCGCAGGCTTCTTCACCAGCCGGAGGAGGTTCCGGTACGTGGCCATCTGCGTGCTGTCGGGATGGTCTGCAAAGAAAAGAGGGGAAAGAACGAACATGCATACACCATTAGTACCTAACTCACCGCGAAAGCCGCAGCGCTGAGGGACAAAACCGAAGAGCAAGAGGGAACTGAATACCATGAGGGCCAGTGTACAGCCGCAGCGTGATCGGCCAGTAGCTCAGGGATATCTCCTTGTCTCGACGTGCCGCCTCCCGGACTAGCCAACAAACGTCCTCAATAGTTTGACACCGGTCCGTGAGGTTGGCCAGATCCGCATGTTTCTTGGAAGAAAGGTGACAGAAAAGATTGAAGTGGTCCATGCCCCACCCATCAGCATAATAATAAGGGATGTGCAGGCGCTTGCCCAGGATGGAGGCCGTCACATCTTCAATCTTCATCCCATTCACCCGGAGGAGGATATATAGCCACGTGGTATCCTTGTAATTCTCAGGCTTCCTCTCCTCCCGCCTCATGAACGTGCGATACAGGCAGGCCAAGTCTCTCTCCGGACGCCAGCTCTTGGCAGGAGTCCCCTCTTCCTCTATGGGGAATGGATAATTGATGAGGTCCAGACGGTCGCTCCCTACCCGGCACAGGTCCCTCAGCGTCTTCTGATAGCTGTCCTTCGCCACTGGAGGCAGCTCCACTTTCGGCGTCGGCCTCCTATCCCGGGCTTCCCGACGAGCTATCAGATATGTCGCCACCTCCTTCTCTTGCCTGTTCTTGAGCCGAAGAAGATGATCTGGCTCAATGTCAAGTACTGGCACCGGTTGCCGGCTAAGGAATCTCCTTTCGGCGCCATCCCAACAATCGGTCTTGTGCAACCGATAGAAAGCCGTCCGGGCATTCCACCACTTTATATAGTCTTCAGTCACTCGGGGCACGCGACCCGGGGCTGGCACCCTGAAGGAGGCAGAGTCCGCCCGGTGGAAGAAGTCCCACCAGCTTCTAGCGTGCTCGGCGACCGCACCTCCCCGGACGTTCCGCGAAGGCAAGCCGAATTGCGCATGATAAGTAGGGATATGCTGGTCATACCCGAAGTTGCGGCCAAATCGGAAAGGGTAATACGGCTCCAGCAGTACGTTGTCTCCCTTCCGGAACACCAACACGCTCGGGCGGATAGCCAGCGCCCAATCCCTCAGCTCGGGCTCCAGCAACGGGCGCACCACGTTTTCCTGGCTGATAGGGTGGACATACCTCTCCACCTGGTCATCCTTGCATTCCCTCTTATTATTCACAAGCGGGCTTGAATGTGCGGCCAGCGTCCAGAAATGAATGGTACCGGCTGCGTCCCGGGGAACCGTGGTCAACCGGCCCCGAATATCATACATCCGCATGGAAGTAGAAGCCGGTTCTGCACTCGCGAACTCCAGCATCCTCGGCACCAGCCCCCAATCCTGAAGGACTCGCGGGGCGAACTCCGGAAACAGTGAACAAACCCACGCGTTGAAGAAATGCAGTGGGCACACGTACCGGGCCTGCCTCGGGAACTGGTGCGTGCTGATGTCTCCCAGTGCCTTATAAATCAGACAGAGCGCCGCCGGGCACAGAGAAAGTTTAACACCCCACGCCATCTGACACGCCGGGTAGATGGCATCTGGCCGAATCACCGTCTCATCCCCGTACGGCATGGCAAATGAACACAGCCAGTACGTCAGATAGGCGGCACAGTGAGTTTGTGGGTCGACCCCCGTCGGATTGGCCCCGCTCCGACGTCCCTTGGAGGGGATCTTCACGTCATGCTTGGGCTTCGCACGTTTCTTGCGAGCAACAGCGGTGCCAACGCAAGGAAAATCTTCATACTGCTTCAGCCCATCATAGAAATATTCCAGCCATACCGCCATACGCACCCGTTTCCTATCTCCACGGGCGGGCTGCTTCCCCTTGTGCGACAGCTGGTACAGCTCCCGGTATGCCTTCATCAGGTACCGGTATGAATACCCCAGAGAATAATAGCCGTCCCCATTAGTCTCGTCTTTGATCAAGTCCGGGAGGCATACTTCTTCATAAGGCTCCCCGTCAATGGGCAAGCCGCTCAGCTGGCTTAGGCTCCACAAATCAAGTGAAGTCTCTCCCTCTGCCGTGTAGAAGGTATTGGTCTCCGCACTGAATACTTCTATCATGCCGCAACAGAGACCCTTGGAGATGGGATAACCATACCGGGAAGCGTACACGCTGTGATAGATGCCAACTCGGACCAGCAACGGGGCGTAGTTGAACAGTACGTATTCCGTGAACTCCACCGCCCCTTCTCGGAAGCTGTGGGCGTCTTGAAGCTTCAGCTCCCCGAACCAGCCCAGTGATAGTTCGTACTTGAACCTGATGGCCAAACAGTCCAATATGAACGGCTCCTCCCTATAACCCCATTTCAGGGGAGCCAAGAATAAACCAAATCGGGGCGACTCGCCATGCACCTTCCCCGCAGACATGTCCCACCTTGCTGGCGTGAACTGAGGGGCCCGCACCAATTTATCTTCAGCCGGCAGCCCCCCTTCGATCCCCAGGACCGGCTTCCATTCCCGGGCTTCTCCCACCAGATACATCGGAATGCTCCTGGGGACGCTGTACAATAGACTGTCCCGGGCATGTAGGATGGCCCGCTCGACGGCTTTTATAGTGCGAAAGTCTCGCCCCTCTCGGGAGCGCAGGTGCTTCAGGAATCGAACAAGGTGCCTATCCTTCGGGAAGTCCTTCCTGTACTCTCCAGTGACCCGGTCAAATGTGAAGCCACTGTCAACTCGGGCAAGCCTCCGGAAATCCATGGTCTCCCCGTCGGACTCAGATGACTCTGCCAAAGCGGCTATTTCTGCATGCTCCCGATCCAAGTCTTCTACATTTAGCCAGGTAACTGCTGGTCCTGGGCCCCGAGGGATAAGGTCAGCACCGATAGCGGCAGTAGGAGCAGAGGAACCACTTGGGGCAGCCATTTATCTGCAAAGATACATAAACAGAAGGTCAGAATAAGCCACAGGCGAAAGGAAGTGAAAGACTGTAGAAGAAGGGCTTTGCTACAAGTCAAATAAACAAAATGTTGCCAATTCCTGATGAAATTTCGGCAGAGTTTCCCCTAGGCTGGAGGCGTAAGGGGAAAACACGGGTGCGCGTCCACAAGGAGTGACGGCCCCAACAAAGCATGGTGGGCCCCGAGAGGCAACACCAGAAGTCCGCCGATCGAAGGAGTCCTCTTCCTTAAGCTAAAAACTCCCCCTGGAGACCCTCACCGGTGCACTGCCCAGTGCCCTTCCCCGGCACACCCTGCAGTTGCCCTCACCGGTACACCCTGGGGTGCCTTCACCGGCACGCCCCTAGAGGCCTTCCCCGGCACGGCCCCTCTAACCCTTCCCCGGCACGCCCAGACGGGCTCTTCCCTGGCACACTCGACGCCCCCCCTTCAACGGCACGCTCGTGCCCTCCATTCCCCGGCACGCTCGGTAGAGCCGCTCCCCGGTACGCCCTGGGCTAACCTCTTCCCCGGCACGGCTTCCTGACGTCTTCACCGGCACACCCGTGCCTTGCTTCACCGGCACACCCGTGCCTTGCTTCACCGACGCACCCACGGGGGGCCTCTCCCCCGGTACGCCCCAGGCTAACCTCTTCCCCGGCACGCCTCTAAGTGCCCCTCCCCGGCATGCCCATAGGGAGGCTTACCCGGCACACCTCCTAGACGCTCTACCCGGCACGCCCGTCGTGCCTTTCCCCGGCACACCGTGAGGGGTTTCCCGCCGGCACGCTCCAAACGTCTCTCCCCGGCGGACCTTCACACCCGCTCACCGGTGGTCGTCCACGCCGCCGGAGATGAAGGAGAAGAAGGGAGAGGAAGAGAGCGAAAGGGGGAACGGAGGAGGAGAAGAAGAAGAGAAGGGGCCGTAGGGTCCCACTGCCCCGATCACGACGAGAAGAAAAAAGGGGGGGAGAAGTAGGAGGAGAAAGGAGGGAAGGAGGAAGAGAAAAGAAAAAGGGGGGGGGCTCCACGGTCATCTCCTCACCCTGGCAACAGAGACGACGACGACAACGGCGGTCGGCGGTGGCTCCCGGTGACGGAGAAGACGAAGGGGAAGAGAAGTGGGGGGCCGTTCGCTCGGTCACCGAAGAGAGAGAAAGAAAGGGAGGGAGGGGAATTCGAAAGGGGGGTGGCCCGTTCGAGCCACCCCCGCCCCCCTTTTATAAGGCTATAAAAAAAAGAAAAAAAAGAGAAGAGAGGAAAGGAGAAAGGAAAAGAGAAAAAAAGGAAGATAGGAAAAGAGAATAAAAAAAAAGGAAAAAAGAAAAGAAGAAAAAGGGGGAGAAAGGAAAAGAACGAATAAAAGAAGAGGAAAAAGAAAAAAAACAAAGGAAGAGACGGGGGAAATTTCAAAAAAGGGAGTGAACAAAAGAATAAAAAGGAGGGAGAAGAGAAGATAAAAGAGAGACACGAAAAATAGAGATAAAAAGGAGAGAAGAAAAGGAGAAAATAAAAGAAGGGGAAGCAAAATATATGTAAGATATTAAAATAAATAAATGTATATATATATACACGTATATGTATATATGTACCCACACACTGACACCCCTTTACACACTCATCCGCTCACATACGTGGGGGAGTAAGCCGGTAACGTCCAGTAATAAACGTCCCCGGGGAAAACATTCCATCCCCACAAACCTGGTCATGCGGGCGTCCATACAAGCAAAACAACTTTACCTCTGCACACGGCCACCTTTGAAATGGTGCCGTTCCCCTGCAAAAAAATAATAATAAGCCCGTCCCTGGCTTATCGCCTCGGGCCTCAGCCACCACCCACATTATATAAAATCGCCATCGCAGGCCTTACGCCCGGATCAACAGAACCCCTATCCTTGCGTTGGCATTAACCTCTTGCCAACGAATAAATCCCTTTCTAGCGCAAGGCCCCGTGCCCTAGCCACCCACTCCGCACAATATTGCCATTATGGACCCTACGTCCGAATCGGCACAGATTCCCCCGTTGCGCGGGCATTCCATTCTTGCCAACGAGTGAACCTTATCTTCCGGCGCAAGGCTTCGTGCCCTAGCCTACACACGCATATCACTCACTCGTCAAAAAAAAAAAGGAGAAAATAAAATGGGGTTAAAAATGGAGATGCCCCGCCGGACTTGTCCCTACACCGGGACAAGGGCAAAAATGGCAACAACCCGGCTGTGGCGAAAACCCGAAAGGGCGCTACGGGCAAAATTGGGTACCCCGCCACGTGAAAACCCGAAAGGGCGCGTGGGCAAAAGCAAGGGGGGGCCGGTACCGGCGAAAACCCGAAAGGGCGCTTGTATCGGTAATGTGGTTCAAAAAGAAGAGAGAAAGAAAAGAGACAAAAGAGATCAACGAACCAAGTCAGCTCCCGACTCCCCGTCGGCACTGACGAAGAGACCAAGAGACAATAAACCAAGTCAGTTCCCGACATCTTGTCGGCACTGACGAAGAGACCAAGAGACTAAGAGACAACAAAGCATGTCAGTTCCCGGCGTCCTGTCGGCACTGGCGAAGAGACTAAGAGATCAGCAAAGCATGTCAGTTCCCGGCGTCCTGTCGGCACTGACGAAGAGACCAAGAGACTAAGAGACAACAAAGCATGTCAGTTCCCGGCGTCCTGTCGGCACTGGCGAAGAGACTAAGAGATCAACAAAGCAACTCAGTTCCCGACATCTTGTCGGCACTGACGAAGAGACCAAGAGACTAAGAGACAACAAAGCATGTCAGTTCCCGGCATCCTGTCGGCACTGGCGAAGAGACTAAGAGATCAGCAAAGCATGTCAGTTCCCGGCGTCCTGTCGGCACTGGCGAAGAGACCAGGAGACTAAGAGACAACAAAGCATGTCAGTTCCCGGCATCCTGTCGGCACTGGGGAAGAGACTAAGAGATCAACAAAGCATGTCAGTTCCCGGCGTCCTGTCGGCACTGGCGAAGAGACCAAGAGACTAAGAGACAACAAACCAGGCCAGTTTCCGACGTCCTGTCGGCACTGGCGAAGAGACAAAGAGATCAACATATCATGTCAGTTCCCGGCATCCTGTCGGCACTGGCGAAAAGACAAAAGAGATCACCATATCATGTCAGTTCCCGACATCCTGTCGGCACTGATGAAGAGACCAACATACTGCTTCAGTTCCCGACGCCACGTCGGCACTGATGAAGAGACCAACATACTGCTTCAGTTCCCGACGCTACGTCGGCACTGATGAAGAGACCAACATGTTGCTTCAGTTCCCGGCACCCCGTCGGCACTGATGAAGAGACAAAGAAAACAACATACTGCTTCAGCTCCCGGCATTCCGTCGGCACTGATGAAGAGACTAAGAGACAACAAACCAGGTTAGCTCCCGACATCCTGTCGGCACTGATGAAGAGACAAAGAGACAACAAACTGCTTCGGTTCCCGGCGCACTGTCGGCACTGATGAGGAGACCAAGAGACCAACATACTACTTTAGTTCCCGACGCTCCGTCGGCACTAACAAAGAGACCAACAAACAACAAACCAGGTCAGCTCTCGACGCATCGTCGGCATCGACAAAGAGAGAAGAGACGAAGACACCCACGGGCACCGCCCGGCTCATCCTTCGCCTGCGCTACCCGTGGGTGGGGGGTATTTGTGGACACCGAAAATTGCACATCCAAAATGTCATGCTCAGCCCAGCATCAACAACGGCGCCGAGTGAAGAAACCCCCGGGGAAATCAAGCACAAAAGGCTCCACAGCCCGTGGGCCTCGAAGAAAATCAAATGGGCCACAACTCATGCTCACAATGGGCTCAAAATCGCCCATTTAGCCCTTCAGCGGCACGCCCAGTTGAGGCCCCAGCGGCATGCTCCCTTCAGCGGCACACCCTGCCGCGGCCCTCGCCGGCACACCCCTATGGGGGTTCACCGGCACACCCCCAAGGGGGTTCACCGGCACACCCCCATAGGGGGGGTCTTCACCGGCACACCCCCATGGGGGGGTCTTCACCGGCACACCCCCCATGGGGGGGGGGGGGGGTCTTCAGCGGCACACCCCCTTTGGGGTTCAACGGCACGCCCCCTGGGGAGTCTTCAGCGACACACCCTGTAGGGTCCCCAGCGGCACGCCCTTCAGGCCGTTCAGCGGCACGGCCCTTTGGGGCTTCAGCGGCACGCCCTCAGCAGTCTTCAGCGGCACGCCCTTCAGGCCGTTCAACGGCACGCCCATCCGGGGCTCCAGCGGTACGCCCTTTTGGCACTACAGCGGCACGCTTGTTCAGCCCTTCAACGGCACAGCGGTGAAGCTCTTTCAACGGGCGACGTGATGCCCATGCCCTACACATCCTTGGCGCGCAGTGGAGCCGTCTGAGGTGGCAGCTGGTCGTTGGGCCACGTAGCCTACCCCACTGATAGCCAGTACAGGGGCAGGTCAAACCCATCATCACAGCCGGCTTCCCGCCTTCGACGGTCGTGCTCGAAGTCGTCGGTGGCTGGGAGTATAAAAGCCTCCTGTTAAAACACAAAGAGGGATATACAGAAAGGAGGGGAGAGACGAACAGAGAGAGGAGAAGAGGTTCCAACAGTAGAGGGCACACACAGGAGAAAGAGGAGAAGAAAGAAGAGAAGAAGAGGCCCTCCCGGCCTGTTCTCCGTCCGACGGCCACCGGGAAGAAACAAGAGTAAGAGAGAGAGAGCTTGTTGTATTGGGGGAAAGGGTTGGGGATAGGGGCCGATGTCTTAGGCCCGGATCTCTTCTTCCCTCTTGTATCCCACTCCTCCTGGCGTTCTTGGTCTTTCTTACTCTTGTCCATGGCCCCATTTGGGGAGTTTGCTTTTGCCATATGTATGAAGGGCCTCGCCCTCTTGATTCTCATGAATGAAAACCACCCTCTCCGGGTTTCTTTTCGATCCTCGATGTTTTAGGCTAGGCTTTGCGGGCTTTTCTGACGGACAATCCGTTCCTCCCTCTGTCTCCTTATTCCTCCGGCGTCTTTAGGGTCCTCCACGTCGATGTAGGTTTCCCCCTTCTGTTGGCCTTGGCTCCGTGAGCTCCTCACTCATTCCCTTCTATGGCCATCTACCGTGTTCCCGAGCTTGAGGAGAAGGGGAGGTACCCTTCTTTCCTCCCAACCACCCAATTACTAATGGGCCACTCCCGGCCTTGAAATCCCCCATCTTTATTCCTCTTTTTCTGAACAGCCACCAAGTACCCCCCCCAGTTGCTAACACCCCTTTTAAGCCTCTCAGCGGTGCACCTTTCTGGCCTTTGGCCGGCACACCTTTCCAGCCCTCAGCGGCACGCCCAGATCAGCCCTCAGCGGCACGCCTAGATCAGCCTTCAGCGGTGCGCCCACTCTTGGCCTTCAGCGGCACACCCTATTTAGCCTTCAGCGGCACACCCCCTGTTCAGCCTCCAACGGCACACCCTGTCCAGCCTTCAGCGGCACACCCTGTTCGGCCTTCAGCGGCACACCCCCTGTTCAGCCCTCAGCGGCACACCCCCTGTTCAGCCCTCAGCGGCAAGCCCTTCAGTCCCTCAGCTTACTCCTTGTCCAGTCCCAGTCCAGGGCCCTTAGATGTCTTCGGTCTGTCGTTCTCCTTCGCGTTTTCCGGGTCTCTATAAAGGTGTTGCCCCCCCGGGGGCCCACCTCCAGTTGTCGGGTTCCGCCACATCATGTGGGCGCGTTCCCTGTATCTCCCTTACGCCCCGGGTCAAGGGGAAATGCTGCCGAATTTTTGTGAGAAACTAATAAACAATTAAAAGAGGCAAAAGGAGGCAACAAACAAGCAAGATAACTGACGAAACCTTCCAACTCATCAAACCACTGCCGGCATCACGACGAGAACTGAACCGAGCTAACTAGCCACCCGGCAGCCCGAGCCTCCGACCCACAAGAAAAGAGATCGAACCGAACAAAGAGAACAAAACACGAGAGGAGCTTTGTATAAAACTATACGAAATTTAAGATAAGAAGAAAAGAAAAGCCTTAAAACAAATAATCGAAAACTGATCGAGCCTCCACCCTCACGCCCCATTGACCTTCAGCGGTACGCCCCTTTGGCCCTCAGCGGCACGCCCTCATTGGCCTTCAGCGGCACGCTCCCCTGGCCTTCAGCGGAACACCCCTTTCAGCCCTTCAGCGGTACACTCCCCCATTGGCCCTCAGCGGCACGCCCTCATTGGCCTTCAGCGGCACGCTCCCCTGGCCTTCAGCGGCACGCTCCCTTGCCCTTCAGCGGTACACTCCCCCTTTTGCTGCCCTTCAGCGGTACGCCCCTACCTTCCCTTCGCCGGCACACTACAGGCATGCATATATACATCACGATAAGGGCATCAACCATAGCAAATAAATCAATAAAAATCACGCTAATTGAAGGACTCCAAATGCGCAATATTGATCATAATAAAAGAGGCGGGAGGGGTAATAAAAAATAAATAAATAACAAACCAATGATAATAATAAGAATAATCATGCATAGAAGAAAAGAAATCATCCCGGACAAAGGCACGAATAAATAGTAAACATCAAATCAGAAATCCCAGAAGGTATAACCTAGAAAGCTCTAGATAAAAGACGCTAATGCCCACGCCGCAGCCCGCTCTCCCCCCGGGACCCGGGGCAAAAGGAACAACAACGTTGCCCCTTTAGGTCGAGCCCGAGTCTCGGGAATTCCCCCGATATGGCCGGGCTTTGATATAACCTCGGGCCGACATCCTAATCGGACCGGATTTGTTTTCTCGTTCCGGATACCTTCCGAATCCTCATTGAAATTGCCATATGCTCGGCAGACATTTGGAGGGATCTACCTCGGTTTTCTCATTATGACGATGCCACGGACTTGTGTCCGAATACGAAAGGTCTACGAGTGGCCGACACGGCCGACAGTTTGTGGCCTTAATACGACTTTCAGTGTGACCCATCCCTATCTCTCTCGTATAATTAGTGTTACTCCTTTCGGCCGCGGGGCCTCTAATTTCGGCAATTAATCAAGGGTATTCCCTCGTATGAGGGATGTAAACGACGCCGTGACCTTCATGGCGCGACGGGATTCGGTCCCGACACGAACCACACAACCGTCTGACGAAGTCAGATCGAGCGCACCATGGGCTCTCCGGAGCCCGAATAAATTGTCACTCCGGTGACTGGCACGCCCACGCACTTAATAAAACCAACAGACGAACCGGGAACAACCGCTTAACGGAAAGTGCGTCCACAGGGCGTTTTGGGGAAAATCATGTTTTGGGGAGTGATCGCACGATCTGGCGTTTCTTTGCGTTTTAGGCCGATCCGAGGCCATAGATGCATGCTAGGGACTACTGGGGAGCTTCCCCCATGTTTTCCCCCTCATCCGTGGATGTTTGGGGGCGTGGCGTGGATTTTTGGGCGTTTTCCCGCCGTTCTTGGTTTTCCGAAATGATCGCGGTCCACCAGTAACCGCTTTCACTGGTCGCGGTCTTAGGCAAACCACCTTCACCCTTGTGTTTTGGTCGAGAAGGCCGGCAAGAGTTGCGGTCGTGCGATAGACCGCTTTAGTCTAGTCGCGGTCATGAGGTGACCGTGACTGCGTGGTCGCGGTCCTTCGGCGACCGCTACCATCGGGTTTGCGCGTGGCCGGTTGCGGTCGAGAGGTGACCGTGACTGCATGGTCGCCATCCCCGGTCGACCGCTACTGTGTAGTCGCGGTCCTCAGTCGACCGTGACTGTGGTCGCGGTCCCCAGATGACCGTGACTACGTTGCGGTTCCCGTCTGTGTGGTTTTGACCTCCGGTCGACCCGGTTGTGACCCAGTGGTCGACCTTCGGCCTCGTGAGTGTCCCGGGCACCCCGTGGGTTCCGTGTCCGTGTTTCTGGGGTGTCAGAAGGTGCCGTGTTACCTCGATTAGCGTGCCCATAGGTGTGGTGGGTCCGGGTGACCTCACGTGTTCCGGGTTTTCGTGTTACGCTCGATCGAGTCACCGTGTATCGGTGTGTGTGCGGTGGGGTCTCCCCCGCATGTCGTGGGTTTCTTTGGATGGCGATTCCCATGTGGGCCATGTGTTTGGCCTTGGATTGCGAGTCCAGTTATCCGGCCTGGGGCTGGAGGTTTCTCGCCTGCTTTGGGATGGGAAATCGACATGGCAGTTTGTGTGCTACCTTGGGAATCGTGCTTATGTGTTTTTCATGTGGCCCGTGTGGGTGGCCTTAGTCCCTTGCGTTCCCTTCCCGAGGGAGTGGTCTTGGCGGCTCGTGAGCGAGCTCGGTACTCGTGCTACCATGGTTTTAGACCTAGAGATTGGACTAGATTGACGGCCTTGTGCTGTTGCGTACAACGGTCTTGACCCCGAGTCTTGTGACTCAAGGACCGTTGGGTGTAGTGCGTCTAGAGGACTGTCCATAGTCCAGTGGCTTAGCGCCACTTGAGTTTTCTCGACTCTCACGCAGGGTGCGTGTGTGGCCGTGGACTGCGAGTCATGTTTCTTCCCCGACTGTGGTCACCGTGCGACGGGGCCGGTACGTGGGATGGTCCCCGTACATCGTCGGATTCAGACGTTGTTTTTCGTTGATTTGAGAGTCTACTCCTTCAGTGACCCTCCACTAGTCGTAGCCTACCAGTACGCGGTACCGGTCGCACCAGGGAGTGGTGTACGGGCTTACCCTGAGGATGGTTTTAGTCTGGTTTCCGTCGGGCCCCTCGTCGTAAGCCAGAGTCCGGCTGCGGGGGAAAACCGGTCAGAGGGCCAGACCTAGGATGCGTGGTCTGTGTGTGCACACGTGGTTGGGGATAGTGGATGCACGTCGACGGGCGTGACCCCAGCTAGTCACTTGTTTGTGGTTACTTGTACGGTGTTCGTGCCTTTGGTAGGCGCTACCACGTCAGGCAGTTCACCTGCGGTGCGGTGTAAGTCGTCAGGGGACGCTACCGGCTGTGCTTCTAGTGGGAGGTACTCTTGTCGAGTTGGGAGTGACAGACTGTCAGTTTCCGTGACTTTGACCTTCGGGTTTCCGTCGTGTTGACCGTTGAGTCCGGTTGTTTCGCCGTGGCGCGTGTGTTGGTTTTTGCGCTGTTAGACTAGTGCTATTGGCTTTACCGAGGTTGCGTCTTGCCGTGCGGTACCCGTGACCAGGTGTCAGGGTTGCACCTTGGACAGCGTGTCCAGGTCGACTGTGTCCGGGGGACAGGCCTCTACGGCATGGTTGCCGTGGGTTTTTACTTCGGTAAGCGGTACTAGTATAGTTCGGTAGCCTCGACCGCGAGGTCAGGGTGTGTTTTTGATACAGTAGGAGTAGTTGTTGTGACGTGTTTCGACCGGCCACCGGGGTTACTGATCCTGCTGTTGCGGTTGCTCTCGTAGCCTTCCTTTTCGCTACCGCCGTTGTTTCCAGTTGGGGTTCCGCGGGATCCCTACTGAGTCTCTGTTTTGGAGACTCATTCCCTGCTTTTCAGGTGTAGCGGTTCTTCCTCGAGGTTCGAGGGTGCGGAGCGGAGGTTCTCAGTTTCTAGCTTGCCGGGCCGAGTGTTCACTTGGCATGTGGTACGTTTTACTGCTTTAGACTGTACTTTCTGTTGGACTGGACTCTGTTGTAGCCGTAGTTGTTTATTTATTTCTGTTAATTGTTGAATTGTCCCGCTTTATTTCCTATTTCTTTGTGCCTCCACACTCCTTTTAGCCCTTCCGAGCCCTCCCGGCTCGTGGGCGGCGGTGCGAGTCTCGAGTTATCGGGCCTTCCCGGTAATCGGATTCTCGGGTCATTACAGAAGTCAATGAATATAACAAAACACTACCTCCACACAGGGAGTAACCTTCAGCCGGCCAAGCGGGGAGGGGTGTAACCGAGCTAGAAGCTAGAAAGGAAGCCGATGCCGGTTCTGTCCGCTTCCTGAGCTTTAGGACAGACAGTTGGATATCTTGACGCTGCGGCCACTCCAGATTTTTTTTGATGACGAAACATGTTGGAAATTCTTCGTAACTAGGTCAGGATGACGTCTGAATTTTTTTAGTTTCTTTGGTCGCCGGTGATGGTCGGGGCAGGACTGCAAACATGGCCTTTGAGCAATATCTCCGGCAGCAAGAGCACCACAGCAGCAGGAAGAAGAGAACACCACGGACGTTCCCGAACTCCAATTTGAGCGTGGCTGGTACCGATGGATTCGTTGTCGAGTCCTCTTAAAAATGTGGGTCACGGGGATGCCAACCGATGTCGGAGTAGACCGGTAGATCTCTAACAGTGAGGGGGGTCGGTGCAGATTGATAGGAAGCAGAGCCGCGCACCAGGGGGAAGAAAATGAGAACTCTTAACTCCGGACACCAAACAGAGCTTCGCTTCTTGATTCAGGAAGTAGACTTGTCGAAGAAGCTCCCGGCCAAGCCTCGCCTCCAGATATTCAAGAGAGTTGTCGTGATAGCTTCTGAAATCAGCTTCAGGTTGTGGCTCAGGAAGGAGATGCGCAGTCGGGGAAGATCGGCTGCTCAGGACGGCCACAAGCTCATAATGCAATGAGAGCACCGCCGTTACGAAGATGACTAGGAGACGCTTCCAACGGTACCTCTTGGGCCTTCAGAGTCACTAGGATGTAGTCGGGGTCGTCTCTGCAAACTGTTGCTCCACCTGCACTTTAGGGCTGCGAGCTGCTCCTTTGGTGTAGCTTCCAATGACCAAGAAAGAGGAGAGAAGGGTGGTGAATGGTGAAGGGGATTGGTTCAGTGAAGGGAGGGGAATGTGGGGGAAGGTATGGAGGGCTGCTAGGACTGAGATGGAGGTGGATAAAGAGGGGGAGGGTGCAGGGATGTGCTGGTTCTTCACAAGGTGGGTGGAGAGGGAAGGATGGAGGAGGATGGAGGATGCTCTAGATGGAATGGGAGTGGAGGGAAGGGGAGGGGCGACCAGACCTATAGGAGGAGGGCTTGGGGAACCCTTGGGCTGGGGAATGGAGGGAGATTTCAAATTCAAAATATCCTTGGGGGTTGGGAGATTGTTTGGGGAAGGGAAGAGATTGTGTTGGGGAGTGGGAGATTGTGTTGGAATGGCCAAAGATCCTCTAGGGAAGGGCAAGATTTGTTGGGGATTTGGTGGAGGGGTAATGAGTGCTCTTAGGAAAGGGAATGGGGGCTGAGGTGGCAGGTGAGGTGGAGGAGAGAGAGGGTAGGGCGCAGCCCTCCCTTGTAGGAGAGAGAGATAGAGAGAGAGAGGGGGATGGGGGGGGATTCTCTCCCCTAGGGCTTCTCACTCACAAATGGATTCACTCCATAAGCACTCATAAAATTTGAATTCTCAAATGCCATTCTTTCATTCATTCATTAACTTCAAATGGGGGGGAATGGGGTCCTATATATAGGTAATCCACACTTTACAAAAAGTCCCTGACTCTTGCTACAATGACAAATAACCAAGGGGTAGGGGGCGCCCCTGGGCCTAGCCCATAGAATTGGGCCCAATAACCAAACTAATCAACCCTGTGACACTTAACTTAAGTAGATGACTCATTAACCTAGGTACATGACTCAAATAAAAGGAAAATTACAATGATATGACTCAAATAAAAATGAGGAAATACAATATATGACTCAAGATAAATGACTAGACCATGACGGATGCTTCCGGGGCGAGGAGACGATCCGTGAGTGTGGGCATGGGAGGTGATGCCCCCATCATGGAGTTCTTGGAGTCACACCAAGAGGAGGGATTCACACCCTAGAATGACAGAAATTCATCTGCAAGAGGGGAGGAGAGACACAAGGGGTGCCCTTGGGCTTGTTCTTGACAAAAACATTTAATTCTTCATTAAAATCTCTAATGACACTATACATAGGCTTATATAGAGAATGACAAGGGGTGGGGGGTTGGGAATTTCGTGGGAGAGAGGGGATTTTCTTCCCCATGTGGTCAAATGACCAAATTAAATAAAAAATACAACATGTGATAAACTATATTATAAGGGGGAAGCATCTTGGACTTTAAGGGTTGGAATATTGAACTTTTTAATCCAATTGTCCCCTTGAATGGTTAAGCCATCTAGAAGCCCACCTTGGGCCTTTGAATGGCCCCACATGGGCCTTAAGGCTTAGGTGGACCAATAGGAAAGGAGATGGGGGGCCCCCGCTGGACCTACGGGACTTTTACACAAAAACCCAAAGATCCGTAGGAAATGATAAATTGGCTTATAAAGCCTTACAATTGCATACATGTTTTCCCAAGGATATAAATGTAAATAAAAAGTTAGTGGTCTTGCTCTGATGTCCCCATCACATTGACCCAGCGGCGACAGACGACGAAGCAGGGGGCCACTCGTAGCACCGCTACCAATCCCCTAACGGTCACCATGCCATCCTTCCTAACCTTGGGGGCTCTGAGTTTTGCAACATCTATAGTGTTTGTCTTGGGTTTCTATCGTAAACATTACCGTTTGAGATAGCAGATCCTCCCATCGTAACCTCGCCCTCGTCGAGCTGGAAGGTCATGAAGGTCTTCACGAAAGAATTTGAGGTCTACTCCCACACCATCACGAAGGTCATAGAGGCCTTCCCTCTCTTGAAGAGCAGCCAACAGTGACAGATAGCAGCGCAGCGGGCCATTCATAGCAACGTTACGATTGTGAAGGAGGACGAAAAGGGAGGGGAAAAGAAAAGAAATTAGCAGAAGGGGTGGTCGATGGCGATCTCGAGCGGGGTAGCTGACAGTGTTTGGGTTGCCACTAACTCCTGCCTTCCCACTGCCGCCACCACGTGGGACCACAACCACCAGCTCTTACATCTTCATGATCACCGCCACTGCGTAGGGCCTCCGTCGTCAATCCCCATCAAGTTGGTCCCCCCTCCCTGCCCCTCGCCACCCACCCCCTCTCTGGTCCCCCTTTTCCCATGCCTCCTTTCATGTCACCCCCATCCACTACAACAACCCACCTCTCTCTCTCTCTCTCTCTCTCTCTCTCTCTCTCTCTCTCTCTCTCTCTCTCTCTCTCTCTCTCTCTCTCTGTGTGTGTGTGTGTGTGTGTGTGTGTGTGTGTGTGTGTGTGTGTGTGTGTGTGTGTGTGTGTGTGTGTGTGTGTATGCAAAAATTGATCCCGCTAATGTCGGAGGGGGAGACCCCCTCCGACGCTCTCTCTCTCTCTCTCTCTCTCTCTCTCTGTGCCCGTGCGTGCGTGTCTTATCTCCCTATCACTCCCCGACCACCCTCCCTCCCCCTGTAATATCCCAGACCTTTCAGATCCTTCTTCATGGGTCCCGGATCTGGTTTTTCGGAGTGTCCGGCTCTGTTGTGTTCAAAATTTCGTTTCGGTCATCTTTCGTGTTCGGATTGGCGCGATCCGGAGTTGTTTCGGAGGCCCGGAGGCGTTCCGCGGCTTTTCCGCGCGTGTTTTTCGATTTCCGATGTGTGTTTCGGCAATTCCTTCGGAATCTCGCTGCGGGTGAACTGGGTCGTTCACCTAGGCACGAATGGTACCGTTCCGATCGGTGCGTCCCGAGGATTCCGGAAATGTAATTTTCTATTTTTTGGTATTTTCTGGATTTTCCTATAAATACCCCCCTATTTTCTCTCTCTCCCCCACCTTCTTCTTCTTCTTCTTCCTCCTTTCTCCCCCACCGTGAGCACCGCCCCCTCTTCCTCTCTTCTTCGTCCGGCGAGACCGCGGCGGCGTCCCCTCCGGCTGCAGACGGCACAGGGCGACGGCGTGGTGACGACGGCGGCGACGAGGTGATCGTGGAGGCGTTCGTGGGTCGTGGTAGCTTAAGGAAGAACGAGGGTTTTCAAAGCATTTTCTTGCGATCGGGGATGATCCGACGGAGCATTTGCTCCATTGAGGTAGGGTGACGTTCCCTAGCTCCCCGCCGTTCATTTCCGTGGTTTATAGGCCGAGGGGAGGCCGAGAGGGGCGTGATTGAGCGGGTTTGGGGTTTTCCATGATTTGGGGAGAGCTCGCCCGATCTGTGGATTTGATGCATGATTTCACGTTTTGATGGCCTAGAATCATGCTAGGGGTCCCTAGGGGTCTTCCCCTTTGATTCCCCCCTCTCCGGTGGAGGCACGGGGGCGTGGTCGAAGTTTTTGGGCGGTTCTGCCGTTTTCACCGTCGGGTGTGTGTAACGGTCCTTCCAGGGACCGTTACATGATGTAACGCGCCTTGGAGGGGCCGTTACATGCCCTTTGTTAAGCCTTTGGGGGTCAGGGACTGTAACGGTCCCGCGATAGACCGCCATTTGGGTGTGACGCGCCTGGGAGGGTGCGTCACACGAACTTTGCTAGCCTTTGGGGTCAGGGGCTGTGACGGTCCCCCGATAGACCGCCACAGCCGTGTGACGCGCCTGGGAGGGTGCGTCACAGCCCCTGCTAACCAGCTGGGGGCTGGGAGTGTGACGGCCCCCGCCAGACCGTTACATGCCTATAACGCGCCTGGGGTGGACCGTCAGAGGCATCCGACCGTTGGTTTGTGACCGTTGATTTGACCGTTGGGGGTCAAGGCGTGTGACGCACCAGGACTGGCGCGTCACAGCCTTGTGACGGCCCAGGGTGGGTGCGTCAGAGCCGTTTTACCCCCAGGAAGTGTAACGCCCCAGGGCTGGGCCGTTACGATCTGTGACGCACCTGCTTAGGCGCATCACAGTCTGTAACGCGTCCGGGCAGGCGCGTTACATTCTGTTTTGGCGCTGAGAGTGTGACGGCCTGCGTTGGACCGTCAGGTGCCTGTGACGGTCCAGGGGTGAACCGTCAGGCGCCTGGTTGCCCCGAGAGGGTTGCAACCCCGTTTTTAGTCCGATTGTGGCCACCGTGCGACGGGGTCGGTACGTGAGGTGGTCCCCGTACGTCGTCGGATGCGGACGTTGTTTTCCGTTGACTTGAGAGTCTACTCCTTCAGTGACCATCCACTAGTCGTAGCCTACCAGTACGCGGTACAGGTCGCACCAGGGAGTGGTGTACGGGCTTACCCTTAGAGGCGGTTTGTGGACCGATTGCCGTCGGGCCCCACGTCTTGCAGCCTGAGTCTGGCTGAGGGGAAAACCAGTCAGAGGGCCAGACCAGGGACGCGCGGTCTGTGTGTGCACACGTGGTTGGGGGCGGTTTGACCCACGTCGACGGGCGTGACCCCAGCTAGTCACTTGTTCGTGGTTACTTGTTCGGTGTTCGTGCCTTGGGTAGGCGCTACCACGTCAGGCAGTTCACCTGCGGTGCGGTGTAAGACGTCAGGGGACGCTACCGGTTGTGCTTCTGGTGGGAGGTACTCCTGTCGAGTACGGAGTGTCAGACTGTCAGTTTCGTGGTTTTGACCTTCGAGTTTTGCCGGGTCGACCGTTGAGTTTCGGTTGTCTCACCATGGCACGTGTGCCGGTTTACGTGCCGTAGGGTCTTTGTTGTGTAGAGTACAGGGCTTTCCTTTCCGAGGTACTCTCCTACCGCTAGCGTAGTGGTTTCCTGTTTTACGAGGTAGGGTTCGAGTGATCCCTACTGAGTCTTGTTCCGAGACTCATTCCCTGCGTGTTTTCACCGTGTTTCAGGTGAGGCGCCGCCCCGGGGGAGCGCATCTGGGGTGCAGCGTGGTGCGGGTGCCCAGAGGTAGTGCCAGAGGTCAGAGCCGGGGTATGTCCCGTGTAGCTGTACTTTCCTTTCTTGTCTCTGTACTAGTTGTGAACTACTGTTGTTATTTTGTGGACCATGTAAAATGCTAATTTATTCCCTACTTAATATTATAACTGTTTAATTTCTGCAATTACTTGTGATACTTGTGTAGTTTCCACACCATCCTTCTAACCCTTCCGAGTCTTCGGACTCGTGGGTGGCGGTGCGAGTCTCGAGTTATCGGGCCTTCCCGGTAATCAGATTCTCTGGTCGTTACAGCTGGTATCAGAGCGCGGTTGTGGAATTACATGGGAATCATAGGTAAGTGTAGTGGTCCACTTGTCCACAACAATGATGTATAGTTGACACTGGCATCGGGCATCGTGTGTTTTTCTTGACCATGCCGTTTTCGTGTTTTCTGTCTTTTACTTCAGGAGCGAGTATGGCGCCGAGGCGGAGCACTCGCTCTCAGCAGGGGCAGTCGGCTGGAGGTCAAGAGATCCAGTAGGGGGTCCAGGGGGACCAGGAGGAGCATAGCAGAGCGCCATTAGGAGCTACCGAGGCCGCGGCTACTGCGAGGGTTCCGGGGGCCGAGGATTTCTTTCGTAGCATGTACCAGCTTATGTCTCAGCAGTTCGGTGGAGAGGCTGGTGAGGGCTCGTCAGCTAGGGGTGGGCCAGGCCGAGCAGTGAGGGACTTTCTACAGTTCCATCCACCTTACTTCAGCGGCCAGGCAGACCCTGATGCGGCTCATGATTGGCTTGATGAGATGGAGCTGGTGTTTAGTTCTGCGAAGAGTGCTGCCGAGGACAGAGTGGTGTTGGCCTACAACTAGTTGCAGGGTACGGCTCGGAAGTGGTGGTCTTCCGAGTGGAAGACATCCTTTCAGCTTCGTCCACTTGAGCAGGTCGAGTGGGACGACTTCGTCAGTGCTTTCGAGTGTACGTACTGTCCAGATTTTGTTGCTACGCAGCGGATGCGGGAGTTTCTGGAGCTGGTACAGGGCGACATATCCGTGTTGCAGTACAGGACCCGATTTGTCGAGCTGGGTCGGTATGCACCTCACATCATGGAGCATGAGAGGGTGAAGACCGCGCAGTTTGTTCAGGGTTTGAGGCAGGAGCTGAGGCACCATCTGATTGCGAACGGGGCCACTGATCTAGAGACAGCGTCTCGTGTTGCGGCTTCCTTGGAGATGGATATGCAGAGGACCCGAGGACCGATCAGCCAGGGGCAGTCTTTGTCAGGTCGCAGCCAGCCGTCGGCTACCCAGCAGCAGGGTTCCTTCCAGCATGCGATGAGTGGTTCAGGAGTGCCGACACAGGCAGCGTCGGTGACAGGATCCGCGTCCTTTGGCACGAAGGTCAAGAAGTTTTTCAAGAAAGGGTTCGGCAAGAAGAAGTCCAAGGATCAGGGGCAAGCTTCATCGGGCAGTGTACAGCAGCCGATCCCTTTGCAGCGTCAGGGATCCGTGGGTGGGTCGCGAGGACCGCATCCACGATGTAGTGGGTTCCACCCAGGCAGGCAGTGCACGGCGCCGATTATCTGTTTTCAGTGTGACCAGCCAGGGCACATGGCGTGTGACTGTCCTCAGAGGCAGCCGCAGCAGCAGGTTCCCCAGCAGCAGAGGCAGCAACAGCAGCAGGGACAGTATCCGCCGCTACCCAGGTCAGCTAGTGTGGGAGGCAGGCAGAGAGCTCGAGGCCAGATCACGCACATGACCAGGGCGGAGGCAGTGGCGTCGCAGCTCGTGGAAGGTACCGTTCAGATTTTGGGTTGTGTGGCTCGGGTTTTGTTTGATTCTGGCACGTCTCATTCGTTTATTTCGGAGGATTTCGCGTTGAGCATCGAGGAGCCGGTGATTCAGTTGTCCTGTGATTTGGCAGTGGAGTTGCCTTCGGGTGATTTTATGATCACTCCGTATTGCTTCGATCAGGTTCCGGTTTGGATCGATGGGCGGAGTATGCCAGGCAGGTTGTATGCGTTGCAGCTTCGGGATTACGATGTGATTCTAGGCATGGACTGGCTCGAGACTCATGGAGCAGTGGTGGATTGTGGAATGAAGAGGGTCTACTTCCAGCATCTGAGCAAGCGGACCTTCTATTTCCAAGGTATCCGTTCCACCTCTTCTCGATTCCTCATTTCTGCTATTTGAGCCCGTCGGTTGCTTGATTCTGGTTGTCAGGGTTTTCTCGCGTCCGTGGTTGTGTCTGACCGGATGGAACCGAATGTCGAGAACATTTCGGTGGTGTGCGAGTTTCCCAACGTTTTTCCCGAGGAGTTGCCTGGATTACCTCCCCAGCGGGAGATCGATTTTGTGATCGAGGTTGTGCCTGGTACGGGACCTTTGGCGAAGGCTCCCTACCGTATGGCCCCCGCTGAGTTGAGGGAGTTGAGGGCGCAGTTGCAGGAACTGTTGGCCAAGGGGTACATTCGTCCTAGCTTTTCCCCTTGGGGTGCGCCCGTGTTGTTTGTGAAGAAGAAGGACGGTAGTCTGCGGCTATGCATTGACTATCGGCAGCTGAATGAAGTAACCATTAAGAACAAGTATCCGTTGCCACGGATTGATGATTTGTTCGACCAGCTCCCGTCTGCGCGAGTGTTCTCGCAGATTGATTTGCGGTCCGGTTACTATCAGCTGAGAATTCGCGAGTCCGATGTGGAGAAGACTGCATTTAGTACGAGGTACGGGCATTATGAGTTTTTGGTGATGCCGTTCGGGCTCACCAATGCCCCAGCAGCCTTCATGGACTTGATGCAGAGGGTGTTTCATCCGTATTTGGACCAGTTCGTCGTCATCTTCGTGGATGACATCCTTGTTTATTCGTAGTCTACCGAGGAGCACGCGTACCATTTGGGTGTGGTGCTGCAGACGTTGCGAGATCACCAGTTGTATGCGAAGCTCAGCAAGTGCGAGTTTTGACTCGGCGAGGTGCACTTTCTGGGGCACGTGATTTCTGGTGATGGTATTTCCGTGGACCCCACCAAGGTCGAGGCAGTAATGCAGTGGCAGAGGCCGAGGTCGGTGACAGAGATCCGGAGTTTCTTGGGACTTGCGGGCTATTATCACCGGTTTATCCAGGATTTTTCTCGTATTGCGGCCCCGATGACTAGGCTCACGCGGAAGGATGTGCCTTTCATCTAGTCTGAGGAGTGTGAGCAGAGCTTCAGGGAACTGAAGAGATTGCTCAACTCGGCTCCGGTGTTGGTTTTGCCTTCTGGATCGGGAGGTTATGTGGTGTGTACAGATGCTTCCGGCGTTGGATTGGGAGCTGTGTTGATGCAGCATGGTAGAGTGGTGGCTTATGCATCTCGGCAGCTAAAGCCCCACGAGGAGAACTACCCTACCCATGACCTTGAGTTGGCGGCGGTGATCTTCGCGCTGAAGATCTGGAGGCATTATCTGTACGGCGAGAAGTTCGAGGTGTTCACTGACCATCAGAGTTTGAGGTACGTGTTCTCGCAGAGGGACCTGAACCTCAGGCAAAGGCGTTGGATGGAATTTATGAAGGATTATGACTTCACCATGTCTTATCAGCTTGGCAGGATGAATGTCGTCGCCGATGCCCTGAGTCGGAAGGTCACGGTCAGTGCCTTGATGTTGAGGAAGTGGAGGCTCTGGGAATAAGTGCCCGAAGTATCCTTCAGGCTCAAGATTCCCCAGGAGCCAGGGTTGGCAGTGCTTGCCAGTCTGACTGTCACTCCTGCTATCCGTCATCAGGTGACAGAGGCTCAGCATGCGGACCCCGAGTTGCCCCGGATTTTGGCGATGGCTGATGTGGAACTCGGCGAGGACGGTGCTGCGAGATTTCGTGGCAGGCTGTACGTCCCAGCGGAGGAGCAGATTCGTCGTGCGGTGCAGCGCGAAGCTCATGGGAGCAGGTACACCGTACACCCGGGTGTGACGAAGATGTATCGGAACTTGCGGAGGCAGTTCTGGTGGCCTGGCATGAAGAGAGATGTCGTAGAATTTGTGGCCAGGTGCCTGATCTGTCAGCAGGTGAAGGCGGAGCATCAGCGACCAGGAGGTACTCTCAGCCCTTGGATGTTCCTGCGTGGAAGTGGGACCACGTGACCACGGATTTTGTGGTGGGGTTGTCGAGGACCCCGGGTGGGCAGGACAGTATTTGGTTGCTGATGGATCGGCTGACGAAGGTGACTCGGTTGTTACCGGTCAAAGTCAGCTGGGGCGTGTCCAAGTTGGCTCGTTTGTATGTGGAGCGGATCGTGCCGTTGCATGGGATTCCCGTTTCGATCGTGTCAGATCGGGATCCGCGCTTCACTTCTGGATTCTGGAGGAGTTTCCAGCGAGCTCTTGGCACGTAGTTGGCTTTTAGCTCGGCGTATCATCCTCAGTCTGATGGTCAGTCTGAGAGAACCATCCAGACTTTGGAGGACATGCTGAGATCCTGCTGCCTGGAGTGGCAGGGGAGTTAGATTCATCACCTATCATTGGTGGAGTTTGCCTATAACAACAGCTATCATTCGAGCATTGGTATGGCTCCCTATGAGGCTCTATATGGGCGTCCTTGCCGGACTCCACTTGATTGGTTTGAGATTGGTGAGCGTGTTGTGACGGGACCAGAGTTGGTGCAGCAATGCGTGGATGTTGTGTACTTGGTTCGTCAGAACATGTTGGCGGCCCAGAGTCGGCAGAAGAGCTATGCTGACCGTAGGAGGCAGCCTCTCGAGTTCGCCGTGGGCGATCGTGTGTTCTTGAGAGTTTCTCCGATGAAGGGGGTGATGCGTTCTGGACGGCGTGGGAAGCTGAGTCCCCGCTACATTGGTCCTTTTGTGATCTTGGAGCGCATCGGCGAGGTTACTTACCGGTTGCAGTTACCCCTTGAGTTGGCGTCGGTGCATGACGTGTTTCACGTCTCGATGTTACGAAAATATGTGCCCGATGACTCTCATGTGCTCGAGATTTCTGTTTGGCCTGAGGTGACTCCAGATCTCTCTCTCCCAGAGTTTCCGATCCTCGTGGAGGATATGCGAGCGCAGCGCCTGCGGAACAAGGTCATCCCCTTGGTAAAAGTGGTGTGGCAACGGCACTCTGGTGGTGAGGCTTCTTGGGAACGTGAGGACGAGATGCGTCAGCAGTTCCCTTACCTGTTTGAGTGAGTCTTCCTCTTCTTTCCCCTTGGGTTGTTCCCAATTTCGAGGATGAAATTTCTTAAGGGGGGAGGGCTGTAATATCCCGGACCTTTCGAATCCTTCTTCGTGGGTCCCGGATCTGGTTTTTTGGAGTGTCTAGCTCCGTTGTGTCCAAAATTTCGTTTCGGTCATCTTTCGTGTTCGGATCGGCGCGATCCGGAGTTGTTTCGGAGGCCCGGAGGCGTTCCGCGGCTTTTCCGCGCGTGTTTTCTGATTTTCGATGTGTGTTTCGGCAATTCTTCGGAACCTCGCTGAGGGTGAACCGGGTCGTTCACCTGGGCACGAGTGGTACCGTTGCGATCGGTGCGTCCCGAGGATTCCGGAAATGTAATTTTCTATTTTTTGGTATTTTCTGGAATTTCCGGATTTTCCTATAAATACCCCCCTATTTTTTCTCTCTCCCCCACCTTCTTCTTCTTCTTCTTCCTCCTTTCTCCCCCACCGTGAGCACCGCCCCCTCTTCCTCTCTTCTTCGTCCGGCGAGACCGCGGCGGCGTCCCCTCCGGCTGCAGACGGCACGGGGCGACGGCGTGGTGACGACGGCGGCGACGAGGTGATCGTGGAGGCGTTCGTGGGTCGTGGTAGCTTAAGGAAGAACGAGGGTTTTCAAAGCATTTTCTTGCGATCGGGGACGATCCGGCGGAGCATTCGCTCCATTGAGGTAGGGTGACGTTCCCTAACTCCCCGCCGTTCATTTCCGTGGTTTATAGGCCGAGGGGAGGCCGAGAGGGGCGTGATTGAGCGGGTTTGGGGTTTTCCATGATTTGGGGAGAGCTCGTCCGATCTATGGATTTGATGCATGATTTCACGTTTTGATGGCCTAGAATCATGCTAGGGGTCCCTAGGGGTCTTCCCTTTTGATTTCCCCCTCTCCGGTGGAGGCACGGGGGCGTGGTCGAAGTTTTTGGGCGGTTCTACCGTTTTCGCCGTCGTGTGCGTGTAACGGTCCTTCCAGGGACCGTTACATGATGTAACGCGCCTTGGAGGGGCCGTTACATGCCCTTTGTTAAGCCTTTGGAGGTCAGGGACTGTAATGGTCCTGCGATAGACCGCCATTTGGGTGTGACGCGCCTGGGAGGGTGCGTCACACGCACTTTGCTAGCCTTTGGGGTCAGGGGCTGTGACGGTCCCCCGATAGACCGCCACAGCCGTGTGACGCGCCTGGGAGGGTGCGTCACATCCCCTGTTAACCAGCTCGGGGCTGGGAGTGTGACGGCCCCCGCCAGACCGTTACATGCCTGTAACGCGCCTGGGGTGGACTGTCAGAGGCATCCGACCGTTGGTTTGTGACCGTTGATTTGAATGTTGGGGGTCAAGGCGTGTGACGCACCAGGACTGGCGCGTCACAGCCTTGTGACGGCCCAAGGTGGGTGCGTCAGAGCCATTTTACCCCCAGGAAGTGTAACTCCCCAGGGCTGGGCCGTTACTGTGACGACCCGAGGATCCGAGTACCGGAAAGGAACCGGCGCGTCTCGAATCTCGGCCCGCCAACCCACGAGCCCGAAGACTCGGAAGGGTAGAAAGGAGTGGTGTGGGGGTACAAGAGAAGCTGCAACGACCACAGAGATAGCACAATAATCCAAAATAAAATGCATAGAATAATATAAATAAATAAACTGCTACAAGGTCCACAGTGTCTCATGTCCAAAAGAAAGTACAGTCAACAGGAAAGAAAGTACAACTACACGGGGCATCCCCCGGAGTACAACTACACGGGGCATCCCCCGGCTCTGGCAGACTGGCGACTAACCCTGGCTAGAAGAACCGCGCTGAAACTCGGCCGCGCCTCTCGAAGACCCCGCCTCACCTGAAAAGCAGGGGTGAGCCTCATTTCATTGGCCCAGTAGGGATCCCGCGAATCCCCACCTCGCACGAGAAGCGAGAAGGCAGAAGGTAACCCTACCTAACAGTAGTACGGTACAACCAACAAGCTGAAATAAATAAACGGAAAAGCCGTCTACTCTAACAGTACCGTACTACTAAACCTCGGTCCAACAAAACATGAGTCCACGCCTGCCAGTGAACAGGAGCACTACCCACTAGAAGAACGACCGGATGCGTCCCCTGACGTCTTACACCGCGTCACAAGTGTCTAGCTATTACGCCCCGGGCGTGAGACTCAGACACACTCAGTAACCAGAAGTAACCGCAAAACAAGGACTAGCTGAGGTCACGCTCGTCAGCGCAGGTCCGAACCCTCAGCCTCGTGTGCACACTCAGACCATACGCCCTAGGTCTGTCCTCTAGCTGGTATTTCCCCCTAAACCCAGACTCAGAAGTACGCGGGGGCCCTGCGGTAACCAGCCTACTCACCGCCTCTCTCGGGTACGCCGCTCAGCCACTCCTAGGCGAGCCAGCACACGCGTGCCGTGGGAAAGCTACGACTAGTGGTAGGGTCACTGGAAGTAAGGACTAATCCACGGAAATCACTGACCAACACTAGCAAGGCGCAGAGGTCATCCTCTGTACCACGCTGACTCTCGGTAGCACCAGCCGACGCATCACATCCCGGGATCCCCGCGGCACCCTCGTACAGTCCCCACACGATGCCAAGCATCAGTCGGACCGTAAGACAACACAAAGGGGTCAGGGCCCACTCACCCGGGCTTGATCGGCACGAAACGGCAGACGCGGTCACCGGAGGACCGCCTCCGGTGGTAGCGGTCTGCCCTGGACCGCAACCACATGGTAGCGGTCCTCTTGGGACCGCGACCACCCTGGCACCAGAAAAATGAAGGCGGTCGCCTGATGACCGCCTTCACACAGTAGCGGTCCCTAGGGGACCGCGACCAAGAACCAACGGTCAAAAATGCCTCGAGGCCCGTGCCGGTCCCCACGGTGATAGCGGTCGTCCCAAGACCGCGACCAACAGTCGCGGTCTGTAGCAAGACCGCGACCAGCCACCGACACTTTAAGGCCTAACGGTCAAAAATCCGATGAAGGCGGTCCTCACCTGACCGCTACCATTGATAGCGGTTACTAGTGAACCGCGATCACCCCGGAAAACCGAGAACGACGGGAAATGGCCGAAAACTCCATTCCACGCCCCAATCACCCCCCGATGATGGGGAAACAAAGGGGGAACCCTCCCCAACGCTCCTAGCATGCATCTACCGCCTCGGATCGGCCAAAAACGTGAAGAAACGGCGGATCGGCTCACAAACCCCAAAAACATGGTTTCACCCAAACCCGCTAAAAAACGCCCCTCTCTACCTCCCCTCGGCCTACAAAGCACGGGGAACGATGGGATGAGCATGGGGGTTTGTCTCCCTACCTCAAAGGAGCGAAAGCTCCGCCGAATCACCACCGAAATCAAGGATGAAGCTTTTACTCCCACGAACACCCCGCCTCTCGCCGCGAAAAGCACGCCACCGGGACCGCCTCGCCGCCGCCGCCGCTGCCACGCCGTTGCCGGAGTGAGAGGGGCCGCGTCTCGGTCGCCCGGGGAGAAGAAGATCGGCGGGGGAGAGGGAGCTCTCACGGTTGAAGGAAGGAGGAAGAAGAAGAAAAGAAAAAGGTAAAAAGAAAAGAAAAGAATTGATATATATAGAAAATCCGGAAAATCAAAAAAATCCCGAAAAATAGAAAAATACACCTCCTCGACCGTCTCGACGCGCTGATCGCAACGGCACCACTCGCGGGTTGGTGAACGACCCAGTTCACCCGCTACAGGGTTCCGAAGGATTCGCCGAAACCCGTACGCGGAAATCGGAAAACACGCACGGAAAAGCCGCAGACACACTCCGGGCCTCCGAAACGACTCCGGATCGCGCCGATCCGAACACAAAAGATGTCCGAAACGAAATTTCGGACACAATAGGGTCAGACACCCAGATAAACCAGATCCGGGACCCACAAGGAAGGGTCCGAAAGATCCGGGACATTACAGCCCTCCCCCCTTAAAGGAATTTCGTCCTCAAAATTCAAGAATAAAGCACAAGGACGGGGGACAGACTCACACAAACAAATACGGATATAACTCTCGCATCTCGTCCTCGCGTTCCCAAGATGCCTCGCCGCCAGAATGACGCTGCCAGACCACCTTAACCAGAGGGATAACTTTGTTTCGCAGGCGCTGCTCTCGCCGATCCTCAATGCGAACAGGAAACTCCGGAAGGGACAGATCTGGGGTCACTTCAGGCCAAACGGCATCCTCGAGAACATGAGAGTCATCGGGCATATACTTCCGAAGCATCGACACGTGGAACACATCATGCACCGCGGAAAGCTCCGGAGGTAGCTGCAACCGATAAGCAACTTCCCCGACGCGCTCAACGATGGGAAAGGGACCAATGTAGCGGGGACTCAGCTTCCCACGCCTACCGAAGCGCATCACGCCCTTCATGGGAGACACTCTCAAGAAAACTCGATCTCCGACAGCAAAGCTGAGAGGTCGCCTCCTACGATCGGCATAACTCTTCTGTCGGCTCTGAGCTGCCAACATCCTCTGCCGAACGAGATGCACCACCTCAACACACTGCTGCACCAGATCTGGTCCGGTCAAGGCACGCTCGCCTACCTCGAACCAATCAAGCGGAGTCCGACAAGGTCGCCCATACAATGCCTCATAGGGAGCCATACCGATGCTCGAATGATAGCTGTTGTTGTAGGCAAACCCCACTAATGGCAGATGGTGGGTCCAACTCCCCTGCCATTCCAAGCAACACGCTCGCAACATGTCCTCCAAAGTCTGGATGGTCCGCTCAGACTGACCGTCCGACTGAGGATGATAGGCCGAGCTGAATGCCAACTCGGTGCCTAGAGCCCTATGGAAACTCCTCCAGAATCCAGAAGTGAAACGGGGATCACGATCCGAAACAATGGAGATAGGGACTCCATGCAACGGGACTATCCGCTCCACGTACAGACGAGCCAAACGCTGCACGCTCCAACTGACCTTGACCGGCAGCAACCGGGCCGTCTTCGTCAGTCTATCCACTAGCAACCAGATACTATCTTCCCCACTGGACGTCCTCGGCAATCCAACCACGAAATCAGTGGTCACGTGGTCTCACTTCCACGCAGGAATGTCCAAGGGCTGAAGTGTGCCTCCTGGTCGCTGGTGCTCAGCCTTCACCTCCTGACAGGTCAAACACCTGGCCACAAACTCTGCAACATCTCTCTTCATACCAGGCCACCAAAACTGCCTCTTCAGGTTCTGGTACATCTTAGCTGATCCAGGGTGCACGGCATACCGACTCCCGTGAGCCTCGCGCAATACAGTACGCCGCACCTGCCCCTCGGATGGCACATACAATCTACCTCTGAACCTCACAGCTCCATCCTCGCCAAGCTCCACCTCGGCCATCGACAGAATACGGGGTAGCTCGGGGTCCGCTCGCTGAGCCTCAGTCACCTGTCGACGCACCGCGGGCGTGACAGTCAGACTCGCAAGGACAGCCGAACCCTGGTCCTGCGGGACCTTGAGTCTAAAAGTCATGGCCGGAACCTGCTCCCAAAGCTTCCACTTTCTCAACAACAACCGACTGACCGATACCCTCCTACTCAGGGCATCAGCCACGACGTTCATCCTGCCAGGCTGATAAGACAGAGTAACATCATAATCCTTCATGTCTTCCATCCACCTCCTCTGCCTGAGGTTAAGATCCTTCTGCGTGAACACATATCTCAAACTCTGATGGTCAGTGAAAAGCTCAAACCTCTCTCCGTACAAATAATGCCTCCAGATCTTCAGAGCGAAAATCACCGCTGCCAACTCAAGATCATGAGTAGGGTAGTTCGCCTCATGTGGCTTCAACTGCCGCGACGCATACGCCACAACTCTCCCATGCTGCATCAACACAGCACCGAGGCCTACCCCGGAAGCATCCGTACACACCACGAAACCACCCGAGCCAGATGGCAACACCAAAATCGGAGCGGTGGTAAGCAATCTCTTCAGTTCCACGAAGCTCCGCTCACACTCCTCCGTCCAGACGAACGGCACGTCCTTCCACGTAAGCCTGGTCATCGGGGCTGCAATACGAGAGAAATCCTGAATAAACCGCCGATAATAACATGCGAGTCCCAAGAAACTCCGAATCTCCGTGACAGAACTCGGCCTCGGCCACTGCACCACCGCCTCGACCTTGGCCGGGTCCACGGAAACACCATCACCAGAAATCACGTGCCCTAAAAAGTGCACATCACGAAGCCAGAACTCGCACTTACTGAGCTTCGCATACAACTGGTGACCACGCAGGGTCTGCAACACCACCCTCAAGTGATGCACATGCTCCTCAGCAGACCGCGAATACACAAGGATATCGTCCACGAACATGACCACAAACTGGTCCAAGTACGGACGAAACACCCTATGCATCAAGTCCATAAACGCTGCGGGGGCATTGGTGAGCCCAAACGGCATCACCAAGAACTCATAATGCCCATACCTCGACCGAAGCGCTGTCTTCTCCACGTCCGACTCTCGGATCCGCAGCTGATAGTAGCCCGATTTCAAATCGATCCTCGAAAACACTCGGGCCGACTGAAGCTGATCGAACAAGTCATCAATCCGAGGCAACGGATACTTGTTCTTAACAGTCGCTTGGTTCAACTGACGGTAGTCGATGCACAGCCTCAAACTACCGTCCTTCTTCTTCATAAACAACACCGGCGCACCCCACGGGGAATAACTAGGACGAATATACCCCTTGGCCAGCAACTCCTGCAACTGCGCCTTCAGCTCTCGCAACTCGGCAGGCGCCATCCGATAAGGGGCCTTCGACATAGGCGCCGTGCCCGACACTACCTCAATCACGAAATCAATCTCTCGCTGCGGTGGCAACCCTGGTAGCTCCTCGGGAAAAACGTCAGGAAACTCGCACACGACAGGAACATCCTCTACCTCAGGACCCTGTCGCTCGACCAAAACCACGGATGCGAGAAAGCCCTGACAACCTGCATCAAGCAAACGACGCGCACGGATAGCCGAAATAGACAAGCGAGAAGAGGAAGACCGAATACCTTGGAAATAGAAGGTGGGTCCACGAAGCTGTCGGAAGTAAACCTTCTTCGAGCCGCAATCCACCAAAGCATGATGAACCTCGAGCCAATCCATGCCCAAAATCACATCGAAGTCCTGAAGCGGTAACGCATAGAGTCTAGCCGGCAAACTCCGCCCTTCCACCCACACAGGTACCTTCTCAAAGCAGTACGGGGTGATCATGAAGTCACCGATAGGCAACTCTACCGCCAAGTCACAGGACACCTCGGTCACCAGGTCCTCCACGCTCTGGGCAAAATCCTCCGAGATGAACGAATGAGAAGCACCTGAATCAAACAAAACACGAGCCGCACAACCCAAAATCGAAAGAGTACCTTCCACCAAATGCGACGCCTCAGCCTCCGCCCTGGTCATGTGAGTCACTCTGCCTCGGGATCTCTGCCTCGGGATCTCTGCCTCCCCACAGTAGCTTACCGTGACAACTGAGGAAACTGTCCTTGCTGATGGTACTGCTGCGGCTGTGCTGATGACTGCTGGGGCCGAAACTGCTGCTGCTGCTGCTGCTGAAACTCGTGCGGCTGGCGCGGTCTCTGTGGACAGTCACGTGCCATGTGCCCTGGCTGGTCGCACCTGAAGCAAATCACGGGCGCCGAACACGGTCTGCCTGGATGAGAACCACCGCACTTGGGACAACCGCCCCGAGCACCTGACACCGAACCCTGACGCTGCAAAGCTACGGACTGCTGATCACTGGCCGACGACTCCTGCTGTGACTGCCCCTTCTTACCCCGGTGTCTCCCGCCGAGGCCCGCCTCCTTGAGTAACTTCTTGAGCCTCGAGCCAAAGGACGAAGACTCTGGCACAGGAGCCACAGATTGCGTCGCCACTGAACCACCTGCCGAGAGCTGGACGGTACTCTGCTGCTGCACTACTAACGGCTGGCCAAAACTTGCCTGCACCTGACTAGCACTGCCCTGCCCTCGAACCTTCTGTAAATCTCTCTCCAGTGCCGATGCTGCCTTGCACGCCGCATCCAAAGTGGTCAATCCTGACGCAAGAAGATGATGCCTCAACTCTAGCCTCAAACCACCCACAAACTGATCGGTCCTGACCTCCTCATCTGCCACGATATGAGGAGCATAACGGCCCAACTCGATAAACCTGGCACGGTACTGCATCACCGTCATGTCACCCTGAGTCAACTCCATAAACTCACGCAACCTCTGCGACCTGACAAAAGACGGGCAGAAGGCACGCTCGAAAGCCGTGACGAACTCCTGCCAAGTAATCTGTCGAAGAGGACGAGACTGGAACACTGAACCACACTCTGAAGTCCACCAAGTACGGGCCGATCCCTGAAGACGATGAGTAGCCAGCGCCACCTGCTCCTCCTCGGGACACTCCATCGCACTGAAAATCCGCTGAACATCATCCAGCCACTCTCTGGCCACCTCAGGATCTGGCTGCCCACTGAAAGAAGGAGGCTGGAACAGCAAGAACTCCTTCAGCACACGACCATGACCACCATGAGCCCGGTCCTCACCACCATCGCCACCCTGCTGCTGACGATCTCCCTGCTGCTGACCTCTCTGCTGCCGCTGAAACACATACTCAAACATGCCTCGGAAGAAATCGTCCATCCCTGGAGCTCTCGCATCTCCAGATACTCCCTCGGAAACTGAAGCCCTGCTCTGCTCCTCCGGACCACCACTAGACTCTCCCTGCTGGGCACGAGTCCTCCTCTGTGGCGCCATAACACCTGGCATCAAAGAAAAGCAACCGGAAATCAATAAAACACACGACCCTAAGCCAGTCGCCGATTGTACAGGACATTCATGGACCTTCTGGACCACTGCAATTCGTTCCAAGTTCCGATGCACCTCCACAACCTCGCTCTGATACCAGCTGTGACGACCCGAGGATCCGAGTACCGGAAAGGAACCGGCGCGTCTCGAATCTCGGCCCGCCAACCCACGAGCCCGAAGACTCGGAAGGGTAGAAAGGAGTGGTGTGGGGGTACAAGAGAAGCTGTAACGACCACAGAGATAGCACAATAATCCAAAATAAAATGCACAGAATAATATAAATAAATAAACTGCTACAAGGTCCACAGTGTCTCATGTCCAAAAGAAAGTACAGTCAACAGGAAAGAAAGTACAACTACACGGGGCATCCCCCGGAGTACAACTACACGGGGCATCCCCCGGCTCTGGCAGACTGGCGACTAACCCTGGCTAGAAGAACCGCGCTGAAACTCGGCCGCGCCTCTCGAAGACCCCGCCTCACCTGAAAAGTAAGGGTGAGCCTCATTTCATTGGCCCAGTAGGGATCCCGCGAATCCCCACCTCGCACGAGAAGCGAGAAGGCACAAGGTAACCCTACCTAACAAGAGTACGGTACAACCAACAAGCTGAAATAAATAAACGGAAAAGCCATCTACTCTAACAGTACCGTACTACTGAACCTCGGTCCAACAAAACACAAGTCCACGCCTGCCAGTGAACAGGAGCACTACCCACTAGAAGAACGACCGGATGCGTCCCCTGACGTCTTACACCGCGTCACAAGTGTCTAGCTACTACGCCCCGGGCGTGAGACTCAGACACACTCAGTAACCAGAAGTAACCGCAAAACAAGGACTAGCTGAGGTCACGCTCGTCAGCGCAGGGCCGAACCCTCAGCCTCGTGTGCACACTCAGACCGTACGCCCTAGGCCTGTCCTCTAGCTGGTATTTCCCCCTAAACCCGGACTCGGAAGTACGCGGGGGCCCTGCGGTAACCAGCCTACTCACCGCCTCTCTCGGGTACGCCGCTCAGCCACTCCTAGGCGAGTCAGCACACGCGTGCCGTGGGAAAGCTACGACTAGTGGTAGGGTCACTGGAAGTAAGGACTAATCCACGGAAATCACTGACCAACACTAGCAAGGCGCAGAGGTCATCCTCTGTACCACACCGACTCTCGGTAGCACCAGCCGACGCATCACATCCCGGGATCCCCGCGGCACCCTCGTACAGTCCCCACATGATGCCAAGCATCAATCGGACCGTAAGACAACACAAAGGGGTCAGGGCCCACTCACCCGGGCTTGATCGGCACGAAACGGCAGACGCGGTCACCGGAGGACCGCCTCCGGTGGTAGCCGTCTGCCCTAGACCGCAACCACATGGTAGCGGTCCTCTTGGGACCGCGACCACCCTGGCACCAGAAAAATGAAGGCGGTCGCCTGATGACCGCCTTCACACAGTAGCGGTCCCTAGGGGACCGCCACCAGGAACCAACGGTCAAAAATGCCTCGAGGCCCGCGCCGGTCCCCACGGTGATAGCGGTCGTCCCAAGACCGCGACCAACAGTCGCGGTCTGTCGGAAGACCGCGACCAGCCACCGACACTTTAAGGCCTAACGGTCAAAAATCTGATGAAGGCGGTCCTCACCTGACCGCTACCATTGATAGCGGTTACTGGTGAACCGCGATCACCCCGGAAAACCGAGAACGACGGGAAATGGCTGAAAACTCCATTCCACGCCCCAATCACCCCCCGATGATGGGGAAACAAAGGGGGAACCCTCCCCAACCCTCCTAGCATGCATCTACCGCCTCGGATCGGCCAAAAACGCGAAGAAACGGCGGATCGGCTCAGAAACCCCAAAAACATGGTTTCACCCAAACCCGCTCAAAAACGCCCCTCTCGACCTCCCCTCGGCCTACAAAGCACGGGGAACGATGGGATGAGCATGGGGGTTCGTCTCCCTACCTCAAAGGAGCGAAAGCTCCGCCGAATCACCACCGAAATCAAGGATGAAGCTTTTACTCCCACGAACGCCCCGCCTCTCGCCGCGAAAAGCACGCCACCGGGATCGCCTCGCCGCCGCCGCCGCTGCCACGCCGTTGCCGGAGTGAGAGGGGCCGCGTCTCGGTCGCCCGGGGAGAAGAAGATCGGCCGCGGGGGAGAGGGAGCTCTCACGGTTGAAGGAAGGAGGTGGAAGAAGAAAAGAAAAAGGTAAAAAGAAAAGAAAAGAATTGATATATATAGAAAATCCAGAAAATCGAAAAAATCCTGAAAAATAGAAAAATACGCCTCCTCGACCGTCTCGACGCGCTGATCGCAACGGCACCACTCGCGGGTTGGTGAACGACCCAGTTCACCCGCTACAGGGTTCCGAAGGATTCGCCGAAACCCGTACGCGGAAATCGGAAAACACGCACGGAAAAGCCGCGGACACACTCCGGGCCTCCGAAACGACTCCGGATCGCGCCGATCCGAACACGAAAGATGTCCGAAACGAAATTTCGGACACAACAGGGTCAGACACCCCGATAAATCAGATCCGGGACCCACAAGGAAGGGTCTGAAAGATCTGGGACATTACAGTTACGATCTGTTGTTAGTGTTGGTGTGCTACAGGCCAATTTCGGGTCGGGTAGGCCCAATAGTTATATGATCTTGTTCATTATTAATAAAGTGGTGTTTGAGCGTAAATATGCGATTGTGTTACTTTACGTTGTCCCTAGGATATGTGGTTGTAAAGTCAGCTCGAGATGGGATCTCGAACATGAGATTGACTTTACATGTACACATACCTTAAACTGTTCCTGGTTGGAGGGTAATCACTCGGGGACTTTGATTACCTATTAAACCAGTACACATGATGTGTCAGTGACCAGTCTCATGGTCATTGGTGCGGGGCACCAACACATATGTGTAGGTGTATGTCCTTGGAGGATGTACACTGAACTGATCCGCTATTGGATCTTCAGATGGTTGATTATACCTAATGTCAACTGAAGATCCAACGGTCTCAGTAGCATCGTTGGTCCTTTGACCTGAGACATTGATCGGATCTTACACGAGGATTGGAATGGTTTAATTACTTAGCTAAGTGACTTTAACCATAAGTCATGAGTTGCTGAGTCGTTAACCACTCCAGGATACGTGTGAAGATCGTCAATGGTCAAGAAGGGATCGCTCACTGTCAGGTATATATCAGACAGTTAATGGGTCATGACATTGACGCTCCGTTAAATCCCTGGCCAGGGTCGTGTGAGTTCGTTTAGAACGGACGTCATACACTTTAAGGGGGTCATAGTCAAATGGCACGATCATAGGGTTTGACAGAAACCATACCCTCGATCGTACCAGACTCATAGAATGAGCGAGGGATTATATCGATGCGGTAACTGTGGACTTATAGGTACCAGACAGGCTGGTTTAAACCCGGCGTCCTCTAGGATCACGCGGATTTGCTTGACCCAACGTGATTGTAGGTTCGGAATGAATTAAACCATTATTCGGCTCTTGTAGAAGCGAATAATACGTTTAATTTACTTCTAATTAGGAATTAGAAGTTAATGGGCCTTAAACTAGAGTGACTATGGGCCTAGAGGATCACACACAATGGATTCTTGGGTGACGGATAATTATTATACAAATGTATGTATTATTTCCTTTTAATACCTTTTGGAAAGGAGTGTAAATGGAGTTTAATACATATGTATAATATGAGATAGGATATATATACAGTTTCGATCTTTTGGAGCCCTTTTCTAATAAGCCTAAACTCTATATATAGCCATCGACGTGAGTTCATTCGAACTCTTGGCTTCTCCCTTCCAACCCCCCTTAATGCTAATCAAGCATTAAGCATTAAGGAGAGGTTAAGCCTCCCCCCTTTCTCCCCCTTGCTCTCTCTCTCTCCAGAAGGTGATAGAGTCGGGGAAGTTGCGCCGGGGAGGTACCGTCGCTGCGCAAGGGTCCGTGTGGATCTGCTCTAGAGGCCGTACAGCTGTGCGGCTCGGTTTCTCTGCATCGGGCTTAGCGGACAGCGTCGTTCCGCGCAAGGTGAAACACGCAACCCGTTATTAGGGTCTTAGAAACACCGATTAGAGCACAGATTAAACTTTCCATAACACCGGGATCGGGCAAATGAAATTTTTGTTATCCGCTGCGTCGCCCGTAGGTGCTGTGCGAAACCTTACATCTGTGACGCACCTGCTTAGGCGCGTCACAGTCTGTAACGCGTCCGGGCAGGCGCGTTACATTCTGTTTTGGCGCTGAGAGTGTGACGGCCTGCGTTGGACCGTCAGGTGCCTGTGACGGTCCAGGGGTGGACCGTCAGGCGCCTGGTTGCCCCGAGAGGGTTGCAACCCCGTTTTTAGTCCGACTGTGGCCACCGTGCGACGGGGCCGGTACGTGGGGTGGTCCCCGTACGTCGTCGGATGCGGACACTGTTTTCCGTTGACTTGAGAGTCTACTCCTTCAGTGACCCTCCATTAGTCGTCGCCTACCAGTACGCGGTACAGGTCGCACCAGGGAGTGGTGTACGGGCTTACCCTTAGAGACGGTTTGTGGACCGGTTGCCGTCGGGCCCCACGTCTTGCAGCCTGAGTCCGGCTGAGGGGAAAACCGGTCAGAGGGCCAGACCAGGGACGCGCGGTCTGTGTGTGCACACGTGGTTGGGGGCGGTTGGACCCACGTCGACGGGCGTGACCCCAGCTAGTCACTTGTTCGTGGTTACTTGTTCGGTGTTCGTGCCTTGGGTAGGCGCTACCACGTCAAGCAGTTCACCTGCGGTGCGGTGTAAGACGTCAGGGGATGCTACCGGCTGTGCTTCTGGTGGGAGGTACTCCTGTCGAGTACGGAGTGTCAGATTGTCACTTTCGTGGTTTTGACCTTCGAGTTTTGCCGGGTCGACCGTTGAGTTTCGGTTGTCTCACCGTGGCACGTGTGCCGGTTTGTGTGCCGTAGGGTCTTTGTTGTGTAGAGTACATGGCTTTCCTTTCCGAGGTATTCTCCTACTGCTAGCGTAGTGGTTTCCCGTTTTACGAGGTAGGGTTCGAGTGATCCCTACTGAGTCTTGTTCTGAGACTCATTCCCTGCGTGTTTTCACCGTGTTTTAGGTGAGGCGCCGTCCCGGGGGAGCGCGTCTGGGGTGCAGCGTGGTGCGGGTGCCCAGAGGTAGTGCCAGAGATCAGAGCCGGGGTATGCCCCGTGTAGCTGTACTTTCCTTTCTTGTCTCTGTACTAGTTGTGGACTACTGTTGTTATTTTGTGGATCATGTAAAATACTAATTTATTCCCTGCTTAATATTATAACTGTTTAATTTCTGCAATTACTTGTGATACTTGTGTAGTTTCCACATTATTCTTCTAACCCTTCCGAGTCTTCGGACTCGTGGGTGGCGGTACGAGTCTCGGGTTATCGGGCCTTCCCGGTAATCGGATTCTCGGGTCGTTACATCCCGAGTCACCCATCCCCTCTCCAGTCCCCCTCTCCTCTCCTCCCTCCCACCCCCTTTCTAGTCTGAGTCATCCCTCTCTCTTTGTTGACTGCCACCTTGCTCTAATTAAGTTGTCTCTTACTCCCGTCGGTACTGAAGAGGGTATTCTTTCTCTATTTATATATCCTTCTAATAGTGAGATAAAATGGTAATATCGCGTAGGTGAGCTAAACTACTACACTCGATGTAATCCCAAAGATATCGCAACCCTAGTCAATAGATTCGAGAAGTATCACGAGAAATACAATAAAAATGAGAATATGGGAGTAATTCTTAAAGATTTTAAATGTGTAAGAATACTTTTCCTAATATTTAAGACACCCCGACTAAAAAAATTGTCACTTAGATTTGACAGATTGATCGCTCTAACTGCTCTCGCACAGGTAGGGCCAATCCTTATCCGGTCTCATAACAATCATACCGCCCTAGCCTCATAGTGCCCCCAGAGGGATGGCAGGCCAATCGAGGTGGTGACGGTTGGCGGAACCTGAGTGGAGAGCGGGAGGTGGGGGGCTTTGGATTCCCCTGGCGCATTAGCCATCAAAGAGGAACTACGCGGTGCCTGTCAGGCGTGGCGCGGAGGAATCTATTTTTTGGATCGGGCGCTGACAGACGCGCATCAAGGGCCTGGGCCTGGGCGTGCCGCCGCTCCCAGCCACGTGACACCCCGCCCCCCCACCCCGCGACCCGCATGGCATGTCTGGGAATGTCTCCTCCCGGGGAGCTACCTTCTGGTACGCTACAACGTGTATGTCAGAAGTGCGCATGTGACAGGAACAGGCCCCACTTTCTCGCGTTGCTTGGGGCCCTTAAACTCATACTATCACCGACGAGCACCGTCGCTCTGCGCACCCATCAAAACTGATCGAGATCCCGCGATGGATGTACGTGGGAGGTTGGGGGCCCTCCGCCGGTCCCACGCGTGCTGACTAGGCCAGAACGGCCGCCGTTACAGTTCAAAAATTGCGAGCCCGAAAAGCACCAAAGCGAGCAGGCGAATCCCACATTCCCACCCTTCGAACGGCAAAACAAAAAAAAAGAGGAAAGGGGCATATTTTAAATCTAACCGTCTGTCATTGTCTGATTGTCGTCGACTATTGTGTAGGAGCCCCTGAAAAATATTTTGTATTCGCGATGAAGCTGACGAGAGACCGGGTAAGAAGAGGCATACTTCAAATTTCCGATTTTGCAGCGTGTATTTTTCTTGCTGGCTAAGGGCGTTTTCCCTATAAATCTTTGTAAGAGCGGCTATAAAGATGAAAACTCAGAGGTGGGGAAGGAAAAGAGAAAAAGAATTTAAAAAGGGGGAAATTTTTAAATCCCCAGTGACGTCGCCCGTCGCCGCCTTCTTATGTCTCCTCTTTTTCCTGTGAGCGAGCGCGCTGCTGCTGCTCCCGCAGTAGCAAGTGGTGGTTGCTCACTCGTGGCGGTCGTGGGGGCGGCGGGAGTGGCGATTCCCCATGGAGGCAGCGGCTGCCGCTGCCTCTGCGGCCCGCGGCGGCGGCGTCGGTTCTTCGTCAGCGGCTGACCGGGGGCCAAAGGTGGAGCTCGTGTCTGCCGCGGATGCTGAGGAGGAGCGCAATGGCAGAGCGAGGGGCGAACGGATGTATGCGGGTGGATGCGGCGATGTCGGCGGGGAGAGCCTCTCCATGGCGGGGAAGAAGAGGGGGAGGGGTGAGAGGGTGGCGGGGGGTGTCACCACCGCCAAGGAGAGGATCAGCCGGATGCCGCCCTGTGCGGCGGGAAAAAGGAGCTCCATCTACAGAGGCGTGACCAGGTTTGCATCCGGTTCCCGTTCCCCATCGCCACATCGGCTTCAACTCTTGTGACATTTTGGTGAACACACGGATTTCAATCCCTAGATGTGGATTTCATTTGTTCAACAAAAACCGAGTTGGAAATGTTTCTATGTGATGGGACATTAGAGGAAAATGATTCGGCATTACTTTCGGATTTGTTTGGAAAGAACTGGAGACCATGGGACTGGCTAATGATTTGACGTGGCTGTCATATCATAACTAGCTTTTCCCAGCCAAACACCTGTGGTTCTCTTTTCTTTTTTGCATTGAAGGGGGCTCGTAGGAGGAGCAGCGCGAAATTCAAAGTCCACTGGATTTGCTGATGGTCGTCAAGAAAATGACTGCACGCGGAAAGCAGATGCTGTTACACATTTTCAACCGCCCCATGATAGTAGCCACACCCACAAACCTTTTTCCAAATTTCTTCCATATCGGACTTGCCCCGCTCTCTAATTATCTTTGCTTATGCAAAACCCGCTAATTAAAATCTGTTAGCTGTTCCCAACTTTTGTCCATTTCCTATGTTGGTAATATTTTATTCTATAGCAAGTACATGCAAGAAGCTGTCTGCAGCATTTAGCCGGCGTAGTACATAATGGGTCATCTAGATACAATACAGCACGTTGCACCTAAACGTCCACGTGTTATCCCTACATTAGTGGAGTTCCTGGATCTTTTGTTCTTCGACAAGTCAGCATGTAATAAATCAGTTCTAGATTATACTTTCTTGAAATAAAAGTGCTCTCTTTAACAACATTATGATATTTAACTAACTTCTGGGTGCAGAAGAAGTGGGAAGTGTTTAAAGGAAGGGATATTGGCTATTTATCTCAGGGAGATTAAATGGGGAGAAAATTGTGGGGAACGGTGGAGGCAGTTTTAGCATGGCTCACGTAACAGCCCCCCCCCCCCCCCTAAATGATTGAACAGTACAAAGATTTCTGGAGTGCAAGACGACTATATTTATCATGTGATGGCTTGGATAAACCAAAAGACAGACAGATTGATAACCTAGATTAAGAGACTGCCAGTTCCAAATTTTGGATATGAGGCATGCCAATATCTCTTCCTCTTTACATAAGTGAACTGATCTCTAGGACCATTAGTTTCAAAAGGCACGCATTTTCTTTCAACCTGCAGTTATGAACATGCATGTTCTTGAGTAACAAAGAGAAAAAAAACTTTAATACCATTTATCAAGTCTTAATAATTAAATCCTTAACTAAAACACCTTAGAGCATGGCGTTGGCATGGAAGCAGTAATGAGAACGAGATGAGAGGGGGTTCTTCTAGTTTGTCATTGAAATATTTTTTTTGGATTTAGAAGCAGGATTGTTGTGCAGCAATGCTTTTGGGAGCGGAAGCAATGAGATAAAAACACATCAAAACCTGGGAAATCATAGTGTGTCATCACATTGAAGAAAATATAGCTACTTATTAAGATGTATATAAACTTTATTGTCCAAATCTCCCTTAAGAAACATATTGTTCACGTCCATCTGAAAAATAGACCACGTCAAGGATGCAACTAAAACAATAGCAGTATGCACAGTTGTCATTTTTGCTCCTGGGTCAAATGTCTCATGTTAGTGATTCCATAATCTAGTTGGGCTTTGTGTCTATCTAAAGAATCGTCAGCATTAAATTTCATTGTATACACCTATTTGCATCCAATAAAGGTCTGATTCCAAAGGGACAATGCCGGCCATGTGTTCTTCAAAACTGGTGCATTGAATTGTCCATCGTGCCACCAGGACTCATGATCTATTGCTTGTGTATAAGTAGGGACAAACAACAAAGGGAAGAAATAAAGAAGTGGAAGGAAAGCCATAGCAATCTGGATGACGAGATAATATATCTCCGATCGAGGAGGAATGGGAATGGTTCATGTTGGCAGAGAACTCGCCATCATTTGTGGGAACCACTGATTTTCTAAAACTCTAGTTCCTAGCCCAAGATGGTTCTCATTTACTCTTTCTCAATGTTTCATATAATTCATGAGTCCAATGCCATGCTAATTGTTACAATTCTGAATATCCTCTTTGGTTTTGAAGAAGGTAATCACAAAACCTTTCCTCCATGGTATTCTTCTCTTTTGATATCTATTAAAAAAATTTAGTCAGCCATCCCTTTTTTTTAGGGGGGGGGGATTTAGTCAGCCATCTTACTCCAATGTCATCTACACATCTTGACAGAAACTAAAATGCCATTTAAAAAATGAGCTCCTTACTGTACGACAATGGCAATGCCCAAAACATCCTTAAATTGTAGAAGTGACAATGTGTTATGAGTAATCATATAATCAAGAGCTTGGAATCTAAATCTTAATGATAAGCCCAAAATGATACAACAGCCTTTGTAGTATTAAAGAATTCAGAAAGATTTAGAAATTTAAATCTTTCAGACATGCCCAAAAGCATGCTAGAAAGAGCAAAAAAAGAAAATATCCGTAGATGCTCCATAACTTTATAAAGCTAAATTATAAGTCACATGAGAGGGAGTCCATAAATGTGCCAAAAGGATTCACAAAGCAATGAGTCTACAAACATTGTCCCAGGTCAATATAACTAGGATGGTTGGAAGCTACCCATTGAAAATGAATCCACATAATTAAGATGCTCCAAAGGCTAACCTACAGAAGGTATGCCTAGATAACTGAGATGTTTGAAGGCTGCATGGATCATGGAATGCAGAATCGCTGATCTTGATCAGGATCAGGATCGGCAGGGGATGATCCAATTCTGCTCCCATACCCGATCCCAATTAGAGAGTTTTTGAAAATTATAAAAAGAAACCTTTAAAATTAGTATGATTCGGTTTGAATCGACCCAAATCGGACCAAACTCGGCCATGTTACATGTGGATCGGTTGATTCTTTTATGAATCGGCTGATCTTGGCTGTTTAGGATCTGATTAAAAAGAGTATTTAAGTTTATAGAATGTCTTACATAGTTTTTATTTGTGTAAATACTTTTAAATGTATAAAGATACTTTTCTGCTTATTAAAAACCTTTTTATTTGTGCAAATACTTTTTTTGGTGGATCGGCTCAGTTCCTTTGGATCAACCGATTCGGCCAATCTGATTCAATCCGGATAGGGATCAAGCATACGTGATCTAGGTGCCCGATCTGATCCCTTCCATGGCATGGATGTTCTTAGGTTGTTGGTTCAAATAAAATTCTTGAAGGCTACTCTGAAACCTATGGATAACCAAATAATCCCCCGATCCGATCCGATCTGGATCGGAATCAGGCATACCCGATCCAGGTGCCCGATCTGCTCCCTTCCATGGCACGGATGTTCTTAGGTTGTGGGTTCAAATAAAATTCTTGGAAGTCTTCTCTGAAACCTATGGATAACCAAATAATTCATTCCTTACGTCGGAAAAACTTTTGGAATAATAGAAGACACAATTTTGTATTATTATACAGATTAGAAATGAATCCATCCGTGAGGACTTAGATGTAGTTCCAATTGATGGTAAAATGAGGGAAAATAAGCTTAGATAGTTTGGGCATGTGCACCGTCTCCCTAACTCAGCGTCAATTAAAATATGTGACCAAATGTTAGAAGGGGCATTGGCTTCTTGGGTTGAAATACGAATATAGCACTTGACAGAATTCTTTGGCAGAACAAGATTCATGTAGCCGACCCCAAATAATAGGACAAGGCTCTGATGATGATGATGATGAATGTCCAAAATTCTATCATAACAAATTATACTAACAAATCTATCAGAAACTGCAAACTGAATCAAAACTTTAGTTGTCTATTAGTTGAAAAACTTTTGGATACCAAGCCATGTCTTCACAATCAATTCGAAAACATCTATCTGCACACTAGCCACAAAAGTCCCTAGTGTGAAAATAAGTATATCTCAGACCTTGTGTTTCCCTTGAGTCCCTAAAGTTTAAAATTAGAGCTTATAGACCCACTGCAGGGTATTGCAGTTTTACTGGTTATTTACCTGAATATCATTGAAGTGAATGTCATGTGTCTGTTATATCATTTACCTAGACAATAGAAAGGTGCAACAGAGACTTTACCAGACTTCACAGAATTTGGCAGATTGAGATGGATTCATCAACTTCATTTTTTAAACAAGTTGTGAAGTTGCATTTCTTTTGCCATCAGGTAGGCTTGCCAATTCATGCATGCTGAGAACCATTGGCGAACACTCAAGAGTCAAGAGCACTAAAGCTAATTTTATGGTATATAAAGCATACTACCACAACTGGCAATTTTATTTGTGGGTGCTTGTGTACTCAAATTCATGCCTTCCATGGCATTTACGGTGTAGTTGTTTAGATGATTGTTGCCTTAACTATTGCCTATTCATATTTCTTTGTTTTTGTCTCATTTCATGGTCAGTTCCTAAGGAACATGCTGTTTCTCTGTCCCCCATGAAAGAATATCGTGTTTTAGGAAATGTGGTAACTGGTTTTCTGTGTATAATTCTTACACGGAAGCCCTGACTCTCTACTCTTATTAATATTACTTAGTGTGACATCCTGGGTGCCACTTTTCTTAATCTAAACCGTTTACACTTGGATAAAGCATCTTTAGATTGATTTTTACCTTCTCAGGCATGTCTTTTGTTGGATACTTGATGTTTGGTTCATTTCCATGGAAGATCAGTTTGCAGACATCTTCGACATGCCTCTAGTCTCACTCCATGTGCAAATTTCAAGTGCTACAGCACATGTTGAAATCTCCAACATTGGGGCCTTAAATTGGAGAGGCATCTCAATTTGAGATTTCAATTAGAGGGGCATCTCACCACATGTCCATTTGAATACTGCAAACTGATGTATACCTGATGCAGAATTCTGTTGTTATCTTCTATTTTGTCCTTAGTCTATGGTAATCTTTTACAATGGATTCCCGACTGTAACAAACATATGACTGCATTATTCCAAGATGTGATACAGCCAGATGAGATGTGGAAGCAAAAGGAAACTCTTTTCACTTTGTCATTTTCTTTCTACTTTCTCCCCCACATTTGCACATGCAAAACCTCTCTCTAGCAGTAAACATTTTACGTTGGTTGCCGGCCTTTGCAATTCAGTTAGTCACTAAAATTATATATATGCTTATCTTTGTGATTAAATGGATCGTGACACTTTAGCTAGTTTTCCCTTGTGTTCTCTTCTATCCTACCTTTATTACTGATTCAGTATGTTTGTATTCCCAGATTTTTTTAATCCTGCTGCCATCGATTTGTGTCTTGATTTGCCTGGCTGTTTAATGTAATAGGCATAGATGGACCGGTCGTTATGAAGCTCATCTCTGGGACAAGAGTACCTGGAATCAAAATCAGAATAAGAAAGGAAAACAAGGTATCTTGCAATGTTCTGGCAATGAACGCACTCATAGAATTGGCTATGAATACATGTAGCATTTATTAGTAGTTGGAGGCTATCTATTCTCGATTTGGCACCACTGGGGTTTGTACTCTGGCTCTCTTTGTTGCTAGAATTCATTTTCTGTAATATCAATGTTTTCAGAATTTTTCAACTCAAACATGTGTCAAATAATTTCTAACAAATTTGTGCATTTCTTGTGCAATATGCAATATCTTAATGTGGAATCGACGGCACATGTAATGCACATGTAGTCTACTTGGGTAAGTGGATTCAACGTTCTCTAGAACATACAACGAGTTATTGGTTATCTTTGTTTCTGCAAATTTGATACACCAGTGAGCCGTTATCTTAATGATTGTACGATATAGGTGCATATGATGATGAGGAAGCTGCAGCCAGGGCATATGATCTTGCTGCGCTGAAGTATTGGGGTGCTGGAACATTGATTAATTTTCCAGTAGGTTAATTTCCTGACATTTTCGCAGATGTCCTTTAGATCATTTGTCATTAATCAGTTTCATTTCATCATTTATATTGACTTCCTTCCATAGTTATATCAATATCAGGGTTATCCCAGCCTGAACCAGCTGATTTGAGATCAAAATCTCTAGGTGTCAAATGGTGAAATTCAGATCAGTGTATTTTTTTTCAGTTTTTGAAGAATCAGTGGACCTGGTTCGGAATTGGCTCTTCGATCTGGATTGACTCTGGGTCCTTTCAGTCCTGTTTGGGAGGGTACCGATCCTGGCTGATTCCTGGCTTGAATCTATCCAGAATTGTCCAATCCAGCCGACCACTGTTGAGTCTATGTGATTCAGGATGCAAAACTCCATTCTATGTGTCTATGCTTCCCCCAATTTCCACTTCAATAGAAAGGATAGTAGGTGCCTTTTTTTTTCTTTAGGCCTTGAAGTTAAGTTGCTTTTCCAGATAAATATTGCTAAAGTTCCACGTATTTTTTTTCCATTTCATTGAATGCTGTTATTCATATGGCCATAGATATTATTCTTGTGCACTTCTGGTGTAGGTCAGCGATTATTCAAGAGATCTTGAGGAGATGCAATTGGTCTCGAAGGAGGATTATCTTGTGTCGCTTAGAAGGCATGCCAGCATACATCTTAGCTCAATGATTGTTTTGGTAGATTTTGTTTTTAATCCTCTTCTAAGACAGTCATATATTTCAGGAAAAGCAGTGCTTTCTCAAAAGGGTTTCCTAAATGTAGGAGTATCCCGAGGTATGTACTATAGATAGGTTATGTCCTCCAATCCGTTGTTTTTGGAAGGAACATCGTAGTTGATACAACCTTTGCCTAATGTTGTTATTTGAGTAGTTTCTATCTGGTCTGTGCTTTCTCAAATCATATCTCTTAGATAGGTTATGATATTCAATCAATCAATCAAATCATCTCTCTCAAATGCTGTTATTCGGTAAGTTCATATCTTGTCAATGCACTTGGCAACTAAAAAAGCAGTGTGGTTAATGAGATATTGAATTTTTTTCTGGCCTTCAATGTTTCTGTTAATTCAATAAAAAATCTTTTGCTTTTTATTCTGAGGCTGACATCGAAAGTGTCCGCTTCTTTGCAGTAATATGACTGGCCTTTCATATCTATTTTACCATACAGAGTGATTGTTGCCAACCTGTATTCCGTCTGATTGATTTTGTAGTCCAAGTACCTTGGTTATCAATCCTTTCCATACTTTGTCCAGTATTTGCTCATTTTGTTCTTTGACATGTAGTAATCCAAAACTAGCTTTGCTGTGTTTTAATGCTATTTGGGTATTATATCCTGTCTCAGGCAGCCACAAAATAGCCATTGGGAGACACCTCTCAGTCAGATGATTGGTAATGAATCTTTTGGTTCTCAAAGTTCATGTATGAAGTGTTTGTGGTTCCAGCCTGAATAGCCTTGCAATTTGGACAATAACTTGGTTTTTTCCTCCTCCAAGGTACATCCAGAGATGAAGAAATGAAAAGAAAATATGCTGGTGGCTTTTGCATGGAGAGAAAAATTGACTTGACTCGTTATATCAAGTGGTGGGTTCCCAGCAGAGGACGTCAGCAAGATTCAGGTGACAAATCATATGAGGAAACTGTTGCTTTCTCAGACGATGCCGGCAAAGAACTTCGAACACTGGAATCTGCTGTGCAGCCTACCGAACCATACCAGCTGCCCTCTCTAGGCACCTCCAATGAAACAAACTTTCATGCATCTTCTGTATCTGCATGTGATATATTATCACAATCTACAACGTTCAAAAACTTACAGCAGACGTTCTTAGAAAAACAAGATGGCAGTTGCAGTAAGGAAATAGCTGATGGAAGACATGTGCCAGTGCCATGTCATCGTGATGGTACTGATAGATCAGGGGACACTTTGGGCCTGTGTGACATGCCTCACCAAAGAGTAGCGTATTCAGGAGCCCCTCTTCCCGATGAATTATCTAGGACTGCTTGTAATCCAATTGATCCTGTACCTGATCCTCTTTTGTGGGCAGGCGCTGTTCCACCAGCTGGATTATCTGTTGCAGCAGCAGTTAATAACGACTCATAAGCTTCTTTCTATTGTTTTATTAAATAAACAGATACAACTGCTTCCTAGGATGTAAATTGCAATTTAACTAGTTTCATGTCTTCATCGCAGCTTAGGAAGACTCAAGTCACTTCAGGGCATATGTTCAATTCCCAGGAATAGAGTATCAGAGGTAACATGCTTTGCCCATGAATGAGCTCTGTTTGAATCCGAAATGACTTCCAAGCTGTGTTAATATCGGCTTTTATCTTGGAAGGCGAAGTTTCAAGCTGACGTTAGTTGCAAAGGGCATGACTAGTTTTGTAGTCTCAGTGTTTTGTGTTGATGTATTACAGTAGGGCATCTATTATGTAGGTATAGCTTGAAATGTGAGTTTTCATGGTGCCTCTACCACTGCTCTTTAAAGATGACTATATTCGTCTGTCCTTTTCTGTTAAGGCCAAGGATGGAAATACCAGTGAGAACTGCGTGGTTCTCTAGTAGATGTTTTCAAAATTTTCTGTCTTCGATGGCTCATGCCTCATCAGAAAAATCAGTCACCGCTGACAAAATCTTCCCACTAACTGCCGATGTTGTTTCCCGTGTGGTTTTCACTCTGTTCTTTCAATGTTTGCTCAGCTTTTTTGGCTTAGCCATGCTAATATCGTACCTGGTTAGACGATATTTTGTGCTTGAGTTCAAGTTGAAAAGCCAGCATCTTCAACTTTCAAACTCGAACAGATTGTATGTTCATATCATGATAATTGGCTCACACACGATGTTTAGAAGATTCCCCATGCCATGGAGCTGCATTCGTTGTATTCTTATTTTGTTTGTTTGTTTGTCCAACACGACAACACGTTACACTTATAAATGTGAAGGTGCGGACACGTAATGGGCCGAACGATGTAAAAGGGTCCCCCAGTATCCATTTATTTCTCCGTCTTCTAAGCCTGACGATGATACACAACTCTGTGCTTTTAGGATGAGAATAAGTGGATTATGTATGTGTACCCACATAAGCTTAGATAAATCGAACCGAACAAAATGAACTACAGAAACTATATCAAATGAAGCTGAAAAAAAAATCATTCTATCTAGTTTTAAAACTAACATTTTGTAAACAAAAACATTAAAATTAGAGCCCTCCGTGCCCCTAAGCCTGAGCTCTGGGTATACCCTGGGTGAACGAACCAGTGGGCAGTTGTTGGCCATGGGTTGGCATGGTGGTTGCACCTTGACTAGGTTCAGTGCGTTATCCCATTCTCACCTCCCTGGCTTGCCCTTCGGCGTGCCCCAGCATGCGTGAAAGGTCCCTTCCTGGGTGATTCACCAGCCAGACAAGCCAATCCTCGGTGGCTACTTGGTCCACAAGCCCAGATCTTATTCAAAAAGAATTTAAAAAAAATCATATATAACCTGAATTACATATTAAATAAAAGTAATTTGGAATGTTTGACGAGCGAGTTAGGTCTCCAAAGTCTTGACAATCAAATATAATTTCAAGCCAAATCAGATTATTCAGTTGCACGTGGTTATTCGGGATTTAATGAAGAATCCACAACCCCATCTCCTAAGCACACAGCCACGGAAACACCTCCCCACAAACGGACGTTCGCTCGGCGACAGGGATGGGGAAGCTTCCCAACCGGCCGTACTCGTAAATTCTGAAAGATGCTGTCCTGTGAATGAAATCAAGATGGGCATCCTATCCTCCTCACAGTGTGAGCATGTCTCCATCCACCAACCTCCCACATGGGGGAGACTATCGGCCCATCATCACAAGGCACAAGTGGCCCCTCACGTGAAGTGGAATGCTTCATCCCCTAATCCGGGCATTTATCATGAATGTGGATTGAATGGTTAGATGTCTGTCCATAGGGAAGCCATGAGACTTCTTATTGTCCATGTAGGACATTGAGGCTCTTTTTAGTCAGGAGATTTATTTTCATGATGCGGAATGCATTATATCACATTCAATTCTTTCTTGATAATCATCATCGCCGTGTCGTCATGAGAATCTTATCTCATTATTGGGGTCAGTTATATGAATTTTGTTCTATCAAAAAAAAATTTCTGTGTTATATTCATATTTAAACTCAAGAATTTAACGTCATAACATCACACTATCTCAGTTTAGGTTTATCACGAGTTCGCTTACTAGCATCCACTGAGCTTGTTAGTGAGGATGCATTTTAGTGGACGTGATTTCATCCTTAAAAATCATGGCTCTTTTACTAGTATCCACTAAGATTGAAGATGGGATATGATTTCATTCTCTATAATCATTAGGTTAATTTTGAAGGACAACTTAAGGATATGGATTCCAACTTTCAAGATCGAACATGGGATGCAAGGTTAGTTTCTGTTTAACTTGATGCAATTTGAGACAACTTATTCTCCTTGTCGCAAATTAACAAGTGAGCTAACTTTATCCCCCAACCGAAGTCTTCTCTCATGCAAAATGGCAAACAGGTTCAACAAAAGGCTCTTCCTTTGGTAAAGGTCCACGAGTAATGTTTTGTGAAACATCTCGTCTAATTACATCCTGAGGTGTTGCACAATCTATACACATTATTTTTTTTTATTTTTTTTGAGTGACCCCCATGTCTAATTAGGTTGGTGTGTCGGTCACGTCACCAGATAATATGACGTGAGAGTTAATTAAATGAAAATTTATCCCTATGTGAATAATAAAATTGAATCAATTTCATTATTCACAAAGTTAAAATTTTTGATGTAAGTGATCCCCACGTCGTGTCATTTAGTGACGTGGCCGACATACCAACTTAATTAGACATGGGAGTCACTCAAAAAAAAAAATATGTATAACTTGTGCAACATCTCAGGAGTGTAATTAGTCGAGATGTTACACGGAACATTACTAAAGGTCCATTTCCCTGTTAGGTTCCTCTTAATTTTCCTTCCCCTGGTTTCTTCATCTTCTTTACTATAATTTCCCGACCGTTTAGCCCGAGAAAGTGATCTGTGGAATTCGTCTTCGATGTTCCCATCGAAATGGCCCTTCATTAAAGGATACTTATCATCAATCATACATAAAACTGGAACATCGGCGCCATATCATGAGAGCGAGCCACATCTTTTCTTGGGCCATTGAAAGTACTCTTAAACTTCTTCCTCTTTGAGACAACTGGCTTTCCGTGAAAGCAAGAGACCCTAGATACGTTGAAGAGCCGTTCGATGAAAAGCGTGGCTGGGGGCGCATCTCATCATCTATGGGAGGACCACATGCGCCGGCAACGGTCGCCGTCGTGTGCAGGGCAACGTCCGCCCATCAGACCCACCCGGCGGGCCGTTCAGAGACGCACACCACACTGGGGAAAGAAATCACAAAAAGATAGCAAGCCAAGTCCGTGTAAGCTTCACATCGACTTGCTCTGCTGCACGCCTTGGCATAGGTTAGCGGTACACACCCGCGAGCCATTGGTTACCATCACGTCACCCATCCTACCGATTTCCACTGGACCAACCAATAGAGTGAGAGTGTGCGGCCCCAACTGCACACCAACATTTGCAATAATTATTTCTGAGTTATATATATATATATATATATATATATATTATTAAATGAAAATTTATAAATAAAATTTTCTTACAAATTTATTAACATATATATCACTGTGTAAATTTACATTATGTAAAAATATTTTATTTATCTATAGACATATCAATTCTTTTTACTAAAAATTTGTAAAACAATCACATTTTTGTGCATTATTTAAACTAACCCAATGATATATTTGTTAATATAATTTTAATAATAATATTTTCATAAATTTATCTCTAATAATAATTTTTATGTAAAAAATTCGTTATTTTTCTTCGTAGCAATATTGCAATCTTCAGCATTCCATCCCCTTTGGGCGTTGGGTCGTGTCCTGCAACGGGTTGAAAAGGGTACAAGTCGCGAGTCAATTTGTTCACTAAATTTCACAGAGTGAGGGCAATTACACACATGTGCGCGAAGTAAATTAATTTTTAAAAAAACTTATAATACGAGTCTCACGTCTCTCTAATTTATTGTACAAGATACACTTCTTTTGATGTCTAAAAAAATTAAAATAAAAAAATCAATTCAACAAAAATTAAGTCCAATATTATTCATTAAATTTGAATTTTGTTTTTTATTTTTTTTTAGTCGTCGGATAAGGGCGTATCTTATTTGTCAAGTTAGGAAAATGTGAGTCTCGTATCACAATTTTTTTTTAAAAAAATAATGTACTCGATGTACACCCATAGTGTGTAATTGGTAGAGGGTGTGCACTAAGCATTTTTTAATTTTATAAAGGTAAAAACTTATTTCATTGTTGGATCAGGGAGTTAACTCATTTTGGATAAAACTTTTTTACGGACTGCAGCGGACTGCATTTTACAATCTATGCAATATGGTCCCACTCAAGATTCTTCTGTTCACTCTATCTTTCTACGTTATTGAGACCATGCTCGGCGATCCTCAGTGCAATTCAATCAATCAATCCACAATATATACATTTTTCAACTCAACACTTTTAACGTGACCATCTAATTTCTTATCTCATCATTAAAAAAAGTCAACAAGTGCATAGCTCACAATATATTATGTTTTGAGAGGGAGGCCTTAAGTTCAATTTTTCACAATAGGAGAGACTTGGTTCAAAAGTATGTTGTAAGTTTTTCATTTTTTTTTCTTTTGAAGATAGAGAATTTAGTGCAATAAAAATTAATAAATGTGAGTCAAGCAAATCCTCTTCGATATTTCACCATCATTTTTTCCAAAATTAATAAATCTCTAACTCAAATCCTTCGAAGATAAATGTGAGTCAAATAAACCCTCTTCGAGACTCGGCTATCATGAGGCAAGACATTTACTGGTCAACCCACTTAGGGTTTTCTAAAACTTATGTAGAGGCCTAAGAAGGGCGCTCTAAAGATCTCATATTGAAAACTACAAAGATGTGCATGTGATTATAAGTAAGACTCGAGTCTTCTTCTTTGAGAGTTCTTTTACCAGTAAAAAATGATAAAACCCTAGCCGCCCTCGTCCGTAGCGGAGATAATACCTCAAAGGAGACACCCCAAATTTGTAGGTCTTCATTGGTGCCATATGTGAGAACCATGACCTAATAAGCACAAAGCCCACCCAAATTTGTAAGTCTTCATTGGCGATATCTGTGGGAGGGGGGCTACTGTAGAGATCTAAGAAATGGGCTTTAAAGATCCCATATTGAAAACTACAAAGATGTGCATGTGATTATAAGCATGGTTTGCCGTCCCGCCCCGACCCGCACGACCCGACCCGACCCAGGCGGGCGCCGGGTCGCACGGGCTGGGGGTCGTGGACGGGACGTCCTGCCACGTACCGGTCCGGTGCGAGGTGGGACCCGACTCGGTACAAGCGGGTCGGGGTGGTTCGCCCATTTAACGGGCCGGAGGGGGGGGCTCTTCCTCCATCCCTCCCATCGGCGAGCGACGGTGCAGCGGCGTTGGACGGCGGTCAGAGCAGTGGACGGCGATCGGAGGTATGTGAATTTTTTTTTTGTTAAATAGTCTGCGCCTGTGGGGGGCCGCCGGAGGTGGGGGAGGGAGGGGTGGGGGGGCGATCAACGTCGATGGGGGGCGCCGGAGGTGGGGGGAGGGAGGGGGGGGGGGGCGATCTGGCCACCGGAGGGAGGGGGGCGATCTAGGCGGTGGAGGCCGCCGGAGGTGGGGGGGGGAACTGGGCGGTGGGGGCCGCCGGAGGTGGGAGAGGGAGAGGTGGGCGGTGGTGGCCGGGGGGGGCCGATCTGGGCGGTGGGAGCCGCCGGGGGGGGGGGATCTGGGCGATGGGAGCGGCCGGAGGTGGGAGAGGTGGTGGGGGGGGGGGTGAGCGCCGGAGGTGGGAGGGGGGTTCTGGGCGGTGGGTGGCCGCAGCAGGTGGGAGGGGGGGCGGTGGTGGTGGCCGCCGGAGGTGGGAGGGGGGGTTCGGGGCGGTGGGGGGCCGCAGCAAGTGGGAGGGGGAGGGGGGGCGCCGGAGGTGGGAGAGGTGGTGGGGGGGGCGGTGGTGGCCGCAGGAGGTGGGAGGGGGGGTTCTAGTCGGGGGAGGGAGGGTTCTGGGCGGTGGGGGGCCGCCGGAGGTGGGAGAGGGAGGGAGATTAAAAAATAGTCATTAAATTATTAATTAAATAAATTAAATGTCATTAGTTAGAATAATTTATATTTTGTTAATTTTTTAAGATTTATTTTTGATGCATTATGTAATTTATTTAATTATATTATGTTATAACATGTCGTTAAATTTTATAATATTTTTAGTTTAACATGTCATAGATTAATGAAATTAGTGTAACATGTCATAGAATAATGTATTCATTTTTACATGTTTTAGAATTAAATTTATTATTTTTATTAAAATTTAGTGATGGGGGAGGCGTAGTTAAGCCGCCCCCTGCTCCACAGAAGAAAAAATCATCATGGACCACATTATTCAGAAGCAAGAAGGACAAGGAACCACTATTAAATCTGATAGATATTGCAGACATGGAGACATTAGATCCCAATGCAGATGACGACACTTCCGAGCTCTCTGTTGAGCCCCGCATCAGTGGGAGTCATGACTCCGACGATGATAGTACACCGACAGGGTCTTCATCCCATGGAGGTGGCGGTTCTCAAGGTGGTCAACGGAGTCGTCGTGAGAATACTAGTGCTGGTGACAGAGAGTACAGCAGTTGTCATAGTAGAGGTCGTGAGGGCCGTGAACATGCCGCATGGACATAGGAGCAACACTTCACACATGCCATGCAAGATGAGGACCACGGTGCTCCACCGCTAGGGACGAGGCGGGCAGCTGATCATTGGGATCCCTACTATGGAAGTTTGGTTGCAGACAGTACCAGCTATCAAGGCATGTTGTCTGATTTTGAGAGTATGAGTACACATGACTCTCAGGGATTTGAAAGCTCGTATGGACGGTCATGGCCGCAGCAGTCGATGTATCACGGCAACTCAGATAGCAGTAGTTCATTTTTCCCATCGTATCCATATCCTTATGCCGCAGCTGCGCCAGTAGAGGTCGTGTACGCATAAGGTTCGCAGCAGTATGAATACTACGTACGCATGTACTAGGAAAACTATACAGGTTCAATGTGCTATGAAGACTATATGTCCTATCTGCGGACCACATTTAATGTCAGATTGTTTGGAGATGGGCACTGGCCCAATTTGGGTCCATACTCTTAGGCCCCATTTGAAAACCGGTTAGGGCCCGCTTGTTCGACCAACAAGGTCGAATAAGCCTTAACCGGGTGCTGTGTGTGAGGAGGGGAGGCGGCCCGCCCCACGAAGCGGCCGACCGCCCCCCGACAATTCGTTTATCAAACAAGGATGAGTATGTATCATTTGGTTATATTTATAACTAACTAATAATTAATTGTAAATTTATTCGTATCTTGAGTTTTGTACTTATCATTGAAATTACTAATGTAAAATTTTACATCATTTGTAGGTCATCGTGGACGGACGGCGTCACCCTGCATGGGAGCATGGATACTCTGTTGAGGGTGATGGACATGTGCACTGTAGATACTGTGAACATCGCGTCACTGACATACACAAATTTGCGGAGCACCTTGCGGGAGTGGGACGCGATGTTCGTGGATGCGACCGAGTTCCGGGAGATGTCCGACATTCCTTTCGGACATAGTTACATGAGAGATACGATTCTCGTAGCACACCCATGGCATCTTCTTCTACGTCCTGGGTACCCCCACCACGAGTACCGGGCGGAGCAGGATCTTCCTCCACGTCCAGAGTTCGAGCAGCACCAATATCAGCACCAGTCGCACCAATAGCACATGATAGAATTGAATGTATAGATGCAGTGAAGACTTTTTTTAGAGATTTTCATGTACCATCCACCGCTGCACATGACCCATCATTTGTGCAGATGATTACATATTTTCAGTCCCACCCACATATATCTCCACCCACTATGATAGAGTTAGATTATACGGGTGATCAGTCTCATGTATCTGATGATGAGTTTTGGGATTCGGGCTTCACTGATGACGAGGATTAATGAGTTTTGAGATTCGGGCTTAACAGATGAGGATGATGAGTGAATTTTTGTATTTTATACTTCATGAATGAATGTCATTATTATGTCACTGTTTACTTTAACATATTAAGTAATTTAAGTGAATTTTTATGTATTATATATAATAGGATGTTTAATTAAGCGGTGTAATATGTTATTTTTATATAATTAATTATGTGTAATTTAGTATGGATCTATTATCATAAAAAAATTCTACATTCTAATATTTTTAAATATATATAACATTTAATCTTTAAATAAAATTTTATTAAAATTTTTAAAAAAATTAAAAATCACGTGTCGAGAGCCCGAGAGGGCGGACCGGGTCGCTGTGCGACCCGTCTGACCCGACCCGTCCCGCGCCGAGACCGAGTCGGCCAGGTCGGCAAACCTTGATTATAAGTAATACTCAAGTCTTCTTTTTTGACGGCCCTCTTACCTTTTGCCCTCAAAGGAGACAACTCAAATTTGTAGGCCTTCAAATTCATTTAATTATCTACCAATCATGTTTGTGGCTAAATATTCTCGACAATAAACATATTTACTCTTGGTAATGAGATTTTTAGAACTCTAATAGTTATCTAAAAATATAAAATAATCATAAAATGTGAAAAAAATCCCTAAAAGAACTAAATATCTAATCAACCTAAGCATTTGGTTAAAAAATAAAAGAAGGAGAAAAACCCATTGCTAACATGGTCTCATCCGAGCGAAGGTTCTTTGTACTGCAAGGCTACGGCACCTGAGGACAGATGCGAATACATGGTAGCATTTATGGACAGCAAATAATCTGTCTTCGGGGGCACAGCTCAAGCACGTTGTCACTTGTGGGGTCTACCACGGTGAGGCAGGAGAACCACATGGCTTTGCTTGGGGAGTGGGTCCGGTCCGGGCACCGTCTGAGATTCCGAGGCCTCCTTTCGGATTCTATAATACGGACTCGGGAATAGAAATATTATGTGGGGTCAGGGTCGAGAATCACGAAGGGCCTCTTTGATTTCCGAATAATAGAGATCCAATAGTAAATCGATCTGAGAGTAAATTGTGAGCCAAGATGACGAAGTAAACACTTTATGCACGCTGACGTGGCGCTCATCGTGTCCTTCGTCATGCGGAGGGTGAGCCAAGGTGGTCACCTAATCCCGCTCCCCCCCCCGGTCAGGAGAGCCGTTCCAGCGTCACTGAACCGGGTCCCACCCTGACCTGCCTCCCACTAGTCACGTCCCGCGGGCCCACGGAAACAGCACAAACGTCTCGGTGTCACAGCAAAACCCACCACGCCCCCCCCCCCCCCCCGGCCGCCTACCCCGACCGCACTGCCCAGTCTCTGCATTGCCTACGACGAATCCTTCTCTTCTCAACTTCCTCTGTTGCAGCGCCGCCTCCTTCTCTCCTCCTCCTCTCCCGGCGGCGGCCGCGGACTCCTCTCTCTCTCTCTCTCTAACAAGGGTGGGTGGCAGAGGGAGGAGGAGGAGGAGGGGAAGTGGTGATCGGAGGAGGGAAAGGGAGGGGACGAACATGGCGGCCATTGCGTGCGGCGGATGCTTCTCCGCGGATCTGACCTCCCTGCATCGCCGGTCCCCTCGTTTCTATCCGGCGGCCGCAATGCCGGCGCACGACTCCGCCTCCTTGTTCGCTTCGTCCTCCTTCCCTTCCTGCTCCCGCTCGATCAGCCTCTCCTCGGCGTCGCCCGCTTCCCCTGCGTCTTCCCTTGTCTCCTTCCCCACGAGTTGCCGGTCCGAGGAGGTGTTTCCGATGAGGAAGCAGTTATGTTGTCTGGTTGTGGAGTGTAGCGGCAATGGCGATGGCGGGGTGGGGAAGAGCGGGGGCGGGGGCGGTGCGGGAGGAGGGGGTGGCGGCGGGGGGCATGAGGACGGGCCCGGTGGGGAGGAGGAATCGATTAGGAAGAACCGGATGGAGGCATTGCTGGCGCTTTCCCAGGCGGGGAGGTCGCTGGAGAGTCTCCCCACGGACTTGGCGGCCGCGATCCAGGAGGGGAGGATCCCGGGCAACATTGTGGAGCGGTTCTTCGAGCTCGAGAAGTCGCCGCTTCTCCGGTGGCTGCTGCAGTTCGGGGGGTTCAAGGAGCGGCTCTTGGCGGATGACCTCTTCTTGGCTAAGGTCATGATGGAGTGCGGTGTGGGGATCTTTACCAAGGTTTATCTTCTCCTCCCTCTCAATCTTCTGCTTTTATTGTGTTTGCTTACTTCGTTGATTGCAACTTTTACGTCTCTCTCTCTCTCTCTCTCGTATAGAGTCTTTGTGGTAATACAATCATACGCCTATGGAGGTTATTTCGTGGCAATACATGTTCCTGCTTGCGTGTGTGCGGAGGGCCAGACATCCATTCTTGGACGTTCCTTCCCATTTGCCATTCTACAAAATAAGAAAGCTTTCTCTATCCTCTATCTTTAGAATGAGAATATCATTCGGCAATCCTTCTCAGAAGGTTTCTTCAAGTGAGGGCCTTCCGAGTATGAGAAGAATACTTACATACATTCTTATTCTCCCTAGAGCGATCCATCCATTCTTATTTTGGATTCCTTGTGTTCCCCTTTATTGGTCTTATCATACTGTAAGCAGTGGGTTTTGGTGTTTGGCAATGTCTTCCATCATTTTGATCCAGTGTTTGCATTTTTCAGACTGCTGCAGAGTGGGAGCGCCGCAGAGAAAACTTCACGAAAGAGTTAGATTTTGTTTTCGCAGATGTGGTATGTTTATATGGATGGCACATTCTTCATTGTAGATGATATTGTTGAACTTAAAGGACTGTTTTATTTGTTGAGTTTGACAGCTTGACCTTGGAATTTTTCAAAGTTTGAGATTTAATGGTGGAAGTGGACAAGAGAGTTAATATTTTCAGTATTTGATTCTTAAGATGGCATAAGAATGGGTTATCATCATTATTGTTGATGCCTTTTGGGAGATAGACTATGCCATTTGATCAAGTATTCTTGACTTTCACTTTCTAAAAAAGTATACTTGACTTTCTGATGTGATTACTAACTTCTTGCTTGAGTCTGAGGACACTGCTGTGTCAAGCATTGAAAAGGACTAATCAGTCGAGAAAATTCCTCAATAACTGATTAAAGGAAACCGGAAGGTGTGTTGACATATTGTTCATCTATAAATTCATACCATTGAATTTTGTTTAAAATATAAGAGACGAGATAAAAAATTAAAGGTTTTTTGCATATAAACCATTGCTAAAATGAAAATTGTAGATTTATCATTTTTTGCATTTGTATTTGCACTCATATCACTAAAAATACCGATGCTGTGCAAAAAGAGCGGTTTTTTAACACATACAGGCAGTGCAAAAAGACCATTCTATGGTTTCTATGATCTTTTTGCACAATATTGACATTTTTAATAATATGTGTGCAAATACAAATGCAGGAATAATAAATCTGTAATTTTTGTTCTACCAATGGTTTATATTCAAAGATCCCAAAATTTAATCAAAGAAAGAAACTTTAAACTGCAAGTAAGTAGTCCATATAAAGCTTAAAGTTCCCACATACAAATCAAATCGATTGGCAAAAAGGCTGCAATACATGCATAAGAGTGTCTTTCCAGTACAACAACTTTCTTCAATCACAATAAAGAGCAGAGAATTTGTGGGCAGTTCTTCAACATTGACAATAGATTATGTTATTGGTTTATTAATTTTGTTCTTGCTGCATGCAACTTGTTCCAAGCATCATCATTTATGCCTTATTTTATGTTTTTGGGTAAGCATATAGGTTTCCTTACTGGTATCTTTCATTGCAATGTAAAATTACTTTTCTAAATTGCATGAAAAATGTTTCCTGTTTAGCTTGTCAAATATTATTTAGGTGTTGATAATAATTGGTGTTGAGGAAAGTGGATTCCAAAATGAGTACAATTAATAATAACATCGGACATTATTTACAAACTTACCTGAAAATTTTTTATTGAGAAGAACGATTTGTTGTTACTCTGATTTTTCATTATGATTTTGTCTATGAGTTATTGTCTTTACCCCTATTTTTGATGTGATGTTATCCTTCATGTTGGGATTGAAATGAATCTTGAACTCTTTTGTAATTTCATTAACAGTTTCCTTGTGCATTTTTGAGGCTATGGCCATAGTTGCAGATTTTATGCTTGTCTGGCTTCCTGCTCCAACTGTTTCTCTACGCCCCTCTCTTTCATTTAGTGCTGGGCCAATTAGCAAATTCTTTCATGGATGCCCTGATAATGCTTTTCAGGTTATTTCTCTTTGTCTCGTACATCTTCAGTTCTTCTATAGAACCCTTCTTGAAATCTTCTGAGTTCCTCCTACATAATTGTTGGAATTCTTTTTGCAGGTTGCATTAGCTGGATCATCTTATTCTCTTTTGCAGAGAGTGGGCGCAATAATGGTGAAGTATCATAAATGCAATCAGAACATATCAATGTGTTTGTCTCTATATATATATCTATATCTATTTGTGTATGTCTATGTGTGTGTGTGTGTGTGTGTGTGTGTGTGTGTGTGTGTGGGCGTGCATGTGTGTATATCATATGAATGTATATGCATACATGTACTTTTCTAATTTGATGTACTTACCCATGAAGATTGAAATTGAGGGCTAATGTTTTCCAAGTAATAATGTACTGTTTGTCTTGCAGCGTAATGGGTCGAAGCTTTTTGTAGTTGGGACAGTTTCATCTTTGGTATGTTATTCTTTCTAGAATGGGATTATACTTTTTTATAATCCAAAGGATCTTGTACTTCACAACTTCATAATTGATGTAAATTTTAGGAAGTACGAGTTCAATTATTTGACATCTTTGCCCCCTCGTATTGGCTGACTCCAATTTGATCTGACTGGATCAGGATCACTCAGTGCCAATCGTATAAGCCAATACAATGTTTCAAAATAAATGCCACGACCAGTGAGTTATACTTTTTTATAATCCAAAGGATCTTGTACTTCACAACTTCATAATTGATGTAAATTTTAGGAAGTACGAGTTCAATTATTTGACATCTTTGCCCCCTCGTATTGGCTGACTCCAATTTGATCTGACTGGATCAGGATCACTCAGTGCCAATCGTATAAGCCAATACAATGTTTCAAAATAAATGCCACGACCAGTGAGTTAGCTTTTGAACATATTAGTTTAGAAGCTGCTTTGAGCTTTCAGTTTGCTTGAGTTGATGGAAAGATTAATGGGAAATTCAAGGTCATTAAGAAGCAGTTAGCAAGAGGAAGAGCATTGAGAGTAAAGTTTGGTATGCGTTGCCAGGAATTCTAATATTTTAATTATTGGGGAGATCAGTATAGAAGATAAATTCAAAAGAGATCTTGTCCATGCCCTAGTGACTGTTTCATTCTTTCACCTAGAAAGAAACTTGAGACTTCAAATTTTTTTTTAAGTCTATAAAGTATCCATGCATGAAGAAAATATATGAAGTAGAGAATTTCCTGTTATTAGGGGTATTTCTCTAATAGTATTTCTTGTGGCGACTGATGCCCTATTTTATTTTTTATTTTTTCTGGTCGCCCTCTTTATGGAGGGCATTTATGTAATTCTTTTGTTTTTCACTTAATATATAAGAAAGGCTGGTCGGTCCTCTCTTCTTAAGACCGCTGGAACTTCTTTTCTTTCCCACTGACTTGTATCTCTTTCTTCCTTTCGTGGTATCAGAGCAGTACCTCTTTTGGGTACCCTAACTGCTTTTCTTCTTATCTGGAGATCCTCTCTACATAGGCCACACCACTCCTTGGGGTTCCCTCTTGCTGGCGCAAGGGTGAATCTCTTTCTCTTGGTGATCTGTCCAGCACGGCCCATTTAGGGTTCTCTCTCTCTGTTAGGGTGCATTCAGAAAGGACCCAAAAGCAAGTCCTGGGTAGCTTTTGGAGATTTGAATGTGGGGCTTCTTCTCTCTATCTCTCTTCTTCTTCCGTAATCCACCTTTTGTAAAAGCTGAAGTGACAATGGACCCTTTGGAAACACTTATGAGGGGTGGGGATTCCAATTATTCAAATCCTGCTCATAAACCTTTGCAAATGCACCCTTATGCAAGGGGAGATGGAATTTGCTTCTCTGGGCCTTCTTCTATGTGCCCTTGCCTGCAGATCTTCTTTAGCCTGAGGCCTCCATCCTCTTCCTCTGCTGAAGTTGCAGAGGCTCTCTTCTTGGACTGCGACCATCTTCTTTTCTTCTGGTCGTCGTCCGGTGTTGCAACGGTTACCCTCTTCTCTGTGTGGCAATTGTTTGAGAGTTTAGCAGTTGCTTCCCTCTCCTCATTGTTGATGGTCTCACCCTCTTTCCTTTCTCTATGATGAAGAATGATAACTCTGCAATGACGGGCATATCTTCACCAGCGGTTCAACCTGTATGTCCCGTCTCTACCGGCGAACAACTTTACAGATCTCTTCAGACAAGCTTACAGAGCATAACTATTCTTCCTGGGTTATCTCTGCTGAACTCTAGATCGCAGGGTGTGGGAAGTTGGGATTCTTGACTAGAAATCAGAAATTCCTGATGCCAAGGACCCCTGGTATGGCGCTTGGCAATGTGACAACAATGGTCATGCCTTGGTTGCTTAATTTTGTTAGCCCCGGGATCCGCCCCACCATTCTCCACAAATCCACTGCGGCTGACATGTAGAGGACCTTGGCTGGTCTTTATGGTCGAAAGAAAAACAAAGTTCATCTTTACCAGTTGAGCCATGATGATGCGGGACGAGAGCCGTCGTCTGCGACCCTGGGAAGGTGCACTACTCACAACGGCATCCAACTAGCTGAAATGGGCCACTTGTGGTTGTTCTAAAGCTACTGGGCCGAGCTATTGTTTTCGGACAAGGTACCTTTGGGCGGGTTCAACCCTATTGGGCCTGGTCCGTTCCTGCAGATGAGGGGAAGGAGGATGGAGGGGTGCCGCATGGTGACAAAGTGCCTGGTTGGGGGTGCTGGGAGTGCACCTCTCAGAGGGAGAAGAAATAGAGCAGCAAGGGCTGGGCTGTGGTGAGGACAGCCGAGTAAGAATACGGCTCGACTCAGAGAGCCGCCGGTACCGGACACGCAGCACGACTCGGTCGACACCGACTTTCTTGTGGTTGGGGGACAGTCTGGAGTCTCCATTGGAGCTTTGACACTTTAGTACGTATTTTTGTACGTATTCGTATTTTGTACGTATTTTTTATATGTATTTGTATTTTGTACGTATTTGGCATTATGTACGTATTTGGTCGTATTATGTATTGTGTACGTCTTAGGTATGTCTTTGGTATGTAATTCGGATTTTATCCAAGGCGGGAAAAGGGAGCCCATGGATTTGAAATTCAAATGGGTTCAAACTCCAAGGAGAGAAAGTGGAGCTCATGATGGGTTCATACTCCAAGAAGGAAAAGAGAGCCTATGGATTTCAAATTCAAATGGGTTCAAATTCAAACTCCAAGGAGGGAAAATGGAGCCCATACTCTATATATTACCTTGTATTCCCCCCTTGGGAGGTATTGATGAATGAATGAAAATCTGAATTTGTGCTAAGAGTCTTCCTTCTTCTCCCTCCCCTCTCCCTCTCCATGAAGGGTGTGACTCCCTCTCTCTCCCTCTTTCTCTCTCTCTAGGGTGCGATGCCCTAGCACTCTCTCCCTCTTTCTCTGATGCTCAAGCTGCTGGGAGGCGCCCTCACCATCCACCTTTCAAGCCCGGAGCCATGGAGCACAAGCTGGCCTCAAGCATGGAGGAGATGGAGCATGAAGCCATGCTGCCAGATCTGGTCGTCTGCCTACAAAAATGAGCCCGAAAGAGTAGGTTGGCACACCCTGGTCCCGTCCTCATATCCCCTCACTCTCTTCTACAACAATCTTCCTCTGCCAGTCCCCCACCTACCCTGAAAATCCCACGCCCTAATTCTACCTGTGTCAAAAGTTGCCTTTATACCCCTTTTTCCCGCGCAGTCAGGCCGCTGGGTGTCTGCCTGCGAGGCAGAGCCTCAAAGGGATAATTGTTACCCCCCCTTCCCGACCTCTGACCATGACAACCTCTTCTAAACATCTCTTCCTCCACCTGTCCTACACACCCCATTAAAATTTCAAGCCCTAATTCGCCCTGTGCGCAAACTTCTCTTTGGAACCCTTTTTGTCGCGCAGACTGCCCCTGTGCATTCCTGCCGCGATAGTGCCACAACCTCTCCAAAGGGACGACCACAAAAAAACATCAGAAGGCTCTGAGATTTTCAGAGTTGCTTATACATATCCCAAACCTTCCCCAGTAATTTTCCTGTAATCTTTATAGCCCCTCTCCTTTGCTTGCCACGTCGCCCTTCAGCCCCCTCAGTTCTGACTGCACTGGATTGCAGAATTGAACCCCAATCTGTTTTCACTTCCCACGCCCAAAACCCCCTCTGCATGCCACCCCGCCACTGCTACTCAATCATCCCCCGCCCCTCCCCTATCCACCAGAGAAAACCCCGTCCCATTTGCCATCCGGAGGGCCCGGTTCCAGTCCAACCTTCGCCCGAGGGTCCTGCTGCCAGGGGACAGGCCAGAACGCGCAGGGTTTGCTACGGAAATTGCCACGACCACCATGGCGCTCGGTTGCAGTTCTCCTTCCCTTGGGGACGTCAGGACAGTACCACCAGCGGCCACACCAAGTTTCGGGACCAACAGGCGTGCTGAAGGTCGCGTGCCTGCCCCTCCTTCCTGCTGCCTCCCTACGCGCGCGCGGACTGGCCAACAGTCTGCCCACTTGTTCGTGGTCGCGCCGGAGGTCCGTGACCGTGCCATCGGCTTCCGGCTACCTCCCGGGGATTCGTCATACCTTACAGCGTGCTACCAGGGATGTTGGCGCCTCCCTCGGCCTCCGTGACGCGCCATCCTTGCTGCTGGTCCGGGTGCGTACCGGCTCACGGCGGTTCGCGTACGACGAGCTTCACCGACCCGGCACCCGTCACCCCACGTTGCTCGACCCCCAGATCTCGCTGTGTAGTCTTTTACCTCCCTGCGAGGAGTGGGCTGTGTTTAGTTGTACTCATTTAGCATTGTACCGGAGATCGCGTGACTTGGCCGGGTTTCTTCCCCACGCCCCGAGCGTGGAGGTATGCGTCCGCTTCCTTGCTTAGTAGCTTGCTCTTTTAGTATTTTCTCTTGATGCCGCTGCTTGTGTGCGTAGTAGGATCCTAGCTCGTATATTCATTTTATAACACTGCTACGGAGAGAGAGTGTGACCGTCCCGTGGCTCATCCGAGTCACGAGTGTGGAGCTACCCACCCTAGATTCGCCGGTTTCTCAACCGTGCGGATCGACGCGCTTCCCTCTCTTGGGACGCCTGTGAGCTTAGTTTATTGTTATTTTGGCATAATTTCCTTCTAGGGAACTCTAGGTGTCGCGTCTACGCCGTTCAAACAATTGCAAAGTTGCTGGTCTTGTTGTCCATTTAGTCGCGTCTTCACCAAGAGTCCTAGCTTGCATAGCGTCCCGCATCAGACTGGCCGACGGTTGTTTAGCAAGTGGGGATGAGCGTCTTTAACGGCGGGTGGCGGCAGGGGAAGGAAGGTGGAGGATGACGGCTGCGGGTGGTGGAGGCCAGCGTCATAGAGAACGAAGGTGGAAGATGGCGGAGGGCGTGGTCGATGGTGGGGACCGTCGACGACTGCGGGGCGGTGCGGGCGGCTGGCCGGGTGGTGGCAGCGGCGGATGCTCCAGTGGCGTCTGCAACCGGCGAGGTGGGGCGGCGGTAGGGTGTGACTGGGCGTGGGGGAGAGGAAGCCGACCTGTGCGGAGGGCGGCTGCTGGCAGGGGCAGCAGTCCCCATCGGTGGGGCTGTTGTCGGCTGGGCGGGTGACCGCACGAAATAGGGTGGGGGACCGTGTTGGGAAGGATAGAACACCCGGAACACCTTGGAGTACCCCCCCTTTAACAGGAGAACAAACAGCAGAGGAGGAAGAAGAAGAGAAAACCAATCGCACAAGAACACACACAGGGATTTTTACGTGGTTCGGAGGCAAGAGCCTTCCTACGTCCACGGCCGCAGCAGGATTCCACTAGATAATCACAGACACCTTTCAGCTTACAATACAAAGAGACAGCCCGCCCTTTTATACTAGGAGATTAGGGCGTCATTAGTCAGGGCATTAAGGACAATAATACCCCTAATAAATGTAAACCCTCTTCCGAGATACATCAGACACGCATGCTCGCCTGTCCCCCCAGATGCTCTCCTGGGACCGAGCATGCCCTCCAGCGACTGCAGATGCTCCCCTGGCATCAGACCAGATCAATGCATTTGCCAAGACTGCGTTGACGCATCGCCAGACAGGGTTGACGCATCCAACCCGGACAGCAATGCTTCCCTGACGCCAGTGATGCTCACCAGAGGTCATAGATGCTCCACTGATACTCCATATGCTCTCGTGCGAGAACGCACAAAGATATGCTCTCCTGGCACAGTGGATGCTCCCCTGGAACAGTGGATGCTCCCCTGGAGACAGCATGTGCTCGCCATGCTCACCTGATGCTGCGGATGCTCCTCTGAAGCGGTGGATGCGCTCCTAAGACAGAGTGTGATCACGTGCAGAGGCGCACGAGTTCTGACTCCACACTCTAACAATCTCCCACTTGGAGTCTGAACTCCAAACAAAGCAAACCTCTCAATGTATTAACCCTGCTCAATATAACAGTAGAAATAAATTGCTACGGCACCCCTCCGTCAATCATCCATGGAGGCCAACTGAGGACTTACACAGCCTCAGTTTCTCTGTGGTAACCACCTTGGTGAACATGCCTGCTAGATTCTCTGCACCAAGTATTTTCTCCAGCAGCAGAACATCATCTTCAAGCAAACCACGAATGAAGTGATACTTTAGTTGTATGTGCTTAGTCCTTGCATGAAAGACTGGGTTCTTGGCAAGGTGAATCGCACTTTGACTGTCACAAAACAACACACTGTTGCTTTGTTCCTTGCCCAACTCCTTCAGAAAATTTTTCAGCCATACCATCTCTTTGCTAGCTTCAGAGATAGCAACATACTCTGCTTCTGTTGTTGAGAGAGCAACAACCTTCTGAAGTTTTGAAACCCAACTTACTGCAGTGCCACCCAAGGTGTAAACATAGCCAGTGGTACTTCTTCTGGTATCCAGATCACCACCAAGATCTGAATCAACAAAACCTTGTAAGATAACATCACTTTTCTTGAAACAAAGTGACTTACCTGAGGTGCCTTTTAGGTATCTCAGAATCCATTTCTCTGCCTCCCAGTGTTACTTGCCCGGATCTGCCATATGTCTGCACACAACTCCCACTGCATGTGCTATATCCGGCCTGGTACAAATCATGGCATACATCAGACTTCCTACAGCTGATGCATAAGGAATTTTCTTCATGGACTCATGCTCTTCAGCAGACTTTGGTGACTGCTCTTTAGACAGCTTGAAGTGACTTGCCAAAGGAGTGCTAACTGGTTTTGCATCCTGCATGTTGAATCTGCCCAACACCTTCTGGATGTAACCTTCTTGAGATAGCTTCACAGTGCCAGCTGTTCTATCTCTCACAATTCTCATCCCAAGAATTTGCTTTGCTGCTCCTAAGTCCTTCATAGCAAATTCCTTTGATAATTGTATTTTCAGATTGTTAATCTCTGTCATACTTGATCCTGCTATAAGCATATCATCCACGTACAACAACAATATGATATAACAATTATCAAACTTCTTAAGATAACAACAATGGTCCATATTGCACCTAATGAAACCATTGTTACATATGAATCCATCAAACTTCTTGTACCATTGTCTGGGGGCTTGTTTCTGACCATACAAGCTTTTCTTGAGCTTGCACATAAGGTTTTCTTTGCTTGGGACTGAAAATCCTTCTGGTTGCAACATGTAGATGTCTTCCTCCAAATCACCATGGAGAAAAGCTGTCTTCATATCTAGTTGCTCTAAATGCAAGTTCTCAGCAGCAACAATGCTCAACACCAATCTAATGGTAGTTAGTTTTACAACTGGAGAAAAGATCTCAGTGTAGTCTATACCTTCCTTTTGCTGGAAGCCCTTCACTACCAACCTTGCTTTGTACCTCTTACTGCCATCAGGTTCATCTTTGACTCTGTAAACCCACTTGTTATGCAATGCCTTCTTGTTCTTAGGGAGTTTGGTTAGCTCCCAAGTCTGATTCTTTTGCAATGAGTTCATCTCATCTTCCATGGCTAACTCCCACTTTACAGAATCTGTAACCTGCATTGCTTCATCATAACACTCGGGTTCACCTTCGTCAGTCAACAGTAGGTAATGCAAAGATGGAGAATACCTTTGTGTAGGCCTAGGTATTCTTGCAGATCTTCTCAGTTGCACCGGTGTACAAGGCTGTGCTTCTGTTTCAGATACATCCGGTATCTTAGCATTCACATCATCTTGTGAAATTTCTTCTAGCTCAACCTGTCCACCATCCTCATCTAGTTTCCCTGCACTGTCAGATTCTACCACAGCCCTGTCTTTGTACAAGACATTTTCATTGAATATAACATTTTGCCTTCTGAGAATTTTTCGATTTTCATCATCCCAAAATCGATATCCAAACTCATCAGAACCATATCCAATGAAAAAACACTTTATGGACTTAGCATCTAGCTTATCCCTTTCATTAGAATCTACATGCACATATGAAACACAACCAAAGACTCTCAAGTGTGAAAGATTTACCTGTTTCCCTGTCCAGGTCTCCTCTGGAATTTCACCATCCAAAGGGACAGATGGTCCTCGGTTTATCAAGTAAGCTGCTGTGTTAATTACATCTGCCCAAAATGTTTTAGGCAGTCCAGCATGTATCCTCATGCTTCTAGCCCGTTCATTCAAGGTTCTATTCATGCGCTCGGCAACTCCATTCTGCTGTGGTGTTCTTGGAACAGTCCTTTCCATTCTAATACCACTAGCTGTACAAAAGTCCTTGAATTCCTTGTTGTCATACTCTCCACCATTGTCTGATCTCAGACACTTCACCTTCAAACATGTCTCATTCTCTACAAGGGTCTTCCAATTTTTGAAAGTGACAAATACATCAGATTTTCTTTTCAAAAAATAAACCCATACCTTGCGAGTAGAGTCATCAATGAAAGTGACATAGTAGAGTGAGCCTCCAAGAGATGGTACTGGTGAAGGACCCCATACATCTGTATGTACAAGCTCTAGCTTCTGTGTCTTCAAAGTTCTTACAGTCTTTGAGAATGTAACCTTCTTTTGCTTCCCAAAAATACAGTCTTCGCAAAGACCAACTTCCACAGATTTCAAGCCAGACAATTTTCCTTTTGACAGCAGTACCTTCATCCCTTTCTCACTCATGTGACCAAGCCTGCAGTGCCATGTGTTGGAGTCAACTCCTGAATTTGCCACTGCCACTATATCCTTGTTATTGCTAGTCATGTAGAGAGTACCCATCTTGTTGCCTCGTGCTATAACCATAGCACCTTTGGTGATCTTCCAAGATCCACCCACAAAGGTTGTTACATAACCTTCATCATCAAGCTGTCCAACAGATATCAAGTTCCTCTTCAAGCCAGGTATATGTCTTACATTCTTTAACTTCCACAAAGTGCCATTTGTGGTCCTTACAATTACATCACCCTTCCCCACAATATCTAAAGGCTCATCATCAGCAAGATAAACCTTCCCAAAGTTTCCAACAACATAATTTTGCATACTTTCTTTATGTGAGGTAGAGTGAAACGACGCACCTGAGTCAAGAATCCATGACTCTAAAGGAGTGTCAACACAAAGAACTAAAGCATCTTGAACTTGCTCTGCTGCAGCTGCATTGGCGGACTCTTCATTGTGATTTTTCTTCTTTGGAGCCTTGCAATCTTTCTTTAAGTGCCCCTTTTTACCACAATTCCAGCACCCATCACCACCAAACTTTGATTGACCTTTCTTCTTGGACCTAGATCTGCTCCTATTTTGACCCCGCTGTTTTGTTCTTCCGCTGCTCTCTGTATTCAAGGCAGAACCTGAGACTTCACCTGATTCCCTTCTGCGAATATCTTCGCTAAGAATCAAGTCTCGAACCTCATTAAGCTTCAACTTGCTTGAACCGGAAGAACTACTCACAGCCGTCACAGTTGCACCCCAACTTTCAGGTAAGGAGGATAAAATAATCAAGGCCCTAACCTCATCATCAAAGTTTATTTCTACAGAACTCAACTGAGTTGTAATAACATTGAATTCATTGATGTGGTCTGTAACAGAAGCACCTTCGGCCATCTTCAAATTAAATAAACGACGCATCAAATATACCTTGTTTGAAGCTGAGGGCTTTTCATACATATTTGATAGCGCCTTCATCAACCCAGCCGTGGTCTTCTCATTCACGATGTTGAAGGCAACGTTTCTGGCCAACATCAAGCGAACAACTCCGAGTGCTTGTCTGTCTAGTAGATCCCAATCTTCCTTCTTCATCCCTTCCGGCATCGTTTCAAGAAGCGGCTCATGCAACTTCTTCTGATACAGGTAGTCTTCGATTTGCATCTTCCAGAAACCGAAGTCCTTGCCATCGAACTTGTCGATCCTCACCTTTCCTTCATCTACTGCCATTACTCCCACTACTCCCTCGAACCAGAACAAGGCTCTGATACCAGTTGTTGGGAAGGATAGAACACCCGGAACACCTTGGAGTACCCCCCCCTTAACAGGAGAACAAACAGCAGAGGAGGAAGAAGAAGAGAAAACCAATCGCACAAGAACACACACAGGGATTTTTACGTGGTTCGGAGGCAAGAGCCTTCCTACGTCCACGGCCGCAGCAGGATTCCACTAGATAATCACAGACACCTTTCAGCTTACAATACAAAGAGACAGCCCGCCCTTTTATACTAGGAGATTAGGGTGTCATTAGTCAGGGCATTAAGGACAATAATACCCCTAATAAATGTAAACCCTCTTCTGAGATACATCAGACACGCATGCTCGCCTGTCCCCCCAGATGCTCTCCTGGGACCGAGCATGCCCTCCAGCGACTGCAGATGCTCCCTTGGCATCAGACCAGATCAATGCATTTGCCAAGACTGCGTTGACGCATCGCCAGACAGGGTCGACGCATCCAACCCGGACAGCAATGCTTCCCTGACGCCAGTGATGCTCACCAGAGGCCATAGATGCTCCACTGATACTCCATATGCTCCCGTGCGAGAACGCACAAAGATATGCTCTCCTGGCATGCTCTCCTGGCACAGTGGATGCTCCCCTGGAACAGTGGATGCTCCCCTGGAGCAGCGGTTGCTCCCCTGGAGACAGCATGTGCTCGCCATGCTCACCTGATGCTGCGGATGCTCCTCTGAAGCGGTGGATGCGCTCCTAAGACAGAGTGTGATCCCGTGCAGAGGCGCACGAGTTCTGACTCCACACTCTAACAGGCCAAACGGGAGAGGATGGGAGCGAGCTGGGAGGGCGAGAGAGAGAGAAATGGTGAGAGGGCGAGGGTGAGCGGCGAGAGAGGGCGAGGATGGCGAGAGAGCGAGGGAGAGCGGCGAGGGGCTTCTCGCCCCACCCTTCTCGGGCGCTCGATTTCCTTCTCGGGAGAGGACACAAAGGCGGCTCTGCTAAAAAAAACAATTTTCTAATCCTTCATTAATATAAAAATTAAGATTATACTATTATTTCAGAGGATGGAACCCTAATGGTCCTCCTCTCAAACCAATCACCAAAATACCCTAGGACCTAAAGTAGTGCAAAAATCGCACCAAAAATTACAGAAAAATAAAAAGACATGAACTTCACTCCAAATAAGCCCAATAAAATTTACGAAAATTAGAGACTTAATTTTACAACTTTAAATTACTAGACCCATCTCAATTAAAGACAAAATACATAATAAAAATAAAAATGACGCTAATACGACTCCGATCATCGTCCGTGTAAATAGTGCCATTTTGTGTAATGCCAATCGAGTCCGTCGTCTGATATCACGAGTCTCGCTCCGCGTCACATGACATCCATGAATTGAAGCAAGGCTCTCTGTCTATCGCAAACTACTTCTGTGCTCTTACCTCCCTTTGAAATGAGTCGGATGTCTACCGTAATGCCCAATGGGCATCTCTGGAAGATCAGAAGACATCTCACCTTGCAGGAAGATGATAAAATCGTCAAGTTCTTGGGTGGACTGAATTCTGAATATGATGTTCTCAGGGGGTAGATCTTGAATATGGACCCTACTCCATTGGAAGCAAAGTTCTGAGTGAAGAATAGCGGCGTCAGGTTATGGGCAGCAAAGAACACACTACTCTCTCCACTGTGGATGAATACTCCGCCCTTACTACTGCCACTGACAAAAATAAGTCTGGGAGTGGAAAGGTATTGGGTGATAAGAAGTGTGATCATTGTGGCCGCACCAATCATGACACTGATTTCTGTTGGGAAATTTTTTCTGATAAGAAACCCAACAAGTTCAGAACTAATGTAGTTTGAGGCAAGAGGTGCCTGAGGTGACCAAATTGTCGCCTCAGCCGCAAATGCCTAGGCGATGGCCAGACTTGCTGCGAATGGATTCACGCAGACTTATGGAATTGCCTATCAGGAGACTTTTGCACCAGTGGCAAAGATAAAATCCATAAGAGTGATTCTATCTTATGCTGTGCAATATTTTTGGGCTCCATATCAGATGGATGTGAAAAATATTTTTTTAATGGTGATCTGCAAGAAGTTTATATGTTGCCTCCTCCTAGTGTTGATACAAAAGAAAAGGTCTGCAGACTCATGAAGGTTCTGTATGGGCTGAAATAGTCACCAAGAGCCTGATTTGATCGACTTTGTTATGCCATGATTAGTTTGGATTTAAGTAGTAAAATGCTAATCACACAGTTCATAAAGTTGAAAAATGGTCATGTCACAGTCCTTGTCTATGTTGGCGATATGGTCATTACAGGAGATGATGCTGGTGAAATTCAGAATCTGAAGGATGGGTTGGCTGCTGAATTTGAAGTTCAAAACCTAGGAGTGAAATACTGTCTAGGCATCAAAGTGGCTAGGTCCAAGGGCTTTATATCTGTTAGAGGAAGTTTGCTCTTGACTTTCTGATGAAGACTGGAATACTGGGATGTAAACCAGCAGCTACTCCAATTGACTTCAATCATGGATTATCTGAACAGGATGGGAAAAAAAACTCCCTTCAGACGATAGTAGTCTATATCAGTGGCTGGTTGGCAAGCTTCTTTATTGTCTTTAACATGGCCGAACCTATCATATGCTGTGAGCATGGTAAGTACATGCACTCTCCATGGACTACTCATATGAAGGCCGTGGAACGTATTTTAAGTCTTGTTCAAGAAAGGGCATTCTTTTTAGAAAAACAAAACAGTTGACTATCGAAGATATGTTGATGCAGACTGGTCCGACTCTAAAGATGATAGATGGTCAACCACTGGGTATTGTACTTTTCTTCGTGGTAACTTAGTTACTCGGAGAAGCAAGAAGCAAACAGTGTGCCAAATCTAGTACTGAAGCAGAATATAGAGCAATGGCACATGGACTTATTGAGTTGCTTTGGTTGGAACTTATTAAGTGATATGAGGTTACAAGTAGAGCTACCTATGAAGCTGTATTGTGACAGTAAGGCAGTAATAAATATTGCCAATAATTCAGTACAGCATGGCAAGACTAAACACGTTGAGATGACCGACACTTTATTGGAGAGAAGTTGACTCTGGAGAGTTGTGTCTGCCCTATGTGAAGTCTCATGACCAAACTGCAGATCTGTTCACCAAAGCCCTATTCAAAGCATGGTTTGCTGTATCGGTGCGACTCACACCGATTCAGCTTTATTATATCGTACTAGGGCCGGACCGAAAATGGATGGCAGTTTCGGCCGAAACGTTTCGGTTTCGAACTGAAACGATCCGATACTACCCGGCCAAAATCGGGCCGAAATCAAAACCCTGCACTATGGCAAAAAAATAATTATTTAATTGGTTTTGGACCGAAACGGTTTCGGTTTTGGATCTGGCCGAAACCGACTCCGAAACTGACATTGCCATCTATGGGACCGAGACAGTTGAGACGGTTCGAGATGGTCCGAGTCTCTTTGAGTTAGACCCAAGTCTGTCCGAGTTAGGCCGTATCCTACCGTATTAGAGCCAGTTCAAGTTGCCATGAATCAGTGATACGGCGAACCCTGGACTGAAGCTGAATTTCTTTTGGGCTTGAGAAAGTTAAGTACGTGTGATATTTATGCTTAACTTGAGGGGGAGTGTAGTGAAGTAGAGAATTTTATGTTATTAGGGGTATTTCTCAAATCGTATTTCTTGTGGGGACTGATGTCCTATTTTATTTTTTATTTTTTCTGGTCACCCTCTTTACGAAGGGCATTTATGTAATTCTTTTGTTTTTCACTTAATATATAACACATAGGACACTCTTAATTTGGTCCAAAAATCTCATTAGGACCCTTTTTCATCAAGTCAATAGATTTTGTCTAAGCTTCTTGAAGAAAAGAATTATTTAGTAATGCAGAAAAAACATACAGACCAATAGCAATTTGGTCCAAAACTGTCATTATGACCTGTGTCACCAAGTGAATATGAAGATCCAAGAGAAATGGATGCAACAGCTATATTGAGTGCTACTAGGGTTGTTTTGCAATAAACCATGGCTATATGTGATTACAAGATCATGTCCAATACAGTAAACTTGTGCAGTAAGTGGGTATTGTGCATGCAGTAACCATTTATAATATATGGGGCCATGTACCCATATCATTTTCACTGCATAGTGGGCCGTCTGCAAGTGATGGTGCCCCTTTCAAAGTGTTCCAGTGTCCTGTTTATCTTATTTTGCACCTGGCTGCTTTTGAAATGAAGATCTCATCTCAAATGGAATTCTAGATCCAATCACTGTCAAGGATTGTCAGAAACTTTACTCCAAAGCATTGTCACTAACTATCCTTTCTTCAACTATGTTGCTTTTTACTAGCTATATGGCTTTTTACTATTTAGTACTAATGCGAAATATATGATCCTTTACTTGTATGCATGGTAGTTTCTCTAACATATGAACTACTTTTTTTCTTCCTCTAGTAGCCTTGTTAATAACGTAGTTATGGTCATGCATTTGTTTTGTGGGATTCCGGGGTCTATTCTTGTTTTTTGCATTCACCGTTGCCAAAGTTGTTATTTGTTAACTCTAGCTTCACTCTGCATCTCTGTGTTTTCTGGTGCCCAATTGTTAGCTTCATACAAAGATCCACTTTCTCTGTGCTTCTGGTGAATTATGGAATTGACTTGAACATTAGAATAGCAGAGCTATTTCTTTGTCGATCTGATTCTTAATTCACCCTCCCTGGTCCACTCAAGTTTATGTCATTTCTTTGGAATTACTGATCAAGGTTGGCTCTAGCATTCTGCCCAAGTTATTTCACCTCTAATGTTTTTCTCAACCTTTTTGTTTGAGCATGAATATTTATTGATTAACAGTTGTAAATTTATATATCCCATATATCTCCAGAGTTGCACATGAGGTAGCGCGGACCAAAAAAAAGAGAAAGAATAGTGTGACATTCATATTTATATAACTGTTAGGCTAGACATGTTTATGGTCGCATGGGCTTCTGTATTTCTTGAATGGAGTGACAGATGTCATTAATCTGCTTCCTACTATGAGACAAAAAATGCTGCTACCATCCTTTCTTGCCTTTTTTCCCTTACTGCACAATTCATATTTACATGCATGTTTTCTTTCAAATTATGTTTTATACGTTCTCCATGGTCAAGAAACTAGAATTTTCTTCACAATCACTGAAATTGTGCATTTTCAGATAGGGACCGGTATAATCAATGCCCTTAACAATGCTAAAAGGGCAATTGATAGAGACTTTGCTGGAGAAGTAGAGGATGTTCCTATATTAGCAACCAGTGCAGCATATGGTGTATACATGGCAATCTCAAGTAATCTTAGGTATATCTTTTAAATGTTTTATTTGATGATTTTTGAAGTAAATGATGCAAAAGAAGCCCTTCTTGTTTCTAATCTGCCATTTTAGCTTGTGGCAATGGGCTTATGGGTGCAAACTGTTTATATTCCTGTTTGTTTGCAAGATCAAGCGCCAGTTATTTCATCAGAATCTAATGTTTTCATTATGGCATGTAAAACCATCTAAATATATGTATGTTCATATGCACTCTAGTAAAAGGCGAAGACCCACAACATCCACGGCAGTCCTAAGTGACCTTCATTATTCTATCGGGCATGTACCTGTACTCTTTTCTGGTTGAACATTTAGAGTGAAACTCTAAAACGACCAATCATTTTGGAGGAGAACTCTGAATGCCAATCTTTTATTTCCCTTTTGTTAGAAATATTAGCAGTTTACTTGCTACTATATGCATAATTCATCAAAAAAAGTTAAAAGCATCTGAGAAAACCATTCTTGCTAGTACTGAAAGTTAAAAGCATGCTCACCGTCTGGTCCATAAAAGGAGCATGATTGATGGACATAGTTGTCCTAATTCCTAAATGAAAGTCATTGCCTAGGACTTACAAAGTAACTAAATTTACTATGTGTCAATCAGAATCCGTATTTGAGACTGCATAAGGAAATATGGGTAATACCTTTACACAACCCATACTTGTATTTGGATTTTTTTTCATTCATGGATTTGAATTTTCTGGTTCTACTCATGTCTGTATTTGCTGTTGTTGGAAAACAGGGGCAGATATGTAATTTAATTTTTTAGCTCTTTTATTAAAGCCTTTTGTATTTCTGTCCTCTTTCTTGGTTGCCCTCTCTAGTAAGGGCAGAAATGTAATATTTTCTTTTGGGAATTAATATAAAAGGGAGGCGGACTGATCTGATGGGCTTTTCACTATTTCTCTTTTCCCCTCTTCTCCACATCGCCTCCTTCCATCAGCTGTGAAATAACAAATATGAATATGAACATGCACGTACCTGATTTCTTTTTGCTCCATTTACATCCCTCGTGCTCTTGCATAGTTCCATCAATCTACCTCATCCCTATGTGCAACATGAAGTAGAAGAGTTTGCATCTACATGTAGAGCTCTGTAACGAGGTTTCTGCCCTAGCCAGGATGGAACCTGGGTGGGAAAACATGATTGAATTACTCATCATAAGCTGGATGGCTATCACTTGGCTTGTCTCTTGCTGGGTATCCCAACTAACCTTTGATTAATCATGAAGTCTGGTGTGGTGAAATAGTAAAATTATCATATCCTAATGATCCTTCACTGAGAGGCAGACACACTCCTTGTCTTTAATGGAAAGTTGTCCAGCATTTGAGTCACTCGGGCATTGAATAGGGAAACTTGCATCATCTGTCTCAAGCTTCTGGAGTTTCCATGTGGAGAAACCTGTAGACTTATATAAAGGATTTTGATTTTGAAGTAGAGACAGAAATTAGGCTGACTTTCAATTGTAGTCCGCTTATGTATTGGGTGGGGCATTTCTCAATATTCCTTCACCGTGAAATTTTAGCCTGGTTATGCTTAAAGCTTTGAAGCATGTGAGCAGCAACACGTGGCTTACTTTTCTTTGAAAAACCCAGTAGGAAGATGAAAATGATATGCTTATCTTATTTAGATATTCTCATTGCTTGCCTTATTAACATTATGATTAGTAAATGGGATACTTTGGTGCTTGAAATATGTATCATATAATTTCATATTGGTTTCACTTCGGACATCCAAGACTTTTCCAAAGCTTATGAAGTATGCGTGTGTATCTCACTTCTGGATCATCATGTTCTAAAAGGTATCAAGTACTAGCTGGAGTGGTTGAACAACGAATTTTGGAGCCCTTGCTACACAAGCACAAGCTCGCCTTGAGTGCTCTGTGCTTTGCTTTTCGGACTGGGAACACATTCTTGGGTTCACTATTGTAAGGCTTTTGTGTTTGACATCTCATTGCCACACACTTGCTTGTCTTGTATTCTTTCCAGAGGAGATATTAATATGTATTGGTGTCTACAAACAGGTGGGTTGACTACGCTCGATGGGTTGGAGTCCAGCAGATACGTGAATAAGGAATTGGTGGGTTTTGCTGTTGCCATTCCTTTCTGGTTCAGTAAACATCCACCGACAGGCTTCATTGCCTATGCTTGGACGATTAGTTATCAGCTTGAATCACTAGAAGGATGTGATGTGCATGGAACACGGTTTCTGCGGCTGCCCTTCCAGTTGTTTTCTTTCCAGATGTAGGGGAGTGTTACCTTATAATAACTCTCGTCATAAGCTATATGAAGTGTTCTCGTATCATATTTTATTTTAGTATTTTTTCCTGCTATATTATGCAGGCATTCAGAACTTCATTTATGATTTGTTATCAGGAGTGATGATTTTTTAAGAATAATATAATTTAGTGCTGATTAGTCTTATATATATATATATATTCTCATCTTATTTCTTTCGCGAATACTCTACTGCCGACATTTTGGCCTACTTGCACAGCTGATGGATTTGGAATGTTACTTAAATCAGCATCAGTATACACTTGAAAAAGCATTCTCGAGGTTTTATGCCCGAAAGTACTGGGGATCATTGGGATGAAACTGAAACCTCTCCCAACCCAGATGAGGAAATTGTAGCCTAGCATGTGTCCTGTGATTTCTTGGGAGGTTTTTATTCTATTTAAGATATTGAATACTTTTCCACACGGATGATTTGATTAGTTTGAATACGTGCGTGTGTATGTATGTTGATTTAAAATTCCAACTATTTCAAACTCATGAGCGCATGTATCTACAGGCACAATTTTTATATCTCAAACGAGAAGAGTAACCATAAAACTAAAATGGTTCATCTACGTTTGCAACTGGAACCCACACTTTCCCATACTTTTTTCGTCACGTAGAAAAAGTCGTAGAATGCATCTTGTCAAGTAGACCGGAAAGACTTGCCCTCAAAACGAATCCTTTTTAAGTATTTAGGTTGAATAGCTTCCAAGATATACATAGAGATGTGGTTTGTGAAAAAAAACCCTACTAATTTGCTAAGATGAAAAGTGGTTTTTTTAGAGTAATTCCATTGTGGTAGTTCTCTTTAGATCGGAAGATGATGCCAAACATACCTTCAAGTGTAAAACTGAACGGTGCTTATGCTAGACCATGAACCTTCAAGTGTGGGCGACAACAATTTTGGGAGCTCATATTAGACTGCTTGCGGAGACATTGTGGAGAATATACTGTTGAAAAGGGCAGTCTTTCTCTGAGATTTGCTCATCTCAGCGTTTCTCCATAAACAGCTCAGCTCACACACCTTCAAGGTTACAAGCCTAGTGAAGACGCTACAAACCTCATAAAATTTAGCATAGTCTTACCAAGACACGAGAACTAAAACCCATGGGTGTTCCATAAAAAGATGTTCTCATAGAATAAAGCAATCAAGCAAATGACTGGTCAACATGATTCTTAGGGTCACTTTGATAACGGGTTAAGTTAAGGGTGAATGATTTATCTGGGTTAGCACATCCGACCTTTAAACCCTAACTTAGGTGGATTAACTCATTCCACCTATTTCCTAAGAACGAGTTAATCCACTTTAATCCTATCCGACTCGGGTTAAGAAAAAAAATATCAAACAGAGAATAATCCACTCGACCTCCGTTAACTCATCCTAACCCGACTTAAGATTTTATTTGATAACACGAAGTAAAATAAAATAATAACTCTCTCACTATTTAAAAAAATTAGATTTAGATCGTAAAAGGATCTAGAGCGTGAGTTGAAGGTGGCACTTATATGCACCACATCACCCGTTTGAGATCGAAGGCTCCATAAAATGTAGAAATATAACAATAGAATTCATAACTTTATTTTATATCCTACTCGGATCTTATTTCACATTTGATCCTTTAATTATTCCTTTTTTTTAAACATCCGCATTTACGAACGCAACGGCTCCACTGAAACCAATAAGACTCGTTACCCGTCCGACTCTCTCCAGGACCGACCCGCATTCTATCGGGTCCGCACACGGCTATTTTTTTCCCGAAAAACCCAAAACCCCCACCTCTCGCCACCGCGCAAGATCGGTCGGAGTCGTCATGTGGCGGCAGCAGCTGCGACTAATCGCCGCCATCCAGGCCCGGTGCGGCCCCCTCCTCCCCCTACCCCCGCCCCCGCCTCTCGCCCCCTTCCTAGCCGCCGCCTCCTCCCCCTCCTCGCCCTGGCACAGGAGGCTCCTCTCCTCGGGCCCGGCGCGGCCCCTACATCTGGCTGGTGCCGCCGCCCTCCTCCCCAGGCAGATGTCGACGACGGTTCTGCTGAGGCTGAACGATCTGCAGGATAGTCCCGGACGGAAGCATAAGAAGAAGCGCAAGGGGCGGGGGATCGGGTCTGGCAAGGGGAAGACGGCGGGGCGGGGCCACAAGGGCCAGAAGGCCCGTGGGACCATGAAGTTCGGATTCGAGGGTGGGCAGACGCCGCTGCGCCGGCTCCTCCCCAAGCGCGGGTTCAAGAACCCCTTCAGCCTCACCTTCCAGGTGATATCACTCTACCGGAGATCACCCTTCTCCCCTTCCTCCACCTCCTCCGATTTGATAATTGTTTGCAGGCGTTCGTATGAGAAATGGGATAGCTTTATTAAAAACGATAGCCAATGTCGATTCTGGGGAAGTTAAGTTAACCTCTTTTGAACGTCAACTTATAGCTCGGTGGTTCTTTGCATGGGGGGAGGTTGTGGTTTCAAATCTTACAAGAAGCGCCAGTGGGAGCTGTAGATTTTCCCACATTTGCTCTTAACTTACCTATAAAAAAAAGTTAACCTCTTTTTCAATGTCACTCAAATCAGCCATCTCAGAAAGTAGAAACTAAGAAAACGAGGAAGTATGAATGAAATGCAACATCCACCATGGCAGATTCACTTTTGGGTTGCGTAGATTTCTAGTTAACAACGTATAATAATCAAGACCGAAGTGGATCATCCATTAGAATAGTAATTGCATGATGTCTACTGAACGTAAGCTTAGGGCAATATTCGATGGGTTGGAGCAATTATCTTTTTCCATTAGAATGGTAATTGCAAGACCTCTTCTTGCGGGAAATACAGTGAAGTACTGCCTACAATAATATTCAACGAAAAATCTTACAGGATCTCTTTTTTCTTGAAAGTGGATAGTACCACTGTATGTATTAAATGAAAAGAAGATGTACAAGTGTAGTCAAAAGCTCCCAAAAAAGAGACCCTTTACAAAAATCACACCAAAGCGATGTGGGCCGGTCTACTCCCCAACAAAATAAAGAGAGGTGAGTTGAGGGCATTCACATTACATAGCAACTCCGCCCATTCGCTCACTCTAGTACAAATGAAAGAAATAAGAGAGTCCTCCACTCTAGTCTCTCTCTTGAAGATCCTGTCGTTCCTTTCATACCATAGAGATCATAGAGTGGCATACATAATGAGCCACCAAAGAACACGATCACCTCTGAGGGACCAACTCCTACCTCAGGACCTGGTGAAGGGTTGCACGTTAGTCTGTCGGCTGAGTACACATCGGGCTCTCGAGGTCACACCCTCCCACACTGCCTGCAAGTAGGGACAACCTACAGATAGGTGGTCTACGGACTCGTCCGCTAGGCCACACAAGCAACATATCAGTTGAATACCCGGTAGGAAGCGAAGGAGCCTGTCTCTGGTGGAAAGCCTCTCATGAGAAATCCTCCAGATTAGAAGCTTCACCTTCAAAGGACTCCTCGATCTGCCCCACCTTTAGATATGATGGAATAGGGAGACTTAACAGAGAAGGTCCCTCCCTGCTCCACATCCAAGTCCACGCATCCTCCCTGAGGTGGTGCGAGATGAAGTCAAGGGGGGTTAGGAGGAGGTCTTGGAACTGCTCTAACTCAACACTACTGAGGTTCCTCCTGAAACTTGACGCCCAGGTGCTTCCAGGGAGGTGGGGATCAAATGCCCGGTCAACTGGCCCCAAAGGATCAGCTAAGATCGCGAACAAATTAGGAAAGAAAGACTCTAAGGTGAAGTCACCACACCATCTGTCCTTCCAGAAAAGGCAATGGTTGCCTTTCTCAAGACGGACCCGAACACCGGAAGAGATGAAATCCTTCAAGAGAAGATGCCGCACCAAATAGGAGACGTCTGGGCTGGAGTTGGAAAGTCCAAGCCCCAAGTTCTCCTCCTCTCATACTACCTCTGCTTGATGAGCTGAGTCCAAAGTCCTTCATCCTCTGCTCCCAACCTCCATATCCACTTACTTAAGGGGGCCAAATTGAAGTCACCCACATTCTTGATCCCAATACCCCTTGTTCCTTGGGAGCAGCCACGCTCCCCCACTTGATATTATGTCAACCCCTACACTTCTCCTACTCCCATGCTAGAAGAACCTTCTCTGGATGGCTTCGATCTTCTTCATCACAGTCTTCGGGATGCGGAACACAAAAAGATAGTAGATGGGTAAACTGTCCAAAATTGGTCTGCAAAGGACTAATCTATCCCCATAAGATAGTAGTCTCGCCTTCCAACCAGCCAGTCTAGCCTCGTACCTCTGGATAATAGGAAGTCAGTCAGTACACCGAAGAGCTCCTGGTGTGAGAGGGAGACCTAAGTATGAAATAGGAAAGCCCCTATCTGACATCCCAAGATGTGAGCAGTCCTGTGAAGTGGCATGCCCTTCATGTTAACCCCAACAATCAAACTTTTGTTGAATTTAACCTCCAAGCTAGTAGTCTCCTCCAACAACTTCAACAAAATTCTCGCCACATACATTTGCCTCTCATCCTCTGTCAAAAACTGGATGATATCATCAGCATGTTGTAAGTGGGTGACCGAGAGACCACCTCTCCCAACTTGGAATTCCTTGATCAAACCTACAAACTCTGCTCTCTGCCATACCATGCTAAGAACATTAGCAACCACAAAGAGGAGAGGAGACATAGGATCACCTTGCCTGAGCCCCCCGCCACTATGAAAGAACGAAGTCGGCTTCCCGTTAACAATAATTGCAAATGATGCAGAAGAGATACAAGACCTGATCCAACCGATCCATCTATCTCCAAAACCCATCTTCTCCAGCACATCAAACAGACAAGACCAGTTGACCCTATCATAGGTCTTTTCAAAGTCTAACTTCAAGACCACCCCTCTCTTTCTTTGAGTCTTCATGGCATACAAACACTCATGGGTCACCAAAAAAATATTTTGTATATGATGTTCTCTGATAAAGACTCCATGGAAGCAAGTGACCACCCTATTCACAATTCTCTTCAATCTCCCTGTCAGCACCTTGGTTATGATCGTGTAAATACCATTCAACAAACTGATAAGCCTGAAGTCAGAAATCCTGGGCACTTTATTTCTTGGGGAGGAAAACAATGAGAGTTTTGTTAATTCTTCTCAAGTGTGCCCTCCCCTCATGAAATTCTCTAACTGCTATCAGAAGATTAGATTTGATAACATCCCAACACTATTGAAAGAAGGCCAAAGGGAAACCATCCGAACATGGAGCTCTATCCCTTGCAAGAGAAAAAATTGCATGTCGAATCTCCTCCTTAGTGAAGCTCTATGAGATGTCATCCCTCTCCTCCTGGGAAAGCCGTGGAAGAAGCTCATCTGCAATCCTCGGTCTAAAGTGGCCCTCTTCTGAAAATAGTATGGAATTGTAGTCTTTCGCCAGACCACTGATCTGCTCATCTGAAGAGATGGAGAGTTCACCCACCCGAATGCAAGTAATGGTATTCACTCTCCTCCTCCCAAATGCTATGCATTGAAAGTAAGCAGTATTTCTGTCTCCCTCTTTGATCCACTTATCTCTCGATCTCTGCCTCTAATAGATCTCCTCCCCCGGAGAGGATCTCATCGAACTGGCATCTCAGAGCGTCTCTCAGCCTCCTATCCTCTGCATCCATAAGTCTTGCTTCCTCCAAGCTATCAAGTCCCTCAATCTGCTGAAGAATTCTATCCTTAGCTACCCTCCCCAAGAGAGTTTTGTCCGCTCCCCAGGTCTTGAGAACATGGGCAATATGCCTCAATCTGGAGACAAGAGTAGCCATAGTAAAGCTGCCGATATCCTGTGCAAACCAAGCTCCCCTGACAGTGTCCATGAAGTCTACGTCCTTGAACCAAAACTTCTCTAGTCTGAATATGAACCTCCTGTCTTGCAAACGACTGGTCTTCAAGAGGATTGACTTATGATCCGACACAGATCTAGCCAATGGAAGCACCTGTACATAAGGATAATGATCCTCCCAATCAACAAAAATCAAGAATCATCTAGTCTCAAACTAGAAGCATCAACTCGCATGTTGGACCAGGTAAAATGACCATGTCCCATGTCAATATCCACGAGAGCCGCCTCCTCAATGAAAGCAGTAAAGTCATCCATGTCCCCTGTGTGAGTACTATCCCTCGACCTCTCTCACAGGGCCACCACGGCATTGAAATCCCCTCCAACACACTATGACCTACCCAAGGGTGTAGACTAATCAGCTCCTCCCATAAAAGTCGCTTCTCCTCTCTCCCCTGTGGCCCATACACCTCGGTGAAGTCTCACGAGAAGTCATCTTTGACCGAAGTGAAATGGAGGGAGATGGCCCACCTACTAATGTGCCTGTCCACCATCACCTCATCAACCTCATAAGGGTTCCATAGGATCATGATGTCCCCTTACCTATCCTCCATCGGAGAAACGACACCCCTGGAGAGTCTAGCACCCCTAACTCTCTCATAAGAAGTTACCTACCCTCTTCACATTTGGTTTCTTGAATACAAAGAATATCAATCTTGCATCTCCTCACTAGCTCCTTAACCGTCCTCTTCTTCTCCACCCCCGCTCAACCTCTCACATTTCAGGAGAGTATCCTCATGGAGACACCATGGTATCCCTCTCCTCCCCTTCCCCTTCCTCCTCCCTCACCCCTCTGCTAAGCTCTTTCTTCCTGCAAGATAGTTGCACACCACCTCTTACAGATATTGGTGCATGCCCCTCTCACATTTTTCTCAGTCCCTACCTTGAAGAAGATATCCACTTGATCGGTCATCTCCTCACCTAGTCCTCCATCATTTTTTGAGCAGCCGCCATCATCTCCCTCACATCCTCACTAGTCATGTATTACTTCTTCTTTTGCTCCCCACCTTCTGTGATAACGGCCACCGCCCCCCCCTGGCAAAGCCGGTACGACAGTTTCTTCGTCAGAAAAATCATTGTCCACAGAGTCCTATGCCTTAGACCCCTGTTCAGGGTCTTCTGGGTCAGCGCGGAAGACCTACTCTGGTTCCACTGCCTCCCTATGTAAGCCATCCTCTGAAGACGTAGCCGCCGAGGGGCCTGTAGCCATAACAGACGAACGACGGGCAGCAGAGGGGCGTCGAGCAACATCCGCCTCCATTGAATCCCCTGTGAGCAAGGCCTGTTTCAGTGAAGACAGAGTCCGGCGAGACATTGACCACTACTTCTTTTCCTCTCCTGCCGGCAGCTGCCAGTTGCCACCCCTGCACCCCCTGTGTAGGCCGAGCAGGCGAGCCACCCTCCCGAGCTTGGCGAGGACGATCGACTGCCGACCGGAGCGGGGGGGGAGGCGATGATGAGCGGACGCGCCGCCACCGGCAAGCTCTGCTTCGGCTACGGCTACAACTCCTCCGGTGAGAACGGGCGGGGGAGACGACTCATATTGGGTCTCGCCCGACCCGCTAGCCAGCTCCTCTGCGAAACCCGAACCATCGCCCGCCTTAGAGTCCAGACCGGCCCGGTCTGTGCCATTCAAACCCGGCTGGGCGCTACAGGGCAGTCGATTCAAAATTGAATCGACCGCCAACTCCTGCCCGGTCCGTACATCGTCTACCTCTCGATGCTGCTCCTATTGCCCTAGCTGTGACGCTAGCGTCGCCGCCTCTTCCTCCAACTGCCACAGCTTGATGACGACCGAGATGTCGTCAAGGACAACAAAGATGACTGCCGAGATGTCCAAGGGGGTGGCCACCTGAACCACGGCTATGACTGACGTGTGAGAGCTCATGGGAGAATCCCAAGCTGTCGGCCTCCACATGACCGAACCTCTTGGCCAGAAATGCTATTCCTCCTTCGTTGCATAGAATAAGCGGTACCCCCTCAATGACGGCACGGCACCTTCGCACCGACGGGTTTGGGAAGGTGCCTCTGGTCTCCCGACCACCGTATGAGCCTGACCATAGCTCTTACGACCGTGAGACAGCCCACCACCACCATCTTTCCACAATGTCCTCCTCCTCTCCCACCGCTAGAAAAGTGGAGGAAGTGACCCTCACGACCTCCTAACCGCCTCCAGATGCCTCCACCAAATGCCTCTAGACCTCCTCTGCCAACGATTGACCTTCGAGCATGGAGACACACAAGCACCTCTGCAGCCACTCCCACTTGCCGTGCAAGACCTCTGTCGAGAGCTCTCCAACATCAGACCATCTCTTGCTAGCCGGCCCCAACACCGGTGTGGAAGTCGTGAGAGCATCCCAATACGGACGATGCCCCCCACGTCCGCCTAAGGCCCCTACAAACCACGACCCCTGCCGTTAGCTCAATTGCTTAATGTGGCCTCGGAGACCACAGTTGAAGCAGGTGGGAGGGTTGCCGGCGACCCAACCCCCCACACGACGAGCGCCCCCACCTGAGCCGAGCTCCAACAAGTGGCGGAAAAACATTACCCGGACCCCCAAAACCTCCCTTTCCGTAGAGCTTCTCCTTCTATAAAAGGCTAGAGAGAGAATTACACCTCATCTTTTAGTTTGTTTCAAATATACACGACATTCTACAGGATATTCCCTTATAGTACGCATGCTGGTTACTTGATACTCCATGAGCTTTTATTTGCTAATTCAGTTAGTGCTTAGTGAACTGAGCCATTAACTATGAATTCTGAGTTAGTGGGTGGAGAGACTCAGAACTAATATAAGCATGGAGTGGCTACGAATACTTGGTATCAGGGACTACACAACTAGCAGCTATCCTCCTTTGCAATGAAGTCATGTAGAGCCTTACAGCAAGTGGTGCTCTTGAAATGGCAAGGCCAAAACAGGCAGCAAACCACCAACCCAAAACTTGAGTTTGTAGGTGGAGAGATCCAGAACTAATATAGGCGCTGTTGCTTGTGATTATTTGATATAAGACAGTAGTTTTTGTCAACACCCCTTATGACAAATCTGGATAGGTATATGGCAAGCTATGATGCCGAAACACGAGCACCTGATGGGAAATCCAATGAGCAAACGGGCTCTATACCATCTCACTAAACCAAGGTTTGCAGAACTGGAATGATCGAGGCTGGTTCCTGCCCCAGTTCCTGTTCAGACCAGGAACCAGACAGCTCAGGGTCTGAACCAACAAATAAGATATGCTTTATTTATATTTTTGTTCATGTTGCTTATTTGATAGGGTCCTGTCATCTCAACTGCTATTAATTAGGAAATGTTGCATATTTTGTTGCATTTTCCTTTTGAATTTGCTTATCCCATTGCTCTTCTACAGATTACTTATCGTCTTCTCTGTCACTGTTTATTACACTAAAAGTCAGTTATCTGGGAATTTGAGACATATTTAGGTAGTCCTTTTCTTCCCATCAACTGTGATAATGTTGTTGGTGATTTACATTAATTGCATACCTGCAATATGGGAGGACGGGGAAGACATGTTGGGAAATGAGCTTATCAAAAGGGTAGAAAGGATTACTGAGGCTAGCTGAGGAAGATGGCAGAGGGAGTGAGGATCTCTTTGTGGGTATGGACGCCAATGTTATTGTTTACAAGAAATAAGAAAAAATGGAACTTGACTATATGAAGGAGTGTTGAAGGGAGGCCTTTGGGAAAGGAAAAGAAAGGAGAGAAGGTGGGAGGTTAGAGTGATAGGAAGCACAACACATTTTCTGTTAGGGATGAGAATTGCATCATAGAATGTCTGAGGATTGAGGGCAGTGTGAATGAATAATTGTGAAGAAGATGGCGAGAAAATGTAAAATGCATGTGCCATGTTTACAGGGGACTGTGTGCTCATGTGGGGGATGACCTCGCCAAAGACGCGGGGCATACCAGGTTGATGAAAGGGGTCGGATCACTTCCTTTGGGAGCTTCAGGAGTGTACTAGTATTGTGAAATGAGTTTTGTGGTGCATGAAATTCTGGAATTCAGGAAAGTGGACAAACACACAATCACCTTCACCTTTCAGAATGTGGGGGACAACTTTATTTGGACTTCTCTCCCCACTGGCTAAAATCTAACCTGGTGCTTAACCTGGAAAAGTACTGGGTCCATGGTCACTAGTTTAATCATTCTGGTCAATCCTGAAACAGTAAGAGAAGGCAGGAACTCAACGTACAATATGATGATGTCCTACTTAAGGAAGATATTTATTAGAAACGGAGGCCAAAGGGCAGATGGGTGAAAGAAAGAGATCATAAGACCAAATATTTCCATTGGGTGGCTTGAGCAGGAGGAGAAGATTGCTATTGAACATTTGAAAAGATGGTCAGTAGCTTCTATCAACAGGGGAGGTTACCAGGAGGCATGTGACACATCTCTATTTCAATCTTTACACAGAGGACCACTTCCAAAAAATCTTTACACAGAGGACAAGAGAAGACCCAGGATTTTGGGTCTTCCTCCCACCCTCACTATAGTTGAAGCAGTAGCCTTGGTAAGACATTTTACTATGGAAGACCTAAAGAAGGCTATGTTGGACCTGGTTGGGATAAGGCTACTAGACTTGATGGCTTTTCTATTACGCTCTTTCAACTGTTTTTGGAGTTTATGAAGGTTGATCTCTTTGCTGTTGCCCAGGAGTCTCATGAGGCAGGGCTCATGTAAGATGTTTGAACAAGACTTCTTTGGTGCTCATCCCAAAAAGTGAAGTTATGATTTGTTTATAGAAATTCAGGCTTATTACCTTGTTGAATGTAACATACAAAGCTATTACTAAAAGGCTTGCTATTGGATTGGAGACCATGGTGGAGACATCACTGAGCAAAAATCAAAATGGTGTTACTAAAAGAAGGCAAACTTTGGAAAACTTTTTGGTAGCCCTTGAATGTATCCCATTCTATATAACATCAACACAAGAAGCAATATGGTGCTTAAGCTGGATTTTGAAAAGGCATATGAGAGAGTAGCCTGTTGCATGTTTTAGCTCACGTGATTTTTTTTTTGATTAAATTCGTGGACTATATCAAGGTCTGCATTACTTCAGCTAGATTTACTGTACTTGTAAATGGACAGCTGAATGGTTACTCCACAGTGGGAGAGGATTAAGGCAAGAGGACCCTATATCCCTTGTTGTTTGTCTCAATATCTAAATTCATGACCACCCACGTTAAAAAAAAAAATCTAAATTCATGATCTTTTGGGCCACACAGTTTTACACTTGTATATCCCTTCTTTTTACCTTAATACAATACGGTGGTACCAACCACTTTCAAAAAATATATATATAAATTCATTGCAGAATGTGGAATAGAGTAGAAAATGCAGGAGTCATCACAGTCTTCTCCCACTTATGGGCGAGGCTTACAGGTTACTCAGCTCCCATGTGCAATGACACTTTCCTTCTTCTTCTTTTTTTTTTGTAGAGAAGGAGCAGTTGCTTGTGATCCAGACTGCATTGTATGCTAGGTGTTCTAAAGCCCAATAGCCTGTTATAAAATATGTTATAGTTGAGCTTGGAGCTAAGTAGGCTGACATGTTTTCATATATTAGTAGCTTGTTTCTGTAACATTTTTTCTCTGGTCAAATATAATTTGTACCTTCCTGAAAGACTTGCTGTAGAAAAACTCTGGCATGCACAACTCTGTCCCTTTCCCACGAAGAATTAACAAAATTGGCAATCGAAGGACAACGCTGCAAAATGCAAGTTTTTTAACATCTCATTTGCATTCATGTAGAATGAAATGTCTCCTGTTCGAAGAGGCAAAAAGCCCAATCTCCTCTACATTCCTTGATCATAATTAGTGACTCATTTACTTCCTCTTCTCGTGTGCAGCCTGTGGGACTTGGAAAGATTGCAAAACTCATAAATGCAGGCAAAATTGATTCAGGAGAGTTAATAACAATGAAAACCCTCAAGGTGATCTATTATATCCCATTTTATATCTCCATATTGTATTCAAAATTTTCATGGAATCTGTGTTTCTGTATGACTACAGGATACTGGTGCCATAGGGAAGCAGATAAAAGATGGTGTAAGATTGATGGGTCGTGGTGCTGAACAAATTCAATGGCCAATACATCTTGAGGTAATTTAGCTTTTGCACATGTGAAGTTACATGTCCTGTATATTAATCATCCTTTTCTTGTCATTCAGTATGCACATGAAAGTAGGCTGCCATATGTTTACTTTTTAGGTCTTTTTTTTCAATGTATATGATTTAGATATCTGCAATTATATTTGCTCCTAAGTAAATATGCTCAATTTAGTATCAACTGAAACTTTTCAAGTGCATAATGAAGACAATGATATATCCATCTAAAGGGTAATAAATTTGCATGAGGGAGATGGAGAAAAGCATTGGTTCAGCTACCATAAATCACGTAGCACTGGGAAGTATGAGCAATGTGTCTAAACGGTACTTCCATTTGCAGTACAAGAAGCAAAATACTGATTGCAACATCATGGTCATGGTGCTAAAATCAGACTTGGACAAATCCTCACAAGAATGCACAGGTATGCGTTAATAATGGTACAAGTGTGTGGATTTAGAGAGAGCTACAATAAATGAAGGTTTAGGTTACCTTATATTTGACAAAAATCAGCATTCTAGAGAAAAGAACTTAACAAAACAAGACTACCAGTGATGGTATCTCGTTTCATCTATCAAGCTCAATTCTGGACTCATGTCATCACTGTCGGAAAAAATATATCAAAGCGGCAACCATCTCATCCCTTTCTACTGATCAACTGCAGTGATGGTATCTCCTTGACTGCCCTCCCCAGAAACTTTCAGCAAGTTCTATGTACTCCATCAATCACGATAGCATAGCCTAGGCTACCACGATAGTTAACTAATGTAAGACACTGCACATTTCTTCATACTGTGTAACATTCACTTTGTTGTTCATGTGAAATCTTGAGCATATTCTTCCCTCGCTAATTTTGTATAAAGAAAAATATATAAATTTAGCATTACGACTTGTTTCCTTGGTTCCTGCCCCTCATCGAAACTTCCTATTGGCGAATATGCAATGGATGAAGCTAAAGTTTGTTGTTTCCAAACTTACTGGTGAATACATTTCCAAAGATTGAACGGAGTCTCGAGTGCTCTTTCGAGGGTTTCTAAGGCCTTTTCCTCTTACAGGTGTCGAGGGTCACAGCAAGGGCAAAGGCAGTAGTGGAAGCAGCAGGTGGATCAGTGAGGAAGGTGCACTACAACAAATTGGGATTCCGGGCATTACTCACGCCCGAGTGGTTCGAAAAGAAGGGGCGCTTGCTACCAAGGCCGGCCAGACCGCCACCGAAGCAACGTGATAAGGTGGACAGCATCGGGCGGTTGCCTGCCCCAACCAAGCCAATACCTTTCCTGCCTGAAGAAAAAGATTCAGGCTCAGCTGTAGTAGGTCAGGAAGCATCTTGATTCTGATGACCGTAGTTTAGAACATCTGTGATCGACTTCTTCAACTTTTTGCAGACAGCAAGAAACAATGATCGCACAGTGGAGAGGGGCCAGAGGGCTTTGTTCCAATAACTTGAATGCTTGGTCATTTTTCATTCTGTATTCCTTGAAACTTTTCTTTTACGGTGAATGCTCGTATATCAGAATGAACTGGGGAAGGTATAACAGAAACATTTTGCTTTACAGTAGTGGGTCTATTTAGCCTGTCTTTTGTGATAAGCTTTAGATTTCAAGGATTAGTGTACACGAAACTGTATTAAATATTTCTTTAAATCACGTACTGTATTGTTCATGCTATACTTTATATTGGCCTTTAGTGTCTATGGTATACTTACAGGAGACTTAATATGTCGAATTTAACATTGGTCTTCATGCTGCCAATTAACGATTGTTCGAATTGATCTTGCTCCCAAAATTACACAGCGTGATAATGTCACGACAATGTCACAAAACATCGGGTCATCACGAAGATGGATTCTCGAAAGTCGAGGCTGAAGCAGCACCAGCAGCGCTTGGGGGAGGTAAGAGGGGGATGATGGACGATGGCATCAGAGGGAGCAGAGTAATGCTTGCTACAATCCAGGGTTGCAGATGGCATCGTGTTATCTATAGCTCTTCCTTTTTGTTGGTCCTCCACACGTGATACATGTGATGTAAGGAAAAGGGGGGAAAAATGTGAAATTCATATATTTCATATGGGTCGCACAGCTTTAACGTGGACTCCACGTTTCTTTTTTTTTTAAAAATCTTTCTCCCTATGTTATAGCATGAGGACATGAACCAATAGAAGAAATGATTGCCATGAGATGGTGCCATACGTAGTTCTTGGATTCCAACAGATTACTTAGAGAGGGAAATTTGGGCCGGGAGTCGGGATTCTCGAGAGCTGAATTGGGCCTAACCTTTGGCACCTATGGGCCGAGTTCAGCCGAGGCCCAGGCCTGCCCGCATGCATTCAGTCTCTCTATTCCCTTGCATGTACGATCAAGTTTTACTTGCTGTTAGCGGTGCAGCAAATTCTAACTGGATTATACCGCATCATCACACGGTGCATGCTGATATCACACACTCATCAACGCACATGAGGCGTCCAATTTTAATATATATATATATATATATATATACGCCTATTTTTTAGACAATTTCTACATGTTCCGTTCCGGAGTATGTTTGTGCACTGGAACATGTTCAAGAGAGCATTTAGGTTCTCAAAAAGTAGGTGGGCACGTATTCTTAAAAAAAAAATTAAGCACCCCATATGCAGTGATGCATGTGTTGATGACTTACTCACAAATCTGCCAGAAAAAATACACCCTATTTAATTGGTTAGGGTTCTTATGGTATTGAAATGAGTAAGCAAATAAGTAGGACATAAATTTATCTTGAAGCCCTAAAGTTGATTCGGTTTACCTAGTCGTCCAATGAAAGAGTAAGCTACTTCTATTCGTAAAAGTACACCACCAATTAATTAGGTAAATATTCAATCGGCAATCGGTGGTTGGTTCAAATCCGTCATTGGATAACTATTTCTTTTGGTCTGTGAGAACGACAACCTTTTGCACAAACATGAGCTCATGCCAGGACTGCGGGGGCAGGGACCTCAATTTCTGGCCATATCTGCGTCTGATAAAAGAAAATGAAATTACTCTCCATCATCGTAATCTTAAATTCCACCTGGAATGGGAAATCCCCTCCCCCGATGAAGATGCAATACATTCCAATAATCATGATTTAGAGAGGAAAAACGAGACTCTGTCGAGTTTTGAACAAGAAAAATATGGGCCCCCACATCTTACTCGGCTGCCTTGTGAGTTCCCAACCTCATCTCTGTTTTTTCTCCCAAATACTTGACATAATAATTGAACAGGACGAGTGGGAGAAAAAAGGGGGGTGGGGGTGGAAGCCAAGAGCTTTTGACAAGAAGGCAACTTGGAAAGATTAAATGGCAGGAACCAAAGCTGCAAGTCTCCCTACAGTAAAGTAAATTCTCAGTGTTCGTTTACATATGCATTGTTTTTTTTAAGGAGCATGTGAATCAAAGGGATCCATATGTATTCACCCAAATACATACATATGAACCCTGAACAAAAATACAGACCAAACCTTGATAAATAAAAATGAGAGCTCTGTGGCCGAGATGTTCATATACAAATAAAAGAATTGCCTAATATGGTAAAATCATCCTAGCACACGAGCAGAGCAGCGGCAAGCATCACAAACCGGCAAGCGACAACAACTGAACATACTGACCGTGTTACGGTTGGAAATCCAAAAAGATAAACCATGTGGAGGAATGACAGGACCAGCAACAAGGCAGCAGAGTGCATCTGAGCAATTATTAGAAGAGATCAACCTTCCTCTTCTGTATGTCCTGCTTCCACTTTGGCTGCTGATAGAATGCATCTTTTGTCATCCCTAGAATGCTCTGGAACTCGGCATCTGAGAGATAGGCCTGCACAACACGGAAAAAGAAAGGCCACTGATTAGTTAGTTGTACTCCTAAAACGAAAAAAATTTCTTATGCAAGATAGGCACTTAATGACTCTGAAGGTATTGAAACCGAAGGAGTGTTTGTCTGAACCTCTCTTCGTTTGTAATCAATCCCCTTCGCCGGGTTGGTGGATTTGGACTTCAGACGTTCATAGCTGAATGTGCATTCACCTCCATTTTCATCAGCCAGTGGGCTGTCCACCACTTCAGAATCGGCTCTGCTATTCTCTGAAAATACATTTCCGCCTGACCCCGTGGATTCATTTTCTGCAGAATCTTCTGGGGCATCCTCTACGTCTGAAGTTGGACTTCCTCCTTTCACACTAGCTGCAAATAAAACAGAGGATGCTTTTTAAGTTATATAGACTCAGACTCATGTTGATGATCTAGCAATGGAGAACAAATCTGCTTCATTTGGTGAATTCACACCCCCACAACCCTCCCCCCCACCCCCACCCCAACTGAAAAAAGGGATCAGCACCTCAGATGATGACTGTATAATGCCTCTAGGATAAGAAAATATAGCTAAATAATTGGCAATTAAGAGTAGAAACGAAACGAGTGTCATGCAAGAATTGATAATATACATATTAGGTACATAAGCTAATTTTATGTATTTTGAAATTCTAAGGTCAATAATCATGTTTCCTGATATCTATGAGGTTCCTTGAGAATGGTTTTTTACTTGTGTTTGTGAACCTTATGAACGTTGAATGAACTTCTTTTTGTATAGTTATATTATTTTGAGTCTTGTGTTAATTTATCATTTTTCCCAATTTTTTCTGATTGTATAATTGAGGATGTTCGTGCAATATGTTTTGTAAACAAGGTAGTTTTGTCATTAGGACAATAGAGTATAAAGTATGCTATACCAGAAGCAGACACTTCAGGAGAAGGACTTCTGCTGAACCGTGGACGAGATATCTCAGAACTCTTTTCAGCTGTCAGAACATTGGACAGTGCAGCAACTGCAGCTGCTCTTTGTGAACCCTGGCTGGGACGCACTGGCTTTGGCGCAAAAGTTCTGGATCCAGAAGGATTGAATGCAGACGATAATGCAGCCATCGCTGACGCCCGTTGAGTTGGCCCACTCCTCGAATCACTAGACTTATCATGGGACTGAAGCAAATTCATGGAACGTGTTTCAATCCAGTTGTTCTACATGTCAGCTTACCATTGAGCAAAGAAACACATGATGACATTTTCAGGTCACGTCATGACATCAACTATACAAGAATAGTCTTATATGCATGGCATCAACGTTAAAGGGCACACCTAAGAACCAAATAAACAAAACTCATTATGGACCCAAAAACAACAGAACCAACTCTGGACCCACGTAAGCATGAAACATGGCATTATCTATGTCGTGACCATCATAAGGCTCTTCTATCAATCTGAGAATACATGACACTACCTCATTTTTTTTTCTTTTTGAATATCAAGAGTAAATCCACACACCCAGGATCAAGCCAGAATCACCAAAGTGGCTGTTGACACCAAAATGCCATAAGAAACCAACTTATGGTAGACAGCCAGAAACAGGTAGCACAGACAAGCCTTGCAAAAAAAAAGGTATAACATGCTATTGGAAATCATAGATGCGGGATGCATCTTTAAGCTGTGCCAACAAATAAAACATAATAAGAATGCTAGCTATTTATTAGGACATTCCCTTTCCATCTTCCATCATGGATGAAAGGTGTTTACTGATCTCAAACCACCACCTAACAAGGCAGCTGGCTGAATGATTCGATGGTTTCAATGACCACTATATTCACAGGGCCCCCACCCTTTTATGCTAAGTTCTAGTGGACTATTAATAGCCAACAGAATGTGAAACACCATCCCAACTAGGCTTATTGCAAGTTGACAACAGGACTTTGGTTCATACCCAAGGTCTCATGTTCAAATCCACGTGGGGACGTCCAACTCCACATGCTGCACGAGAGTCCCCTGGCTCGGGGAGTACCTCAGATGTCCATGGACTTTGTCCTGCTCAGTTGGGAAGATGTGGGGGAGGGGCTGGGTTAGAAGCTCACCCTTCCACAACTAAGCCCGCTGGCATGGCCTTCTCAAGAAGGGATAGCCCAGGTGTCTCCTGGGGAAGGTGCAAAGGGAGTTTCCCACATTTGTTTATATAACGCCAACAGAAGTATGGGCATCCAAACTCACACTTCCTTTCAAGTCTTAGTGGAAAAGCATGGGGACTTGAAATAATGCTTTAATTACTATAGTAGGTTAAGATAAATAATGTAACACAGTGAATGCAATACAGATGTGAGCTAGGGAAAAGGTCCAAGCACTGAAAGGTCCCAATGCACATTAAGAAAAGCTAATAGCAGTAGCGTGATCAAAAGGTAATTACACATGTACTTCATGTAGTTACCCAAGGGCAATAAATGATGTTTGCAGTAAAAGAAATTCATAAAGTGCTCTAGAATATTTTCAGAGATGTAAAATACGGCATTCACCTCTGAAGCATGCATGGCAGTTCCAAAAAGGAAGGATAGCTTCTTTATAAATGAGTTTCCTTGAACCTGTTACCAGCCAAATCCATGTCTTAAACAATAGCCTTGTTGGAAAAAAACTAAACAGGTAAGAGATACTGTAACAGAGCATTCAGGTCAACCTTTATATAGCACAAGAAAAAAAATTAGTTCAACTATTTTTGATTTAACATGGTATGTTTACATGCTAACGAAGTTGTAATGTCAGAACAACACTGATGTGCCTTTCCCATCTGTTTCTACTACATATATTTTCACTATCGTAAATAGGGGTGCCAATGGATCATTAGGGTCCGATAACCCAATCCGAATTCGATTTTTTTGGGGGGATTCGGATCGAACATTTGACCCGGAATGTCACCCTAATGTGGATTCTACGAGAGGTTTTCCTGATTTCGGATCGGGTTGTCAGGGCACCATAAATGACCCCGCAAAGGTTGCCACGAATCCCTCCCTCATCGTGATCGCCTCTTGAGCTTGCCTCTCCCATTCTCGCCGCCCGCCCACCTTCCCTGTGCGGTTGTGCCTCTCTAGGGTTTCTTCATCGACAGATATCTCGGCGACGACGACGCAACCTCCTCGACGGCCACCGGCAACGGCAACGGCGACCACAAGTGGTATGATGATCTCTTGCTCGCTCGCTCAATCTCTCCCTCGCTCACTCGATCTCTCTCTCTCTCTCTCTCGCCCTTAGCTGGTCCAGGTGCCAGTACCCCTTCTTTCTCCACCTGCTCCCCCCCCCCCCCCACCTCCGGAAAGCTCGTCTCTCCTTCCTTGCTCTCTATTTATCTGTGATAGATCTATGCTCTGTGTATTTTATGTTGGCAATCTCTGGTGGGTAGGAGGGTGGAAAGAGGGAGGTGCTATGATGATGGTCTTTTGATCTCATTAATATGATCTTTGCCCTTGAGGACAACTCACAAATCCATTCTCAAACTTCCCCAAAGCCTTATCCCTCCATTGCTCCCTCCCCGCCCCCTTTCTTTTCATTTCTATTTTGGTTGTTCTGTTTTGTTGGGCCCCCATAGATTCTGGTTAATCTTAGCTTTAGTCATGAAGTCTTACACTTTTTCCCTTCCATTTTTAGTTTGAACATGTTCTCTTTTCACCGTTTCATTGCCTCATCTCTGTTGTTTTTACCCATGGGATTCAAGGGGAGGGAACAATCGTTGGCCTTTGATGTATTGCCTCTTTTTTGTTACTCAGGTCACTGGATGACATTGTGAAATTTTGTTCTTGGGGAATATGCAATGCATGTTCACTGAAAAGAAATGATGCAGTATGACATGTCTGACATGTTCTTAGGCTTATGTAGCAAAGATTGAGAAACTAACAAGGTTCAAGATGAGTAAATGCATTTATAGGATTAAGTTTAGAAAGATGATTAGTTTAGTAATTTATGGTCACAACAAATCAATGGAAATATATTCCAGAAATGTATCTTAATGTGTGTGTGCACGGAACTGAAATTAGGTTATTGTATATACACACAATATATGATCATGTGTGTCTTTCTTGTCTCTAATTAGTTAGTCCCCCAACAAGATTAATCATGATGCTGTTTATCCATAATACTTGCATATCAAGTGCCGCAACTTGATGGATATATATATAATTCAAACTCAGGATAGTATCTTGCGAAAGCCACAAGTATAGACATACCTCACTCATAACATGCATTGGCAGGCATCCGTGCAAGATGCACAACCAATTTTCCTGAGAGAGCTCCATATCTTGCAAACAACCATGGCCTCCACCCTTTCGGCAATCCTTTCATGCTTGGCTCATCAAATTTTTAGTTTTCAACCCCCATATGCCATCATTCATATTTAGGGATTAGCTCCTCCAATTCTGATTTTTAGTTTTCAAATTCTGACATTCCAAAAATGGGGCATAAGCAACAGTAATCATGGTTCCGATACCAGTGTGGGATGTTCTCTGCTATTGACATGGGCAATGGACCAAGATATGTCAAGTTTTCAAGGACAATGAGGGCACCTCCTAATATGACTTTCAATCAATAAGTTGGTGTATGTTCATACACGTGCAGTCTGAACCCATAGCTGTAGATGTATTCTAACATTATTAATGCTGCTTTATTTTGTTTGTAAGAAAATGGACACTTTTGTTTCTATTTTCAATTTCTCCTTTCAGAAAGGTTGACAGATGCTTTTCATATTTCGGGGAATGGTTGAGCATGTAAAAGCAAATTTGAACAAGAAAAAGGATGAAGATGGTTCAGAAGCTGAATTGACACGTACAGACATTGTCAAGTGCATAAAATCTGACAAAGTTGAATTTCATGGTCTCAATCTTTCTGGACTTGATCTGTCTACACTTGTATGTTTTTATCAATTCATTTGTTCTTTTAAAAACATTTTTCTTCTCTTCACTTCTTGAGGTTAACATTATTTTTAGGATTATCACCTTGCCAGTTAGCTGATTCTTGAATCAGTTAGTGAGCCAAGTCAAGCTAGGACATGAGTGTATATGAATCAGTTTGATTCAGAACTACTCAATTCTTAGAACTATTCATGGAGGCATACATATTTTTAGACAGATGTGAAATCAAAAGTTTTGAGCATTTTTCAGAACAATTTGCATTTTGGTTATTGAGCTATTATTCTGATGCAGAAAATTGCTTTGATCGAGTTTAAGTTGATGATCACTGATGTACTAAATATTGATCCTACAGATAAAAAAATAAATAAATATTTGTTCTTGTGGAAAAGTTACTCGTATAGTGCTCTGCGATCTTCATATTGTTGGATGTAGATGGTATGCTTGATTCTGCACATGATTCAATGAAGTTTCTTGCTCTTATGTTGCTATAGTTTGCTTCTCCCCATGTCATATTCATTGTGCACAAACCACGAATGCAAATAGTACGGTCACTTTCTTCTTTTGTAGTTTTTGTCTAGTTATTTAGAAAGTCAGAGTGAGAGAGGGGCATGATAGCCTATTTTATTACTTTGTTGTCACCAAAAGTGTTCCATACTTTCTAATGTTGTATTATAAAATCATGATGCAGGATGGCACACATATTTCTGGTTATCTTTTCTTCCTCTGGTTGTAAGTACAAGTTATCTTAGCAGCACCAGCAAGTTTTTAATGAACTCCATGACTTTGGAACTCTGCAATCTCAACCAATGCCAGACCCAATTTTATCCAAAACTTCAATGACTATGAGTATGTCTCCATGTATTTTGAAAAAAATAATCGGAAATATCATCTTCGATTGCAGATTTTGCTTGCTGTGGGGGAAAAGCTAGAGCACATTATTACTTGTCTGGCTCAAGAGCCTGTTATGCAACTTACAGATGATACTGAAACAGTGAGGGTGAAGCCATCTCATGAGCATTTTTGGTTTCGCAGGCCTGGAATTGTCCTTTACTTGATTCATTTCATCTTATTTCAAAATTTATTTGAGATAGCATTTTTCCTCTGTTCAACGTGGAATACTGATCAGGGTACTGATTGTTGCTTGCTACTCCTCAGTGGACATACGGTTTTGACTCTTGTATCATGGAAAAAGTGGGTTACATTGTTCCCAGGCTTGCTATAGGGTAATGATTAATTGATATCCATTTATACTCTGAAAGTTGGATCCTGCTTTTGTTCTTATCAACCTCAGTAAATAGAGACAAATGTTGTTATTCTATACGGTGATATTAGGAGAAATGCCCTATTTTTATCAACCTCAACAACAGAGGCTCTCAACGGAACTACTTTCACTTACACTGACAACACGTTTGTTACAAACACAGGGTGGTCATTCATGTTTTCGGATCCGAATATAGATCTACATTTGAAAACGGATCCAAAAATGGATCTTTGTACAAGCAAATTCAGATAAAAATGTATACATAAGGATTTTGGGTCAGATCCGAATCCGAAAATTTAAATTTGGATTCGGATCAGATCCAAATCTGAAATTCTTTTTCATTTCGGATCCAGGTCAGATCTGGTTTTTAAATTATCGGATCCAGATTCGGATCACAACGGATCGAACCGGATCCGAACCGTTGACAGGGCTAATCGTAAAGTGAAAAGCCTGAAAAAATACTCCCTCCCCTTCTAAAAGAGCAGAGGAAAAACATGCACACAAAAGAAAGGAAGATTTCCCCTATACACCAGGTGCACCTGGGCAAATTCCCAATCTTTCCTTTGCACTTTTAAAAGCAGAATAATTTTATAATGGCGACCATTCCCAGTTAGATTAGCTATCAGAATAAGTTTGTATTTGAAAGCAATGTCAATTCAGGCTGAAAATGGTAGATATGACAACTCCAAGTTTGTTACTGCTAGTGTGCTTGAGTAGCTTCTTAACCTCTGTTCAATATTTTATAAACTACTATATGATTTGCCTTTTCTTGTTTCTGGTCATTTTTACCTTAGATTCATGTATATGTTATTAACTTCTTAGACACATTCACAAAAGAAACACAATCTTAACTTTCTTGTTTGGGCAGTACGAAAGGAACACATTCACAAAATGTGTGTAGCAGAGATGAGGATGCTGAGATGGATGCGTGGCAAGACTAAGAAAGATAAGGTTAGGAATGAGCACATCCGTAAAGACTTGGGGATAGCCCCAATTGATAGTAAAATGAGAGAGAATAGATTCAGGTGGTTTGGACTTGTACTTCGTCGCCCTAACTCAGCACCGGTTAAAAGATGTGACCGAATCTTAGTAGATAGTAATAAAAGAGCTCGGGAAAGGCCTAAAATGAGATGGTGCGATATTATTAGGAAGGACATTGATTTTTTAGGTTTAAATATGAATATAGCACTTGATAGAAATATTTGGCAGAGCAGGATTCATGTAGCCGACCTCAAATAATTGTGGTGATGATGATGATGATGATGATGACGATGATGATGTTAATGTTAACTTCTTTTCTTTGAAAGTATGTTGTTAACTTCTTTTGGAGAGACTAAATGTGAAGGGGATGGGGAGGGGTGATGAGGAAGATAGGGGGCGATAGACTGGTAAAGGGGCTGACCTCCCCGGCAGTGGGTAGGGCCGGTAGAATCACGGTGTTGTGGAACCCGTTTGAGGTGGAGGAGGAGAGGCAAGTTGGTCGATAGACCATATCTCTTCACTTTCGATGCTTGAGGGACAGCTTCTCCTAGGACTTCTTTGGGGTCTATGGCCCTCAATCTAGAGAAGGTAAGGGAGTTTTATGGCAGGAATTGTTTGACTTCCATCTCGCTTCGGGCCAGCCCTGGTGTATAAGGAGGAGACTTTAATGCGGTGGCTGCGGCTTCAGAGAGGACGGGATCACACCCTCTCTCGGGAGAAATAGAGGACGTTTGTAACTTCATCTAGCAGACTGCCCTAATTGATATTGGATTGGTGAACACTCAATTCACATGGTCAAATTTGAGAGAGAACTCATCATGTTCGAGGCTCCACAGATTCTTGGTGTTCGTAGGCTGGGAGGACCACTTTCCACATGTGCAGTCTTCTTGTTTGGTGAGAGTAACCTTGGATAACAAGCCTATTCTCTTGTGGACCAGCCGTGGGCACGAGAGGAGACATGCTTTCAAATTTGAGAGGCACTGGCTCAGAGAGGCAGACTTCTTGGACACAGTCCGTCTGGCGTGATCCTGTCAAAGGTCACAGGGGTCTAATATGACTGTTTTGATCTGGAAATCGAAGCATCTGGCCCAGGTTCTTAGAAGTTGGGGTGCAAGCAGGCGTCTCATGCAAAGGAGAGAATCCTTCATCAACTGCAGGCTCTGGATACTCTGAAGGAGGCACGTTTGATGGATGATGCTGACAGGTTGTGCAGAGACTCTATTCGAGCAGAGTATGAAGAGATCCTCACATTAAAACTTTATTGGAAGCAGAGATCTAGGAAGAAATGGCTGAAGGAAGGGGACAAGAACACAACTTACTTCCATAGGATTGTCTCGGGAAGGAGAAGGTTGAATCATATTGCTTCCATCAGGATAGGTGATAAGTTGGTACACATGGGGGAAGATATCAGAAGACACGCCAAGGAGTTTTATGCCAGACTTTTCACTGAGGAGCAGATGAGCAGACCAGACTTTGTGGAGACTTGCTTCCCCACCTTTCCTCAACAGAGAGAGTGTCTCTCACTAGTCCCTTTCAGGAGGTGGAGATTAGACAGACAATTTTCTCTCTGGCTGATGACAAGGGCCCGAGCCAGATGATTTTCCCGTGGTCTTCTTTCAGCATTGTTGGGACATTATCAAGGAGGACCTCATTGGTGTTATCTTAGAATTCCAGAAAGGCAGAGCTCATATGAGGGATATCAACAAAACCCTTTTGGTATTGATCCCTAAGAAGAAGGGTGCACAGGATTTGGCAGATTTTAGACATTAACTTGCTTAACATCACTTAAAATCATTACAAAGGTTTTCGCAAGGAGGCTTCTTAGGGTGATGGACTGCATTGTCAGTGGGAACCAGGGGGTCTTTATCAGGGGAAGGGCCTTTATCAGGGGAAGACACATCTAGGAGAATTTTCTGTTGCTCGTGTCTACATGCCATGAAGCTGCAGAGGAAAAGAGGAGTGGTTCTCAAATTGGATTTTGATAAAGCATATAACAGGGTCAACTGGAACTGCCTCCTTCAGGTGCTTGTGAAGATGGGTTTTGATGAGAGATGGATTTCATGGATTCGGAAGTGCATCTCATCTGCTTCCTTCGCTGTAATCATTAATTGGCAATCGTCTGCCTATTTCCTTAGTGAGAGAGAGCTCAGGCAGGGAGGCTCACTTTCCCCACTTTTGTTTGTTTTGGTGGCTCAGATCTTAAGTAGACTGTGAATGAGAACTGAGGTGGCAGGGGTTATTAGAGGCTTCCAGGTAGGCCAACTCAATAGTACCACCCATCTGTAATATGCCGATGACACTATCATATTCCTTGCCGAGGAAGAGCAACAGTTGATTGATGCCAAATTGATGTTAGAGATAATGCAGGATATCAATAGGCAGAAGGTGAATCACAGCAAAAGCCACTTGGTGGGGATTAACATGGAGGAGTCAACTATCAGGAGGGCAGCTCTCATTTTTGGGTGTCGGGGCTTTTCCATTCTCTTATTTGGGCCTCCCCTTGTCTCATGGACCTCTTCACTGCAAGGATTGGCAAGGGGGGGTGCAAAGATATGAGTCCAGACTTACGGAATGGAAGGCTAGGCTATTATCTTATAGAGGACGCATAGTTCTTTACAGATATGTGCTGGATAGCTTGCTGATTTATTTTCTCTCCATTTTTAGGATCCCAAAGACCATGTCTAAGAAACTAGAGTCCATTCAGACTAGGTTCTTTTGGCATGGCAGTGGGAGTAGAGATAGAGGTTGACATGATGCCTCTTGGGGCAGAGTTTGTCAGAGTAAGGAAGTAGGGGGAGTGGGTATCAAGAATATCAGAGACTTCAATTTCGCTTTATTGTGTAAGTGGTTGTGGAGGATTAGGGTAGAGGATGGGGGACTGTGGGCTCAACTGATCACTCAAAGATACTACCCCTCGTCGAAGGTGTGAGACTTACTCCCACCCCATTTGTACAATGTCTCCTCGATTTGGAGAGGCATCCTTTAATGTGCAGACTTTGTCAGAGCCAATGTCAGGGTTCATTTGAGTGATGGAGAGAGATGCTTGTTTTGATAGGATAGATGGTGCGATGATCTCACAGTTGCAAAGGCCTTTCCGTCATTGTATGTTATAGCAAGGTTTCTCGGGACTTCCGTGGCTCAATCCTTCGATGCACAGCTGACGGGGGGGGGGGGTATTTGGGCCTCCACTTTCAGGAGGAATCTCACTCACGAAGAAATGGACTAGTTGGAACGTCTCTTGACTTTCCTCCTAGACTTCAGACCATATGCCGGCAAGCTAGACTCATGGTTTTGGAGATGGGAGAAGAGGGGCCAGTTCTCAGTTCGGTCTGTCTACTTGCTCCTTTCTGATGGGGACTGCGCCATTCCTTGGCACCGTAGATATGGGCTCCCAAGAGCCCACTCAAAGTGAAGGTTTTGATTTGAAAGATTTCCCATGGCCGGCTCCCGACTTGTGATAGGGTGGCACCTTTTCTCCGGCAGATTTCTACCTTATGTTGCATGTGTGGGGACGAACAGGAGGACCTGAACCATTTATTCACAACATGCACTTTCGCGAAGGGCATTTGGAGAAGGATTGGACATAGATTCTAGCAGCCCCTTGGGCATTTTCCTGCGGTGCAGTAGGTTTTCACCAAGTGACATAGGAGATGATCACTCAAGGGCGACACGATCATTTGGTGGCTTATTCTTCATGCCACTCTATGGGCTTTGTGGAGTGAAAGGAATAATAGAATTTTCAAAAGGGATGCAAGGTCGAAAGCGAGGGTTTTTGCTTTTGTTTGTGAGATAGTGGCTTTTTGGGCTAAACATTTTTGTAAAGTGGAGAATCGTAACTCCTCACTCTTTTTCTTCTTGGGGAGTTGGATGGGCACACTCTAGGTGTGGTGACTTTTTGTAAAGGGGCTGTGAGCGTTGTTATTTTACTTGTACATCCCTTTCTTTCTTTAATATATTCGTGGTAGCATCCACGTTAAAAAAAAAATCTTTTGAAGATAGATTATGCTACCCTAACCAGAAGTGGCTACAACCACTAGTAAATCAAGGTTTGTCGTGCCGTTCGGACCGGCCGTACCAGTCCTGACCTGGTACAGTCCGACACAGTACGTTATGACGACATGCCTCAATGTGTTAAGAAGAATTTTTTTTTGAAGTCTAAAATGAAAGCAGTACATGTTTTAGGGGTTTATTTATAAAATAACCCCCTATGTTAGCAAAGGCGATGGAGCCGATGGAGGCGGCCACAACTCGCCTCCGCCTCAACCGGCTCAATCCAGCCTTGTGGGCCCAACTCACCTCCACATGCCCCAGCCCGTTTGATTTTTTGTTTAAATTTGTTTAGATTTGTTATTAATTTTATTTAAATTTGTTTGATTTTAGGAATGAATGAGTTTAGAAAGTTTATTGATTTTATGTATGCATTTTTGGTGATATTTAGACATATATTTATATTTCTAAATTATATATATTATTTTAATAAAATATCACCTCAAACGCCTAGACTATCGCCTAGGCATTTGAGGCATGAGGTGACTTGTCACCTCGATCGCCTCTCGCCTTTGATTACATAGATAACCCCACACCCAAGCACCCACCCCTCCTCCCCCCACCCCGATCCCTCTCTTTGGGAACCCTAGCAGCCTCCCTCTCCCCGGCGGCCCCCCTCTCCCACTCCCCCCACCCCAACTTCCCCCAGCTGACGCCACCACCGCCTCCACCGTCCCCGGCTTGAGCCGCCGCCGCCTTGCCCTACTCGAGCCGGCATCCCCACCATCTTCTTCTTCTTCCCCTGCTCGAGCCATCGCCGTCCCCGGCTCCCCCCAACTGCCGCCGTCCCCGCCACCTCCTCCGCCATCCCCGACTTGAGCCACCGCCGCCATCCCCTATTCGAGCAAGTATCCCGCCATCTTCTTCTTCTTCCCCTGCTCGAGCCACCACCGTTCCCGCCACCGCCTCCGCTAGGCCACCGGCGAGCAAGTGTGGCGTACCGCATGCATACCACGTGCCAGTCGAGGTCTGGTACAATCTGGTATACCCTGTACCACACGTACCAGATCGATCTGGCAAACCCCCAATAAAATGCTTACCAAGATCCTTTCCTACACATTATGGATTATCTCATTCATTATTGTGAAATTCATGTAGAAACTTCTTTTCTGAATGCATAACAACTATGACACCCAGAAATATCTGCAAGCTGTGATTTTGTTTACCACGGGATTCCACCCGTGGAAATAGGACCAAAAATGATTCTCTCCCTAGTAGTTCTGTTCTAACCCGAGGTAACACCAAGTAAAAGTTTTCAATGACAATACAACCTATACACTTGATTAAATGTCAAGCACTGAGAAATTTACACAGCTCCCATGGGATTACATGCATGTGGGAGCAAGCATCCGCAGCACCCATTCTCCACGACTCCATGTTCCTACATGTATATTTTCTAATTGAAACTAATAGAAAAAGGCAGGCACCTTTACTTTGTAAGAGAGACAATTGACATACATCAACAACTAAAGATCAAATTGCCACTCTACCAACATCAGCATTTTACAAGGCCTCAATCCCAATCCAGTTGATATGCGGTCAGCTTTGGAACTGGAATATCAAGTGTAAGAAGTTTGAATGCAGTTTTTTAGCCAATCCTAAACATGAAAATGATCAATTATACAGTCTGTAACACAAACAGCACTGACCGACATTAGTGAGCCTTCCTGCTCTTTTACGAAAAATATTTACCACATTCAACTGATAAAACTTCCCATGCATTATCTAAAAAATGACTCTTTCAACATGCAGATAATTTCCTCAAAGGGTCCTAAAGGAAATGCATAACTGAAATCTCGATTTTCCTTTTTTATTTGACATAGATTTCAATAACTCAAATTGCTCACTGAGACTATTCTTTTCATTTGCTTTGAAATTATGAAGAGTCATGAAGTTCCATAACAGTTTATGGTTCTCAAAGCAAACAAGAGTACCATCAACATTATAACAATGTCACTAGGACGAATGAAACGTTTAGATATTGAAGACATACTGTTGCTTTTGCATTGTCCCAGGCAAAGTAGGTGGTGAAAAAACAAGGTTCATTCCCTTCTGTGACCTTGTAAAGTGGGACATCTGCAGATAAGCCTTCCAAAGCTACTGCAAGGTCTATATATTTCTGAAAATATTCACATGTGTATTAGATTCAGAAGAAAATGAGCACACGCACCAAACAAAAGGAAATGCAGTTTATACCTGGCCAATATCAAATGCCTTCTGCTTTTCCTTAGGATCCACACACTGACCCATCCATACAAAGACCTCAGCATGTGTGTCGAATATCAGTATATCCTCAGTTAGAAGATCATCTTGTGAGAAATTGAAAACCTCATTCACCTGAAACAGACATGCATGCAAAATGCACACACAGGCTGAGTGAGTGAGAAACAAATAAGGTAAAAAAACATACGGAATGTGTACAAGGAGAGATGAGATTCAGAACAAACCTCAAATTTTCCTGAAGACCAACTCCAGGGGTGAGAAAGAAATAAAGAAAGAAACAATGTCAGATTCAGCTAAATTTCCAGCTCTATCATGTAAAAGTATATTTAAACTGAGCACCACAATGCAAATAGTCCTCCAGTGCAAATCTATGTATACTAAAAAAATTCTTTTAAATAACCAAACATGTTCCAACACCTGTTAAATATTAATTTAAAATTTCTAGGCAAACATACATTCTTCAATCATACTAGTTAAATCTTTAAGTCTCATTCTTTTAAAATCAATCACATTCTTTAAAATAATTGAACTAAGCATCAACAACAAATAGGAAAGCAACTGAAACATTTCTTGTTCTCAGAGCAGATTGATGAAATAGTAGAATGGAGATTGCGTGCTAACCTTTGTTCAATGAAAATGTATACAAATGAGGATCTCTAACAATCTCCTGTGCGACCTTCTCACTGGTGTAACTTTGCTTTCCCCCAAGTGCAAACCAGAATGCAGAGCTTTCAGTTCCCTCTTTTGCATGCTTTAGAGCAGCACCCGGCTGTAGAATCAAACATTCAATGCTTACAACCGTACAATCGCATCCAATGTAGGCAGATATTTAAGTTACCAATTAACAAAGATCACAAAAAACTATGAAACGAAAATGCTGGAATTTTCTAAATAAGACAGTCATTCAGAAAGGATATTTCTTTTTTTGTGCATCTGATATGTTTGTTTGAGCACATCCAGAATAAACTTGGCCAAGATTGACAAGTAGCTCATGTAATCCCTCCAGGAAAAATATGGAGTTCATTTTGAAGCTTGCCACAAGAAATCAAGATTCAATGCTTTCTAAATACCTTTAGGAACTCTGCAACTTTGGCAGCCCACTGTTGCTGTTCAAAGGAACTTGAATTTCCATGCCAAGTGAAAAGTGAAGAACCAGATTGCAGCAAGAAACAGTCAGTGGAGCTTAGGGACGTTGCTACCTGCATTAGAGAAATGATTATGTCACTAACCAGATATTTTTCATGACGAAAACATGCCTTAGGCCATTGCCGGGTACACCTAAACATATAGTATCTGTACACGATCTTGAAAACAACAACAGATGGACAAGTTGATTGCAAAGCATGGCTGAAAAAGAATTGACAAAATGGCTTAATGGATCAGAAGAGGTGTATGATTTTTCTTTCATTTGTGTACATAAAATAACTTTCCAGAACATATGCCAAAATGACAATCTATGTATGAATTTTAAGTTAATGTCTATGGCCCTGTTTGTTTTCAAAATAGGTTAAGGGGGATACTATAACCGGGGTTAGCTTATTCCAAAGAATAAGCAATTTAGCTTTGATCGAAGGATACCATAACCGGGGTTATCTTATTCCGCCTTTTCTCTCGAACAACCTAACCGGCCCTTAACCCGGATATCGGCTCTTAACCCGGATACCGACTAGACTATGGGATCCGCGCAACCAAACCGACTGCGATGGATAAGGGTGGGATATCCGAGTGTTGAACACAAAATAAATTTAAAGAAATGTTCATTTGTTGAACATGAATGCACATTTATTAACTATTTAAATAGCATGCGCATTATTAATTCCGTGAATTGAGTTTATCAGACGATTTAGGGTTTGGGTACGAGATATTTCCCACCTGACTGCAGTCGGTGTTTATTTACATCAGCATAAAATTTGAATATCCTTGATTAACTGTCAAAGAACACATTTAGCCTCTACAATATCCGTTGTAGGGCTGTCAATGGTCGGGCCAAGACCGGGTCAGGCCTTCTAAAATGTAAGGCCCAACTTCGGCCCGGCCCGACTTAATAAATAAAATAATTATAATAAATATTATATTAAGATATTCTACATACTCACTGTTAGTACAAATATGAATGATTTCATAGCAATCATGTGAACAGCATAACTAAAAGACCTACTAATGGATCTAATATTCAGATATTCTCTTTCAAAGTTTTTTATGTTAGTTCATACTTTCATGTAGTTGGTTTAGAGACAATAACTTTCTTGACATTTCGCTTTTCACGGGACCTGATATTCTGCATGTTTAGGGTTTTCAACCATTAGAGTAAAATGAGCCCTGTGGTAGATCCAATTTTAGGTTCTCTTCTGCTTGTTCCAAGAGCACATTGACTATACTTTCTTGATATTTTTTCTTGTCACCATCTTAAAGTTGCACATGTTATCCACCATCTAATTATTCTCTGTCCCTCTCTCTCTCATCTGTTTAAATAACCCGTTTATTTGTGTATGCAGGTATAGTTTGTTATAGCAGGTTTCCTGGAGGAGGAAAATGGGTTATGGGCGGGACATTTTAAGTTTTACCGCATATATTTTTGTTGCCAAAGGCCCACAAGATTACATGAATAAAAAAAAGTCGGGTCGGGCCGGCCCGACGGGTTGACTCAAAAGCCTGAGCCCAGCCGGCTTTATTATCGGGCTCGGGCTTTTAGGCCCAACTAAAAGCCCACGGGCTGAGAAGGGGTTGACGGCCCGGCCTAACATCGGGCCAGGCCCGCGGGTTCGTCGGGCCGACCCAACCCATTGACAGCCCTAATCCGTTGTGATATTGTGAGTTTTGTCTAATTAATATGATCCTGACGATCGTCCATTAGAAATAGATACTCTTGCAAGAAATTCAAAGACGTTTATTCATTAAACACAGAGAGTTTGGATTACAATTGGTCTTTTGAGACCTTTACATTTGGTTCTGATTATATAATTGGGTCTTTCGGTTTACATTTGATCGCCATCTAATAACTGAGTAAGCTTCTACTTGCACTTGGATCTTTGGATTGCTTTCATAGACGATCAAATTGTTGAATTTGTTTTCGGTCGCCATCAGACTGTTGGAATTGCTCCTACCCTTAGCGTACCGTTAAATCTATTTTTGTCCTCAATTGGACGGTCGGCTTTACTCCTAGTCACGATCTGACCGTTGAATTTACTTTTGATCAAGATTTGAGTGTTGAATTTGAGTTTCATCATGATTGGACCCTTCTTGGGCACATCTGTAATTTCTGACCCTTTTCTGGGTGCTTCTACAGTTTTCGACCCTTCCTGAATATTTTTACAGTTTATAACCCTTCCCAGGTATTTCTAAAAGTTTTAACTATATCTGAGTATTTATATAGTTTTGACCCTTTCTAGATATTTATGTAGCTTTCTGATTCTTCTGGACTTGTCTATCATTTATTGACTTTCCAAGATATATCTACAATTTCTCGATTGTCTTGGACATCACTGTCATTTCTTGACTGTACAGGGTGCTTCTGTTATTTGTTAACCTTCCACGGTAACTCTGTCATTTCTAGACTTTTCTAGACACTCCGGTCATTTCATGACGTTCCGGAACATTTCTATTATTTGTTCACTTTTCTAGGCATTTCTGTCATTTGTTGACTTCCCAGAGTATCTTTGACATTCTTGACATTATGGGGTATTCCTGTCATTTACTGACATTCCAAGATAGCCCAGTCATTTCTTGACCTTATAAGGCATTCCTGTCATTTCTTGACATTCCAGAGTATTTCTATCATTTCTTGACTTTTCGGGAGCCAGTTGTAGTTTCCCGACTTTCCTGGGCTTCTCTGTCATTTCTTGACTTCCTAAGATATTTCTGTAATTTTTCCTGACTTCCCTAGATCTTTCTATCATTTGTTAACTTTCTAGGTCATTTCTGTCATTTCTTGCTATTCTTGGACGTTTATGCCAATTGTTGACTTCCCAGGGTATATTTATAATTTTTCCAAATGTCCTGGACATTCCTGTCATTTCTTGACCAGTCATGGCTTATTCGTAATTTTTAGACTTCCCTGGACTTATCTGTCATTTCTTGAGTTTCCAGAATTTATTTGCAATTTCTTGACCTTTGTGGGTATCTATGCAATTTCTAGATTTCCCTAAACATATCTACCATTTCTTGACTTTTCAGAGTTTATTTGCAGTGTCAAGATTTCCCTGAGCTTGACTTTTCAAGGTTTATTTGCAGTTTCAGAATTTCCTTGAGTTTATCTGCCATTTCTTGACTTTGTAAGGTTTATTTGTAATTTCTCACCAGCAAGAGTATTCCCGTAATTTTCCTGAGCATCAAGGCTCTTGGGTTTCACAGTTTCTAGTCAACTTTTAGTTGAGTTCAAGAGAGTACACACCACTTTAGAGAAGAGATATGGTCTCACTCCACTAAGTCAAGAGACATGACCCTGGACAAGGATATTTTGAGACTTTCAAAGCAAAACAAGAGCTTTGTGTAATATATGCAAAGTTTAGAGTTTTTATGCAATTTCTAGATAGACTAGGTGTTGTTCACAATTTTTGGGAAGCTTAGGGGACATTTTGATAATTTCCGAGCTTCGGAAGTATTTTGATAATTTTTGAATAACACAAGAATATTTATGTAATTTTCGGGCAAAAGACACGTCCCTCCTTAGTGGAGGTGCACAAGGCATAATAACCACCCTCCTTGGTGGAGGCACACAAAGCACAAGTCGCCTGGGAGATTGCTTCTCCTTAGGCTTCCATCCTCTTTGGACTTCAATCCTCTGTCTATGTCGTCTTGTTCGTCGACAAGTTGTGGACTTTTATAGGACTTTTCCGCAAAAATGCAGGACATAGACACAATTTCAAAAATTTACATGGTATTTCTGCAATTACATGACATTAAGGTTTTTTCTTGTAATTTGGGGGTATTTTCATAATTTTTAAATTCAAAAAATTGCAATACTTCTACTATCAAAATAAACAGAAAATACATAACATGGCCCCTAGGGGCATAAGTATAAGACCTGGGATATTTATAACTTATACTCTTGAGTGAGCCTCAACAAAACACAAAGAACACAAGCTCCAAGCATGCCTCCGATTTTCACCTTCGATGATCTCTTCCTTCTCCTTGTTATGGGACACATGGGAGGATTTATAGAGCTTAAGGGGTCACTTGGACCCAGATGGGGGGGGGGGATTTATCTGGGGTCAAATGACCTAGTAGGTGGGCAAACGGTCCCGTAGGGGCTTATCTGAGGCTAGGATGACAGTATCGGCCGAAACGTATCGGTTTCGGCCCATATCGAAACGGTTTGGGACCTACTCACTGTAGCAGGTCCCAAACTATAAAAAAATTAATGGTTTCGGGCGAAACCGATACTGGTTTTGCCCAAAATCGGACCGTTTCGACCCGAAACCGGACCTACTCACTGTAATTTTTGCCTTTTTTGAATGTTTTGAACCGATTTCGGCCGAAACCGAAACCAAAACGAAAACCGATACGTTTCGGTTTCGGTCTGGCCGAAACCGGTACTACCATCCTTGATCCGAGGTTGATTGACCCTAAGAAAAGGGGGATCGACCCCGGTTAAGTCCATGGGACCAAACCGGGACCGATTGACCCCAATTGGGGGGTAATCAACCCCAATTAGGTCCTAATGACCTAACCGGGGTCGATTGACCCCGGTTAGAGGCACAGCCAACCCCGGTTAAGCCCCGTAGGGGCTTATCCGAGGTCGATTGACCCTAAGAAAAGGGGGATCGACCCCGGTTAAGTCCATGAGACCAAACCAGGGCCGATTGACCCCGGTTAGAGGCGCAGTCAACCCCGGTTAAACCCCGTAGGGGCTTATCCAAGGTCGATTGACCCTAAGAAAAGGGGGATCGACCCCGGTTAAGTCCATGGGACCAAACCGGGGCCTATTGACCCCAATTGGGGGGGGGGGGGGGGGTAATCAACCCCAATTAGGTCCTAATGACCTAACCGGGTCGATTGACCTCAGTTAGAGGCGCAGTCAACCCCGGTTAGGTCATTGGGACCTAACTGGGGTCGATTGACCCTGGTTGGAGGCGCAGTCAACCCTGGTTAAGCACGGGGGACTTAATCGGGGTTGACCGCCCCTCTTAGCAGGGCAATCAACCCCGAGTAAGCCTGAGAAACTTACCCGGGGTCGACTGACCCTTGGTTGGTCTTCAAATGACCCCGAGTAGGTCCAAGGGACCTACCAGAGTCCAAGTTATTGCGAATCTTGGAAGAGGAGGTTTCACCCCAGGTAGGTTTCCCTTTTCTTCCCTCCTCCTTTTCTTTTTTTCAAAATTTTTTTGGCTCCAACAAATGCCCCCCACGGAGTGTCCGTCGGAGCTGAAGGCGAAGGCGGGCAGCCCGTGCATTTCACAACTTTCTCCGCTCTCCTAAGCCTTGAAGACATAATAGGGGATGTTGCACAAGGTGATGGCGAACAACCCATGCACTTTGATAGTGCGACATTTCCACCCTTTAGTCTTGATGGCATGGCAAGGACATTGGGCTCTTGCGGCCTCATCTTTTCTCTTCTTTATCTCGACATCATCTTGTCATGATTTGTAGGCCTTCGTGGCCGGATTCAGAGTCACGTGATGGGAAATCTTGCCAAAGGCGTTGGAAGACAGTTTGTACCCTTAGCAACTTTCTTCGTTCTCATGGGTCTTGATGACATGGTGGGGAATATTGTTGGATTTACTCTTTTGTCCCTAGGTCTCAATGACATGACAGGAAATTTTTGCTAAGTTTTTTTTCGAGTCTTGATGACCTAGAAAAGCGTGTTGTCGAAAGCGGTGGCGAGCAGCCTACGCACTTTAATAATGTGACATTTTCACCCCTAAATCTTGATGACATGGCAAGGAGTGTGGCCGAAGTCGATGGCAAAGAGCCTATGTGCTTTGATAGGGCAGCCTTTTCTCCCCTGAGTCTTGATGACACAGCAGGGGAATACGCTGAAGACAATAACAACTGGCCCATGCACCTTAGCACTATCACATTCTTACCCCCGAGTCCTGGTAACATGGTGGGTAGTATTGCCAAAGGTGATTTTAGATACCTCGCCCCTTGGATGAACATCTTCTGGGATATGACGATATCCTGGGAGGGAACTGAGAGACATTATATATTGCTCCAAAACTTTCACTATCGTATGATGTCATCGCCAATTTGTCATCAGAATTTGGGCTCATCTCTGACGCTATCATCCACTTAGTTTACATTGTCAATTTTGGCCGACCAACCACTTCTAAACTTGGCAGTGAGATTTTTTTTGAATATTTCCCTCACAGAAGAACTAAGGAGAGCATACACCCCTTCAAGTAAGTGGCATAGACCCGCTCCACCAAGCTAACCCTAAGGTTGGAGTGCCCTCAGTATATCTAGAAATTTACTTGACGGGGTACACATGCCGCCAATGGTTTCTCCTTTACTGGTGATTTCTGGTTCAGTAGAGGCGATTAGTTCACCGCTATTACCAGGAAAGAAGGCCCTAGAGGAACAGTAACTTGAACAGGCTGAGTCTTCAACTGCCTGACAGGGTGTGAGAATTGACATCTCAAAACATTTTTCTTGCCAATTTCGCTTGGAAGGTTTGATCTTTCTTGTACGCTGAACTGACATTCATCACAAATTCAACAGATGAGACTTTTCCCGAGATGTCAGATCAATCGCATACTTCGAAAAAGCTTTACACTTTCCAAACCTTAGAGTTGAGTGGCTTAATGTCACACAGACGTGACCCTTTGTGGAATATGGGACAACTACTCTACTCATTGTCGGCTTACGGACTCTGTTTGACCAGGAGGCTCTTCCTTCCATTGAGGCTATGCAGGGTGGCCTTGCAAAGCACAGTTTAGAAAGGGCGGACCCAGGAGGAGTTAAATTCTACACTAGATGTACATTTCTTTCACTTGCATGTATCCACCGATAGAGCTTGTCTCAGGCTCCTGACATGAGTTGATGAATGAGACAGTTCACTACCTTCATTGGATTTTTAAAAAAACTTGTGTCAATGGGACGAACAAGATTTGAGATTTGGAGTTTAAGTTGGCTAACTCCTGTAGTTTGGAAAGTCGAAAATTTAGAGTTTGAAGTGTATCGTTGGCTCAGCTTGACGGTTTGTAGCCGATTTTTTTTTAGTTTAGGATGGTAAACCTTCAAGGTTTAGAGCCACGGGTTTTAAATTTTGGGGTGGATGACCTGAATGGTTTGTAGCCAAAGATTTTGAATTTGTGGGATTTAATAGACCTTGATGGTTTGTAGCCAACGATTTTGAATTTGTGATGGATGACCTTTGTGGCTCGAAAGCCAAAGATTCGGATTGTTGGCTGACCTTGATGATTTGTTAGCCAAGAATTTTGAAATTTTGAGACTGACCTTGATGGTTTGGAAGCCAAAAGTTTGGAACTTTGAACTGACTGACCTTAATGGTTTAATAGCTAGAAATTTGAAATTTGTGTGGGCTGACCTTGATGGTTTGATAGCCAAGAGTTTTTGCATTTGAATTGGCTGACTTTGATAGTTTGTTAGCCAAGGGTTTGAATTTAGATTGACTGACCTTTGTGTTTAGTGACCAAAGTTTTGAATTTGGTTTGACAACCTTCGTGGTTTGTGGCCAAAAGTTGAATTTGAACTTGGGTTGACCGACCTTTGTGGTTGATGTTCAAGGTTTGAATTTGAATTTGGGTTGACCGACCTTTGTGGTATGTGATCAAGATTTGAATTTGAATTTGGGTTTACCAACCTTTGTGGTTTGTGATCAAGGATTTGAATTTGGGGCTAACCGACCTTTGTGATTTGTGGTCAAGGATTTGAATTTGCAGTTGGCCAACCATTGTGGTTTGATAGCTAAGAATTTAGATTTCACCAACCTACGTGGTTTAATGGCCAAAGGTTAGGAGTTTGACTGACTTTTGTGATTTAAAGCCAATAATTCAGATTGACCGACCTTTGTGGTTTGAGGGTCAATGGTTAAAAGTTGAAGGGTAAGGTTGAGATAACCTTTGTGACAGTAAGTAAACACCTAAGTTAACGGCTAACCTTGGTGGTATGACGCCGGAGACTTGACAGTAGATGGCTAACCTTAACGGTATAAAGCCAAAGGTTGAAAAAAGGTAGCTAACCTTGGTGGCATGACGCCTGAAATTTGACAATGGATGGCTAACCTCGCTGGTATGAAATTAAAAGTTGGAAATAGGTGGCTAACATTGGTGGTATGACGCCTGAAATTCGACGACGGATGGCTAACTTTGATGGTATGAAGCCTGACTTGGAAGTAGTAGGCTGAAGACAAAGCTAGCAGACCTTTTTGGTACGAAGTTAGAAGTTTGGGTTAAAGTTTGCTGACCTTTTTGGTATGAAGCCACAAGTTCGCCCATTGGTGGATGACCTTCATGGTTTGTAGCCGAAGGTTTAGGTTTTAAAGCGGCGAACCTTTATGGTAGGAGGCTATGGAGTTTTAGGATTTTAAATTTTGGACTGGCAAACCTTTGTGGTGTGAGGCCATGGATTTTGGGAACTTTTGGATTTTAGACTAGTGAACATTTGTGGCACGAGGGGATGGAATTTCAGAGATTTGAATTTTGATCGACGAACCTTTGTGGTATGAGGCTAGGGATTTTGGAATTTGAATTTTGATCGGTGAACCTGTGTGATATGAGGCCAAGGACTTTGGAATTTAAGTTTGGGTGACTTTTGAACCTAAAAAGGGCTTCGAACAAATGTGTGATATTTGGGTGTTGGTAATTTATGTGGTGTGTTTGCCACGTGAAGACAAAGCTCACGATGATGCTTTTTTTTTAACCTTAGTAGAGGCGAAAAAATGGTCTCTCGAATCTCGTACCACACTTTTAAGATTTATTTGTTGAGAAAGAAAATATAGCCACCCGTGGAAGCTTGCAAGCACCGGGAAGAGACGTCATAAGGATCCCTGGGCGTTACCCCAGGGGACAACCCTCTGATGCTTAAGGATCGTGTTATATGAGGATCGACGAAGGATGGAGAGGAGAGAGGAGGTTGAGAGTAGAGTGACCAAGCCTGGAGTCAGGATAGAGCGTCTGGGGGTGCTCGCAGGGCTTGGGGCATGCCTGGAAGTAGACCTGGGCGCTTCTCTGTAGATAGCTCTATCTCCCTCTCTGTCTCAGTGAGCATCCGTATGTCTCTGTGGATGCAATCGTGTGTCTTCGTCATCTGATCGGAGGTCTATATATAACGGTTGTCCTGGTGGTGGAGACCAATCTCTTAACAGGGAAGCGCGTGAGTCATGGGGTAACGTCTCCCTACGATCGTGGGGAGTTTCCCGTTGTGCGCCCGTTTATCCAGGTCTTGCGGTTTTGAGACGAGTCTTACAGCAACCGTGGAGCCTGCTCGCCCTTACTGGAGTAGAGGCCGATGATGGCAGGAATAGCGTTCGGTCGCCGAAGGGTCATCCGGCGCCCGAGATGCCTGGGTCAATACTCCTTGTGGGCTGGCGAATCCTTTGCCCATCTTTATTGGGCCGCCTGGCGTGGGCCACCAACTGTCGGGGGTCCGCTTCGCACAGTGCGGAACATGGGCCGACTTGGGCCTGGTGTTACCGGGCCGCATGTGGGCCGTATTGATTTTACCCTCCTCACTAGCCCCCCACTCTCAGACGCCGAGCACTTTCGGGGTCTGAGAGTCAGTCTCAGTGGGTCCATCGAGGGGAAGTTTCTAGGAGGATCTCTTTATATCAACAGGATAGGTGGGCCCTGCCACCTACTAAGCTTCTTGGCGTGCAAGGCGTCCTCTGTCGAGATGTCAGGCAATGTTGCTATCATCATGGCGCTGCCATTTTTGTCTAGGGGCACAAGCGCGAACGGTCGTCTGGGTTCAGCAGCCGACCTTGGCGGTGACGAGTGCTCTTTTTCTCCTCGTGTCGCCTCGAAGTGGTTGATTGGCCTTCGGACGTCTATAAGTATCGGTGCAGGGACACTTGGAGAAGCTCCACTTGCCTTTCTTGTCTCCGACGTGGGTATCTGGCACTTTCTCGTCGTCTGTCCTCTACCTGGTGAGGATTCTTCCATCTCTCTTTGTTCCCAGGTCCATGGCACCTCATAGAAGGATCCTTCGCGCTAACCCCGAGTCCTCTGCTAAGGAAGAGGCCAATCGTGTCGGCATCCCGAGCACTTCAGGTGCCGGCCCCAGTCGACCTCGCTCTCCACCTCTAGTTGCTTATCAGGTGGTCCATGGCCTCCGTGAGGCCTTTCAAATTCCTGCTGATTTCGACATCATCTTGCCCGATTCTGATGATTGAGTGGGAGGTTATTATCCGGGGGGTATCAGTGTCCCTATAAAGTCCTTTCGGGCAGGCTTTCGTCTCCCTGTGCACCCCTTCATGGAGTCTATCCTCCATTATTACGGCCGATACCCAGGGGACCTCTCCCCCAATTCTTGGCGCATCCTGTGCTCTTTTGTATATATTTGTAACCAGGTTTCGGTTACGCCCAACATTTTTCTTTTCCGGCAATTCTATAGCCTCCAGCGTTGTCCTAGCACTGAGTCGTCATTCTTTTACTTCGGGCTAGGAGGGACAGGACCATCATTCATGTCTCCTCCCTTGTTTCCAACATCAAGCGTTGGTCTGAGCGCTTTGTCTTCCTGACGAAGGCAGGGGGTAGTGGCCATCCGAGCAACTGGAGTTTTGCTGCGAACATTCGTCCCCCTAGGGCTGACAGGTTGCCGACTCTGACCGCTGAGGAGGCAAGGGCGATTAAAGCCATCCTTCGCCACCCCCTCGGCGATGTCGACACGAGGCTGACTCTGGCAATCCTCCGGGAGTTATGGCTAACCCCCTCGTTGCCTCATGGTACAATCTTTGTTGTTTCCTTCATCTTTTTGTCTTCCATATGGTGACTTTCTTGTGTCGCACTGCAGGGGTGCTGGCGTCATCAGAGCTGCAGTTCGAGACAGACGAGCTGTCAACGAACGTTCCCCGTCCATGTGATCACATAGAGCCTGGTATCGACCATGTTTTTGTCGCAACTCCCCGGCAGGCACTTGCCTTCGAGCCGGGGCGCTTATCATATCCCCTCCCGACGGCGATTCCAATGGAGCACTCGAACTTCCCCCCAACGTCGCCCTCCGCGGCTTCCGTCCCCAGCGTCGGTTCGGGCACCCGTGCAGCTAGCCGGAGGGTTGCTTCTGGGAGCTCATCGAGCACACCTGTTAAGGTCCCTCCAATGGTGGTGAAGCGCAGTCGGGTTGACCTCGCCGCGGTGGCGGCGTTGCACTGCTGATCAAGCCCTTCACCTACAGCATGTTAAGTCCACCAAAGTTTTCCAATTTCTTGCTGGACTTGATGCTCACTATGACTCACTACGAGGACAAATTCTTTCTACGGATAAGTTGCCTTATCTAGAGTCAGTGTTCTCAAAGATTCTCAATGAAGAGGGCCATTGTCAGGTGATGTCTGCACCATCTACTGTGATCTCTACCTCCTCTCCACATGGAGATGAATTTGCAGCACTTCTTAACCTAGATACTTCATCCTCTAAACCCAAAGGTAAGGGTACAAAGCACTACACTCACTGCAATCGAAACAATCATGATGTTGATTTTTGCTGGGAACTCTATCATGAGAAGAAGCCAAATAAATTTAAGACTAGTGTTGGTGGTAAGGGGCGGCATATTGCCAAAGAAAATGTTGTTACATCTCAAACCACTGGTACTACCCCGACGAATTCCTTTGAAGACAGCTCCACCATATCCCAGACACCATCACTGTCTACTTCCGACATTGCTTGTCTGCAGAGGATCTTGTCTCAGTTTGGCCAAATGAGTACTTCTTCTTCAGGAACTATCGGGACATCACTTAGTGCTAGCACTACTCATCTTCAGTCTAACTCTTGGGTCATTGACTCAGGGGCTATAGACCATATGACTGGTATCTCTACTCACTTCACCTCTTATTCTTTATCTTCTGGATAGAACAAAGTGACCGTTGTTGATGGCGCTCAAGCCACTATTACCGGCAAGGGTTCCATTCGTCTTAATGGTCACCTAGTCCTTCCCTATGCTCTTCACGTACCCTCTCTATCCATTAATCTTCTATCTGTGAGTAGTATCACTAAATCTCTCAATTGTTCTATAACCTTCTTTCCTACCTATTGTGTGTTTCAAGACCTGAGGACGCAACAGACGATTGGGAGTGGTCATGAGGTGAATGATCTCTATCACTTTGAGCCTAATGAAATTACTGCTTTTCAGACTTCTATTTGTAGTAAAATAAATCAGCCGACTAGAGATGTATAATTGTGGCATTCCCGACTTGGTCACCTCTCTTTTAGGTCACTTAGGCTTCTATTTCCTCATTTATTTGGTTCAAAATCATTAATCTCTTCAATGTCAAGTCTGTCATCTCGCCAAACATTGTAGATCTACTTTTCCAGTTTGAATAAAAAGAAGTTCAGCACCATTTGACATTGTTTATTCTGATGTTCGAGATCCTTCTCCAGTTCCCTCTATGAATGGTCATCGATATTTTAACACTTTTATTGATGATTATCATTATTTTTGTTGGCTCTATCTTTTGCATTCTCGAGAGAAGGTTCCTCGGATTGTCCAAGTGTTTTGCAAAATGGTGGAAACTCAGTTTGACAGGAAAGTGAAAATTTTTCGGTTTGATAATGATTACTTTTAAAAAAAATCTGAATATCTTTGTGGAAGATAAAAGAATGATTCATGAATCATCATGTGCCTACACCGCTCAACAAAATGGTGTAGCTGAACGAAAAAATAGACATATTCTTGAAGTATCTCGGGCACTTCTTTTCCACCAAGATCTTCCTAAAAAAATTTGGGAGGCAACAGTTCTTCATGCCTCCTATCTTATAAATCGAATGCCATCTCGTACACTGGACCATGGTTGGCGGTATCGGCCGAAACCGATACATTTCTGCCCAAACGTATCGGTTTCGGCCGGTATCGATCCGAAACCGGACCCTAACACTGTAGCAGGTCCGAAACCTATTAAATAATAATTTTTAATGGTTTCGGACGAAACTATTAAAGGTTTCGGCCGAAACTGACCTGTTTCGGTCCGAAACCATCCAGTTTCGGCCGAAACCAGAGAGAATTACTATTTTTTTTTAATTTTTTGAATGATTTCAACCGGTTTCGGCCGAAACCGAAACCGGTTTCGTTCGATACTGCCATCCTTGCACTGGACAACCGAATTCCTTCTCTCATTCTTCGTCCGTATGAGCCCTTGTTCTCTTTGCCACCTCGTGTCTTTGGATGTTTGTGTTTCATTCATTGCTGCATGCCTAGTGGCACTAAACTTGATCCTCAGGCTGTTCGGGGAATTTTCTTGGAAGTGTCCTCTACCCAAAAGGGTTGTAAGTGTTTGGATCCTCTTACTAAGAAGAAAAATATTCTTAAGGATGTTACATTCTTTGAAAAATAGTCCTATTATAACTCCATTTTGGGTCAGGGGCAGGATACTCTCACTTTATCTTCTATTCCATTGCCCTTGGTATCTCATTTGGTGTCTGAGTTGCCTTCAAGTGCTACAAATCCTCCGGTTCAACAGTATTCCCAGGACACCTAGCACAAGAAGGGACCTTCCACTGAGCTACCATCCTCTACGCCGGCTGGGTCAACTCGTCCTCTCTCTGGTGAGCCTCTCTGACTCTGACCCTCCCATTGCACTTCGGAAGTGTTCCAGAGCTTGTACTCATCATCCTATTTCTAATTTTGTTTCTTAGTCTCGTCTATCACCTGATTACTACTCTTTCTTGGCCACTATTTCCTCTTACCACATATACCTTGTTCATATTCCTAAGACCGTCAAAGATCCAAAGTAGGTACAGGCAACGAATGAGGAGCTTGCAGCTCTTCGTGCAAATGGTACCGGGACTCTAGTGGATCTTCCCAATGGGCATAGTTTGGTTGGTTCAAAATGGATCTACACTATTAAATTTCATGCATATGGTTCTATTGAGCGCTATAAGGCGAGGCTAGTTGCTCATGGTTTCACTTAAACCTATGGCACAATTTATTAAGAGACTTTTGGCCCTGTTGCTCGTTATAAATCTGCGCGGGTGGTGTTAGCTCTTGCAGTTCACTTCTCTTGGTCTATTTATCAATTGGATGTCAAAAATGCCTTCTTGAACGGTGATTTGCAGGAAGAGGTATATATGAAACCCCCTCCAGGACTTGATGTAAGGGGGAGAGTATGTAAGCTAAATAAAGCTCTTTATGGGGGCTGAAGCAATCACCCAGGGCATGGTTTGATAGATTCTACAAAGCTATGCTGAGTTTTGACTATTCTCAAGGCAATTCTGATCACACTCTTTTTACTAAATGGCAGGGTGGCAAGGTTGTTATCTTGCTATTTTATGTGAATGATATGATCATCACATGTGATAACGAAGAGAAAATTGAAAAGCTGAAACAAAATCTTGCGCATGAGTTTGATACTTGGGGAAGCTTAAATATTTCCTCGATATTGAAGTTGCTCGTTCCCAACAGGAACAGGGTATTTATATTTGTCAGATAAAATATGCTCTAGATTTGTTAGAGACAGAAAAACTCAGCTGCAAATCGACTGACACTCCAATTGAAGTCAATCATGGTCTGAATGACGTGGATGGTGATCTCTTGTCTAAGTCAAAAAGAGGGGAAGTATCAAAGACTGGTTGGTCGTCTTCTTTATATGGGACTCACTCGTCTTGACTTGACAAATGTTATCAGTGTAGTCAGTCAGTATATGCATGCACCTAGAGTACCACATATGAAAGCTGTTGAAAGGATACTTCGGTACATCAAGTCTTGTCCTAGAAAAGGACTTATTTTCAAGACATAACAATTTGTTGATTGAAAGTTACTCAGATGCTGACTAGGCAGGACAGGAGATCTACTACTGGGTACTAGTTTTTGGGAGACAATCTTATTTTGTGAAGAAACAAACCATCTGTGCAAGGTCTAAAGCAAAGTATCGAGCCATGGCCAACTGTGTTACAGAGATGGTATGGTTGAAACTATTCCTAATGGATCTTGGTATTCGGATTTACCTACCAATGAAGCTCTACTATGACAACAAGGATGCAATCAACATTGCAAATAATCCTGTCCAACATGATCGAACAAAACATATTGAGATTGATCACCATTTCATCAGGGAAAAACTTGACTCTGGAGACATTTGTTTGCCATATGTGAAGTCACAAGATCAAGTTACAGATATTTTTACACAAGGACAATCTGCTGCTCAGTTTCAATGTTGTTTAAGCAAGTTGAGTATGCTTGATATCTATACTCAACTTGAGGGGGACTGTAGCCACGATGCATAGAAGGGCATTTTAGTCCCTTTTTTATGTTTTCTTTTAGTTGGTTAGTTATTAGGGTAGTCAAGTTATTTATCCCTGTTATAAAAGGTATTTTTGTCCTATTTGTATTTTTTGGTTTGGAATTACCCTAATTAATAAAACTGCTGGGTTGGGGAGGCTGCAAGTTAGTTTTTCTGACTGCGATTGCTCCCTCTCCCTCTTCTTCTCTTCCATGTTCTACCTGTTATTTCCTGAAAAAATCAACACCTATTCTTTCTCTTTTCCTCTCTCCCCATGTACAGTAGCAACCGGAGCCACAAAATTCGCATGCACCCTGCCCCCGCGACGTTGGCCCACCCCAATCACACTGCCGCCACATTCCCCCGTCCCCACCTACTTTCAGCCTTCTTCGCCTTCTTCCTGCTTCCCATCGCGGCCACCCTACCCCGATGTTCGCCCGCGGCCTAACCACCACGCCATCCCACCTTGTGGCCTCCCCCACCACGAGCTCGCTCAGGACCGCCAGCTGCCACGTCCACCTCACTGGGTCCCACTGCCATCAATAGCAGTGGCAACACCGCGGATGCCCCACCCCGATGATGCGCTCGCACCAATCCCGCCTGCACCCTAGGACTATCTGACCCCCGTATCAGACGCCCGCCTTGTTAGGGGGCTTCACCATCAGCACTTCCTCTTCTTCTTCCTCGTCGCCCTCTTCCACACATGACCCCGGCAAGAACAGTGCGGACTCCGCACCCAAAGCCCAGCACAACTGCCAACGTTGTGGCTGACTGCCGCCATTTGTGAGTCCAACACCCCCCCTTCCAGCAAGCACGACCGCGAGATGGCCACCCCATAGGCAGGAGAATCCCAAGACTCAAACCAGTGTTTGTACAGCATGCGTCGTGTTCTGGCTCCCCACACTTGGCGGTCACATGAGTCTTGCTAGCCATAGCACGTCTAGCTGCTCATCCCTCTCATTCTCAACAAGCAAAACTCAAACCAGTGTCAGCTCCCCTTCTGTGACCACTTCGTGTAGTGTTCTGCATCAAATTTGGTATCAGAGCACAATGACCAATTTGTCTTATCAAATTGGAGTCCAAGGTAATCTCTTGCGACATGTTCCAAATGAATTTCAATGTATCTTTGCCAAACAAGAAGCGAACAAGAGTAATTCTAGATGAGCGGCTTTGAGATAACTATATTCCCCAGTCTATTGTTAAGTCACTATTGAAAACTGGCAAGATTATTCTTGAGGGTGAAAGAGCTTCTGTGGACTTACTATCAGTAAGTTAAAGGTGTCACCACATTGAAGGTTGTTACTTATATTGACAGAGCATAGTGCACCATTGATTCATTGGATTTTTACATTAGCTTGGGACAAAATTGGATGAAAGAATGACATGCTACCATAAATCTTGAGTGGTCGAGTTGCACTCTACAGCCACCTCATTTGAAGAATAAATTTCCTTTCCCAATTCATATTTTGTTTCTACTAGTGCCAAGTCAATACTTCCAAAACAGACTATGACAAATGGAGAGCCCATAGAACTACATATCATTGCTCAAGCTAACCATGTATGTGTTGATCTGATGGTTGAGGTTGCTTGGGATGTTGCATTGTTTGTCGAGTCAAGACTTCACTTGATAGCTGATGACGTGTTTGAGGCAGGTTCATTGTTGACAGTTGCCAATGACCCCCATGATATTGTTTCATGGGATCAAATGCTCATAAAATGAAGAGGGTTTGGACCTACTCTCTGAGCACTTGTTTGTAGTCCAGGAACCACTGTTGGCAGTATCGGCCGAAACCGATACGTTTCGGCCGGTACCGATCCGAAACCGGCCCTTAACACTGTAGCAGGTCCGAAACCTATTAAATAATACTTTTTTAATAGTTTCGGACGAAACCGTATTGGTTTCAGCCGAAACTCACCTGTTTCGGTCCGAAACTTGACTATTTCGGCCGAAACCGGACATGTTTTACTAAATTTTTGAGGTTTTTGAATGGTTTCAACCGGTTTCGGCCGAAACCGAAACCGATACCGAAACCGGTACGTATCGGTTTCGGAACCGGCCGAAACCGGTACCGAAACCGATACTGCCATCCTTGCCAGAAACTTTCATATTCTTCTCTTCTCAGTATAAATGCAGATTTTAACGTGGATTAGTGTGCCTTTGATATGATATGGTGTGATTTTGAGAAGAATTTACCCAAACGTCTCAATTGGGCTATCCCTATGAAGTCAATAGTATTGCATGGACCTGTCACTCCCATACTTGTAGCGTGCATGCTCCCACATTTCAAAATTCGAGGACAATTTTTTTGAACCAAGGGCAATTGATGCGGAGCAAGACAGTAATGGGCCGTATTTGTGCGTCACGCAATGGCATCATTTTCACGAAAAATGATCAGAGTCACGGTAGAGTAATTTTATTATGTATTTTGTCTTTATGAGTCTAATCGAGTAGTCTAAAGTGGAGTATGATTTCTTACGTTAAGTTTCCAATTTTTAGCCTTTAATTGACTCATTTAGAGATAGTTTAGTGTCTTTTCTATTTTTTTGTATTTTTGGTGCAATTTTTACACTATTTTCTTGAGTCGAGGCGCATTTTGATCCAGAAATATTTAGAGTCATGATTGGGTTAGGGTCTAGCCACTATAAGAAGGTATAATGCTCTTTTTCATTTAATGGAAAATTTCTGAACACAAATTTTGATGACTTTCTGTCTTCTCTGAGAGGGAGATGTGAGCGCCCTGAGAGAGGGAGGCCATGAGGGCCACAACCCGAAATGCCAGCTGCCTGCAACCCCCCCCCCCCTATCTTCCTTCTTCTTCCTCCCTCCCCACTGCAAAACCTCTTCCCTGTTTTGGCCGCGCCACCCACCGCCGCCGGCAACGTCTGCGACGACACCTAGCAACCAGCTGTCATTCCTCCAATAGGCCCATTCTCTTCTTCTTCGTCTTCTTCTTCCTCCTCTTTCCTCTTCTTTCTCTTCCCCTCTCCCCGTGTACAGCAGCAGTCAAAGCCCAGAATCTGCCTACGGCCTGCCCCGGCAATGCCAACCCACCCCAATCACACTGCCGCCATGTTCCCCCGTCCCCACCTCCTTTCAGCCTTCTTCGTCTTCTTCCTCTCTCTCTCCTTCCCATCGCAGCCACCCTACGCCAATGTCCACAGCCAGCGCCGCCACCTGTGAGCCTGCCAGGTGACCATTAAGACGAATGGAAAGGAGAGAGAGGAAGAAGCCTGGCCGCCACAGCCTCCCACCTCGCAACTGCCCGCTGCCTCCCCCACCGCCGAACTCGCTCAGCATCATCGGTTGCCCTGTCCACATCACCAGCACCCACCACCACCACCACCAGCGGCAGCACCGCAGATGCCCCACCCCGACGATGCACTTGCGCCAGTCCCACCTGCACCCCAGGGGGTACCCGAAGCCCACATCAGGCGTCCGCCCCGCCAGCAAACTCCACCAACACCCCTTCCTCTTCTTCCCCCATTGTCCTCTCTCGCGTACGACCTGGGCAAAAAATGGTGCGGCCTCCGCGCCCAGCTCCCAGCACAACCGCCGACGTTATGGCCAACCGCCACCACTGGTGGCTCCACCCCCCTTCCCTCAGCAAGTGCGACCGTGAGATGGCGGCCCCACAGGCCGGAGAATTCCCATGACCCAGAAGAAGGTCCGTACAGCACGCGTCGCGTTCCGGTTCCCCAGGCTCGGCAGTCACATGAGTCTCACTGGCCTGAGCATGTCCAGCCGCTCGTCCCTCCCGTTCCCAGCAAGCAGAACTCAGACCAGTGTCGGCTCCCCTTCCGTGATGATTTCACGCAGTGTTCCGCATCAAAAAGCTACACTTGCAGCAAAGCAAAGAAAAGCGGAGACGCAGCAAGAAGAGGTCTTCCCCAATGCATCCAGCTGCCGGTTCAGAGATCAAAGAGGGCAAAGGAAGTCTCTGGCAGCCTCTCTAGGGTTTCCCTGATATAGAATACACCGTGGCTTTCTTTCCTTTTTTGGGTCACTTTAAGGGACTTCGGGATAGAAATTCATTACCTCTGTAGTTGAAAACGCGCCTAGGCGGTCGCCTAGGCGGTGAGGCGGGGCGAGGCGCCCGTCGCCCGCCTCGCGCCGTCCCGGCTCGCTGAGGCGAGCGCCTCGCACGCGCCTCGCGCGCGTCGGCCGCCTCCGCGCGCCTCGCCCGCTCGCCCAAGCGCCTCTCCCCGCTGTATCGCTTGCCGGATCTGCGTATCGGGTCTCAACGACCCGATATACGCGTCGTCGGGTTAACTCCCCCCCCCCCAGGGTCTCGACTGTGCGTTTATTTTTTTTCCTTCGATGCTTCCATCTCCACGGCAGCGGCGACTGCGATCCTCCCTCCGGTGTCCGGCGAGCGGCAGCGGCGAGCGGCTGCGGCGAGCGGCAGCGGCGAGCGGCAGCGGCGAGCGGCAGCGGCTCCGGCTTCCTCCGGTGTGCGGCAGCGCCACTAGCTTCCTCCGACTTCATCCGGCGTGCGACAGTCCGGCTTCCTCCGGCTTTCTCCGGCCACTCTCACTCTCGGTATGTCCCCTCTCTCCGATCTCCCACTGTCTCTCCACTCTCTCCGATCTCTCTCTCACTCTCTACGATCTCTCTCTCTCTCCACTCTCTCACTCTCACTCTCTCCTCCGATCTCTCACTCTCTCCGATCTCTCATTCTCACTCTCTCCACTCTCTAACTCTCTCCGATCTCTCACTCTCACTCTCTCACTGTCTCTCACTCTCTCAATCTCTCCACTGTCTCACTGTCTCTCACTCTCTCCGATCTCTCACTCACTCTCTCCGATCTCTCACTCTCACTCTCACTCTCACTCTCTCCACTGTCCCTCTGATCTCTCACTCTATGTCTCCCCGATCTCTCACTCTCATGGGTGGCAGTGGGCTTAATAGGCTTATATATGTTATTATTGTGCAGGGTAATCGACAATTGGCAGTGGACACTCATTCGTGCAGGGTAATCGACATATATATGTTATTATATATGTTTATTTTATTTTATTTTTTAATTTCTCGCCTCAAACGCCTCAAACGCCTCGGCCATCGCCTAGGCCTTTGAGGCGTGAGGCGCCCCCTTGGTCGCCTCGCTCGCCTAGCCTCAGACTACATAGTTCATTACTAAACAAGAAGAGACTCTCAATTTGTCTTCTTAATCAAGCAATATGGAATCCGTGTCTTCAGTATGCTTCATTCCATGATTTCACCCTAACGATGACTGATTTGACCATGGTTTGCAAAAAATGTTGTACAAGATCTCAACATTGTCTCAGAATGCCAAAGAGAAGAGGACTTGAGGAGATCTCAAAGGGATGAGGAATAAGGCAAAGATCATGGAAAATGCTTCAAATTTTATGCATTTAGTCATATTAACAAGATTAAATTAACACAAAAATAATAAGAACAATGTTAAAAAATATCTACATACATACAATGATCGCTTTCTCAAATCTCAATGCCATCTTAGCATTTCAGAGAGCTCCTCCCCATCTATCACCATCCTCATCTCCTCTTCCTCCTTCCCTTCTTCTTCTTCCTCCTCTTCTCCTCTACTACCTTTTCTGTTCCTTTAGTTTCTCCTTTGTCCTACTCCTCCCTCTCCCTCCTATGCTTGATATTGGTAAAGATTCTATCATGGGACCCTCGGAAAGACAGATCTGGAGATATCATAAGAGATGCAAACCACGATGGTTTGTATTTGTGAACAGAAGGATCTCTGGTTTCACTTCAAGATGCATATTAAAGTGAACGAGATGATGCAAACAACTATATTGAAGCTACAGTTTCATGTTAGAAGAAAGAACATGCATCTTTAGGAAGAGGATTTCGCATGGTAGGCTACCCACTTGTGATCAGCTAGCACAGCTTGTCAAGGACATTAATACAGTCTGTTGTCCCTATGGAAAGTAGGACGAGTCCACATTTTTTACAAGCTACACTGTGTGCCAGTTGCCAGATAGTGTGGAAAGGTTAACACCAGACTGGAGAGAAGATGGACGTTTAAACAAGACAGCATGTTTTGGTCTCCATGCCAACCTGTGGCTGATTTAGTGTAAAAGAAATATAAGTTTCTTAGAAGGGAGACCAAGGCTCCAAAAAGGGCAGTTTCCTTCATTTGTGATAAGGTGTACAAATGGGCGATGCTTTTAGGCAAAATGAGCTGACACCACCTTGGTGTGCATTTTGACTTCTGACTTTTTGTACATAGAGATTTTTGAGAGCTCACACATACTATATGTTGTAACCACATTTTATTTAGTAAACTTACGGTTCTATCCACTTTCCCAAAAGAACAAAAAACTTGCTATTCTACATGATGCCTAATGAAGCCATCATTGGATTGACAGTCTTATGAAAATGTGACACATGGTTTAGCTATAATATAAGCCTTATAATGTTACTTAGTAAAGCCAGCTTTAGATTGATCATTCATGAGTCAACTAACAAGTAACATGCAAAGGATACAAAAACCATGAACATACCGCATCAACTTGAACAGCTTTGTTGTTATGCACTGATGTTCCAGAAACCCGAATCAGTGCAATGCCATCGGAAGTATAAGTTTCATCTTTCAAGTTCTTGTCTGCAATGGACTTCTTGTAACCAGAACTCATTCCCCCCTACAAACACAGCAAGATCAGTAAATATACAATACAGGGCTGTCACGGATGGAAATAGCACTATTGTAATCACTAACATCATCATGATGAACAAAGTATCTCGAGGATGTAACAACATTCCACATACATACTAACATTAAATATTCACCCCAGAAATGAAAAATAAAGATCACCCAACATGTTGAGAGAGATAGTTAAAGCCTTCACTTTGTTGCACTCATTAATGTAGATAAATGATGAACAAAGCACGATACCTTGAAGACAATCATGGGCTGGAAAAGTGCGACAAATTGAGGTGGCTCTTTTCCCTGGAAAATGAGACCCTGGAGGAAATCGCAACTTATAGTCATACATACAAATAAACACAGAATTTAGTTTAATAACAAAGAGAAATGCAATACCTGCACAGGTCTGCCCTTTAAAGAATTGCACATTGTAGTTGCGAATCGAATGGCCATCATTTGATCATCCTAATACACAGCAACGTAATTACTTTTTAAAAGTATGAAAACAGGAAGTAGATAACTGAAATGGAATTATCATGAGGAAATATGATTGGACGGCTGTAAAAGAGAGAAGAAGTAGAGAGAGAGAGGAAAAATACACCCACCCCTGTTTGGCAGGCCAAGTATGAAAAAAAAGGGGGTTAGACTTTGATCCTTCAAATCTGATTTTAGGCATAATTCCCTTCAATCATCATATTAACTCTTTACTCCCTACAACTTAATTAAGCTCTGAAATAAATCCAGGAAAGGAATAAAAGTAGGATATTCTTCAGAATATCACCTCACCCAACCTTAAGAGAGGTTCAAGAAAAGGAATAATCGTAGGCTGTTCTTAAGAATATCCTTTATTCGGCAACTTTTCACTTTAAATGACAAAAACATCCCATGCAGTGGATTAAATCCACAAAAATCATTTTGAGTGGCATATCCCTCCCTCCCTTCCTCCCTCTCCAAGTGTAATGTTGTATTTTGAATATGAAGATCTGGTTCAGTTGAAGCAAAAGCGTTGTTCAAAATTTAATGGGAAGAAACTTGCAGTCTCTCTCGCTCTCTCTCTCTGAGAGTGTAATATTGTATTTTGAATATGAAGATCTGGTTCAGTTGAAACAAAACGTTGTTCAAAATTTAATGAGAAGAAGCTTGCAGTCTCTCTCTCTCTCTGAGTGTAATATTGTATTTTGAATATGAAGATCTAATTCAGTTGAAACAAAAGCGTTGTTCAAAATTTAAAGGGAAGAAGCTTCTCCCTCCCTCCCTCCCTCCCTCCCTCTGTGTAATATTGTATTTTGAATATGAAGATCTGGTTCAGTTGAAACAAAAGTGTTGTTCAAAATTTAATGGCATGATCTTATTCCAATGATTTTCTAACTGTTAGAGCTAAATATGAATATGAAGATGGGAGTGGTGAAATCCAAAATCAAATGACTTTAGGGACTAAAACCTAAAAAACACAAGGAATGTTGTATTTTGAATATGAAGATCTGGTTCAGTTGAAATAAAAGTGTTGTTCAAAATTTAATGGCAAGATCTTATTCCAATGATTTTCTAACTGTTAGGGCTAAAATGGATATGAAGATGGGAGCGGTGAAATCCAAACTCGAATGACTTTAGGGAGTAAAACCTAAAAAACACAAGGAATATTCTACCATTATACATGACAGTTACTTATGAATGATGAAAGCAAATGACTATCCAAAATTCCAGAAGAAAAAAAAATCAACAAACAATGTGCTTCTAAAGCAAAAATTTGCAGAGGATAACAAAAGACCAGACAAAGGTAAACCTGCATTTGGGGAAAAAGAAGTGAACATGCAGTTTTCTTAATCATTTATGCCTTACATACAACTGCTCAATCATGACTGTCTGTAAAAACACATTCAGAGGTTTCTTTTTTTTTTCATTCCTTCAATATGTGATCTTTATATTTTCTTAGAATTTTATTAACAAACATGAGAAAAAAAATCACATTATGAGATAAGCATTATGCAAATAAGGGGGTACAAATCATCAAACTCAATGGTAGAGACTGCTATAGCTGTAAAAAGATGGTGGTATGATATCTTTTCCAGAACACAAATTTCAGTCAATCAATGCTTAAATAACCACCTGAGTGCTATCCTTTCCCATCCAACAGCATAAGAAGTACTCTTCTTTCCTGTCACCAGCGTGGTATGTGTAAAGTATGATATAGCAATCTCCACTGTAAAATTTACCGATCTCCTCCTTAGAAATAGGTGTCTTAGCACTGCCATTGATGCGCCACACCTGAAATGTAAGAACTATTCAGTTCTTCTGAAGAACTTCAAGCATAAGTCCAGCAATAAGCAGTACAGATGTGCAGACATGTGAATACCCAGAATTATGCACCAGTACACAGACAAAGTTAAGTGAAAATAAAAGTATAGCTGTTCACAAAATGGAATAGTTGGAATTCCAACCTCCGTTTTCCCAGACCCTTCAAGTAGTGGAGGAATGTCCTCATTTACAGGAGCAGTTTTTCCAGCTCCCTTGACATCAACACCTTGTTGCTTCAACAAAGCTATAAAATTGTAAAGAGATTCTCCATAGTTATACTTCTACCGGATTCTCAAAACCTCTCCAAGATAATCCAATTCCAAGAACCGATGCTTACCTGCTACTTTTCCTCTTCCCTCCTCCCCACCGGTAGTCCCAGTACCCAATGGCCAAGATTCAAAGTTGGACTTAAATGAATGTGTCTCAAAACCTTGAATTACTCGAGTAATGCGTGTTGATTTTGGTCTATTTTCGTTCACAATAAATTCCTGGATCAGAGCTGCCAAAATTAGATTTTTGCCATCCAAGAAAGTTGACTTCAGAAGAGGGCCAGTGAACCATTACCTCAGCAAGTTGAGAAGCTGCTTTTCTGTCATCAACACTTGTTATCCGGCCGACCCATACAAATACCTCGGCCCCACAATCAAGTAAATAACACTTATTGTTTTCCAACATAGCTTTAGAAAGTGTGCCATCTTCCAACTTCAGCTGACCATCAGTAATGCTGCAACAAGAAGAAAACACAATATGCAAATCAAATTTCAAATAAACTCCATTCCAAGGTAAGGGAAAACGTTGTTCTAGATTAATAGTTCAAATCAGAACTTTATGGTAATATTTAGTTTATTAAATAAAGTAAGTAAACATTTAGCACAACAAGGAGATAAACATACATCCAGTGCCCCATATGGTAAAAAGAAAGAAGTACCTGTAAAGCTTTCCAGCAGTGGTCTCCAAGGTAATATCTTCTTCACTTGCAGCCTTTTTGCCAATAGGAGCAAAGCCACCAAAGAGGACCCAAAACTCACCTGAATCTGATTCTGCTACAAGTTTTCCATCATCTGTCATCGGCAACATGCTTTCATTAAGTGAAAAAGCCTTAGGGACTTGAATGAAGATGAGGAGGAAGTAAGGTACTGGTATCAACAGGAGATTAGGCCTCACCAACCGAGCATGGCTCAGTGGGTGTTATCAATTTCTTTGAACTGTGCCCTGCCACTGGCAGGAACCTCAAGAAAGGAAGGGGGAGAAAAGGCAGGGGAATTTTTTTTAAAGTGGTTGGTACCACAAAATTGTATTAACTGAAAAAAGGAGGGAGAAAAGGCAGGAGGGTTTAGGCCTTATAAAACTCACCAACAATGGCAACATCACATTTTCCCTCATGGTATGTGTCCTTCAGATATTGAATAACTTCCAAAGCTTTGGCTCTCTCTTGAATGTTGGAATTTGCACCATTGAATTGAAATAGTTTGTCCTTCGTATCCAAGATAAACACATCATCATGATTAAGTGATGAACGAGCAAACGGAACCTACACAACCAGAGGAGAGATAAATAATTCTCGTCCTGACCATCCGTCAAAATCTAGACTCTACTAAAATTCCTTCTGCAGGCAAAAAGATTCATGACAAGTTCTGGAACCTGCTTCAATCTAACAACTCGTTTTCCTTTGCACACATAAAGACGTGTTTCAAACTTTTCTTCCTCTACTTTTTTAAATCCAGAAGCAACACCACCCTCTAATGGAACAATGCAGGGCTTGAAGTAAGAAAGAAACTTGTCGGATTCATAGCCTTGGAGTTCCCTGTGCTGAATAGCACGACCACCAAGGACAGCATCAAGCTCCACAGTTTTTATTGCTGCAGTTCCAGCTTCGTCCTGTCATAAGTCATAAGCTTAATGAGAATCGCTACAATGTGACAAGCACCCAACCATGCAATTAGAAAAACATGTTTTACCTGGCTAGTATCCTTTCCAATCCAGAAGTGAACATCATAAAGGTAAGCACCTCCTTTGCCAGCAGTTGTCTGCAATGAGCATGCATCACAAGCGAATAAACAGAAAGGTAACTAGCATGTAAAACTTATTCCAGTGCACCTATATGCATAATTCATATAAACGAGAACTTATTAAATATACATGCTTTGAAGACTATAAATTTGGGTGGGAGGGGGGGAGGGGGGGAAGAAAAGCAGTTGTTGATAGCTAAAAGCATAAATAATCTCAGCATATCCTCCAGCTTCTCAACCTCTCCATCTAGCAAGCTCCTGCATCTGGGAACAAGGATGGCAGCGTCGGTTTCGGTGTCGATTTCGACCGGTGCCGAAACCGAAACCGAATAAATTATTATTTTTTTGCCAAATTACAGGGTTTTGATTTCGGCCCGGTTTCGGTCGGGTAGTTTCGGATCGTTCTCAACATATCCTCCAGCTTCTCAACCTCTCCATCTAGCAAGCTCTTGCATCTGGGAACAAAGATGGCAATGTCGGTTTCAGTGTCGAGGCCGAAACCGAATAAATTATTATTTTTTTGTCAAACTGCAGGATTTTAGTTTCGGCCCGATTTCGATCGGGTAGTTTCAGATCGTTCTCAATATATCCTCCAGCTTCTCAACCTCTCCATCTAGCAAGCTCCTGCATCTGGGAACAAGGATGGCGGTGTTGGTTTCGGTGTCGATTTCGGCCGGTGCCAAAACCGAAACCGAATAAATTATTATTTTTTTGCCAAATTGCAGGGTTTTGGTTTTGACCCGATTTCGGTCGGGTAGTTTCGGATCGTTCTCAACATATCCTCCAGCTTCTCAACCTCTCCATCTAGCAAGCTCTTGCATCTGGGAACAAGGATGGCAATGTCGGTTTCGGCCGATGTCGAAACCGAAACCGAAACCAAATAAATTATTATTTTTTTGCCAAACTGCAGGGTTTTGGTTTCGGCCCGATTTCGGTCGGATAGTTTCGGATCGTTCTCAATATATCCTCCAACTTCTCAACCTCTCCATCTAGAAAGCACCTGCATCTGGGAACAAGGATGGCAGTGTTGGTTTCGGTGTCGGTTTCGGCCGGTGCCGAAACTGAAACCGAATAAATTATTATTATTTTGCCAAACTGTAGGGTTTTGGTTTCGGATCGTTTCGGTCCGAAACCGAAACGATTTCGGCCGAAACTGCCATCTATGTCTGGGAAACCAGCCTCCTCCTGCTAGAAAGCATTCCAATACCTCGGCCACTAGGGCTTTCAAATCTGAAGCTAAGCAGAAGAAAGGGATAACCTTCAGTCAAACTCTAGTCACTACACCATCTGTCCCATCAGAAGCTAGCTTACTGGGCATGCCTTTCAGGATCTTGCAGAGGAGTCACCTTTCCTCTAACATCAGATTGTTCACCTTTATATACTGTTTAATACAATTGGAGGTACTTCCCACCTTCATCTTAAAATTTTTAGACACCCTCAATTAAGTCCAGCAGGCACCTCTGCTGGAGCTGACCAGACCCCTTCTCCAGTCAATCAGTATGAGCCTCTTCCATAACAAGTGACCACCACTCAAAAGTCATCCCTTGTATCTTATCATCTGCTGCCCAAAGCCACAAGAGGTTGTCCCTGACACAACCAACAGTGGTTCTCAGAGTAACATTCACTGCTCAGAATTACTTGCATATATCAACAGCTCCAGAAATCCACACAAAAACTTCCCACATAAATCATAAAGTCACATGTAACATGATATGCACAGAATAATAGGAATTATACAGATTTCATGTACATGGAAAGACATTTTCATTCCTCATCTCTTAGTACCTTTTTCTGCAGGTTCTTTCTCACCTTACTCTGCAGCCTCTTTGATTTAAAAGAAGAGAGGACAACATAAACATGTTTTCTTATCCATGCCAAAATCAGCAAGGTGAAAATAGCTGTGCAAGAAATATCAGCATGTCCCAACTAGGTTTTGAATTCAGTCAATTCACATATTAAGCTATTTTTTTGATAAGTCACATATTAAGTTATTGGAAACCTTTATTTCTCTAGTAGTTTTTTTTTCTCATTTCTTCCAACGGGACAGCGTCCAAGGAGGCAAAAAGATTACCAGATGACAGAACAATTATTGAATTACTAAAAGATGACACATTGACAATGTCCATCTTATACGTGTTTCTGGTTACCAGTTTTATATTACAAATCTCATCAGCAATATCTTCGCCCAGAAAGTCTATGTCCCTATAGAACTAATTAGTGAAGAATCTGAAGGTATTCCTATTTGATCCTGCTCAACAACATCATTGTCCCAGAAAAAAGATATCCTTAGGTACATTATGTTGACCTTATTTCTTTCTAACTTCTGTTTTCCTACTTGATTTCACTTTGTTTTTTCACATCACCTACATAAATGCCTAAAACAGCACAAATAGATTAATCTACAAAAAGTGTGTTCCAATGATCTGTCTTCTACAACAATTAATTATAATGGAGTGGCTTGATCACATTTTATTTTTCGTGTCAACATTTTTCCCAGCTCATTGTTTTTGCTATTTCAGAAGGGATAGAAGCAAGATAAGGTTCAGAGTTTGATTTCAAAACACCAATTTCAAGAAAAAGTCCTCATATTCCTCCTTGCATCAGCTATGCACAGACTAAAGTTTTTCTATTTGACCAAATAAGTCAACTTACTGACCAGGGTTCTCATATCACTTGTTCCATTATTTCATCAGATTAGGTACCAATATATGAAGAGTATAAGTAACTTGCTCTATTACTTCATCAAATGAAGTCTCTATGTATTTGAAGATTCCAAGTGAATCCATTAAGTGAAGCATCAGCTTACTAGTCACTGTGTGTGTGTAAGGAGAGAAGTCAGTGGATTCTCCCAAAATCCTTCAAAAAACAACTATTTCTCACAATCTGAATACATGGGGTGTGTGCCTATGAGAAGGCTCCACCTCATCCACATGCTAGCTGAGGAGGTTTCAATGTCACAAAATCTGTAATGATGCCACATACAATCTCATTTTGTAAAACCCATCCTATTCCATAATCTATTTCAGGGTTATCTAGAATCCAAGGACAACAGCACTACCTAAGAAAACATGCCCATTTTTTTTCAAATCAAGCATCCAAATCAATGGAAACAGCAAAAATTGAATGGCATATGCATCTAAAAGTCACCTTCCAAAGAATTGCATCTGCAAAGTGGAAGAGGCTACAACTTGAATATAACTGATTATTCAAACATGTAAACTACATTTCCATGTGATAACCAAAAAAGGCTTTAAAAAACTCCATTAATTGAGTTTATTCTCAAATAAATGCGTTACAGATACATTTGAGACAACAAATAAAGTTTGAGAGAAGGAAGATGGGAGTAATTTGACCAATATGGTTAGTACCTGTAAAACTATGTAAGAGTCCCCTGAATAGAACTTGCCATAGTCAGATTTTGGGAGTGGAACTGGCTGAAAATTTTCAATGCGCCATATCTCCGCACCTCTATTTAATGTTAAGAACATGAAAAATATGATATAGTAAACACAAAAAAGCGGGAAAATTTGTACAATTAATTAGTAACTTCCAGTTGAACATATTATTAAAAGGATACACTCTTTGACCCACTCCTTGGAATGCAGGATCCAAATTTTTTGTCGAGGTAGACATTGTTACTACGATTATATGTATGGCCTTTTCTACTGCAAAAAATGAAAGAAATCAAGCAAAGCTACAACAAAAAGAACTGTTTGGAAAAATTGGCAATCCATGATATATCTACCCAAGCTGCAAAATAACAACTAGCAATTATGGAATCAATAATAACAAATGCTATAGAAAAATTGCCCTAAAAACCATTTCAGCACTAAGATATTAAATTATTCTGACTTCGGCAATGTTTGGATACATAAGGCGAAAATTTAAACAAATTCAAACCCAAAACACTTGGCCAATATCAAATCTTAACTAAAATATCAACAAATATTGAGATGGCTCTGGGAATCCATCATCTGATTACTGAAAGAAACAAAATGCCACCACGAACCATAGATGCCTTTCCAAGAAATGAGATGAATAATGAATGAAAAATGAAATAGACAAATGAATGGAGAAAATGATAGGACGGAGTTGAAAGAAAGTCTCTCTTCCAAATTAAACAATGCAAGGGCTGGCTGCCCCCTATGCTATCTAAGACTCATTTATAAGAATGCAAAGTGATCTTACATGCCAAGCTGACCTTGATCAGTGACCATATTAACAATCAAACGTGAAGTTGAACTGCCAACTCCTTTTTAAACCCACATTCCATCTGAAACATATCATCAGAGCCAAAAACAAACAAAAACTTTGGACTATCATGGACCTATGACAGACAGAAAATCAGGACGAGTGATTTAGATACCAATGTGCATCTGTGCTAGAATTTGACTCACATATGCTGACTCGCAGAACCTCCAGAGGAGTGTTACAAAATGGAGTGAATTATTAACAAATTTCTCTTTTTTTATTCTAGATGATTGATTAGATCGATTAGATCAAAGTGATGTTTGCATTCTTCCCTCATGGTAATTCGATAGCTGATTGTTGCATTTCTAGGCAAGCATTTGATAATGACACGAGCAGGGCTTCTCGTTTCTTACAACAACAGTGCTTTCGCAATGCAGGCATTTCAAAAGTCTCATCGCTAGCCATTACAAGATATTGTTAGAACATGCTGGTCAGAGACACTCTTGCCTCTCCCCAGGGGATGTGTTTTTTTAATCCGTACTATATTGTCAAAAACTAGAGAGATGAACACGCCTGTACGGCGTCCCATTGGATGGGAAACCTCCAACAAATGGTTAAAATTAAAGCAAGAATGCAAAAAACCACCCTCCCCATCCACATGAACCGAAATCCAATGATGATGGTGACAAAGTAAGCCACCAGGGAAAACTCCTCTACAGAAATGCCCTACGACAGACATTTTCAAACACCACCATGCGAAGAGATTCCGAAGGGTTAGATCGACAGCAATTCATCATACATCACAGAAATGATCCTAAATTCTCATCGCAGGCAATGAATCACAAAAGAAAAAAGGATTCATCCAACTAGAGAGCACCGAGCGATCGGTCGCACGTCGCCAGCGCAGATTCGGAGCTACCGCTACGTCGGTCACGGAATCATCCGGATCTGCAGGCTGTGAAAAAGGCGATTCGGTGGCCTCTTCGGATCAGTCCTCCGCCAGGATCGAATTGATCGGGCAAACAAAGAAGCAGGCGCAAAACCCCAAACCCAATTGGAGACGCGAAAAGCAGGAGGAACCAGCAAAGGTGGCGGTGTCGATCGAACTGGGCAAAAGGCGAGAGGAAAAGGCGGAGTACCTGTGTGCGAGCGCTAGAGGGGAGATCCACCGGCGACGCAGAGGCAGAGAGAGAAGAGAGAGAGAGAGAGAGACGTGGGAAGATGGAAGGAAGGAGAGAGAGAGAAAGGGGAGAGAAAGGAACAATAATAGGCTGGAGCGGTGGTGGCAAAGCTCCTCGTTACTTAAAGCGAATGATTGCCCCCTCTTCCTCCTCCCCCGTTCTGTCACCTTCCCTTTTTTTTTCCCTTTTTTTCTCTTTTTCCCTTTCTTTTCCAGAAAATTGATTTTGCTCTCCTAGACTTGGGGGCTCCCCAAGCGGATGCAGATGTGAAAATTTTAAGTGTGTCGATGATTTGTTCTTGGAAATGTGACCTTGCATGTTTTCTATGCCCTTTTATTTATGGTAAATATAATGATATTTTGAAATTACTTCTTGTTCATCCCTTTGTTTATTAAAAATATATACATAGTATGTCGTTCTAATTTTTGTTTCATGTGTTTTATATTTGTGATTAGCACGAGAGTGCATTATATTGCCATTTTGAATAGAAAAAAGATTGCTATTAGTAGGGCATTAATGTTTCATAGGGGTGAGTTTGTTTGATGAGATTTGCATTCAAAAGTTATTTTCTACCTTTTAACGTGGACACTGAAAAAAAATTGGATGAGTGTAACTAATTGAGATTTGGAGAGTCGGTCTGGTCATTGAGAACTCGGGGTGGGTTGAATGATAGAAGACCCTTATCAAAGAAACAGGAGATCTCAGATTCAATTCACTATCTAGTCACGTGCTCAAACCTCGAGAGTTACGTCACTCAAAATTTTCTTGTCACAAAAAAAAGAGAGTCAATCCGGCCATTCTATCTCACATTGTTCATTTTTACTTCAACTTAGGTTGACTACTTTTAGAACGTCTCATCAATCACACAGATATGTTGAGAGTTTGTGAATTTTTACTAGTGCTCATGATTGCAAGGGGGGGTGCCAAACGCACCCATAAAGCATTGCCAACATATTACAACATTGAAGTGTAAATCGTTGTGTTGCCTCTCCCAATCTTCTTTGCTTTTGGAAAGTATAAATTAACTATGTTCACATCAAAGATATGAAGCTGTGCATTAAGGATTGTATCTTGTTAATCGGAAATATAGGGTCGCGTTTGAAAAATAGGCAAGGTTAAGGTATTAGAGTCGCGAGACTCGAATATTTTACGAGAGGTATGATAAGAGGATTGCGCGTGAGATGTGAGGGTGAGACCTATATTTTCTCTTTCCCGAGTTAAGATATCATACTCTAACATATTTTAATATCAAACTCGACCTACATGTATAAATAATGCATGTCGGGTAATAATTTTATTTGATTTTTTTCTTTCTTAATCCGATAATTCTTCGGGACAATACTTGAAATACGTAGATAGAAGATTGCGCATTGATTTGTGAAAGGATTCGGGAAGACATAAGAGATGATGTTACAATTAGGGAAGACATAAGGGTGATTTTTCATCTTCCCTAGCCAGATGTCCTTTGTCTAGTAGCAAGCGACTAAGTGCATGTGAACTTTTGACAAATAAAATTTAACGAAGGGCTTGTAAGTAAACGAACAATAAAAATATATATTATAATATACATGACTCAGTCCATCCAAATAAAGTTAGAGAGAAAGATGGTTACGAAACTTTGAGTCCAAGATCGGAAACCCAAAAAACTTAACGCTCGAAGAGTTAAGACCCAAGATATGTGGACCATTGATAGTACATACTTAATGGCCTCTCTGACCCTGAAGAACACACGTCATGGCCTCTACCATAAAAGACTTTATATTACCATTACCTTAAAATAAGTCCAAATCAAGTCTGAAGGTTGGCCAAATCTTCTTAGCTAGAAAATTGGACGGCTTAGGATTTGACTTACATGGTCAAAAACCAACCGGTATACTGTATGTGTACGTGTACGTGTATTTATTTTTTTTGGATATTTTGTAAATAAATCACGTTAAAATTGAAATGACTAAAAAGTTATTTTTAAATTTATATTAACAGTGATATCATTTCTTTTATCTAAATAGTGCATATATGTCATCGTAATTTACTTATATCGACATAAATGAGAAGAATTTTAAATACTCAAATATTCTCTTTATTTAATAATAAAATGATTAAAATATCTCTCTCAAATCCTAAACTTCCTCTTGTAAAACGATACGAGGACAAAGAGAGAGAGAGAGAGAGAGGGGGGCCGAAGTGCTTTCCCCCTCAGACGTCGGTTCTACTGCTATGAGATCTCTGGTCGATCATCGGAGGGTGGGTAAGTTGGTAGGGTGGTCCACGATCAAGGTCGACGCGGGGTCCAACAGGGGTGCCCGTGGTGATGGACGCGGGGTGCCTGCATAGGGGACACTAGCACAGGGGACGTCACTGTGCATGTCGGCCAGGGATGGGGCACCTGTGCGGGGCTGGGGCTGGCTGGACTAGAATACTAGCGGGAGAGGGTTGTGGAGGTCCAACGACGTGGGTGGGCAGTCTCCACAAGGTGGCAGCTGGTGGAGGCCAGCCGCGGCAGGGTGTGCTGGGAGTGCAAGGATGTGGAGGTCAATTGCAACAGTGGATTGCGCCGCCATAGAGCCTACCCCCCCGACTCCCCTCTCCCTGGTTATCCCCCGTCGGAATCCCATCCCACTAGAGTCACCCCCACCCTATAGCCCCCTCCCCCCACACACACACACATTGTAACCCTCCCGTCCGAACCCCCTCCTCCCCTGCTACCCCACCTCCCGCCGGAGTCCATCTCCCGTATGCAGCCCCCTCTGATTAGGGGTGAGAGGGGCAAGAAGTTAGGAGAGAGGTGAGTCATTTTCTTTCTAACTATGGATATTACCATCTTCTCTACGTCAAGTTAAGGTTAATTAGGGTTACATTCACGCCAGGTTACGGCCCAGAAATGGTTTTTTTTGCCATTTAAATTTTAAATGTGATTTATTTGTAAGAAAACTCTCATTTTTTCATAGGTAAGACATTATGAAAGGATTCCAACCTTATGTCCTATTGTAAGATGTTTTATGTCACTCTAATATATTTTATGACTATTTACAACTATACCCCTATAAAATATCATAGTTGCATTTACCCCCCTACTTTATCGTATTATCAAGAATACCCTGATATACACCGCATTGTTACGGTTATATCTCTGTAATTCTCAAGCCGTCAACGTCAGTTAATATTTCGAGAATATGCTGACAGAAACCATTTGAATCGATAAAAAATCGAAAATGCCCTTGTACGAGAGAGAGAGAGAGAGAGAGAGAGAGATATATATATATATATATATATATATATATATATATATCCCCCTCCCACCTCCGACAACCCTTCCCCCCTAGTTGTAGAAGCCCCCCCCCCCCTCTCACCTCCGGTGACCCCACCCCCTCCCTATTGCTTCACCCCCCCCCCCCAACCCCCACCCATCTCCAAATTCCTACCCCCCTCCTCTCTCTGGCGAGTCGGCACCCCCCTCCACCTTCTTCTTCTCGTAAACCCTAGGCCCATACTGTAATATCCCGGACCTTTCGGATCCTTCTTCATGGGTCCCGGATCTAGTTTTCGGAGTGTCCGGCTCCGTTGTGTCCGAAATTTCGTTTCGGACATCTTTCGTGTTCGGATCGGCGCGATCCGGAGTCGTTTCGGAGGCCCGGAGGCGTTCCGCGGCTTTTTCCGCGTGTGTTTTCCGATTCCCGGTGTGTGTTTCGGCTTTTCTCTTCGGACGCTCGTTGCGGGTGAACCGGGCTGTTCACACGGACACGAGTGGTACCGTTGCGATCGGTGCGTTCCGAGGATCGCGGGGGTGTGATTTCCTAATTTTTGAAATTTTACGGATTTTCCGGGTTTTTCTATAAAACCCTTTTTCTTTTCTCTCTCCCCCACCATCTTCTTCTTCCTCTCTTCTTCTTCCTCCTTCCTCCTCCACCGTGTCTCCCTCCCTCTCCCTCTCTTCCTCCCGGTTGGCCACGGCGAGCTCCCCTCCGGCTGCAGACGGCGGCGGGGCGACGGCGCGGTGACGTGGGCGGCGGCGAGGCGATCGTGCGGGCATACGGCGAGCGTGGGAGGCGTGGAGAGGCGAGATTCTAGCGGCGTTCTTCGCGACTTCGAGCTCGGATCGGAGCGTTTCGTCGCGGACCGGAGGTAGGGTGACGTTCCTTAGCCTCATGTCTTCCTTCCCCGTGAGTTTCAGCTCGAGACGAGGTCGAGAGGGGTTTATTTTGAGCCGGGAAGGGTCGATCATGCCGCGGGGTGAGTTCGTCCGATCCATCGTTTTGAGCCCCGATTTCACGGTTTAAGGGCGTAGGAGCATGCTAGGGGGCTTGGGGGTTCTTCTCTCGCCATTTCCCCCTCCGTGGGGTTTGTTTTGAGGCCGATTGGGCGATTCCGGTGAGGTTCGCCATTTTCTCGCCGGTGAGCGATGTGCGGTCGAACCAGTGGCCGCACAACCCCTATGCGGTTCCGTTCGGACCGTTCATCGGCTCGGCGCGCTTTGGGTGAGGCTTGGCGCGCAGTGGGCTTGGGCGGTCTATCGTGGGACCGCATATCCTAATGTGCGGCCCCACAGCTACCGCCCAACCCCAAGGGTTTTGACCGTTGGTTGTGACCGTTGTGCAGTGCTCTGGGATGTGCGGCCAGGAGCTGACCGCATAACCCCTTGCACGGCCAGGTGCTGGCCGTACATCCCCTAGCGCTATGGTTGGATGTGCGGTCTGGCCCTGACCGCACAACACCTGAACGGCTAAGCCGTAGCCGCCCTTCCCCAAGTGCGGCTAAGGACTAACCGTCCAGGCTTTTTACCGTTGGGAGACGAGCGGCCAGGAGGTGACCGTTCCTCACCCACGTGCGGTCAAGAGTTGGCCGCACATCTGTTTGAACGGTCCTGTGTTGGCCGTTTATCTGTCGTTTGGACCCTGGGTGGAACGGTCCTGATATGACCGTTCTAATCCTTGTGCGGTCCCTGTGTGACCGTACTTCCGTGGGCGGCCCAGTGTGGACCGTTCAAGGGTACGGGTTGCGTCGGTGTGTCTCTCGTCGTACAGAGTGTACCGGGAGATGTTGTTGTCAGCTGGTCACCGTGCGTCGGTGTTGGTACAAGGAGCGTTCCTCGTACCTGCAGTTGCACCGTTGTTTTCCGAGACTTGAGAGTCTACTCCTTCTGTGACCCTCCACTAGTCGTAGCCTACTAGTACGCGTGTGCTAGTCGCACCAGGGAGTGGTGTACGGGCTGACCTTTAGAGACGGTTTGTGGACCGGTTACCGTTGGGCCCCACGTCTTGCAGCCAGAGTCCGGCTGAGGGGAAAACCGGTCAGAGGGCCAGACCAGGGACGCGCGGTCTGTGTGTGCACACGTGGTTGGGGGCGGTTGGACCCACGTCGACGGGCGTGACCCCAGCTAGTCACTTGTTGTGGTTACTTGTACGGTGTTTGCGCCTCGGGTAGGACCTACCATGTCAGGCGGTTCACCTGCGGTGCGGTGTAAGACGTCAGTGGACGCTACCGGCTGTGCTTCTAGTGGGTGGTACTCCTGTTGAGTACGGAGTGTCAGACTGTCAGTCGTGTATTTCCGACCTTCGGGTTTTGACGGTTCGACCGTTGAGTTTCGGTCTTCTCGTACTGTGGCACGTGTGTCGGTTTACGCGCCGTTAAGGTCTAGTTCTGTAGAGTACAGGGCTTTCCTTTCCGAGGTACCTTCCTACCGCTAGGGTAGTGGTTTCTCGTTTTACGAGGTAGGGTTCGAGTGATCCCTACTGAGTCTTGTTCCGAGACTCATTCCCTGCGTGTTTTCACCGTGTTTCAGGTGAGGCGCCACCTTCGGGGAGCGTGTCAGGAACGCAGCGGAAGCGTGGTGCGGGTGCCCAGAGGTAGTGCCAGAGGTCAGAGCCGGGGGATGCCCCGTGTAGCTGTACTTTTCTTTCTTGTCACTGTACTAGTCGTGGACTACTGTTGCTGTTGTTGTTATTTTATTGAGGACCATGTAAAATGTTAATTCATTTCCTGCTTAATATCATAACTGTTTAATTTCTGCAATTATTTGTGATGCTTGTGTAGTTTCCACACCATCCTTTTAACCCTTCCGAGTCTTCGGGCTCGTGGGTGGCGGTGCGAGTCTCGGGTTATCGGGCCTTCCCGGTAATCGGATTCTCGGGTCGTTACAGCTGGTATCAGAGAGCGGTTGTGGAATTACATGAGAATCATAGGTAATTGTAGTGGTCCACTAGTCCACAACGATGATGTACATGTGACGCTGGCATGGGGCACCGCGTGTTTTATTCTGACCTTCCGTTTCTGAGTTTTCTGTCTTGTGCTTAAGGAGCGAGGATGGCGCCGAGGAGGAGTTCTCGCTCTCAGCAGGGGCAGTCGGCTGGAGGTCAGGAGATCCAGCAGGGGGTCCAGAGGGACCAGGAGGAGCATAGCAGAGTTCCGGGAGCTACCGAGGCCGCGGATGCTGCGAGGGCTCCGGGGGCCGAGGGTTTTCTCCGTGGCATGTACCATCTCATGGCTCAGCAGTTCGGCGGAGAGGCCGGTGAGGGCTCGTCAGTCAGGGGTGGGCCAGGCCGAGCAGTGAGGGATTTCATGCAGTTTCATCCACCTTACTTTAGCGGCCAGGCAGACCCTGATGCGGCTCGTGATTGGCTTGATGAGATGGAGCGGGTGTTCAGTTCTGCAAAGAGTGCTGCCGAGGACAGAGTGGTGTTGGCCTACAACCAGTTGCAGGGTACGGCTCGGAGGTGGTGGTCTTCCGAGTGGAAGACGTCCTTTCAGCTTCGTCCGCTTGAGCAGATCGAGTGGGATGACTTTGTCAGTGCTTTCGAGCGTACGTACTGTCCAGATATTGTTGCTACGCAGCGGATGCGGGAGTTTCTGGAGCTGGTGCAGGGTGACATGTCCGTGTTGCAGTACAGGGCCCGATTTGTCGAGCTGGGTCGGTACGCACCTCATATCATGGAGCATGAGAGGGTGAGGACGACGCAGTTTGTGCAGGGCTTGAGGCTGGAGCTGAGGCACCATCTGATCGCGAATGGGGCCACTGATCTCGAGACGGCGTCTCGTGTTGCGATTTCCTTGGAGATGGATATGCAGAGGACTCGAGGACCGATCAGCCAGGGGCAGTCTGTGTCAGGTCGCAGCCAGCAGTCGGCTACTCAGCAGCAGGGTTTCTTTCAGTCTGCGTCGGGTGGTTCAGGAGTACCGGCATCGGCAGCTTCGGTGACAGGATCTGCGTCCTTTGGCACGAAGGTCAAAAAGTTCTTCAAGAGAGGGTTCGGCAAGAAGAAGTCCAGGGATCAGGGGCAGGCTTCATCGGGCAGTGTGCAGCAGCCGTTTCCTTTGCAGCGACAGGGATCGGTGGGTGGATCGCGAGGACCTTGTCCACGGTGTAGTGGGACCCACCCAGGCAGGCAGTGCACGGCGCCGATCATCTGTTTTCGGTGTGACCAGCCAGGGCATATGGCGCGCGACTGTCCTCAGAGGCCGCCGCAGCAGCAGGTTTCCCAGCAGCAGCAGCAGCAGGGACAGTATCCGCCGCTACCCAGGTCAGCTAGTGTGGGAGGCAGGCAGAGAGCTCGTGGCCAGATCACGCACTTGACCAGGGCAGAGGCAATAGCGTCGCAGCTCGTGGAAGGTACCGTTCAGATTTTGGGTTGTGCGGCTCGGGTTTTATTTGATTCTGGCGCGTCTCATTCGTTCATTTCGGAGGATTTCGCGTCGAGCGTCGAGGAGCCGGTGACCCAGTTGTCCTGTGATTTGGCTGTGGAGTTGCCTTCGGGTGACTTTATGGTCACTCCGTATTGCTTCGACCAGGTTCCGGTGTGGATCGATGGGCGGAGTATGCCAGGCAGGTTGTATGCGTTGCAGCTTCGGGATTACGACGTGATTCTAGGCATGGATTGGCTCGAGACTCATGGAGCGGTGGTGGATTGTGGGATGAAGAGGGTCTACTTCCAACATCCGAGCAAGAGGACCTTCTATTTCCAAGGTATCCGTTCCGCCTCTTCTCGATTTCTTATCTCTGCTATTCGAGCCCGTCGATTGCTTGATTCAGGTTGTCAGGGTTTTCTCGCGTCTGTGGTTGTGTCTGACCGGATGGAGCCGAATGTCGAGGACATTGCGGTGGTGTGCGAGTTTCCCGATGTTTTTCCTGAGGAGTTGCCTGGATTACCTCCCCAGCGGGAGATCGATTTCGTGATCGAGGTTGTACCTGGTACGGGACCTTTGGCGAAGGCTCCCTACCGTATGGCCCCCGCGGAGTTGAGGGAGTTGAGGGCGCAGTTGCAGGAACTGTTGGCCAAGGGGTACATTCGTCCGAGCTTTTCCCCTTGGGGTGCGCCCGTGTTGTTCGTGAAGAAGAAGGACGGTAGTCTGCGGCTATGCATTGACTATCGGCAGCTGAATGACGTGACCATTAAGAACAAGTATCCGTTGCCGCGGATTGATGATTTGTTCGACCAGCTTCAGTCTGCGCGAGTGTTCTCGCGGATTGATTTGCGGTCCGGTTACTATCAGCTGAGAATTCGTGAGTCCGATGTGGAGAAGACTGCGTTCAGTACGAGGTACGGGCATTATGAGTTTCTGGTGATGCCGTTTGGGCTCACCAATGCCCCAGCAGCCTTCATGGACTTGATGCAGAGGGTGTTCCACCCGTATTTGGACCAGTTCGTGGTCATTTTCGTGGATGACATCCTTGTTTATTCGCGGTCTGCTGAGGAGCATGCGTACCATTTGGGTGTGGTGCTGCAGACGTTGCGAGATCACCAGTTGTATGCGAAGCTCAGCAAGTGCGAATTTTGGCTCAGTGAGGTGCACTTTCTGGGGCACGTGATTTCTGGTGATGGCATTTCCGTGGATCCCGCCAAGGTCGAGGCTGTGATGCAATGGCCGAGGCCGAGGTCGGTGACGGAGATCCGGAGTTTCTTGGGGCTTGCGGGTTATTATCGCCGGTTTATCCAGGATTTTTCCCGCATTGCGACCCCGATGACGAGGCTCACGCGGAAGGATGTGCCTTTCGTCTGGTCCGAGGAGTGTGAGCAGAGCTTTAGGGAACTGAAGAGATTGCTCACCTCGGCTCCGGTGTTGGTTTTGCCTTCTGGATCGGGAGGTTTTGTGGTGTGTACAGATGCTTCCGGCGTCGGATTGGGTGCTGTTCTGATGCAGCATGGTAGAGTGGTGGCTTATGCATCTCGGCAGCTAAAGCCCCATGAGGAGAACTACCCTACCCATGACCTTGAGTTGGCGGCAGTGATCTTCGCGCTGAAGATCTGGAGGCATTATCTGTACGGTGAGAAGTTCGAGGTGTTCACTGACCATCAGAGTTTGAGGTATGTGTTCTCGCAGAGAGATCTGAACCTCAGACAGAGGCGTTGGATGGAGTTCATGAAGGACTATGACTTCACCCTGTCTTATCAGCCGGGCAGGATGAATGTCGTCGCCGATGCCTTGAGTAGGAAGGTTGCGGTCAGTACCTTGATGCTGAGGAAGTGGAGGCTCTGGGAACAGGTGCCCGAAGTATCTTTCAGGCTCAAGATTCCCCAGGAGCCAGGGTTGGCAGTGCTTGCGAGTCTGACTGTCACTCCTGCTATTCGTCGTCAGGTGACAGAGGCTCAGCATGCGGACCCTGAGTTGCCCCGGATTCTTGCGATGGCTGATGTGGAGCTCGGCGAGGACGGTGCTGCGAGGTTTCGTGGCAGGCTGTACGTCCCAGCGGAGGAGCAGGTTCGTCCTGCGGTGTTACGCGAGGCTCATGGGAGCAGGTACACTGTGCACCCGGGTGCGACGAAGATGTATCGGAACTTGCGGAGGCAGTTCTGGTGGCCTGGCATGAAGAGAGATGTGGCCGAGTTTGTGGCCAGGTGCCTGATCTGTCAGCAGGTGAAGGCAGAGCATCAGCGACCAGGCGGTACTCTCCAGCCCTTGGATGTTCCTGCTTGGAAGTGGGACCATGTGACCACAGATTTTGTGGTGGGGTTGCCCAGAACCCCGACTGGGCAGGACAGTATTTGGTTGCTGGTGGATCGGCTGACGAAGGTGACGCGGTTGCTACCGGTCAAAGTCAGCTGGAGCGTGCCTAAGTTGGCTCGTCTTTATGTGGAGCGGATCGTGCCGTTGCATGGGGTTCCCATTTCGATCGTGTCGGATCGGGATCCGCGCTTCACTTCTGGATTCTGGAGGAGTTTCCAGCGAGCTCTTGGCACGGAGTTGGCATTTAGCTCGGCGTATCATCCACAGTCAGATGGTCAGTCTGAGAGGACCATTCAGACTTTGGAGGACATGCTGAGATCCTGCTGCCTGGAGTGGCAGGGGAGTTGGATTCATCACCTACCGTTAGTGGAGTTTGCCTATAACAACAGCTTTCATTCGAGCATCGGCATGGCTCCTTATGAGGCATTGTATGGGCGTCCTTGTCGGACTCCACTTGATTGGTTTGAGGTGGGTGAGCGTGTTTTGACGGGACCGGAATTGGTGCAGCAATGTGTGGATGTTGTGCACCTGGTTCGTCAGAACATGTTGGCGGCCCAGAGTCGGCAGAAGAGCTATGCTGACCGTAGGCGGCAGCCCCTCGAGTTCGCCGTGAGCGATCATGTGTTCTTGAGAGTTTCTCCGATGAAGGGGGTGATGCGGTTTGGACGGCGTGGGAAGCTGAGTCCCCGCTATATTGGTCCTTTCGCGATTGTGGAGCGCATCGGTGAGGTTGCTTACCGGTTGCAGTTACCCTCTGAGTTGGCGTCGGTGCATGACGTGTTCCACGTCTCTATGTTGCGGAAGTATATGCCCGATGACTCTCATGTGCTCGAGTTTTCCGTTTGGCCTGAGGTGACTCCAGATCTTTCTCTCCCAGAGTTTCCGATCCGCGTGGAGGATAGGCGAGAGCAGCGCCTGCGGAACAAGGTCATTCCCTTGGTAAAGGTCGTGTGGCAACGACACTCTGGTGGTGAGGCTTCGTGGGAACGTGAGGACGAGATGCGTCAGCAGTTCCCGTACCTGTTTGAGTGAGTCTTCCTCTTCTTTCCCCTTGGGTTGTTCTCAATTTCGAGGACGAAATTCCTTAAGGGGGGAGGGCTGTAATATCCCGGACCTTTCGGATCCTTCTTCATGGGTCCCGGATCTAGTTTTCGGAGTGTCCGGCTCCGTTGTGTCCGAAATTTCGTTTCGGACATCTTTCGTGTTCGGATCGGCGCGATCCGGAGTCGTTTCGGAGGCCCGGAGGCGTTCCGCGTCTTTTTCCGCGTGTGTTTTCCGATTCCCGGTGTGTGTTTCGGCTTTTCTCTTCGGACGCTCGTTGCGGGTGAACCGGGCTGTTCACACGGACACGAGTGGTACCGTTGCGATCGGTGCGTTCCGAGGATCGCGGGGGTGTGATTTCCTAATTTTTGAAATTTTACGGATTTTCCGGGTTTTTCTATAAAACCCTTTTTCTTTTCTCTCTCCCCCACCATCTTCTTCTTCCTCTCTTCTTCTTCCTCCTTCCTCCTCCACCGTGTCTCCCTCCCTCTCCCTCTCTTCCTCCCGGTTGGCCACGGCGAGCTCCCCTCCGGCTGCAGACGGCGGCGGGGCGACGGCGCGGTGACGTGGGCGGCGGCGAGGCGATCGTGCGGGCATACGGCGAGCGTGGGAGGCGTGGAGAGGCGAGATTCTAGCGGCGTTCTTCGCGACTTCGAGCTCGGATCGGAGCGTTTCGTCGCGGACCGGAGGTAGGGTGACGTTCCTTAGCCTCATGTCTTCCTTCCCCGTGAGTTTCAGCTCGAGACGAGGTCGAGAGGGGTTTATTTTGAGCCGGGAAGGGTCGATCATGCCGCGGGGTGAGTTCGTCCGATCCATCGTTTTGAGCCCCGATTTCACGGTTTAAGGGCGTAGGAGCATGCTAGGGGGCTTGGGGGTTCTTCTCTCGCCATTTCCCCCTCCGTGGGGTTTGTTTTGAGGCCGATTGGGCGATTCCGGTGAGGTTCGCCATTTTCTCGCCGGTGAGCGATGTGCGGTCGAACCAGTGGCCGCACAACCCCTATGCGGTTCCGTTCGGACCGTTCATCGGCTCGGCGCGCTTTGGGTGAGGCTTGGCGCGCAGTGGGCTTGGGCGGTCTATCGTGGGACCGCATATCCTAATGTGCGGCCCCACAGCTACCGCCCAACCCCAAGGGTTTTGACCGTTGGTTGTGACCGTTGTGCAGTGCTCTGGGATGTGCGGCCAGGAGCTGACCGCATAACCCCTTGCACGGCCAGGTGCTGGCCGTACATCCCCTAGCGCTATGGTTGGATGTGCGGTCTGGCCCTGACCGCACAACACCTGAACGGCTAAGCCGTAGCCGCCCTTCCCCAAGTGCGGCTAAGGACTAACCGTCCAGGCTTTTTACCGTTGGGAGACGAGCGGCCAGGAGGTGACCGTTCCTCACCCACGTGCGGTCAAGAGTTGGCCGCACATCTGTTTGAACGGTCCTGTGTTGGCCGTTTATCTGTCGTTTGGACCCTGGGTGGAACGGTCCTGATATGACCGTTCTAATCCTTGTGCGGTCCCTGTGTGACCGTACTTCCGTGGGCGGCCCAGTGTGGACCGTTCAAGGGTACGGGTTGCGTCGGTGTGTCTCTCGTCGTACAGAGTGTACCGGGAGATGTTGTTGTCAGCTGGTCACCGTGCGTCGGTGTTGGTACAAGGAGCGTTCCTCGTACCTGCAGTTGCACCGTTGTTTTCCGAGACTTGAGAGTCTACTCCTTCTGTGACCCTCCACTAGTCGTAGCCTACTAGTACGCGTGTGCTAGTCGCACCAGGGAGTGGTGTACGGGCTGACCTTTAGAGACGGTTTGTGGACCGGTTACCGTTGGGCCCCACGTCTTGCAGCCAGAGTCCGGCTGAGGGGAAAACCGGTCAGAGGGCCAGACCAGGGACGCGCGGTCTGTGTGTGCACACGTGGTTGGGGGCGGTTGGACCCACGTCGACGGGCGTGACCCCAGCTAGTCACTTGTTGTGGTTACTTGTACGGTGTTTGCGCCTCGGGTAGGACCTACCATGTCAGGCGGTTCACCTGCGGTGCGGTGTAAGACGTCAGGGGACGCTACCGGCTGTGCTTCTAGTGGGTGGTACTCCTGTTGAGTACGGAGTGTCAGACTGTCAGTCGTGTATTTCCGACCTTCGGGTTTTGACGGTTCGACCGTTGAGTTTCGGTCTTCTCGTACTGTGGCACGTGTGTCGGTTTACGCGCCGTTAAGGTCTAGTTCTGTAGAGTACAGGGCTTTCCTTTCCGAGGTACCTTCCTACCGCTAGGGTAGTGGTTTCTCGTTTTACGAGGTAGGGTTCGAGTGATCCCTACTGAGTCTTGTTCCGAGACTCATTCCCTGCGTGTTTTCACCGTGTTTCAGGTGAGGCGCCACCTTCGGGGAGCGTGTCAGGAACGCAGCGGAAGCGTGGTGCGGGTGCCCAGAGGTAGTGCCAGAGGTCAGAGCCGGGGGATGCCCCGTGTAGCTGTACTTTTCTTTCTTGTCACTGTACTAGTCGTGGACTACTGTTGCTGTTGTTGTTATTTTATTGAGGACCATGTAAAATGTTAATTCATTTCCTGCTTAATATCATAACTGTTTAATTTCTGCAATTATTTGTGATGCTTGTGTAGTTTCCACACCATCCTTTTAACCCTTCCGAGTCTTCGGGCTCGTGGGTGGCGGTGCGAGTCTCGGGTTATCGGGCCTTCCCGGTAATCGGATTCTCGGGTCGTTACACATACCACACTACACCACCTCCCTCTTCTTCTTCCTACTCCCCATAACCCTATCACAGGCCCACCGCAGCGTCGGTCAACATCACTCACGCTGGCTGTCCTCAATCAGTTGTCGGCCCCACTCTACCCGCGCTATAGATTTGCCGCTGCAAGAAGGGGTTGCCGCCCTGCCACTCCATTCCCTCTCTCGCCCTTCAACCATCGTCCCCAACAGTGCCGCCTGTAGTCCCGCCACTTCATTTCTCTGTAGCACTCCCCGACGACGACAAGGTAGGAGGAGGAGAGTTCGCTGGGCTTTGGGGTTGCCTCTGGAGGAGGTGGAGTAGGAACTCGCCCGCTGTCAGTGGCGGAGGGGATGGTGGCAGGCGGTGACCACCACTAGTCCCTGGCCCTCTTCTCCCTCTTCTTCTCTCTGCGAGTAGGCCGAGCCCGCCACCTCCAACATAGCCGTTCTTGGAGCCCCGACCACTCTGCTCGCAAGACTCCCTCGTGCGACGGCACCCCCTTCCCCCCACCCCTCCCGCTTGCAACCCCCTCCCCCACCCCTTCCGGCCCTCCTACTCCTTTGCAGGCACCCCCTATGTCAGATCTCTCTCTCTCTTTGTGTTATCACCCCCACCCTCCTCTCACTCTAGCACCCCCTTCTCCGCGGATCTCCACGAAGGTGGTCATGGCGATGGCTGATTGTCATCTGCTATCGTCGGTGTATGTTATGGGTGGAGAGAGAGAGAGAGGTCAGAGGCTAACCGGAAGGTAGGTTAGTCTTATGCTCTTTTAACTCGCATAACAACCGGGTTAAAGTAGCGTGGGTTATGACAAGGGTATAAATCGACGCAAGAATATTAGATATATTAAAGGTATTCTTGATAATACGTGAAAAATAACGGTTTAAATGTAAATACGATATTTTATATGGGTACTTTTGCAAAAAAAGCCAACATTTTTTGTAGATAATTTAGTTGATATCATGGTTTGCCGGATCGGGCCGGGTCGGCCCGACCCGCACGACCCGCCCCGTCCCAGGCGCCCAACGGGTCGGGCGGGGCGTGGGTCGTGGCCGGGTCGAACTGGCCCGCACCGACCCGTCCGTCCCGCCACGTACCAGACCGGTCCGTGGACGGGATGGGTTGGTACGTGCGGGACGGCCCGCTCGTTCCGGTCTGTCCATTTAATGGACCGGTGGGGGGCGTCTTCAAGGCGTGCCTAACTCGGCGGTGGAGGTCCCGGACGGTGGTGAGCGGCGAACACCGGTGGACGGCGGCGAGCGGCGAAGGGCTAACGGCGAGCGGCGGTGGACGGCTGTCGGAGGTAAGTCATCTTTGAAATTTTTTTTTAAATAATAGAGCGGCCGGAGGGGGGCGGGCGGCGGTGGGGCTGCGCGTGGGAGGGCCGACAGAGGAGGTGGTGGATGGGGGGGGACCATCCCCCACCGGCCCCGTCGTGCTCCCACCGGTCAGATCCGGTGGGAGGGACGGCGGTGGACGGCGGGGCAGGGGCGCCGGGGGACGTTGCAGGTGGGGGTGGGGCGGTGGGGGACGGTGGGGTTGGGCTAGGGGCGGTGGGGGGGGGACGGTGGGGGTGGAGCAGGGCCGGCCAGGGGGGACGGTGGGCGGTGGGGCTGGGGCGGCCAAGAGCGGCAGTGGGGGTGGGGGGAGGGGGACGGTGGGGGCGGGGGTGGTGGCGCTGGGCGGTGGGGCTGGGGCGGCCAGGAGCAGCAGTGGGGGGGACCGTCCCCCACCGGCCCCGTCGTGCTCCCACCGGTCAGATCCGGTGGGAGGGACGGCGGTGGACGGCGGGGCAGGGGCGTCGGGGGACGTTGCAGGTGGGGGTGGGGCGGTGGGGGACGGTGGGGTTGGGGTAGGGGCGGTGGTGGGGGACGATGGGGGTGGAGCAGGGCCGGCCAGGGGGGTGGGGGAGGGGGACGGTGGGGGCGGGGGTGGTGGCGCTGGGCGGTGGGGCGGCCAGGAGCAGCGGTGGGGGTGGGGGAGGGAGACGGTGGGGGTGGCGGTGGGGTGGGGAGAGAGAATAAAAAAAAATTAGTTTAATAATTAAATTAAATCAATTGATATTTTTTAGTTTAAGAATTATAATAATAAAATTAGTTAGATTATTTAAATTTATTATTGTTGTATTATTTATTTCATGTTGTATAAATAATATAATTTTTGTTTAATTCATGTTGTATCTCTAAATTTTTTTATGTTTTGTATAATTCATGTTGTAAAAATAATATAAAAATATTTTAATTCATGTTGTAGAAATAAATTTATTTTTTGATGTGTTATTTAATTCATGTTTAAATATTAGATTTAATTGAGATGTATTAAATTTTAAATTTAGTCTTGCATGTTGTAGAATTAATGATATTAATATCATTATTAGTTGTAGATGTAAAATATTTTTAAATGCATAATGTATATTAGTTAATTTAATTGCATAATGTAAATATGTAATGTATATGGACATATTTTTAATGTAAATATAAATTTAGTGTTGAATATTTTCTAAATAATTTTAAAGTTAATTTATATGTATAATGTAAATTATTTAGAGATGTTTATAATTTATATGTGTCATGTAATTTAATTAGAGATGTAATTTTAAATATCTAATTAGTGATAAATAATTTTAAAGTTAATGTATATGTATTAATTATAAATATTAACCTCATATGTATGTTATAGGAATAATGATATTATTTTGAACTAAATTATATTAAGATGTATTAAATATTGAATTTAGTCTTGCATGGTACGCAAATAATGAAATTATGTTCATTGTTAGTTGTAGATGGGAAATAATATATTTTCACAATTTGTATTTCTTAATTTTAGGAGATAGCACTCTATGCCTCCTAAGGTACGAACAAATGATATTGGGTGGTCACACGGAGTTTTGTTGGATGGCAACCGTAGGTGTTGCCGTTGTAACTATTGTAAAATAGAACACCGGGGAGGAGGGGTGTCTCGGTTGAAGAAGCATTTGGCAGGAGGAGCCGGGGCAGGATACTCTGAGGTTGCTGGGTGTACCCATGTGCCTAGAGATGTGAAACTTGCAATGGCTAGGCACCTGCGGGAGAAGAGAGCTGAGATGCAAGAAAAGGAAAAAAAGAAGAAAAGGGATCAAGCGGCGGTGAGCGGGCGCCCAAGTGGCAGCAACGAGGAGGAATGTGCATGGACACCCAGTGACGAAGACGAACAAGCACGTACTGAGCAGCCTGATGTGTATGTCACTGTGAACGATCCATACGAAGCCGAGTTTCGTGAGGCAGTACGTCAGAGCAGGGTAGAGTCAAGACATCCCGAGGAGACTGTAGTCCGTAGTCGCGAGGCGGCGAGGACCGGAGGATCAGGGAGTGGTGGTTCATCTACGACTCGACAATCACGAGGCATACGGAGTTTATTGACTGGTGACTCGGGGACACAAAGAAAAAGGACATAATCGATCAACATTGAAGATGTGGAGCCCGGTGCACTATCCCGAGAGCATGGTAAGCAAACGAGGATGGACGATGCGTATGGCCAGAAGGGACCTAAATGGAAACTTGGTCAAGCTGTTGCAAAATGGTGGCACCACGCGGGTCTGCCTTTCAATGCAGCCAATAGCCCTTACTACAAGCCAATGTTTCAGGAAGCACAGGTCCTTGGGCTACACGTGCAGCCACCTACAGCGAGAGAATTGGCTGGCGTATACCTTGATGAACAAGTTGCTGAGATCAAGAGTTACATTGACTCATTCAAGCAGAAATGGACAAAGTACGAAGTCACACTGATGTGTGATGGATGGTCAGGTACCACAAAATCTAGCCTGATCAACTTCCTTGTTTATTGTGACAGACAGGTATTCTTTCACAAATCAGTGGATGCGTCTGGTCAAATTCACAGTCACCAATATATTTTGTCATTGATGGAGCAAGTGGTGACTGAGATTGGGGAGGAGTACATTGTACAAGTGGTGACTGATAATGGGTCGAACTATAAGAAGGCTGGGGAGGAGCTAATGAAGAAAAAACGGCACATTTTCTGGACCCCTTGTGCAGCACATTGTGTAGATCTGATGCTGAAGGAGATTGGGCAGCTTCGTATGGTAAAATCTGTGGTCGAGGTGGCACAAAAAATCACGAAATATATCTACAACCACACACTTGTATTGGCATGGATGAGGGAGCACTGTGGCGGCGAACTGTTGAGGCCTGGCATCACACGATTTGCCACCAACTACATCGCATTGCAGAGCCTATTGAAGCACAAAGATGGGTTGAAGCAAATGTTTAGAGGTGAGACATTGCTGAGTTCCTCTTTTGCTGCTTCACGTGAAGTGGCGGAGGTCGAGGGGATTGTCAACACCTCGAATTTTTGGGATAGAGTGAAGGTATTAGTGTCATTGATAGAGCCACTGTATGAGGTTCTACGATGCGTGGATGGGGATAGAGTACCAACCATGGGGTTGGTGTACAGCAAAATAGAAGCAGCCAAGCGAAAGATCCTTACAACGTCCAAAAAATATGGACCCACCATTCTAGAGATTGTGGAGGACAGATGGGACAGACAAATGAGCCGCGATCTTCACATGGCAGGTAAACACTTACATTCTCGTCCAATCAATGAGCTGTGATTTTCAGTTGATACTAATATGTAATTCATTGTCTTACGATTGCAGCGTACTATCTACATCCGGCCTTCCAATATGCTCGGGCCCTTGCTTATGACGATACGTTGATAGAATCGGTCAACATTGTGGTAGACCGATTGTCTTTCACCCCAACAGATGCTGCTGATGCGTTGAATGAGGTATAATTGGATATTTTAACATTGACAATATTAAATGAAATATATACTTCATATTTTTTGATAATGCAGATGAAAACATTTAGAGAGGGAATTGATTCATTTGCGACACCTAATGCCATGGCCAGTCGTGATAGACTCGACCCAGGTAATGTGTCTTCACAATGTACCTTCTATACCTTGAGAAATAATTTTTACATCTAATTATTATATTGTATGTGATCTGTCTTAAACGCAGCTGAGTGGTGGCTAAATTACGGCACAAGTGCACCCGTATTAAGGAAGATCGCAATGAGAGTTCTATCGCAAACATCATCGTCGAGTGGGTGTGAGCGGAATTGGTCGACGTTCTCCTTCATGATAGAATTGAAGCTATAGATGTAGTGAGGACTTTTTTTACAGATTTTCATGTACCCTCCACCGCAGCACACGACCCATCATTTGTGCAGATGGTTACATATTTTCAGTCCCACCCACATGTACCTCCACCCACTAGGATAGAGTTAGATTATACGGGTGATCAGTCTCATATATCTGATGATGAGTTTTGGGATTCGGGCTTCACTGATGATGAGGATTAGTGAGTTTTGAGATTCGGGTTACACAGATGAGGAGGATGAGTGAGTTTTGGGATTCGGGCTTCACACATGGACGAGGATTAGTGGGTTTTTGTATTTTATACTTCATGAATGAATGCCACTATTATATCACTGTTTCCTTTTACATATTTAGTAATTGAAATAAATTTTTATGTATTATATATAATAGGATGTTTAATTAATCAGTGTAATATGTAATTTTTATATAATTTATTATGTATAATGTAGCATGGATCTATTATCATAAATAAACTCTACATTCTAATATTTTTAAATATATATAACATTTAATCTTTTAAAATCAATTTATTAAAAAATTTAAAAAATATTCACAAAAAATCGCGTCGAGACTCGAGAGCAAAAGGGGCTGATCGGGTCGCTATGCGACCCGCCCGACCCGACCCGTCCCGCGCCGAGATCGGGTCGGCCGGGTCAGGCGGGTCGGCAAACCCTGGTTGATATGCAGGTGTAGTTCAAAATTGGGGTAAGGTTTCTACCTTAAGTTTGTATAAGATCGGCAAATTTATCTGATCTCTAAATTAGATCATTTTGCTTATGAAGCCTGCTAAGCTGCTCGAGTGAGTAATCCCAGCTTCTTGGATTTTGCTTTCTAAGAGCTAAGCAAGTTGGAAATTGACATCGGGGAAGAGGAACATCATGCGGGGTCAAGAGCTTTTAAAACGTAATAGTTTATTATACTCTAAGTATGAGGAAAAATTATAAAATGGTATTTACGACTTTTAAGATACAACGAACGATCGATAAAAATAAAGTAACAAGCAAGCAACTACGTGGCATAAGGAATGTGCAAATCTATGCATTTTTTGCTGCAAAATACGGACCTGATTTTTCCATGATCAAATCCGACCCAATTTTATTATGTAAAACAGACGCATTCGGAGTCAATTTTGGGTTGAAATAAAATCATTAAAAAGAATCGATGCCGAACTCTTGAAAATTCAAACAAATTTTGTACATTATCATTCGTATGGTTACCTTATTTCTCAACCCTTTTATGGTCCTCAACACAGAGTTTAGAGTTTTATCTATTTTGTAGAGAGGAGGCCGGACTACAATTTGGGTGCACAAAACGTGGCATATAAGTTTAGATAAGCGCTCCCAAATTGAGGGGAGACGTGTGAGCGTGGTCCAAACTGCGTTCATCTATAAAAAAAAGTCACATCTCATGAACGCTCACAGTCGAGGAGCGGTCCACGTCCTTCTTAAAACGAAATAATAAAAACCCGGAGAGAAGACACACATGATCTGGAATCCGTCAGGCCGACCATTCTAATCTCATTCTACTCAGACGAACAAGCTTGCCTTCCCATTCCATCCCGCGTCTCACTAATCCAAGTACATCTATGGAAACGAGGAGTGCAGTATTTGTTACACTTTTAGGGCTACTTTGATAATAGTAATATTTTGTGTACCGGATGCGGTGCATAAAAGTCTGCTCAAATTATAACATCCCCTCTCATTGGTCTCTCAAAAATTGAAATGACTATTTTTAATGTAAAAAGGATAGTCTGCGTCAGCCCCGTGTCAGATCAGATCGGTCTATTTTTTTACTCGGCGAGAAAATACAAGAGTGAAATATTTTGTTATAGGAATAAAACGTTTTGTTATAAGAATGAAACATTTTGTTTGACTACATAAATGAACGAATAAAAATGAAACATTTTATTTGACTACATTTAAAATCTTCACGTACGTACAAAATATTTAACTTATACGCAACGTGTTTTACCTCTGTACAATATGTTTAACCTCTCAAATGAAATATTTTGATTGACTACATTTAAAATCTTTACGTATGTACAAAATGTTTCACTTATACGTTTCGTTTATGTAGTCAAACAAAATGTTTCATTCTTATAACAAAACGTTTCATTCCTGTAACAAAATATTTTACTCCCGTCGAATAAAAGGTTTCATTTCTATTCGTTCATTTCTGTAGTCAAACAAAATATTTCATTTAAAATCTCCACATACGTATAAAATGTTTCACGTATACGCAATATGTTTTACCTCAGTGCAATATGTTTAACCTCTCAGATGAAATATTTTGATTGACTACATTTAAAATCTGTACGTATGTACAAAATGTTTCACTTATACGTTTCGTTTTCGTAGTCAAACAAAATGTTTCATTCTTATAACAAAACGTTTCATTCATGTAACAAAATATTTTACTCCCGTCAAATAAAATATTTCATTTCTATTCGTTCATTTCTTTAGTTAAACAAAATGTTTCATTATTATAACAAAACGTTTCATTCCTGTAACAAAATATTTCACTCCCGTCAAACAAAAGGTTTTATTTCTATTTGTCCACGTCTGTAGTCAAACAAAATGTTTCATTCTTATAACAAAACGTTTCATTCCTATAAGAAAAGATTTAAGTCTTACAAAATATTTCATTCCCGCATTTTCCGCTGAGTAAAAAAGTGGGCAGACTGGGTCTGACATGGGACTGTACGTATCCGACGTGGGCTATCCTTTTTGCATTAAAAATGGTCATTTCAACTTTTGGGGGGCCAATGGGAGGAGATGTTACAATTTGAGTTGACTTTTGTGCACCGGAACAAAACATTATTCCTTTGATAAAAAGGATAAGAATAGTTATGGTGAGTTATTTAGGTGGGGTGATTTAATCTTAGTTTAGCTCTTTTTATCTTAATTGGGATTGATTAGGGATAAGTTTAATTTTTTTCACCCTAATTAAAACAGTGAAATAAGTCACCCGAGATGACTAGGAGTGTGCCACTCAAGATGATTTACCTGCCTCTAATCCACCCCGTTATCAAAGTGGCCCTTAGTGGTCAGAGTTTGTCCGGTCTGATCGTATTAATCGCATAGATCCTCTTCATTTCATCCTGCATCTCACTAATTCGAGGTGCATCAATGAAAATGCGGAGTGCAATGTTCGTTGAGGTTATGATTTATCGGCAAGATACAATGCGCATAGATATTGTTACGTATCAATATGAAATAAGATATTTGACATATATATTATGATATAAAATTATTTAAATTATTTTTTAATCCAGTTGATTAGTGGATGTTTGATTTAATTGTCAATTGTCATGTATTAATTTCAAATCCAAGGAGTGTCATATTTGTATTTTTTAGTTTCAATTTCTAATTTTTTTTATAAAATATTAGAAACATGTACTAAATATATAGTTCAAACACGGGATAGTTTAGGTCTCCAATCGGCTGACCTATCAAGTTAATTATATTATAATGTAATATATATAACATTTAAAATAATATGAGTAATATATTGGTTACATAATGATCGTATCGAATATTGATGAGTATAATCTGATACGTGCGATACGAACTGTATTATACCTATTTATCAGGTATTGCTATAAGTGTTGTAAGTATTGCTCTCCATCCTATTTTTTCTCTTATTATCATGTCCCTTTATTTAAGCTAAGATTTTTATTTGTATATTTGAATAAAATTTGCACCTATTTGATGCTCAGCTCCTAAAATTAGTGCACTTGCCTCGTATTCTTGAATGGGATCATCTTTTAATTCCACGTCCTTACCGACAAGATCTACGTCCATAAGTTAGTTATAATGGAATTAGGGCTTGAATGAATTATACTCGATTAAGATACATCAGAGTAAATGCCTTCTTAATTTGATAACCATCACTTTATTCTACCTAGAATGAGGAGGATAAACTAGCTAAAAGAAGTAAGGGCCAGTTTGTTAATCAGTTAAGATAGGGAATATGTAGTCCGATGAAAAAGAATTTGCGGGGCCCACACCCTCCCTCTCACATAAATGTAAGGTGTTTGACCCTGGGGTCGAACACCTTACTCACACCCGAAAAATAAATCGACCCTAAAACAATAAATAAAATGTGCCACAGTAGGTGAAAATCAACTTCTATTCACTCTCAAGTTATCATAGATCTAAGTAGATCTTTCAATTTATCCAGTGTAACTCTTTTTACGCCGAATATTATCCCGTCCACACAATCCAAGTGAATCAATTCAGATAATCCGAATAACCTAGTCGCTCATTGGGTTATCACCCTTAAACGTCTAAGTCAAGTATATAATTAAAATTATATCTATAGAAAAGAGAGAAAAAGAAAAAAAAAGAAAGACTGTAAACTATTTTTGTCAGTAGCGGAGGAGAATATCCTTAGAATATTCACATCGTCCGGTTCCCTTGAACTGGAAAAGTAGAAGAACTAATAAATTAATTTTGGAGATAAAAATATTAATACAGAAAATGTCAGGGATGTTTGTAACAAAATGCCCCACGATCCCCACCCCCCACCCCCACATCCGGCGGTCACACGGCTCTGCTGGCACTTTTTTGTGGTTTTGCTTTCCAGGCGGGCGCGGGCCGTTGGAGGTGGCGGCCGCCCTCCCATCTGACCCGACCGCCTCCACCGTCCGTCGCGACCCCACCAATCGCGTCCCATCTTCACATTCCTATCATGTGACGTTATATGACAAACGTGGCATAAAAAGAGTCCACTGGAACGGCCACCATCAACAAATTTTTTTCCAATTAATAAAAATAGATATTTTAAAATAATATTTTAGAGTTCTAGATTTGTCATCTATACACATATTACACTCCCCATATTTATGTAGACGAGAGAGAAGGATGATGTCACTAGAGAGTCCCTAAAATCATGAACACTTGTCATAAATAATCTTAAGAGATATCGCAAGAGATAATCTTCCTATGTTTAAGTCAATCAATCGACGAAGTAGATGCGAGCTCTCGGAGGTGAGATCAGAAAGAGAGAGTTCGAGGGGTAAAGATCACATATCTCTCTAGTCATATAGTCGGGGTCCTATTTATATCTTCTCTTTGAGGTTGATTTTCGTCATTTGCTTGGGAGACGTTGGGTTGCCTTGATCATGAAAACGTGAGTCATCTGCTTGTTCGTATGACGAGACAGAGAGAGTGTGCGTGACCTGCCATTCCTTCACCTGAGGTGGTTGTTCTATCATTAATACAGTAGGACTCGTAGGAGACGTGAGAGCTGTTATGTCAGTGGGAACGACGTAGACGTCCTCCTCCCCTCCCCTTTCGCTTGATTGGTGCCACTCCACCGTCGATACGACAAGATTCGTCGGAGGCACATGCCGCTGTTACAAGACAATGGAGACGTACTCGTGTACGATCTTTGAACTTGGGCCAATGTGGTGGCAGGCCCGTAGTTGATTGCGTGCTGGGCCAGGTTGTTGGGAGTGAGCGTTGGTGTTGGACCTTGAAAGTGGGTTGTTGAGATAGGCCTTAATGGGTTAGGCATATTTTTACCTCCTCACAAACTATTATGTTAAATATCATTAGAATATATTTCGGATAAAAATATTTTCAAATTTATATATCCCTTTCTTTTTCTTTCTCCTCAAAATGTATCATATATATTTAGAATAGACTCTTTAGATACACTTCTACGATAAATAACTTTTAGATTTGTAGTTTTCAACTCTTATATTCTTTCATATTTATAGATTAATTCACCTATCTAAGATATTTATTTATAGTTTCTCAAAATTTGAAGTTATTTAGTGAAACATCCAATAAGATTATGGATAATCCCATCAGGTCTTCATGACAAAAAAAACCATAAAAAAGGTGTTTACCAAACACATATGTACTTCCGAGGACTTATAATTGGAGGAATTAATATGTAAATATGAAAGATCGTAGAAAGTTAAACATTAAAAATCTCATATTTTTAATATAAATACACATTCTTACATCGAAATACACACTTTGTAAACTACGAGATATATATATATATATATATATATATATATATATATATATATATATGTTAGACTAGAATGTATGGATTCGCCAGAATGCATAGTTTTAATGAATAATTACACGCTCATCAAAAATATATATTTAAAAATATTTTTAGCTGACACATTTGTATGATAATTATTTAATAAATAATATTAACTTAAAATTATATTGATAAGATATCTTTATTAATAACAAATGTGGATGATTATGCCTATAGATAAATATATTTATGCGATCTTTATAAAATTTAAACGCATGGCATGCTGATGTGGCAGTACATACGAGAGATTCTTTTGTTTTTGTTTGTCTTAACGGTCGGAATGAAGTTGACCGTCGCAATGACCATTTATTTGGAAAGAAAAGAAAACAATGCCAATTGGCACGCTCATTATCGGTTTGCTGAGTTGAGATTAACATTTTAAATGTGGATTTCTCTTTGCATAACAACGTGTGATTGAAAATCTTGGGTAATATTCTGTATCGAATTCGGTGCATAAAATCACGTTAAATTATAACGTTTTATTACATTGGTCTAAAAAAAAGGTGAAAAGATCCATTCGACATAGGAAATAATATCTGCGTCGTGCTCGTACGGTGCATATTTTTAAGTATTAAATATGGAGCGCGTTCAACGAAAAAATATAAAAATAAAATATTTTGTAAAAGAATAAAATATTTTATATATGAATGAAATATTTTGTTATAAGATTGAAATATTTTGTTTAACTTTAGAAATAAACTAAAGAAATATTTTATACAAGTAAAATATTTTGTTACGTGAACGTAACATTTGTTATAAACATAAAATACGGTAGAAATGAAATATTTTATTATATGAATGTAACTTTTGGTATAAGGATAAAATATTATAAAAATAAAATACTTTTTATAAAAGTGAAACTTAACAAAATGTTTTAGTTCTGTACTAAATATTTCAATCGTGGAATAATATATTTCACTCTTTCATACAATATTTTATTCTTATATTTTTTCGCTGAACGCACTCGTATTTAATATTTAAAAATATGCGCCGTACGAATTTGACGCGGACGTCATTTTCTGTGCAGAATAGATCTTTTTACCTTTTTTTTTATCACTGAGATGAAACGTTACACTTTGATATAACTTTATGCACCGGATTAGGTGCACAAAATAATACTCGAAAATCTTACTTCTCAAGAATTGATAATGCATTTGCTGACTAAGAACAAAAAAATAGAAAATACATATGGGGGGCATACATGGTTTACCGGCCCGGTCGACCCGGCCGACCCGGTCTCGGCCTGGGTCGGGTCGGGTCGGTCCCGTCTCGGTCCGACCCAGTCCGTCTCGTTCTAAAATACCACTTTATATATATATATAATATATAAAATAATATAATAAAATAGAAAAACACACATTATATATAAAATATCATATAATATAATATTAAAATAATAGACCGACCCGGTGGCGACCCACGGCCCGGCCGACTTGGTCCCGGCCTGGGTCGGATCGGGTCGTGCGAGTCGGTGCGAGACGCACCGGGTCGACAAACCATGGGGACATATCAGTAATCACATACCTAGAATTAATTTATTTGTGTGTCTACATTTAGGGATATATATTCAATGATAAAAATATCCTTTTCTAAATTTTGGTCTCTTCATATACGATGTTTTAAACGCTGCATAAGATCTTATTAATCTTATCTAACTTAACCGTCCAATGAAAGTAGTATTTGTATCGAAGGATGTCGGGCAAATCAAACTATGGTACTTAAAATCCAAGCCGGCTCTGAGTTTTTTTTTTTTAGACGATGGTAAATCTAATAGGTTTAATAAATTTTGAGTTTACAACTCTAGACGATTAAATGTGATATGACTTTAAGTCTCGTGTATGTCGACATAAGATGACGACAGACTTGTTTCTTTTTCGCCATGGACGAGTTGTTCGAGAATATGCAGACAAATAGAAATATTTTAAGAAAGTGCACATGCAGATTCTCTGCACTCCGTTTGTTTTGTTATCGTATCATATTAATTTTCATGTTTATATTTTTAAATATAACATATGGCTGTTATAATTGACGTAAAAAGCAAAAATGACAGCCCGGAAGTGAACGATGGAAGGAGAGGTAAAGTTGAATTATAACATTCGGAACGTAGATTTGGACCTAGGTTAATTAAATTTGTTATGATAGTAAAACATAGTAAAACTTTATAATACATAAATATTAAACTTAGAGCGTAATCGAGAGACCTCTTACTTGTAGTAATATCAAATTATGTAATAACCGATGTTTGAAAACTTAGATCGGACTAGTTGGTCGGACTGACAGGAATAATTAAGAGCCATTATCCTTTTTTGTCCGATTTATTAAAAAAACCATGGTCACATAGAAGGTCTAAGGAATCAGTAAAAAAATCGACTGATTTAGTTTAATTTACATAAAAATTGGCCAGTTGAAAAAATGTTTTTATATACATATGTATATTACAGTTGTCATTCTTTCGTTTTATCTCTAGGAGTCTCCATGCAGACTTATTATTTTATTATTTCCAATATGTTTTAAAATTAAAACAATGTTAAAAACACGAGTGTGATTAACCTATGCTCCATATATAATAAACATTATATTCTCATCCACAAATTTAAATGTTTAGAGAAAAAATATCTCTATGGTAGGAAATCTTTTTGACCGATGCATTGTGCCAAAAAGATAGAAAGAGTGAAAAAAATATTAAGTGTACATTTGTTCCAATCCGATTAAACATCGACTAAAGTTAAATAAGAGATTTTAGCATACTACTAATATATGATAGTTATCAAAATAGTACAAAAATGAAAGTGTCAATTCTATGAATAAGCTCTTAAAAATAATACATTTGTAAAAACCCAAATTTTATATTAGTTTAATCGCATTTAAAACAGCTCCCTTTGAACTCTCACCCATTCCAACTTATAAGCCAAGGGACATGTTATATATGCTAGCCGAGGTCCATATACGCAAATATTCAAACGCTTCTCTTAAGGTTGGTTGAGAATTGTTGATTCAAACTAAACAAGGATCAAAATTCTTACATTGATCATGCTCGATGATCGGTACTTAGGTTGATGAACGTGCTCTAACACTGACCCTTGTCCCGTTGTAATGACACTAGAAGAGGAACAAGGAGACAATGACATACTCAAGATTATATCGAAGTTAGAACCACCAACCTTACACTCACACATTAATATCTATCTATCTATCTTTCTATAATACGCTCTATCTGTTATTGCATCAAGTGTTCAAATGAGCGAAGCGAGGGCGAGAGTGAGGGTGTCGAGGGTTCCAGTCGTTCAACTAAGGGTGGTGGGGGAAATTTGACGGTGGCCGGATGAGCTCCGGCGATCGAACTCGCATTCTGCAGGTGAGTTTGTTCTTCTTTTTTTCATGATCTCCTGGGTGCCAGATTTGACCAGAGGATGACAGATCGATGACTTTTCTATGCATGCAGGGGCCGACCGATCCACCGTCCTAGGTGTCAAATCCAGCCGAGGGCGGCAGATCGGTAGCCTTTCTACAAGAGGGCCCACCGGTCCGCCGTCCTGGGTGCCAGATCTGACTGTAGACTACAGATTGGCTGGTTTTCTGTTCAGGGGGCCAGTCTAACCGCCCTCCTCGCCGTCGGATCTAGCCGGAGAATTGGCGGATCGAAGGCCTTTTTTGGCAACTAATAGTTGATCCACTTTCCTCCAACCGAATTGATCGCCGGCCACCGGTTACACCGGCGACCCAAAAGGTACGTTTGATATCTGGATAGATTTTGAGGAGAGTACGTATAATTTATTCAAAATTAATTTATCTCGATCTTTATTTATATATATATATTTAATATACGGGAGGATAAGAAGGATGTTATTCTTATTAATCGTTCCATAAAAAAATAATAAAAATAAAAATTATAAAAAAGTCATTTTATCTTTCTTAACATATTTAAAATTTAATATTTTTATTCATAATAATGATTAATACTAATACCGATATTATTTAATAATTTTTATTAATAATATTTAGCACTAATAAAATTATTATGTAATATTTTTAATGATGATTACACTAATGACACTATTATTTAATATTTTTTAAAATAAAAGTTAGTACTAATGATATACCATTTATTTAATATTTTTATTCATAATTTGTACTAATAAAATTAATATTGAATATCTTTTATTCGTAACGATGATTAGCACCAGTGAAGGTGCGGTTGAATAACATTTTTCATATGAATAATATTTAGAACTAATGATACTACTATTTAATAAAAAAATTTCGTTATCATAATTAGCATCAATAAAGTTAATATTTTTTATTTTTTATTTATACTGACGATTAGCACTAATGAGAGTATTATTTTTTTATTGTTAAAATATTTAGTACTAATAAAGTTATTATGTAATATTTTGATGGTTAGGCGTTAGCACTAATGAGATTTTTATTTAATAATTTTTTAAATAATATTTAGCACTAATAATTTTTATGTTGTTTAATATTTTTTCTTCTTAATCATGACTAGTACTAATGAAGTTAAAATTTAATATTTTTATTCATAATGATGATTAACACTAATAATAATATTATTTAATAATATTTTCTTGTTAATAATATTTAACACTAACGAGACTACTATTTAACATTTTTAAATCATGATTAACACTGAGGAGGTTAATATTTAAATTTGTTTATTTTGATTAGCACTAATAAGGATATTGTTTAATATTTTTATCCTTATTAATAATATTTAGCACTAACGAGACTACTATTCAATATATTTTTCTTTTGAATCATGATTAGCACGAATGAGATTATTATTTTATTTTTTAATTTATAATAATAATTAATACCGAGTTAATAATAAGTAAAACTAATAAATGTATCCAGAGAGAAAGGGGGTAAGGTGAAATGGGATTAGGATAGTGAGGATAATTCATTCCAACAAAAAGTGAGAATCAGTTATCCCCGATTCTAATCTCATTTTCAGGGTTAACTCTATTCTTCTTATCTCAAGATATCCTCACGTTTTTTGGCCATACCAAAAGAGGAATGGAGATAAAATGGAGATATCTCCTCCCTATCTCGATACCAAACTTGACCAGAAGGTCGCAGTTGTGTCCGGGCATTCCCTTGTATAGAAAATCATCCAGATTAGTCGCAGCCCATGGGTCATTGGCGCAATCGTAGCGCATCGAAGAGGGTAATCCATGGGCACAGATCCACCCATGTCTCGTCCATCTGTATTTGTCGTCAAGGAGGATGGAATCGCAGTCCGATGAATGACAGTTGACAGTGCATGGCGTGACCTGCAAGTCGTCGTGATAGTCGCAGGTCGACATTCGCCATGGTTTGAAATTGTCGTATTTTCATTTTATTTTTATTTTTCAAAATTGATACTTTTTGTCAACATATTCAATTTTTTCCTCGTTTCTCTGTTCTAAGTTGTTAATTGTTGCCATCTATAATTTAAATCTACTATTCTTAGAAGTTTAAAATTAATCTTTAAAGAATAAGTTGTCATTAAAAAACTTACTTTTTTAGAAAAAAAAATATTTTTGATTCTATGTGATATCATACGATACAGATTTGAGCGAAACAAACATAGTTCGTTATGCCGATCTGGCAAACCTTGTACAAATAGATACGCCTATCTTATAATAATAGGGGACGACAACCCTAGGAGCTCGGCTCGCCTCCCTCCCCGAGTTTCTTCGCGGCGGCGCCCCGTTGGGTGGGGGGAGCTCCCGGCGGGACCTCCCCCCTCCCCCTCCCCCTCCCCCTCCCCCTCCAAGGGTTGGAAACCTCACCGCCGAAGGCGGTGGATCTCTTGCCAGTCTCCTCCGGCGGCTCCCTCACCGGTGCTCCCCGTTGGTGGAATCGTTGGGTGGGGGGAGCTCCCATCGGGATCCTCCCCCCTCCCTCCCGCCCCCCTCTCCCGTTGCCCCCCTCCGTCTTCCCCTTGCCTCCCCCTCTTCCCCACCCCTTCGATCGGCTCCGCCGCTGGCACCTCCCCCCCACCCTGCCCGCCGGATCCCTCCCCCCTCCCTCACTTCTCCCCCCTATTCGTCCTCCCCGCTCCAGTTCTTCGTCTCTCCCCCTCCGCTTTTAGTCGGGGGGACGACAACCCTAGGAGCTCGGCTTGCCTCCCTCCCCGAGTTTCTTCGAGGCGGCGCCCCGTTGGGTGGGGGGAGCTCCCGACGGGACCTCCCCCTCCAAGGGTTGGAAACCTCACCGCCGAAGGCGATGGATCTCTCGCCGGTCTCCTCCGGCGGCTCCCTCACCGACGCTCCCCGTCGATGGAATCGTTGGGTGGGGGGAGCTCCCATCGGGATCCTCCCCCCCTCCAGGTACCCCCCCTCCCTCCCGCCCCCTCTCCCGTTGCCCCCCTCCGTCTTCCCCTTGCCTCCCCCTCTTCCCCACCCCTTCGATCGGCTCCGCCGCTGGCACCTCCCCTCCCACCCCGCCCGTCGGATCCCTCCCCCCTCCCTCACATCTCCCCCCTATTCGCCCCCCCGCTCCACTTCTTCGTCTCTCCCCCTCCGCTTCTCCCTCTCTGCCCACCGGCCCCTTCCCCTCCCTGCCTTCGGTTTCCTCCCCTGGCCTTACTCCATCCCCCCCTCCTCGCCGTTCACTCGCCTCCTCACCGTCCTCCCCCCGCTCCCTCTTCCCCCGATCGTAACATCTCCATTGCTCCTCCCCCAACACCTCCCCCCTCCATTCCTCCGCCGATAACCCTCCCCCCTCTCGCCCCCCCTCCCCCGCCTCTTTCTCTCGGTCAGACCCCCCCGTTCGTTTCCCCTTCGACCCCCCCTCCCTCGACCCGATCCGGTCGCCCTCCCCTCCCGGCGTCCCCCTCCTCCAGCTTGTCCCCCTCCCAACCATCCCCCCTTCCTTGTTCCCCTCCACTGCCTCCGGCACCGCCCCCCCTCCCTCCCCACCCTCCCGTTGTTCCCCTCCCCTGTCGGACTACTGTCTCTCCCCCCCCCCCTTTCATCCTTTCCCTGTGCAGCTCTTTCTTGGCGATGGACTGTTCTCCGAGCATCCGACGAAGCAAGGGTCAGCTCCGCGACGCCGGTATCGGTTTCTCTCCCTCGTTCTCAACAGGATTCGGAGAATCTGAGCATTACCCCCGTACATCTCACGAGATGCTGGCCTCCCGAGTATCCTATTACTACCGCCTTCGGTCAGTGCGGTTCGGAAGCCATGTGCTCCGCGAGGAAGAGATCTGCCACCGACGTATGCGGCTGCCTCTTCCTCGGTGTCTCGAAGAATCCTCAGCCATGTTTGGCGTCTGTTATCTCTACTGTTCTCTTTTGCTTCCTATCATCCCGAGGGGTTGTCGTATGTATGGGCCCAGTATGGCCGCTAATATTCTCGCTACTATGTCTTGTGTGTTCATATACTATAGTGATCGTTTGTTATGTACCATACGTTATGCTTCCAAAAACAAAAGGTAAACTTAATTCATTCACTCTATTTGGATGGTTGTAGCCTTCCTATGATATCAACTTCATCAAAAGAAATTAATGTGCTAATTGAATTTCATCTTGGCACTTGAAACATATATACCCAACTATGTCACTGATATCCCGATCCCTCACTCGTATCCTCCCATGTGTATATTTAGTACCAAAATGGATCGACGGATGGTCAACAATGAAAACGACCTTTCCAGTTTGGCCGAGTTTTTTTTCCCACAGACCACGATTCCTTAAACTGGGCCGAGCAAACGAGACACGAGGAATTGATGCATCTACCTTGTTCAAAGTGATTTGTGTTTCGGGGATAGAATTGTTTAACACATAGTGATAAAATTTATGGATAATATAATAGGAGACTTGTGTACAAACGCCGTCCATGATAAAGCTATAATAGTGGCGATCATCCGTGACGATCTGAGCCTAGGTTTAGGGTCTATTTGATTGAGATTGTTAAAGAATTTTAATTATTATTATCTTATTCATCATCTAAATCTCAATCAAATGTTACACGGATGTTTCGATTTTCTTATCTTATAGATTTTCTAATTAGGAGAGATACAAACACATAACTAAGAGTAACTCAAAATCTTAAGAATTTCATGTGAAGATATTTAAGTATCAATTATCTTTGTAACGTTATATAGAGGTCTAAGAAGGGGACTTAAATAATCTCATATTGAAAATTATAAACACGGATATGTGTTTATAAGTAAGATCCAAGTCTTCTCCTTTAAAGATTTTTTTACCAATAAAAAAAGATAAAACTCTAAGGACCACTTTGATAACGGGTTGGGTTAAGGGCGGGTGGCTTACACGGGGTGGCTCACCCTTCCTTAGCCTAACCCGTTACTAAAGTGGCCCTAATCCGAGTAGAGTAACTTATTCCACCTATTTAAGTGGAATGAGTTAATCCACTTTAACCTTATCCGACCCAAGTTAAGGAAAAAAGTATCAAACATGGAATAAATCACCCGATCCCGATTAACTCACTCTAACCCACTTTAACCCGTTACCAAAGTGACATTAACCATCTCCGGACGTAGGTACTCCTTCACCTTATCATGTGTACCGGGTAATTCAATTTTTTTTTGAAAAACAGAAATCTCACCCAACATTTTAACACAAATCAAATGCAATTCACTGTTATGCCAAAAGTCGCTGACACTGTTGCGCATGTACGGATGAGTATTTTTTCCAAAACTGTGATCGTCTTAAACAAATGCCACCTTGAAATAAGATATGGAATATAATCTAAATTTCATACTTTACTTTGATAATATGGAATAAGATATAATTTAGACTCCATTCTAATAAGAATAAAAATTGAATCCATATTCGAAAAAAATTGTAAGAACATAAATTCGAGCTTTTATTCACGTTAGAATGAGAGTATGTATAGTACATTATCTTCCTCTTATACTTTTTATTCACTTCTCATCCCAAGTAAATTTTTATCTTTGAAAAAATAACTATTCTTAATCAATGTAGAAGTAAAGTTTTTTAACCAAATTAAAATTTGAATAAAAACTCAAATACATCTTCTACGTAGAATAGGGTAGGGATTCTTATTCTACATTCTCTTATCCAGAAACCAAGTCAAAGGCCAATAGTATCCCCGGAGTCACATCGCTTCCTTGACATCAATGTGGCGAGCTTAGATGCTTCTTTGTGATTTTTTTTTTGGGTTTAAAGTCCTACTCTACTAACATTGTATAGCAGGATTTTTATAAATCCTTTTAAATTAACTTGACCCCCCAGGTGAGATTCGAATCTTGGTTGCTCGAGTGTATATAAAGGGTATTTATTAAGCCACTCCTTTAGTACTCCTTTAGCATTTTATTTTTCATGAGTTAAGATATTCTATTCTACCTTATTCTAATGTCAAACGCGATTTTAATGTTTTGAGTTATCATTTCGCCTCAGAGTAAACGTGAAAATTGAAACATGTAGACTCATTTAATTAAGCTTTTGGGAGGTCAGAAGCCTATTCATTTCAACCATGTAACGAAAGCAGTGCTATTTGCCGGCCCACAATGATAGAGCTATTTAATGTCGAGTAGACGGACATTAACACTACTCTACTAGCAATTCCCCCTAAGCTTGAAAACATCAAAGTTCATCCAAGAAATCCTTACAAACTCTTTCAAGGGTCTTCTCATGGTAGGCACATCTCCGCCGCCAATTAGACCATCCAATCCCATCAAGCGATGGGCGTCGCCTTAATAGCGATTGAAAGAGTTGCCAGCAACGTGAGGAGTATAGCCAGGAGTATTTTGAGTTAAAAGTACCACCTTTTCTAATTGAAATGCCCTCGTTTTAGTGGCTCTTACATCTATATGGAAGTTTGATTCAAATATTGCATCTTTGAACTTTTTACGGTGTTTTCGTTCTCACGTTCACATAGCCGGACAAGTTAGCATGTGTGATACGCATAGCCCTTTTTTTTCTCTCTTTATTCCTTATTATGTTCCTTCAATCTAGATTGTCTGAGAGAAAATTTAAAAAATTCCTCCATATCATTTTTCACTTCGTATTTTTAAATAAGCCCTCGATAGATGAGTGCACCGGAGAAGTGTATTATCATTATTATCTTTTCGAAAATGTGGCGGATATAATTCACATAAATCTCATAAAATTTAACCCTCCCAGAATCGAATCTGAGCGATTCCTTTCCTAGCCCACCATGCCCATGGCACCTGGGCCATAGTGCATCGGTACCGGTATGCGTATTAATGTACCTATAAATCATGGGGATAGATTCGTAGATTTGATGGCAGCACTCAATTCGTGACGCTGGAGCCGTCGAAATGGGTACGGTGTCGGGCCCTGCACTTCACCTGGTCCAGAAATTCTAGTGTCCACAATATTGGCCAAACTCATTAATACACAGAATAAAATCTTTCTCATTGCAGTAGATCTCTTATTTGCATAAAGGGATTTTTAGTTTTAAATTCTTAAATTCTTTTTAAATTAGAAGAAAAAATCATTCTAATCCATCTATTTGGTGAAAAGTCTCCAAAATCGTCTCCCATATAGTAATCTCCCGTCGTCGTCTCTCGTCGTGAGATAAGATCTAATTAGACTAACCTAACTAGGGCAGAGAAAAAGACGTTCATAATACCCCCATCTTACAGAGAAAAATAGAGACGAGAGAGGGAGGGCGTCAAAGGGGAAACCCCTCTCTCCCAACACCTGTAACCCCCCCACCCACATACGTAGAGAGAGAAAGAGCATAGAGAGAGATTGTCGGAGGGAGAATCCCTCCCTCCCTCCTGACGTCGATGACACCTCACCCCATAGATGCAGAGAATGTGCGTCGGAGGGGGAACCCCTTCCTCTCGAAGCCGCCCCACCCACAGATGTAGAGAGAGAAAGAGAGAGAGAGAATAGAGGGGAAATCTCTCTCTCTCTTGAGACTGGTAACCCCTCACTCTACGGACGTAAAGAGAGAGAGAGAGAGAACTCTCTCTTGGTGCCAATAATCCCTCACTCGAGAGAGAGAGAGAGAGAGAGAGAGAGAGAGAGAGAGAGAGAGAGAGAGAGAGAGAGAGAGATAACCTCTCACCCCTCTCTCCTGGTGTCGATAACCTCTCACCCCTCTCTCTTGGTGTCGATAACCTCTCACCCCACAGATATTTAGAGAGAGAAAGATAGAGAGAGTAGAGAGGAAGAAAGGGACTATGGCTTATCCGCATATCCTATTTGGAGGTCCATACATAGCCTCAACAACTAGCAAGCGGCCTAGCTTCTGGAGGGGAACTACTCCGACGATGGGGCCCTCGTGTAATTTGCAACAACGTCCAACAGTAGAGGATGTCTGAACTTGATCTGGGGGAAGGAGATGTCTCTCAGGATTCGAGGGTTTTAGGATTTTGAACAATGGGGGTGAAGAAGACGGTAACACATGGATTTGGGGGGTTCAGAATGTTTGAACATTGTGAGTGGAAGAAAACATTGGGAGTAAGGCTGTAAATGGGCCGGGGCGGCCTAACAAGCTCGCGGACCTGGCTCGATTTTGGGCCGAACTGTAAGACCCTTTTCGGCCCGCCGATTCTTAGTCGAACTTAAATATCCGATCTAGGCCCATAGGGTAAGCTCTAGCTTTGAGTTCGTCCCGCTAGTCGACTCGATCTGTTCTCTTTTTTTTTTCTCACATTAAAATTTAAAAATTACTTAGTTAAAATTATATCTTTTTACTTAATTAAAAAATTAAAAACTCGCTTTTCAAACAAATTAATTTATTAACTTCAAGAACTCAAATTAATTTAGTGATCTTATAAGTTTTATGTTATTAAATATATTATTTTATTAACTTTAATTTAATCTAATTTTTCGAGTCGGGTCGGGTCGAGTCTTAGTCGGACTTTACATTTTTGTAAAAGTCTCTGACTCTACTCGGTCTGATCCGATATAGCTCGGACCTGAGTCGAACTCGAATTTTAATATTGATGAGTCTGGCACGTGACTCGTTGACAATTCTAATTGAGAGGGCGTAATGCAGTAGTAGAAATAATAAAGGCGGTTGATAATAATAGGGGCTTTTTACTAAATATTTGAAGAGTTTTGAGATTTTGACTAAATAAGTGGACTATATTTTTTAATTTTAAAATAAGTTAAGAGTTTAAAACGAAAAATCTCTTACATAAATCCACATTTTAACTAATAATTTGATTTATAAAGAGCACGGGAAGAGGGCCGAGTCCAAGACTTAATTTTATTTAGTGGAGTAATGATACGATGTCACTCTTTGTATTTTTCGGTTTGTCAATGTCGTCTCACTTTGTTCGCTCCTTTTATCAGACAAATTTCCCTCAAATATCGCAGAGTGCATATTTTTTTGAAAACAAAGGAGGACCGAGAGAGTCATAAAAATATGATAAGTGCACAGGTCAAATGAATGGCAGAAGTCTCCTCACAATAAGTAAATTGGTCCAAACAAAAATTTAAATTATAAAACTATGCGATACTAATAAAAAAATTTAAACCGTAGAGAATCATATTTGATAAATACTAGGGGGAGAGACTCTCTCAATAAATATTATGGAGCAAAGAGCGAGGTCGAAGACCATGACTTTGTGAGTAGCACTCTTCTTCGTCATCTTGATCATGTTACTTAGTTAAATAGTCATCGACCAAAATATTATGTGCAACAATGACACACAATTGAAATGTGATATAACGATGACAACTTAAAATCCAAAACTCATTTGAAAATTTACAGCTAAAAATAGATTTTAAAATATGACTTTTATTAGAATGACCTTTTGTGGCGCCCCCTTCTCGCGATCCCGTATCGTGTCCGGGGACGTCACAGCGGATGGACAGAAGTGTTGTGGGCCGAATATTTGTAAGGCGCTAAAGGTCAAATCATCACATATTCTAAAAGAAACATAACCATACCATTTCCATAAGATAAAACACTCATAATTTACATCGTATACAGAGTACTATATATCTCTATCCAAAAGTCATATTTACATTCATCATTCAAAGGAAAACTAAATCTATTTATTTTGCGTGGCGGAATCCAAACTAAACCCGGGATCATCCTTCGACCTACCGCCCGTCGGAGTCAAGACGCACACTTGTCAATTTCCTGAAATGGTTAGGCAACGAAAGTGAGTCTAAAGACTCAGTAGGCATTAAAACCAATCACATGCTTATCATATACTAAACTGTACAAATCCATGATACATAAAGCTAAGCACAATTTCACTGGATTGTACATATACTATGAATGCGAAGGAAATATGAAATATAATAGAGCAACATAATTTTCATATTTATAAGCGAATGCGTATAACAAATCTTATCTGACTTACATATAAGTGGAATAATACATATCTTAGCTAAATCAGAGCTTATACAGATGAACTTATTTTCAGATCATATCAAAGTTATATATCAAATCTAAACTTCATATTATTTGGCAGCATATATTGGACAGTCATCCCGTCACTAAAAGTAGTAGCAAACACATACATATGCATCCGTACGTCGACATAAAGACAAATAGTATAAACGCTGGAGCCTGTCGGCCTTGATCAACCACACATGATCGGGAGTTAATACTCCACCATTCCCCAGATACTTTTCTTACTCTGGGTTATAAATTTTTTCAGAAGTCCGATTGTCCTCGGAAATGGGCCTAATCCCGTAGCGGAAGCTAACTACGGTTTGTCACCCCACACCTCCTTAAAGTGATACAGTCCATATGCTTAATCAAATTTTTATTCTTATTATGATGCTTATTACATAGTCGTCTCAATACTTAAAACTTGTCATTGAACCTTACAAAATAACTGGATCGTATTTTAATATCAGAAATTAGATTTTAATCAAATGGTAGTGGGTCAAATTTATTAACTAAATAAATTACTATTATATAACATTCGAAGAGATCAGAGTAGAGAGAGAGTAGAGAGAGAGTAGAGAGAGAAAGTAGAGGGAGAAAGTAGAAAGAGATAGAATTAGAGAGATTAGAGAGAAATAATATTTTTACAGAATGGTAACTAAATAAATAACTGATTCTAAGGTTAAATAAATCAATGACTTAAATCACATTTCAAATAAAATCAAATCAAATAAATGTAAATAACAAATAACATGCACTCGGTTTATCATGCCTACCTTTAAAATGGACTTCCGAATTGACTTTAGTATTTCACCCGAGCTCCCGTAAAAGTCATTGCGTAGGAATAGATAATTGTTCCGTCCAAGATAAACAAATAAGGGTGAAATTGTCCAAAGTAAGCTTCAAATCCTCCGTCCAAACTTTTGTCAAATATTTATATTATTCTGATGTATTATCTTCTCCGTTTATTAATAAGAGAATGAGAGTGGGAAGAGAGATGAGAGAGAAACTAGAGAGAAAGTGGAGAGAAAGTAGAGAGAGAAAATAGAGAGAGAGAGAGAGAGAGTAAAGAGAGGGTAGAGAAAGAAAGTAGAAGAGAGATTAAAGAGAGAAAGTAGAGAGAGGAAGTAGAGAGAGAAAGTAGAGAGAGAAAATAAAGAGAAAGTAGGAAGAGTAGAGAGAGAAAGAGGAGAGAGAAAGTAGAGAGAGAGATTAAAGAGAAAAGGTAGAGAGAGAAAATAGAGAGAGAAAGTGACTAAAATATAGAGAGAAAGTAGAGAGAGAATAGAGAGAAAATAAAGAAAGATTAAAGAGAGAAAGTGGAGAGAGAAAGTGAAGAGAGTAGAGAAAGAAGTAGAGAGATATTTAAAGAGAGAGAAAAAAGAGAGATAAAGTAGAGAGATAAAGTAGGGAGAGAAAATAAAGAGAGTGTAGAGAGAGAAAGTAAAGAGAGTAGAGAGAGAAAATAGAAGGAGAGAGTAGAGAAGAAGAAATAAATGAAAAATAGAAAAGAGATAGAGAGAGAGAGAGAGAGAGAGGGGAGAGAGGGGTGTTGGAGTGGGAGAAAAAGAGGGGGAGCGGGGGTGTTTATATAGGGGAGGGGGGTGGAGAGATAAGAGGAAGGGGGAGGTGGTAAGAGGGGGAGGTTTAAGTGGGGGAGTAGGTTTGAGGGGGGTGAGATACGTGGGTGGGGAGGGAAGATATTTTGGATTTTATTTTTTTTGTTTTGTAATTTTATATGAAAATCCTAAAAAACTAACAATAACATGATTATTAAGGATTGGTTCACTCTATCTTACTTTTGGCCTTCCAAACGTCAAAATTTGAAAAAGTGTTCAACATGAAATTTGTAGATCTTTAAATTCTCTATCCAACGAATCTAATATTGATCTTATTCTGATGTTCCTATGAAAAGTTAAATATTATTAAAGTGAGATAGCTATTTAATTTACTTAATAAGGTTCGTTAAATAATACCGTTCAAGGTATTAGTCTTTAATTAAGGTAACATAAAATTTATATGGACTAACTATAAGATATTTAACTATCTTTAAGTTTCGGACGAATTCGGGTGTTATAAATCTCTCCCCCTTAAACAAATTTCGTCCTCGAAATTTAAAAATTTACTCAATACGTACCGAATAGCTGTGGATATTTCTTCCTCATATCATCTTCCATCTCCCAAGTGTCTTCTTCTGTTGAGGTACTTTTCCACAATACCTTCACCAATGGAATTGTCTTCGTTCTCAACACTTGTTCTTTCCGATCGAGAATGCGAACTGGCTTCTCCTCATATGTAAGATATGGCTGAATTTCCAACTGCTCATGCTCTTACTTGTTGACAAGTAAGACATTTGCTGACAAAGTCTGTTATATATTTCTTCATGTCAACTACCAAAACTATCTTTTCATGTTTTTGTACATTTTTGTACTGCCTGAGTGAATATAATATAGTGATTTATGTGCCTCAGTTAATAGGTATTTCTTTATTTCTTCATTCCGAGGTACACATAATCTTCCCTGAAATCTGGTTGCCCCGTCTACACTTTGAGTAAATTTCGGTGTGCCAATCAATTTTTGTATCTGCTGATCATTCAGTTGTGCTTGCACAATTCGCTCAACCATTGCAGACTGAATAGTTAGTTGTGTCAAAAATAAAATTTTTCCTTTGCATAATGGAGAATACTCTACTACATTAGATGTCATTTTTCAAGTTTGGCGCAACTGGGACTGTCATTAGCCTCTTCCTGCTGAGTGCACTGCTACCACGTTTACTTTTCCTAGGTGGTAATTTAATGTGAAATCATAATCCTTCAAAAATTCAATCCACCTTCTCTGTCTTAAATTTAATTCTTTCTGAGAGAAAATATATTTTAAACTCTGATGGTCTATAAATATTTCAAACTGCTCACCATACAAATAATGGCACCAAATCTTCAGAGCATGTACCACCGCTGCCAACTCCAAATCATGTGTTGGATAATTCATCTCATGGGTCTTTAATTGTCTGGATGCATAAGGTACTACTTTGTCATTCTGCATCAGGACACACCATAGTCCTTTTCTAGAGACATCTATATATATCACAAATCCTCCTTACCCACAAGGTAAAGTAAGCACTGGGGCTATAGTTAACATTGTTTTTAATTCTTGAAAACTTATTTCACATTCATCTAACCATTCAAAAGAAACTCATTTCCTAGTTAATTTGGTCATAGGAGCTGTAATAGAAGAAGATCTTCAATAAACCTGTGACATTAACCTGCAAGGCCCAAAAAGCTCCTATTCTTACTCACTTTTTTCGACCTCTCCTAATGTAAAACTGCTTCAACCTTAGCTTGGATCAATGGATACTCTATCTCCACAAATGATATGTCCTAGAAATTGCACCTTATCTAGCCAAAACTAAAGTTTGCATATAGTTGGTGACTTCTTAATGTCCCTAGCACAATCCTCAAATGTTCTTGTTGAGTTTTAATAGTATAAGAACAAATCAACACACCATTAATAAACATCACTACAAATTTATCCAAATATGGTTGCAAGCTCTATTCATCAAATCCATAAATGATGCTGGTGCATTAGTTTACCCAAATGGCATAACTACAAATTCATAATGCCTATATCATGTTCTGAAAGTAGTTTTTGAAATATCTTCTTCCCTTATCCTTAATTGGTGGTATCCAGATCTGAGATCAATATTTGAAAACACTGTGACAGTTCGTAGTTGATCAATTCTTGGTAAAAGGGTATTTATTCTTAATGGTCACTTGATTCAACTTCCTATAGTCAATGCATAGTCTAAGCGACTCATCTTTCTTTCTAACAAACAGAACAGGTGCACCCCAAGGGGATACACTTGGTCGAATAAACCCCTTATCTAACTGTTCTTGCAATTGTTTCTTCAATTCTGCCAATTCAGCTGGTGGCATTCTGTACGGAGAGATGGAAATAGGTAAGGTACCTGGTGAGAGTTCAATAGTGAACTCCACCTCTCGGTGTGGTTGCAAGTCCGGAAGTTCATGAGGGAATACATCCAAAAATTCTCTGACAATATCAATATATGCAGTGGTTTTCTTATTTTCATTAGAAGAGATAGCCACTAACTAGTCAAATAACATTGACACTCACTTCTGAGCCATTTCAAAGTCTTAAGAGCTAAAACTAATGTCCTACTAGAATAGTGCCTTAGACATTGATAGTGAAATATCTGCTCCCCAGGTTTCTGAAAAATCACTTTATTTCCATGACAATCTAGAAGAGTAAAATTTCTATATAACCAATCCATCTCCATTATGATATCAAAATCAGTCATTTCTAGCATATACACACATGCTGACATAATCCTCTCCTGAATCTCCACATCAATTCTAGGAATAACATAAGTGGTTCTAGCTATCTCCTCAGTTGGTGTGTTAATGGACATCTCATCAGTGTTCTCAAGTTGTTTATCTTTCATTAATTCAACAAATCTCAGAGAAATAAAGGAATGTATAGCACCTAAAACTTTAACATGTATATCATTGATTAGAATAATACCTTCAGCTACTGCATTGGCATCTTGGGTATCTTCCTATGTTAACGTATACACTTTGGCTTGAATTCTTCGCTGCTATTGTGGTTGCTGATCTTGCCTTGGCCTTTTGGGACAATCCCTTATCATATGCCATGTCTGACCACATGAAAAATATTTACCTGCAGCCCGCCAACATTCATTACCTCTATGCTGTATCCCGTACTGTTGACAAGCTGGCATATTATCTCTCTTAACTGGTTGAACTCTCTCTGGAAAAGTCATCTTCGGCTTCTTATCTTTCCTCACAATTGAATCAAGATTATCCCTTTTTACATTATCCATTTGTCTTTCAACTAAGAATTCCTCATATTCAGTTTCTACAACGAAAGTGATTCGCAAGGCTGCTGCCATAGTTTGATGATCGAAAATTGTAACTTTACTTCTAATATTGCTCTTCAGACCTCTAATAAATTTCTTCACTCTTCTCTGCTCATCAGAACAAATATGGGGGCCATACTTTTCAATTCAGTAAATTTTACTTCATAATCGGCAACTGACATACCTCCTTGAGTCAGATTTAAAAATTAAACTTCTTTCTTGTCCTTCACATGTTGAGGGAGAAATTTTATATGGAAGACATCAAGAAATTCGTTCCAGCCAATCTCAATGTCTCTATCTCTAAAAGTGGTTCTAAGTGCAGACCTCCACCACTCGTCTGCACGGTCCTTCAACATAATGTAGCTAATATCACCTTATCCTGCTCTACACATCTAATGGCCGTGAAAATCTTCTCAATTTCTCTCACACAGTTTTCACAATCTTCGGGTGACTCTCCCCCTTAGAAGAAGGAGGACTCATATGTATAAATTTCTCCATCAGGGTAGTGTCTGCTGCCTTATTCGGTTGTTCTTGCACACGGTTTTGTAATTGGGCTTGCATCATTGCCCAAGTTTGGACCTGTAACTGCATAGTCTGCACTAACCCTTGAAAAGCTTGTATGAACCCTCCTAAATCTGACACACCCTGAATAGGTAACGCGCCTTGCCCACCGGGAGCAAGCTCGCCATGAATTGTTTCCCCGACAACTCCTTGTGATGTCCCATTTGAGGGCACAGACTCCTCGGGAGAAGTATTAACCTCAACCCTATCACTCTCTGCCATCTCCTGCGAGGGAGAACTAATCTGAATTAATATGATTCTAGGTTTGACATCAAATTCTAAAATAAATTCCTACGATCTTCTGGTATGGTATATAAATTCAGATGGCTGCAAATAATTTCAAGCCTCACAACTTGGCTCTAATACCACTCTCTGTGGCGCCCCCTTCCGCGATCCCGTATCGTGTCCGGGGACGTCACAGCGGATGTACGGAGGTGTTGTGGGCCGAATATTTGCAAGCGCTAAAGGTCAAACCATCACATATTCTAAAGAAACATAACCATACCATTTCCATAAGATAAACACTCATAATTTACATCGTATATAGAGTACTACATATCTCTACTCAAAAGTCATATTTACATTCATTATTCAAAGAAAATTAAATCTATTTATTCTGCGCGGCGGAATCCGAATCAATTAAACCCGGGATCAACTTCCGACCTACTGCCCGAAGGAGTCAAGACGCACACTGGTCAATTTCTGAAATGGTTAGGCAACAGAAAGTGAGTCCACAGACTCAGTATGCATTAAAACCAATCACATGCCTATCATATACTAAACCGTGTAAATCCATGATATAAAGCTAATCAAAATTTCACTGGATTGTACATATACTATGAATACGAAGAAAATATAATAGAGCAAAATAATTTTTATATTTATAAGCGAATGCGTATAACAAATCTTATCTGACTTACATATAAATGGCATAATACATATCTTAGCTAAATCAGAGCTTATACAGATGAACTTATTTTCAGATCATATCAAAGTCATATATCAAATCTGAACTTCATATTATTTGGCAGCATATATTGGACAGGCATCCCGTCACTAAAAGTAGTAGCAAACACATACCTAGGCATCCATACGTCGACATAAAGATAAATAGTCTAAGCGCTGGAGCCTATCGGCCTTGATCAACCACGCATGATCGGGAGTTAATACTCCACCATTCCCCAGATAGTTTTCTTATTCTAGGTTCCGAATTTTTTAGAAGTCCATTTATCCTCGGAAATGGGTCTAATCCCGTAGCGGAAGCTAACTACGGTTTGTCGCCGCACACCTCCTTAAAGTGACATAGTTCATATGCTTAATCAAATTTTTATTCTTATTATGATGGTTATTACATAGTCGTCTCAATACTTAAAACTTGCCATTGAACTCTACAAAATGACTGGATTGTATTTTAATATCAGGAATTAGAGTTTAATCATAGGGTAGTGAGTCAAATTCATTAACTAAATAAATTACTATTATATAACATTTGAAGAGATTAGAGTAGAGAGAGAGTAGAGAGAGAAAGTGTAGAAAGAGATTAGAGAGAAAAATAATATTTTTACAGAATGGTAACTAAATAAATAACTGATTCTAAGGTAAAATAAATCAATGACTTAAATCACATTTTAAATAAAATAAAATCAAATAAATGTAAATAACAAATAACATGCACTCGGTTTATCATGCCTACCTTTAGAATGGACTTCCGAATTGACTTTAGTATTTCACCCGAGCTCCCGTAAAAGTCCTTACATAGGAATAGATGATTGTTCCGTCTAAGATACGCAAATAAGGGTGAAATTGTCTAAAGTAAGCTTCAAATCCTCTGTCCAAACTTTTGTCAAATATTTATATTATTCTGATGTATTATCTTCTCCGTTTATTAATAATAGAATGAGAGTGGGAAGAAAGATGAGAGAGAAACTAGAGAGAAAGTGGAGAGAAAGTAGAGAGAAAATATAGAGAGAGAAAATAGAGAGAGAGAGAGAGAGTAAAGAGAGGGTAGAGAAAGAAAGTAGAAGAGAGATTAAAGAGAGAAAGTAGAGAGAAAAAATAGAGAGAGAAAGTAGAGAGAGAAAGTAAAGAGAGTAGAGAGAGAAAGTAGGGAGAGTAGAGAGAGAAAGAAGAGAGAGAAAGTAGAGAGAGTAGAGAAAGAAAGTAGAGAGATTAAAGAGAAAAAGTAGAGAGAGAAAGTAGAGAGAGAAAGTGGCTAAAATAGAGAGAGAAAGTAGAGAGAGAATAGAGAGAAAATAAAGAAAGATTAAAGAGAGAAAGTGGAGAGAGAAAGTAGAGAGAGAAAGTGAAGAGAGTAGAGAAAGAAGTAGAGAGAGAAAATAGAGAGAGAAAGTGGAGAGAGAAAGTGAAGAGAGAGAGTAGAGAAAGAAGTAGAGATAGATATTTAATGAGAGGAAGTAGAGAGAAAATAGAGAGAGAAAGTAGAGAGAGAAAATAAAGAAAATGTAGAGAGAGAAAGTAAAGAGAGTAGAGAGAGAAAATAGAAGGAGAGAATAGAGAAGAAGAAATAAATGAAAAATAGAAAAGAGAGAGAGATGAGAGTGAGAGAGAGAGAGAGAGGGAGAGGGAGATGGAGGAGAGAGGGGTGTTAGAGTGGGAGAAAAAGAGGGGGAGAGGGGGTGTTTATATTGGGGAGGGGGGGGTGGAGAGATAAGAGGAAGGGGGAGGTGATAAGAGGGGGAGGTTTAAGTGGGGGAGTAGGTTTGAGGGGGGTGAGATACGTGGGTGGGGAGGGACTATATTTTGGATTTTATTTTGTTTTGTTTTGTAGTTTTATATGAAAACTCTAAAAAAATTAACAATAACATGATTATTAAGGATTGGTTCACTCTATCTTACTTTTGGTCTTCCAAACGTCAAAATTTGAAAAAGTATTCAACATGAAATTTGTAGATCTTTGAATTCTCCATCCAACGGGCCTAATATTAATCTTATTCTGATATTCCTATGAAAAGTTAAACATTATTAAAGTGAGATAACTATTTAATTTACTTAATAAGGTTCGTTAAACAATACCGTTCAAGATATTAGACTTTAATTAAGGTAATATAAAATCTATATGGACTAACTATAAGATATTTATCTATCTTTAAGTTTGAGACGAATTCGGGTGTTATACCTTTATCATTCTCAAAAGAAAGGACCCTTTATGTACGGTTAAAATATTTTAAGGTTAAAATTGGAACATGATTTCATATTGAAAAAATGGTCTCTCAAAATTTATATCATATTTTAAAGATTTATTTTATTAGAGAAGAACGTCTAATCACCTGTGGAAGTCTACGCACACTAGAAAGAAGACATCAAAAGAAGTCCGGTACGAAAAGCCACGAAGCTTGATATATCACGAGACTTGTTAGCGAATGAATGCGTGCCCATGTCGTCATAATTTTGAAAACTCGATTTGATTACCGTTCTTTGTTGTTAAGGACTAATTTGTTCATCGTAAATTACGTAGTTAGTTTATTTTATAATATTTTAATTTATTTATTTAATTAAAAATAGTATAAATGAGATCACGTTGATCCGGTTGATACTAAGTTTTTCTCATCTTGATTTAAGATAAATATCCCTCGTAAATTAAAATAAAAGAAAGAATAAGTTGAAATCACACCAAATCACCAGAATATTTTGGTTTCTTTTATGGCCATCTAAACAAAATAGTTCTAGTTGTAAAATAAAAAATACTAATTTAAAATCACTAATTTTAAAAATCCTAGAATTACACGAAAATAAACTAACACCTAATTAAAATATCTAAATCGGATCTGACATTTCAAGACGCCACAAAACTAATACAGTAGAGTCGTACGGCAGTGGGGATTAGTGAATAGTGACCTCACCTACTAATCATAAAATCTGATATAAATCGCAACCTAACATTGATGACTCAATTCAACGATGAAAAGATTAACCCGATAGCTCATGACAATAACGTGAGGGCAAGACAGTTCCCAACTCAACAGTCAACTCTCTATAAATGCAGAATTTATGCAGGATTTTCTAGGATGTTTACCGCTAAGATAGCGGAGATTTGTTTTTTTGATAAATGCTAGCCTTGGAGTAATTAATGTCGGGCCGCTTTGACATGGAGTTAGGATAGAACGACAGATGAGAGAGAGAGAGCGGTGGATCTCGCTCTCTCCTCATACACAGTCGATTTAACCAGACTCGATTAACTTACTCGACCCTTCAGGGTCGAGTAAGTTAATCGAAAGCGGTTAACAAAGGGGTCTTAAGGGCGTCTTTGACAACGGAGTTGTCCTTCGGTTAGTCGACCTAACCGGTGGGCCCCGCCTCCGCTCGCCCTCCCCCTCACAAAAACTCGGTAACCAACCCCGAGTATCATAATCGACCTTTCGAGGTCGATTACAGCACGTCTTTACTCGGTTATCAAAGACGCCCTAGGTGCCTTTGACATTCGATTAGGATAATTTGACAGATGAAAGAGAGAGTGATGGGCTATGCTCTCTCCTCTCATCCAGTCACGTTAATCGATAGCGAGCTTGACTGCTCGAGAGACTTGATTTCTAATTTTTTTTAAATTAAAAAAATAAAAGATAAGAGATAAATGTTACGGTACGTCGGTACCACTCTATATACCACGCTTGTGAGTGAACGACCCAGCTGAACAACTTAAAAACCGTTCCTTCCCGCTCTCCACTCTTCTGCAAACTAATGGCAGCCTTCGGATCCCATGGTTTTCTCCCGGCGGCCTGGCCTTCCTCCATTGTTGCAGGCGAGCACCTGATCATCCAGCACGCCACCTCCCTCCCTGCACCACCCCACGCGTCTCCCCAGTAGACCTGTCGGTGACTGAGATTAATAAGAGATAGAAGGAAGCAACAGGCCAACCGCCATCTCCGACAATGATATACGTTTCTTCCGGGTTGAAAACGAACCCAGAGCACGGACTGCACTGCTCTCCTCGTTGATCGAATCGAAGGATTTGATGCAGTTGGGAGGGACGTGGGAGTCCCCGAGGCGATTAAAAACGAGGTAGAAGGCCCACGGGTGAACACCCGGCATCCCTCCTTCCACCCACCGTCGCGGCTCAACTCCCACCCACCGGGGGCCACGGCCGACCAATGGAGCAGCAGCAGCATTTATGGAGCCGGGGTCGATGGTCTCCCCGGTTGTTGCTGCGCTCTTGAAAGCTTCCCCGTGTGGGCGGTGGCGACGGGTCGCGAGGCTCCCCTCTTCCCACCTTTTTTTTTTTTAATTACTGCTAGCAATGGCTCTCACGAGCAGGGAGACCCTGCTACTGCTCCCCTGCATGCCTTTCTGTGATCTACCCCTCCCGGGGTTTCTATGTTTTCACCTCGAGGGTACCCTTCAGGGATGGAGAGGAGGGTGGTAAGGATGTGAACAACCCCCATCTCGCTGTCAGACGAAGCTTTCACGGTAACCCCTCCACTCCGTCCCGGGATGCTTCGGGCGACAGAACGCGGTCCCCCACTAATGCAAGGTGTCCTATTTAAAGCGTTGTTATCTGCTGTTAGTATAACGTGGTACTGCCACTGAGGACCCCGTAGCAGCGGCGCAGCGGGAGGAGGCGGCGGCGATGGAGGTGGAAGGCCGGGGGAAGAGCTCGGCGGCGCCCTCGCGGGACGCGTCCTGGTCGTCGTTGCCGCGGACGGCGGGCGCGTCGTCGGCGTACCTGGTGTGGGAGGACCTGACGGCGGTGCTGCCCAGCTACGGCAAGGGCCGCCCGGTGAGGAAGCTGCTCGATGGGCTCAACGGGTACGCGGTGCCGGGGCGCCTCCTCGCCATCATGGGGCCATCAGGCTCCGGCAAGTCCACGCTGCTGGATTCCCTCGCAGGTAAAATTAGCACAAAGCACACACGGCGGCTCTGGGCACACCGGCCCCGCCGCGCACAGTGAGCGAGCGAGCGCGAATAGAAGCAAGGATTCTTCGTTAACGCCCGGGAGAAACCCGCAGGGAGGCTGGGACGGAACGTGGTGTTAACGGGGAAGGTCCTCCTAAATGGCCGCAAGAGGAGGCTCGACTACGGCGTTGTGGTACTTTGTCTCCGTTCTCCTCTTCTTCTTTCCATACGATGCCGGAAAGCATAACACCAACCTTCTGATTCGCCTTTGGGGACGCAGGCGTACGTGACGCAGGAGAACGAGTTCCTGGGCACGCTGACGGTGCGGGAGACGGTGGCGTACTCGGCGCAGCTGCGGCTGCCTGGGCGGGAGGTGAAGGGGGTGGTGGAGGGGGCGCTGGAGGAGATGGGGCTGATGGACTGTGCCAGTCGGCCCATCGGCAACTGGCACCTGCGGGGGATCAGCGGCGGGGAGAAGAAGAGGCTGGCCATCGCGCTGGAGGTGCTGACCCGGCCGCCGCTGCTGTTCCTGGACGAGCCCACTAGCGGCCTCGACAGCGCCGCGGCCTTCTTCGTGACGCTGACCCTGCGGCAGATGACGCGCGAGGGGCGCACCGTGGTGGCCTCCGTCCACCAGCCCAGCAGCGAGGTGTTCGCCCTGTTCGATGACCTCTGCCTGCTCTCCGGCGGCCAGGCCGTCTACTTCGGCGACGCCAAGCTCGCCACCGAGGTAAGAACAAGGCTAACCAGCCCACTTCTGTTGCAGACTAGAAATTTTTGTTCATTCCAAGCGCCCTTCCATCTTTTAGTTTTCTGGTTCAGTATGGGGCGTATGGGCATCATCCTCTTACTCCTCCTGCTTGATCCCTTCGGGAGGGTTTATTTACCACATGAAGATTTTTCTTGTACAAAGGTGGAGAGCCAGGAGTAGCTGCTGTTAGTAATGTGTGTGGGATAAGAATGGAGATGTGTAGGCTTGCCCACCATGCAATAGTCTTCCATTAAAGCCCCATTTTGGACTCTGGCTCTCCTTAACCCCACCTATCAGTTTCATGGGGACAGGGTGGACTCAGCAGTTAAGTGCTTGACAACTACCTCACTCCACAAATTAAATGGTCCCAGTTTATCTCTCCTGGGAATAGGGGCCATAGGGAAATGCATTGGTTCCCCAGCCAGTAGTCTTCTCTTTTTCCACTTTTTCCATGACCCCTTCTGTAATTGTCTTTTGGTTTGCTTTCCTTCAGGCATGCATATGACAAGTTTCTTTATAAGTAACTTTCTTTAGGGTGCAGCACTTTTGGGCTTTCATAGCTTTCAACTCAGTTATTTTGTAGGGAAGACATTTACCTGAATTCATGTGATCTTTTGCTTCCAATAAGAAGCTCTGTACTGGATTCCTGGTCACAGGAAAAAAATGCAGTTATGAGGGTAGGATTAAATGGTTTGTCAGTACAACTCGAAAACTTCGACTCACTATTTTTCATGTTAAAACTTAAAAGTAAAAGCCAAAAGTGTCTTCCATGGTGAAAGTTTTATGGATCATGCCTTTAGTTACGTTTATAAATGGGGCAAACCAAACCAGATGTTGACATGTGACGAGTATGACTCTATCTGCTTGTCCTAGTAACATCTGCGTGCCTTCCATGACTTTGTATTCATCTGCCCTGAAAATTATTATGCTATTAATGGGCTAAGCCTTGGTGCTCGCCTATTTTTGAAATGATCTTCTAAAGTTTTTCTAGACCGTGGGCCAAAAATGGTTGCAGCTGGAGTGTTGGGTCAATTGAGCTTTAACTTTAAATGGCTTATCTGAGGATCTGAGCTTCTTCTCTTTTAATTTAACAATCTACGTGGACATCATTTATGATGCTTTGACTGTCTGTACTTTCTGCATAAAAATGGAGTATGCTATGCTAGAATACGTCAGAAAGCTTGTGGACTGATCGATTCCATTAAAAATCATGTTTTGAGGGCTAGTTCAGAACAAGCCCATCTCTGCCTGTTGACAGCCATAAACAACCCTTTATGTAGATCCTTGTCTAACTTAGGTGTCCTTTCTATTGATGAATCTTACTCCATTTCCTTATTTGAACTGGAGTATTACCTTTCACTCCCATGTATCTCAATGTAAGAAGGTGTACAAGCTAACAGTTTTGCTCATTCCCCATGTTATTTCTATGTAGATAGAACAAAATGATAAAAAATCTCCATTCTGGTTTGTCACTTCAACAACCATTTTCTTGTGGACCAGGAGGTCATCCTTTGAGCGTGTATCCTTTGTGATACTGTCTTTGTATTATTTTATTTGGTGCTATACTTGCATAATTTAATACCTTTTTCTAAATTAAATGTTTTTTGGTACACAATACTTCAAGAAAGTAATGGTCACATCAAATGCAGTGAGTAAAGTATGATATGTGTTATTCTGCTGATTCCATAGATGATTAGAAAAAAATCACCTAGTGATGAATAATCAGTTATCTAATGTGCGATTTCCCAACATTTCAAAAATGTACCCTTGGTATACTTTTCAAGCTAGAAGATTATGTTTTGAGTTAGCAATTTTGGCATACTGGCTATATCTAAGGTTTAAACACTGTATACACGAAAGCTATTGCAACAATGAGGCATTTAAACCAATGTTGTAGTTGCATTTTCCCTGTTGCTAGGAATTCCTACTTTACACTATCTCATGTTTTGGAAGGAAGATGAAAGTTAATCATAGTGGGTGTTTGACTGTTTTGCATATTTATCCTTCTAGAAGACTTTGTGCACTAACATATTATTTCATCTTTTCCGGAACCTTGTGCTTGTGGACTGGGCTGTTCTACTTTCCATGGGGATGCTCCAACATTTTCCAATGACAATGTAATGGCGCACCATTCAGTTCTTTGCACATGCAGGATTCCGATGCCCCAGCAGAAGGAATCCATCAGATCATTTCCTCCGTTGCATCAACTCTGATTTTGACCATGTGAATGCCACCCTTAGAGGCTCCATCAAACTTCGCAAGCAGGTAGCTCTTCTCATTTGCACTTCCAAGCCATGTGTTTGTGATTATTCTTTCATCTGCTCTTTCTATAACTAGTCCAACATGGAACTAATGTTGATCTCCATCTCTTGTTCCCTATCTTGCATGGTTTAGGAGGCAGGTTCATCTTCGGATCCTTTGATGAACATGAGTACCTCAGAGATCAAAGTCATGCTTATTGATAGATATAAAGTTTCTGAATATGCTGCCATGGTCCGGCAACGCATACAAGAAATCTCCAAGATGGTTAAATTATCACTTCTTCTCTATTACTATGGACATTTATTTGTGTTTACAACCAGCATTTTCAATGTTATCACTAAATTGACACATGATATTATGTACATGCAGGAGGGGCTAGCACTGGAAATAGATAAAGGGAGCCAAGCAGGCTGGTGGAAGCAACTATCAACCTTGACAAGAAGATCCTTTGTAAACATGTCTAGAGACTTTGGCTATTACTGGCTGCGTATTGTTGTCTACATTCTGGTTTCTCTTTGTGTTGGAACAATCTTCTATGATGTAGGCACCAGCTACACAGCCATACTGGCTAGAGCATCATGTGGTGGCTTCATATCAGGCTTCATGACCTTCATGTCCATCGGAGGCTTTCCATCCTTTATTGAGGAGATGAAAGTCTTTTATCATGAGAGGCAAAATGGACATTATGGTGTCACTGTGTATATCCTTTCCAATTACCTATCATCGTTCCCTTTCTTGTCTGCTGTCTGCCTCTGCACAGGGGCCATCACCTACCACATGGTCAAGTTCCGCACAGGCTTTGTCACTTTTGCTTACTTCACCATCAGTCTCTTTGCCAGCATTTCTGCGATTGAGAGCCTCATGATGGTTGTTGCATCTATTGTGCCTAATTTCCTGATGGGCATTGTAACAGGAGCTGGAGTCATGGTAAGAAGATGCTTCTCTTCCTTTGATTGTGATATTTTTTTTTTTATGAATTACATTTCTTCTCATAGATTGATGGTTATTTAGGGAATTATGATGATGACAGCTGGATTCTTCAGGCGGCTGCCTGACCTCCCAAAACCTGTATGGCGGTATCCAATTTCATACATCAGTTATGGGTCATGGGCCCTGCAGGTAACATCTGTCTCAATTGCTTGTGATCCTGATATACGTTATTGAGGTTATGCTTCACAAATCTAAAATATGAACTCTGACACCTATTGCCACAACAGTTGTGACTTTTCAGGATAGACTGTAAATTGGAGTCAGAAGATTCTAAATAGAATGGATACCTATGACAAATAATATATTGGAATTTAACACATATGTTAGCGACAGTTCTCATTGGAATATTTGTCAAAGAAGTTAACAGGATTCAGAATGATTATATCACTGATAGTTTGGCAACCTGTCCTCAAACGTTTAACCTTAAATTTGTTCTCAAACAGAAACTGATACCTCTTTTTATTATACCTCTGATAGCTTGAAGAACGAATGGAAAGAACAAGATAAAAGGCAAAAAAATCCCAACTCTCTTGAACTGATGCATTTTTGAGAAAAAAAAGAAGACATAAAGCAGTATTAGCCTGTGATTAGCTGCCTACATTTGAGGGGCATGGGTAAAACTCTAGGGAGATCTTGATTTGCTGCATTGTTTCAAGGATGACCAATCCTACACTGTAGAGTTGCTGCTTTCTGAAAATAGCCTCACCCATCTAGCTGACTAATTCCATGGCTGATATGGTGCCTTGAGACTGTGATTTTCTATGAATTTCACTGGTTGTTTTCATGTCTCTGATTCCACTATAAAATCGGACAATCATTTTGGGAAATCTATCAAAGCTTCAGCATTTCGGGCATTCCTAGTGAGCGATAGCATTGGTATGTCCTGGGATGATGACATCTCTTGTGGATTTGTGACTTGAAGTTCGGCTTAAATTATATAGAGGTCAACCAAGTGTTATTGAACCTCAAACTTTCTCAACCTGTTTCATCAATGAGATCAGTTTCATGTTTCTTCTTCTTCCTCTAGAAAGCCTCAACATAAAGTTCACATGCCAATTTCATGGTCAAATCTGATCAATGTTGTGTTTCTCAAACACGGGATGTAAAATCAGACAGCCTATATTTTGAGCCATGAACAAAACATGATAGTACTCTTTTGCTTTCAGATTTAAAAAAAATCAGAGTCTATGGAGTGCTGGGTGAATCAATGTTGCTTTCAGATAAAAAAATCAGAGTCTTGGAAAAAGCCACTTAGTCTCATACCTGATGTTCATGGGCCATTCTGTGCATATCTTAGTTCGGAGCCCCTCCTTCTGCAACATGAGAGTTGGTCTTCGTGCCGGAGGAAGGCTAGGGCAAGACTGAGACATAAGCGTTGGCAGTTTGGCGCTGCTGGCCTCGATCAGGCTACATCAGAGGAGGGCTTCGGGTTTTGGCCAGAGCTGAGGAGAGGTCTGCTAGCCACCGTCGGTCAAGCGATGGTATCTTTGGGCGGTTGGAATCGGGGGGGGGGGAGGTCTTCAGGCTTTACCCTCCCTCTCTTTCTTGGTCAAGGAACATGTAGGGTGCTCGCCCCCAGGGGAGGTGTGTAACGACCTGAGAATCCGATTACCGGGAAGGCCCGATAACCCGAGACTCAAACCGCCGCCCACGAGCCGGGAGGGCTCGGAAGAGCTAAAAGGAGTGTGGAGGCACAAAGAAATAGGAAATAAAGCATGACAATTCAACAATTAACAGAAATAAATAAACAACTACTGCTACAACAGAGTCCAGTCCAACAGAAAGTACAGTCTAGAGTAGTAAAGCGTACCACACGCCGAGTGAACACTCGGCCCGGCGAGCTGGCAACTGAGAACCTCCGTACCGCACCCTCGAACCTCGAGGAAGAACCGCCACACCTGAAAAGCAGGGAATGAGTCTCCAAAACAGAGACTCAGCAGGGATCCCGCGGAGTCCCAACCGGAAACAACGGCGGTAGCGGAAAGGAAAGCTACAACGACAGCAGGAACAGCGAATCGGTGGCCGGTCAAAACTCGGCACTACAGCTACTCCTACTAAACCAGAAACACACCCCGATCTCACGGTCGGGGGCTACCGAACTACACTAGTACCGTTTACCGAAGTAAAAACCTACGGCAACCATGCCGTAGAGGCATGTCTCCCAGGACACGGCCAACCTGGACACGCTGTCCAAGGTGCAACCCTGACCACCTGGTCACGGGTACCGCACAACAAGACGCAACCTCGGTAAAGCTACTAGCACTAGTCTCACGGCACGAAAACCGACACACGCGCCACGGCGAGACAACCGAAACTCAACGGTTAACACGACCGAAAACCCGAAGGTCGAAGTCACTGAAGCTGACAGTCTGTCACTCTCGACTCGACAGGAGTACCTCCCACTAGAAGCAAAGTCGAATGCGTCCACTGACGTCTTAGTCCGCGCCTCAGGTGTCTCCCTTCGGCCCAGCGGGAACTGAGACACCGTACAAGTAACCACAAATAAGTGACTAGCTGGGGTCACGCCTGTCAGCGTAGGTCCAACCGCCCCCAACCACGTGTGCACACACAGACCGTGCGTCCCTGGTCTGGCCCTCTGACCGGTTTTCCCCTTAGCCGGACTCTGGCTGGTAGACGCGGGGCCCGACGGAAACCAGTCTAAAACCGTACTCAGGGTAAGCCTCTCCACCTACTCCCGGGTGGGACCACTAAACGTGTAAGCAGGCTACGACTAGTGGAGGGTTACTACGGAGTAGACTCTCAAGTCAACGGAAAACAACGTCCAAACTCGACGAAGTACGGGGACCGTCCCACGTACTAGCACTGTCGCACGGTGACCACGTTCGAAAAAGAAATGGGACTTACAGTCCACGGGCCACGCACCCGACCACGTAGAAACGCAGAAGCACGGTTCCCAAGGCAGCTCACAGGCCGCCAAACCGAATCCCACTCTCAGGGAGAAGTGGGAACCCTCCAGCCCTAGGCTGGGCAACTGGACTCGCAATCCAAGCATTTACTCATGGCCCACATGGAAAGCACAGAAGCACGATTCCCAGGGCAACGCACAAGCTGCCACGCCGATAACTGGACTCGCAGTCCAAGGCCAAACACATGGCCCACTCGGGAATCACCTTCCAGGAAAACTCACGGCATGCGGGGGAGATCCCACCGCACACACTGATACACGGTGACTCGGTCAAGCGTAACACAAAAGCCTGGCACACGAGGAGTCACCCGGACTCTCAAATCCACGGGCACGCTAAACGAGGTAACACGGTCCTCCCAACACTCTCAAAACACGGACACAGAATCCCCCGGGTGTCTGGGACATTCACGAGACCGCAAGTCGACCACTGGGTCGCAACCGGGTCGACTAGGGACCTACACAACGCGAAACGATCGCGGCAAGCACGAAGGACCACTTCGGCACAACACAGTGCCTGGCGGTCACAGACCGTAACGGTCCAAAGGTAGGCCGTCACAGCACCCTGACGGTCCAACTCAGGAGCGTCAGACACTCGGTGTGAAACGAACTGTAACGCGCCCACGCTGGTGCGTCACAGCACCTGACGGTCCTAAACAGGTGCGTCAGGGCACGAGTGAAAACTGAACGTAATGCGCTCCTCTAGGGGCGTTACGGAACCTAACGGATCACACTGGTGCGTTAGGCCACGGGACAACACAGGCCATGACACATGCTGCTCGGTGCGTCACGCTCTCTAACGCACCTACCCAAGTGCGTTAGGGAGAGGGGTGGATGCGTTAACTCTAACGCTCCCACCCAGGGGCATCACACCACCCTGACGCCCCACTCTGGGTGCGTCAGGTGTCTATGACCCCCAACGGTCATAAACTACGGTCGGAATCACTGTAACGGTCTAACACCAGGGCGTCACAGCACTGTGGCGGTCTATCGTGGGACCGTCAGGCCCACGAACGCCACGCCCAAGAGCCAACGAAGTGTAACGCACCTCCCTGGGCGCGTTACACCCTGTGGCGGTCTCTGGAACGACCGCCACAGTGCTCCGGCGTCGAAAACGGCGAACAAGCACAAAAATGGTAACCACGCCCCCATACCTCAATGAGAGGGGGAAATCAAGGGGGAAGCCCCCTGGGGACCCCTAACATGATTCTAGGCCATCAAAACGCCGAATCGCGGCTCAAATCCATAGATCGGGCGAACTCTCCCCAAAACATGATTTTGTCCAAAAATCCCAAATACGCCCGCTCGGCTCACCACGGCCTACAAAACTTGCGGGAAAGGGAATACACGAGCTGGGGGTCCATCTCCCTACCTCCACCGAAGAAACGAAGCGCCGTGGACGCCGATCCACGAAGAAAACGCCGTGAAACCCTCGCCGCTCCACGAACCCGCGGCCGAGCTTCCACGCGCCACCTGCCCTCGATCCTCGACCCGTTCCCCGTTCCTCGCCTCCCGCCATCGCCGCCTCGCCCTCCTCTGCCACCGTCGGCCGCCCGGGGAGAGGGGGAGAGAAAGAGATGAGAGAGAGTGAGAAAGAGAGAATGAGAGGGGGAGAGAGAAAAGTGTTAATATATATAGAAAAACCAAAAATTGCAAAAATTCAGAAAATCACGAAAAATTACCTCCGCGATCCTCGGAAGGAGTACAACGCGTAGGAACTGTCCCGGAGTCGGAGAACGCCACGGTTCGCCCTGCACAGAGTTCCGAAGGCACATCAGGGAAAAACACGTGTAAAACACAAAATACACTCCGAGACCCACTAAAAATGATCCGACAAATATCCGAAAAATCCGGGACATTACAAGGTGGTCCTGGTCCGCCCAGGTCTGTCGCCAGCCATCGCCGACCGGAGCCCTGTGAAGGATGACATGAACGAGCTGCTCTCCCGGCCCTCTCTTTTCGATGAGCAGGCTGGGCAGGAGCTAGCGTGCTGCGTGCAGCGGAGGAGGGGCAGTGATTTGTCTTCCTACATCGGTATTTGGGGAGCCTCGACTTCCGGGTGGGCTCATTGGGGTGGAGGTGGTAGGATCTTTGCTGGATGGTGTCAGCCAGCAGGCGCTCCTAGCTCTGCCGTCACCGCCCAAGGAGTCGGAGAAGGTTCTGAGAAGTGTGCATGTTCAAGTTCAGGACCCCATCCGGGGGTGGGGGGGTGGGGGAGGGCGAGAGCAGCCTCTCCAAGGAGGAGGTCAAAGAAATTATAGCGAAGGTGGGGAACTTCATGGAGATCCAAGAGGTTGAGACCGCTAGCCTGGTTGGAGTGTCTTATGCTATTGTGGATATAGGCGTGAAGGCATCTATGAGTTTGAGCCAACGTAGATGACAAGGGGATATAGGGAGGAAGGCGAAGTCGGCTAAAGCCAACAAAAAAGTGGTGGCGGAGTGGGCGTTGGAGGGTCTGGGCAGGAGGGTTTGGTTTTGGGTCAGGGTAGAGGGAGGTGGTTGTTGTCTATTTCAGGCCTATATTTGGGTGATTTCTGCCTGCTTGTAGGGGTTCTTTATTGGTTGGCCTTCTTTTTGGGGTTTTGCTTGGGGGTTTAGGGGGTCCGCGGTTTCTTGGCTCCCGTGTAGAGTTCTTTCTGCCACCTTTTGTATTAGGGAGTTGTGTGGGAGCACGTCCCCCTTACTTGTACATCATCTTTTCTTTTGTGTATACAGTGGTACTACCCACTTAAAAAAATGAGTAGTTGGTCAGTGTTAATAAGACCCGTTAAGCCCACTCATTGACTACACACACCTGCTTGTGCTGAGAGAGTTTCATGAATTAGGCCTCATACTGTCCCTTCATTTAGATGGATGGTACCACCATATCCATATGGTGTACGATGGGAGTTGACATCAATAGGGTAGACAAGTTGATCTATTTTAAGTAGTTTTTGTAGTTGAATTGTTAGCATTTCTGACCTCATGGATGTTCCACCATCTGGTATAGAAAACAGAATTCAAGTCATGCCTTGTCAATGTTCACTAGTTGAACGTGGATCTCATCTACAAGTCAAAAAAAAGAACCCAGATCATGAGAATTTTATAAGTTAGTGAGAGAACACAGCTCCAAACATTGGCAAAAAACTCAGTGGCTATGCATCTGCATCAAACATAATTATAAGCTCAACTTGGTGGCATAGCCTTGCTTATATTCTTCGGAGACTCCTCTGCTGCTGCCCTCGCCTGTCAACGGGTTCGGTGCCGGCAGCGTCTCTTTTTGGAAGCACAGTCGTTTGTAGGGAGCCCCCTCGACGGCATGGGCAGGCGCCAAGTCCTGAGCTTCGGACGCGCCTTCAGGTACGGCCGCAGGGGGTGGAGGATCGTCAGTCAGATCGACCAACTCCCTATCTGCCGAGTTCTCGCCCCCGGTGCCCTATTCTGCGGTGCTCGGTTCCCCCTCGCCTTGGCCGACTGCGAGCTCGAACGGCGTCAAGGGAGGTTGCAGGGCTGGCATTGAGATGCCCATATCGTCAGTAGTAGCCTGGAGGGCGGCCACCCATCCCTCCTTGTAGCCAAGGTTCTTCGCCGGACCGTAGACTTCAACAACGGCCCCGTTCAGCTCGGCCTGGTACTCCCAAGACGCCCAGAAGCGCTCCACAGCCTCCTCGCCAGCTGTGGTCACTGCCGCCTCTAGCTCCGTGACTCGGGTCGCCGCCGCCCTAGCCTTCTCCTCGGCCTCAGTCACTGAGGCCCCCAGCTTGGCTGCCCGAGCCCCAGCCGCATCAGCTCGCTTGGCCGTCTCGCGCAGGAACCCCTCGAGCGTCCAGATCTGGACCTGGAGGGCATCCCGGTCGCGCTTAGCCTCCGCCAGAGTGCGACCTTGAGACTCCAGGAGCTCCTGAAGCCTGACATGCTCGCCTGTCAACTTCTGGAGTTGGGCTTCCAACTCCGATCGTGCGGCGAGGCTATCGGTCAACTACTGGGCGATCCCTTGGAAGTGGTACGCCCACAAGCTGAAGGCTATGGCGACCGAGCACAAGTTCCTGGCCGCTAGATTGTACAGCTCCCCGTGGACCTCTGGGAAGAAGACTCCCGTGCGATCCCTCATCCGTAGACCCTTGTCCGTCAGAGTGTAGGCCTCAAATTGGTGGACATGGACCCGGAGCGTCTTCGAACGATGGGGAGCCGGGGGCTACGTCGGGGCAGGGCGCATTGCCCTTGTCGACTGGCACCTCAGTAGGGACTGGCGGGGCAGCCCTCATCTGCGGCTAGCAGACGGGGGGAGATGGGACTGGTACTGGTGCTTCCACTGGTTCGATGGCCGAAGGAGGCGCAAATTGTGGAGGAGGTGGTGTCTGACCGTGCGGAGCCTCAGTGGCGGCCTTCCTCCTCTTCTCCTGATGACGCTGGCGATCTAGCGCCACCACTGCGGCGAGGTCAACCCGACGACGCTTCTCCACAACCATTGGAGGAACCCCAATGGGTGTGCTCGATGAACTCCCAGAAGCAACCCTCCGGCTAGCTGCACGGGTGCCCGAACCAACACTAGGCACGGACGCAGCGGAGGGCGACGTCAGAGGGAGATGCGAGCGTTCCACTGGGATCGCAACCGGAAGGGGATAAGGTAAGCGCCTCGGCTCGAAAGCGATTGCCTGTCGGGGAGCTGCGACAGATACCTGGTCAGTACCAGGCTCTATATGGTCACACAGACGGGGAGTGTTCAATGGCAGCTTGATCGTCTCGAACCGTAGCTCTAATGATGCCGGTGCCCCTACAGCACGACACGAGGAAGTCACCCCATGGAAGACGAAAAGACGAAGGAAACAACAAATGTTGTACCATGTTGGAGTCAGCCTCCTGTCGGCATCGCTGAGGGGGAGGTGAAGAATGGCTTTAATTGCCCTTGCCTCCTCAGCGGTTGGAGCCAGCAATCTGTCAGCTGTAGGGGGACGAAGTTCACAGCAAAACTCCAGTCGCTGGGATGACCACTACCCCCCACCTTTGTCAGGAAGACAAAGCGCTCTGACCAGCGCTTGATGTTGGAGATAAGGGAGGAAACATGAATAATGGTCATATCCTTCCTAGTCCGGAGATAAAAGAATGACGACTTAGCGCCAGCGCAACGCTGGATGCTGTAGAATTGATGGAAAAGAAAAACGTTGGCTGTAACCGAAACTTGGTTACAAATATATACAAAAGCGCACATGATGCGCCAAGAGTTGGGGGAGAGGTCCCCTGGATACCGACAGTAGTAATGGAGGATGGACTCCATGAAAGGGTGCACAGGGAGACAAAAACTTGCCCGAAAGGACTCTATAGGGACACTAATACCGCCTGGATAATAACCCTCCAAACAATCGTCGGAATCAGAGAAGATGATGTCGAAATCAGCAGGGATTTAAAGGCCTCACGGAGGCCATGGACCACCTGATAAGCAACTAGAGGCGGAGAGCGAGGACGACTGGGGCCGGCACTCGAAGTGCTCGGGACGTCGACACGGCTGGCCTCCTCCTCAACAGAGGACTCGGGGTTAGCGCGAAGGATCCTTCTACGAGGCGCCATGGACCTCGGAGATTGGGAGATGGAAGAATCCTCACCAGGGCAAATGATAGGCGACGAGGAAGAGCCAGACACCCACGTCGGAAATGAGAAAGGCAGATGGAGCTTCCCCAAGTGTCCCTACGCCAATACTTATATACGTCCGAAGGTGAATCGACCACTTCGAGGCGACATGAGGGGAAAAAGAGTACTTGCCACTGCCAAGGTTGGCCGTCGAACCCAGGCGACTGTTCGCGCCCGCGTCCCCAGAAAAAAATGGCAGCCCCATGATGATAGTGACATTGCCTGACATATCGATAGAGGATGCCTTGCGCGCCAAGAAGCTTCGTAGGTGCCACTGCCCACCTATCCTATTGATATGAGAAGATCCTCCTAGAAACTTCTCCTTGGTGGACCTATTGGGACTGCCTCTCATACCCCGAAAGTGCTCGACGTCTGAGAGTGGAGGGCTAGTAAGGAGGGTAGAATCAATACGGCCCACATACGGCCCGATAATGCCAGGCCCAAGTCGGCCCAAGGTCCGCACGGTGCAAATCAGACCCCCCGACACCTCGCACGAACCAAGGCCTCACAGCCCGCTCCACTCCAACCCGTAGATGCCTGGGTCGAAGCCCCTTGTGGGTCGGCAAATCCTTTGCCCATCCTTATTGGGCCGCCTGGCGTGGGCCGCCAACTGTTGGGGGGTCTACTTTGCTCTGTGCGGACCTTGGGCCGACTTGGGCCTGGCATTACCGGGCCGCATGTGGGCAGTATTGATTCTACCCTCCTCACTAGTCCCCCACTCTCAGACGCCGCGAGCACTTTCTGGGTATGAGAGGCAATCCCAGTGGATCCGTCAAGGGGAAGTTTCTAGGAGGATCCTCGTATCAACATGGTAGGTGGGCCCCGCCACCTACCAAGCTTATTGGCGCGCAAGGCATCCTCTGTCGAGATGTCAGGCAACGTCACTGTCATCATGGCACTGCCGTTTTGTTTGGGGATGCGGGCCCGAACGGTCACCTGGGTTCGACGACCGACCTTGGTAGTGGCGAGTACTCTTTTTCCCCTCGTGTCGCCTCGACGTGGTCGATTCACCTTCAAACGTCTATAAGTATTGGCGTAGGGACACTTGGGGAAGCTCCATCTGCCTTTCTCATTTCCGGTGTGGGTGTCTGGCTCTTCCTCATCGCCTATTCTTTGCCCTGGTGAGGATTCTTCCATCTCTCTGTCTCTAAGGTCCATGGCGCCTTGTAGAAGGATCCTTCGCGCTAACCTCGAGTCCTCTGTTGAGGAGGCCAGCCGTGTTGGCATCCGGAGCACTTCGGGTGCCGGCCCCAGTCGTCCTCGCTCTCCGCCTCTAGTTGCTTATCGGGTGGTCCATGGACATCGTGAGACCTTTCAAATCCCAGTCGATTTCGACATCATCTTCCCCGATTCCAATGATTGTCTGCAGGGTTATTATCCGGGCGGTATTAGTGTCCCTATAGAGTCCTTTCGGACAGGTTTTCGTTTCCCTGTGCACCCTTTCATGGAGTCCGTCCTCCATTACTACTGTCGGTATCCAGGGGACCTCTTCCCTAACTCTTGGCGCATCCTGTACGCTTTTGTATATATCTGTAACCAAGTTTCAGTTACGCCCAACGTTTTTCTTTTCCGTCAATTCTACAGCCTCCAGCGCTGCGCTGGCGCTGAGCCGTCATTCTTTTATCTCCGGGCTACGAAGGTTAGGACCATCATTCATGTTTCCTCCCTTGTCTCCAACATCAAGCGCTGGTCAGAGCGCTTTGTCTTCTTGACGAGGGGGGGGGGGTAGTGGTCATCCCAGCGACCGGAGTTTTGCCGCGAACATTTGTCCCCCTAGAGCTGACAAACTATTGGCTCCAACAGCTACGGAGGCAAGGGTGATTAAAGCCATTCTTCGCCACCCCCTCAGCGATGCCGACACGAGGCTGACTCTGACAGTCCTCCGAGAATTGGGGTTAAGCCTCTCGTTGCCTCATGGTACAACCTTTGTTGTTTTCTTCGTCTTTTCATCTTCCATGTGGTGACCTCCTCGTGTCGTGCTGCAGGGGCGCCGGCGTCCTCAGAGTTGTGGTTCGAGACGGTCGAGCTGCTGTTGAACGTTCCTCGTCCGTGTGACCGTATAGAGCCTGGTACTGGCCAGGTATTTGTCGCAGCTCCCCGGCAGGCAATCACTTTCAATCCGGGACGCTTACCGTATCCCCTTCCGGCGGCGATCCCGGTTGAATGCTCGCATCTCCCTCCGGTGTCGCCCTCCGCTGCGTCTGTGACCAGGAGAACGCTGATGTGGCTTCTCTCGCCTTTTCGTTGTACTTTATCATTGTCGGTTCCCGCGCTTCGAACTCTCCTCTGACCTGGCTGGCGACGAGCAAAGGGTCATTGTAGACCCGCAAGTTGTTGGCCCCGAGGTGCTTCGCCATACGGAGGCCGGAGAGCAATGCTTCGTACTCCGCCACGTTGTTGGTGGTTGGGAAGTTGAATCGTAGGGCGTATTGCAGCTCTACCCCTTCTGGGGATAAGAGAACTAGGCTTGCCCCGCTGCCAGCGGTACAGGATGACCTGTCCACGTAAAGCTCCCATGTCGGCCCTGAAGATTACTCGGGCGATTCTTCCTCCGGAAGTGTGCATTCCACGACGAAATCCGCCAGGGCCTGAACCTTGATCGCTGTCTTTTGGCGAAACTTGATGTAGAATTCCCCTAGCTCGATGACCCACTTGATGAGCCTCCCTGATGCATCTGGGTTTTGGAGAATCTGGCGTAGCGGTTGGTCAGTGAGGACTGCGATCGGATGAGCGAGAAAGTATGGTTGTAGCTTTCGCGCAACGAACTTTTCCGTTCGTGAATACCGGAACTTCGGGCCTTGGAGTGCTCGGCTCACGTAGTAGACTGGTTTCATAACTCTATCCTCCTCCTGGGCGACCACGGCACTCAAGGTGCTCGTGGTTACGGACGAGTAGAGGAGTAACTGTTCCCCGTTCTGGGGCTTGGAGAGCACGGGAGGCGAGGACAGATACCGCTGGAGCTCTTCGAACGCATGCTCGCACTCCTGATCCTAGTCGATTTGTCCCCTCCTCTCCGGGCACTTGTTTGCTTGCTTGATGAGACGGAAGAAGGGTAGATACCTCTCCGCGGCCCTAGACAGGAATCGGGTAAGGGCAGCCACACGACCGGTGAGGCATTGCACATCCCTTACCTGCTCTAGACGCTTCATTTCCAGCACTTCTCGGATTTGGTCGGGGTTTGCTTCAATCCCCCAGTGGGTTACAAGGAAACTGAGGAACTTACCAGACTTGACTCCGAAGGCGTATTTACTTGGGTTGAGTTTCATGTTGTACTTTCGGAGCATTGCGAATGTTTCCGGCAGGTCTTCCTCGGTCGCTTTGAGGCTTTTGACGAGCATGTCGTCGATGTAGACCTCCATGTTGCGGCCAATCTGAGCTTTGAACATGTGATTGCCAAGGCATTGGTATGTGGCTCTAGCATTCTTCAACCCAAAGAGCATACGCATATAGCAATAAAGCTCATGATCGGTGACAAAGGCCGTTTTATCCTGGTCGGTCTCATGCATGCTGATCTGGTCGTATCCGGAGTGCACATCCAGGAAGCTTAGTATTTCATGTCCGGCCGTGGCGTCGACCAGTTGGTCGATTCGTGACATGGGGAAGCTATCCTTTGGGGTGGCTTTATTGAGGTCTATGTAATCTACACACATTCGCCACTTCCCGTTACTTTTGGGGACTAGGATTACGTTGGCAACCCAGTCTGGGTATTGGGTAGGCCGTAGGAGTCCCGAACGTAGCTTCTCGACTACTTGTTCCTTTATGATCGCTTGTCGCTCGGGGTTGCAACGCCTCCTGCATTGTTGAACCGGGCAGCAGCCCGGATCCAGCCTCAACTTGTAGGTTATGATCTCCGGCGGGATCCCTGGAAGCTCATCTTTGGACCAGGCGAATACATCCTGGTTTTTGATCAGGAAGTTTCTGTAGACCTCCTTTTCCTGCTCGGACAACATGGCACCGATGCGGAGGGTCCTGCTCGGATCTTCCCCCACTTGAATGAGATAAAGGTCTTCGGCGGGGGTGCTGCCGCTAGGCCCTAGGTCTTCTTCTCAGGTGGGGTCTCCTCAATTTGCCCTTCTCTGGTGGAGATCAGGTAACATCTCCGCGACTCGCCCTGGTCCCTTCCCCTACTCCGTGAGGAGTAGGGAACTTCAGCTTCTGATGGTAGGACGTGGGGACACCCCTCAGGGTGCCGAGAATGCCCCTTCCTATTATGGCATTGTACCCAGTCATCCTGCGTACGACCGTGAAGTCTGCCAGGAATGTCACGTCTCTGGGTGCGACCCCAAACGTGATCGACAACGATATGCGTCCCTCGGGGAGAACGGTCGTGCCAGAAAAGCCATACAAGGGTGTGTGCATCAGTGTTATTCGTGACAGATCCACACTCATAAGTACAAGGCAGTCGTAAGAAATCACATCGGGCCTGCTCCCATTATCAAAAAGGATTCGTCGTACAGTACATTGATTGATGGTCGCTAGGACTGCCAAAGTGTCGGAATGGGGAGTACTTACACCTTCAAGGTCGTCATCTGAAAAGATGATCGGATCTTTAAGGTGATCCCGAGTAGTGGAGTCACGAGTCACGACGGCTCCCGTCGCCTTGATCCATAGAGTTTACTCCCGACGTGTACCGATGGCGTCTCCTGGAGCTGTCTCTACACGATGTCGGCCCGTCAGAGATCATCATGATCTCTTTTCCGTTAGGTCGGTTATCGATGGGCGGAGGGGTCCGCTCTTGTTGTCGCTTCTTCGCGGTCTTGGCAAAGAATTTATCGAGGAGTCCTCGCCGAATGAGGTCCTCGATTGCATCCTTGAGCTGGATGCAGTCAGCCGTGTGCCCATGGTTGCGGTGGAAGCGACAATACCTCTTGCTCCTAGTCCTTGGGTCGGATTTCATCTTTGGAGGTCACCGGAGGTAGGGCTCCTCCCATATCTCCATGAGAATTTGCTCGGGTGGAGTCGTCAGGGGCGTGTAACGTCGATACTGCCCCCTCTCTCTGGCCTCTGAGCGGTCGCGGCGTTCTCGGTCGGGCCGGTTGGTCTCTTCCGGTCGGGTTGACCAGTCCCGGCCTAGTGCTGCAGTGTTCTTCTCGCAACTAACGTGCTTCTAAGTCAGGGCAAGGAGATCCATCAAGGTCGTCGGGGCCTCTACCCCGAGCGAGTGTCGAAGGATGGAGTCCCGAGTCCCTTGTGTTAGGACGGTGGTGGCGATGCTGATGTCTAGGCGAGGGATGCGGAGAGTCTCTGCCCGGAAGCGGGACACGTAGTCCCAGAGTGTCTCCTCACGCCCTTGCCTGATGGCGAGCAGGCTCATTGCCGACTTAGCCTCCTTTCGGCAGCCCATGAAATTCTCCTTAAACAGCTTCTTCAGCTACTGGAAAGAGGTAATGGTCCCGATTGGCAGGGACTCAAACCAGGTCCGGGCATTCTCTTGGAGGGTGGTGACGAACGCCAAATACTTCATGGCGTCCGAGGTCCGGTAGAACACCAGGTTTGACTCGAAGCTGTGCACGTGGTCGGCGGGGTCGGTGGTACCGTCGTAGGGGGTAAACGACGGCAGTTGGAACTTTGGAGGAATAGGGGCTTCCATGATATCCTTGGAGATAGGGGCATGGAAGTCGGCGTCGTCGTCGATCAACCTCCGAGTCCTCGCGGCATGTAGGACATCGTCCAGATATCGGACTTTGCCCTTTATTTCATGCTCCACCTTTTCATAGCGACGCAGCCACTGGGCCATCTCTGGTTTGGAGTGGAGCGGGTTGTGAGACCTTGGTGCGGGCGAGCTGTGCGAACGCAGGGCTTGTGCAGCGGAGGCATGGGAGGGCTCTCGTATTCGGCGAGAATCCACCACAGTCGGAGCCCCCCCATTTCGAGGTTGCTCGTTGGGATGCGCTCCTGCCCCGTTGATCTGTTGAGGAGGCCTTGGCAGAGATCTGTCAAGGCCTGGAGCTGGCGACACATCTCCGCTAACTCGTCAACGGCGGTGTTGCGTTGCGGACGTGTTGACGAGGATGCCTCCTGCGACCCCCTATGGGAACTGGGGGCTTGGAGAGACCCTCGGCCACGGTTGCTGGTGTTGCGATAGCTCCCACGCGGTGCCATGGCTTTCCGTATCTTTCCTACAGATGGCGTCAAAAAGTGTAGAGACGGCAAAATGATCTCCCGAATCTCGTACCACACTTATACGATTTGTTTGCTGGGAAAGAACGTCTTGCTACTCGTGGAAGCATGCACGCATCAAGAAGAAGGTGTCAGAAGGAGCCCTGGACGTTACCTTAGGGGACAACCCTCCGATGTTTAAGTAAGGACCGTGTTATATGGGGATCAACAGAGAATGAAGAGGAAAGAGGAGGTTGAGAGTAGAGTGATCAAGCCTGGAGTCCGAATAGAGCATCGAGGAGCGCTCACCGTGTCCAGCGAGTGCTCGGAGAGTGTTCGCAGGGCTTGGGGAGTGCTCAGAGGCAGGTCTGAGCGCTTCTCTGTATATGGCTCTCTGTTTCTCCGTGTCTTTTTATGTCTGTGCGTCTGTCTCTCTCACTGTGTCCGTGTGTATCCTCTCGCCATCTGATCGGAGGTCTATTTATATCGGTTGTCCTGGTGATGGAAACCCATCCCTTAACAGGGAAAGACGTGAGTCGTGGGGTAACGTCTCCCTGCGATCGTGGGGAGTTTCCTATTGTGCGCCCATTTATCTGAGCCGTGCGATCTTCAGGCGAGTCTTACAGCACCCTAGGCGCGTGCTCGCCCTTATTGGAGTAGATGCTGACGATGGCGGGAGTAACGTTCAGTTGTCGGAGGGTCATCGGACGCTCGAGATGCTCGGGTCGAGGCCCCTTTGGGCCGGAAAATCCTTTGCCCATCCTTATTGGGCTGCCTGGTGTGGGCCGCCAACTGTTGGGGGGTTTGCTTTGCACCATGCGGATCTTGGGCCGACTTGGGCCTGATATTACCGGGCCGCATGTGGGCCGTATTGATTCTACCCTCCTCATTAGCCCCCCACTCTCAGACGCCGAGCACTTTCGGGATCTGAGAGGCAGTCCCAGTGGGTCCGTCAAGGGAAAGTTTTTAGGAGGATCTCCTCGTATCAACAGGGTAGGTGGGCCCCGCCACCTACCAAGCTTCTTGGCACGCAAGTACGGCCCTCACCCAAAGACTCCAAACTAAGCACAATCAAATGAATATAAAAAGGAAAATTTTAAACAGGAAGCATAGTCATGCATGAGATCCTTAAAGAAGTGCTGAACACTTGTGGGAACATTATAACATATGGTTTCGGGACTATGGAATAAATCCTTGGAACGTTATAATAAATATGTTCATCAGGTGTTATGAGTTCATGTACTGGACCTTTCCCCATCGTCCTCGATCAATGTTAATACCTTTCCCCATTGTCCTCGATCAATGTTAATTGCATCAGCTGAACGGACGAATACCCTTGATTAGCTGCTCATAGGATGCCAGTTAGACCATAATTACACAAATGCACCACTCACATAGGCTCTGCAAATATATTTTCCAGTCCATAATTGGTTCAAAGGTATTTTATGTGATTTTAGATTGATTCGGGCTGATTTTAAGTCATTTGGGTCATAAGAGTATTTTGGTCATTTTGCATGTTTAAGGGGTTTAAGAGTCTATTTTAGAGTTAAAGATGTGTCTTAATGACTTTGGCGGGTTTTAGAACCCTGGGGTATGTTTTTTGGGGGGATTCTGGGCATTTTGTATCCCAGGGGCGTTTTAGTCATTTTAGGGATTTTTAGGGTTTGGAGGGTTATTTTTAGAATTTAACAAATTTGGGAACTTATTAATGATTTTTGGAAATTTTTGTGGCATTGAGGGTATTTTGGCAATTCTTAAGGTTTCAAAGTTATTTTAGGTATTCTGGGTGATTTTTACATTTTTTGGGATTTTTTTGGGAATTTTGTGAATTCCTATAGTTTTAGGGGTATTTCATAATTTTGGGCATCTTTTTGGATTTTGAGGGTATTTTGGGGATTCTAAGCATTTCCATATTTTGGGATTTTTTTGTTATTTTTAGGGATTTTTATCACATTAGGGGTATTTTGGTTATTTTAGGTCGGAATAAAGCTAGGTGAGGTCCGAATGAGGTTAGGAGGGCATTTTACTCATAGGATTGGCTTAACATTCACACACACAGAAGGGCACTTGAATAAAAAGTTAATTTTTATTCATTATTCATGGAGAATTACATCCAAATTGGGCCAGATCGGTTGAGTACATAGACAAATTAGTCACATCAGTTCATTGGACCCAATTGGGCCAAGCAGACTTAATAATCTGGGCCAATTGGACTTGATGGACTCGGTGGTCCAGGCCAATTGTGCTTAATTGGGCCTTTGGTGGACTCAATGGTCCAATCCAATTGGGCCTAATTGGGTATGCAGACCTCAAAGGTTGAAGCCAAATGGGCATTTGGACTCAATGGTCCGAGCCGATTGGGCTTGACTAGGTATTTGGGCTCAATGGTCTGAGACGATTGGGCATTTGGACTCAATGTTTCGAGCTAATTGGGCTTAATTGAGTTTTGGATCCAATGTTCTGAACCAATTGGACATTTGGACTCCATGATCGGAGCCAATTGGTTAGAATGGTCTAAGTAGTCTAAGCCACATGGAGTGTGGGCTGGACTTAGTGTAGGTGGGCCATGGCTCTCACCTGAGTAGGGAGAGATGGAGGCCAACCTTTTCAAGGGTTCTTCCTTCTCCAAATGGGGCCCCCATGGGGGTATTTATAGGCTCCAGGGGAGTCTGAAAAATTTCTTGCATAGCTCTCCATTGGGCTGTTTCTAGAAGGGTTAAGAGAACTAAAAGCATATTTGCTGCTATGTTCTTTTTTTTTAAAAAAATTCATTGGGTTGATTTTCAGAGTGCGGGCCTAACCAGAGATTTTTTTTTAAAATTGGTTGTTAACAACCTTGAAGGCTGGCTTTTAAAAATCAGCTAGATAGGGTGACACTTTTCATATAAACCCCTGATAAATGGGTGTTTTTCTGATTTTCAGGAGAGAGAAACCAATGCTCTCTCAAAACTCACCAGATAGCTGTGCTGTTTTCATGAAAACCCACCCTAAAGTGGGTATTTTTTGATTTTCAGGAGACAGAAACTAGTGCTTTCTCAAAACCCACCAGATGTGTGTGCTATTTTCATGAAAACCCACATTAAAGTGGGTATTTTTTGATTTCAGGAGAGAGAAACCAGTGCTCTCTCAAAACCCACCAAATAGGTGTGCTATTTTCATGAAAACCCACCCTAAAATGGGTATTTTATGATTTTCAGGAGAGAGAAACCAATGCTCTCTCAAAACCCACCAGATAGGTGTGCTATTTTCATGCAAACTCACACCAAAGTGGGTATTTTCTGATTTGAGGAGAGAGAGAGAGAGAAAAAAGCCATCGGGCTCTTTTTGTTCCTCTCCCCTTTTTTCTCTTAAACCTCCAACTTGCCTCCTATGAATGAGCAGAGTAGAGAGGCGGGTGAGGGAGGAAAGAGCCATCGGGCTCCTTTCCTTCTTCTTCACTTCCTTTTTTAATCCAGAGAGAGAGAGAGAGAGAGCCATTGGGCTCTTTTTGCCCTCTTGACGAATAAAGGAAGAGAGAGAGAGAGCTATGGGTGAGAGAGGGAGATCCACAGGAGAGGGACTCCTTTTCTCCACTTTTCTCTCTACTTTTTTTTTGCATAAGTTTTCCCCCCCTTTGTAGTTCGAACAACACCACACCATATATTCTTTAACTTGGGAAATAGTTGCATTTATACTTCAGTGTCCACTGATTGCCTCTTCCCGTGCATAGTTTGTAAGCTTTTGTGAGGGCTGGACTGCATCATGACATTGGGTTGCTACATGAAATTGGATCTTTATTCTGTCTGTCAATAGGAGAAGAAATACACCGGAAGCTCCTTATTATAGTGTTGGGTGGGCATGTCAGATAACTTCAGAACATATCACATAGATAACTTATATGCCACTGGAACTCAGTACTTCAGGTATAGAATCATAAATAATATGAAATGGATAGAAAGGCAAACAGAATGCCTTGGACATATAACACAGAGGCTGCAGTGTGCTAGGCTGAAGAAATGTAAATAATATGCAGTAGAATAGGCCATGGTTCACCAAGTCGGACCAACTCAATCCGAGTCGGGCGATTCATACCAGATCATGGCGGATTTGTCCGATCCGCCATTAACTACTTAAATAAAAGTATGACATTCAAAAATATTGTTTTAATAATGATATAACATTAATCGTGAATCTTCATGGATGAAGAACAGAAAACTCTATTTTCTAGTTTTTTTTTCATTTATTGATTATCTAATAATGATGTAATGTTAAAAACTTAGTTAAATATAAAAAATAGGCTAATAATTCATAGGATAAACAATCCAAACATTGCAAGAAGTTTTAATTTTGCAAACAAAGTGAAAAAAAAAACCTCGAACATGTGATGCGGCCGAGCTGTCTCGAGTTGGCCTGACTCGTACCGGGTCAAGCTGGTTCTGAGTCAATGCATATCATCGAGTCGGCGAACCTTGGAATAGGCATAATGGGTAAACCATAAGACTATGGAGTGTAAGTCAACTGATATGTTCAATATAAATAAAGCTAGGTGAAGACATGAAGCCTATTGATAGCCTTAGCAGGAGCTACCCTGTTTGGGATGCGGCTCATTCAAGTTCTTATAACTGGTCAGATCCCATTCTCACAATGTCTTTTCTTGGAGCATTGTTTGCTATCCTGTTTTCTTACATGCTGTGACATATATGAAGCTTACACTGGAAGTCTATATGTATCATGATCTTTTGATTGTGGAATTACAAATAAGGGCCCTTTGCCACAATATTGGTGGCATGATTATGATTTTCTCAAATTGATGTTTGCCTTAATACGTGGACGATTGAAGTTTTTTTTTCTACAGGGAAATTACAAAAATGATTTGATTGGGCTGACGTTTGATCCTCTGATTCCTGGCGAGCCAAAAATGACCGGAGAATACATCGTGGAGAAGCTATATGGAGTCAGTTTGAAACGCTCTAAATGGTGGGATTTGGGTGCTATCTTCCTTCTAATTTTTTCATACAGACTCATATTCTTCCTGGTATTGAAGTTTAGAGAGAAGGCTTCACCTCTATTTCGTAAAGTTTATGCCAAGACAGCCCTTTATCGGCTTAAACGTAGGCCATCATTCGTGGGGAAGAAGTCGTCTTTGCCATCCAGGCAGCAGCCTTCTCACCCAATGGCACTGCAAGAAGGTCTTAGTTCCCCACTTCAATGACTTGTGAGTAATGTAAAGCTTGCTTCAATTTGTCACACTGAAGGTTCATGATACTTCCTAAGGAAATCATATTAAATGCGTGCGGGAATCACGAAAATCCCGAGGGTTCAATAATTGTGAAGTTGATTGATAAATGTATTTATTTGCACTTTCAGCCTTGAAGAGGAAAATCAAAATTGTATACAACTCTTTCAAACTTATATGCGATGTCTGTCTGCCATGTCCCTCCCATATCTTTTATAAGATTTGCTTGCTCTCTCTCTCTCTCTCTCTTTCATGTTGATTCAGGAACTAGTTCTTCACATATATATATATATATATATGTAGATTCTTAAACTGGGTATCCCTAGCAAATGCAGCAATCCTCTCTCCCACATGTTCTTGGTAAGATCCTGGATTCTCTGCGCGGGCATGTGTAGTGAACGCCCGTTCGAGTATGTGTGTTTCCTTCCTTAATCATCTTCTAGTAACACAGGCACAAGGTGAGATCAGCCCCAACGTCACCAGTGCATCTTCTAGTAATTACTCCCCATTCACGTAATACTAAACTTTCGTGGGTAGGAAGGAAATGACAGTGTCAAATAAGACTCCAACAGTAAAAGTGTATGTTAAACCTGGATTATCCGATATTAATGATGAATATATAACCACACGGTGAAGGATCCGGAGTATCTATGAGTGGGTGGTAGATACGACGACGAACATCAATTTGTATGAAAGTGTCGGACGGACGGACATGATATGTCCCTGGCCCACCGTCAGATAAACATGGGGAAACAGAAGAAAGGAAGCCGGCTGTAACCAGGGTTGCTCAAGGCCGTGGAGAAGCACGTCGGCAAGAAGAGGCACGTCAGGGACTTCGTCGCCGAGGAGTTCCGTTCCGCAAGAACGCCGAGCTGCTCGGCGAAGCCGCGGCGCAGAGGGAACTGAAGCTCGCGAGGGACTACACTTTCCCGCTTAATTAGCAGCGTCCATCGTCGTAAGGAAAGTACGTGGAGATGGCGGTGGAAGCTGATGGCGAGAACGAGGGAGCAGGCAAAGATGACTAGGAAGAACAGCGATGACCTCTGTATGTAGTAGCCTTGGAGAGGACACCCAGAAGGGCCCCGCTTCGGGAGACCTGGTGGCGGCAGAAGCTAGTGTGCAGGAGAGAGATGTCTTTCCTGAGAACGCATGCAGCTGGTGCTCTGTCGGAGGAAACTGAGCGAATTAATGCCGGCGGAGGTACAGGCAGCAGGGCCTTGGCAGATAAACAGGGTCCCGTTGTGGGCGCAGATGTGGCATCCTAGATTTATCCCAGGCCAGAGTGCAATCAAGGTTGCAGCTGTGCAGTGTGGATTAGGCTCCCAGACTTGCCCTTGGAGTTCTGGGAGAGGACCGACCTATCTGATCTCCATTTGCTCCGCCATTGGGCGGCCCGGCCTATCAAAATGGATATCCCTACTCCAATTTGCGTCGGAGAAACATCTTCTTTCTAGAAGGTGTGTGGATTCATGATGGCGGGGATAAAAATCTTGGCAACAAATCTGTTACGATCATGTGCCAAGGATTAAGGCAGCTTAATTGTTTCTTTTGTGGAGAGGCAGGAGGGCACCGGAGTGCTTATTGCTACAAAGGGGGGCCTCAGAAAGAAACCTTCGTCCGCTCCAGGGGAAGCTAACCGAGACCGAGATTCAAGTGTCCAGGAGCAAACGTAGACGACCGGGTCTTGGTCTCCAGGAAGAACCAAAGGTTAGCAGAGAAAGTTGTGTCAAGTAGACAAGGGCCGGGCTGCATCATCCAATGAGATCTACAAACCACCGGCTTGACTCACGGCGGTACCTCAGTGCTGGACAAAAAGCATGCTACCTCCTCTCGCGGGGGTGTGTGGGGGGAGGGGGGTTATCGTGTTCAGGGCAGTGAGCCAAGAGAGAAACAGGCAAGATTCCTCACACTCTAGGTATTCCGGAGGCAGGTCGATCGCCATTAAAGAGACAAAGATTGATCTATTAGATTTTGCACAGCGGAAGCGTACCTGAATCTATTGGAGAATCACACGACGCGGAAGATGTCGCTCGCTTAGATCCACGACAATTAATGACACGATCTACACGAGACCGTGTGAGTGCGGGATCTTCTCTCTCTGCACTTCTCCCGTTGATATTTGATAGTTGATGGGAACCGCTAAGTGACTCTTCATGAGAGAGAGGGACCAAGACTCATTCACTTATATATAGGTCTGCCCATCATGACCTGATTGAATGATATACCCACCTAATAACAGAATTGTAGATATGTTCATACACTGTTAGGTTTCTTTAAGATAAGTCCAAAGACCCTTTTATTATAGGTCATCTTACGGGATTTCTAACATTCTCCCACTTGGCCTAATATAAAAGCAATAAGTACGTCATATGAATATGGTCTTTGAACTATTATTTGAAAAATCAGATGAGTACACTCAATTTGAAAACATGCCCAATCAATATATCTACAATCCAACCTTTATACTTAAATTAAGAAAAAATCATTGACATAGATCATGGCGGTTGCACATGCCATCACATATTTCCTTCCATGCATCATAATATCAACAAATTCACTTAATCAAGTCTTTCATGGTGAGATTTGTAAATTGTCCCACTTTAATGTCATAAAGACAAATTCTTCCATTTCACACATAAATGTTAACAATCACAATAATGAAATAGAAGGAGATAACCAATCATCCATTATGAGATCTCAATGTATCAATTACAACAACATCAATTATCCCACGCAATAAGGCCCATATTCCTTATATGTCATGAGAAAATTTTAGGTGCCAAAGCCTTAGTCATGGGATCAGCAATCATGTCAGTACCTTTGACAAAATTAATTGATACAAGATGATTGTTAATTCTTTCTTGTACTGAAAGATACTTGATGTCAATGTGCTTGTTAGCACCAGTTGACTTGCTATAGTTGGAGAAGAACACTGCAGAGGAATTGTCACAATGAAGTCTCAAGGGTTTGGAAACAGAATCCACAACTCTAAGCCATGTGATAAACTTCTTTAGCCATAATGCATGTGAAGATGTCTCATGACAACCAATAAACTCAGCTTCCATGGTAGAAGTTGCTACAATGTGTTGTTTGACACTCTTCCATGAAATTACTCCACCAGCTAGCAAGAAAACATACCCTGATGTGGACTTCCTGCTGTCTAAGCATCCAGCAAAATCTGCATCTGTGTAACCAACCACTTTCAAGTGATCAGTTTTAGAATATGTGAGCATGTAGTCTTTAGTTCTTCGAAGATATCTCACTACTTTCTTTACAGCCTTCCAGTGTTCCATCCCTAGATTGCTTTGATATCTTGCAAGTAATCTCATAGCAAAACTGATATCAGGACGAGTGCAAACTTGAGCATACATCATGCTCCCAAGGGCAACAGCATGTGGAATAGACTTCATTTCCTGCCTTTCAATGTCATTCTTTGGATACTGATGTAAACCAAATTTGTGACCTTTAAAGATTGGCACTTCACATGATGAGTAGTTTGACATTCTAAACCTTTTTAAAACCTTCGTGACATAAGCTCTTTGGGACAATCTAAGTAAACCTTTAGATCTATCACGATGGATCTCACTTCCTACAACACATGATGCATTACCCATATCCTTCATATCAAAATGATCGGAAAGGAAGCCTTTCGTCTCATGTAAGAGACTTAAATCATTAGTAGCAAACAATATATCATCCACATATAGAATCAAGAATATAAATTTTCTCCCACTGACCTTCAGATATATACATTGATCAACAACGTTTTCTGTAAATCTGAAGGATATGATAACTTTGTTAAACTTTAAGTACCATTGTCGGGAAGCTTGTTTAAGTCCATATATGGATTTCTTTAATCTGCATACTGAATTTTCCTTTCCTTTCATTTCAAATCATTCTGGTTGCATCATGTATACTTCTTCTTCTAGATCCCCATTTAAGAAGGCTGTCTTTACATCCATCTGATGTAATTCTAAGTCAAAGTAAGCCACTATGCCATAATGATTCTGAATGAGTCCTTTCTAGAGACTGAGCATATGTCTCCCTATAATCAATACCCTTCTTTTGAGTAAATCCTTTAGCAACAAGTCTGGCCTTGTTCCTTTCTACATTGCCTTTAGGATCACGCTTGGTTTTGAAATCCATTTACAACCAACCGGTTTACACCATTTAGGTAATGCAACAAGATCCCAAACTTCATTCTTGTGCATGGATTCAATCTCATCTTTCATGGCATTAATCCATAATTCAGATTTGTTACTTTCTATGGCTTCTTTAAATGAGAATGGATCATTTTCAATGTCAACATCAAAATCACACTCCTGCAAATATATAATGTAGTCATCTGAAATAGTAGGTCTCCTAGTTCTTTGAGACCTTCTAAGTTCATGGTTATTATTTACATTATTATCATTATGAGTGTCATCCTGGATTGATGTTGCTTCAACATTAACCTCTTCAGTGGGTGGCATAATATGATCTGGCTGTTGGTCTATCATGTCATGACCTACAGGCTCAGATTCATCAGCTGTTATAGAGGTAGCAGGGAAAGGGTCCCTAATCTCCTCAAATTCCACATTTCGTGGAATAGAGCTCCCACTGTTCTCACCATTCTCAATAAACTTGGCAGTTCCAGTTTCAATAATTTTTGTAGTATGAGACGGACTATAAAATCTATACCCTTTAGACCATTCTGGATACCCAATGAATGAACAACTAATTGTTCTAGAGTCCAATTTCTTTTCTTGTGGATTGTATAGCCTAGCTTCTGCTTGGCAACCCCAAATATGCATATGTCTCAGGCTGGGTTTCCTTCCTGTCCATAACTCAAATGGAGTCTTAGAACAGCCTTACTGGGAACCCTGTTGAGGATATACATAGCAGTCTTTAAGGCTTCACTCCACAAAACTAAGGGTAAGGAAGAGTTGCTAATCATACTTCTCACCATGTCCATGAGAGTACGATTTCGCCTTTCAGCCACACCATTTTGTTGGGGAGTTCCTGGCATTGTGTACTGAGGCTCAATGCCATTCTCTACTAGGAATCTAGCAAAGGGTCCAGGGATACGACCTAACTGACCATGTCTTCCATAAAACTCTCCACCCCTATCAGATCTCACAACTTTGATTTTTCTATTCATTTTATTCTCTACTTGGTCTTTGAAAACTTTGAAAAATTTTAAAGACTCGGACTTTTCATGCAATAGGAAAACAAAACCATAACGTGAGAAATCATCAATGAATGTGACAAAATATTGTTCACCTCCTATGCAAGGAGGAAGAGGACCACAAATGTCAGTGTGAATTAATTCTAGAAGTCCCTCACATCTTGAGGCGTGCCTTTTCTGGGTTTTAATTTGTTTTCCCTTTATACAATCGATACAAGTGCCAAAGTCAGTAAAGTCTAGAGTAGGTAATACTCCATCTTTCACTAACCTCAACATCATTTCTTTCGATATGTGACCCAACCTTTTATGCCATAACATTGAGGAACCTTCATCAATTATACCACGTTTAACACTAACATTCACATTCAAGGTGAACAAGTTATCTGAAACTGAGCAATCTGCATTTATTTGATAAATACCATCACATAACGTTCCAGTACAAACTAAAATAGAATCTTTAAACAAACTAAACTTTGAGTATCCAAACCTAAATGAGTAACCAGATACATCAAGCTTTGGTAAAGAAATTAAATTCCTAGACACTGATGGAACATAAAAGACATTCTGAAGATCTAGATAATATCCAGTGTCAAGACGAAGCCTACAAGTCCCCACTGCCTTGACTTTGGACTTAGTCAGATTGCCCATGAAGATGGAAGACTCATTCTGATTTGGTTTTCGGCTTGAAAGGAATACATGCAATGAATTTACAACATGAATAACAACACCAGAGTCAATCCACCAAATATTTGAGAAAACTTGCATAAAATTGGTTTCAAAACAAACACTTAAATGAGGATTACCTCTCTTTTCAAACCAACTTTTACGCTTAGGACAGTCTACCTTAAAGTGTCCCTTCCTTTTGCAGAAGTGGCACATGTCATCATGTTTCTTCTTTTCATCTTCTTGGTTTTTCTTTGATGGAAATCTCTTTCCTTTTCCCTTTCTTGGCTTGTACTGTTTAGAGGTTGAAGCATAATTGATGGCCAGTGTTCCCTCCTGCTTGAGTCTCTCTTCCTCTTGCACACACATGGATATCAGCTCATTCAGACTCCACGTTTCCTTATGTGTGTTGTAAGATATCTTAAAGTGAGAAAACTGTGATGGAAGAGAATTGAGCACAAACATGACCAGAAAAGACTCAGAGATAGTCATCCCCAATCCTTTAAGCTTTCCAACTATGTCAGACATTTCCATAATGTGCTTTCGCACTCCACCGATTCCATCATATCTCATAGAGGTCAATTTATTAGTGAGCATTCCAGCCATGGCTTTGTCAGATCCACTAAACTGTTGTTTAATGGAATCAAGAAATTCACTGGCATTTTTACTATCTGGGATAGAACCCCTGATAGTCTTTGCAATTGAACTCTTGATAATCATTAATGACAGCTTATTAGAACGCTCCCACTTTTCAAATTGAGCCTTCTGTTCATCAGTATTATCAGCAGTTATTTCAGCAGGTTTCTCAGTGTGAAGAGCTAAGTCAAGGTCTAGACACCCTAAAGTGATAAGAAGCTGCTCATGCCAATCACTATAATTCGATCCATTCAGTGCAGGAATCAATGACAAATGAGAGTGCAGGGAAGATAGGGTCATAGCTGAAACAATTACAAATTAAGCTCACATTACTATCATGATGCAGATAAATATTATGTGCAATTCCAATGAATAATAATTAGTCATAGCTAAAATTTCACAAGCATCGTACCATCCACAATGCATGATTTATAAATAATTCGATGATACTATGATAATTCAATAAGATTCAATAACTAACTAATAATACATAAAGGCGAAGATATCTTACCTTCGGGTAAAAGATTCCTCGTGTTTATGCAGTTTTTGTTAATTATTAACTTTCATTTCACATATTGGATCATAGACACCTTCGGGTGTAACTAGGATCTAATAGTCTATAACGCAATTTCTATTATGAGAGAAATGTTAATATTCTCTACTTGGTTAATAACATTAAATGATAACATATTCTAGACCCTTCCGGGCAACTAGAGATATGAAAGTGATTTAATATTATTAACCATAAATTATTTTATGAAATTTACATGCATAATCAATAATCCATGCATTTATATGACATACATTTATGAATACGGGCATATACACAATTCTGGAAAAGTTGATGTTCATATGCAAATTTCAGATATGATATGACATAATCATAATTATTGCATGATTTGGGATTCACATGATCCTATACAGTGAAATTTAATGTCTAAACTTTGATCAAAAGGAAAGCAACAATGTATATGAAACCTAAAGACATGAACATGAAATTTCTGGACATAAGTGTAATAATTTTTCTATTCTGTTTACATAAAAGACCACTGTATAGCATTGATGCCCAATGAACTTATCATTCCCTCCAAATTGCTTCTTTAATGGATTTAGACATCCAAGATATTAATGGGCCCAGAATCCGTTCTCAACAAATAGGGATATTTGTATAGTTAACAGTTAAGGAATTAAGAATAGAATGACAATAATAGATGTCCATTGGATATCTATGAAATTCGTTTGAGTCAGGATCTAATTAACTTAAAGGTTCGAATCTTTACATGGGTCTCATTATGAGATCTAACATCTTCTATTCAAACCCGGATCCTTATACTACTACACCCAATGAGGGTCAAAGATGGATCCAAAACTTAAAGGGGTAAAACAGTCAAAAATCGCGGTGGTGCCTGCGACCGCACCCGGCCACGCCCGCGGGACGGTACTCACGGAACCGGCCACAACGGCGGCAAGCGACCCCCCCCCGGTGCAGGCGAATTGAAGCAGGCTGCCGTCAGCCCGCTCGCGTGGCAGCCACGGGCGGCCACTGCGGTGGTAGCGCCCGGGTCTGCTAGCCAGGGAGCCAACGGTGCCTAGTTCACTTTCGGGTGCCCCTTAACATGCCGAGATGACCAGAACGCCGTGCAATCTCCAACGTCTTTGATGCGTGGAGAGAATTGAATCCATTGAAATCCGAGAAACATCCAAGACGGAACTTTTATGTGCGTAGAAATCTGACAGAGACAGAGCCCGAAGAACGACGGGTCTCTGATACCACTTGTTAGATTTCGCACAACGGAAGCGTACCTGAATCCATTGGAGAATCACACGACGCGGAAGGTGCCACTCGCTTGGATCCACGAAAATGACACGATCTACACGAGACCGTGTGAGTGCGGGGTCTTCTCTCTCTGCACTTCTCCCGTTGATGCTTGGTAGTTGATGGGAACCGCCAAGTGACTCTTCGTGAAAGAGAGGGACCAAGACTCATTCACTTATATATAGGTCTGTCCATCATGACCTGATTGAATGATATACCCACCTAATAACAGAATTGTAGATATGTTCATACACTGTTGGGTTTCTTTAAGATAAGTCCAAAGACCCTTTTATTATAGGCCACCTTACGGGATTTCTAACATGATCAGCTTTTAGAAACAAGGGAGGTAGATTGATAGGGAAACAGTCTGCAAGGAGTGCTAGCCTCGGCAAGTCTAGGACCCATCTGCTGCATGGGAGCGACCAGGGTTGTGTCGCGGTGGAACTGTACCTGAGGAATTGGATGCCAGGACTGTGCAGGCGTACAAGGTGTGAGCTCAGTGCTGGAGAGGGGTTGCTACTTGGGTAGGCGGTTGTTTAGTATAGCTTTTAGGTTTTCATTTTTCTGCTGTTGTGCTTTTACTCTTGGCGTTGTCCTTGTTCAGTTTTTAATTTTTGGGTAGCTCTTCCAAGTTCCAACTACCAAAAGCGATGGACATGATATGTTATTTCAAAATGTATACTTAACGTTTTTTTTGTCTAATTCATACATATGCGTCTTCTGATATTCAAATATTTGGATTTCAAAATGTTCACACTTCAGCAATTTCCCGAAGTACTTGTTTGAACATATTTAATGTTGAGTAATAGGATTAGTATATTGTTAATATTTTATTTTCTAAAAATCACAGTTGATCGTACCTTTATGCATGCATTAATTTACAAGTACATATGTACGTGCGGAGGTAGTGAAGTGGTTCCTAATCATCGTACCACATTTTTAAGATTTGTTTGCTGGCGAAGATCGACCAGTCATCCGTGAAAGTCTACAAACACTAGAGAGACGACGTTAGAAGGAGCTCTGGGCGTTATCACAGGAGACAACCCTTCGATGTTTAAGTCAGTAACGCACTTTGGAGAATACTATAAGGAGGAGAGAGGGCTTAAGAATAGAGTGGACAAGTATGTGTGTATAAACGAGGGCTCCTGGAGTGCTCGAAGCAGAGAATGTTCGGAGCGGTAGACGAAGGTTTCTATATGTCGGTGTGTGCCCTGTGCATCTGATCAGGGACCTATTTATATATATTGTTCTAGCGGTGAGGGTCCGTTCCTCAACGGAGAAAGGGCGTAAGTCGTGGAATAACGTCCCCTTGATCATGAGGAGAGTTATTCATTGTGCACCTGCCTATTTGGAAAGAGGGGCTTCTTAGCGAGAATCCAGACATCGTGGGCATGACCTCGTCCCTGTCGGGGAAGGACCTACAATGGCGGAGGCAACATTCGGTCGTTGGCGAGTTCTTCGGCGCCCGAGATGTTGGTATCAATCTTGCCCGTGGACTGGTGAATCCTCTGTGAGCCTCAACCGGGTCGCCCGGCTTGGGATGCAGACTATTGAGCGGCCTTTCTCTGACCTAATTAGGTCGGACTGTCTTGGGCCTAACGTTGTTGGGTCACATTGGGTCTGACGAATTTGACCCTCCTCAATATGAATTAGACAAAAAAACTTAAGTAGATGTGACTATACACATTTGTCTGAAGCAAGTTGTCAAGAATGGTAGAAAAGAAATTTATCTGAAACAAGTTACCAAAAAAAAAAAAAACAAAATTTCCACATAAAAGTATACTATATATAAGACGAGAGTTTGCATCGGCGAAGGGGGCGGCCAGAAGGTTCAAGCGTTGATATCCAAAAATCCCTTTTAAATAAAAGGCAAGCGTGCATCAATGATATATATATATATATATATGTATATATATATATAATCAGAGTTCTCTTAATTATTTCCTCGTCTAAAAGATTCCTCATTCAAAGTCATTGTATTAGCTCATATATATTTTTTCAATCTTTTGGCATTGTCAAATGGTTAATTGCTGTCATCAAACTAATCAACTGCTTTCCGGTCACTAATCCTGCATTAAACTTCCCCCGTCAATGGGCATCTCAAGTAAAGAAGTGCATCTGTTTTAGGCTCTGCAGGGAATATATTTGTTAGCCAAACGGTAATGATGTGCTTGCTCATCATTAAGCACAAATTTTCCGACATTCAGTTCACGGTCATTCGTCAAGAGCCTTCAATCTCCATTTTAATTGCTCAGAATGGAAGACTACTTATAAGAAGAAACCATTTGATCACTTTGCGTGCAGACTAAACGAATTCCTCTCGTATTTGAAGTTCAGTGTCTTAATTATAACAGCTTCACATTTGCTAAATCACAGACTACACCCGGTACCTTACACAATTCCGAGGACCAAATATATATGAGCCTCTCTGTACGTTTGTCAAATAATTAAGTTCCCCTTGCTGGATGAGTGCAGTCTGCAAAGGAGGAACCACTAATTACTTTTGATGGAGAACAATGTTGAATAAGGCTTTTCTTAATTAATTTGAAGCCTTCTCGCATGGAGGGAGTGGTTCCCCGTTCAGGAAGGACGCGACGAGGACGAGAGCTCTCACAGGTTGGTAGCTTGGGACCTCATGGCCTGCTCCCCTCACAGTGGCGAACGTTAGGCCGCCCTGGTAAACAACCGAGTACCCACCGAGCTGAAAGGAGAAAACAAGAGAACGACACATGATCAGTAATTATAACTTAATGGAGCTGATCTACGTACGTACTGCATGTCTCGGCGTCCTCCTCTGTCTTCCATCTTTAACCGCTCCGTACATACCTCTCCGTGGGAACTCCAGGCTTGCCATGGAGTCTTCACCGGAAGCTTGAGCGTGTTGATGGAGTACCTGGACGAAGTGACAGGGACCACACCATCTACATCTCCACTGCACAGCAAAACGTCCAAGACCCGGAAGGACATATATAAAAAGCTCATTTCTTGTTCTGACCTCTATTTTTACTTCGGAACTTTTACCGATCACCCTTTAGTTTTCATCCCCTAGCTATCATCTAGTCATCTATCACGTTTACCGATCAGTCTCTCTGATCCACATATTTATTTACAACTCTTTAAGATTTCAAATTATTTAGTAAAGCGTCACATAATTAACATAATGAATAAATCCCTCAGGTATTTATAAAAAGAAAGGTCCTTGAAAGCGTACCTATCAAATAAATGCATGCGTTAATTATATGGGAGCTTATAAGTGAACGTCTGGTTTGGTAAGGACTAATCCCATACATATATATGAAACATCGTCACTTAGCTAGCTAGGTGTTTGGGAAAAAGTTCTTGAAACCTGTCAAATAAATGTGTTAATTATGAAATTAAGTTTATAAATGAATATCTTGGATTGGCATGGAGCCATGGACAGACTAATCTGTAAATATGGTAGATGAATTAGAGGGATTGAAAACTAAAATCTTTTTTATTATTTTTTCTCGATCGTGCAATCCAATTTATTCTAGATGGGAGAATTAGTGTGTAAATATGATAGAGTATAGGGGTTGAAAACTAAAAAAAATATTTTTTTTTCTCTGATACATTAATCTGACTTGGATGGCCAATTAAGTTGACAATTTCCCTTTTCCTTTTTACCTGTATACCAAGACGCGGATTCCACTTTGTATCAGTTCCCTTATAAGAGGTAGAACTGTCCTTGGCTTGTTGTTCCAGTATACTAGGTCACTGACATGCAAGAAACACAATACAGATTCAGAAAATAATGGTGAAGAAACTCTGCTGGATGAATGTGCAGATGCTTGCTATGGTGCTCCTGTCGGATGATCCATGCATGGTAGTATGCTGGGTTACTGCTGGTATACCTGCAGGCCACCCATGGGTAACGGAGCTTTGTGACATTGGCATGGAGGGCTCCCTGCACTTCAGCAAGGTTCAGATACGCCTCCACGTAGTAATCCGTGCATGGATCGAAGTCGTAGATCTGTCAAAGCTAGCATGCATCAACACAGGTACACAGAAACTAGCTAGACGAATCGAAACAAATGGCATGGTCATGCTTAAAGGATATATCTACAGAAAAGGGCATACTAGACTGGCTAGATCTCTTCCTATGGGAGGGATGGTTAATTACCGAAGCTTTCTTGGGGACGGCGGTGACTTTCTCAGAAGCACATGTAGGCGCGTAGACGTCGTAAAGGTCGAGGGGGTCGCCGAAGAGCTGGTCGGCTTGGCCCAAAGCATCTCTGCAATGAGCGCTTCTACTGAACCCGAGGTCGGGGAGGGAGAAGTTGCAGAACCTGCGGATCCCAGCGATGGCCTCGTCGGATATGAGTGCGTGGTTCCAGAAGTAGTCGTACATGCCCTGGTTGTCCGTGTCGGCGTTGATCACTGCGTTACCCATCTGCCGTGCATGCATGCACCCACGTAACTATACCAGCACAAGAAACAGCAGCAGCTAGAATTGAAGGAAGATAGAATAGAAAGGTTGGATTCGGTAGTTCGTCAGATATGTATACATATATATATATTCAGATAGAGAGAGAGAGAGAGAGAGAGAGAGAGAGAGGGACGGGCGACGCATCCGTCTTACGAGAATTCCTTTGAGTTTGACGAAGGTGCTGTTGGGCGACTGCAGGCTGTGGTGGTAGACTGAGAGTGCTAGCTGGGTGACGAAGTGGCCGCCGTAGCTCTCGCCGGCGATGTAGAAATCCCTGCCTTTGTACTCTGGGAACCTCTCCAGCCAGTTCAATAGGAACACCAGGGCGTCTTCCGTGGACCTCACATCGCTGTTCCTTAGGTAATCAGAAGTCGTGTTGGAGTAGGAATACCCAGTGCCTGCTGGGCTCTCCAAGAACAGCACGTTGGCCACTAATCTCGGACCAAGAGTTCCTTGTTAGCATTCGGCTATATGAAATTTCATAGACGAGAAGAGAGAGAGAGAGAGAGAGAGAGAGAGAGAGAGAGAGAGAGAGAGAGAGAGAGGATTTCGCTCTTAATTGGCAACATAGTAAGCATTGTGGACGATCAAATGATTGACATGAGAGTGGGATGGCAAAAGGCGTGACTTCTTATTCTTCTTTTATAATACATATTAACAAATTAATGATAACATTTGGGTACATAAGTTAGATGGGCATGCACGTTAAATAAATTTAGATAATAACCTTCGTCGTTGCTCGCCTCCTTTTACTTTTGGTTGAGGGGAGACGTTTCATTTGGATACAGATTTCCTCTGTATGGTACTGTATAGTGCATACCTGCATTCCATGCATATGGGTTTCTGAAAAGCGTCCGGCCATCGCTCATCACCCGAAAGGGTCCAAGCTCCGCGAAAGCTCCGAACCCAAGCGAGGAACAGCCGGGCCCTAACAAAGAGAATACATAGCAAACGTTCTCATCGGATTCGTGCAATCTTCTTGACGATGGACTGGTCTTAATAAGTTCTAACGAGTGGTTATCTCTGCTTAATTAATTACCTCCATTAAACCAGAGGAGGAGAGGCTTCGAGGACGGGTTCGGACTGACGGCCTCGACGAAGCAGTAGAAGAGTGCCCTCCCAGCCTTGCCGTCGACGGTGACGTAGCCCCCATACTGAGTGAAGTCGACCCCTCCTGGCTGCCCCGGCAGCGCCTTTATCCTGTCCTTCTCCTTCTGTCTGTGCTGGGGAGAAATCTTCGATGGGTCTCGAGGGCTGTTGGGAGAGTCTTCTCGACGGCGAGGAGGGAGACCGGAGTCGACGTCGGCTCTCTCGAGTCTAAGAAGGACTTGATGAGGACGTTGCCCTGACGCCTTAATCTGCTTCTTCCACGGCTTCCGTCGGCCAGTACTATTCCCAGGAGGAGAATCACCGAGAATAATAATGATATTTTGCCACCCCTCATCATCATCGTCTCCTCTTGTTCTTCTCTTACAATTCTTAAGCAAGTGTTGCAGCAGCTACAGCCCTGTTATTTTACTTATTTATAGATTATTTTTCACGTAAATTAGTCTTTCATGTTGATTCAGGAGACTCATGCCTACGCTATATATAATATCTATACATAAAAGAGACAAATGAGATCGATATGTGTTGGGAAATCAATGGAGTAGGAGATCCAAGCCAATGTGGTTGTAGATCCCGCCCGTCTTCTGTATTATTCTCTTAGCTAGACAACGTATGAAATAAATTAAAAAAACGATATTGACATGATTGAGATGCGTTTACCAGCTAGAAGAAAGAATTTCTATTCCGGTGGACGTACGTGAATCCTGCGGATGAGGTCCTTCTGACAACGTCAGGTGTTCGTGGCCTCAACTCAGACGTCAGAACTAATTCGATCACTGTCCCACCGGCATGTGACATGATACCACGAAGACTTGTTAAAAGGCCAAAGTCCAACATATATGACTAATTATTAGATTTGCTAGCTTAGTTTATCTAATTTTGATCGCTGCATGTTGCAGAGGAAATTCCTTTTTAATTGGTTGTTATTAGACTCAAAAGGACTCAGTCCCCTGATGCTACCATGGTTTTCTCCCGCCCCCCTGCATACTTAGTCATTCCCCGAATAAATTAAGGAGGAAGAGAAGAATGGAAGGAGGAACACTAGAATCCATTATAGAGAAAGGCTTGGGAAGTTCCATCCTGTTACCGTGAATGTTACAAGTTCAGATGTATCATCTTATGCAGGCTTTGGCATATCGACCCATTGCCCGAAACCTACCTCCTCCTTTTTTTTTTCCCCCATGAAGCCTACCTTCACTCGAAATAATTCTTGTCACCTTTACAAATCCAGCTATATAAACTAAAAACTCCATTTTGAAGGTCCTATGCCAACACAGTCTTCCGTCAGAATAATGCACTTCCAAGCAGGAACATCCAAAGGCAGCCTTAAGAACAAGCAGCAGCATAAATTAAACAGAATCCAAACTAAGCTCACCTTCAAGAAATAGATAATTCCATAACCTTGGAGATAGGAGCTCAAAATAGGAACTGATCAGAAACCATCGAATTAACGACGAGGCATCACATCTACAAACTCTTCACAGTTCTCACCTGCAGCGTGCTACCCGTCGTAGAAGGGGGGAGTACTCAGGAAGAGCGCGGCAGGGAAACTTTCGCTGCTTTGGATGCCGTGAGGAGGAGAGAGCGACGGATGTGACACCCATGACAATTAAAAGACCCGCAAACCGACGCTTTTCGACCGTCGGATTACGAGGGCCAGTGAGGAATGACGGCTTGATCTCCCCGCAAGGGTGGAGGAGTCCCAAGCACATACGGAAGAGGAGAATGAAGCGTGAGGATCGCTGCAACACCGGGACTGTGGGGGCGCATCATGGTGATGAATGATGATTCTGACAGGGGACCCCATTTCTGGCAAGGAATCTGCCTTGTTTTACTGACTAGATTCTTGGATGGGATCTCCTTAGTAAGTGCCAATATCCTCTCTCCCTGGAGTGTTGCACAAGTGTACGAGGGTTCTACAAAATATTGAAAAATTTACATGAAAATTAATGTTACAGGTTAATTTATAAAAAAATTATTTCTACAAATATATTAGTAGACATATCATTAAGAGCGCGTTTGAAAAGGATGTAGGGTGGAAGATCTTTTTTTAAATCCTTAGAGAGAGAAGAATCACCTTTTAAGTAACTTTTGGAGATTTTTTCTTTCTCTTCCCTCTATCCCTATATCTCTCTAAACCTCTAAATTTATCGTAAATAAAAGTTGATGGGACATTGAGATATTTGAAAATACTTTTGAAAAAGGAGGGATTCTAATGATTGGAAAGTTCAAAATCTCTCTCCTACGTCCATTCCAAATGCGCCCTAAGTAAGTTCAAATAGTGGATAAATATTATTTAAACATGATTTTTTAAATAAATTTTTAACAAAAAAATGATATGTATATGAATAAATATGATGTTTTTACACAATTCAGATTTACACGTTGATTCAGAATGGGAGAGAGATCTAAGGAGAGTAAGAAAGAGGCGTGATTTTTTTAAGAAAAAAAAGTTTTCTCAATTTTGGTAATTATTTATTTTTCTGAATATCTAATCTTGAGAAAATATTTTTCTTCAAAAATAGGCCAATTTCCCATCAAATTTCATAACCCGTCCTTATGATAAGTGAGACCCTACCACTTCCTTGGCAGTTTCAGATTAAACAAAGACCCTCCACCATCTCAAAGAAGGGAGAGAGGGAAGGAATGCCGGCTTAGTTTGAAAACAAACACTTCAAAGAATTTTCGAACTCTTTAATTAATTCTCTGAAAATTCTTATTAGATAGAGATGTTTTTGCAAATTAAGAAAATAGATATTAAGAATATTAGAGATAAGATTAGCATGGGAAAAATCCATCATGCCAGCGTATTTGTTATTGTTACACTTTACAAATGGCACGCAACAAATCATTAAATATTTTGTGCCTTTTCTTTTCTTCCTTCCTTCTGAAATAATTGGATCGATATAGAGGTAGCTTCATGCGGACATCATCACCAAAAGCAAAAATTCTAAACAATGTCTTTACATCATAAATTCTTCCCAAACATCATCTAGATATATCTTCCTCAAATCACGAAACAACGTGGCGAGTTTAATTATTGTTGGATTTGATAATTCTAATTGTATCTCGGTTTAGGAAACTACAACAAAATTCGAAGTTTTTGTATGAAAATGAACAGTAAGTTAAGATCTATGTAATGACTTCTAAAGTCTGTCGCTCTCCCCCCTCAAAATAACTAAATCATGAAGACGTCCGAAAAATCGGACATATACGTCTACCTAAAAACTGCGCCAAAAGAAGCCTTAAGCTGTCTCCCTAGTTCAAAAGCCTTAATTTGCCAATGGAAGATGAACTGCCAAACGGATATATCCGAAAGCAAAGTTAAAAGAAGCATCAAACAGAATCCAAACTACGCCCAGCTTCAAGAATAGAAAGAAAATGTCCAGATCTTGGAGAAAGAGAAGTCAAAATATGAATTGAGGAAGTATCGACGAACAAGGTACTAACTACTAAATCTACGAACCCCATCTCAGTTCTCACCCCCGCTGCATGCACAGAGCCACCCGGTGGGAGACTCCGCGCATATTAGATAGATAGATATTATATAACGGTGAGGGGGGTTTTTCCTCCTATTACGTACGTCTAGGCCCAATAGGCCATGGACCAGCCTATGAAGGCCGCCTAGTTCATTTAGACTATGTTAGGGCCCAACGACTGTTGTCAAACCCAGCACATCCCGTTGTCAAATGACCCCCTCTGCTAGGCTCCACAGTTGGGAGAAAAGCCTAGGCCCCCAGTCAGGTTTCAAGTTGGGAGGAAAGTCATCGGGTAAATGGCGTAAACCCCTAAGTGTTAGCTCACGAGGTCTTGAGTCTTAACTCGACCCCGAGCCATCAGAGGTCTAGAGTATTAACTCGAACGTGAACTCTCGGGAGGCCTAGAGTATTAACTCGACCCCGAGCCCTCATGAAATCTAGAATATTAATTTGAACCCGAGCCATCAAGAGATCTAGAGTATTGACTCTACCTCGACCTATTGCAAGGAGAGTATTAACTCGATTCTAAGACATACAAGCGTTTTAGCTCGATCCCGAGTCATCCGAAAGTCTTAGTTCGATCTCGAGTCATCCCATCCTTAGCACGGCCATCGCCCCTATAGCCCAGCCCCTGCAGGTATAGCTCGGTTGACGACCTATAGCTCGGCCAGGAAAGATCCGACCATCGACTCAGCTAGTAGAAGCTACTGCCCTCTCCCAAGTCAACCCTCCATGTCTCATTACATGCCAGGTGACTACACTCATGCCCCCATAATGGCAGCCATGCATGATTATAGTTGATGTATGCGGATCACCACCTTATACTCCACGTGTCCCGCTTCCCGTTATTTTCAACCACTGCCTGTCAAATTGGCATGGTGACATGACTTAATGATGGCCTCGTAAGTCATGAATAGATCATGTGTGTTACCGAGATAACTTTTCCATCGCCACATTCCCTTCGACGGATTTTACACCTTTTACCAAGGTAAGAGATCTCAGAATCTCCACACGTACTGTGATTTATCACACTTGGCTTCAATCAGAACGGAATCTTAGGTGCGTATAACGTATGAGTTACTTGACTCCCATATATAGCTTTACAGGATTTTAGGGATCATACGATGATCAAGGCGATTCATTCCTCTCGGGTATATATATAAAGTTGGTTTCCATGACCTCCTCAGCGTACAAAGTTCTAAAGAACTCAAGCCACCTACTCCAGAAAATCTTTTCTCCTACCTTACTCTAACTTAAACATCGAAAGATTTCCCTTAGAAGAAAATCTTGGGGCCCCCTTATCTTCTTCTTCCTCTTATGGTGGTAGGTAGTTTGGATAAGGAGTGATCTATTCGCTTCAACGAAATCTCTAAGTCATCTAATAGTCGAAGAAGTTGCGAGATCCCGACCTATGCATATATCTAGAAAGAAGAGATGTTGGAAAACAAATTCTTAAATTTCATTTTTTTATAGAGAGAGAGGTTGAGAAGTAGTTCACTCAGCTCTTAGGGGACTCCAAACTATCTAAATTGAGCGGAAAGTCTACTTTTCGTGGAAAATCTCTTTTGAATTCGGATAAGAAAAAGAGTGAGATATCGAGGAGAAAGAAAGAAAGTGGATTATACTTCTATACATAAGGAATGATTTTTGTTGGTTCTCACGGCATCTCAAAGAAGTAAGATGACATGAAAATTCGTTAATTATCATAACATTTTGACGCGGAGCGACTTGGCCGATGGACAGAAAATGATTTTGATTTATCGGGGATCATGCAAGATATTCATGTTGAAGATCAGATTTTTATTTTTTTCTATATTTCTGTATCCAATTTCTGATTAATTTTATGTCAATAAATTATGAGTTGTTAGGTAAGTTAGGATTTGGTTAGGAGTCTATTATTTTGTTATATATTTTTTATTTATTTTAAGAGTAGAGATATTTTACTATTAAAATAAAAATAAAAAGGGTCTATTTGTAAAGTTCTTTTTCTATAAATAACGTTGTATTAATCCTAATTAACAAAAACAATGGTTAGAAAAAAAATTTAGAATACCGCTTCATATTATTCCTCCGGTGATATGTTAAACTCTCCTTTCCTTCTTATTCACCCTTCGGCTGCGTCCTCCGTCGTTCCTCCTCCACCTCGGTGCAGCGTGCGCGCAGCAGACCCCATCACCGGCGCCGTTATTGCGGCATCCCACTGCCGATCCTCCTGCGGTGGCCCCTGTCACCGCTGGCAACCAGGCCACCGCCGCGTCCCAGGGAGCCATCCCGGCTGCCCCTGCCGGCTTACGCGACCCCAGGCCCCCGCAGCCGCCGCCGCCACCACCCGGCCCAGGGAGGCATCCCCTCCACGCGCCGGCAGGGCCCTCGCCGGAGCAGGCCACGCCACCGCCAGCCGCTGCCGTCGTTGTCCGCAGCAAGCCCGCTGCGTCGTCCTCCCCTCCGGTGCCACTGCTCACACGGTTAGCGCAACGCCGCTCCCCAGCCCGCCACCACGGCCGCCTGCGGCCACCGCGAGCCAGCGCAGTCGGACCCCTACCGGTCGCCCTTGTGCCAGCCGGCGCCCGTGCCCGTTGCCATCGCCACTGCAAGCCCTTCGCCGGTCACCTGCTCCTTCGTCCCTGCAGGCCAAGGCCACCCGGTTTGAGTGATTAACCAAGTTCTTCCACAGGTAAGGCATTTTAATTAATCTGGGTCTCCCTCACTTGTTGTTTAATTATCAGTTAGGAAGGGAAGCTCAAAAACACGCTAGCTTCTGCTTTGAGCAAGTCTTACTTTGAGGATTTTACGTTTTACGGAGATATATGCGCATGATGAAGTCTTCAAGATGTTAATTTGGTCCCTAAAGTTGTTGACAGTCGCCATCTCTTCTTCACCCCGGCATACACATAAGAAGAAAGCAAATCACCGACCTGGCACTCTATCCCTGCCTGCGGAAGCAACTGAAGGCGTTGTTCTTGGCTCTCCAGCGGATCCCACTGGCTCTCCCTTGCAAGCCAGTATGGAATGGGCTGCTGCTCCCTTTCCACTTGGACCTGACGCCACCACGTCCACGTCGGTTGTTGGGCTGGAGGGGCCTTTCTGCCCAGCATCGCCACGGTCTGCACCTCTCCTTCCTGCAGGGTTGCTTCCCCTGCCAGTCGTCTCCTGTGCGCCCCCCCCCCCCCCGATGCCTTGCTTGGCAGTCTCCTCTGCCCCACCGCCTCCTTTGGATCCTTCCGGCGTCCAACCCCCTGGCATGGCTGCTGGACCTCCTCTGCCTGCTGTTGTGCCACTTGGGTCTGCCGGGGTTGGTGGCCCGGGGCCGGAGTTGGTTCCTCCGGTTGAGCTCGCAGCCTCGACTTCCCTCGCGGACGCTGGCTTGGGACTTCATCCGGCTTCCCCCCCTACTTCGCCTGCTCCCCGAGGCTCTTCTCTCCTCCCTGCTGCTGTCCCCAGGCCTGTTGGCGCTGCCCGCCCTGTGTCCGTTGCAGTTCTGCCGGCCCCCGATGAGGCTGTTCCCACCTCCACCCTCGCTGCCGTAGGGTGTGGTCCGACTGGGCCGGCTGTGGTTTTGGCCCTGCCCGCTCCTGATGGTCCTGCTGCCCTGCCGCTTGGAGGTGGGGATCCCGTTGTCTCTTCGGCTGGGTTACCTCCTGCTGCCCGGGCCTCGGGTCTTAGTGCAGCTGCTGCTGCCTGGTCTCCTTCGGCCACCGGGTCTGCTCTTGCCGCTTCACCGGCGCAGTCCTCCCCGACTTCCTCTCCCCCGGTTGTGGGGTCTCCGGCTGCTTCGCCCGTGCACCCCTCCCCGGCTGTCTCGCCTACTGCGCCCCACCTCTCCTTAGCGCAAGCTCTGAAAAAGAAGATCAACCAAACCCGCCTGGCCCGAGACTCCTTAGCGCAAGCTCTAAAAGGAGTTTTAGAGAAAGAGAGAGAGAGAGAAGAGCTTGGGGGTATTTTAGTCTTTTCATCAGATTTAGTTAGAGGCTAAGTAGGGTTAAATATAAGATTTTAACGTGGTGCTAAGCAGTTGATGACATTAGGGCTATTTTTGCAAGTATTGTGATATATAGCAAGATTATTAAAAATAATATACAAATAAGAAGGATAATTATGTAAATAAACTTCCAAGAGGGTATTTTTGCACAATTTTCTAATTGAATATATGATATCATCATTTCAAGATGTGTCAATCACATTTGTTTAGTCAATATTTAAACAAAAATCAATATTTAAATACAAGATTGTTTGAATAAATGCTTAATTGGTATTTCTATGAGAGGTTAAACCAAAAGAGAAAGGCTCGTTGCACATCTAGGATGTGTTGCGCATCTTGAGTGTGTAATATATTTTTTAAAAAAAATAGAGTGATTTTCAGAGTATCTTATCTTAGGGTGCAAGTCACGTCACTAATAAATTATCTAAAAAGAATAAAAACATTAAATTACATAAATAGTGTTTGACTCGTTCTTTTAAAAAGTGATCTATTTCATTTTATTTTTTTTAGATAATCAGACGGTGACGTGACTTACACTCTAAATTAGAGTATCTTAAGGATCACTTCAAAATTAAAATTTCACATTTTAACAATAATGTATACGAATTTGTTGATGCATGTATTTTTAAAACTGATTGATTTTAGAACAAATTTTCCTCACATTTGTGTCTGTGTACGCATGTAATTGAATTTCTAAATACTTATACTATATATATTATATATAATATTAAAAATATCCATACTTTTAGTAAATCTGATTTGCTTGATTTCACAGACTTTGAAATTGAACCGAACTGGATTTATTAGATTCAAACCACTCTGTTTGATTTAACTTTTTTTTTCTATTTGAACTGATTTCTACTCCTTGTCCTCCTCCTCTTCTCAATCAATTGCATTAATCGTCGCCTTAACTACACTTTTCTAGGATGGCAAATAAAATGGAATCTGTTTTAAGTCGACGATCTACATCAGATGGCCTAATAATCTCACGGACATATTCTAAGCCAAATCACTAGAGAGAGAGAGAGAGAGAGAGAGGAGAGAGGAGAGAGAGGTGCAATTTGAGGTTTGAGAAACAAACAAAGTGTTAATTTATTTTCTTAATGGTGCCCCTCCTCCCAAACACTTCTTTTTATTGAGGGACACATAAAGCAAAGGAAAGGCATGTGAACAAGAAAGAAGCTTCTTCTCTCCAGACCCCTCCTCCTTATCAACAAATAAAGTGAATTAATAATAATATCACAAGTATCATCATCATCAAGAACAACAAAACAGAGTGTACAAGGAGTCTCCCCTGGACCATTATACTTCAAATATGGTGCGCTATTGACCCAATGCAGATGACTGTGGCTCCACATCAACTTGCTTCTGTGGTGTTGTTTGCAGACATTTGAGAAGGCAGCAAATGAAACCAGCCAGCTTGATGGGTGGTACCACACCAACCGAAGCTCATCAATTTCCACAGGTTCCTTGTTGTTACAAGTTTCGATTTTTGAACTGCCGCAGGCAGAGCTTCTGGTTGCAAGTTTCAATTTTTATGCTGCCGATCTCCTCCCATTCTGTGGTACTTCTCTTCTGGAACTCCTGCTCCTCAGTGGGGAGACCAGCCTGGTGGCGATCCTCGAGGGGGAGAAGGACCGCCGCAGCTTCGCCACCGCCGCCATCTTCGGCGGCCTCTGCACGGCGAGCCTCGTCGGCGACAACGACACCACCGCCGGGGTGCCCTTTATCCTGACCTGGAACTTGGAGGCCGAGGGGGGAGACTTGATGAGGAATTTGTGCGGTGTCGTGATCTGTCTCCCCCTTGCGATCACCGGAGAACCGGTCTTGCAGAACTTCTGCTGGCGGGAGGAAGGTGACGAGAAGATGGGGTTGGGGAACAGAACCGTCTTCTTCGCCCACGGCCGGTTCTTGGGGGAGACGCGTTGGGCGGCGACGACGTGCCGGTAGCAGCCGCCGCCGCCGGCGGGGGCGGCGGCACCTTCTCTTCTGTTGGGAGGCGAGGTCGCCTTGAAAGTGATGCGGGACCGGGCCTGCCGGAGAGGCGGCGAGCCGGACTCCGACCGTGTCGAACGGTGCAGGGGCTGCTTCTCCTTGGTCCGCCTGGCCCTCAGCTCGGTGATTTCGCCGGGAACCTTACTAGTAGTAGCAGCGCTACGTCGGCGGAGACCCACCGGAGTCTTTGGATCGGCCAAGGCGGCGGCAGGGGCCCTTGTGGCGGCAATGCAGGTGCTTGGCTTTGTGGCGGCTGCCACCACTTGCTTCGCCATCTGGCTGGCTTGGAGGATTTCGGCGATCGTCTCTCCTAGGAGCATCGCCGGCAGTGACATCCGCCGCCAGTCCCCTGTTTTTTAAGATCATGGGCAAGATTCAAGGAGGAGGAAAATTACAATACTTTATTAAGCATACTACAATCTGTTCAATCAGAGAGTTTGAAGGATGTAGAAAGAAAATCTGAGAGTTAGTTAATAAGATCAAATCAGCAGACAACTACTATGTGAAAATTTTGACTTTTTGGAGAGAATTGAGACCCCAACAGCAATGTTTTGAAGGATGCTGACGCCTCCTGCTCAATCAGAAGGGTTGGAAAAGATCTACCAAAGATCCGATAATCGATCAGTTGAAACTGGCAACCAAGTACCGTGTGAAAATTTTGATTTTGGGATGGCATTGAGAGAAACTCAACATCTATCTTTTGAATGATACTAACAATTCTGTTCAATCAGAAGGGTTAAAAAGATCTACCCAAAATCTGAGAATTAATGAGATGAAACCGGCAGCCAACTGCTATGCGAAATTTTTCATTTTTGCAGAGAATTGAGAGAAACCCAAGAGCAATCTTTTTGAGCCCACCGACTAGAAATACCAAATCAACAAGGGGAAATCAACAATTCGGGAGAAGATGCAGAATCCGTACCAGCTGCATTCTCTGGGAACTTGCCCACCGGGGATCTCCGGTCCGTGGCGCTCTTCATCCTTCATGAAAACGGGAAGAATCGTAAGAAACAACGGCGAGAATGTGAGATCACCGCATTAAGGATCTTAAAAGTTTCTCCGGCTTGGATTTGGAGAGGGGGGTTTTCACCTACCTGAGCGTCTCCTGCTTGCACCTGAGGCTGGTGCGGAGGTACCCACGGGTGCTGCGGGGGCTGAGGCTGACGCCGGACACCGTCTTGCTGCCCCCAGAGACGGCGTACTGGAGCTCTTGCAGGCGGGCCACGCACTTGTCCACCTTCCATACCACACCGGCGGGTTCAGGGGGGAGTTGGGTCAGGACAAGGAAGGAGCAGAAAGTACAGAGGGGGAGCAGGAGAAGATGGTAGCAAGGTGGGTTTTTCTTCTTCTTGGCTTACCTTCTTCACGGTCTCCCTCACCAGGGCGGGGTTGAAAGCGGCTGCCATCATCTTCTCCTTGCCCGGAGGCGTCTTCGCCACCATCCCCTTCGTCTGGCAATGGCAGCCTCCTCCCCACACGCACCCACGCTTTCTCTCTCTCTAAAAGCTCTCCGCTCCCGTCCTCTGTCCCTCTCTGTCTCTCTCTCTCTCTCTCTCTAGATGTCATATGAACCCAAACAGAGAGGGTGGGAGAGAGGAATGAACGGATGAGATGATGGGGAGGCAGGCCCCTCAAGAGTTTGAACGGTGGGGATTGATTGGTAGGAGCTGTGTGGGTGCGGTTCGTAACGGTCAAATTCAAAGACTTTTTAAGGAGGCAACGGCTAGCACCTTTTGACATCGGTTGCAGTATATTATTTCTGAGGGTTTGTCACGGGCACCGCTACGCAGCGGCCGCGTATACGTATTAGAAAGAGAACGACACAACGGCAGTCGAAATGGTAGAAAAGTTCAGGGACCTCGGCCACCCGATCCCTCTCCTCTAATGTGAAGTAAATTCTCTGTCCAGATCCCGAATCGCCTTTGCCAAAATTCAGGGTTTGAACCCCCTCTGATCAAAAACAAACAAAACGTGAATTTAGAATGTGATTTTTACATATATATACCTTTGTAAAGTTCAATTTTATCAAATATACCTTTCATCGGAGCATATTATCATGAATATCCTCAAAATATGGGTAATGTCACGATTATGTCTTCACCGTAACTCCCGTGTGTTTAACCCGAGTTAAGTGTGAGTTAAAGAGTAAGATTTATATATATATCTTTGTAAAATTTGATTTTGTCAAATATATCTTAGATCTCACTATCGTAGATGACATATTTCACGGAATATTCTCATCTGTCAACGACAGTAAACTAAGGGATATAATCGTAATACTTCTATCTAAATGAAAGATATTTATGATAATACGTTCCGATGAAAGGTATACTTGACAAAATTAAATTTTATGAAGATATATATATGTAAAAATCCCGTTTATAATTAGAAACAGTGTCCTTACTTCTTATCCACATAAATGCGTTTAATTGAGAAGTCATTTGGAAGAATCATGTATAGTGACCTAAGATCTTTCAAGAAGGAGAGGCTGTCAGGTGCCAAAATCTCTCTTTCTTATTTGATCAGTGGGGAGTTAGAAATTCGAAAACGTTCCCATCATTTGAAAATTCGCTTCGAACTAATTTTAATTATTAAAATGTCTTGCTTTTAAGAAGCTGTTTGCAAAGATAATTAGTTAACCCTAGTAACTCGGGTTATCACTAAATATAATTCGAGACCGTGTCATAAGTATTCCAAGATTATCTGTTTCCAGACACACGCCTTTTAGAGCCAGCCTTCTCCATTTTGTTATTTTAAAAGATGTTTCTCCCAATGCTGGGGTGTTTAACATTCTGATGGTTAAAATATATTTAAAGAGATATTTCCAAGCAACGGCATTGTAATTTTTATAAACAACAAATATCCAATTTGAATAAAATTTATGTCTAATTTAATCTGGCAGCAATTAATTGATATGAAGAGGCGAGCGTCTTCGCCCAACTTTTGAATTCTTTTGATTAAAAAAACTGTGCCATTAGTAATGGTCGCTCAAAACGCCAGGTGACTTCGATGGCCTTTTGGCAGCAACGCAGTAATCCGGGACAGGCCCTTGAATGCGCGTTGCCGTTTACGCACCGGCTCGGGGTGGTTTAAATGTTGCAACAAACAAGATCCAGAACTGCTGTGGGGGACAGAAGAGTTATCTCTACGGATGTCATAAATATTCACAAATTTGATTATTTACGTAGTCGGATATGGGATGGATCGGATAATATTTAAATAAATTGATATAAATTCGAGTTCAGATATATTTAAAATATCCGTTACCATATTTAGATAAGATATGAATTTAATGCACTCGAATCTATACTCGATCTAAACATGTTCTTAATAACTCAGTTTGCATGTTAGGCCTATGATTTTGACATGAACTCAACTCGTTGCGTTCTTTGTTGGGTTTATGAGTTTCGCCTTCTTGCTAAAATTATAAATACGTTTTGTAAAACATAAAATTTACTTTGGTAAGAAAATTATTGACCGGACATCTCTTTTTCGACTTCCCATAAGTCCTATATTTCTTTAGATGTGGACGTGAACTCATGATTTATAGACGGATATAGATACCTGCGGATATATCTATATCCGTGCCGGATATATCCGTATCTATACCTGCGAAAATAATATGGTACTATCTAGGTATGATATTTATAAAATTTTCACGGATAGGGTATGATATTAGTCTACTCAAGTCGAACTTGATCCATTTATATTTCTAATTATTCTCGATCGGTCCCAATCCAATAACATGAATATCAACTCGAGGTGTATGCTGCCGCATTTTACATTAATTATCTTTTTCACTGTCATGTCGGGGTGTTATCATATTTTTAATTTGGCAAGACGAATATCAACTCAATATAAAAAAATGATTAGTGCACCCCCCCGACATATGCATCAATTAAATTATTTTTTTTAAAAATATTTTTTAAAAAATATTTTGTGACGTGATAATCACATCTCTCTAATTTGTCATACAAAACACATCTCTATCTGTCAAGAGTTAAAAAAATTAAATAAAAATTAAATTGATTCAATGAATATTGTTAGATATATTTTTTTTGAATCGATTTTTTATTTTAGATTTTTTTAGACCATAAGATAGAGGTGTGTCTTGTAAAATAAAATAAGAGGACGTGAATTTTATGTCATAATTTTTTAAAAAAATAATTTAATCGATGCACACCCTCAACCTGTGATTAATCAGAGTGTGCGTGCACTAAGCATAGCTCTTCAATATATATAGTGTCACATTTTATGTCATTTTTTATCACTTTTGTTTTAAGGGTTGACCAGTGTAATCATAAAATTTGATCACAAAGATAAATAACTTAAATCTGATAATCTCAAATTCGTTCATTTTTTCATCTAATTTTTAATTTGGACAAAAGAATAGAGATGACAAAAAGTATCATAAAATGTGACGCAGTAGAAATGTGATATAAAGTGTGAGACAATAACATTTCTTTAGTAACTTTAATCCTTTTATCTTGTTCTAGTCTTAATTCAAACTCAAATATATTCAATCTGATCTGATTGGATCATGATCTAATTGTAGATTAAAGTATTGACTTATTTTGTACATATTTTTACAAATTTTGTTACGATCGAGTTGACTTTGGTCAACCTAACCTAGTCTTACTCGAAGACGATGTCCGATGGAACGTGGGATCAATCTAGAGCCGGTCCATCCTCATCCATGCCAACCCTGGGTCAGCTAAATGTGTTCGACTTTATCCACACTCACGTGTGATGCACATGCGTATTATCATTAAATTTTTTATTTTTAAAAAATTTTTATAAAATGATTTTCAAAATATTATAATTTGATACGTAAGTCATGCCATTATTTAATTATTTAAAAATTAAAATAAAATATATTAATTTAAAAAACTTAAATATTATTTATTTGATATAATTTTTTATTTCTTTTTAGATAATTCAATAATGATGTGACTTATATTCTAAGTTAAAACATTTTAGAAATTATTTTAAAAAAATTTAAAACTATAAATACCTAAGCTGTGAACCACACCCAATTATGCAGTGGGCCTTACTCTAGCGAGATAAGTTGTCAAGTTGGTAAACGCAAACTTATAGTCTTAATCACACGAGTCACTTGGATGAGGATTCTAGGACACTTGAGGAATAATCATTTCAGGAAATATATTCTCGTATACTCTGGCATGTCAATTTATGATTTGCGAGAGGAACACGTTGTTCAATGCCAACATGAACATATGTTAGGCACGGTGAAGTCATAATACTAAAACATGTAGACTTACAGGGGTGCACATATTTAGATGAACTTATACATGAACATTGTAAATATGGTTATTGAAATTTATTTGAATCATAAAGGACATAAATAAGATATTAGTTAGATAGCTTAGCGTTAACATTAAAATAAACACTTTAACATTCAAACATGCGGAAGCCGTTCGTCAAATATATTGACTGGAAAAGAATTTGCACCTTACTCTCTTACTACAATTAAACTACAAAATAGTTACCACCGGGCAGCGATTGGATGCAGCATCTAAAGGATAGGTATTGATACATTATTCTTTTTAGTGCTTTTGAAAATCGGGTAAGATACCGCATTCGACTTGAGAGGTCGAATGTGATACCCGACCCTGGTAAGTATTATGTGTGTGAGAGAAACGTGTGGGGTCCACACGACTCCCTCTCATCGAATAATAAAATATATTATCCTAATCCAATAATAACGAGGGACTTTAAGATTTTGTTTGTTATGTTAGACTAAACGTTTGTTTAGGTACTCAAATTCAGATGTGCTACTCAAAATCCTGTCGCAACCAACTTAAGGGCGCGTTTGGAACGGATCTAGAGTGAAGGGATTTTTTCAAAATCTCGTGGAGAGAGAAGAAGCACCTTGTGAATATATTTAGGAGATTTTTCAATTCTATTCTCCTTTTCTTTATCTCTCTCTAAATCTCGAAATTCGTCGTACAATAAAAATTGATGAGATATTAAGACATTTGAAAATACTTTTTGTAGAGGTAGAAATCTGGTTTCTATGTCACGTACCACGCTTCTCTATTTATTTGTTGGAGAAGTCGTCCAGCACCCGTGGAAGCCTGAAAAAACTAAAAGTAAAAGGGCGTCATAAGGAGTCATGGGCATTACCCCAGGGGACAACCCTCAGATCCTTAAGTCAGCAACAGTTTATAAATAAAGATCAGAGAAGAGTAGAAGAGAAAGTGTAAAAGGAGGCCACTATGGAAGATCTAAGAGACGCGTAGACCCTTGGGTCGAATGCTCCCCGATCCCAGTGGTCACTCGGAGAGTGCTCGTTAGGTGGTAAAGTCGCACAGGAGGGGATTCTCTCAGAATGTGAGCTGTCGAGACCTCTCTAGTAGTAGGGCGTATAACTCTCCCGTTGGCTTCTCTATAAGCATTTCACTGGTGAGATTCCCCGTCTTCTCTTCTTTGTCAAGGCCCCTTTTCTAGGTGGTTGTCTTGGTGTGAAAGGTGAATCCCTTAACAGGGAAGGGCGGGAGTTGTGGAACAACATATCCTACGATCGTGACGAGAGTCTCCCGTTGGGGGGCGTTTATCTCGACGCCGATTGTTCCCTGGACAAATCTTATGGAGCTTGTGAGACGTGCTCGTTCATTATGAGATCGAGACTGACGTCGTGGGGATAATAGTCGATCGTCGAGGAGTCATCCGACGATCATTGTGCTTGGGCCAAAACCCTTTCTGCACTGTTGAATCCAATGTTAAGTCGTAGTGGGTCGTCCCTTTGTGAGCTGCGGCCGTTAAGCGTCCCTTGGGCGCGTTGGAAACCGTGAGTCAAATTAGGCTCGTCATTGACGAACCAATTATGAGCTGGGCCAAATTTATCCTCCTCATTTTTGAAAGAAGATAGATTCTAATGATTAGAGGGCTTAAAATCTCTATTCTCAATTCATTCCAAATGCAACCTAAATTGATCTAAGCGATCTAAGCCGACGCTTCCCCGTCTTCTTGAAAGGGATCTAATAAACATCACCATCGGCACCAAACATCTCCATGTGCATGGATCCGCATCCAACCACGTCAGCATTTTAAGTGGGTACCTCAGGGCACCTAAATAACAAAACTTTAGATGCCCAATTCATCTCTTACATGTCAATATAATTGGATTAGGTTAGTAGATTGAAATTGATCATTATCTTTATTATCAAAATTCTTATCAATTAATCCCACAAAGTCCGTTAGAGTTCATTGAAATGGATGTCTGTGTTGAACCTATCAAACTCCAGTGTATAAAACTCGTCAAAAACAAAACAATAATGTATTTTGGTCATCCCAAATCCAACGGGCCATAAAAAAAAACAGAGATTAAAGAAGCTTTTCAAAACACTCTACGACTATCTTTGCATCTATTTTCATTTCCATCTCCATCTCTTTTCACCTGTGCCTGCAAAACCTCCACCTCCGACCGGGAGTGGACATTGCACCGCGTTTGAAGATGATGTCAGTGCACACCCTATGCGAGATATTTCCACGTCCATCCGCCTGGACGATAGGTGGAACTTAAAGCTGCCTAGTGTTACTTCTACCTGGTGTAGGTTTCTTCTGTCGTGTGTGTGTGTGTGGGGGGGGGGGGGGGGGGGTGTTGTTGCCGTATTCACGTATCTACCTATCTCTGTGTTTGATCAGCAAGAGTCAGGGAGGAACGGGGGCGCCGGTGCCGAGCTGAGCCGAAGTGCGAGGAATACGCCCGCCTGCCGGGCCCGAGATCTGCTCAGATCATCTCACCAAAATAAAATTGGGGGAAAAGAAAGAAATGGAGATCAGCAAATTAAACGACATTAACGGTAATCATTATAGAGCTATTGTGAAGAATAATACAGTGCCATATTTTTTAGAAGGTGATTTATGTATATATACCCCCGTTGGAAGTACAATTGCATGAAAAGCCATCTTGCATTTGCATGTATACACTAGTGAACTTAATGTGACATTTGCCCTTTTGATTGACTTCTGTTAAAATATCCACAGAATATTTTGTTTTCTTCATCATCATTTCTTAGTAGATTTTAACAATTTTTCAACCGAAATTGACCGTAAAGACATACATGATAATAAAGTGAGGAATAGAGAGTATACATGTACTTGCAATTATACAAATGAAGGAACTCCAATTTCACTTCTAACAGGGAGTATATATGCAAAAAATATATATATTTAAACATGTTACTTGTCGCACATTTTTTGACCGCTTCCTTTATAAATGAGATGAAAGAAAATTTGGGCCTAAGCTCACACATTCAAAGGGTTTTTCCCGTTTTAACCATTCAATCTTAATGTCAGATGGCTGGGATGAAGTAATAAATAGAGTGATAAAAAAAACATGTCACTGTAACATTCTTCAATAATAAAATTATCTGTAAACTTCTGTATTAAATATGAATAAGTATGCCACGAATACATTTACCAAAAATAATTCCGCTCAAAAAGATGATGCACGTACCCAGTACAAGAAAGGATCGCGGCGACCGCCAGTTCCCGCGCGCCTCACCTGGTCCAGTTTCACAAGCCTGCATAGGAAGCTAAGCGCCGTAAACACGCAACAACACAGCTATCCTGTGCGCCAGGCCGATAGAGGAAGAACCAGAGAAGGTGATCTGGGCTGGACTGACATTCGAAGGGCCTTGCTGGTGTCGGGGCTGTCGCCGAGGGCCGCCCGGATCCTGACCTCGGAGGTGGAGCCCCTCGTACGCAGGAACTCCAGTATGGCTTTCGCCCGCCGCCGCAGGCCGTTGCTGCCGCAGACAATCGCGCCGCCGTCCGAGCTGTCGCCCACCACCACGTACTTACCCTCCACACGCCTCATCCTCATCACCATCCCCCTGCCGCCGCCATGGCTTGAGAATGTGCCGGCACTCACGGGACTGGCAGGCGGAGATGGCTGGGAGAAGGATCCGCCGCCGTGGCCACTGCCGGATGGCGCCACTTGAGGCGACGAGGGAGGTGAAGGCGACCCGGAGAAGCTGGAAGTTGGGAAGGAGACGGTGCCGCCGAGCGCTGCTGCGGTTGAGGTGCTGGACAGGCAGGATGCAGCGGGATCTTCTTCCAGTTGCTGCTTCCCCTGCTGCCGCAGCTGCGCCCCCCAATCCTTGTTCATGTCCTTTGTTCTGATGCCGCTGTAGAGAACCACCGAACGGGCCTTCCGCACGACCTTGAACGATTGATTCAACCAAATGTAAAGGCCGATAAGCAGATAGAGAGGTAGAATTCAACTGAAAACCACAGTAGACGAGCCATTAAGATGACAGAGCAAAGAGACCGGGATCGAAATTGAAGCAGATCTGAAAATTTTGATGCGATGCATTGGCAAAATTGAAACGAAAAGAAGAAAGGGATGCTCATCGGACGCCTCGTTGATACGGAGATTTTGACGGTGGACTGATCAGACTCGGAGCAGAGAGCGAGGAGGAGAAAAACCTACGATCCGACGAGCTCCAGAAAATGCGAATCCATCCAGAGCATTAACGAAGGAGATCAAATCATCACAGAATTCCCCTGATCTGGACATTGCCGGAGCTCCTACCACGGAGCTCCCCAAACAGACCAACCCACATAGAGCAATCCAGACGGCATTCTCGATCGCGACGACGTCGGACACGGATAAGGTCCGGAACGGTGTAACACACAGATCCTCTGTGTGGAGCAAAGCAAGAAGCGAAGGCACGCAGGCAGAGATCAACGCATCAGAGGAAGAGCTAAGAGGGAGGACCCCATACCTTGCGCTTGAGGTCCAGACAGCGAGCAGCCCACGCAAGGAGGCACAGCCGATCCGCCTGGACGGCCTCGGCGATGGCGGCGAGCGCGCGAGACGAATCGGAGACGCACGAGGAAGAGGAAGATGAGGTTGAAGAAGAGGAGGGAGCCGGCTCTTCGTCCTCCTTGCTGCAGAAGCAAACCATATCAGCATAGTAACAAGCACCAAAGAGAGGAACACCGTGCGTGCCTCCATGCACGCATCCGCACCGAACAACTGAGGAAGGAGGGGAGCAGAAGGGACGACCTGGCGGCGACGGCGAAGGCGGAGGATGCAGAGGATCCCGAAGCAGAGGAGGTGGTGGAGATGGCGGGGGGGGATTTGAGGAGGAGGAGGGCGGCAACGGCTGCGCGCTCGTCGAGGGAGAAGAAGGGCAACCCTGGCGTGGATCCGCCACCTGCCTTCATATCTCTCTGTGGCAGGGCTTGCGTGTGGCGGGAAGTTTTTGATTTGATCCGAAAGCGGTGCAGCTTTTCAGAACTGTTGCTTTGGCCTTTCCATGCACCTTACACGCTTACGGGAGCCTGGGGTGAACCGGGAAGAAGAGGAGATACGTGGTCCCGCCCTGGCCTACTAGACCGTGCTAAGGCTAAAGCGCAGAGGTAATTAAGGCAAGAGTTCTTTTCCATTTGGCCTAGCCCAGTAAGATTTGGGAAGAGGAATGTTAAAGGTTAATTCCCGACCTAAATAGTGTATATATCCTTACCCTTTAAGGCCCGCTTTGATAGCGGAGTGATCTGCCGGTTGTGAGAATCGGGGAGAGAGAAATCTCGACGAGACCCGCCTCCCCCTCACACAAAAAGGGCTAACCGAGGGCGGTTACCGTGCTCGACCCTATGGGGTCGAGCACGGTAACTGTGCTCGGTTAACAAACACTCCCTAAAAGATTACTATATCTTTATCCTTAAAATATATGAGAAACGGCTAAATTCTCGGACAACTTTACAACTAAGTTTCTCAGAACTTAAATTGGATTGTTACGACCTATTGGTTTGACCGCAGTGTCATCATACATTTGGAAATTAAAGTAAATTATTATTTTCTTGTTATCAAAAAAATATAAATTCAAACACAAATCATATGAAAAGCAAGTTGTTGACAAACTTAGGGGGTGCAAGAGATCACATATTAACCAAAAAACTTGATATAAATCACAACTTTACATTAAGAGATTAAATTACCATGCCCTAGTATCGTTAGATCAATTTAGTATTGAGGAGTGAAGAATCCACTTGGGCCCATTAAAGCCCAATAGTATTTGGCCCAAGCTCCAGGTCAATGTCTCACACACATATATAATTGCTCAACGATCTACGTGGCGCACGATCTGAGAACCATTATCGCAATAATGACAATGCAATGGACATTGAAGCGTGTAGAGGTTAAAAAGTGTTACCTCCATCTCGTACTACATTTTTAAGATTTATTTGATGAGGAAGAACGACCGAATACTTCGAGGAAACCTGCAACCACCACATAGAGTGTCACAAGGAGCTCTTGAAGTGATCTGAGAGGACAATCTTCCGATACTTAAGTCAGAACCAGGTGAGAGAGCGAAGAGGAAGGTAGAGAGAAAGAGTCGAGAGTCTGGAGAGAGATGATGGTGCTTAGCGACGTGAGAAGTGCTCGGTGACGTAGTTGGAGTCTGGGGAACATAGTGGAGGACTCTTGATCCTCCCTTCTCTCAGTATTGTTCACACTCTGCGTAGTAGATGTGTGTGTAGGTCTTCCTCCTTCTAGGTCTGTCCGGGAGACTATTTATATTAGTTGTAGTGACGTCGTCTCTTCCCCGACTTAGCGATAGAACGGTTAGTGGAGCGGTGTCTTACTTAATCGTGGGGATCGTACATTGCCCACTCACCCATTCTCTCAGGAAGGGCATCATGGCTGACATCTCTACGGTGTGGGCGTGATTTAGGGCTCGTCGAGGTAAGCCCCGTGATGGCAGTCATAACTTTCGTCCATTGGCGACTCTCACGGCATTCTGGATGTATGTATGGAGAGATCATGCCTGTGGGCCAACCATTCCTTGATGGACCTCGATTGGGCCCTGTTTCAGGATCGTTGGTCGACTAACAACGGCCGCTACGGGCCTGTCGACCCTAGACCGTTAAAGGGCCCGACGTTACTGGGCCGTGCTGAGACTAGCATATTTTCACCTCCTCAAGGGGCAACCCATGTCCCCTCACCTTCTGCAAGGTGAAAGATCGGGCGACCCACGACTCCGCGCCCCCTACAGAGCAGAAGACTGAACATCTCATGATCCAATGATCCTAGACAACCGTTCTTCCAGTAAGCCATAAGACGCAGACTACATGACATGCTGGAGGAGGAAGACCCACCCTAGTCAGATGGCCAGGGGATAAGCATTCTACGGACTCTAAGCCCCCAATACTTCCTACTCATGTCCCCCATCTAAGTACTCATTAATATGTCCGAGCACTCCTCTCCCCCATTTGAGCACTCGTCTGATTTAAGAATCGGAGGGTTATCCCAAACTAATCACACATGGGGGTCCTTCTGACATACTTTTCTTTGCTAGCAGGTATCCCCTTTGGAAAGCTCCTTCTCTTCCCTGACAAAGAAATCTCATAGGTGTAGTATGCGGTTCGAAAGATCATTTTTTGACCTCTATAGAATTGAATGGCGCCGTATGTGAGAACTCCTGGCCTGATAAGTACAAACCCTCCTTTGTGAGGGGAGGGGGCTAATGTAAAGAGCTTAAAAATGGGATATATATATATAGTTTCACATCGATAGATGCAAACGAGGGTTGGCGCTTATATAGTAAGGCATCAAGTCTTTCTCCAATGAGGACCCTTTTACAAGTAAAAAGGACACAACATAGACCGCCTAAGGGCACCGCACGGGACCCACAAGTCACCTATGAGGGCCACACGGGACAACCCGAAAGTCGCCCACGATACGTACTTAGCGACAATACCTCATAGGAGAAGCCTAAATTTGCACCTGTACAAGTATCAAAGAAATAACGTAACAATCTATGACATGATGCCAAAATGGCAACAACACGAAAACTAAAAGGGTAAGCGGATAATCAGATATCCAAATAGCTGTTTTTGTATCTGTATTTGAAAAGAAAAGGATACCGATACTATATGTATCCTTGTCCTAATCCATCCGAATAACTCCTAGATTAGGCGTGTAATCGGAAAAAAGGATTATGTTTACATCTTAATCTTTTTAATAAGATTTCTAAGAAATTTTTCTAAGAATGAAAGGAATCATTCCAGAGACATGAAATGAGACTAAAGCCTCCTCCTCATATTTAAATGGCTTTTCTGACTGCTAAATGCTACCCTCATTTGGAAAAATAGAGAACGAAAATGTCTTCTTAATTTCTAGAATGAGAAATGATAAGGAAAATTTAACCGTGGATGCCAAAGACAGCCTTTAGGATTTGACAAGTGAAAGTTATGGCCAACCAAATGATGGGAACGGATATGTATCTAATAACATTCCATTGATTCTTCATGCTCCAAACTTGGCCACGCCCTGTCTGATTACCTTCCGATGAACCCAAGCTCACTGCTACAAAGCAACGTTGGCAACCTGTTTCATTGAGAAAGACCTTGGTTACTCAGGCAGTTTCCTCCGAAGCGTCTCCTTCTTCATCTGCTGAAGGACAGGAATCTTTTGTGGATCTGCCTCTTCAGAATAATAATGAACACTTGACCAACATCCCGGTTTCTAAGGCAACTAGCGAGGAGTCTCAACTGGCCATTATAGCTACTACTCCTACTGCTCCAAATATGGCTACGGGCAATTCTGTGACGACCCGAGGATCCGAGTACCAGAAAGGAACCGGTGCGTCTCGAATCTCGGCCCGCCAACCCACGAGCCCGAAGACTCGGAAGGGTAGAAAGGAGTGGTGTGGGGTATAAGAGAAGCTGCAACGTCCACAGAGATAGCACAATAATCAAAAAGGAAATGCACATAATAATAATAAATAAATCAAACTGCTACAAGGTCCACAGTGTCTCATGTCCAAAAGAAAGTACAGTCAACGGGAAAGAAAGTACAACTACACGGGGCATCCCCCGGCGTAAAACAACACGGGGCATCCCCCGGAGTACAACTACGCGGGGCATCCCCCGGCTCAGGCAGACTGGCAACTAACCCTGGCTAGAAGACCCACGCTGAAACTCGGCCGCGTCTCCCGCCGACCCCGCCTCACCTGAAGAGCAGGGGTGAGCCTCATCTCATTGGCCCAGTAGAGATCCCGCGAATCCCCACCTCGCACGGAAAACGAGAAAGAAAAAGACAACCCTACCAACCGAGAGTACGGTAGAACCGACAAGCTAAAGTAAATAAACGGAAAAGTCGTCTACTCTAACAGTACCGTAGTACGGAACCTCGGTCCAACAAAACACGAGTCCACGCCTGCCAGTGAGCAGGAGCACCATCCACAAGAAGAACGACCGGATGCGTCCCCTGACGTCTTACACCGCGTCACAAGTGTCTAGCTACAACGCCCCGAGCGTGAGACTCAGACACGCAACAAGTACCACACAACAAGGACTAGCTGGGGTCGCACTCGTCAGTGCGTGTCCCAAGCCCCCAACTACGTGTGCACACACAGACCATCTGCTCTAGGTCGGGTCCTCTAGCTGGTTTTTCCCCCCACCGGACTCTGGTGGCAAAGGCAAGGGGCCCTACGGTAACCAGCCTAAAAACCGCGTCACACTGGGTCTCGCTCTCCACCACTCCCAGGTGGGTCCGCACCCGCGTGCGCAAGAAGCTACGACTAGTGGACAGGTCACTGGAAGTAAGGACTAATCCACGGAAACCACCGATCAAACCCTAGCACAGACTCTCGATGATCCTACGGTAGGTACGGAAGCCGGGGACACGCATGAGGTCCGACCGTCCCTCAAGTCACGCGGCACTCCTACCGAGGTAACTGATTCTCCGAGGAACCCCGGGCGCCCCTGTGGCTCTCACTGGGTGCCCACGGCATCCCTAGGGCCACACGCCACAACCGGGTCCATAACTCATCCAACCGTAGGTCACGCTACCCGCAAAACGCGGTTCGGGGAAGGGAAAGGTCGCGCTAGGTATCCCTAGCGCGACACCGAAGAACGCGCTAGCTTTGGCTAGAGCGATCTTCCATATCGCGCTGCCCAAGGCTAGCGCCTTCAGTCTGAACGCGCTAGTCTTGGATAGCGCGATCTGGAGATCGCGCTACCCGAACCAGGCGCGTTCCCCACCGCCTTACTGTTCGTCTTCTCCGACGGACACGCTCGGACGACACAACGCGTTCATCAAGAACGCGCCACTGGACTATAGCGCGACATCGGGCCGAGCCCGGTTCGCGAACTACGGCCGGAAATCACAAAACCACGCCCATTCACCCCCTTTGGTGAAGGGAAAATAATGGGGAATCACCCCACAACGACCTAGCATGCATCTAGAGCCCCCAAATCGATCAAAAACCCCACGAATCGACGGATCCGGCGCTCAAACCCCAAACATGGAAATAACCCTCCCGGCATGAATCTAGCGCCTCTCGGCCTCTCCACGGCCTAGAAATCACGGGGAATGCTAGAAAGAGGGTAAGGATTCGTCCCCCCTACCTCAAGGAAGCTCGAAATCCACCGAAACGCCGCCGACCTTCAAATCTAGCTCAACCACGAACTCCACATCCACGCGCCAATGGGGGCACCGCCGTGATCCTCTCGCCGCCGCCGTCGTCACCGCGTTGCCGCCAAGGTCCACCACCCGTCGCCGGAGGGGAAGGGGCCGCCGCGAGGTTCCAATGGGCAAGGAGGGGAAAAATGGGAGGTGACCGTTGCGCGCTCACGGGAGGGGAAAGAAGGAAGAAGAAAAAGGGAAGAAAAAAGAAAAAGGCTTTAAATAGAAAATACCCAAAATACCAAAAATATCAAAAAATAGAAAAATACACATCCTCGACCGTCTCGACGCGTTGATTGCAACGGTACCACTCGCGGGCTGGTGAACGAACCGGTTCACCCGCTACAGGGTTCCGAAGGACTCGTCGAAACCCGTACGCGGAAATCGGAAAACGCGCACGGAAAAGCCGCGGACACACTCCGGGCCTCTGAAACCACTCCGGATCGCGCCGATCCGAACACGAAAGATGTCCGAAAAGAAATTTCGGACACAACAGGGTCGAACACCCTGACAAACCAGATCCGGGACCTATAACGAAGGATCCGAAAGATCCGGGACATTACAAATTCAGTGTTGGGGACTAATCACACGCCATCGGAGTCTGAGTCTGTGTTTGTGGGTGATCAAGACCTTGCCTTGGAAGCTCCTCAGGGAAAATCTAAATCAAGTTCTCTGAACCAGTCTATGAGGGCTGATGGCCCATCGGAGCCCCCTTCAATCCAAAACACTGACTTAATAGGCGCTATTGCCTTGCCACCAGAATTGGCTATTGTTGATAATCAAGGGAATACTAAAGGTAAAGACAAGATCATTGCAGATGGTATATATGATACAAGTCAACGGACTGCTTATGCTACTGAAATTTCTACTGATTTGGATACCAGGGCCGATCCACCAACAGAACTGCATTATATTCATTTGAAAAGGAAGGACATGATTCTGAATTATCTATTACCAACTCACAAGAGAAAATCCAAGCTGCCAGACAGGACATTGCTCAGTCTGCCTTTATCAATAATGCCAGGGTTATGCAAAAAGGCTATACTGGGATCACCACCAGGTCCATGCAGAAGGTTGCATCCACGGGTTCTCTCCACAATTTGCACAATTAATTATGTCTATTCTTGTATGGAATATTCGTGGTATAGGAAATGATATCTCTCAAGGTAGGGTGAAATTCCTCCTGAAATCTCATAATGTTCAGTGTCTGGTCTTATTGGAACCCAAAATTCAATGTTCAATGTTGGACAAGATATCCAAAAAATTGGGGATGGATAAGGCAATTGCTAATAGTGACGATAATGCTCACATATGGATTATGTGGAAGGAACCTTTGGATTTCTGTCATATCCTTAAGGACGAACAGCAATTAACTATACTCCAAACTGTTGCTTCTCTGCCTCAATTCCACCTTACTTTTGTCTATGCTAAATGTTCAAGAAATGAACGACAGTCTCTTTGGTCTTCATTAATTCATTGTCATGCTATTATATCTGGACCTTGGCTGGTGGCTGGTGACTTCAATTGTATTTTGGATATTGATGAGAAACTTGGTGGCAATATACCTAACCTTACCTCTATAGCTGATTTCAAGGATTGCATCCAAGATTGTGAACTTTTTGATGCTGGTTTCATAGGGTCTAAATTTACCTGGCATAATAATCAATTAGGCAACAGAGGAATTTGGGCTAGATTGGATAGAACCTTATTTAATGCTGAATGGCTTAAAGTTTTTCCTATCAATGTGGAGCACCTTTCTAGAGAAGCTTCTGACCATGCTCCTCTCCTCATCAAGATGCCAATTTTGAGAACATTTAAGAGCAGATTTATTTTTCAGAGAATGTGGACCTTGCATGAGAACTTCTTGAAAGATGTCGAACTCTGTTGGAAGACTAGCCCATTGGCTACCTCACCACTGACTACCCTACACCTGAAATTGAAATATCTGAGGAATATGCTTGTGGGTTGGAACAAAATTGTGTATGGTAATGTGCATATGAACCTGGCTGCTGCTGAAGACCAGGTGCTGAGAACCGAACTCCAGTATGATTTGGACCCTTCTCCTGTTAATTTTTCTGCCCTGAATAAAGCAAAGACTTTACAATCCAATTGTTTGCTTCAACAAGAAATCTTCTGGAGACAGAAGTCGAGAATTAAGTGGCTTAGAGAAGGTGACAAGAACACTAAATTTTTTCATATGACTATCATGGCTAATAGAAGGAAGCACATCATTCCTCAGCTGAAGGATCCTCAGGGCATCTTGACCTCGAAGCATGACCAAATGAAAATCATTGCTGCTGATCATTTTAGACAAGCCTTCACGTCTCAAGATCATAATATTGATAATAGTATCATTGACTGCATTCCTTCTCTGATTATAAGGTCGGATAATGATCTGCTCTGTCGTATTCCAACTGAATCAGAAATCAAAGATGCAGTCTTTCAAATGTCTGCTGACAGTGCCCCTGGGCCTGATGGTTTTACAGGAGCCTTTTATCAGTGTGCCTGAACCATAATTGCTAATGATGTTGTGACTGCTATTCAGTTTATTTTCAGCACTAGACATTCTCTACCTAGAAGCATTACTTCAGCCCTTATTGCTCTTATTCCTAAGAAAAGCAATGCCACTGAAATCTCTGAATTCAGACCTATAAGCCTTTGCAACTTCATCTACAAAATTGTTCCAACCATTTTAAACAACAGATTAGCAGGTATTCTCCCAAAAATTATATCATGTCAACAGTCAGCTTTTGTAAAGGGGAGAAACATTGTGGAGAACATAGCATTGGCTCAAGAACTTGTGCAAGAACTGGGAAGGAAAACTAGAGGTAATAATGTGATTTTCAAGCTTGACATGGCCAAAGCTTATGATCGACTTGAATGGGACTTCCTGTCTGCAGTGCTTAGGAAATTTGGATTCAGTATGGAGTTTAATTCCCTTATCCACAACTTGATCAGTAACTGTTGGTCTTCAGTTCTTCTCAATGGTGACTCTGCAGGTTTCTTTAAATCATCAAGAGGAATTCGGCAAGGGGACCCCATCGCCCCTGCCCTTTTCATCATTGCCGAAGAGGCACTTAGCAGATGTTTGATTGAAGCTTTTCATGCAGGTGTGGTAGAATGGTTTATGGGTCCTAGAGGCTGTCCCACCATTTCCCATTTGTTGTTCACAGATGACACACTTATATTCACCAAAGCTACCACTGCCTCAGTCAGGAATCTCCTTCACATATTACAATTATATGAACAGGCGTCTGGCCAGCTAGTCAGCATTGGTAAAAGTGGTTTTTTTCTACACCCTAAAGTGAAGGATCCCACTGTCAAGAAGCTACATGGCCTAACAGGTTTTGACAAGCACACCTTCCCTCATAAATATTTGGGGTTTCCTCTGACTATTGGCAGGAAGAAAAAAGTCCACTTTGCAGGTGTTTTATCCTCCATTCAGAAGAGAATCCATGGATGGTCGGCCAAATTCTTATCTCAGGGAGCTAAGCTGTGCTTGATCAAGCATGTCCTAACCACTATCCCCATTTATTCCCTGACGTCTTCTTCCCTTCATGTGGGCACACACAATGCATTGGAAAGAAGCTTTGCAAATTTTTTCTGGGGGTCATCCCAGTTTGGAAACAAGAGGCATTGGAAATCTTGGACCTCTATCTGCAAGCCTATATCCCAGGGTGGGCTGGGTGTTATGTCCCTCCGGTAGATGGAGATTGATCTGAGGGTCAAGATGCTATGGAGAGCCATTCACAATGAATCTTTGTGGGCAGTTTATTTCAGAGCAAAATATATCCAAGGTAAACATATTTCTGCTGTTCAATTCAAGAACATGAAGGGCATCTCTCGGAAATCTTGGTTACATGCTAAAGATCTTATTACCAAGCACAAGTTAGTTATTATGGGTGATGGCAGCAACACCAATTTTTGGCATGACATTTGGATTGGAAATAAAAATATGGCTTCTTATGTTCCTACTGACCTGATTCACAACAACAATCTATCAGTCAAAGACTTCTATCATCAGTCCAACAATGACCTTGGTATTCTACTCAACAGATTGCTCCCATTTGACATCCTTGCTGCTGTTCAGAATACCACTCTCTCACAGGACAGTGATCTAGAAGTCTGGAGTTTATCCTCCACAGGTGATTGTTCTGTTTCTTCTGTTTGCAAGAATGAATTCTCTACCCAAAATCAGCAAGGCAATCCGAAATGGAATAACCTCTGGTTTAGCTGGTTGCCTTCCAAGATTTTAATCCACTTATGGAAAATTAATTATCAATGTATTCCAACTGATGATAGAATAAAGTCCATTGGTATTCCTCTTTGCTCTAAATGTCATTGCTGTAATACTCCAGCTGAGGAAACTATCAATCATTTATTCATCTCCAGTGACATTGCATCCTTTATCTGGTCGGCCCTTCAATCCAAAGGCCTGCAGATTCATGGCCGAACTGCCAAAGATATTATTCTCAATACCACTCAATCACTTAGACGACATTCCAAGCTAGATTGTTTCACTGTTGCTGCTATTGGTTATGGATTGTGGGAATTATGGACATCCAGGAACATTGCTAAACAGGAAGGGAAGAGAGCATCGAAACATGCTGTTTTGAATAGAATCACTGCCCAAGCAAAGAAGGTCATAGCCCTTTCAAGCCTCAAGGAAAATTCACACAAAAGCAGGATTACTTTGGCAGATTTAGACATTAAGGTTGCTGCTAGAGATTGTCCACGCCCAAAAATTATTAAGTGGTTGCATCCTCCTTGGCCTTTCATCAAACTAAATATTGATGGTGCTTGCAAATCAGATGGCTCTTCGGGCGGTGGTGGTGTTATCAGAAACTCGGATGGACAGATCCTCCTTGCCTTCTCTCACTATTATGGCAACTCCAATAGCCTTATAGCAGAAGCAAGGGCACTTCATGATGGTCTTCAATATCTCCACACTCTCGATGATCAGCCCACCATCATTGAGTGTGACTCTAAGATCCTAATTCAGGCAATCCAGCAGAAAATTCCTTGCCCATGGATCATTCTCCCTTACATTAGAGATATATGGCGCATGTCATATGCAATTGACTGTTTCGCGCATATCTTCAGAGAAGTGTGGACGCACTTCTCGTTGGTTGGTTCGTTTCGGCTGGTGGCGTTGGTCTGTTAAGTGCGTGGGCGTGCCAGTCACCGAGGTGACAATTTATTCGGGCTCCGAAGAGCCCATGGTGCGCTCGATCTGACTTCATCAGACGATTGTGTGGTTCGTGTCGGGACCGAATCACGTCGCTCCATCAAGGTCACGACGTCATTTACATCCCCCATACGAGGGAATACCCTTGATTAATTGCCGAAATTAGGGGTCCCGCGGCCAAAAAGAATAATACTAATTACGAGAGAGAGAGATAGGGGCAGATCACACTGGGAGTTGTGTTCAGACCACAAATCATCGGCCGTGTTGGTCGCTCGCGGACCTTTTCATGTTCGGACACCGGTCCGTGATGGGAACGCGACGGGAAAATCGGGACGAGTCCGTTCAAATATATGCCGAGCGCACGGCAATTTCAATGATGACTCGGAAGGCGTCCGGGATGAGAAACAAATCCGATCCGGTCGGGATGTCGGCCCGAGGCTAGGTCGGGACCGGACCATGTCGGGATGATTCCCAAGATCCGAGCCCGGCCTGAGAGGGCGACATTATTGTTCCTTTTGCCCCGGGTCCCGGGGAGAGATGGGGCTGCGGTGTGGACCCTAGCATCTTTTATCTGGGATTCTCTTAATTATGTGCATCTCTTTTCTCTGTTGCTTATTACTTCTTTATGCATTTGCTCCGGATGATTTCTCTTCTTCTATTCATTATTATCATTATTATTATTATTACTATTTTGATTATTTTTATTGCCTCTCCCACCTCTTTAATCATTATTAATGTTGCATATTCAGAGTCCTTTAATTAGCATAATTTTCATTAATTTATTTGCTATTGTTAATGCCCTTATCATGCTATATATATATGTATGTACATGCAGTGTGCCGGCGAAGGGAATAGGGTGTACCGCTGAAGGAAAGAGTGTACCGCTGGGTGCTCAAAGGGCGTACCGCTGGGAGGCAACAAGGGCGTACCGCTGAGGGAAAGAGGTGTGCCGCTGGGTGCTAAGAGGGCGTACCGCTGGGAGGCAACAAGGGCGTACCGCTGAGGGAAAAAGGTGTGCCGCTGGGTGCTAAAAGGGCGTACCGCTAGGAGGCAACAAGGGCGTACCGCTGAGGGAAAGAGGTGTGCCGCTGGGTGCTAAAAGGGCGTACCGCTGGGAGGCAACAAGGGTGTACCGCTGGAGGCTCAAAGGGGTTTAGAGGAGTGTGCCGCTGGGTTGAAAAAGGGGTGCAACGGTGAGAGCTAGAAGAGGTGTACCGATGAAGGGGTGTTGAAGGATAGAGGTAGTGTGTCGGAGAAGAGGCTTTGAAGCGTGCCGCTGAAGGCTAGGAGGAGTGTGCCGGCGAAGGGATTGGCTGAGCATGCCACTGAAAGATGATTAGAGTGCACCGTTGAAGGGTCAATCAGGGCGTGATGGTGGAGGTTCAATCAGTTTTCAATTCTTTATTTTAAGGCTTTTCTTTTCTTATTATTTTAATTTTTATGCAGTTTTATATAAACTTCTTCCTTGTTTTGTTCTGTTCGGCCTCTCTGCCATAAGTCGGAAGTTTGGCCTGTCGTGGCATTGATCGGTTCGGTTCTTATCATGGTACCGGCAGTGGCTTGATTAGTTGGAAGGCTTCATCATTAATTATTCTGTTCGTTTGTTGCCTCCTTTTGCCTTATTTAACATGTTGTTATTTTCTGACAAAAATTCGGCAGCATCTCCCCTTGACCCGGGACGTAAGGGAGATAAAGGGAACGCGCCCACATGGAGTGACGGAACCCGACAACTGGAGGTGGGCTCCCGAGGGCAGCAACACCTATATAGAGCCTCGGAAAACACAAAGGAAACGACGAGCCGAAGGTCTCTAGGGTTGGACAAGTTAGACTGGGGCTCAGCCAAGGCATACCGGGCTGGGGCATGGCCAAAAGGCGTGCCGCTGAGGGCCTAAAAGGTGTGCCGCTGGAGGCCTAAGAAGGTGTGCCGCTGAGGGCCCGAAGGGTGTGCCGCTGAGGGTCAAAGGGGTGTACCGGCCAAGGGCCAAAGGGTGTATCGCTGGAGGGTTAAAAAGTGTGCCGGCCAAGGGCCGGGAAGGTGCATCGCTGGAGGACTAGCAGGGAGCTAAGTGTGTGGGCTGGGAGGCTTGCATGTTATTCAGGAAAAGAAGGGGAATTCATGGCCGGGGGTGGGCTGCCGGTAACTGGGTGATCAGAAAGAGAGTAAGGGCCTCTCCCTCCCCTCAAGCAGGTGGACACAACCGATGACCATGGAAGTGGGGCAAAGATCACAGGGGAGGAATCACATCGCTACGGAGGCTCCAAAAACACCAGAGAAGGGAAGAATAAACAACACACCATGCACTATGAAGACGGGAGTAAACCAATAGAAAATGACCAGGAATACCCGAGAAGGGTGATTTCTCATTCATGGGAAACAAAGGGACTAAGCCTCCCCCATATACATTGACGGGCCCACCTGAGCCAAGGCTGCGGGCAAGGAAGAAAACCCCAGAACAATAGAAAGGGGAGAGGAAAGCAGGGAAAACCACGGAAGGGAAGGTGTTGGGGCTGAAGTGGGGGATGACCGGCCACCCTTCTTCTCCCACACCTCCCCCCATTACATTCAGCCCTCCTTCTCTCTTACTCTCTCTTCTTCCCGGTGGTCGTCGGAGGAGACTCACGCCGGCGCCCTTCTTCTTCTCTTCTCTCTTCTCTTCCTCTCTTGCCTATGTATCTTCCGTTTGTCTGTTGCTCTGCCTCCCTCTTGGACGCTCTTCCTTTCGTCGAAGTGGGAGTCATTTATACTCCCGGCAGCGGGAGCCTTCGAGCACGGCCATCGAAGGCGGGAAGCAACTCGTGATGATGGGGTTTGACTCCCCCTGTCCTGGCTGTCAGTGGAGTAGCCTGCGTGGCCCAACGATCGGCTGACACCTCGGATGGCTCACTGCGCGCCAAGGATATGTAGGGCATGGGCTTCACGTCGTCCCCCGCCGTTGAAAAAGCCTTCACGCTATGCCGTTGGCGGGCTGCACAAGCGTGCCGTAGGAGAACCAAAAAGGCGTGCCGTCGAAGGCCCAGCAGGGCGTGCCGCTGGAGGCCCATTGGGGCGTGCCGGTGAAGCCCAAAGGGCTGTGCCGCTGAACACCCAGGGGTGTGCCGCTGAGCAGCCCAGGGGGCGTGCCGGTGAAGCACAAAGGGCGTACCGCTGAAGCCCCAAACGGGCTGTGCCGCTGAAGCCCAAAGGGCTGTGCCGCTGAAGTCCAAAGGGCTGTGCCGCTGAACACCCAAGGGGGTGTGCCGCTGAACACCCAAGGGGGCGTGCCGGTGAAGCCCAAAGGGCATACCGCTGAAGCCCCAAACGGGCTGTGCCGCTGAAGCCCAAAGGGGTGTGCTGCTGAAGCCCAAAGGGCTGTGCCGCTGAAGTCCAAAGGGCTGTGCCGCTGAACACCCAAGGGGGTGTGCCGCTGAACACCCAAGGGGGCGTGCCGGTGAAGCCCAAAGGGCGTACGGCTGAAGCCCCAAACGGGCTGTGCCGCTGAAGCCCAAAGGGGTGTGCCGCTGAAGCCCAAAGGGCTGTGCCGCTGAAGAGCTCTAGGGCAGTTTTGAGCCCATTGTGAGCACGAGTTGTGGCCCATTTGATTTCCTTCGAGGCCCATGGATTGAGGGACTCTTTGAGATTGACTTATCTTCACTGTCGTGACTCCTGGAGACGGCTTCACGGCAGTATGCATATTTGGGGAGTCCGGGTGACCGGTCTCACCGGGACTTCTTTACTCGGTGCCGTTGTTAGTGCTGGGCCGAGCAGGGTATCTGGGTGTGCAAATTTTGGTGTCCACAAGAAGCCAACACAGTGGCCGACTCACTAGCATCCTTAGCATGTAGCACCACATGTAATTCTTTCTTTGATTATCACGAGCTTCCTGCTACTGTTAAAGGTGCAGCTCGTTTGGACAAGCTAGGAATTCCTAGCATACGACTGATGTAATTTTTTCATTCTATTATCTCAATAAAATTTACCTCTTAGGTGTGGATGGTGGAGTGGCCACTGAGGTGCAGTCCCCCATTCAACCCTAGGCAGGGGTTTACAAAAAAAAAATAACATTCCATTGTCATACATTACGTAATTAAAATTATAATCAAATTATTGTGAATTTTAACTTGAAATGAAACCTCATTTGCCATCTATGTTACACTTCCTAGACAGTTAATGTGAAGTAAAAAACAAATGGGTTGACATGAAACATAGTCCATCTATTCATTTACCCAAGAATTTTATTGGGTCTAGCACGGATCTGAATGTGCTTATTTTTGCATCTTGATACATCATTTACTTTCTGCGGGCGTAGATAATAGTGAATTAATTATTAGTTTAGATGCCACAAAAGAATGGCTCAATGACCCAAAATACTCGTTGAGGAGGGTAAATCTGGTTTGGCCTAAAAACGGTCCAGTAATGATGGGTCCATGACATATAGCTCTCAAGGGAGCGCGCACAAGCGACGAGCATACGGATGAGGCCCACCAAGGGGAGGTCCAGCCAAAAAGAGCATCGGATTCTACAAGGCGTCAGGGTTATGGTCCAAGCACAATTATCGCCGGAGGACACTCCGACGACCGACCGTTGCCCCCGTGACGTCGGCGTTGACCCCATAACGGACGAGCACGTCCCACGAGCACCGTAAGACTCGCCCCGAGACCAGCCAACGTCGGTGTAACACCCTCAAATATAGCTAAGTTGTACTCTATATCATCGAGGCGCCTTTTCAAGTATCGGCTCAGTTCTTGGAAAGAACTCCGAAGTTAAGCGTGCTTAATGGGGAGCAATACCGGGATGGGTGACCTGCCTGGGAAGTCCCTCATTCTGGAGCCGATCACTATCAAAAAGGGATAAAACCGTGAGGCCGGTAGGCCAAAGCGGACAATACCTCGACGGTATAGAGTACGGGGCGTGACAGAATGGTATCAGAGCCATACCCCAGCCGGAAGTGTGGGAACTAAGTGCCATACAGGGCAAAGTGCTACACTATGGGAGCCACCTCTTGAACCCGCAATGGGACAAAGTGCTACATAGTTGTAGACACGCCATTCCTGACGTCTCCTGAGTAAATCTCATATTATACTATGATACTCCAAGGCGGCCTTCACATTTTTAATTACTCTGGTGATTTCCTATTTTTATGAATTTTTTTACATTTTTTTAAATTATTCCGTGAAAAATCATGGAAGTGTCCAGGCGCTTGGACACCTCCATCAATGACCAAAAAATAATAAAAAAATCAAAATCATGGAAGTGTCCAGGCGCCTGGACGCCTCCATCAATGACCAAAAAAATAAAAAAAAATAAAAAATCATGGAGGCGTCCACTTGCCTGGACGCCTCCATCAATGTAAAAATAATAAAAATAATATCAATAATCATAAAAAATAAAACAAAAATCAAATAAAAATATATATATTTATGGAGGCGTCCAGGCCCCTGGACGCCTCCATAAAAACAAATAAAAAATATATAATGCCAGCTTTGGCATAAAAAGACAAAACATAAATAAAAAAATATATATATTAATGGAGGCGTCCAGGCCCCTGGACGCCTCCATAAAAACAAATAAAAAAAAATCAACATGCCAGCCCTAGCATAAAAAGATAAATATAAAATAAAATAATATAATTTTGGAGGCGTCCAGGCCCCTGGACGCCTCCATCAAAACCCTCACGGGCGCCGACCACCGAACGACGGTTTGTCGTGTGTGAAAAAGCCAAATATAGGGACGTCCGGTCAGCTGGACGCGCCCATTTCTGAATCACGAGGCGCCGCTCACAAAACCACGCGTTGTGCCAAACCGCGTGCGGCCGTCGTCGGTTTTCGGTGGACCTGTTAGAGGCGTCCGGGACCCTGGACGCCCCCATAAACGTATTCTAAAAAAATCAATAAAAATAGAATAAAATATTATTTCGGCCCTGATGGAGGTGTCCAGGGTCCTGGACGCCTCCACCTTCCGGAGCTCTATAAATAGATGCCCACCCCCTCAGTTCTAGGGGAGCTAAGCAGTGATCCGATAGGCTGCCGGAGCCCAGAGGCTACGGAGTCATTTTTCTAACCCGTGGGGTCTTTTGTAGGTGGAGGTTCTGCCGGCTTCTCGGGTGCCCACGCTCGCGAGAGGGAGGTCGTCTTCATCCACCGCGCTTCTACGTCGTCCCCACGCTGCCGGAGCTCCGCCGAATTTTGCCACCGGCACATCCAATAAGCCAACTCTTTCCTTTTCTTCGTAGTTCTTTTGCATTCATCATCTCGCATCCATCATCTCATTTTCCTCCTACTCGAGTCCGAGAGGGGTTTAAAAGATAACACCAACCAGGTGTGTGTCTTCCCGTTATTTCGTCATTTTTATTGCAAGGATATGAATACTACACATTCATCTTTCTAATCCACTTGTTATTTGTTTGTCATTGTTTTGCAAGGGTAACCGAGGAAAGCCCTCTCCGTCGGCCGGCCGGAAGGAGAAGAAGAAGCAACCCGCCATCTCCCGCTCTTGAGGTAGGCGCGATCACCTTCTTATTTTGGGGTCTTTTGGCCCCTGGCGATCACACCTTGTCATCGAGGCCGCGGCGAGTCACTTCCCCAATGGCCGTTTAAATTTCTGTTTCCTATATTCTCTTTATATTTTGTTATATTCTGCTTATATCATCGAGGCCGCGGCGAGTCACTTCCCCAATGGCCGTTTAAATTTCTATTCCTATAATCTCTTTATGTTTTGTTATATTCTGCTTAAATCATCGAGGCCGCGGCGAGTCACATCCCCAATGGCCGTTTAAATTTCCGTTCTTATATTCTCTTTATATTCTGTTATATTCTGCTCTTATCATCGAGGCCGCGGCGAGTCACTTCCCCAATGGCCGTTTAAATTCCCGCTCTTTGTATCCTCTTCATATTCTGTCATCTTATTATCTGCTCATATTCTCGAGGCCGCGGCGAGTCACTTCCCCAATGGCCGTTTCAATTCTTGTTATTTAATTTTTGCACCATTCCCGTCCCCCCGAGGCCGCGGCGAGTCACTTCCCGCTATGGCCGTTTAACCCCCATATTTTGCTATATCACGCTTGTCCCGCTCGCCCCGCCGGAGCAATCTCCCGTGGTGGCCCCTTCTCTCTTTCCTCTCATTTCTGTGTTGCAGCAAACAAAACAAACAAAAAAGAAGGAGCCCGCGCGCTCTCCGCATCCTCTTCCCCGCACCATCAAACTCCGAACCGCGTGACGTCGCTCTCAGATTGGCGATCACGGTGGGACCTCTACTGCTTCCTTTCGGCTACCCTTGCAAGTTCGGCACCGTCCGTGCCTCTCCACCTTCGCGCCCGCGCGCGCCCCCGTTGTGCTCACGGCAGCACCGTCAGTTTTGATTGGTTCTTTGTTTATTATATGTCTGTTATTTCTGTTGTTTTCCCACTCCATATATCTGTCAGCATTCCATTGCATACATCCATTCCTCTTTTCTATCCTTTTTTTCATTTTTTGAGGATCACCCTTTCCCGGTGAAGGAAGGACTCTCCGTTTGAGAATTCCTCTCAACGGACTAGAATCTCCTACACTGGGACCTCCGTAAGTCCCCGACATCGAAGAATCTCCTCTTCGTTCACTGGGCTGGTTGTACCATTGAAGTTCTCCGGAGTTAGTCATTTCATTCGTGGTGAGACGAGAGACCCTAGCTGACACGGCGGTGAAACAAATTGGAATTAGGGTCCTTCCTATTTTGTGTGAACTTCTGATCTGGTTAAAAACATAAAAAAATTATCAAAATCAAAACAAAAAAAAGGGACGTAAAGCATTCACTTGTATGTTAATCCATGCTAATTGTTTGCTCGTGTATGTTATTACGCTCTCAAAAAACATGATGGATGGCTGAATATAATTACAATTGTTTCGAGGCCGACGCCTTCCGTTATGGGTCTCAAATGTGTGACCCAGGTCACGACTCTTATGGGGTCTACAACTCAGACTGGGGCTCTCATCCTGACCCACAGGTTCATCCCATGGACGTTGGCCCGTCCTATAAGTCCTCATATGGAATACAGGCCACTGTTAGTGGAGCTTCCCCCTCCATTAGTGTTCCCTATGCCTGGGATTTCATGGCTTCTCATGTCGACTCTCTCAGCTCTCAACTTGGAGCCTTACAGGCTGTTATTGAGAGGAAATTTCTTCCTCCTTCCCCTCCTCAAGCCAACCCCCTTCACACTTTCATGAATAACATCACTAAAATGGAGAAGGATTGGAAGGAGAGAAGAGATGAGTATGGCATTGAGAATATGAGTGAGCAAGAAGTTCTCCCAAGTTTTAACGATCAAGTGGACGCCGTCTGCCCACCATCCATTCATCACACTAATCCATACGGCTCTCCGCCTCCACATCCACATCTATATACGCAAATTCCTCCATGTCAATATACGTCACCTCATCTCATCAACACGCCTCCACCACGGCGTCCATTTCAACTTGATGATCATAAAGAATTGGAAATGGCACATGATGAAATTTATGAAGATTTTGAATATACACCTACTCCGAGTTTTCTTCGTTTCCCTCTTCCACTGCTCCCACAAGAACCCCCTGCTCAGGATGAAGCCACTAGTTCTACCCCTGCTTATGAGTCATCATGGTGTTACGATGACGGGTTTACGCCCCAACAACCCGCATCAATGCACCATGAATCACCTTCTACCCTTAACCCCCCACGTATCACAAAAATCCGACGTTTCCTACGTACCAAGCCTTCTACTGTCACCCCTTCAATTGTACAAATGACCCCCACACCATTGGCTTCCACTGAGCATTCCACTAACTCTTGTTCCCAACCGAGTAATCCTCCATCGTCTCCACCTAAAACCTCCACTAGCCTTGTAACCCCGAATCCAACCATTCCTATTCCTCCACTCCCCTTACCTAAACCCGTGATTAACCTGGAGCCGGGCCCATTGATTGTTGCACACGAGCCAACCTCGTCTCCTCTCGAGAACAAGGAGAAGCCCGTCGTGTCTCAACCCCCCCTTACCCTTCCTATAGCCCCCATCATTGAATCTCCATTACCCGTTGAGCCTGTTGTCTCAATCTCACTTCCTTCCACCACCTCTCGGAGTGGGTGTCTTTCTACAAATACATGTGCCAAAGATGATGTTCAAGAATCGGACAAGAAGAATTGGGCCACGGCAATGCAATTCAAGATCCAAGATTTTATGTGCCGAATGTCGATTCGGGTTCTTGTGCCGGTCACCTTTGAGAAGGCCGAATTTCCATCTGCACCAATGCCCATCAAGAATGACTCTCAGGAATTGGTGCTGACCAAATCAGGGGCCAAAATAACCACGATCACATTACTCATTGGCCAACATGCTTTCAAGGCTCTTATTACCCCTTGTTCGGTCATAGTCCAACTGACTAATCAAGAGAGGAGTTTCTCCTCCAGCATGGTGATGACACATTCCACTGCAAAGGGGATAATGAACTCTGTACTCGAGGGCAAGTCAGGGCAGTTCTTGCTGGAAGCTTTTGACATCATGTCTACTTCCCACCAACTCCCATGCGAGGGACGAACGCCTATGCTACCCAGCATGACCACGTGTGATATTCCAACAGCCTTGAGTAGTGCCCCAAAAATGAAGCTCCTTATGCCAAGCATCCAACTTCCAATGATAGACACCGTTCATCTGCCACGGGAGTTATTTCCAAGGGAGCCATTTCATGTCAAGATCCCTACTTCACAAGCGGAGCTCTTAAATCTTTGTTTTGATATTTTGCCAAGAGAGTTACCATTCATGTATGAATGTCCAAAGGGCCTTATTAGAAGTCCGTCAAATGAGAGCCTGTGTGTAATGCCCCGGATTCTTCGGATCCTTTTCGTGGGCTCCGGATCTGGTTTCTCGGATTGTCCAACTCTGTTTTGTCTGAAATTTCGTTTCGGACATCTTTCGTGTTCGGATCGGTGCGATCCGGAGTCGTTTCGGAGGCCCGGAGGCGTTCCGCGGCTTTTTTCGCGTGTGTTTTTCCGATTCCCGGCGTGGGTTTCGGCTTTCCCTTCGGAACCTCGTTGCGGGTGAACCGGGCCGTTCACCAGGGCGCGAGTGGTACCGTTGCGATCGGTGCGTTCCGAGGATCGCGAGGGTGTGATTTTCTATTTTTCTGGATTTTTCCGATTTTCCGGATTTCCCTATAAATAGCTTTTCTCTCTCTCTCCCCTCTCATTTCTCATTTCTCTCCCTCTCTCTTCTCACGCTCTCTCCTCTCTCCCTCTCTCTCCGGCGGCCGACGGGGCGGAGTACGGGCGAGGCGGGGACGGCGCGGGCGAGGCGCGGGCGAGGATGGATGAGGATCGAGGCGGAGGCGGGCGCGATCCCTCGGTGGATTCCGAGATGGCGTCGTTCGCGTTCCGGGCGGTTTTCGGCGTGGATTAGTCGCTTCGGCGCACGGTTTCTTCGGTGGAGGTAGGGTGACGGAACACCACTGCGTTCTGCTCGTTTCCCCTGCCATTGCACGTCGTTCGGCGCGGAAACAGCTGTGTTTGGGTCCGTTCTAGCGAAACTGTGGTTTTGTGGGTTTCGTAGGGTCGGTCGGGAAACGGCGACGGTTTCCAGATCGGTTACTGTCAACGGATTCCTTGGGGCGAGAGCGTTCTTTTCCCCCTGATTTCGTCTCGATTGGTGGTCCCGTTGGACCGGTAGAGCTCCGAGAAGCTCGGTAACCCTTTTTGGGTAACTTCGGTAGAATCGCTCGTTTCTCGCGATTCGTGCGTCGTTTTGACTCCGGTCGGAGTCCACGTGATTGCCAGGGTGGTTGTGGTTGTATCCCCTTCGTTTCGGCACGAACGGGGCGTGGAAAGGCTACGATCGGGAGACCCCCTGGGTTTACCCGCCGTGATGGTTGGGCGGTCGAACCGGGCCCGTCCATCGCGAGGGCGGTTGCCTTTGGCCCGTTCATTTTCTCTTGGTTTTGGGGTTGTGCGGTCGCACGATAGACCGCACATTTGTTGTGCGGCCAGGTGAGAACCGCATGTCTCCCCCATGGACGGTTGGTACCCAGCCGTCTGTCCTTCCGTGGGCTTGTGCGGCCAGGAGCTGACCGCATATCCCAGTTGACCCTTGGTCAACAGTTTAGTGTCGGTTGGGTTGTGCGGTTTGGTCAAAACCGTTTTGACCGGCACTGGAGTAGGTCGGTTAGGTTGTGCGGACGATCCTTGGCCGCACATCCCCTTGGGCGGTCCAGCCCTAACCGTCCATCCTCCATTTGGGGTTAGTCCGATTAGAGCCTTGTGCGGCTCCTGCCTGACCGCATGTCTTTTGAGCGGCTGTGCCCTAGCCGCACATCCCTTGAGCGGCCCAGGGTGAACCGCACATGTGCCAGTCTAACCCGGTGTTTCCGTTTTGACTGATTCGAGTCCCGGGTGTGTGGTTCTCGAACCACGTGCCGACCTGTGGCCTGACGGATGTTGTGCACGTCGTCGGGGCCAGGTGTCGTGGTACGTTGGAGTCCCGGATGTAGAGTTCTCGACTCGTGTCACCGTGTGTTGACGTGTGTCATCGGTTTCTCCGAAAAGCGATCCCCGAGTGGGTCCTGTGTGAGGCCTTGGGCTGCGAGCCCAGTTATCCAGTCTGGAGCTGGAGGCTTCCCTCTTTTCCTTGAGTTGGGCCACAGCTTGGTGGTGTGCAAGTTGCCTTGGGAATCGTGCTTCTGTGCTTTCCGCGTGGGCCGTGTGTGTGGCCTTAGTCCTGTGAGTTCCCTTCCCAAGGGAATGGTTTCGGCGGCTCGTGAGCTGCCTCGGTATTCGTGCTACAGTGGTTTTAGACCTAGAGCTTGGACTAGATTGACGGCCTTGTGCTGTTGCGTGCAACGGTCTTGACCCCGAGTCTTGTGACTCAAGGACCGTTGGGTGTAGGGCGTCTAGAGGACTGTCCAGAGCCCAGTGACTTAGCGTCACTTGGGTTTTCTCGACTCTCGCGCAGGGTGTGTGCGCGGCTGTGGACTGTGAGTCCCGTTTCTTCTCCGACTGTGGTCATCGTGCGACGGTGCTAGTACGTGGGATGGTCCCCGTACTTTGTCGGATGCGGACGTTGTTTTCCGTTGACTTGAGAGTCTACTCCTTCAGTGACCCTCCACTAGTCGTAGCCTACTAGTACGCGTGTGCTAGTCGCACCAGGGAGTGGTGTACGGGCTTACCCTTAGAGGCGGTTTGTGGACCGGTTGCCGTCGGGCCCCACGTCTTGCAGCCAGAGTCCGGCTGAGGGGAAAACCGGTCAGAGGACCAGACCAGGGACGCGCGGTCTGTGTGTGCACACGTGGTTGGGGGCGGTTGGACCCACGTCGACGGGCGTGACCCCAGCTAGTCACTTGTTTGTGGTTACTTGTACGGTGTTCGTGCCTCGGGTAGGAGCTACCACGTCAGGCAGTTCACTTGCGGTGCGGTGTAAGACGTCAGGGGACGCTACCGGCTGTGCTTCTAGTGGGTGGTACTCCTGTCGAGTACGGAGTGACAGACTATCAGTTTCCGTGATTTCGACCTTCGGGTTTTCGGTCGTGTTGACCGTTGAGTTCGGTTGTTTCGCCGTGGCGCGTGTGTTGGTTTTCGCGCCAAGGGTCTAATGCTAGTGGCTTTACCGAGGTTGGGTCTTGTTGTGCGGTACCCGCGATCGGATGGTCGGGGTCGCACCTTGGACAGCGTGTCCAGGTCGGCTGTGTCCGAGGGACAGGCCTCTACGGCGTGGTTGCCGTGTGTTCTTGCTTCGGTAGGTGGTACTAGTGTGGTTCGGTAGCTTCGTCTGCGTGACCGAGGTGTACCTTCCGGTGCAGTAGGAGTAGCTGTAGTGCCGAGTTTTTGACCGGCCACCGGTTTGCTGTTCCTGCTGTAGTTGTAGCTCTCCTTTCCGCTACCGCCGTTGTTTCCGGTTGGGGTTCCGCGGGATCCCTGCTGAGTCTCTGTTTTGGAGACTCATTCCCTGCTTTTCAGGTGTGGCGGTTCTTCCTCGTGGTTCGAGGGTGCGGAGCGGAGGTTCTCTGTTGCCAGCTTGCCGGGCCGAGTGTTCACTTGGCACGTGGTACGTTTTACTGCTTTAGACTGTACTTTCGGTTGGACTGGACTCTGTTGTAGCTGTTGCTGTTCTTTCTTTCAGCTTGTTGTTGTTGGTTGTCCTGCTTTATTTCCTATTTCTTTGTGCCTCCACACTCCTTTTAGCCCTTCCGAGCCCTCCTGGCTCGTGGGCGGCGGTGCGAGTCTCGGGTTATCGGGCCTTCCCGGTAATCGGATTCTCGGGTCGTTACAGCTGGTATCAGAGCGGTGGTTGTGGACGTACATAGGAATTCGAGATATTGCAGTGATCAGAGTCCATAAGGTCCAGTACAGTCGGCAGCTGGCTTAGGGTTTTGTGTTCGCTTCCCGCCTTGTTTCTCGCTTGGGTGCGCTGTGCGGCGCTGTGAGGTGGTTGCTGCCCGCGGCTTTCGTGCCAACATGGGGTCTAAGGATCGAGGTCGAGAGCCTTCTCCCTCATCGGTGGTGGCCCTGGTTGTGCTGCGTTGGGCAGAGGTTGCTGGCAGGCGTGAGTTCGCGGTGCTGCGTTCGAGGAACCTGCAGCGTGGTCAGGTGGCTGGTGCGGACTGTTCTTGGTTAAGTGGCCGTGAGCGTGCTCTGAGGGAGCTGCTGTCGGTTTTTGGTCACTCCAGCTTGAGGTTTGTCCAGCTCCTGAGGTGTTTTGATCGAGAAGTGTGCTCGGGTGAGCGGAGGATCTTCTCGGTGGGTTGCTGTTTCGTCGAGCCTGATGTTTTGTCGTGCTCTGTTGCGTCAGAAATGACGTGTCGGTCCTGATCGTTCTGCTGATTTCGAGGCAGGATTTGGCAGAGATGTCCCGTTAAGTCTTTGCTCCTGTGCTTCTGTCAGTGGATGGGTTGTGTTCGCCCTGGAGTTGGCTTGAGATGTGAAGGCTCCGCGGTGAGTTTCGGGACTCGAGGGTGAGCATCGGCGGTTGTCGGTTATGGCTCGTGTGGCGGCTCTTGGCATGCCGTGTTGCAGTTCGAGGAATTGCAGCGGTGGTGCATCGAGAGATGCTGTGATGGTGGTCCGACGTGACACTCGTCGAGTGTGTCGGAGGCGCTGACCTGATGGAAGCGATGGTTTTCCTTGGTGCTGGATGGTGCTGTTTCCAGCGTGCGCGAGGTTCGAGGTCAGGTCGAGCGTGGAGTTCTTCCGTTGGTCGAAGTGCGCTGGTTTCTCCTTTGGTTGGAGAGATTGTGTTGGGTTAAGGTTTGCCGTCTTGCATTGTGTGCCCGGATTGGTTGGCCTTGTGTGCCATGAAGTCCGTGCGAGACGTGCTCCTTGTCTTGGCAAGGTGGTTGTCTGTGAGAAGTTGTGCCCATTCCCTTGTCGTGTGAGGGTGTGCTGGCGCTGTTCCGGAAGGACGAGTGCTGGTTGGGCGGTGTTTGCTTTCTCGGCTGTGCGCGCGGATCTGAGTGCGCAGCGGAAGCGTGGTGGGCTCGTAACCCATTGGTTCAGGATCGTAGCATTGGTTGCTACGGGCGGATTCCTGAGTTTGCGTTGAGCATCGGAGGATGGGTTCCTCGGTGTGAAACGTGATTTTGCCGTGCCGTTGCTCGAGGTATTATGGTTCTTGGCACTGGCAGGTGGAGTGTTGGGGAATGTGCTGGCTAGTGCGCCGCATGAGTACCATGTTCCTGTGATGGAAGCCGTGTCAGGCGTCGGTGTCGGACCTGGATAAGGTTGTTGAGGATGTCGCCTGACGGAGGTCGAGGACGTGTTGGTCAGAGTCGGTGGCTTGGCGCCCGACTTGTGTTCCCAATCGTGTCCTCGGTTGAGATCGTGCTTTGAGGATGTGGTCTCTGGCAGACTATGGGTCCCGGTTGGCGGCTGTGAGTGGCTGGTGAGCCTAACCGGGTGACCGACCACAGCAACGTCTGTTGGTTCTACGGTCTTGTCGGATTGTGACGGTGAGATGTTTATTGCTTAGGGACCCACGAGCGCTGTTCAGGTGGTGTCCCGTGGCTCTGTGGTAAGGGCGGAATCGGGATTGGCAGGTGTCCACTTGGATTGATCGAAGGATGTGATGAGACCAGATGGAAGAGTGACGCTTGTGGGCGGAGGCCTTCTGTGAGATTAGCGTCGGTTGGTGGTCCTTGATAGGACGTTGGTGTCGCAAGGTTATCCCTGGTTTGGTGATTAGCATGGGGTGGTTCCCTATAAGTCTGAGTCCCGTGAGGTGATGACTGAAGACGCCATGTTCTGTCATTTGGTTTCGTCGTGCTCCCCGAGAGGGTCGAGTTGGCGCGATGATCGAGCTCGGATGCGGAGTCCGAGAGGAGTGTAGCTCGAGATGTGGCATCGGTCTATGTGTGAGTCAGCGGATGGCCTGCTGTGAATTGGATCGTGCCTGTTGGGCCGGTGGAGGTTTCCCGTTGACGTGTATTTGGCGACCAGTGGATGGTCTTTTCAGAGACAGAAGATGCTGGTTGTTGGGGCTCGAGCGTGGCGAGAGCCGTGTGCCAGCGAGACCTTTGATGGTCGTTTCTGCGATGTGCCTTTCCGGATGGGATCTGGACTTTGTCGAAGTTGTCTTCTGACGAGAATTGGCACGGTGTTGTGTCCGGCTTTCGGCTTGCCATGTGTGGGGTGTTTCTTGGTGTTGAGCCGATGTGCTGGTTGCGGTCTGTTGAGCTGGCTGCTTGAGCTGGTGGAGGCTCTGTGTTGGTTGCTCCCTTGAGGAGGGTGTGCGACCTGTCAGCTGGTTGTGAAGCTGATGTGTGTTTTGTCTGCTGACCCTGGGGTGGATCAGTAGCTGTTGCTCGTGTCGAGGGTTGTGTTTCCTCGGTGAGCGAGATCGTGGCTGCGGCGCCACGGTGGATTCTCGCGTTGTCTGAGGTGATGCCGGACTGTGTCCTTTGGTATATGCCTGCTCTGTTGGCCTGTGTGCTCGGCGCGAGGAGCGAGGTGTTGCTTGTGATCGTAAGTCTGGCTGTGTCCCTCAGGATCGGTGTTTTCGTGAGAATCGAGGTTTTCTGTGCTGGGGCTCTGACAGCGTGTCAGTGATTCTGTGTTCTTCCCCTGGGACTTCGTGCTTGGTCCTGAATTTCGAGGACGAAATTCCTTTAAGGGGGGAGGGCTGTAATGCCCCGGATTCTTCGGATCCTTTTCGTGGGCTCCGGATCTGGTTTCTCGGATTGTCCAACTCTGTTTTGTCTGAAATTTCGTTTCGGACATCTTTCGTGTTCGGATCGGTGCGATCCGGAGTCGTTTCGGAGGCCCGGAGGCGTTCCGCGGCTTTTTCCGCGTGTGTTTTTCCGATTCCCGGCGTGGGTTTCGGCTTTCCCTTCGGAACCTCGTTGCGGGTGAACCGGGCCGTTCACCAGGGCGCGAGTGGTACCGTTGCGATCGGTGCGTTCCGAGGATCGCGAGGGTGTGATTTTCTATTTTTCTGGATTTTTCCGATTTTCCGGATTTCCCTATAAATAGCTTTTCTCTCTCTCTCCCCTCTCATTTCTCATTTCTCTCCCTCTCTCTTCTCACGCTCTCTCCTCTCTCCCTCTCTCTCCGGCGGCCGACGGGGCGGAGTACGGGCGAGGCGGGGACGGCGCGGGCGAGGCGCGGGCGAGGATGGATGAGGATCGAGGCGGAGGCGGGCGCGATCCCTCGGTGGATTCCGAGATGGCGTCGTTCGCGTTCCGGGCGGTTTTCGGCGTGGATTAGTCGCTTCGGCGCACGGTTTCTTCGGTGGAGGTAGGGTGACGGAACACCACTGCGTTCTGCTCGTTTCCCCTGCCATTGCACGTCGTTCGGCGCGGAAACAGCTGTGTTTGGGTCCGTTCTAGCGAAACTGTGGTTTTGTGGGTTTCGTAGGGTCGGTCGGGAAACGGCGACGGTTTCCAGATCGGTTACTGTCAACGGATTCCTTGGGGCGAGAGCGTTCTTTTCCCCCTGATTTCGTCTCGATTGGTGGTCCCGTTGGACCGGTAGAGCTCCGAGAAGCTCGGTAACCCTTTTTGGGTAACTTCGGTAGAATCGCTCGTTTCTCGCGATTCGTGCGTCGTTTTGACTCCGGTCGGAGTCCACGTGATTGCCAGGGTGGTTGTGGTTGTATCCCCTTCGTTTCGGCACGAACGGGGCGTGGAAAGGCTACGATCGGGAGACCCCCTGGGTTTACCCGCCGTGATGGTTGGGCGGTCGAACCGGGCCCGTCCATCGCGAGGGCGGTTGCCTTTGGCCCGTTCATTTTCTCTTGGTTTTGGGGTTGTGCGGTCGCACGATAGACCGCACATTTGTTGTGCGGCCAGGTGAGAACCGCATGTCTCCCCCATGGACGGTTGGTACCCAGCCGTCTGTCCTTCCGTGGGCTTGTGCGGCCAGGAGCTGACCGCATATCCCAGTTGACCCTTGGTCAACAGTTTAGTGTCGGTTGGGTTGTGCGGTTTGGTCAAAACCGTTTTGACCGGCACTGGAGTAGGTCGGTTAGGTTGTGCGGACGATCCTTGGCCGCACATCCCCTTGGGCGGTCCAGCCCTAACCGTCCATCCTCCATTTGGGGTTAGTCCGATTAGAGCCTTGTGCGGCTCCTGCCTGACCGCATGTCTTTTGAGCGGCTGTGCCCTAGCCGCACATCCCTTGAGCGGCCCAGGGTGAACCGCACATGTGCCAGTCTAACCCGGTGTTTCCGTTTTGACTGATTCGAGTCCCGGGTGTGTGGTTCTCGAACCACGTGCCGACCTGTGGCCTGACGGATGTTGTGCACGTCGTCGGGGCCAGGTGTCGTGGTACGTTGGAGTCCCGGATGTAGAGTTCTCGACTCGTGTCACCGTGTGTTGACGTGTGTCATCGGTTTCTCCGAAAAGCGATCCCCGAGTGGGTCCTGTGTGAGGCCTTGGGCTGCGAGCCCAGTTATCCAGTCTGGAGCTGGAGGCTTCCCTCTTTTCCTTGAGTTGGGCCACAGCTTGGTGGTGTGCAAGTTGCCTTGGGAATCGTGCTTCTGTGCTTTCCGCGTGGGCCGTGTGTGTGGCCTTAGTCCTGTGAGTTCCCTTCCCAAGGGAATGGTTTCGGCGGCTCGTGAGCTGCCTCGGTATTCGTGCTACAGTGGTTTTAGACCTAGAGCTTGGACTAGATTGACGGCCTTGTGCTGTTGCGTGCAACGGTCTTGACCCCGAGTCTTGTGACTCAAGGACCGTTGGGTGTAGGGCGTCTAGAGGACTGTCCAGAGCCCAGTGACTTAGCGTCACTTGGGTTTTCTCGACTCTCGCGCAGGGTGTGTGCGCGGCTGTGGACTGTGAGTCCCGTTTCTTCTCCGACTGTGGTCATCGTGCGACGGTGCTAGTACGTGGGATGGTCCCCGTACTTTGTCGGATGCGGACGTTGTTTTCCGTTGACTTGAGAGTCTACTCCTTCAGTGACCCTCCACTAGTCGTAGCCTACTAGTACGCGTGTGCTAGTCGCACCAGGGAGTGGTGTACGGGCTTACCCTTAGAGGCGGTTTGTGGACCGGTTGCCGTCGGGCCCCACGTCTTGCAGCCAGAGTCCGGCTGAGGGGAAAACCGGTCAGAGGACCAGACCAGGGACGCGCGGTCTGTGTGTGCACACGTGGTTGGGGGCGGTTGGACCCACGTCGACGGGCGTGACCCCAGCTAGTCACTTGTTTGTGGTTACTTGTACGGTGTTCGTGCCTCGGGTAGGAGCTACCACGTCAGGCAGTTCACTTGCGGTGCGGTGTAAGACGTCAGGGGACGCTACCGGCTGTGCTTCTAGTGGGTGGTACTCCTGTCGAGTACGGAGTGACAGACTATCAGTTTCCGTGATTTCGACCTTCGGGTTTTCGGTCGTGTTGACCGTTGAGTTCGGTTGTTTCGCCGTGGCGCGTGTGTTGGTTTTCGCGCCAAGGGTCTAATGCTAGTGGCTTTACCGAGGTTGGGTCTTGTTGTGCGGTACCCGCGATCGGATGGTCGGGGTCGCACCTTGGACAGCGTGTCCAGGTCGGCTGTGTCCGAGGGACAGGCCTCTACGGCGTGGTTGCCGTGTGTTCTTGCTTCGGTAGGTGGTACTAGTGTGGTTCGGTAGCTTCGTCTGCGTGACCGAGGTGTACCTTCCGGTGCAGTAGGAGTAGCTGTAGTGCCGAGTTTTTGACCGGCCACCGGTTTGCTGTTCCTGCTGTAGTTGTAGCTCTCCTTTCCGCTACCGCCGTTGTTTCCGGTTGGGGTTCCGCGGGATCCCTGCTGAGTCTCTGTTTTGGAGACTCATTCCCTGCTTTTCAGGTGTGGCGGTTCTTCCTCGTGGTTCGAGGGTGCGGAGCGGAGGTTCTCTGTTGCCAGCTTGCCGGGCCGAGTGTTCACTTGGCACGTGGTACGTTTTACTGCTTTAGACTGTACTTTCGGTTGGACTGGACTCTGTTGTAGCCGTTGCTGTTCTTTCTTTCAGCTTGTTGTTGTTGGTTGTCCTGCTTTATTTCCTATTTCTTTGTGCCTCCACACTCCTTTTAGCCCTTCCGAGCCCTCCCGGCTCGTGGGCGGCGGTGCGAGTCTCGGGTTATCGGGCCTTCCCGGTAATCGGATTCTCGGGTCGTTACACTGTGGGCCCTGACCATACTAATGGACCCGATTGGTCAGAGAAAGAAGAGGCCTTCTGCCTGGGCACATCATTGGGATCGGCCTGCAAACCCAAAAGGCCAAGAAGCCATGTTGAAGGTTGAGAGGCCGCACTATGAGAGAGTATCTGCCAAGAAGAGGGAAAAGCATAAAGTGAAGCTTGAGGACAATAAATCCCTTGCTGAAAGAGCCCACATCAATTCATCCACTTCCTATCCCAGTTCATCGCTGCTCATGCTGCTATTCAGCTTCTTTTTATGGGCAGTCCATTGGTTAAGGAGACGCCTTTTGTCACCTAAATCTAAGCCATCAAGCTCCTCTGCTCTAGGGTCCCCGAACCATCACATTCCTCGTTGTCTGGAGCTTCCGGACCCCTACATTCATCCCTGTCCGGAACCTCCGGACCCCTCCCTATTTAATTCCATATTTTTATCCATCTCTCACCCCCATCCGGAACCTCCGGATTTCTTATCTTATTCTCCATCTCTCTCAGGGCATCGCGCCCTTCCTTCCCATATCCACCTGGAACCTCCGGGCCTCTCCTTCTTTCGATTTATCCTTTTGTTCTTCCAAGTCATCACGTCCTTCATTCTTTTCACCCCTTTGAATTATCTTTTTACACACCTCCCAGGGCATCGGGTCCCTCATGATCTTCTTCCTCCGGAACCTCCGGATTCATTTCCCCATGATTCTCCTCCTTTACATCCGGACCCTTCGGATCCGCCTCTCTCGATTCATCAATTTCTGATTCCTCCCGATCCCGCTCCCGGGTTCGACCCGGTTCCTTCCACGTTAACTTCCTCAGGCACCTGCCCGTTCTCACACTGTTTCCGAGGCTTTAGTCCTCACTGATTTCTTTGATTTCTTCTCATCCTGTAAATTCTTCTAGGTATCTTTCACCTAAATCTTGTTTTATCCCCCACTTATTTAAAATAAACCGCCCTAGTTGGAGGATTGTTGTATAGAAGAAGCCTTAGTGGTATTCTGTTAAGATGTCTTGATGACGATGAGGTTTGGAAATGTGTAGAAGAGACGCACTCGGGTGTGTGCGGTGGCCACGTGAATAGTCAGATGCTCGCCAAGAAGATCATTCGTCAAGGTTTTTATTGGCCCACTATGGAAGAGATTGTGCTGTCTACGTCCGTAGGTGTGTCAAGTGTCAACTTCACGTCGATAAAATCCATTCACCATCTTCCTCACTTCATCCAATATCCTCCCCATGGCCTTTCTCCATGTGGGCATTCGACATCATTGGCCCCTAGGTGATCCCAATTCCCTCACCAAGCAGAAATCTTCATCCTTACTGCAACGGAATACTTCACCAAATGGGCCGAAGCCGAAGCTTACACGGAAATCAAGGCGTCAACAGTCTGCAAGTTCATCATGAAGAACATCCTCGCCAGATTCGGCGTCCCAAGCACGATCGTCACCGACAATGGGCCACAATTCATTTCTCAGGACCTACAGGACCTCTGCAAAAGGTACGCAATTGCATTGCATCATTCATCGCCTTATTACCCACAAGGTAACGGCCAAGCGGAGGCCACCAATAAAACATTGCTCAAAATCATCAAAAAAACCTGCGAGTCTAGTAAGTTTTCAGACTGGCCAGAAAAGCTTATCGAAGCCCTATGGGCCTATCGCACTTCAATCCGTACCCCCACCGGGCAGACTCCATTTGCCCTCACTTATGGTATGGAAGCGGTAGTCCCGTACGAGACTCTGATCCCTTCTCTCAGGGTACAATTGGATGAGGAATTTCCCCTCGACGATCGTCGTAATTCACTCCTCGCCCAGTTGGAACTCTTGGATGAGAAGCGGCTGGCCGCCGCCGAACACGCGCGTGTGTATCAAAATAGACTCGCTCGCTTTTACCAAAAGAAAGTCGTTGAGAGAAAATTCAAAGTCGGTGAGATGGTCGTAAAAAGAATTTTTGTCAAACCTGGAGGGCCGCGTTCTAAGCTCCAACCCAATTGGGAAGGACCATTTGTAATTCAAGCCGTGTACCCTGGCAACGCCTACAAGCTAATCAACGCCGAAGGGACCGAGTTATCCCACCCTTGGAATGGGCTTTATCTTAAGAAATACTACCCTTAGCACAAAACAAAAAAAATGATGATGAAAAGATAAAAAACATCAAAAACAAGGAAATATTGAAAACCACTAAAAATATGGAAAATTCAAAATGCCGATGCCTGGCAGGCACCATGTAGTTAAGTCCCTGCATCTAACCTTCATGTTAGGATAGGGCCCATTAAGGCTTGGTAGGCACCGGGTCTTGGTTTGCCAGAACCGTGGAGATCCCTGTCCGGCCACGTCGGCCTATGCTCGCTCGAAGGAAGCTAACATGTGTTCACTTATGTATTTTATTCAAAAAAAGTTGGTAGCATCACCTACGGTAGGGCCACACCTAGAAGATCTCCGGAAGCTGTAATCTTTATTCTTTTCTCTTCGACCAAATGAGACAGTCGGCGCCCTTAAAACGCTGAGCATGAGAAACCGAAACTCAAACCCCAAAGGCAAGAGTAGGACCCATTTCCTCGAGCATCGATCAGAGCACGAGAAGAGGGCAGTGTCCCCGCAGGCATACGAAGAGGGAGCCCACCAACGTCAAACGACTATATCTCCCTCACAGAAAGAAATACAAAATCAAAATCAAGAGAAAAGCCTGGTCGTGACCGTGCCTGGTACGATAAACGGAACCCCTCAAAGCAAAAGTCTGAATCCACAAAGGGGGGCCGTGGAATGTAAATGCTCGAGATTTGGTCCGAAGTTGTCCGAAAGGAAAGAGTTAATGGGCCCTTATTCGCTCGCCGGGTTAACGGCTTTGCCGGTCCTCTCAGGAGGTTTATCCCCTACGCTCTTCCTTCTCCCTCTAAAGATGAAGGTTCGATGGAGTTTCTGAAAGGTGAAAACTGCCCAGGGTCTGCGACCTTATTTTAATATACACATTTTGGTTGCCTACTTTGAAAAGCAAAAGCTATCGCTGCGAAGGAGTCTCTGTGTTTCTGGCTGGTCAAGACCCCTGTTTACCACCTTGATGTCTTCTTGTTTAACCTCGGGCTTAGGCCAATGCAAGCGCGTCACCTATGGGTGCGACGGCGTCTGATTCCGGGTCAGCGTCGCGCGGTTGGTCGTTAGGGTTCCAGGGTGTTCCATCTTATACCATCTAGAGTTGTGAGGAAACAGACCCGGGTCGGGCAAATCATCTACCTCAAACACCTTTTGGGTGAATCCCTGTGGTCGGAAGCAACTGGGAGCCTAAGCATGGCATGACGGTATTGTCATCAGGGTAAGTCTTAGCCGGCGGGATCGTCATTCGAGGGGTCTAGAGGCCCAAATCAACCTAGATGTGCACTTAAGATACCTGGGAGGTTAGTAAGAAACCCCTGTCTCACGTAGGTTAGGTGCCATTTGGGTGCTTGCCGGGCGTTAGCAATAAAAAAATTGAAATGATAAAAGCACAAAAAAATGGAAAAGAGAAATGTACATATTTGCAAACAAAAAAAATCTTTTTATGTTAAACAAAAAAAAATATCAAATATAAAAAAAGAAAACAAATCAATTTTGCATGATTACATTTGCGTGCAGCATCTCACTTTTAATACCGCTTGCATTCGTGTGCTTGCCTGTCGCATTTATCATCACCGCATCTTTCCCTTGCCTTCGTTAAATAAAGGCTTGGCCCCTTGACCAGTTATCAAGGACAGTCACAGTGACCATTTGCTTATTGAGCAAGGGGCCAAGTCAGAACAGAAATTCTGATTTGTTTGTTTCAGTGATATGTGCAGGGATTCAGGTAACTGAAGCAAAGGTGAAAAACAAACAAACCAAACCTTGTGTTTTATTCCAAAAAAACCAAAAAATTTACATCAAGTTCCGCCCTCTCTCTCTGCATTACTCGTCCCACTACTCTCCGGGCAAAACACTCTCAAAGGTGCTACCCAACTACGAAAAGCGGTACTCCTGCCGCTCTGTACTCCTCTTCCTATTCCCACATCCCGGCGTTGATCCACGGAAGCAGCAGAGAAGCTACCAACACGAAAGCCACGCTCTCGTGCTTTTCGGTAGCGCTCCTCACCATCTCTCAGCCACTGTTCAGCAAGACCAAGGCCGATTCGGAGTTCGAATAGTTGGGCCTCCATGGCCCTTCGCTCCTCCCTTTCAGCCAAACTGTTGGCTCTTTCTCTCTCTGCGTTTCTTTCCCTCTCTGCCCGTTCTCTCTCACGGTCTTCCCTCTCCAACTGGAGAGTGATCCTCAGTTCCATAGCATCCCTGGATGAGTCGTCATCAGGATGACGCCGCAGTTCCCTCTCCAGTTCTGCTATCCTAGCCTCCTTCTGCGCAGCTTGGGCAAGCGCTTCTTCCGTCTCCTTTTCCTGCCGAGTGTACCATCTCAGATACGCGATAAGGCGTAAACAAAGAGAACTCAACGCTGAAACTTTTACCTGTATACGGAGCATTCCTTCTGCCTCCGCAGCACGCTGCGTGGCGTGAGCAAGTTGCTCATGAAGCGAGTCAAGTTCTGAGGTGGGAATCCACAAGCTGGAAGAGGCACCACCTACTCCCATCGCTGGGGAGGCTGCGCCAATCTGGGCATGCTGCGACCATGTGAATTAGCAGCCAACATCTGGAATCTGGGGATTTAACTAGGAACGTACTGTACACCTACCAAGGCGCTCGTAGCTCCGCGGGCATCACCCAACTGTTGTTCCATCTCTGCCAAGCGAGTTCGTAAATTCGCTATCATGGCATCCCGGACATCCTGCAGCCTTACAAGTCAGCATTTTTACCAAAAAAACCAAGAAAAGGAGAAAGAAGAGAAGAGAAAAAGGGGAAACCTACCTCCACAAGTCCCCGGGGTTGGAACCGTTCTGCGTACTTTGTCCTATATAGACGCAAGTAGTCCTCGCTGTCCCGCGCCTGTGATTCTACAATCGTGCCACCCCGTTGCCAGTCCTCATACTGTTCGGGGAATCGCACGCGCCAGTCAATGCAAGTCGCCGGTCCCCGCGTCTTTCTCCCGACACGAGGTGGCGCAGCTGAATCCACCCATTCTTGAGCCAGTCCTAAAGTCCTCATAACTAATCGTAGCCGAAGCGGCTCGATTTCATTCAGGCAGTGCATCCATAGTTCCCGTCCGAACCGGGCACGACTTGCTAGAACCCACGGCTGGTTGGCATCGACCATGTCTGAGTAGGGTCTCCAGTTTACCATCGCTGTAGGGAACTCCTGTAGCTCCCGCCTTAACACCATCAGTTGGTAGGTTAGGGGTGCCGCACTCATGACGGGTTCCCACCGCCTGGCTAGCGGCACCATCACGGGTCGCCAATGTCGAGCTCTCCCCATAGGGAGGTAATAATAGCTCCATAACTGCTCGGCGCAGGTCATCAGCACCTTGCGAAAACAACAAAAAAAATACAAAACAAGCAAAACCAAAAAAATACCTGGATGAATGGTGTGAAACCACTCACAGTCATCTCACGATCCGTTTCTTGGAATAGGCCTGCAAACAAGTGTGCCAGCATGGCGGCTCCCCAGGCATAATACCCTACTCTTTCAAGGTCTGACAGCAGCTCCAGGAAGCAACATTGGATACCATCCCCTTTCGAGCTCAGTACCAATCTCCCCAAAAGGAAGAGGAGAAATCTCCTCAAATCTATGTTACATCTTTCCCAGTTGCCGAAATCTGTGCAGTACACGGCACGGCATCCTATTTCCATCCTTTCCATGAACTCTTCTGAGGATTCGTCGTCCCGCCGACGAGTGTCGGTGAGCCCTAATGCATCCATGAGGGACGCCCTAGCTACCGACCTGTTCTTCCGACCATCTAGGTCCAAACCCAGTAACTTCTGGGCACCTTCTCTGTAGTCCGCGTAAGTGACTCCGGTCACTGCCTCGCCTTCTACCTTCAGGCTTGTGATCCGGACCACATCCTCCAAGCTGGGCACCATGTGCCCCCAGGGCATCAGGAATGCCCGGCTCACTGGGTCCCATCTCTCACACAAGGCTTGGATCAGAACCAGGTCGGGCTTGATCGGCTCGATCCGAAGGAAGGTACCAAATCCCATCACGTCTAGCCTCGCCTTCTGAAAATCTGGGAGGCCCCTGTACGCTGCTACTACCAACTCCCATAAGATTTGTGATTTCATCACAACCTACACATACAAGGAATGGGGGTGAGGTTTGATCAGAAGAAAGGAAGAAAAAATGAGAAAAGGGCAAGAAAACTTGGCTTACGAGTTGTGATTGGGCCCTTTCGCTGAAGTGCCCTTCAAAGTCTGAAAGCCTCCTGGAACTACTACCACTGGACCTGCTTCTCTTCGAGGAATGGGAAGATTCGCCCTCCATCCAACTCTCAGAATTTTGAACTCCTCCTCTCCCGTAAGAACTTGTGCTCCTCGAGTTATTCCTCGATATACCTGGGAAGATAAAAGGGACAAGAATTTATAGAAATGGAAGGAGTGCGGGCCAAGATTACCTCCATCACCTGTCGATGATAGCCCTCGCCATAAGACACCGGCCAAGCGGCCCCATGTGTCGCTTCACCGCTCGCACAGGGTGATTGACTGGACGAAGAATAGGACGAATAGCCCCTATGTTGTCTAGGGATACCCTATCATGTTTTGGAGGACGCCCGCAAAAGTTGGCACAACATCCCGGAAAAGGAACCAGGGCCGTCAGTATTGACTTCGACGGCAGATTCCCGTGGAAAATGGTCACAATAAGACGTGATTCTCCGCTCGAGGCGGAGTCTCGACAGATCCGTCACATGGGAACAGTGCAAAGGAGAAGAAGTGTAGGGAAGAAGGAACGCACAAGAGGACAAACAAGCATCAGAAAATCAAATCACTCCATTCATAATTCTACATAAGTTGTCAAAAACATCATAAACATAAAGAGGTGACGGGTCCGCTAGCCCGCCAATCCTCACCATCACTCATCTCTCCGGGCACTCTCCTCCTCTCCCCCGAGGTGAGGGTCCCTCAGAAGCCTCCAGGATCCCCGTGCAGTAGCACCTGCCTCGCCTCTGGGCGCCTGCTCCGCAGCAGTGACTCGCTGCTCCTCCCCTGGCGTGGCAAGGAAGCCACTGGCGGCAAAGCGACCGGACTGGCGGAGTCGCTCCCCGAACTCTCGCGCTCTCTCGTAGCGCGTCTCCATCCCTCCTAGCCTCTGCACGACGGCCTGAAGGCCCAGCTGGAGCTCCCTCACTTGGGCCTCCAAGGCCCTCCTCTCGGTCAGATCCCGCTGTCGCTCGGACCTTCTCTCGGATTTTCTCTCTCTGCCTCTCTCCTCATCATCTGTAGAAGAACCCTTAACTCCAGGATGTCTGGAGAAGGTCTCTCCTCACCGCGATGCCGCAGCTCCGCTACAGTCGCCACCCAGGCGTCACGCTCCTCTTCCGCCCGGGTCGCGCGGGCCACCGCACCGGCAAGTTGCTCCCGGAGGGAGGCAATCTCGAGAAAAGGGGCCGAGGAACTGGAAGATCCACCAATCATCCCCGCCGTCACTGTCTGCTGGGCACGCTGGAACAAAATAAACAACGGCCGTCAGTGAAACTCCAAAATCTGAAGTTAAAAGGGCGGCACGTAACTTACCAGGAGCGACAGCTCATGTTGAGCGACGGCCAGTTGCCGCCTAGTCTCTGACAGCTGGGCGCGCGAGCCGCCGATGCCACGCGTGTCCCCAGCTTGGGGAAGCCCCGCGTAACTCTCTCTCTGCCGCCGCAGGAAGTCGGCACTATCCTGCACCAGTACACCCCCTTGCTGTCCAGGGAGACGTACGGGCCAGTCCTCGAGCCTCGCCTTGCCACGACTCTCCTTCCTGACGCGACTCGGCTCGTCCGCACTCGCCCACTCATCGGCCAGGCCCAGGGTCCTTGCCATGTCCTGCACCAAGAAAGGGGTCCCATATCAGTCAAAAGGAACGCGTCCCCTGTCTAGGACGCGTCCATCATTTGAGTGCAACACTCGCCGAACCCTTTTCTCCTCGCCCGGCTCGCTTCAAAACCCAAAATGAATTAAAAGAGGAAGAGATCGGAGGACCTACCGGACCGTGTTCACCTCCTCCCACGCCCTCGGGCCCCTCGGGTCCCTCGGGGGCCCGAAGCGGCCCTTCCTCCTCCATGGACGCCGTTCCGTGCTCGGGCGCGTCCCTCCTTGGGCGAGGATTTCCTCGTCCCTCTCCACCTTCACCACGGTCGGGCCCACCGAACTCCATCGATCAAAAGAGGAGGAAGACGAAAAAGGGGCAAGCGAGTTTCGGCGGAAGGCGGGCTCGTTTGCGGGTAAGGCACGGGAGAAGAAAGGCCACCCGACGCTTTAAATTTGAATTCAAGGACTAAGACGCGTCCTCGCGCCTGGACGCCCCCAAAAGGAGGAGAAAGCAAACAGAATCCCCCCCGTGCAAAGCGTAGTTCCCTGCTGTTTAGGGCAAGGTCTCGTGAAGCGTGTCTCGAAACAACTTGGTGTAAGAGAAGAAGTGTAGGAAGGGAAGATCGCTACAGGACAAAACGTGTCACATCAGTTGTCATTGTCAAGATTTTGTCTGGATCTCCTTTGTACTGTGGTGCGATTCTGCTGTGATTCTGCTACTTTCTGATGTTGCTAACCTTTGCTAATCTGTGCAGGTTTTACTAACGGACGTCTTTGTCCTGTCTCCTGTCCCACCTTTCAATGGTTGGTCCCACCATGTCATGCATCATAGTATACGATACCTACGCTACTATAACATGTCAAGGACCTTGCGACCCGAACAAATCTGGGATTTGAGTTCCCCTTCAACAAAAATAGTGATGATCCCGGAAGAATTTGGGTTGTACGGATAGGCCGTTAACTTGTGGTAGCATGGGGACGACGGTTCCATTCAGTGAGTTGGTGCGCGGATAAACGGGCCCCAGCCCAGTATCAGCTCACCGAGTCGGTATCCTGACCCGTTCTTCACAAGTTGACAATATTATCCTTGGCTATTTTCTATTTTAGTTTGTTTTAAATTTTTCTTTGAACCCAGCATGCATTCATACAGGATTTTGATTTATTGCGGAAGATCATTCAAGTGATTCGATTGTGAAGGCCGTTGTGCTTCAATTCCTACAAATATGAGATATTCCACTCCGAATAAGATACTGAGTTTCCTTGAGACGGCCCTACGTTGCTCTTCCAAAAGAGACCCTTGTTTGGACAGACCCTCAGATATTCCTTGCTTTACCTTGTTTGACCCACCTTGGCCGCAGCACTTCCACATTGGCTGGTAACCGCTCCCCAAAGGTGAAACCTCCGGTTTATGACCCAGGTACTTCCACACCGAGAAGTTGGTCTCCTTTTTCGTGCCTGAGCGCACATCTCACCCTCCCTTATTTGATCTCCGTCCAAGCAATCGTCAATATTTGAAAGACCTTCTTCAAGGTCGCCTCATTGAAACTTCAGGAAAGATTCCAAACAGTAACGTCAAAAGCGTGTCTCATCACACCTTGGCATCAACTTATCAGTCCACTCCCACTTCATTTCACTCCACTTCGATACCATTCCACTACGTGTCGCTCCCTTGCAAAGCAGATGCCAAGGCGGGGCAGCTGTAGACACGCCATTCCTGACGTCTCCTGAGTAAATCTCATATTACACTATGATACCCCAAGGCGGCCTTCACATTTTTAATTACTCTGGTGATTTCCTATTTTTATGAATTTTTTTACATTTTTTTGAATTATTCCGTGAAAAATCATGGAAGTGTCCAGGCGCCTGGACACCTCCATCAATGACCAAAAAATAATAAAAAAATCAAAATCATGGAAGTGTCCAGGCGCCTGGACGCCTCCATCAATGACCAAAAAAATAAAAAAAATCAAAATCATGGAGGCGTCCAATTGCCTGGACGCCTCCATCAATGTAAAAATAATAAAAATAATATCAATAATCATAAAAAATAAAACAAAAATCAAATAAAAATATATATATTTATGGAGGCGTCCAGGCCCCTGGACGCCTCCATAAAAATAAATAAAAAATATATAATGCCAGCTTTGGCATAAAAGACAAAACATAAATAAAAAATAATAAATTAATGGAGGCGTCCAGGCCCCTGGACGCCTCCATAAAAATAAATAAAAAAAATCAACATGCCAGCCCTAGCATAAAAGACAAATAAAAAATAAAATAATATAATTTTGGAGGCGTCCAGGCCCCTGGACGCCTCCATCAAAACCCTCACGGGCGCCGGCCACCGAACGACGGTTTGTCGTGTGTGAAAAAGCCAAATATAGAGACGTCCGGTCAGCTGGACGCGCCCATTTCTGAATCACGAGGCGCCGCTCACAAAACCACGCGTTGTGCCAAACCGCGTGCGGCCGTCGTCGGTTTTCGGTGGACCTGTTAGAGGCGTCCGGGACCCTGGACGCCCCCATAAAAGTATTCTAAAAAAATCAATAAAAATAGAATAAAATATTATTTCGGCCCTGATGGAGGTGTCCAGGGTCCTGGACGCCTCCACCTTCCGGAGCTCTATAAATAGAGGCCCACCCCCTCAGTTCTAGGGGAGCTAAGCAGTGATCCGATAGGCTGCCGGAGCCCAGAGGCTACGGAGTCATTTTTCTAACCCGTGGGGTCTTTTGTAGGTGGAGGTTCTGCCGGCTTCTCGGGTGCCCACGCTCGCGAGAGGGAGGTCGTCTTCATCCACCGCGCTTCTACGTCGTCCCCACGCTGCCGGAGCTCCGCCGAATTTCGCCACCGGCACATCCAATAAGCCAACTCTTTCCTTTTCTTCGTAGTTCTTTTGCATTCATCATCTCGCATCCATCATCTCATTTTCCTCCTACTCGAGTCCGAGAGGGGTTTAAAAGATAACACCAACCAGGTGTGTGTCTTCCCGTTATTTCGTCATTTTTATTGCAAGGATATGAATACTACACATTCATCTTTCTAATCCACTTGTTATTTGTTTGTCGTTGTTTTGCAAGGGTAACCGAGGAAAGCCCTCTCCGTCGGCCGGCCGGAAGGAGAGGAAGAAGCAACCCGCCATCTCCCGCTCTTGAGGTAGGCGCGATCACCTTCTTATTTTGGGGTCTTTTGGCCCCTGGCGATCACACCTTGTCATCGAGGCCGCGGCGAGTCACTTCCCCAATGGCCGTTTAAATTTCTGTTTCCTATATTCTCTTTATATTTTGTTATATTCTGCTTATATCATCGAGGCCGCGGCGAGTCACTTCCCCAATGGCCGTTTAAATTTCTATTCCTATAATCTCTTTATGTTTTGTTATATTCTGCTTATATCATCGAGGCCGCGGCGAGTCACATCCCCAATGGCCGTTTAAATTTCCGTTCTTATATTCTCTTTATATTCTGTTATATTCTGCTCTTATCATCGAGGCCGCGGCGAGTCACTTCCCCAATGGCCGTTTAAATTCCCGCTCTTTGTATCCTCTTCATATTCTGTCATCTTATTATCTGCTCATATTCTCGAGGCCGCGGCGAGTCACTTCCCCAATGGCCGTTTCAATTCTTGTTATTTAAGTTTTGCACCATTCCCGTCCCCCCGAGGCCGCGGCGAGTCACTTCCCGCTATGGCCGTTTAACCCCCATATTTTGCTATATCACGCTTGTCCCGCTCGCCCCGCCGGAGCAATCTCCCGTGGTGGCCCCTTCTCTCTTTCCTCTCATTTCTGTGTTGCAGCAAACAAAACAAACAAAAAAGAAGGAGCCCGCGCGCTCTCCGCATCCTCTTCCCCGCACCATCGAACTCCGAACCGCGTGACGTCGCTCACAATAGTGGGAGCCACCTCTTGAGCCTGTAGGGGCCACCTCTAGAATTCTACCTACCTGGGGGTTTGATTGTGTGCTATATATGCCCAGCGACGAGGACGTCGCCTATATAAGAGGGGTAGATTGTAACACCCTCAAATATAGCTAAGTTGTACTCTATATCATCGAGGCGCCTTTTCAAGTATCGGCTCAGTTCTTGGAAAGAACTCCGAAGTTAAGCGTGCTTAATGGGGAGCAATAAACCGTGAGGCCGGTAGGCCAAAGCGGACAATACCTCGACGGTATAGAGTACGGGGCGTGACAGTGTTAGAGTGTGGAGTCAAAACTCATGCGCATCTGCACGGGATCACACTCTGTCTCAGGGGAGCATTCTCAGCGTCAGGTGAGCATGGCGAGCATATGCTGTCTCCAGGGGAGCATCCACTGCTCCAGGGGAGCATTCGCTGCATCAGCGGAGCATGGCGAGCACTTGCTGTCTCCAGGGGAGCAACCGCTGCTCCAGGGGAGCATCCGTTGTACCAGGAGAGCATGTGCCAGGAGTGCATGTCATTGTGCGTTCTCGCACGGGAGCATATGGAGTATCAGGGGAGCATCTATGGCCTCTGGTGAGCATCACTGGCATCAGGGGAGCATTGCTGTCTGGGTTGAATGCGTCGACGCAGTCTTGTCAATGCGTCGACGCAGTCTTGACAATGCAGTGATCTGACTGTTGGCAGGGGAGCATCTGCAGTCGCTGGAGGGCATGCTCGGTCCCAGGAGAGCATCTGGGGGGACAGGCGAGCATGCGCGTTTGATGTATCTCGGGAGAGGGTTTACATTTATTAGGGGTATTATTGCCCTTAATGTCCTGACTAATGACACCATAATCTCCTAGTATAAAAGGGCGGGCTGTCTCTTTGTATTGTAACCTAATCTGGTTGGTGATTATCTAGTGGAATCCTGCTGCGGCCGTGGACGTAGGAAGGCTCTTGCCTCCGAACCACGTAAAAATCCCTGTGTGTTCTTGTGCGATTATTTTCTCTTCTTCTTCCTCCTCTGCTGTTTGTTCTCCTGAAGTGGGTACTCCGGAGGTGTTCTATCTGGGTACTCCGGTGGGGTTCTATCCCCAACAACTGGTATCAGAGCCTTGTTCTGGTTCGAGGGAATAGTGGGAGCAATGGCGGCAGATGAAGGAAAGGTGAGGATCGACAAGTTCGATGGCAAGGACTTCAGTTTCTGGAAGATGCAAATCGAAGACTACCTGTATCAGAAGAAGCTGCATGAGCCGCTTCTTGGAACGATGCCGGAAGGGATGAAGAAGGAAGATTGGGATCTACTAGACAGACAAGCACTCGGAGTTGTTCGTTTGACGTTGGCCAGAAACGTCGCCTTCAACATCGTGAACGAGAAGACCACGGCAGGATTGATGAAGGAGCTATCAAATATGTATGAAAAGCCCTCAACTTCAAACAAGGTATATTTGATGCGTCGTTTATTTAATCTGAAGATGGCCGAAGGTGCTTCTGTTACAGACCACATCAATGAATTCAATGTTATTACAACTCAGTTGAGTTCTGTAGAAATAAACTTTGATGATGAGGTTAGGGCCTTGATTATTTTATCCTCCTTACCTGAAAGTTGGGGTGCAACTGTGACGGCTGTAAGTAGTTCTTCTGGTTCAAATAAATTGAAGCTCAATGAGGTTCGAGACTTGATTCTTAGCGAAGATATTCACAGAAGGGAATCAGGTGAAGTCTCAGGTTCTGCCTTGAATACAGAGAGCAGGGGAAGAACAAAACAGCGGGGTCAAGATAGGAGCAGATCTAAGTCCAAGAAGACAGGTCAATCAAAGTTTGGTGGTGATGGGTGCTGGAATTATGGTAAAAGGGGGCACTTAAAGAAAGATTGCAAGGCTCCAAAGAAGAAAAATCACAATGAAGAGTCCGCAAATGCAGTTGCAGCAGAGCAAGTTCAAGATGCTTTAGTTCTTTGTGTTGACACTCCTTTAGAGTCATGGATTCTTGACTCAGGTGCGTCGTTTCACTCTACCTCACATAAAGAAAGTATGCAAAATTATGTTGCTGGAAACTTTGGGAAGGTTTATCTTGCTGATGATGAGCCTTTAGATATTGTGGGGAAGGGTGATGTCAATGTAAGGACCACAAATGGCACTTTGTGGAAGTTAAAGAATGTAAGGCATGTACCTGGCTTGAAGAGGAACTTGATATCTGTTGGACAGCTTGATGATGAAGGTTATGTCACAACATTTGTGCGTGGATCTTGGAAGATCACCAAAGGTGCTATGATTATAGCACGAGGCAACAAGATGGGTACTCTCTACATGACCAACAATAACAAAGATATAGTGGCAGTGGCAAATTCAGGAGTTGACTCCAACATATGGCACTGCAGGCTTGGTCATATGAGTGAGAAAGGGATGAAGGTACTGCTGTCAAAAGGTAAACTGTCTGGCTTGAAATCTGTGGAAGTTGATCTTTGCGAAGACTGTATTTTTGGGAAGCAAAAGAATGTTACTTTCTCAAAGACTGTAAGAACTTTGAAGACACAGAAGTTAGAGCTTGTACATACATATGTATGGGGTCCTTCACCAGTACTATCTCTTGGAGGCTCACTCTACTATGTCACTTTCATTGATGACTCTACTCGCAAGGTATGAGTTTATTTTTTAAAAAGGAAATCTGATGTATTTGTTACTTTCAAAAATTGGAAGACCCTTGTAGAGAATGAGACAGGTTTGAAGGTGAAGTGTCTGAGATCAGACAATGGCGGAGAGTATGACAACAAGGAATTCAAGGACTTTTGTACAGCTAGTGGTATTAGAATGAAAAGGACTGTTCCAAGAACACCACAGCAGAATGGAGTTGCCGAGCGCATGAATAGAACCTTGAATGAACGGGCTAGGAGCATGAGGATACATGCTGGACTGCCTAAAATGTTTTGGGCAGATGCAATTAACACAGCAGCTTTCTTGATAAACCGAGGACCATCTGTCCCTTTGGATGGTGAAATTCCAGAGGAGACCTGGACAGGGAAAGAGGTAAATCTTTCACACTTGAGAGTCTTTGGTTGTGTTTCATATGTGCATGTAGATTCTAATGAAAGGGATAAGCTAGATGCTAAGTCCATAAAGTATTTTTTCATTGGATATGGTTCTGATGAGTTTGGATATCGATTTTGGGATGATGAAAATCGAAAAATTCTCAGAAGGAAAAATGTTATATTCAATGAAAATGTCTTGTACAAAGACAGGGCTGTGGTAGAATCTGACAGTGCAGGGAAACTAGATGAGGATGGTGGACAGGTTGAGCTAGAAGAAATTTCACAAGATGATGTGAATGCTAAGATACAGGATGTATCTGAAACAGAAGCACAGCCTTGTACACCGGTGCAACTGAGAAGATCTGCAAGAATACCTAGGCCTACACAAAGGTATTCTCCATCTTTGCATTACCTACTGTTGACTGACGAAGGTGAACCCGAGTGTTATGATGAAGCAATACAGGTTACAGATTCTGTTAAGTGGGAGTTAGCCATGGAAGATGAGATGAACTCATTGCAAAAGAATCAGACTTGGGAGCTAACTAAACTCCCTAAGAACAAGAAGGCATTGCACAACAAGTGGGTTTACAGAGTCAAAGATGAACCTGATGGCAGTAAGTGGTACAAAATAAGGTTGGTAGTGAAGGGCTTCCAGCAAAAGGAATGTATAGACTACACTGAGATCTTTTCTCCAGTTGTGAAACTAACCACTATTAGATTGGTGTTGAGCATTGTTGCTGCTGAGAACTTACATTTAGAGCAACTAGATGTGAAGACAGCTTTTCTCCATGGTGATTTAGAGGAAGACATCTACATGTTGCAACCAGAAGGGTTTTCAGTCCCAAGCAAAGAAAATCTTGTGTGCAAGCTCAAGAAAAGCTTGTATGGTCTGAAACAAGCCCACAGACAATGGTACAAGAAGTTTGATGGATTCATATGTAACAATGATTTCATTAGGTGCAATATGGACCATTGTTGTTATCTTAAGAAATTTGATAATTGTTATATCATATTGTTGTTGTACGTGGATGATATGCTTATAGCAGGATCAAGTATGACAGAGATTAACAATCTGAAAATACAATTATCAAAGGAATTTGCTATGAAGGACTTAGGAGCAGCAAAGCAAATTCTTGGGATGAGAATTGTGAGAGATAGAACAGCTGGCACTGTGAAGCTATCTCAAGAAGGTTACATCCAGAAGGTGTTGGGCAGATTCAATATACAGGATGCAAAACCTGTTAGCACTCCTTTGGCAAGTCACTTCAAGCTGTCTAAAGAGCAGTCACCAAAGTCTGCTGAAGAGTGTGAGTCCATGAAGAAAATTCCTTATGCATCAGCTGTAGGAAGTCTGATGTATGCCATGATTTGTACCAGGCCGGACATAGCACATGCAGTGGGAGTTGTAAGCAGATATATGGCAGATCCGGGCAAGCAACACTGGGAGGCAATGAAATGGATTCTGAGATACCTAAAAGGCACCTTAGGTAAATCACTTTGCTTCAAGAAAAGTGATGTTATCTTACAAGGTTTTGTTGATTCAGATCTTGGTGGTGATCTGGACACCAGAAGAAGTACCACTGGATATGTTTATACCTTGGGTGGCACTGCAGTGAGTTGGGTTTCAAAACTTCAGAAGGTTGTTGCTCTCTCAACAACAGAAGCAGAGTATGTAGCTATCTCTGAAGCTAGCAAAGAGATGGTATGGCTGAAAAATTTTCTGAAGGAATTGGACAAGGAACAAGGCAATAGTGTATTATTTTGTGACAGTCAAAGTACAATTCACCTTGCCAAGAACCCAGTCTTTCATGCAAGGACTAAGCACATACAACTGAAGTATCACTTCATTCGTGGTTTGCTTGAAGATGATGTTTTGCTGCTGGAGAAAATACTTGGTGCAGAGAATCCAGCAGACATGTTAACCAAGGTGGTGACAACAGAGAAACTGAGACTGTGCAAGACCTCAGTTGGCCTCCATGGATGATTGATGGAGGAATGCCGTAGCAGTTTATTTCTACAGTTACATTAAGCAAGGTTGATACATTGAGATGCTTGCTTTGTTTGGAGTTCAGACTCCAAGTGGGAGATTGTTAGAGTGTGGAGTCAGAACTCATGCGCATCTGCACGGGATCACACTCTGTCTCAGGGGAGCATCCACTGCTCCAGGGGAGCATTCTCAGCGTCAAGTGAGCATGGCGAGCATATGCTGTCTCCAGGGGAGCATCCACTGCTCCAGGGGAGCATTCGCTGCATCAGCGGAGCATGGCGAGCACTTGCTGTCTCCAGGGGAGCAACCGCTGCTCCAGGGGAGCATCCACTGCTCCAGGGGAGCATCCGCTGTACCAGGAGAGCATGTGCCAGGAGTGCATGTCATTATGCGTTCTTGCACGGGAGCATATGGAGTATCAGGGGAGAATCTATGGCCTCTGGTGAGCATCACTGGCGTTAGGGGAGCATTGCTGTCTGGGTTGGATGCGTCGATGCAGTCTTGTCAATGCGTCGACGCAGTCTTGACAATGCAGTGATCTGACTGTTGGCAGGGGAGCATCTGCAGTCGCTGGAGGGCATGCTCGGTCCCAAGAGAGCATCTGGGGGGACAGGCGAGCATGCGCGTTTGATGTATCTCGGGAGAGGGTTTACATTTATTAGGGGTATTATTGTCCTTAATGTCCTGACTAATGACGCCCTAATCTCCTAGTATAAAAGGGCGGGCTGTCTCTTTGTATTGTAACCTAATCTGGTTGGCGATTATCTAGTGGAATCCTGCTGCGGCCGTGGACGTAGGAAGGCTCTTGCCTCCGAACCACGTAAAAATCCCTGTGTGTTCTTGTGCGATTATTTTCTCTTCTTCTTCCTCCTCTGCTGTTTGTTCTCTTGAAGTGGGTACTCCGGAGGTGTTCTATCTGGGTACTCCGGTGGGGTTCTATCCCCAACAGACAGTCGGGGTAATCGCCCTCCAACGGAAAACTTCTGCCGCTATAGCGGAGAAGGTTACTCTACTACGAACACCCTTCCCCATCGAGGGATGAGACCCCTTGCTCCATGACAACCCCTATAAAGAGAAGAACGACAGAGAAGACACACACGGTAGATTCTTCTACTAAACTCTTACACTACTACGCAAGAAAATAGAGCTACTGATTCTACGGGACAACAAGAAGGAAGCAGCCACGACTAATGTTGGAAGGGAAACTGTCCTCCGGCGACCTTACCATCCAGCGAACACTCTCCGAGTGAGCACTGGGAGTGGCGATCACTCGCTCCGAGGATCTACGTGACCCTTCCGTCCTCGACTACGATTTCCTTCTCTCTCTTAACTCGCTCCTCTCTGTTTACCATTAAACAGTTGATGACTTAAGCATCGGAGGGTTGTCCCCTGGGGTAACACCCGGGACTCCTTCTGACGTCTTTTTGGCTTCTGATGTTTACAAGTTTTCACGGGCGCGAGATAACTTCTCCAATAAATAAATATAGAAGGTAGTACGTGACATATGAACTATTTTTTTACTCTGCACCCATAAAAAGGATGGAGAAAAAAAAAGACACCTCGAGAGGTATACGACCGGCGAGCTGCAGACTTGGGCTTGTCACTTCTTTTGTCGGGAGAGATTACATTGTCAAAGTTTAATTCCAGTGATTATGTGAGAAGGGGAGTTTAATTTGTAGATTTACGAGGCTCCAAACTTTGATTGCTGGTGACAGGTTTATGGAGAATTTATTTCTTACGATGAGGCCTCCAGTCATAGAATAGTCACTTATGTAAATAAAAAAAATCATCCATAAAAGCGGGATTATCATGAGACTCTGCGTAAAGATTTCTTATTAAAAAGAATATTCAAGAGATTATTTAAAATTTGTAAATACTTATTACGTAAAATTAGGGGGGGGGAGGGACACGGAGTTGCATACTTGCATTCACGGCTTCCTCGAGTCAAAAAATGAAGCTAAATTTTTTTTGGTGGGCGACAGATCAGTGGATGATCAATTTTATTAGCAAATGCCTATAGACGACTGAGTAGGACCATCTGTGTTCATGGATGGTTTAATGATGCCACATCTTTACGTGGGAAGATGCGCGCCAAACATGTTTAGATGAATGATATCTGTGGAAATCCATAAGTTGTAGTTGGATCATGTCATTTTATACATATGGTCTCTCATTTGTGTATGTATGCATGATCAGATTGGATAAAAAATCGCTCTTAATTAATGAAGCACATATCACGAAAGGAAGAGACTGCCCATGCTGTGTCTTATTCTTGTACTATACATGTTTTTTATTTCTAAAGTATCTATTTCATTCTTATAGAACATCTTTATTGTTAAATCACTTAAATGTATAATTTATTATTTCAAAGTGAATCTGATTCTTTTTCTCTAAGGGTCACTTTAATAACAAGTTAGGATAAATTATCTTGGGTTCGAGTGAGTTATCCCTTGAGTTTTCTCTTTCTTGAGTTTGATAACTTATTCTTACTATGGAAATAACTCATTTCATGTGAAATAGTTGAATCAGTTCATATTATAATAAGGGTCTTAACCCTAACCGACCGTAGATAGTTTAATCATCCTATCAAACTTGTTGAAAGGCAAGTAGATATAATAACTCACTGCATGCACTCTCCCCTTGTTCGGTTATCAAAGTCACCCTAACTAATTAAACTGACACACAAGTCCACACGCCATCGTTAATCCATCACTCGGGTGTCTTGTTATGTGAATTGAAATTATCGAGAAATATGTGAATTGAAATTATCGAGAAATAAACTTATAGAATTAACATTACACAACTATAACCTAGCTATACAATAATGCTGAGTGTAGAGGTAGAAATCTGATTTCTATGTCACGTATCCCACTTCTCTATTTGTTTTGTTGTGGAAGTCGTCCGACACCCGTGAAAGTCTGCAAACACCAGAAGCAAAGGGCGTCAGAAGGAGCTCCGGGTGTTATCCCAGGGGACAACCCTCCGATACTTAAGTAAGCAACGGATTTGAGAAAGGAATAGAGAAGAGTAAGGGAGAGGGAAGGATGGAGGTCGTAGTAGAAGATCTGAGAGACGTGCAGATCCTCTGGACGGGTGCTCGCCGCTTCTAGTGGTCACTCGGAGAGTGTTCGCTGGGTGGTAAGGTCGTGCGGGGGGTTCTCTCTCAAGACGTAGACTGGCGTGCCCTCTCTTTCACTATAGCTCTATTATCTGTGTGTAGCTTTTGACATGAGATTCTACCATAGGTTGTCCTCCGTCGGGCCCCTCTTATAGGGGGTTCTCTTGGTGGAGATGATCGATCTCTTAACAGGGAAGGACGTGTGTCGTGGGATAACGTTCCCCGCGGTTATGACGGGAGTTTCCCGTTGAGCGGCGATTATCTCGGGGTCGGCCGATTCTTGGGCGGACCTTATGGCACTAGTGGGGCGTGCTCGCCCTTAGTGGAGCTGTTACCCGTATCGTGGGGGGTAACGGTCGGTCTGCGGAGACCTATCCGGCCGTCCTTCCGTCCGAAATAAGACATTTCCTGTTGTCAAATCCAAGGACTGTCACCCTGGGTCATTCGCTATGGGCCGCGACTGTGGATCTAGGCTCGTTGAGGGTATTGTGGGCTGCCAGTCTAATTGAACTTGGTGCAACCGGACCTTATTTAGATCGAATCGAATTTACCCTCCTGACTGAGTAATACTCACTTATGATACGTTTGCCGAACTGTGGCCGGGTTGAAGGCACGTGTACGTTACAAATGAAGGTGCCCCTCTCAGCAGCCACTCTGCTGCTGCAGTAGCAGCACAAAGGACGCGGAGACACACAGAGCAAGCACGTTGGGCGTCGGGGATCCGCTGCCGAGACAAATGCCCAAGTGAGGGGCAGATGACAGTAGTCAGCCACGGGCATGCAGTGTGAAGTCGGGTAAACCAATTTAAGTGAAAAATGTTCACTGATCGATAACACGATTCAAAAAAGAACATTTTAAATGCCCAGAGCAATGCGCTGTCCACCCCTAAACTGGTTTTACTCACCTTTCTATAAAGCCAGATGTTGATACCCCTGAAGTAACAAAGTCCAATCACATGCAAGCAGTAGCAGTAGATAAATCCATCTCTCTTCTTATCTCAGACACTATCCTACTCTGCAACTCTGGAAGCAAGAAACCAGCCTTCCCCCTCCACGCGGGCGCTACTCCCTCGCTGCAACAACAGCCTGCGCGTGAACCCACATCTCTCTCTCTCTCTCTCTCTCTCCTTCCTGGAGGGACCATGCTGCTATAAATCCCATGTTGCTACCTAACATGTAGCAACCCACAGCCACTCCTCCTCGGTCTCTTCCTCCTAATTCCCCCTGTGCACAGGCCCATCTCCTCGGCATGTTCCTCCTCGTTCGTACGTACAGCTCTCTTCTCTGCTCTTCTGCTCTCCTCTGATCTGCTTTGCTATCTGCCGAGGAAGGTGGGACATGGCAGAGAAGATGGAACTCACCAAGCTGACGCTGCAGATATTCTCCATGCTGGAGCGGCAGTGGCTGGTAGACGACGCCCGCAACGCCTCCTCTCCGTCGTCGCCTCCCGACGAGACTCTGCAGCAGCAGCACCAAAGGAAGAAGACCCGGATCCTCAGCATCGACGGCGGCTGCGGCCCCCCAGCGCTTGCCGCATCCTTGGCGGCCCTCGTCCACCTCGAGGACCTCCTCCACTCGGCCACCGATGACCCAGGAGCCCGGATCCCCGACTTCTTCGACCTCGTCGCCGGCACCGGCACCGGCGGAGTCCTCGCCGTCCTCCTCACGGCCGCGGACGACGCGGCCGCCACAGACGGCGAACGACGCCCCCTCTTCTCCGCCCGGGACGCCGCGGAGCTGCTCCGGATAAAGCTCCCCGAGATGTACCGGCGGTCGTCCTCGGGCCTGGGAGGGATGTGGCGCCGGGGGCCTGGCCGGAGCTTCTCCGGAAGGAGCTTGGAGGGGGCCCTGCGCGCCGCGCTGGGCTCTCTCACGCTGAGGGACGCGGTCAAACCGCTGCTGGTTCCCTGCTACGACCTCCTCACCGCCGCCCCCTTCGTCTTCTCCCGCGCCGGCGCGGCCGAGTCCCCCGCGCTCGACTTCGAGCTCTGGAAGGTCTGCCGCGCCACACTGGCCACCTCGGGCCTCTTCGCGCCCTTCCGGCTGGCGTCCCTCGACGGGGCGACGGCATGCCTTGCCGTCGACGGGGGGCTCGTCATGAGCAACCCGGCGTCCGCCGCCGTCACCCACGTGCTTCACAACCGGGCGGGCTTCCCCTCCGTCGGCGGCGTGGAGGACCTCCTCGTATTGTCCCTGGGGAGCGGCAGTGGCGGTCACCTCGAGACGCCCGCGGGCGGGGGGAAACGCCGCCGGTGGTTCGGCAGCGGATCGCGTCAGGGGCTGTTGGCGGTGGAGATCGCCATGGGGGGAATCGCCGACGCCGTCGACCAGATCCTGAGCAACACCTTCTGCTGGAACCCAGCGGGCTATCTCCGCATCCAGGTAGAGAGAGAGAGACAGAGGGGATGACTCTGTTGGGTTTACATGCTCTGGTTCTCACTCTTCCGGTGATACAGGGGAACGTGTCCCTGCGGACGCCGGCGCGGGAAGAGGGGGAGGTCGTAAAGGAGAGCCTGACGGCGGAGGGGCTGCGGAGGGCTGTTGAGCGGATGCTGGGGGAGAAGGCCGTGGAGACGCTGCCTCTAGGGGGGAAGCGCCTGTCTGCGCAGACCAACGGAGAGCGGATGGAGGAGTTCGTGCGCCGCCGGCTCCTCTCCCCCGGACCGGCATCCGTGGCGGCGGGGGTTCAGAAGGGGAAGGCATCCAGAGGGTAGCGCTGCACCCGCGGAGCTGCCCAGCAGCGGCATGCATGATGGCAGCAAACCATTATAAGTGCGGAAGCAGAAGAAAGTTTGAGGACAACAACAGAGCAGGCCCATGTGCTATCACTGTCTCCGCCATTATACAAAAATGGAGAATAACAGAGTGAGCATGTAGGGCGGACTGCTCATGGCCTCGTTCTGGCCCATCCTCACCTGCCAACTCTACCAAGAACTTGGGTGGTCTTATCCATCAAACCCCATGCATGATCTTCCTTTCAAAACGAGAGCATTTGCTCTAGAGATCGAACTGTAAATTTGTAATGGGAGAGAGAGCTTGTTAGAGGAGAATCCCTTACCCCTCTTATCCCACTCCAGGCTCATGGAACTTTTTGAAACGGTAGGCTCATGAACTCACACGGCAAATTAACCCCACCGACCTCCTTCCTAGTTCCTACAAGTGAGAGGTCAGGTTCCGTTTCTAAGGGCAGCCGACTACAGGTCATCTAGACATCATCTTCACTAACGATGAAGGGAAGATCAGATAGAAAATAGTGTAGTAGCAGTCTCTTGAAACACCTTTTTAATATGCTTAAAGATTTTATCTTCTTTTTCTATTGAAACTAGAAAGATTCTTATTCAACCCATTGAAACATACTACCAAAATTAGAAGATCACGGAGATCACCACCACAAGACAAGTCACATCAGATCAACATTGACCCAAAGCCCAAACCCACGAAAACTGCTGTTAAGAAAAAGAACGATGTAAGCACAAAGTCTCAAAGGAGACACCAAAACTGAAGACTAATCCGCCACGTAGTTGAGGGGGAATTGACCCTTCACAAATGGAAAAATTATTTGTATATCTTTTTAAAAATTTTAAGTTATCGTTATATCCCTATCTTTATATAATTTACCCCAATACTACTTAAAAAACGAAGGCGAACGTCCACCCTCCCCAGTGGCTCATGATTGTTTACTCCAAGTGGGTCAACAAGAGAAAATGACTAATACCCCCTTAGCCTTGGCCACCAACATAACCTTTGGGCACCATCTTGGCCATTCTCCTCATGACGTTGTGCACGACGGCCCCTCCACGGCCTTCCAAAACTTAACCACACTATCCGCGGTGGCCCCCTCCTCTGCTCTTCCCCTTTGGCTCTGACGAGACATAGAAGAGAGAGAGAGAGAGAGAGAGAGAGAGAGAGAGAGAGAGAGCAAGAACATGCTACTTACCTCTCCTTCATTGTCGACTCTCGGAGCCGCCTACATCCCCCGCTTCCGACGGCATGCTTCGGGAACTACCTTGGTGCCTGTCTCGTGGACGCCCGATGAAGCAACCTCTCTATTGTCGGTAGGGCCAACCCCACCTTCACCCCTATGTCGCCCTCCCTATTATCTGTCATTGCCATGACACCCGCCTTCTCGATCCCTAGCAGCTCCACCTTCGCCGGCTGCCCCCAATAGAAGTCTATGCCATACACCCAAAACTTTGGCGACCCGATAATCGACAGCCACCAATGCGCCCTCTCTCGCTCTCTCCCCACACCCTCCCACTAGTACACCCCTTCCTTTGCAATCTCTCTCGCTCTCTGTAGACTCTTTCTATCTCTCCTCCTCTCTTCCTCTTCCACGGAGGATGCAAAGGTCCCCACCTCTCTCTTTGCCATTGTTGCCACCACTCCAACCATGTTCTTTGGCCTCTCCCTATCACTCTCCCCTCTCTGTTTCGCAGACTCTCTAGCCCTCCTGTGACCTCCACTACTACCACCACTAACATCGCCCCCACCATGACTCCAACCTCTCTCTCTCTCTCTCTCTCTCTCTCTCTCTCTCTCTCTCTCTCTCTCTCTCTCTCTCTCTCTCGGGGGCAAAACATTAATCCTACATGAGTGACCACCGTTCCTCCCCTTCACCTAATTTATACTTGTAGAGATCGAGATTCATCACCTCGATCCACGAGCTACACTCTCAATATATATTTTGATAAGAGAGGAGGATGGTGTTGGTGAAGGAAACTTATAAGCTTGAACACGGGTCATAAGGAGTCCTAGGAGATATCTTAGGGGATAACCCTCTAATACTTAAGTCAGGCGATCATCGGAGTAGAGGGCGAGCGCTCGGAGAGGGGCGAGATAGAGAGGAGAGGGGAGAGGCATGTCAGGTGATCAAGACAGGGGATAAGAGCTCGAGGGGTGAGAGTTGCATCGGAGCGCCTCTATTTATAAGGTTCTCTTTGAGTTCGCCAGTTGACTTTTGCCATCAAAGTTAGTGTTGCTGGGGTTGTCTTGGCATGTGGAGATGAGAGTCGCTCATCTGCTCGCCTGACTGGGCAAGTGAGGCGTGGGTGCTGACCCGCTATTCCTTGGCTAGCCTAGGTCGTTCTCTCATTAACGCAATGATAGTCGCCGGAAACGTGCGTTGTTCCTGTCGAGCAACAGAGGTGCACACGATGTACGAGACTTGGGCCTCGGGCCATCCTCCTATCGATCTAGTGCTGCTCCGCCATTGATGCGGTGATGCTTGTCGGGGATGTACGTCGTCTCGCTGGATGGAGGAGGTGCACGGGGCATACGAGGACTGGTCCTTGGCTAGTCTTTTGTCAGGAGTTGGCGGGCCACTTGTTGGACTGTGGGGCCTTGTTGGGGCTGACAGGTTTCCCCCTCCTCAATACCCATCGCCCAACAAAATTGAGTTCCTTCCAAACATATTTGCAAACTCTATTTAATATCTCTATCATTAACTACCTACCCAAATCTTTTCTCAATTGTATTTATACCCCAACTATCACAACACCCTATCACCGGAGGGACATGATGAACCAGGAAAAGGAGGTGGGAGGAGGAGGAAAGAGGTGGGGTTGGGGGGTGGGAGATCTTGGAGGAGCTTCCCCCACCCAGAGAGGGAGACTACTGAGAGGAGGCAAGGTGCCACTAGAGGGGAAGAGGCAGTCGAAGGGGCTCTTCGGCGAAGTTTCGATAGTCGAAGACGGAGCTGCAAGTAGGAGTCCTAGGGTTTGCTATTTCCCACAGGTCACTTTGATAAACAAGTAAGGGTAGAATAGGGTGGGTTAATTATTCACGTTATCCTACTTGTAGAAACTAAAAAGTGTTCCCTTCATCTCGTACTACACCTTTAAGATTTGTTTGATGGGAAAGAGCAGCTTGCCACCCTGAGGAAACTTGCAACCACTAGATGAGACGTCAGAAGGAGCCCTGAGAGTGATCCCAAGGGACAACCCTCCGATACTTATGTCAGAAATGAGTGAGAGAGCAAAAAAAAGGCTAGAGAGAGAGAGAGAGAGAGAGGCAAGAGGCGATGTGAAGAATGCTCGAAGACATGCAGAGTGCTCGAAGATGGAGCTAGGGCAAGGAGAGCTAGGTGGAGAACTCTCTATCTTTCCCTCTCTCTGTATTGCTCACCCTCTGTGTCGTTGGAGTCATTATCTGTATGTATCTATATGTGTCGGTCAGTCCCTTTCTAGGTCCACCTGGAAGCCTATTTATACCAATTGTGCACCGAGGCATCGTCTCTTTCCTGACTTAGCAACGACGTGGTTAGTGGAGTGGTGTCCTGCTCAATCGTGAGGATCATCCATTACTCAATCGTCCGCTCTCTGAGTAAAGACATCGTGGCAGGCATCTCAGTGGCGTGGGCGTGATCCAGTACTCGTCAGGGTAAACCCCGTAATGGCAGTGTCAATGCTCATCCGTTGGTGAGTCTCAAGGCGTCCAAAATGCACGAATGCGGAGATCTTGCCGATGGGCCGTCCAGTCCTTTATTGGCCTCACCTAGGCCGCATTTTAGGATCACTGGTCGGTTGGAGATGGCCGCTATGGACCTGGCTACCTTAGACCGTAATACGCCTAGCATTTCTGGGCCGTGCTGGGCCTAGCACATTTTCCCCTCCTCACTACGTAATTGAGTTTGGTCCTAGGAGTAGATTATTTAGGGTCGCATGAGTTATTTTAGAGTTCAGGTCGAATAATGAATTAGACAAGAAAGATAGAATTCGTTATTTTAGGTTGGATGAGGGTAAGTTTCAGTATTTTTTATTTATTCTATGAGTCTTAACTAACTTGTAGTGCTTAAAAACTTCATCTTCAAGTGTTAAATCCAAGAGCGTGAATTTGTCTCTATAGAGACAAAAAAGTGTTACATGAGTCTCGTACTACACTTTTATGATTTGTTTGTTGGGAAAGAGCATATGGCTACCCCGAGGAAATCTGCAGACATTAAACAACGCGTCAAAAGTAGACCTGAAAGTGTTCCCATGGTACAACCTTTTGATATTTAAGTTAGAGACGAGCGTAAAAGAGTAGAGGGGAGGGTAGGGAGAGAGAGAGAAGAGAGCCTTGAGGGAGAAAAGAGTGCTCGACAATGTGACGAGTGCTCGATAGTGTGGCCGGAGCCTGAGGAATGATGGAGAACTTGTTGTCCCTCCCTAGATGTCTCTTCAACTCTATTGTAGCTCCACAGTTGTGTCCGTGTAACGACCCGTGATCCGAATACCGGGAAGGCCCGATAATCCGAATCCCGAACCGCCACCCACGAGTCCGAAGACTCAGAAGGGTTAAAAGGATGGTGTGGAGATATATAAGAATCTAAAATAATTACATAACTACACAATTAGAATCATAATAAATGATATTAAGCAAATTATATGGTCCACAATATAACAGCAGTCTAAAATATAACAGGAGTCCACAACTAGTACAGCCCAAAGGGAAAAGGTACAACTACGCGGGGCATACCCCGGAATTGGTAACTGACAACTAACCCTGAGCACCTGAACCACGTGGAGCCTCGGAAGCGCTCCCCTAAAGCCTCGTCTTACCTGAAACGCGGAAAACACGTAAGGAATGAGCCTCATAATAAAAGGCTCAGTAGGGATCATCCGATCCCTACCTCGCAAACCGAGAAACCGCACGAAAGTAACTACAAGCTACCACTAGCAGGATGTAGAACAGGGAGCTATAGGAATAAATAAACAGGAAAGCTCTACTACGCCTAGTACCGAATGCACGGCACGAAAATCAAGATAACTCATCAAAAACCCAAGAGTCGCTACCACATAAAGACATGAGTACTGTCCACCAGAAGCACAGCCAGATGCATCTCCTGACGACTTATACCGCGCCGCCGTGTCTCCCTACTCGCCCCAGGTAGAAATTGAGACACACACACAAGTAACACTGACAAGGGTCTAGTCGGGGTCGTGCTCGTCAGCACGTGTCCGAAGTCCCCGATCACGTGTGCACACACTGACTGACTGCGCTACGTCAAGCCCTCTAGCTGGTTCGTCCTCCCGGCATAGACTCGCGCCGCCACAGTAGGAGGCTCACGGTAACCAGCCTAAAATCGTCTCTCTGGTAGCCTTGCCACCACTCCCCGGTGGGACCACACGTGTGTCGGAAGGCTACAACTAGTGGAGGGTCACTGAAGGTATAGACTCTCTAGCCAACGAAAAGCAACGTCTAAACCGGACAAAGTACAAGGATCGCTCCTTGTACCGACACCGACTCACGATAACACAAGCCGAGAACACCTCATCCCGGGACCCCACAGCACCCTAACACATGGCCCCCACATGATGCCCAGCATCAGTCGGACCACCGGTCATCACGTGGATCGAGGTCCACTCACCCGGGACTCGAATCAGCAAGGAAAGAACTACAGGTTAGACAACACACAGTAAACGGTCGGTCGATGGACCGCCTCAGGGATAAGACGGTTCTCCAGAAACCGTTTGACAAGCTGGGACGGTCACCGATAAACTGCCCAGAAATAGACATACACGGTCAGCCTTGGACCGCGTAAGACTCAAGCGGTCCCTCCTGGGCCGCCTCAGAAGGCGAACGGTCTCCCATGGGACCGCCTGACCTCTGGACCGAATGGGAAAACAAACGATCGTCCTCAGACCGTTCAAGACCTAAATGGTCCAACGATAGGCCGCTTGAGGAACTAAGTGGTCCACCTTGGGCCGCTAAGTCACCCAACGGCACGAAAAGCAAACGGTCATCTCTTGACCGTGGGGAATGTAAACGGTCCAACCCAGGGCCGTGCAAAAGGACTAAACGGCCATCTCATGACCGCGAAGCCCCCAAACTATGCAACGGTCAAATCTCAACGGTCAGAACGCTTCGAAGACCATGCTGGCCACGAGGGAAAACGGTCGCCCACTTGGCCGTCCCAGGGATAAACGGTCTATCGTATGACCGCTTACCCTACCGACACTCCAAAGCTGGAAACGGTCCACCTGGGGATCGCCCAAAAGTAAAAACAGTCTAGCTAAGGCCGCTTAAGGGTAAAAATGGTTACTATTACGACCGCATACACTCCGTGAAATCGAGAACGGCGAACATGGCGGAATTTTACCATTCCACGTCCCGATCACCCCCAAGTGATGGGGAAACAAAGGGGAAGCTTGTCCCCATGATCCTAGGCACCCAATGGTGCCCTCAAACCACCAATTAACGAGGTAAAACAGTAGATCGCCGCTCAAAACCCCAAATCATGGATTTCCCTTCCCAAGCTCAAATGGACCCCTCTCGACATCCCATCGGCCTAGAAATCGCGGGGAAGGAAACTACGGAGCTAGGGATTCGTCACCCTACCTCGGGGTCGCCCGAAACGCGACGGATCGTCGCCGATCTTCAAAATACCGCTTGAAACTTCGCGAGCTCCCACCATCTCACCGAGCACCGCACACCGCCACGATCGTCACGCCACCACCGTCGCCGCCGTACCGTCGTCTCACCGCCGTCTGCAGCTAGAGGGGAGCACGCTAGAGTCGTCACGGGAAGAGGGGGAAGAGAGGGGCGCCGGTCGGTCACGGGAGGGGAGGAAGAAGAAGAAAAAAGAAAAAGAAATGGGATATTTATAGAAAATCTTGATTTCTCAAAAAATATGAAAAAAATAGAAAAATATACCTCCGCGATCCTCGGAACACGCTGATTGCCGTGGTACCGTCCCGGAGTAGGAGAGCGCAATGATTTGCCCGCTGCAGGGTTCCACAGGTCCTGTCAGGGGAAAACACGTGTAAATCGTAAAGCACGTTTCGAAACTCCCAAAAATGATCCGAAACCCACGGATCCAGATCCGAAAAGTGTCCGAAAAATTCAGGGCATTACAGTCCGCCTCTCCATGGGCTTCTTGTAGCTCTCTCTCTGTCTGTGTCACCCTCTATCTGGGATCTATTTATACTGGTCGTAGTGGCTTTGTCTCTTTTCTATCTTAGCGAGAACGTGGTTAGTGGAGTGATACCCTACTTGATCATAGGCGGTCGTTCGTTATCTACTCACCCGTTCTCCGAGAAAGGGCATCGTGGCGAGCATCTCGGTGGCATGAGCATAATACGACATTCATCGAGATAAGTCCCGTGATCATGGCCTTAACGCTCATCTGTTGGCGAGTCTCATGACATTCGGGACGCACCCGTGCAGGGATTATACATGTGGACCGGCTAGTCCTAAGTAGGTCTCGATTGGGTCACGTTCCTAGATTGTCAGTCGATTGACGATGGTTATTATGACCTAACAACATACAGCGGTAATAAGCTTGGTGTTACTAGACCATGGTGCATTTTTACCTCCTTAATCTTATTAAAAATCAGAGCCCAAATTAGATCTAGGTATGGCTATGTGACAGTGTTATGCCAATGGAGAGATGTCGTGATCACCTACACTTGGAAAAAGGATGGCAGGAGGTGGAGTGGGCTCGCTCGGACATCCCTCCATACTAAAGATACACCTTGTTAAGAGGGAAACAGATAGCTAATAAGTTGATAGTAGTTCTTTTTTAAATGCTTTTCGACATCTACGTAGTTTCGGATATAATGTGTCCGGATATCATCTTGACGGGAGGTAGTGGAGTCCCTTCATCACTCTCTTTTTTTTTTTGGAATCAAGAGAGAACTTTCATTTCACATAAGTATCAGAGTACTTTCTAACCATAGGTGAACCACTTCTCATACATTTTCCTAGGCATTTTATGGTAGGTGCTGGCACCGACGTGCATTTGTCCGAATCCAGGTTCAGTTCAACCTATGTCATAGAGAATACTATGTATGTCACAGGCAACCATATGTTAATTACCGTAACTTAAGAGTTACTAACTAATCCCGGTCTCCCCCACCTCGCCTCCGCCTCCCTCTCTCTACCACAACCCCAAACGATCTTGGGCCGCATTTACCGGCAGGCCCACTAAGCTCGGCCCACCTCATTTAGGGCTTGGGCCTCAAAAAAGGACTGATGTGCACAAGTTGGTTGAGTTCCACTTGCTTCACCACATGCCGTGCTGCAAATTTGGTATTTTATTTGTTTAGTTCCTTACTAGACAAGTTACCCAATTGGATGGATATAAAAAATCACAAAAATGAAGGATTTCTTTCTTCTCGCAAAAAAGGGCTGACTGAAAGCAGTCCATTAAGGGCATCTATTTTTTCGAAGTTTGTATAACTGTCCGATTTAAAATTAGACAGTGCCATTAGCTTAATTGCAAGGACAAGTAATCTAAATAAAAAATAAAAAAAAGATCGACTGCATTGCGGTGTAGCAGGTATAACTCAAGCTGGTTGACCCGTCGACCTTAATTACCGTGTTCAAACAGGCCAAGTCTGGGCTTTGGATGGCCGGCGGCCGCACGCGGACCGAACTGTCGATTTACTCTGACACCCCCTGGGCCTCCTGCCTGTGAGATTGCTGTGTGTTCTATGATAATTGCAGGTGGCTGCTGCATGAAAGCGAAGTAAAAAATGATAAATGGCATTGCAAGGCTGGGTGACGGTGCGCATGCATACATATATACAGAGTACCATGCATGTCGTGAGCAGTCCCCTCCCTCCTATGCGGTGACTCTCTCACGAGGCGGGACAGGTGTCAGGTCGTTTCGGATACTGCAACATTCTTGTCTATCATGCCAAAGCAAGTTTAGCCATTATCTGCATCTAGATTATTTCAAGAGTTGATAAACTGATCTCCTTTCCAACACTTCAACAGCCACCAAATATAGGGCTTGCGAGGAACGTGCCCAAGATGTTGGACACCTCCTTGGACACTTGGGGCGGTTTTGATATCGGGGTAAGGGGGGGCGGCTAACCGACCCCGAAGGGTCGATTGAGATACCCGGGGTCGGTTACCGGCTTCTGTGAGGGGGAGGGCGAGCGGAGGCGGGGCCCATCGGTTAGCCGGTGTCGACTAACCGCGGGACCAAGCCGTTGTCAAAGACGGTCTTGATGTGTGATCAAAAGTGCTCGTCATTTTCACAACCGAGAACGTTGGCGAGATGGTTCAGGAATGTTACAAAATACTCAGCTATTCAGTGAGTAGAACTTCGCCTCTGTGATTAACCAAGCAATCTTAGCGAACAAGGGTATATATACTGCATACAAATTAATAGGTTTTTTTTGGTAGCGGTCGAGATATGGGCGTTCAACTCACGAACCACATTTTCAAAGATTCATTTGATTTGGGGAAGAAGGGACGTTCGTCGGAGAAGGATCTGCGGCCACAAAGAAACGGTCAAAAGAGTCCTGAGAGTTATCCCAGGAGATAACCTTCGTACGGTCAAGTCAGATAACTGAGGGGGAAGGTGGTGAGTACTCGAGGAGAGTGAGAGAGAGTGAAGATTTGAAGGGGTTAGGTCGCATACCTCCCTGGCCCTTGGGACATGACTCTATTTATACCGGTGTCGTGGAATTGACCGTTGGGTTGTCGTGACTAGAGAGATGTGAGCCGCCTAATTCGTATGCCTGATGCGGTAGGGAGGCATGGGTGTTGGCTCGCCGTCTTTTCGTCAGAGGGACAACTTCACCATTAATAAGACAAGACTCGTCGGCCATTAATGCGACATGACTCGTCGGAGGGGGCGTGAGCCTGTTTTGTCAGAGTGGCGTGAGCGGCGTCCTCTTTTTTCATCGCCGGATGGGTGTGCCTCCCGTCATTAATGTGATGTCGAAGACGTGCATCGTGCACATTGACAGAGGAGGCGCACGCAGGTACGATGTTTGTGCCGGGCCTATGTTGGAGCAAAAAATGTGTTATGTCAGCACGCGAGGTAGTGGGTTCGGAGGGTTGGGCCTCCGTGGTGAGCCAACTAGGCGGGCCCTAATAGGTTGACGAGATACACCATCCTTAGGCATAAATGAAATAAGATACAAGCAAAAGTGACGGATCAAAAAGGGGGGAAAGTAACAATTTGGGGAGCCATTGGAGCACAAGAAAGGCATGCCGAAATCACAAAGTAGACCATTTTCCTCAACGATGAGTGCCATTCTACATAGACATGGAGTTAATTAAGTTTCACTAGAATTCATAAGAAGAGTCAGTATACAAGCTTGAGATGGCAACAAGCTGGAAAATCCTACGAGTTGCAGTGCAAAACCCTGTTGGGTAAGCGTAAGGAATGCCTACTAATTGGGTTTGCTAATATTGGGATGCACTTATCATTTGCTCAGGAGGGGGAAGAAAACAAGCAGATTTTCTGCTAGGTTCCATGTGCGTCGAACCACTCATGAGCCCGAAGTAACGAGGGGTTGGTCATGGGTTTGCAGTACCCCTGATTTTACTTATAGCCACGTATCATTGTGTTTTGAGTTAGAGGATAAAGATTGAGAGTCAAAGAGAAAAGACAATCGCCTATATCTGCCAATGTTTTATTTAAAAATGCAAACTTAAAAAATTCGATTGAAAGAATTTGCAATTTTTTAGCAGTGGAGAGAGAGAGAGAGAGAGAGCAAAAAAGGGGTGGTGCACCATTAAAGGAAACCATGTAAATAAAAGCAAATGTATGTGAGAAATAATCAAATTCGACAAATTATATGTGTAATTAAAGATAAAATTGCCAAAATACTAGGAAAATTATGTAAATATGTTCAAGATTATGTAATTTGAAGTGTATACGTACAAATTTGGGTACCTACTTTAAAATATTATCTCCACTGCGTCCGGGGGGATTAACATTTTATCCTTTTACTAGTAAAAGGAACTTTAAAGGAGAAGACTTGGCCTTGCTTATAAACACATACTTATCTTTGTAATTTTTGATATGAGATATTATGGTACCCCTTTCAAGTCTCTACACTAGCCCTCCCAATAAAGGTGGGCTTGTGCTAATTAGGTCGAGAGTTCTCACAGACGATGTCAATAAGTGTAGAGATCGAAAAATGATCTTTCGAATTACGCACTATACATTTGAGATTTGTTTGTCAAGAAAAATAAGGAGGTTTTCGAGAGAGATACCTACGAGTAAAGGAAAAGATTTCAGAAAGAGTCGCGGGTGTGATCTCAAGGGACAACCTTCTGATACTTATGTCAGATGAGTGCTCAGATAGGGTGAGGAGTACTTGAAAGGAGAAATAGGGTAAAGAGTATTATGGGCTAAGAGTGCGTAGAATGCTTACCTTGTGACCGTCTGGTCAGGACACTTCTTATAGTGTCTCCCTCCTCGAGCACGTTCTTGCCGCCCGCATCTCTGACTTACTGGAGGAATAGTTGTCCATGATCGTGGAATCATAGGATGTTAAGTCTTCTGCTTTGCAAGAGACGAGAGGGCATGGGTTATCTCTTGATGTCAATTACTCTTCTATTAGGGGAATAATAGTTTCCAAATCGTGCGCCACGTGGATCGTGGAGTAATTATGTGCGCAAGACAAGCGTGTAGATCTTGGGTCAGTCACTGTTGGGTCTCAATAGATCTACGCAGATTCTTCCCTCCTCACTAAGTGATGTTGCGTGAGAAGAAATGTGCAGACAAAAATTAACGTGTTTAATATCTGAATGAAGTTGGGAATGCTAACATTGCCATGAAAAAATTTAGCGTGTAAAGTGCACATAGAGAGTGGGGTGGAGGAGAGAGACAAATGAGAGAGAGAGGAGATATGAGAGAGAGAGAGGGAGAGAGAGAGAGAGGATGTTGATGATGACAACGACGGTGTACATATTGGCATGCAACCTTTAGAAGTCTTAGGGCGCATTTGGGAACCCACCTATCTTCGTATAAAGCTCTTCACACGTCAAGATTTGTCATCATTAAAAAGTCTAAGAAGTGTCTTTACACTTGTTAATGCGGATTCATGGCCGCTCCAATATTTTGTTCTTACAATCTCTCTCATCAAGATTTTTTCCTGACTCAAAAGCCTAGACCGCTGTTTGTACATTTAATAAAACTTAAAATCTATCGGAGATCCTAATGTTTGGAATCCCTTATTCTCAAACTCACCTTGAGATGAGACTTTGGAAAGGAAAATCTATCAAATGTTTTTTCCCTCTTACACGTACATCGGTCATTCTCATACCTTCTACAAGATCTAGAAATGTTAGAGATCCTTGACTTAAGGATCTCTTCTCATTTACTAGAAAATTTGGTAAGAAGCTTTACCAATGTATGATGTAGCACGAGCATATACATAATTTGATTCTATAATCCGGAAAACAGAGAAAACAACCCCTTTTATCATCGCTAAAGGCTGATATAAACATTGGACGCTCCCCATCTAAGGTCCCAGTGAAACAAACAAAACATCTTCAGCAAGAAAACGGCTCCCAATGATTCTTGGAAGAAAGTGATCCCCCATTTCTGCAATATTATCTCCACGGTGAAAACAATGTGTGGGAAATGACCATACTATAGCTTGTAGATTGTGTTACATATCCTACGGTGGGTGGCAATATTGCCACCTTAATTAATTAAGCTCCTAATTAATCTTCCCTTAACCCCAGATTGCCATAATCTGGATATACCTAACAAGATGACTAACAGTAGCATATTCTAATCATCCGTTATCGTCTAGAGCTCAAGATCACAGAGATATCAAACCCTTGCAACTCCTCACCCGGCCCCCAGCTTGCGCTCGGCACCGGAGAAGGAACCAATGGGAGGCCAAACTTGCAGATTCTCAGGATGTGTGGGAGGGACCCATCAAGCAGGCAGAGGCCGGGGATCGACCGGAGCTCCCCGTTGCTCCACGACTGCGAGCGAGGGGTACCTAAAAAACAACACATCACCATCTGACTCGTCACCGGCGGTGGGAGCGTCCACACCTGCCCAGCAAGAAAGATCTCCGACCACGGACGGCACGATCGACAGATGAAATGACATTTTAAACCTTTCAGAGGCCAAAAAAGTGCACCATTTTGGCTCTCCCCCCTCCAATCCATCCAGAAATCTCTCCCCCTCTGGGAGGGCAATCCGGAGCAGCCAATGGGAAGCCGAGCAGCTTCATCACCGGGGGTCCCCCAAATCCTAAACCATCCTCGCCTGCCCTTCCCCGGACCCAAGATAAGCACATTGCAGGAAAGGCCGAGAGTGTTTGTGCGGGAGGGAGAGTGACATGGATGAAACCTTCTGCTCCATGGCTCAGTGTGCCTACTCAAGTTGCACCTAAAAATGCAAATGCCCTGAATTCTTCGATGAAAGAGCCTAGAATTGCTTATATCAGAATATAAGAGATTTGGTTTCTCTTATTAGTGATCATAATCTTGTTCTATCTGAAGGAAGGCTATGAATAAATTAGATAAAATACTTTAAACGAAAGTAACAATCGATAAAGCGCATGCATCTTTTGTTGTAGTTAGAATTAGCAACTCAGGTTTTCTTTTGTCGAATTAGATGTTGTATTTTGTTCCAAAACAACTGCTCATTCTTGCGTACCTAAATAATGAATCTTTACCGCGCAAGCAAATATGTATAGGATAAATTCGGATAACTTATTTTGTTATTATAGACTTAACGTGGTTATTAAGAAAAATGTACCATTCATGACCAACTTGATGATGTTAAATCATGCAGCTACGATATTAATACGATGTCGTATATTTGTCCGCTACAATATTAATTAATTTGTTTTCACTGGTTTGTTTACCATGCATGAGCATGACATTTTTGTCTAACCATTGTGTCAGGCGATTGACGGAAAGAAACCGGCCGTTTATTAACACTATTTCTTAGCTCTAAATTTGACTCTAACAAATAAAAACGCACCACATCATCACTCGACGGTAAAGGTTGACTTGGCACATCATAAAAGAGGGAATTATGGTGTATATTTATTGGTGTGTTAAATTTAGAGTTAAAGAGTGACGTTAATAGATCATTTTTCTTGACCGAGAAATCAAACAATCTTGCCAGTTATCGGGTCATGGGCTACCATTTTGCACGCCCTGGACTCTTCCATCGGCAGGGCGCACTGCCCCACGGCGGAGAGCGCGTCACCCCGTGAGGGCACGATCGGGACGCCAGCCTCGCCGGGGTCCCCGTGCCGTCTTTGCCGTTGCCATCAACTCCACGTGTCTCCTCGCCTCACCACCAACAGCAGCGGCGCCCTGCGACGGGCGAAGCCCCCAAGTTCTTCCCTTTCCTTCTGCCTCTCTCTCTCTCTCTCTCTCTCTCTCTCTCTGTCCAAGGGAGCTCCACACAGCCACACACTGGTCTCACTCCAGCGCCACACTCCCATAAACCCCATCACCCCCCCTCCTCTCACCCGTCTGATCCTCAGAGGAGCCGGGCTTGTACAGAAGCCATTCCCCCTCCTCCCTTTCTTCTCCCTCTTCACTCTGAGCAGCTGAACCCAAAGCAAGAGCTCAGCTTTGCACGAAGAGAACCCAGGTCACAGAGGAGGGAGGAGGTGGTGGACGAAGGAGGAAGAAGGAGAACCTTTTTCTTTGTTCTTCTTCTTGTCGTCCTTTCCTTCTCCCTGGAGCTGATTGGTTCCAGGGTGCCACCACAATGGCGTCTCTGATGTCCACCCCCTTCACCCTGTCTACATCGGAGCACCTCTCCTCGCTCTCCCAGAAGCAGACCTTCCTCCACTCCTTCCTCCCCAGGCGGCAGCAACAGCATCCCAACGGCGGGGGCAGGGAATCGGTGCGCGTGCGGTGCGCCGCCGTCGGGAACGGCCTCTTCACCCAGACCAATCCCGAGGTGCGCCGCATCGTGCCGCGCCGGACCAGACCCGGGGCCTCCCCCGGGTGAAGGTCGTCTACGTCGTCCTTGAGGCGCAGTACCAGTCGTCACTCTCGGCGGCGGTGCGCGGCCTCAACGCTGACGGCCGCTACGCCTCCTTCGAGGTGGTGGGCTACCTGGTGGAGGAGCTCCGGGACGAGGACACCTACGCCAACTTCTGCCAGGACCTCGCCGACGCCAACGTCTTCATCGGCTCCCTCATCTTCGTGGAGGAGCTGGCCCTCAAGGTGAAGGCGGCGGTGGAGAAGGAGCGCGACCGGATGGACGCCGTCCTGGTCTTCCCCTCCATGCCGGAGGTGATGCGGCTCAACAAGCTGGGATCCTTCAGCATGGCGCAGCTGGGGCAGTCAAAAAGCCCCTTCTTCCAGCTCTTCAAGCGCAAGAAGCAGTCGGCGGGGTTCGCCGAGAGCATGCTGAAGCTGGTGCGGACGCTGCCCAAGGTGCTCAAGTACCTCCCCAGCGACAAGGCCCAGGACGCCCGCCTCTACATCCTGAGCCTCCAGTTCTGGCTGGGTGGCTCCCCGGAGAACCTCCAGAACTTCCTCAAGATGATCGCGGCGCCTACGTCCCCGCCCTCCGGGGCACCAAGGTCGACTACGACGACCCAGTCCTCTTCCTCGACAGCGGCATCTGGCACCCCCTGGCCCCGGCCATGTACGACGACGTCAAGGAGTACCTCAACTGGTACGGCACCCGGCGGGACGCCAACGGGACGCTGAAGGGCCCCGACGCCCCCGTCATCGGCCTTATCCTGCAGCGCAGCCACATCGTCACCGGCGACGACGGGCACTACGTGGCGGTGATCATGGAGCTGGAGGCCCGGGGCGCCAAGGTGATCCCCATCTTCTCCGGGGGGCTGGACTTCTCCGGCCCCGCGGAGCGCTACCTGGTCGACCCCATCGCCAAAAAGCCCTTCGTCCACGCGGTGGTGTCGCTGACGGGGTTCGCCCTGGTCGGGGGACCGGCGAGGCAGGACCACCCGAGGGCCATCGAGGCGCTGCGGAAGCTGGACGTGCCCTACATCGTGGCGCTGCCGCTGGTGTTCCAGACGACGGAGGAGTGGCTCAACAGTACCCTGGGGCTGCACCCCATCCAGGTGGCCCTGCAGGTGGCGCTCCCCGAGCTCGACGGCGGCATGGAACCGATCGTCTTCTCCGGCCGTGACCCCAAAACAGGCAAGTCTCTAGAAACTCTAATAAGCCTCCATCGCCCCTTCCACTCCTCCACCTGGCTTCCTCTGCCGTGTCCGTGGTTGCTCTGGTTTTCTAGGTCCCTTCCGTGCTCTGCTCTGGATTCCGTGCTCCGTTTTTGTCTCTCCTTCGTGGCCTCTTCTGTCTTCCTTGCATTGACGATGGACACATTATTCTTTCAACCCCTGGTTTCCTCTGTCTTCTTGTGCTTTCTGTGTTCCTCGTCGATCCAAGTGCAGTGCTGTCCTCCCTGCATGAAAACAAACAAACAGTGCCGCAGTTAAAAATTGGACACTGAGCATTGAGCAACTAGTCTATGTGTATACTGATGGGTAATTATTTGGCGCTGTGTCTTGCTTTGTTGGACCGAAACAGGGAAGGCACATGCCCTACACAAGAGAGTGGAGCAGCTCTGCACCAGGGCCATCAGATGGGCCGAGCTGAGGAGGAAGTCCAAGGTATGCGCCTTCTCCTCTACTCATTAGATTAAGAGTTGTCGATAGATCTCATGCTTTTAGACGTTCCAACGAGGACCGTCCACATCCCTGTCTGATGGCCAGAGTCTAATTAATAATTATAGAACATCAGAAACGATGTTCCCTGCATAATTAATTATCCGATTAAAAAAACATAATTAATTAGTCCATTTTATCAAAGAGGATTTGATTAGAGTGTGAGAGATGACACATGCTTGTTTGTTTGTTCATAAATGTTATGTATTTGGGTGGAGCTGAACATTATTATATTCGTGTTTTGATTCTTTTGTTCGGCTTCAACTTATATTGATCATAAGCGTGTGTTTGATTTGTCCAACTCGACTTGGTTGATATTGAGGCCAATTCAAATTCTTTGATTATTAAATGATCTTAATTGAAGTACTAAATAGATAAAATAAATGAAAAGAGGCATTTATTTATTATTCATATACATATATATATATATATATATATTAATACAGTTACTAAATAAAATATCAATAAGCTTTAGATGAACTTAATTATAACATAAATCTAAAAGGGTTATTAAAAATATAAATAAATTTTAATTTTTTTAAGCCTAGAAACTTATCTGGGACCGTAGTCCGGCCCTTGGAATTTTATTGCACCAAATTTAACTGAAATGAGGAGCTAATAACATACTTAATTACGTGTGAAAAATGTTGTTCAAATTTAATTCATCTACTTGGGTGTTATTTGGTTTGCTATAAAACAGTGTCAAATAATAAAAGACCACAAAATATCAATTTTCAGTGTTTTCCCAACATTTCTTGTGGTGTAAACATTTGCATTTTAAAATGTGGCCAATTATTGTACACTTTTCTCTTTTTTTTCTGATTTTTATTTTTATTTGAAAATCTCTATAAACCAAAATCCAAAAAATTGAAAATATAGAATTCAAAACTAAAAAATTAAGAACATTTTACCCCACACCACACAAGACCTCAGTCGATCGTGTTAAAGGGACCTTTTATCGATCCAACTCCAGTTTCAGTCCATTCATAGGGTTACCCTGTTCCTTTACACACAAACAGCGAGACATGAAGTTGAACATGGAATAATGCAAATGATAAGGCTGAGGGAGGACTGAGTGCCCTGTTCTTCTCATCCTATGCCTGCGGGCGATGAGTTCAGCAATTCTTGAGGCCCTTTTTGATAAGCGGGTGAGGGTAGGTTAATCGATCCCGAAGGGTCGATTAAGTCACCCGGGTCGATTAGGTGCATTTGTGTGAGGGGGAGGCGGGATCCACCGTAACCGCGGGTGACTTATCCGCCGATAGTAGCCCGACCAAGCCGCTCTCAAAGCGGCCCCTGAAAGAATCAGTTGGATTAATCCCTAACCATGATCATTATATACATTTGGGTTCTTGTGTTGTTGCTCAAATTCTTCAATCCCACACCATCAATCGACCAAATGAGAAACTGAAACTGATGAGCTGTGGGTAATCATATACACTTCGGTTTGATATGCTGCAGGAGGAGAAGAGGGTGGCCATCACTGTGTTCAGCTTCCCGCCGGACAAGGGCAACGTGGGAACGGCGGCCTACCTCAACGTGTTCGCCTCTATCTTCTCGGTGCTCCGGGACCTCAAGGCGAAGGGCTACAACGTGGAGGGCCTGCCGGAGACGGCGGAGGCCCTCATCGAGGACGTCATCCACGACAAGGAGGCCAAGTTCAGCAGCCCCAACCTGAACGTCGCCTACAAGATGCCCGTCCGCGAGTACCAGTCCCTCACCCCCTACGCCGCCGCCCTCGAGGATAGCTGGGGCAAGCCCCCCGGCAATCTCAACTCCGACGGCGAGCACCTCCTCGTCTACGGCAAGCAGTACGGCAACGTCTTCATCGGGGTCCAGCCCACCTTCGGCTACGAGGGCGACCCCATGCGCCTTCTCTTCTCCAAGTCCGCCAGCCCCCACCACGGCTTCGCCGCCTACTACTCCTTCGTCGAGAAGATCTTCCGCGCCGACGCCGTCCTCCACTTCGGCACCCACGGCTCCCTGGAGTTCATGCCGGGGAAGCAGGTCGGCATGAGCGACGCTTGCTACCCCGACAGCCTCATCGGCAACATCCCCAACATCTACTACTACGCCGCCAACAACCCCTCCGAGGCCACCATCGCCAAGCGCCGCAGCTACGCCAACACCATCTCCTACCTCACCCCGCCCGCCGAGAACGCCGGCCTCTACAAGGGCCTCAAGCAGCTCGCCGAACTCATCTCCTCATACCAGTCCCTCAAGGACACCGGCCGCGGCCCCCAGATCGTGAGCTCCATCATCAGCACCGCCCGGCAGTGCAACCTCGACAAGGACGTGGAGCTGCCGGACGAGGGGGCGCAGCTCAAGCCCGCCGAGCGCGACCTGGTGGTCGGCCGGGTCTACTCCAAGATCATGGAGATCGAGTCCCGGCTTCTCCCCTGCGGGCTGCACGTCATCGGGGAGCCTCCCTCGGCCATGGAGGCGGTGGCCACCCTGGTTAACATCGCCGCCCTCGACCGCCCCGAGGAGGGCATCTACTCCCTCCCCAGCATCCTGGCCAAGACCGTTGGCCGGGACATCGAGGACGTCTACCGGGGCAACGACCGCGGGGTCCTGGCCGACGTCGAGCTGCTGCGCCAGATCACCGAGGCCGCCCGCGGCGCCATCACCGCCTTCGTCGACAGGACGACCAACAAGAAGGGCCAGGTGGTGGACGTCACCGAGAAGTTGGGCTCCATGCTCGGATTCGGCCAGACGGAGCCGTGGGTGCAGTACCTGTCCAAGACCAAGTTCATCAGGGCCGACAGGGAGAAGCTGAGGACCTTGTTCGAATTCCTGGGCGAGTGCCTCAAGCTGGTGGTCGCCGACAACGAGCTGGGCAGCCTGAAGCAGGCGCTGGAAGGCAAGTACGTGGAGCCCGGCCCCGGCGGCGACCCCATCCGCAACCCCAAGGTGCTCCCCACGGGCAAGAACATCCACGCCCTCGACCCCCAGGCCATCCCCACCGCCGCCGCCATGCAGAGCGCCATGGTGGTGGTCGACCGGCTGCTGGAGCGGCAGAAGGCCGACAACGGCGGCGAGTACCCGGAGACGGTGGCGCTGGTGCTGTGGGGCACCGACAACATCAAGACCTACGGCGAGTCCCTGGGCCAGGTGATGTGGATGCTCGGCGTCCGGCCCGTCGCCGACACCTTCGGGCGGGTGAACAGGGTGGAACCCGTCAGCCTCGAGGAGCTCGGCCGCCCCAGGATCGACGTCGTCGTCAACTGCTCCGGCGTCTTCCGTGACCTCTTCATCAACCAAGTAAGTTCGCTGTGATACACATCGATCAAATCTCGCGAGCTGACGGGTCTCCCTTAATTTTTTTTTTACTTCAAATCCTAACCTCTGAGTGTGTATCCGTGCTTGGGAGCACAGATGAACCTGCTGGACCGAGCGGTGAAGCTGGTGGCGGAGCTGGACGAGCCAGAGGAGCAGAACTTCGTGCGGAAGCACGCGCTGGCGCAGGCGGCGGAGCTGGGGACGACGGTGCGGGACGCTGCGACGCGGGTGTTTTCCAACGCCTCGGGGTCCTACTCCTCCAACGTGAACCTGGCGGTGGAGAACTCGTCCTGGAACGACGAGAAGCAGCTGCAGGACATGTACCTGAGCCGCAAGTCCTTCGCCTTCGACTGCGACGCCCCCGGGGCGGGCATGACCGAGAAGCGCAAGGTGTTTGAGATGGCGCTAGCCACGGCGGACGCCACCTTCCAGAACCTGGACTCGTCGGAGATCTCCCTGACGGACGTGAGCCACTACTTCGACTCCGACCCGACCAACCTGGTGCAGTCGCTGCGCAAGGACGGGAAGAAACCGGGCGCCTACATCGCCGACACGACGACGGCGAACGCACAGGTGCGGACGCTGGGGGAGACGGTGCGGCTGGACGCGCGCACCAAGCTGCTCAACCCCAAGTGGTACGAGGGGATGATGTCGAGCGGGTACGAGGGGGTGCGGGAGATCGAGAAGCGGCTGACCAACACGGTGGGATGGAGCGCCACCTCCGGGCAGGTGGACAACTGGGTGTACGAGGAGGCCAACGAGACGTTCATCAAGGACGAGCAGATGCTGAAGCGGCTCCTGAACACCAACCCCAACTCCTTCCGCAAGCTGGTGCAGACCTTCCTCGAGGCCAGCGGCCGGGGCTACTGGGACACCTCCGACGAGAACCTGGACCGCCTCCGCCAGCTCTACGCCGAGGTCGAGGACAAGATCGAGGGCATCGACCGGTGATGATGATCCATCGATCCATCAGATCGATCCCCCCCGCACTCCAAACACAAACATAGGCCGCCCATCACCTCATTACCTCCTCCTCCACGACTGAAACATTATTTGACAAGGGGGGGAAGATCCACTATATAGTACTCTCTTCAGGTTTCTCCAATTTTCGTCTGTGTTCGGCCGGGCATCATCCCTCCCCTCGTGCCATATGGGAGAAGGGGAGATGGGACGATGACCCGGAGACGTAAGAGGGAAAACACACAGACTCTCTTTTGCGAGATTGTTCAAATTTGTACCAAAAAAATCATTGGCAGAGTTCCATTGTTTGTCACCTTTGTGTATTATATTATATTATACTAGAGAAAGGAGAAAAGGTGATACTCTACTCAAATGCGCAGCCCAATAGGCCCATTGGAGAGCGGACAAGGCCAGGTGGTCGCCACGGTGACCCAGAAGCTCGGTGCGAAGACCCAAAGGGGCCCATCAACCAAATTGCCCACGGTTTGTTGTACTGCTTAGTCGGGGGAGACTAATTATCCTGGGTGATATGGTATGATATGGTATAGCATCAATCCATGCTGGTCTGACTTGTCCTTCAGGACTTTTTCCTTTTGGCAGGGGGGGGGGGGGTATCAGTCCATGCTGGTCCAACTTATTTTTGACCTCTTCCTCGACAAGAGAACCAATACTGCACCGGTGACCTGACATGCCGATTTTCCACCGATATGGTACAGATCGATCGACTTGCATTGATATGATACGAGTTGGCAAACCTTGTCTCCAACAAGATAGTTATCACGTTAACTTAAACCTTCTCTTTCATTAAAAATGCACAAAGTAACCCAGTCATAACACTCGAAAATAGTTGTTAATGCGTACGCCCGTAATGTTGTAATAAATAATTTCTTACTACATGCTCAAAGTTAATGTTAGATAAATCAAAGGGTTGTTATAACCATCTTAAACTAGAGCACAACTAAAACCTAGTGACAAATCGAACCGCCTTTGAGTTAATTTTCAACTTAGCACACACAATGAGAGTTCAGAATGGCCTACGCCCCGCACTCGACCAGACACTTACAAATCAACAGAGTTTGGACTGCACCACGAAGGTCTCGGAATTGGAGATCGAATGAAGGTGTAACGTAACTGAAGTTTGATTAAGGCCTTAGCCCGGCATGTTAAGTCATTAGATCCTACTAGTTCTACCGGAAATGTCAAAACTAAGACTTCAGATACGTTGCTTTCCTGTGTCAGATTGCAGTAAGAAACTATTGCATCATATGACTTATTTGAATACAAACTTAATACATTAATATATATTATAGGCTTGTTGTCCAAAATAGTAGGAAAGTTCTCGACTCAATTCTTGAGTTTGACTTGATGCACGTCAGATGTGTTACACACTTTGGGTGCGTAGAGTCTTTAATTTTTTTAAAAAAATCGAAGTAACTCTCAAGTTATCTTAACTTGGTGTGTAAGTTATGTCATCATCCGATTATTTTAAAAAAATAAAATTAAAACGGACCGATTTTTTTAAAAAATGAGTCCAATACTATTCATTTGATCTGATTTTTTTATTTATTTTTGAATAATCTAATGGTGACGTAATTTACGTCCCAACTTAAGATATATTAGGACTCACTTTAAAAAATGTACACATCAAAAAGAATTAAAGATACTGTACACCTACTTAGGGTGCGTAATGTAACACACTCGGGTGTGAAGTGAGCTTGCTCCAATTATTACATGGACAGTAGATTATTTTCGAGATGGGCTAGCGCATAGAGCTCACAATTGGGCCCAGACGTGCCAAGGCAAACAAGACCCAGTGTGAACTTTATGCCAAAAATCGGGAAAAGGTGAACAGAGCTGTAGGTTGACACAACCAATTTCTCTCAGGGCGTCTCTGTAATTAGGGCGGGATGCGGTGTTCGACCCTCCGGGGTCGAACAAGGCTATTGTGTGTGAGGGGGGTGTGGACCCGCCGCGCCCTCCACCCGATAGTTCCGTTATCAAATAGGGCCTCATTGTTTTCGACTTAATGACATGAACATTGTTAGGGAAAAAATTATCAAAGTGGATTGTCAGACCAAATTTGATCACCCTCGCCATGGTGACCTACGGGTAGGGGTCATGTTGCTGATACGGTGGCCCTCGGATCACTTTCTGTCCTCCCCTCTAGGAGTAGATTGGTTGGGACGGTTCACCCTTTCCATGATTGTAGAGTCCGACGGCACGCACTCTTACTCCCATCCTCCCAGCAACCCTCTTCCTCTAATGACCCTTGACTTCGTTGATGGTGTGCCCTCCCCTTCAATGAAGTCCTCTGTGCCATCTCATTGACCTCTATGATTTGTTATTGACTTGGTCTGACTCGTATCTGAGGTAGATTGAGATGGTCATATATCACTCTTTACCTAGCCCAAATTAAGCCGAGTCGGATCACCGAGTCGACAAATCTTGATGATCTCTTCCCCCCCGTGACGACGTATTCTCAAGCACCTTTTGCATCCTCTCTTACCGCTGAAAATGAACAAGGAGGGGTCATCTGCCTGTTGGCGGGGGAGGTGGGGGTTTGGCACATGCCATATTGCCATGTCCCCCCCCCCCCCAGGCTACTTGCAAGTTAAAGGTTATGCGACTGATAACCAAACTTTTAATAGTTCAAACCTCAAGTCAGAGATATTAAAAAACTGATCCTAAAACTACAGGTTGTCTATTCAACAGAATAGGAAATAACTTGGACTACAGCTCAAATTTCCCAACCATTATAATCAATGAAAGCGGCTGTTGGAAAGAGAAGAACTGAATGATAGAGGAAGGCCACAAGAATCGGGATGAGATGAGACCGGGCAAGTCTTCGTTTCGACTTTCAAGGAAGGCACTTGCCGGCCAACACTCCAATCCAAGCTTTTTTACGACCCCCCCCCCCCCCCCCCCGGTCAAGGTCCAAGGATAACACCCACAGCATGAGGCCAAACCGCACACCAAAAGCTGTCCATTAATTAACATTTAAAGAAACATTTTCCTTCTGAGAAGTAAACTATAAGACCCAGTTTGATAATAAATTATGATAGTTCATATGAGATGGGTTAATACGAGTTATTCTTTGATTTTTCTCTTTTTCATTTTGATAATTTGTTCTTATTCTAGGAATAACTCATTCTTAAGAAATAGTAGAACAAGTTATTCTTAGAATAAAGATTTTTATCTTAACCGACCCTTGGTAACTTAACTCTGCTATCAAATTCGAACAAAGGTGAAAATGTGGAACAACTCATTCTACTCGGGGTTTATTCCGTTATCAAACTGGGACTAAGAGTTATTTTCTAAGACCTGTTTGAAATCGTGGTGGGGTCATCCAATACCCTAACCGACTCAGTTTAAACACTTTATGGCGTGTTTGAAGTGTGATTAAGATAGGGGAGCGGATGAGAGAGAGAGCGGTGGGTCCCGCCTCTCTCTCACACACAATACCCTTAATCGGACTCGATTAGTGCAAATTACCCCTTAAAGACTCTAGCGCGCGCACACACACACTCTCTCTCATCGGATATTATTATCTCCCATCTTATCTCATTGTCAAAGTCGCCCTAAAGATATTTCTTTTTGAATGTCATTCCTAGGATTTGTTATATTTGGAATCTAATCTTTCCAATCTTGATGTTTAATGTAAACTCGCACGATCCCTGGGTCTTGGAAGAAAGCCCCCAGAAAAGAAGGTATATCTAATAAAAATGCAATTATGGAGATTTTAAAAACTCCTCAAGTATTTATCATCAAACAAATTGTAGTTAAAAGTTTTCAAAGCTAGAGTTCCTTTAACCCGAGTGAAAAAAAACACGGTTACACAATTGCCGAAATCATCTGCAACGAACATTTCAAGTAAACCTTCTCCTATTAAATAGAGAGACAAGAGGACTCTCAGGATTTTTGCATACAAACTAGTGTTAAAATAAAAAATCATATCGATCATTTCTGTGTTTAAATTTGCACACAACAATACAAAAAGTATTGATATTACGTAAATATAAACGCTCAATTGTAAAATTATAATTTTTATTTTAACGATGGTTTAGATAAAAAATATTTATTTTTTAAAATTAACAATAGTTGGCTACAAACAAAATTATCTGAATCGATTATGTAAGTCCGGATGCTTCTTGAGACGGAAGTAGCTGTCAGCCGAAACCAAACGTCCTTACCATTTGCAGAATCGCTGGTCTGCCGACTGCGTCCAGCGGCGAACACCCGCGACCCGACAGCGCCCGTTGTTCAGGATTGACAGCGCGGGGCGCCGTGATCAACCGCGCACCAGAGCCCCCCTCCGCCCCGCAACCGCGCTGCCATTTGCTGACCTCCACGCCGCTGGTAAGACCGCGTCAATGCCGCACGCCACCCCCGAAGCCGTCACCATACACCCCCATGACCCCGTGGATGCCTCTCACATTGTTAAATACCTCAGGTCTCTGGGCAGCGTGCCCCTGCAACTTGCGACTTCGCAGGGACCTCCCCCATCATCTGCTGCAGGCCCGGGACCGTTCGCCTCCTCCGCCTCCATCGCCACCTTGCGCGCCAGAAGGAGTGGTGTTGGATACTACCGCCCAGCGCGGCTCCTCGGGTTTCCACCGGTCTCCGTTTCAGATACGGACAACTGCGGTGGCGTGCGCCGACACGCGTTCTATATAAATATCTCTAACGCCCCGGCGATCAGATCGGAAAAAGGTGCAATCTTTCTGTCTTGATCGGGTAGGAAGAAGGAGGGGTCAGGAGAAGGAGGAAGGGGTGGGGATCCGGACATCGGGGCTGATCGATGGACCAGACCGCTGCGCAGCGCCGCCTGAGGGCCATCTCCGGGCACCTCCTCAGCCCCACCGGCGAGCTCGGTCGGGGCTTGGTCGCCAATCCAACCGCTGGTGAATTCGTCTCCGGTATCGGCCTCCTTCCCTTTCTTCTCTCCCGCTGTCTCTGTGTGGGTGATTGAGTAGATAAGGAGTTCTCTGTCATGGGACTGTGAACTCATGGTGGGATGCGATGCTTTATGTAGATGATAAAACCCTTCTGCTGGCAGCGCATCTGTGCTTTTCATGGAGGGGGAACGGTGGGTGGTGGGGACTGGGGAGAGTGATGCGCTTTTGTCCAGTTAGAAGCTTTCCTCCCTGTCGTCCCCTATTTTCCCCTTTTTTTCCCGTTGCTGTGTACATAATTCTCACAACTGAGTATTCTTCTGTAAAGTTTCCTTCTTTTCCAAAACAGCTGGGGCTTGGTCTCATCTCATATTCTTCTCCACTATCTTTTGTTCCCGCTAAGTAGAATTCTTATGGGTGTGGCAACAGTTGATGTTACCCCTGAATCCTCACCTCCACCTTCTTAAATCGCATTGCCCTCTTAACCTGTGCTGGCTTAGGAATTGGAAGGATCCAAGTTAAAAAAAATGTGCTTTTCCCCCTCGGCTGGTCGTCAACTTGATGCCACTCCCCCATTTATTGTTCCAGGACTCTGACATACTCCAGGGCGGGCAGGGTCGGATTACCTCCATAGGATGTGCATGTCCCAGTTGAAGGTAGTTGGCTGTCAGTAAATGCCTACACATAAATGAATGTAAAAAAGTGCTTGTGAAGCTAATGATAGAAACAAAGATTAAAAACATTTATTGGAAAAACATATACAAGCAGAATGGATCCAAAAAAGTGCATACAAATCAGGGCATCTAATAAAAGAAATACACTGGATATTAGTAGCTAGCAAATGTCCATGTAGGCAGCAATTAGGTTGGGGGAATGGTTTGTTTATGGAACAACAAGGCTGTTTTCTATGAGATCCTTCATCAAGATCTGAGACGGGATGACTGTAGACTCTGATGTCGCTGGAGATGGTCCATGCCTATGGAAAGTTGCTCTTTAATGGCTCCATTCTAGTGACAAAGTCATGGTATTCTGTTTCAGGCTGGATGCCTTTGGTCAGTCAGGCCACCAAGGCCATCATGAGTTTGTGGAGACCCTGCCTGCCTGATCTGGTTGTTGCAGTGTACACACAGCTGCCACGGGACTCCTTCCTTTTCCCTCTTACATTTAGAAGTAAGCCAAGCTGCCAAGGGTAGATGGCTCTTCTTACCTGGCTGTCCCTATTTTTCAAATAGATGCCAAATGTACACTTCAAAAGTCCAATTATCCCCGTTCATCCTTGAGAAAATGTTTGTTGGCATAGTAATAGCATGCGTGATTTGTGTTGTGAGGCCTAAAACTGTCCTTAGGCCCTGTTGGACTGCACAGAAGCCAAAAAATGACCACTCATTCATACCTTTCAGGTGCTATATTTTAATTAAACGAAGTCCACAGATCACAACAACACCTATTCCGTACCACATTCTAAATCTGTCCTGTTGGCAACCCCAAGCCAGTCTGGATCAGTTTAGTTCTAACTTTTCACAGGGAAAATAGCCGTGCAAACAAATTGGGTCAATTTCTGGCTTACATCATTAGGAGGTAAACCATTAATTTTATATTCAAAGAATTACTAAAACAATTGTGAACATGTCAAATATGAAAGCTAAAATTGAAAACAAAAATTTATAATATATAATAAACTGTAATAAAACATTGATTTAGTTCTCTATTTGCCAAGTGAACACAAACTTATATCAGTTTCTAAGGTTTGGACCTTATTGTCAAAGTCTATGTCTTTATCAAGAGAACCCTCGACAGTTGGGGTCACCAGAAGAATTTCTGCCTTCATCCTCATCTTCAGCATCACTGTCATTTTTCTCATAGTGAATATCATTTGAGTGTCTGTTCAGCATATATCCTTTCTTGTACACTATCAACTTCTTCATTTTTTTCCAAGTTATCTTTTAAAGAATTGGAGGGATAGCATAACATGTCCAACTTTGATCAGATGCTCACAATGTGGCATCAACATGAGTCCATCTAACGTCACCATTGTTGTGAACCAAATCACCATCTTCTATAGACTTTCCCAGATGTCTACTGACTGCTCTAATCAAAGCCTTTAAAGGATGCAGAATCTTATTCCTCATGCTTCATTCTTGTTTTGTTGGATCTCTCCTTTGGTTGTCAATTATATTGAAGGTAGAGAAGATCATTAAGCCTTTTATGCAAGGAAGCCTTGATCTAAAAAAAGTGTGAGCTGACAATAGAAAATAATTTATATGTACAGGATAATTTTGTATCCTAATTTTAAGCACTTGTGTTTCTGTATGGTTCTGATGGACTGCATATTATTTCTACAATCATTCTGCTTCTCCAGAGCTAGAATTTTTTTAGGATCTGAACAATTATTGCTACCATTTTCTTCATCTATTATTGCCCTTGCTTGTCATTCTACATTAAAAAGATGATATATGGTCACCTGGAGTGAGATTTCCTTTTCTCTGTTCATTACAGACTCATGGCAAGTATGTTTATCTTATTAAAAGAATGTTTTTGAACATCTGGTTCCCAGGCCTTCAATCTAAGACAGTGCTGATGGCTTGTACTGCATAAGCGGCCTTTTCATACTTAAGGAGTCCCCCTTGCAATTCCGATAGACAGCCGTCTGCTTGTTGCAGATCAAGGCATAATTACTTGGTCATCTTTTTTGGATATTAAACTTTGATAGAAGTTGCCTTTCTGTAATGCATGAAAGAAATATTTAAGTTCCACATTTAAGTCTACGCTGCATTCCTGTTAAGTTGTATTTTGGTCCTTTGTACGTGTGCAGCTCAGGGTTACAGTGTTGTTCTCCCAGAGAAACTGCAGACGGGAAAATGGAATGTTTACAGGTACCCTTTTCAACCATCAACACCTTGATTGTTGCTATTGGCTTATGACTAAATAGAGCTATGGCTTGGCAGATCTGCACTCTCTCCTCTGAAGCTTGTGTCTAGACTCTCTGACCACCCTAATATTGCAACTTTGCATGATAATTTTGTGTAAGTGTCTCTTCTATGTTTTTTTTCTGCACTCAGTTCCGTTCTTTTAATATGCATGCTATCTTCACTTTCAAAAAGATATGCATGCTATCTGATCAAGGTTCACCTATATTAGAGGCCCTTGCACCTATAAATGAAAAGAAGAAAGTTCTAGCCACGTTACTTACCCTCTAGTAACTTTTTACTCTATGTTATCAAAGGCGCTTGAAGTGCTCACCCACTTGAGCTGCCCAGCACATTCCTATAAGAAATTTCGCGATGCGGGGCCAGGTCTATGTGAATTTGATAGGCTTTTAATTTATTTCTCACATCTAAATGGATGAATTACTGATCTGATTGATTTTATATGTGTGTTGTTGACATATTTAATGATATATATTATATTTCTTTTTACTTAATGTGTTTTAAAAAATGTTGCCTCAAACGCCTACACCATCGCCTAGGCATTTGAGGCTAAGGCGACCCCACCCTTGATCATTTCGGGTGCCTCTAGCATCTGACTATGTAGTTTTTAGTTGATGGCTACAAGTTAGCACTGGCACTAATGTGATGGCTTTGGATTTGTGTTGCTGCAATAACACTCTTTTTTTCAGTCAGTAACATTGTTGCTGCAATAACACTCAACTGGTAATGTATGTCAGGCATGCAGTTGAGACCTTCAGAGATTACAAATATTTGGGAACAAGGATACGAGATGATGGAACAGTTGGAGAGTAGGTTATTTACTTAGTATTTGAATATGTGTGTGTGTGTATGTATTGTATCTTTCGATTTGTTCTTATGTCTTTTATCCTCATAGATACAAATGGATGACATATGGAGAAGCAGGAACTTCCCGATCTGCAATAGGTTCAGGCCTTGTATATCATGGAATACCTCAAGTGAGTGATTTATGTACCAACTCTCATTAATGTCATTTGTTGCTGGGCATTCTTTTACTACACAGATGGCATTTACGTGCTTTAGATTATCTACTTCGCATCAGATTGTTTTGAATATCTATTTCTGCAATGCGGAGTAACTGATTTCCAGGATATTGTCCCATAATTGACTGTTCATCTTTCTTTTGCAATAGGGTGCTTCAGTTGGACTATATTTTATTAACAGACCTGAATGGATCATTGTGGACCATGCCTGCTCTGCTTATTCATACATATCTGTTCCTTTGTATGATACACTTGGTAAGCTTGTTTCTGTATGGAACAGTTTACTTGGGTATGTTGTGTAATGATGCTTATATGGAACCATGTAAATCGCTGCAGGGCCAGATGCTGTAAATTATATTGTGAACCATGCTGATGTGCAGGCCATTTTTTGTCTGCCTCAAACATTGGACATTGTAAGTTCCATGTCTTGCTATTGAACTTCTTCCAGAATCATGCTAAAGCATATGCTATTCTCTGCAAATGGAAATTGTAACATGCATGCATAGTATTGTAATCACCCTTGCTTTCTAGCTTCTTTCAGCACAATTTTTTTTACCCTTTTCGAGCACATGCTACTGCAGTTATAGTGTACAGAGGGAAACTGTTGTTCACAGCTGACAGCTCACATGTTTGTAGATTAATTTGTTTACTTATAATGTTAGTATTATTTACTGTTATTAACACCAAACAATAAAGATCACTTTATGACTAACATTCTCATGTACCATTTTTCTTATGTTGGGATGGTTTTTATAGTTTTTTGCAGTGTTGAAACTGACATTCTGAGATTAAATAAATAGTAGAATATGGTATTTATACATTTGAACATGTGTTGGCATGATTAACATTGGGATCTCATCCTCTGGGTGAGGCTTCAGGTTGCTACAATCTATACTATATGTTATCTGAAACTTTAGTAAACTCCTTTCGTATGGTTCATTCCGTGCTCAAAAACGTTTTCTCTATAATTATCGTTCCAATCCTCGCAAAATTTTGAGCACTTCTGATACATGCCTATTGAATTTTTGAGGGAAACATGCATTGCATCATACACTGATTGAATTAAAATATCAGCCATGTGAAGATGCTTTAACTCTTCTCCCTTCTTATATCTTGTGCGAGACTGCAAGTAGGATATATTTAGTATATTCTAGCCCATTTCAATTTATTCCGTGTACTTTCTCAACAACTTTTCCTTTTGTTTCCATCTTGCAGATATTAAGCTGCTTGTCTCAGATTCCATCTGTGCGTCTGATAGTGGTATGACAGCCTATTATGTGGTTGCTTTATTTGAATTGGCTACCAACTATTCTCTTCATTAGGTATTCATTCACTACATTCCATGTGACAGGTAGTCGGTGGGATTGATGAGAAGATACCGTCCCTTCCGTCAACAACTGGTGTTAATATTATATCATATTCAAAGCTACTTGAACAGGTATTTTGTTTAGTGAACAATTTGTCAATTTTTTTATATTGAAAGTGGGTAGTACCACTGTATGTATTAAATGAAAAGGAAGATGTACAAGTGTAGTCAGTAAGTTCCCAAAAAGAGACCCTGTACAAAAAATCACCCCAAGGCGGTGTGGGGCGGTCCACCCTCCCAACAAAAGTAAAAGAGCTGAGCTGAGGGCATTCACATTACAAAGCAATTCCGCCAATTCTCTCACTCTAGTACAAATGGAAGAAATCAAAGAATCCTCCACTCTAGTCTCCCACTATTGTTCCTTTCACACCAAAGAGACTAGAGAGTGGCATGCAGAATGAGACACCAAACCACCCGATCCCCTTTGCAGGGTTAGCTTCTACCCCATGAGATGATGAAGGGCTGCACCTCAGTATGCCAGCCAAGAACACACCGGGCTCTCGTAGCCATGCCCTCCCACACAGTCTGCGAGTAGGGGCAGCCAACAAACACGTGGTCCACAGACTCTTCCTCCTATCCACACAGAGCACAAGTAGACTGGATACCCGACAGAAAGGAGAGGAGCCTATCTCGGGTAGGAAGACCTTTGTGGGAAATCCTCCAGATCAACAACTTCACTTTCAACAGACTCTTCGGTCTCCAGATGTGGGGAGCAAGCCTGTGCCTCACCTCGCCGTCATAGATGATGGAGTAGGCAGATCTAACTATAAATATCCCCTCCCTATCCCACCTCTAGATCCATGCATCCTCCCTGAAGGGGAACGGGGCAAAGTCAAGGAGGGTAAGGAGGAGATCCTGGAGCTGCTCCGTCTCCACACACCTGAGGTCCCTTCTGAAGGTCGGTACCCAGGTTCTCCCAGAAAGGTGGGGATCAAAAGCCTGGTCCATCGGCCCCGAAGGGTCAGCCGCAATGGCGAAGAGACTAAAAAAGGAAGGCTCCAAAGATGGTGGACATATATGAAATTATTGATCACCTGTGCATCATGAATGAGAAGTCCAACCTCTTCTTGTGCTCCAATATGTTCTAACATCAGATCTAAACTATGTGTTGCACATGGAACCCAATATAGATGTCTTTGTCTCTCCATCAACATCTGACCAGCCCTTCTATAATTTGCTGCATTATCAGTAACAATTTGGATCCCTCTGTCCTCTCCAACTTCCTCAACAATCTGGTCCATTAGGTTGCATAAGAATTCAACATTTTTCTTATTGTCAGAAACATCAAATGACTTTAAGAACATTGTTCCTTGTGGACAAGAAACAAGAAAAATTATCACTTATTTTCTAGTGGTCTCTGTCCATCGATCACACATCAATGTGTACTCTCTCTCATCCCACACTCTTTTAAATGAGTCTATCCATATTTGTAGCTCACGAACTTCCTCATCAAGCAAAGGGCCATAGATATCCTGTGGCTTTGGTGCATGAATACCTAAGCCACCTCTTGCAATGGAGTCAATCATGATTTGAAAGTAAGGATTATCAGCTGCATTGGCTGGAACATTGGCATTGAAAAACCATTTAGAAATATGCTTACATTGTTGTGATGCAATCTTTTTCACTTGTTTCCATCCCTTCAAAGCATTCTTCGTTGTTTTTTTTTAGCATCATCTTTCCTAAATAAGTAGTGATCCATTGGTTCAACAGATGGATCTAAAGGAAATGTTAGATCTCCCCCATGCCCAAGTAAAGAAGACTTTTATTAAACAAACATAATGTTTGATCTAGCAAATGATGTAGGTCTTAATCCTCCAGTTGTAGTACTCTTAGATCGTTCCACTTCACCAGCTGACGAAATGCCATGCCCAAAACTACGCATCTCATCCTCATGAAGTTGCCTCATGTTTTCATGCATTGCTGCTCTGAATTCTGCATCCTCATCAGTTTCTTCATTAGCTTCTCTATGAAGATCACTTCTTGGTGCTCTGATTGGTGAATCTTGTATACCTTAACTGCCAAAGTCTTCCCTCAGTTCTTGGTCATTTCTATTCTTCTCTGCCTTCTCTTTTTGCTTCCCTTTCAAAAGGTCTTTGAATATTTGTTTTATCTCATCTGATGCTTTAGTGCATGGTAGAACCTCTTCTCTTTTTCTTGCCAAATGCTCTTTTATTCTAGAAATCTCTCCCCCCATTTCTTTCCCCCAAATTGCATTCGACTCTCCTTGTCTTTGGATTAAGTGAAGTGGCCTATTGCCACCCTGGATCCTCACTACGGCCTGCCATATCTGTAGAAATTAGAAAATGGATTAGATATAACGAATCAACATCTAATTTAAATTAATTTAAAATATAATTAAACACCTATTAGCCTCAATTAGGCCACACAAGATGCAATTGAGTATCAATTGCATCTAAATTGGGTTAATTTCACACAAGCCCCAATCTTAGACCCTAATTAGGGTTCAAATTGGGGATTTTCTGAATATTCATTAAATTAGAGTGCAATTGAGCACTCATTAGTCTCAATTAGGCCCGATAAGATACAATTGATGTTCAATTGCATTTAAATTGGGTTAATTTCATAAAAGCCCCAATTTTAGAACCCTAATTAGGGTTCAAATTGGGGATTTTCTGAATATTCATCAAATTACAGTGCAATTGAGACTCATTAGCCTCAATTAGGCTTCATAAGATGCAATTGATGTTCAATTGCATCTAAATTAGGTTAATTTCACAAAAGCCAACTTTAGAATCCTAGTTATGCTTCAAATTGGGGATTGTCTGAATATTCATTAAATTAGAGTGCAATTGAGCACTCATTAGCCTTAATTAGGCTACATAAGATGCAGTTGGTGTTCATTTGTCTCTAAATTAGGTTAATTTAACAAAAACCCGATGTTAGAACCCTAATTTTGGTTCAGATTGGGGATTTTCTGAATATTCATTAAATTAGAGTGCAATTGAGCACTCATTAGCCTCAATTAGGCCTGATAAGATGCAGTTGATGTTCAATTGTATCTAAATTAGATTAATTTTACAAAAACCTCAATTTTAGAACCCTAATCATGTTTAAATTGGGGATTTTCTGAATATTCATTAAATTAGAGTGCAATTGAGCACTCATTAGTTTCAATTAGGCCTGATAAGACAATTGATGTTCAATTGCATTTAAATTAGGCTAATTTCACAAAAGCGCTAATGTTAGAACCCTGATTATGGTTCCGATTGGTGATTTTCTGAATATTCATTAAATTAGAGTGCAATTGAGCACTCATTAGCCTTAATTAGGCTTGATAATATGCAATTGATGTTCAGTTGCATCTAAATTAGGTTAATTTCACAAAAGCCCCAAGTTTAGAACTCTAGTTATGGTTCAAATTGGAGTTTTTCTTAATATTTATTAAATTAGAGTGCAATTGAGCACCCATCAACCTCAATTAGGCTACATAAGATGCAGTTGGTAGGGGTGAGCACGGTTTGGTTTGGTTTGGTTTGAAGAGAATTTTTCTCAAACCAAATCAAACCAAATCGAATTAAGGCTTCAACCCGAACCAAACCAAACCAAACTACTTTGAAACCAAACCAAATCAAACTGAATTAATTCGGTTTGGTTCGGTTTGAACCATATTCATCTCCCCTTTTAAAAATTAGATTGGATTCAAACAAGAGTAGAGAAAGGTAGGGTAGTAAATTTCTATAAAATAATGTAAATATTAAAAATATAACATAAAAAGTTGTAACTTGTAAGAACACGCTCTATAATATTTTCACATAAAAAAATAAGAACTTCAGTTACAGTAAAATTGAAGGTGATTTTAAACCTATTTCACAGAGTCGGAAACCCAATCAAGATGGCGGGGATTGGACCTTTTAAATTAGGGTTTATAGTTACATATACACTTATATTAACTTGACAAAAATATCTTTAAATTCGGGTTATTCGGTTTGGTTCGGTTTCCTAAACTTCAAAACCAAACCAAACCAAGCTTTTTAATACGGTTCGGTTTGAACCTAAACCGAAAATTTTTAATCGGTTTGGTTTGGTTTTCGGGTTGAACCCGAATAATGATCACCGCTAGCAGTTGGTGACATGGTGTTCAATTGTATCTAAATTTGGTTAATTTAACAAAAGCCCCAATTTTTGAATCCTAATTAGTGTTCAAATTGAGGATTTTCTGATTTTTCATTAAATCAGAGTGCAATCTAGCACTTATTAACCGCAATGGCCCAAGTAAGCCACGTAGTAAGTAAATCTATAATTTTGTTTAACACAAAAAAATTTAGATAAAAATTATTTTTTTGTTTGAAAATGGAGACTTTTGGCAAGAAAATGGCTGGATCTGTTGGCTGGCGGCGGCGGCATCGGTCGGCAACTGGCAGCAGTGGCCGGCGGGATCGGCTGCGGGAGCTTGGAACCTTGGTCAATGTCCGGATGGCTCGGAGGTCGGATCTTTGCTATCGCAGACCGGTGGCGGGTGGCCAGTGGGAAGCTCTGGCCTGCGGAGGTTCGGTGGAGGTCCGGTGCAGCCGCGGGAGGGGGGGCTGGGAATGGAGGAAAGGGGAGGGCACTGGGCAGAGGGTTCAGTGCTTTGGAGGCTCTGGGCTCTCAACTCACGGGATGCCTCACGGGATGGAATCCCGTGAGTTGAGTCTCCCGCCCCCCCTCCCCTTGTATCAGGCGGTCCCGATGGAGTGAACCGGATCAAACCGACCCCGGTTCACCTTTTTTTTTTTTTTAATTGGGTACCAGCCAGTACCCGTACCAAAGAGGCAAAACCGGATCGGGCGGGTCCAGTACCATTCGTACCGCGGATTCTCTGAACCATGGGTCAGATTGTGTGGCTGGGGAGGTGCCTTTGGATTTCCCTTGTCCTAGGGATTGTTGATGCATAGGGTGTTAGGGTGATGCTTGAGGAAAGGTGGCCTGTGGGTAGTCAAGCGTATGCATCGGGATGGTATGCTAGCTATCGGTTTTTTTCTGGTAGAAGTGCAGTCGGGGGTGGCAGTCGGGATCCTGTTGAGTTGAGGGTCGTTCCTTTGGGTCTAGCCATGGTCGGTTGAGCGAGAAACTTATCCATCCCTGGGCAAGTCAGAGATCTGGGCCAAGCTGGTGGGATTGCCCTTGCTGCTCTGTGCTAAAGCTGGAATGGCCTTCCTCGTGAAGGCTATTGGTAGGGAGAAGCTCGATTCTTTGCAACTAGTCCCGAAGGGGAAGTTGAACTGCATTGAGGATCTCGTTGAGGTTGCATCTCCTCCGGCTGCCTCACGGGTGATCTTGGTCGTTGTCAGGGGGGACTGAGTTCGCTATCCGTGTTTCGGTCTGTCTGGGGGTGCAGGGGCGGTTGCTGCTACTGTTGAACCTAGGGCGGCCACGCCCTTTTTCGGAGGTTGACGATGGTATCTGGGCGGACAGTTCGAATTCGAATTCGAACCGTTCTGCCTGTGACACTGGGGTTCTATTTAGACAGGGCTGGAGTGGAGTCATATTCGGGTCAGGTGGGATTGGGCCTTTCGACCAGCGACCCAACTCAACAGCCCGAGTTGACTTACCCATTTCCGTTGGGATTTCGGGCTCGTTAGGACTCGGCGAGCTTTGTCTTCCCCGCCCGATCCCTGGTGTGGTGCAAGTGGTGCGCAGGGGACCCGCAGGGCTCACAAAGGCTTCCTTGTCTGGCGTCCGCGCTCACGCCTGCTTTAGTTCTCCGGTGGCCTTCGTCCTCTCATTGGTGGTGGGGCTTAGCACTGCATCATTAGTGGAGTGTGACCTAGCGAAGGGGAAGGCTGTGGCTGTGGAGCAGGTGTGCCAGGAGGCTCATGCTTCTTCTTTGGGATTGGGTGTGGTTGCCAGTGGGCCGCCCTTGCCAGTGCTTTCTCAGGGAGACAAGGGTGTGGCTGCGCCAGGTGCAATGGTCTCCACTTCCCTGCCTTGTCAGTGGGCCCTCTTACGGCCGTATGCGAGGCATTGTTGTGGCCGGTGTCGGGCTCACCAGCATAAGGCCCGTTCGAGAAAGTGGCTAAAGCGATGCCAGGATGCCTCCCCCCCTTGGCCGGCCTCGACAACGGCCCTTTCCTCCGAGATCCCTGTGGATCCCAAGGAGTAGCTGAGTAGCCTCTTTGAGCCGCAAAGGGGGAAGCTGAGCGCTCTGACCTAGGCTGTGGTAATGATGGTTGCGAGGGAAATGGAGGTGTGAAGAGAGATAGTGGCAGTGGGGAGGGGGAGGATGTACTCCAGGAACTGCTTTCCCCCTCCTTTCTGATTGAAGATCAGCTCCGGCAAGCTCTATTGCTTTGCTTGCCGGCGTCGGATCCCCCTGTTGCTGGTCTTGCGGAAAGGGTTCTTGTTACGGAGGCACAAGCGGGCGTCACATCGTTGGAAGGTTTTGGCGAGCAGGTGGTCCTGGCCTTGTCTCCCCCACCTAAGTTGTTGGAAGACTTGCATGCGGCTTGGGAGCAAGTTGAGGAAACCTATCAAGGAGAGGTTTTAGCGAAGGCAGAGAATGAGAGTCTTAGCAAGGAGGAGGTCAAAGATATTTTAGCTAAGGTGGAGAATTGTATGGAGATTCAGGCGAGTGAGACTACCTATGTAGTCAGAGGCGCGCCTAGGCGCTCGCCTAGGCGCTCGCCTAGGCGTTTGAGGCGGTGAGGCAGTCCAAACCGCCTCGCTTTCGCCTCAACCGCCTCACTCTCAATCTTCTTCTTCTTTTGGTCCAATCTTGATTTAAACCTCCTTTATTCAAATCTTATCTTATTTGTATGTATGTATTTTTGCCTCAAATATTAATTATTGTTAATTTTATTGAAAATCTTGATTGTATGTATGTATTTTCTTTGATATTTAGACATATATTTATATTTTTTGAATTATATGTATATTTTTAAATAAAACGCCTCAAACGCCTAGGCCATCGCCTAGGCGTTTGAGGCATGAGATGACCCCTCGATCGCCTCAGTCGCCTCACCCCTCGGACTACATAGGAGACTATTAGATTGATTGGTGTATCCGATGCAAGCATGGATAAAGGCTTGAAGTCCACCTTATACTTGATCAAATGTAGGTGGCTGGCGGACATAGCTAGGAAGGCGAAGGCTGAGACTGCCGACAAGAAAGGAGTGGAGCAAGCTGAGGAATAAGTGGAGAAAGGGTCAAGGAGAGGGAGGTGGTTTCGTTGGGGCGCTTGCACTTGTATTTCTTTGTTGTTTGGGAGTTGTCTGGTTGGGTGGTCGGGGTTGTTAGGTGCAGAGCTTTTTAGGGGCTTTTGGGATTGGTTAGGGCTTGAGCATAGCGTGTAGGTGTTTGTTTGCTTTTATTTTGCTCTTGAGGCAAACAGTGGTTTGCCGCCTTTTGTATTTGGGAGTCTTGTGGGAGCGCTCCCCCCTTACATGTATATTTTTCTCTTTTATATACCACTAGTACTACCCACGTTTAAAAAAACATATTATAGCTGACTAAAGCTGATCCTTTGAATTTTTGCATAATTGATGGGCATTACAAGCGGTACAGTTCATTACTGATTACGATCTTCTAGTTTGTTCAAGTTCTCTTTTTGTTTAGCAATCTTGAGGCAGGAATTTTTTTTGAAAGTGGTTGGTACCTCAAAATTATATTAAAATAAAAGTGGGCTGTACAAGTATCGTCAAGACTTTCAAAAAACAAAAAACCCTTTACAAAAACCTGCACATCAAGATAATATGGCATCTACCAACCCCCCAAAAAGACACAAAATGAAGAATTATGTGGATCCACATTACATGAAGTCAACGCCCACTCTTGCACTTTGCCCACAATGAAAGAGGCAACTCTACCAGCCACCCTTGCTTCCCTCCTGCAGATCCTTCCATTTCTTTCGCCCCATAGTGCCCACAGTGTCGCATGAAGGATAAGTCACCAGGTTAGCCTATTGCCCTTCGGACTCCAACGCCTATGCCATTGATGTAAAAATTGTTGCACATGTCATAGAGGAATGTGGTTCCTGGCACTCTGCTCGTTACCTGTGCCCATACTTCTTTGGAGAAGGAACAAACTGTGAAGATGTGATCCGTAGTCTCCTCCTCCTTGCCACAGAGGGCACAAAGGGTCGGGATCCCTGGCATGCAAGGAGCCAAACCATCACAAGTTGGTAGATCCCCATGAGAGATCCTCCAAACCAGCAGCTTAACTTTAAGGGGGCTCATAGGCTTCCAAGTCTGAAATGAATCTTGAAGAAGGGTTGGCCTATAAGGTTGGACTTTTCATGAGGAAACCAATTCCGGACAGATTACCCATATTGGACATGACTGGACAATTTAAACAGAAACATTTGAGTAAGATGCTTGTTTTGTGGCTTGGCTATAGAATCCTCAACCGATCTATTTCTCCACTATGGCATTGTCATGGGGTGTGGACTGTACATTTCTATACCCTAGGCCTGGCCTGTTCAGTGCTGGACTGTATCCCTTTGATGATATTATTCTTTTACCTTTGCAGCCAAACCATGACATGAATACTACATGGTCTTCTTTTTTTCTCTTTTAATACTTGTGGATGAACTTCCAAATACAGGACCTTGTTTGCTGAGGTACTTAAAGCTGCACATTGCCTCTCTCCTTTGTCCAAACAAGTGGGATAGGGCCTTGCTTCTTGAGGCAGTTCTTGGCCAGGCAAATTACTCCATGGTAAGTGGGGTTCATTGCCATTGCCACTTGTCCAATAGTGATCGGTTCATAGCTCCAAGGGATCTTAAACAACCACCCCAAGTTCATCTCCTTGAATCACAGCTTTCCATCTGACAGTTTGGAAACCTTTGTTAGGTTCCCCACTCTCATGCTATAAAACCTTATTTGATCACATTCATTTTGCATCCTTTCTTGGTTTTCTCGATGATCGGAAAAGAATATGTTTTGGGTGAATCAGCAAAAGACCGTGGATTGCACCACCAATTTTATTTCAGATAAAAAGAGGTAGTGCAACCAAGAGGAGAGGAGAGGTTACTCTCCCCTGAAACATCTTACCCTAAAAAATGCACTAGAAAAGAAATTACAGGCTTTTAGTCTACTTTCTCCATATTGCTGCAGAAATATTAAAAAGTTATCTCCACACTTTTAAAGGAAATATGATGATTTTGGGCATGTATTCTCAATATAAATCCTACTTCCCTGGAAAATGCATTTTTTCACTTCTTTCATATTCTTCAGCAAACAGCATGTGGAATGTCTCCATGTGCCATTCCCACGTTGAAGCTTGAAATGATGGAAGTAATTTCATATCTGTTTCACTGGCCGTGATCTGTGGTTTTGTGTGTGTCTGGTATTGTGAGTTTGGGTTTATTAGCTGATTCATTTCAATCTTTTCACTCTCCACTTCCACATGGAAATTGTTTGTGTTTTAGGGACGGAGCAACCTTCAGCCTTTTCACCCTCCAAAGTCTGAAGACATTGCTACAATCTGCTATACAAGTGGAACAACTGGCACACCAAAGGTATCATGAAGAGTGATGGTAGTAATTTGAAGGTGTAGGCTAATGTGAGAATGTTATGTCAATAATAACCCGTTGCAGTGTTGCAAGTTTCTTCTTTTATTACTCCCATAATGTATTGGAGTCTCCTTTCCTCTCTTAATCTGAGAAAAGAAATAGAAATTGGCTGACATGTTTCTCATCAGGGAGTCGTGTTGACACATGAAAATTTGATAGCGAACATTGCTGGTTCGAATATACGCGTCAAGTTCCTCCCATCGGATAGGTAAGATAATCTTGTCCCGAAGCTCCTTCCCCTGTTGAGGTTATTGTCAAATGTAATTACATTATCATATTCTGATGCCTTATATTATTGTTGCAGTTATATATCTTATCTTCCATTGGCACATATCTATGAGCGTGTCAACCAAATTGGTTTAGCATATCATGGAGTTGCTGTTGGTTTCTATCAGGGGGTATTATTTTTTTTGTCATTACGGTTTTTATCATTCAATCATGTTCTATGTTGTGTCTAGTGTGTTCTGTTCACCTGTTTCTACTTTCTACTTGAAGCAATGTTTTAATAAGCAGCGAAAGTATTGTAAATGTTTGCAAGTGAACCTTCCTGTGGAGTTGGCAGATCTGTATTGGCTTAAATCTGCAATAAACTTCGTGTTCTTACTGTCTTTCCTTTTTAGAGAAAAGATGTGGTTAGCACCACCAATTTTACTGGAAGAGGTAGTACAACCAGTAAGTGCAGAGGAGTTCCACTACTACCTAAAAATAAATAGAAAAAGGTCCTCTAACTACAAATGACCAAATATTATCTTCCAGGAGTCCAGACTAGCATGAAGAAATGTGGACCAAAAATGAAGAAAATGTAATGTGTTTAAACAGATGGTCTTGCTGTTGTTAGTTTAATGCCTTTAATTTCCTATTTCTTTCCTTTTAATATTTGGAAGTAAAGGTGGCTTTCAAAAAACTATTTAGAAGTAGAGGTGCTTTTCCCATCTATGTGCTACTAAACATGATCATCTACATTCAGGATAATTTGAAGGTAATGGATGATCTGGCAGTGCTAAGACCAACACTTTTCTGCAGTGTTCCTCGTTTGTACAATAGAGTTTACGCTGGGTAATTTAACTCTGATAATCTTATTTTATTTTCTTTATGACCAACTTTTGTGAACTATTGATGAATTATCTGGAATGCTTAACCTGTAACTTTGCAGAATTATGAATGCTGTAAAGACATCTGGGGCCCTAAGGGAGAAGCTATTTACCACTGCCTTCAATGCCAAGAGGCAAGCAATAGCTAATGGTAATATATATTTTCCTTCCTCTCAGCTTGCATTAATTTTTATTTTTTGATTTTTTTATTGGATTTATGCTGGAGGCCACAGATGTAACAAGCTGTAATAAAAAATGAACAGCCATATTGATCTCATAATGGGGATGAGATCTCCTATGGTCTTTGGTGCTCACTAAAATATGCACAGTACATAGGCATGGCAAGACCCCCTTACAGGGCAATTTGTAAATCCGTGTAAGGGTACAAGACATGAAAGGGGGTCTTGTCAGCACCTGCATGCTAGCGTGGATTTTAGTTGGCACCAAAGTGCATAGAAGATGTCATCCCCGCATAATGTAGTTTTTCATTATTGAATAACTTGTCCAAGAAAATTATTATACTGATATGCGTGTTAGATCCATAGCGCCTCAAGTACTTGAACCTTGTCAGGGTCTGCAAGGGCCTCTGGAGCCCACAGTTCATGGCATCTGCCATCCACATCAAGCTCAAGATTGGCTGGTCAAAAAAATAGGGGAAATTGTCAAGATCAGCTACAGTTTGGTGGGATTCATTATAATCAGCTGTGGTTGTGTGAGATTGGAATTGGATATGGTGATCTTTTTTTTTTTAATCTTTCCCTCAATTTGGTTGATTTGGGCCAGCTCAGGCTAATCTGGGGTTGTGGATCGGGATTTGGATCGGCATTGGCACTAACCAATTCAGGTCACAATCCACATTTGAATTCCTTGCTGCTGCTAGATCCTACCCAAGGAGGCTTTGAGGTGCTGAAGACGTGATCTCGACAATCCATGCTGAGTGCATCATTGATGAGTGGAACTTGTCATTGCCTGTAACATTCAGTACCGCATGGAGGAGGGTCCTTGTGATAGATATGCATTGATGGAGCTTGAGTTTGGGCAGAGGCCAAGGTCAGCGTCTAAATGGCAGAGGATGTGGAGAATGACAGTGGAGCTAGAGTTTGGCAGAGCTAAGGATGTGTGGAGTTGGGATGATGGAGTGCTATCAGGATTTCTCTCGAAAATATGGATTTCCCCTAGGCTTTGGGCTGTGCCTTGCAAGGTTTGGACCCTGCCCAAGTAGCAGGCTGGGCTGGCTTCAAAAGGTGGGTCTTCTTTTAAGGATGAGCTGCCTGAAGTTGCCGAGCCTGGCAATCCTCCAGACTAGTCTAGCCCAATATAGTGAGATATGATACATCCAAATTGAGCTGTGATGTTTCAACACAATTGAGAAGTTATCCAGTTTGGAAAAATTGTGAAAATCTTACAGACTAATTCACCACACAGAATAAAAGATGAACATAGCAGAGGCAGACTCCAGAGTGTCACCTTCAACTGTCCAGAGATTCCACACATTGCATGATCAGAACACAAAAAGCTCAATGAAAGTGACGTACAGTATACAAGTTTTGCAATTTGAACTTCATGAGATCCATATGCTATTTGAAAAAGAAAAATATGATGCCACATAGTGGAAAAGAGGGCATCAACATCTGTTTTTTAGTCATTCTTCATTGTAAACATCAATTATGAAACGATCTGGAAATGTTCTTCAAAAGTCCACTTAACTACACAATCATCACTTCATGAAAGGGCCAAGGGCTGTAATTCTTACAACATATGAGAGCTGTGAAGCCACTAGAAGGTCATCATATATGGCCTGAACTTGAACATTCAACCACAACAGTCACATAGGGCGATTTTTCTGAATAAAAAGAATATTTAATGAATATTCTGCTGTTTAATTTTAATACAACACAAAGTATAATATAAAATAAAAATTGAAACATCAAAGTAATTAATAAAAAATGAAATTTATTGCATTAATTAACTTCATCAATAGACAACCCGGGGCAAAGCAGACACAGGAGATTGGCAATCTAAAGAGCAAAAGGAATCAGAGATCATTCCTGAACATCATGGTCCCTTACTGCTGGCCGTTAATTACCTCCAGTGATGGCTTTTGTACAGATGTACCCTCCTTTATATAGTTTGTAATTCTCTTTTACCCTTTTTCCTTTGTCTTGGATCAGTGGTTGTGTTTCTTATTGAATATGCATGGATCCTTTTTGGTTTCACTTCCCCCCCCACTGTGAGAGTGTCTATATTTCCAGTTTACTATTCCAAACTGCGTGTTTAATTTTTTTGTCAGAGCATTAAACAAGAACTCTGTGCACTTTATTCAGGTAAAAATCCATCACCTATGTGGGATAGACTGGTATTCAATAAGATAAAAGCCAAACTTGGAGGACGAGTACGTGTTATGGTTTCAGGTGCCTCACCATTGTCTCCTGATGTGATGGATTTTCTGAGAGTGTAAGTTTATTTGCTTGTGCATCATGTATGCAGACATTTCTGGAATTGTATATTGGTTGATGCTTTCTTTTATATGAATTTTCATGGTGTTTACTAGCGTGTTTACTTTTTTAAATAGATGCTTTGGATGTGATGTTGTCGAGGGTTATGGAATGACGGAGACTTCTTGTGTTATAAGTACAATGGATCTGGATGACAGATTAATAGGTCATGTTGGCTCGCCAAATCCTGCATGTGGTGAGTGTCGCTTATGACTTTTACATTTAGAATTTGAAAGTTATCAAGATGATGCAATCATCAATTCTCAGCTTTGATGTTAGCATGGTTTCACATTTAATGCAAATGATCAATTTATTTCAATGATATGGCCTGATATGATCAATTGTGATGTACTTATTAAAATTATATTCTGTTGATTTTTGTCTCTTTGTGCTTACATTTTGTTTCATCTTATTTTAATCTCACACGTTCTTTCCAGAAATCAAGCTTGTTGATGTTCCCGAGATGAACTACACATCCGATGATCTGCCTTATCCTCGTGGTGAAATCTGTGTTAGAGGTCCCATCGTTTTCCAAGGATACTATAAAGATGAAGTGCAAACGTAATGAATTCCCTTTTCTTGCAAAAAATTGTCTTTCCCATCTGTTCTTTTGCTGACAGCTAAACTAATTTGACAGGAAAGAAGTAATTGATGAGGATGGATGGTTGCATACTGGGGACATCGGGTTGTGGCTACCTGGGGGCCGTTTGAAAATCATTGACAGGTATACACAAATTATGCTTGTTATTTTTTTTGGTTTTCCTTCATTTTGTTTCGCTTCTCAAAGTGGAACATCCGAAGCTTTTATAAAATTTGATCTGGATGTCTAGTTCACCATCGCTATTGAGATTTTAGCTACCTGTCTAAAGGTATGGTTACTCCACCTGGTCATGATTTCTACTGGAATGGGTCACGCATAAGACTTTGGGATAAACCTCTTCTACCTGTGAACCGCTCCTCAGTACAAAAGCTGAATAAGAACTCACAGATTGATGTGAAGATGTCAATTGGTAACTATCATGTCAAAAGTATATAATTATGACGCCCAAGCTGATCTAAGGTTGGGAAGGGGAAAGGAGTTTGTGTCTGGGAACACTATTATGAATGGGCTGAAAGGAATGCTCAGAAATGGCTTGGATTCATTCATTCTTTTGTGTATCTCTTGGGATTCTTATGGTTTGAGTTTGAAACCTGTATATTTTTGGGCTCTTTTGTTTTGGGTTATATATAGCTTCAGCAATGTGTTTAATTTTTGTATCTGGGAGATCGTGAAGTACACAGGGTGATAAATAAGGGGGGAAAGGTTACAATCTTTACCTCGTATGTTTCCCTCCCTTTAATGACAAGGTGGTACTGTCCACATGATGAGACAAACTTAACAGTAAGTTTTTAATTGGCTAGTTAAACAATGCTCAAACTTATAAATCCATTCGATGTAAGAACTCAAAGGAAAAAACTCTCTCCAGTGAGGCTTGCTTTGGCCCTTCATTCCAGGTTTGGTCAATAAGAAGATTAAGTTGACATCTATTGTTCTGTGAAGCCATCACTAATGGATCTGTTAGGATTTCTGATAAGTTCTTGGAGACTGGATAGAGTGGAAATGTGTTGACCATTATCCATTCCTTGTAAACTGGCCTTCACTTGGTTGCAGTTGGAGGGCTGTTTGTTTGAAAAGGCTGTCTGAACCTAGAGGGATAAAATGAATTCAGTATTTGGATGCTGCAATTGGATTGTGCTGTCTAGTTGGAATCTGTATCATAAGGAAAAATTGCAAAGAGAGGAATGAAATATCCTCTCAAAGTAGTGGACTTTCCCTGATCCTTCAGTTAGGATGGTGCAGGACATGCGGCAAAGTTGCACCCTCGAGGCTCAGCTTCTTAATCATCTATTGTTCAATGATTATACCGAATAAGAAGTTATATTTGTATACTACTGATAGAAACACTCATCTTTTTGAACAAGGGTTTTTTTTTTCAATCAGGAATCTGAATCCAAAATCTTATGCAAGATGAAAAGGATCAAGAGATCTTATTTAGACCAAGGTATTTTATTTTTCAATCTGGAACCTGGAATCCAAAATCTTCTGCAAGATGGAAAGGATCAAGAGATCTTATTTAGAACAAGAGATTTTTTTTTTCAATCAGGAATCTGGAGTCCAAAATCTTCTGCAAGATGGAAAGGATCAAGAGATCTTACTTAGATCAAGGATACTGTTAGAGATCTCTATTTGTTTGTTGAAGTATCATGACAAAGGATAAATGTATAACCAGAGTCAGTTATAGAGAAACTTACAAAGATTTTTCTCATCTGAAGTGGGATTTAGCTTGTTGGTCATCCATACTTGTCACAATATTTCACTCATTACCATCTTTCAACCTAATCTCTCTTGTGTCTTTCAACTTGACGACGGCTCTCTAACATCCATGTCGATGTTCTGGGTGCTACTTGATGTGGAACCCCTGGTACTAGCCCAGGGTCAGTATTCTTATGCCCCTGTACTCAGCTATCATGGTTCTTGGCCAGGTCTAGGTAATGATTGCAAGGGGTTGTCATAGATGCAGATATGCTTTTGAAATAGAAGGAAAATTTTGTATGTGTAAAGGATATCTCTTTTCTGGGTTTAGTTCTTTTTAATGTTATCTATTTTTTAATGTTATCTTTTTGAGCTTTCTTTATTTCCAGGGGGTGTGGTGGGGACTGTTCATACCTATATGAATGAACTGGAAACCAACTTCTTGTATTCTAATGTTGGAAGTCACAACAAAATTCTAGGGTAAACAGAATCGAAATGGCAAACGAGCAATTTGTATCTTAATACAACAGTGGTATCACCCACTTTCAAAGAGAGAGAGAGAGAGAGAGAGAGAGAGAGAGAGAAGACTTTGCATCAGAATTACATTTCTTCTGCAGCTAAATTTTATGCATAGCTGGGCTATATGATAAACCGATCTTTTCAAAAGATTTTGTTCCTAACCTGTTTGTTGTTGCCCTCTGGTCACAAATTTTCCCTCAGTTTCATATATATACCGTTTTAACTGTACTTGATCCAGTTGGTACGGCTATTAGTTAGGAGGGGAATTGCCCGGGTTTGAACCTGGGTGGGCTGGGTTTTCTGCTATTCCTGTGATCTGTCCCTCCCACTGTGGCAGAGGCCGTCCAAAAACGCACACACATTTGACTGTACTTGGGCAGAACTGTGTATAAATTTGGGACAATATATTTAGTTTGTAAAATATATTAAGTATGTAAGTTCACTTTAAAAATATATTTTGCCTACTCACTCATTTTATGCATTCTCCAAAAGTACTATCAGTTTTATTTTGTTTCAAACCTACTTTACTTTCTCAAGAAAATTGGTTTGATTAGATTGACATTATGGCCCTTTACTCTGATGACAGAAAGAAGAACATTTTTAAGTTGGCTCAGGGTGAGTACATAGCCCCAGAGAAGATTGAGAATGTATATGCAAAGTGCAGATTTGTCTCCCAGTGTTTTGTATATGGTAGGTTTGTGCTCTGATGTTAGCCACCAAGGAGAATTGTCTGTGTTCATTGTATCTGCTTTGCAACTTATCTTCCTAAGCTGACATTTTTCATGAAACAGGTGATAGTTTCAATGCCTGTTTAGTGGCAGTAGTTGTTGTTGACCCAGATGTTTTGAGAGGTTGGGCTGCATCAAATGGCATTAAGGTAATCCACTATTTTTTGGCTTTTACTTGGAGTTGTAGTCTGCTAGTGGTGACAGCTTTTTCTCTGTTTTTTTTTGTTGGGGGTGGGGGCGGCACTTACAAAAACTTGAAAAGGTTTATCATAAATGCATTTGTTATCAATCTATTTATCATAAACACACTTTCTATTGAGTTAATGATACAGTCAGTTTACAGGGAGTCTCCAGCATAAACCAATTCAGAGTAGGTTTATGGCAAACACATTTATGGGAGATTTTGAGTTTATGGTAAACTCAAATGAATTTACGATAAAATCTATTTTTAACCATCCAAAGTAAGGTTATAACCAAAAACGAGTTTATGATAAACCTAAACGTGCTTATGCCTTGCGAGGGATGGGAATTGGGTGGGCTGAGCCGGGCTGAAGCGAATTTGGGCTGGCCCAAATTCAGAAGTGGACCAGCCCCAATTTGACCCAGCCCATGTTTAGTAAGTAATACGGGTTGGGCTGGGCTGGGCCAGCCAGAATGGGCCTGTATTTGTTGTAAAACCCCCTTTTTCAAGTGGTTTCTCTCCCTTCCATCACTTTCATTTCTATTTTATGCAGTCATGCTTCTCTTTAACTCTCATCTTAATTTCATCCCATTCACATCTCTCTCTCACACACATTAGATAGGGAAAGATAATTGAGAGAGAAAGAAACTCATTGGTGGGGGCCTTCACATCGCCTGTCAAAGAGAGAGAGAGATAATTAAATAGTGGAAGAGAGTTTAAGTGAGAGAGAGAGAAAGAGATAGCCAAGGGCAGAATTTTGTAGCAAATCGAGGGACTAGATAGTTTAGAGGAGGTAGGACTTCTAGAAGCAGAGGATAGGAGCCTTAGGGACCAGGTGTCAATTTGATGAGATCCTCTCCAGGGAGGAAATCTATTGGAGGTAGAGATCCAAAGACAGATGGATTAAAGAGGAAGCTTGGAACACAGCCTACTTCTAGCACATTGCCTCAGGGAGAAGGAGAGCTAACAACATTACCTGTATTAGGGTGGGTGAGGTCTCTATTTCTTCAGATGAGTAGATCAGGGGACTGGCGAGAGACTACTTTTTCATGTTACTCTTTGAGGAGGACTACTTTAGACCGAGGATAGAACAAGATCTACTCCCCTGTCTTTCTCTTGAGGAGAGGGAGGAGATCCGTTAGGGTTTTTCAGAGGAGCTTGTTCGTCAAACGGTATTCTCTCTTGCAGGGGACAGAGCACTAGGACCGGATGGGTTTCTATTGGCCTTCTTCCAGCAATGTTGGGATGTCATCAGATCCGACCTTGTGGCAGCAGTTAGGAGTTCCAGGAGGGGAGGGCCCATTTGGGAGGTATCAGCAAAACCTTCCTTGTCCTTATCTTTAAGGAGTCCATGATTTCGAGGATTTCAGGCCCATCAGTTTATTGAATGTTACATATAAGATCATCACTAAACTGTTGACGGAGATATTGCCTAGAGTTATGGACAGGGTAGTCAGCTACTACCAGGGAGCATTCATTATAGGGAGACACATCCATGATATCTTCTTGGTGGCCCATGAGTGTCTCTTTACCATGAAGACTCAGAGGAAAAGTGGTCTTGTCTTGAACCTGGACTTTGAAAAGGCTTATGACAGTCAACTGGCTTTGCTTGTTTGATGTGTTGGAGGAGATTGGTTTTGGGGAGAAATGGATTGACTGAATCAGAGCTTGTATTTCATCTACGTCTTTAGCAGTCCTTCTCTACAGGAAGATGACTTCATTCTTCTTCAACGGTAGAGGGCTCCGACAGGGGGATCCGATATCTCCCCTTCTTTGCCCTTGTGGCTCATGTCCTGAGCAGGGTGTGGCAGAGAGCCGAGACTGCAGATTTGATTAGGAGATTTCAGGTTGGGAGAGGAGGTATTTCAGTTACTCACTTGTAGTATGCAGATGACACTATTTTGTTCCCGACAGGAGGTGAGCAACAGTTATATGTGGCTATACTTCTTTTGGAGCTATTGGAGGAGACCACTGACGTGAAGATGCTTGTTGGGGTTAACATAGAGGACTTGCCTCTCTAGAGGGCGGCACACATTTTGGGTTGTTAGATTGGTGCCTTCACCATCTCTTACCCGGGCCTCCCTTTGTCACCTCGGGCATTGAGGTGTGCTGATTGGCTTCCTATTTTTTAGAGATAATATGTTAGATCGGCTGGGTGGGAGGCTAAGCTGATGTCATATGAGGGCGGCTTGTCCTATGCAAATCAGTTTTGGATTGTCTACCTATTTACTTTCTCTCAGTATTTCGAATCCCGAAGACATTGGTGAGCATGATTGAGTCCATTCAAGAGAGATTCTTCTAGCATGGGAGTGGGGAGAGACACAGGTGATGGCATGATATTAGGTGGAGGGTAGCTGCTAGCAAGGAACAAGGTGGTCGGGGATTAAAGATGCGGGAGACTTTAACTTGGCCCTCTTGTGTAAGGGGCTAATGGAGGTTGGGGGCAGGAGATGGCGGCCTATGAGAGAGCATTATTAGACAAAGGTACTATGGCAGGAGGAAGGTCTGGGATTTGGACACCTCAGCTCTATCCCAGACTTCTCTCATTTGGCGGGTAATTTTGGCTTGTAGGGATGTCATATCTTCCAATGTGTGTCCGACTAGGGAAACACAACATATGCCTCTTCTGGAAGGACATGTGGTGCTACTACTTCTCTTTGGAAGCGACTTTTCCCAGTCTCTTTGCTATCTCTGCTGACCCTTTGGGGCCAGTGGATCGGGCTTTTGACCCCCACCTCTCACGGGACACATGAGCGCCGAACTTCGGGAGGGACCTCAGGTCAACAAAGATGGAGTAGCTCCAGGACGTTTTACTCTTCCTCCTCGAATATACCCCACACTTCGATAGGGAGGATGCGTGGTTTTGGAGGTGGAGTAGGGAGGGAGCGTTTTTAGTTTGGTCTGCCTACTCTTTTATCTCAAAAGGAGGGGTGTGCCATAGTCTCACCTCACAGGTTTGGAGATCGCGGAGTCCGTTAAAGGTGAAGATTCTTACTTGGAGGATTTTTCATTGGAAGCTCTCAATTTGAGACCAGCTAGTTCACTTCATTCCGGGCATCTAGCAGACGTGCTGCTTGTGCGGTCAGGAGGACGAGTCTATGGACCATCTCTTTGTAGGTTATTTTTATTCATGGGAGGTGCAGAACGGTCCGGCTTCGAGGTCCCGATGCACTATTGCTCATTAGTCAAGAGACGCAACCCTTCATTAGCTCTTGGAGTAGGACTTGGCCCATCATGGGTGATATGGCTGTGTGGTGGCTGATGTTGCATGCCATTCTTTGGTCTCCGTGGGGTGAACAGAATAATAGGATCTTTGAAAGGGAAGTTAAGGGTTGAGGTGTCTCTTGTTTTTTTTATTTGTGATAGAGTGAGGGAATTAGTGGAGTTGCTTTGTAACGTGAATTCTCTCAACTCTTCTCTTTTCGTTTTGATGGGGAGTTAGTGTGGTTCGAACTGTTTTGGTGTGACTTTTTGTATAGAGATTTTTTGGGAGCTTCTTGATCATAAGTGTACATCCCTTCCTATTTTTGATTTAATACAATTGTGGTACTACCCACTTTCAAAAAAAAAGTGAGATAAAGAGATAATTAAATAGGGAAGGATAATGTAAGTGAGAGAGAGAGAGGAGGTGGAGGATTGAACACACAAGGAAAGAGAATTTAAGAAAGATAAAGATAAAGGATTTACGTGTGAGAGATTCACGTGTGGACGGACTCTTCGTGTCCCCTCTCATCTCAAGACTTCTACTTTCCTAATTAAGAGAGAGAGAGAGAGGAGTTTAAGATAGAATTAAGTATATGAAGAAAGAGAATTTAATAGAGAATTTATGTGTGAGAGGGATTGAAAGGTGGCAGCTCGTCGTGTCCCCACACCTCGAGATTCTCGCTTGTTGAGAGAGAGGGAGGCCCATTTTCATAAAAAGAAAAGAGTGTCTGTGTGTGGCCCGAATTTAAAACTGCGCCGTCCCAGATTTGACCTGACATAACCCATATTCGACCCAACCCATTTTAGGTAATTTGGGTCAGCTCGTGTTGAGGCAATTTGGGCAGGGGTGGGTTGGGCCACCCATGTCCCACCCCTTTTTGCATCTAAACAGGCCCATAGACCCCCCCCCACCCTAACCTGGAGACAGTTGCAAACGTATATCAGGAGTTGGTGGCACTATCTCGGGCCAATCCCTACTCCTAGACCTAATTCATGGGAGGCCAGGCTGTTGGCAGAAAAGATGGTTGTGGGCATAAGAATTTGCCTCTTCCTGGTAGGGACAGAACCACCGCCACAACGACCTGGATTGCCCCTCCCCTCTTCTATGCCTATATATAGGGCTGAAAGACTGATTTTAATGGGTTGCCCTGGGTTTAGTTAGCCTGCTTCCTCTCCGTTCAAGGCCCCTAACTCTTAAAGGCCTGTTCTAGTTCTGGCAGTAACTTTGAATAGTCGAGACCTATTAAAGGGGCCAGGGGTACGCCCTTTACTTAGAAGTTTCATTGCTGAATGTATGCACTCGCAGATAATCCGTTAGGATTTCGATTTTTGATCTCCCATATATTGTGAAATGATAAATGTATCATTTTGCCAGGAAACTATTCTGTAGAGCAGTATCAGCTATCCCTTCTTTTCTCGTCTGTCAACCATTGTTGGATTTTTGTTTGTCCTGCATGTCATTTTAGTGATCCAAACTTTAAATGTACCTTGTGCCTGGAAGGTTAACTTACTACTGCATTCCTACTGAATTTTTCCATCTGTTGATAGTGCGATTGTTGTCTTTGGCTGCTTAATTTGATGAATGCAACATTATGTGTGGACTGTCGACCATAAAGATTGCTGCATGCATATGACTTCTCAGAATATTCGTTCTTTATGCTCTAGTCACCCAAACCTGGCCATCTGTTTTCTGCAGTACGGAGATCTGAGTCAATTGTGCAGTGATCCCAGAGTTAAGGCTGCAGTGCTGGCAGACATGGATGCTGTAGGAAAGGAAGCCCAGGTAAACCCCCTTACTTGCTTATATGGTAATCTAGATAAATGTGTGTCAGAAGACATAATTCCTTTTCCAAATTTCATCTTGGACACAGTTGAGGGGATTCGAGTTTGTTAAATCTGTGACTCTAGTGCTAGAGCCGTTCACTTTGGAGAATGGCCTTCTTACACCAACATTCAAGGTAAGTGCTTTTAATTTTATCAAAGCATGTATAGAATTAAAAATAATAATAAATCTCTTATAGTTCCGCTTGGTCCAAATTACTTATATATATATATATTTTTTTTTTCTTTTTTTCAGATAAAGAGACCTCAAGCAAAGGCATATTTTGCAAAGGCAATTTCTGAGATGTACACCGAGATATCAACATCAGATCCAGGATCGAAGAAAGCATTATAACCTACCAAAAATGATCTATTTTTTCGGTTATCTTTCCAAAGATGGAATGGGAAATAAAGTCGCAATCACCGGTGCTGAGGATGACACTCACATGTACAAGTTAAAATGATGAAAGTTGTCAAGGCCCATGATCTTACTTGAATAGTGCACTCAACTCTCTTATTGCTATCTCGAATTTTTTTTTTGCTTCTGGGACAACAATTTTAAGGCCTTCTGTTGATGGTCCCTTGCCGATTTTGTCATGGGGTAGATATTGCTTTGAGGAGGCTTGCAGGAAGTGGAATGTTGCCACATATTAATTCGCATGTAGCAAACGTAAAGTACCATGCCTCTGAAATATAGAATTTGGTGCTTCTTTTTGGCATCGTCGCGTGTAAAGAGTATACGGCTTGAATCATGTGATACCAAATGTCACTTCACCTTGGCAGTTTGCATGTGCTTCAGTGATCCTGTATGTAGCAGAAGGTGGCTTTATTCTAGAAAAGATCGCATGTGCCATAGGTACAATTAGGGCTGTAAGTGGGCCGGGTCGATCTGATGGATTCGTGGGTGTTTAGTCTGTTAGTGGGTCATGTCATCACCTCTTTTTCAACCCGTGAGTATTTTGGTTGGACTTAAAAAGTTTGGGTTCGTTTGGATTTTGAGTTTTTGGGTCGACCCGAATGAGCACGAATGATCCGTACGTCAATGAAAATTTATAAGAAAAAATTGTTGTATTTTTTTTTGAAAAATAGTTAAATTATCATTATACCTTCAGTTTTATGAAATTTATCCGTAAATTTTTAAAAATTCAAACAACTCTCATTGTGCCTCTAACCCTCTATCGTCAATGGATAGGTACGGTGGTTGACTTTAGATGAGTTAATAGGGATCAAATGGTTAACTTGCTTGTAGTGAGCAGGATGTTGGCCGATGTGGGCTGAGGGTGGGGGCGGTGCGGGGATGGCCGGAGTTGGGAAGGAGGGCTGCCGCTGCCCTCTTGCTGGGCAAGCACACAGAAAAGGCAGAGGGTGGATTGAGGAGCACTTCTTGAGGCAAAATGGAAGGAGTAGACGCGTAAAAATGCTCACTGCATCCTGTCGTTTGCTTCTGGGAAGTCAGAAATTCCTCGATTGCTTCCGTCCTCTCCGTAGAGAAGACAGGATTGACAACTTGTGCTGCTGTTTGGCATCTGTTTCCACCTAAAGATGAGTCTCTCTACGTAGTAGCAAGTCACTCCATGCGCCATCATCGCTCGGAAGGTTAATGGATTCGGAACAGAGGCCGTCGGGGACTTGGCAAGGCCTCAACCCACTGGATGTTAGATGGCGATGCTGCTGCGTTGACGACGAGAATGGCTTCTCCTGGTCAGATAACGTCGGATTCCGAAGGGACAAGGAAGGGTTGTTGAGAAGTACTACATCACCGGATGATGCGTCCCCCTCCAAATTGCGCTGGGTCAACTGTGTTGGTCTTGACCACAGTGGCGGCCACCGGGTCCCTCTCATCACCGATGCGCAGGGAACGGAGCCGGCCAAGGAAGCCAAGCTCCTCAAGTTGTTTGACGTCGGTGGTGTTGTACAGCACACCGTATTCGCGAGAGTAGGAAAGGAACTTGCCCTCTCCCTCTGCGAACATTCAACTGCAACGGCATTCCGATGCAAAAGGGGTGATTATGCATCGTCTCCTTCGCTCCCACCAGTGGCGACGTACATTCCCAGAATCAGCAATCTAGAAGCGTGGGGTCGACGGGCAAGGCTGCCATGAGTGCGGTTGTCATCAAGCCGACTGCCATCTCGGAGCTCCTCCCCCTGCTGCTCCACCACCACCCTTCATTGCTGTCCCAACAAGCATTGTTGGTTCTATAGAAGGTGAGGTTTGTCATGGGGGCTCTCCACAATTGGCATATCCATCTCCGTCCCGTCCCGCATCCCCTTCCTCCACCCCAACAGTCCATGACCACCCCACACAACATTACCCAAAAAAAAAAAAAAACACTCAAAGGGCATGGCGAGGAGGGAGAGAGAGAGAGAGAGAGAGGCATAGTGGCCTTCTCCATCACTAACGAGAGAGAGAGAGAGAGAGAGAGAGAGAGAGAGAGAGAGAGAGAGAGAGAGAGAGAGAGAGAGAGAGAGAGGACGTGGGCTATGGGGGTAAAGCGCTCCAAGCATCTTAGCTATTATCTCCGTCGTGACCGCAGGTAACCTCGTGGGTACGACGACTCTAGATAAGAGTTTTTGGGAGGTTTACGGGTAAATTCCACGAAGGTGAGAGTATAGCGATAATTTGAATATTTTTAAGAGTATACATATTGTAGAGGAGGTAGAAAATTAGTCTCTAGCTCTCGTACCACACTTTTCTATTTATTTGTCGGGGAGGTCGTCTGGCACTCGTGGAAGCCTGCAAACACCAGAAAGAAAGACGTCAGAGCCCCAGACGTTACCACAAGGGACAAGCCTCCGATGCTTAAGTCAGTACTAAGTCGAATAGAGAATGAAGAAGAGTAGCCAAGAAAGAAGGAGCAGGAGGTCATTTGTGGAGGCCTGGGAGAGCTGTTGGCCTTCCGGAAGAGTGCTCGCCATTACCAGTGACCACTCAACGAGTGCTCGCTGGACGGTAAGAGTGCTCGAAAGGGATCCTCTCTCTGCAGGTGGACAGTCGGGACGTCCTGAGTAGCGACAGGACGCGTAGCTCTCTCTAGTCCGTTTCTTCTTGACTTCTATGGGAGTTTCTTGGTGGAACTCCCTCTGTCTACGTCTATTCATCGGAGCCCCCTTTATAGGGGGTTGTCCTGAAGGGGGGGGAGCCCATCCCTTAGCAGAGAAGGGCGCCAGTCGTGGAGTAACGTTCCCCGTTATCGTGGGGGGGAGTTTTCAGTTGAGGGACGGTTATCCCGGAGTTGGCCGATCCCCTAGCTAGCCGGTCTTACGGCGCCCGTAGAGTGTGCTCGCCCTTAGTGGGATTGAGACCAACATCGTGGGGAGTAACAGTCAGTCATCGGAGAGTCGTCCGACGGTCATTGCGCCTTGGTTGTGGCCTTTCGCGCTGGCGAATCCAAGGACCGTTCATCCTGGGCTATCCGTAGTGGATAGTTGTTGTCACTGCCTGTTAGGCACGTCGCGGTTCGTGAGTCGAATTGAGTTTGGCGTGGATGGGCCCTAGATGGGCTGAACCGATTTTACCCTCCTCACTATCCCTCCACTCTCAGATGTCGAGCGTTTTTCAGGATCTGAGAAATGAGTCTGAGAGGGTACGTTGGAGGATTACTCCGAGGAGGGAGTCCTCGTATTACTTGCTTGGCGCGCAAGGTGCACCTGGCGGTGGCAGGCGGCGTCGCCGTAATCATGACGGGTGTCTACTTTTGTCTGGGAGTACGAGTGCGAACAGTCGCTTAGGTTCAGTGACCATACATTGATAGTGACGGGTGCCTTTTCCCCTTCCGCGTGCTTTAGGAGCGATCGCTTCGCTTTCGAAAGTTATAAGACCCGCCAGAGGGTTTCCTGGGAGCCTCACCTACTCCCTAGCGCCTGTCGTGGTCGTTCGTTGCTCCTTCCTTCTTCTTCTGGTGAGAGTCTTCTTCCTCCCTCATTCTCTGGAGTCATGCCGGCTCGCAGGAGGGTTCTCCGTGCTGCCGCTGCGTCTTCTGAGGAGACAGAAGTTGGTCGCGGCGACGCTCTGGGTTCCTCGGGTGCCGGTCCCAGTCGTCCACACTCCCTGCCGTTGGTGGCTTACAGGGTAGTTCATGGGTTGCGTGAGGCCTTCCAGATTCCCTCCGAGTTTGACATCGTCTTCTCGACCATAGAAGATGATCTGTGCAATCATCCTGCGGGAAGTATTAGGGTGCCTATAAAGTCTTTTAGGGCTGGCTTCCGCCTCCCTATACACCCTTTCTTTGAGTCAGTCCTTCACCATTACGGTCGGTACCCTGGGGAGCTTTCCCCCAATTCCTGGCGCATTCTATGTGATTTTGTCTTCGTCTACAACCAGGCATCAGTTGTACCAAATGTCTTCTTTTTCCGGTAGTTCTACAGCCTCTAGTGCTGTCCTGTCGATCTATCGTCCTTCTATTTTCAGGCCAGAAGTGACCGGACTCTTGTTCCCGTTTCTATCGCCGTGTCCAACATCAAGCGCTGGGCGGAGCGTTTTGTCTTCATTACTAGGGTTGGGGGTAGAGGCCAGCCGAGCAACTAGAGCTTTGCGACGGGCCTTCGCCCCCTCGGGGCGGATAGATTGCCCAAGGCTACAGTGGAGGAGTCTAGGGCGGTTAAAGCCCTCCTACATTTTTCGCTCCTGAATGTTGACGTCCAGCTGACTCCGGCGGTGCTGCGGGAGTTGGGGTTGAGCCCCCCATTTCCCCAGGGTACTACCTCCATCGCCTGTCATACCTTGGTGGCCGCCCGTTGAACTAATCTTCTCTGGGCTGTCTTGCAGGAGCACATGAGTCGTGGGAGCTGCGGTATGAGACGGTGGAACTACCTCGCTTCGCTCCCCGTCCCATCGACCACATCGAACCAGGCACCACCCAGGTGACCACTGCTGTCGTATCTGCCCCCGGGGCGCCTGCCGTATCTGCTGCCTGCGGCACTTCAAGTGGACGGTCTGTCTGCTGTGCCTGTGGCCAGCATTGGGTCGAGCGCTCGGCTGCAAGCATCCGAGGAGACGATCAGTGCACCCAAGGCAGATTCGGCCATGCCAGGTGGTTCTCGCATCCAGGTGAACCTGGAAGAGGTTGCGGCGTTGGACAACCAATGTCGCCAGAAGAAGAGGAAGAGACTAGCGGCCGAGGCGAGCCGTAGGGTTCCTACTCCCCCTCGGCCCGAAACTCCGCTGGCATCGACGCCGGCTGAAGAGTCCGTTCCTGCTCCGACCCCGCCGGCTCATGTCCTTACAGGGGATGCTCCTGACAAGGGCAAGGCTCCTGCCCAGGAGGGCGAGGCGCTCAGCATGGAGGAGGCGAGGGCTCTCCTTCTGCCGCCCGCTGTTCCATCAGGCCCCAGCTTCTTGCCGCCAGAAGAACCCGCCTTCAAGTCCGCTATTTGGGCAGAGGCGGCTACCTTCATGGGCCTGGCTATGCAACCATGGGACTGGACCTGGGAATTCGGCTTCGGGGACCACGATGAGCTGGTCGACCTGGCGGCGAAGAACTTGGTCTCGGTTGCCAGGGCATTTGGCTTGTGGCGGCACCACTTTTCTGGCATTGCGCGGGAGCTGGAAGTCAGCCAGACTCCGCGGACAGGGCTGACGGCTCAGTGTGACGGGCTTAGGGAGTGGCAAGTGGCACACGAGGCTGAGGTCGCCGGGCTTTGAGAGCAGCTCGAGCAGCGGGAGTGGGCCCTGGCCAAGGCAGAATGGGATCGAGACTTCTTCTGCGTTCCGGCCCAAACGTTGGAGGAGTCTCAGCGTGACGCGATTAACTGGGCTGAGGCGGCTAAAGCTCGATCATATAGGCTGGGGACCCGGGCTGACGCCGCCGAACTCCGGGCCTGGGAGGCGGAGACACAGGTCGAAAACCTGGGCTCGTCGATGCTCGCCGTTGGCGTGGAGGCGGTGGAGAGCTTCCGTTCGTCCTCGGCCTATCGGGATGACCTGAACGCGGCGGTTGTTGAAATCTATGGCCCTGCTCGGGACCGTGGCTTCCAGGAAGGTTGGTCGGCCGCTCTCCAGGCTGATGCTGATAGCTTGGGGGTGGTTGTGCCTTCCCTGTATCCTCCGCTAACGCCGTTTGTCTCCGAGGCTAGTGACGGCGAGGAGGAGCTCGACGAGGAAGAACCAAGCATTGAAGAGCAGGCGGCGAGGCTGAGCATCGGGGGCCGCACAGCTGGGGTTGGCCTGTCGGTGGAGGAGAACGTAATTGTCCTGCCCGACGACACACCGCTCCCTGGGGCTGCTATTGGGAGCGTGCCTAGGACCGAGACGAAGTGCTACGCGATGCTACTGTCGGGGCGAGCTCTTGAGAGAGTGCTCACCTATCCTTTATCTTTCCTTTCTTCCATTCGTATTGTACTTTTCCTTTTTGCTGGGATAATCGTCTTCTTGTTTTGCAAACTTTTTACTCTTGAAATGAAGACTTTTCTCTTTTGCGTAATTTCTGGAACTTGCCATGTGCCCTTTTTTTCCGCTCCAAATCTTTTCCGTAGGATTCGAGACAGCGTCTTGGAGATCCCGCTGAGAGGGCGTGATCTTCGGGATTCGAGGCAGCGTCGCTTCGAATTCGGGGTCGGAGAGGCGGTGATGATTCTTCTTCTTTCGGTAGGCTTCATCTTCCTTCTATAAATAGCGCCCAACTGGAGTGTTGGCAGTCATCCTGAGTTTGTCGTCTGCTGCAGCAAGCCTTTCCTGAATATGTCGTCGAAGGAGTTCAACCCTTCCTCTGGAGAGGGCCCCCCCAAGCGTCTATGCTTCCAGAAGGAGGCCTTGTCGGAGCAAAAGTCGGCGCTCGGGGAGAGCAGCAGCGGCGGAGGCATCTCTGAGGACTACCGTCGCGGGTACCTGGACTGCTGGCGGGAGGCCTTAAGGAAGGTGAACCTCTTCTACACCAACAAGGGGGTTTTGGACCTTCTTCCTGATAGGTTCCGTCCCAAGGAGGACGAGTAACCTCTATATACTCCCCTCCCCCTTACTCATAAATAAAACTTCCCTTTCAGTCACCCTTTCATTGCCTCATGGTGTGTGCTTGCTTCTCAACGATCTTCTTCCTTATTTCCCAGGCGTATAACGGCGCGCTTTCCGCCATCGGGGGAAGGCGTCTCTTGCTTGTAAATAGTAGTGATAGTGAGTAGGCCTACTGTGATCTTCGGCCATTGTTGGCGAGGCAATCTAAGGACCTAGAGCAGGCTCAAACATCAATTTGATGTGCCTCCTCCTAGGAATCTTGCTTGGATCCTCCAGGAATGCCCCAGAAGAGAAGCTCTGGGCAAGGTCATCTGTAATGGAAGCTGAAGAACTACTACAATCTAAAGAGGAAAAAATGAAAGAAGGAAGAAGGGACAAGAGGGACGGGATGTCATAAGAATTGGGAAAAACTTCCATCGTTAAGTACTGCTCCTTATTATATAGCTATATTACTGGGCTTTTGACATATCACCTCCAAGAAATGTAGCAACTTTGATCCCACCTAGCACTAACCAAGTGGACTTGTAATAATTTGCTAACAAAAACAACTAATTACATAGATGCTTAAGTCAGTACTGAGTCGAATAGAGAATGAAGAAGAGTAGCCAAGAAAGAAGGAGCAGGAGGTCATTTATGGAGGCCTGGGAGAGCTATTGGCCTTCCAGAAGAGTGCTCGTCGTTGCCAGTGACCACTCAACGAGTGCTAGCTGGGCGGTAAGTGTGATGTCCCGAGTTTTTCGGATCCTTCTTTTTGGGTCCCGGATCTGATTTCTCGGAGCGTCTGGCTCCGTTGTGTCCGAAATTTCGTTTCGGACATCTTTCGTGTTCGGATCGGTGCGATCCGGAGTTGTTTCGGAGGCCCGGAGTGTGTCCGCGGCTTTCCCGCGCGTGTTTTCCGATTACGGGTGTGTGTTTCAGCAATCCCTTCGGAACCTCGTTGCGGGTGAACCGGGTCGTTCACCTAGGCGAGAGTGGTACCGTTGCGATCGGTGCGTCCCGAGGATCGAGAATATGTATTTTTTCTATTTTTTTGGTATTTTTGGCATTTTTTGGATTTTCTATTTATAGCCCTTTTCTTTTTCCTTTTTCTTCTCCTTTTCTTTTTCTTCTTTCTTCTTTCCTCCCCGTGAGCGCAACGGTCACCTCCTCCCCCTTCTTGCCCGTTGGACCTCGCGGCGCCCCTTCCTCCTCCGGCGACCGGTGGCGGACGACGGCGACGGTGCGGTAACAATGGTGGTGGCGAGAGGATCGTGGCGGTGCCCTCTTCGTGGTGCATGGGTGGAGTTCGTGTTTGAGCTAGATTTGAAGATCGGCGACTTCCCGGCAGATTTCGAGCTTCATTGAGGTAGGGGGACGGATCCTTGCCCTCTTTACAGCGTTCCCCGTGATTTCTAGGCCGTGGAGAGGCCGAGAGGGGCTAGATTCATGCCGGGAGGGTTATTTCCATGCTTGGGGTTTGAGCGCCGGATATAATGATTTGTGGGGTTTTTTGATCGTTTTGGGGCTCTAGATGCATGCTAGGACGTCTGGGGGATGATTCCCCTTTATTTTCCCTTCACCAGGGGGGTGGATGGGCGTGGTTTTCAGATTTCCGGACGTATTTCGCGAACCGGGCTCGGCCCGTTGTCGCGCTAGGTACCAGGGGCGCGTTCCGTTGGAACGCGCTGTGTCGTCCGAGCACGTTCGTCCGAGAAGACGAATAGTATGGCGGTTCATGTCGCGCCCGGGGCAGGTAGCGCGTTCTTGGAGAACACGCTAGCCTTTCCTAGCGTGTTCTTGATGAACGCGCTAGCTTCGGCTAGCGCCTTATTGGAGAACGCGCTAGCTTCTGCTAGCGCGTTCTTCAGGGGTCGCGCTAGGGGACCATAGCGCGATAGTGTCGCGCCCTGGGTCCCTAGTGTGAGCGACGTCACACGGTTCGGAGATGAAGACGGAGAGAGCGGAGCGCGCGGGCTCCTCTTTTGCTTTTATCCTGGTGCTTTAAGCTGCAACACAAAGAGATCAAGAGAGAAGAGAGAAGGGGCCACCACGGGAGATTGCTCCGGCGGGGCGAGCGGGACAGATATAATGCAAAAATCAAATAACGGAAATTGAAACGGCCATTGCGGGAAGCAACTCGCCGCGGCCTCGAGAATATAACAGTTGGAAGAATAACACGTAATATAATGGCGGGAATTTAAACGGCCATTGCGGGAGATGACCCTCCGCGGCCTCGAGAATATAACAGATATAAGAGACAGATATGAAGAATAACACGTAATATAATGACAGAAATTTAAACGGCCATTGCGGGAGATGACCCTCCGCGGCCTCAAGAATATAACAGATATAAGACACAGATACGAGAGTGATGCAGATTATGAAGAACAAAATTTAAACGGCCATTGCGGGAAGTAACTCGCCGCGGCCTCGAGAATATAGCAATTATAAGAGACAAATGTGAGAAAGAGGCAGAATATGAATGACAAAAATTAAACGGCCATGGCGGGAAGTAACTCTCCGCGGCCTCGAGAATATAAGGTGATCGCCAGGGGTCGAGGACCCCAAAATAGAAAGAGATTGCGCCTACCTCAAGAGCGGGAGACGGTGGGTTGCTTCTTCCTCTCCTACCGGTCGACCGACGGAGAGGGCTTTCCTCGGTTACCCTTGCAAAACAATAGACAATAAATGAACGGAATTAGAAAACGACAGTGTAGTAACAATTCCTTGCAATAAAAGTAACGAGATCGTGACCTGACACACACCTGGTTGGTGTGGTTTTAAACCCCTCTCGGACTCGAGTATGAGGAAAATGCGATGACGAATGCAAGAAGTATGCAAGAGGCGACGTCCTTTTGAAGGGAGATAGAGGATGCGGTATGATGAATGTAAAGAACTATAGGGAAAAAGGGGAAGAAATGGCTTATTGGATGAGCCGATGGTGAGATCCGGCGGAGCTTCGGCAGCGTGGGGACGACGTGGAAGCGCGGTGGACGAAGACAGCCTTCCTCTCGTGAGCCTGGACACCCGAGAAGCCGGCAGGACCTCCTCCTACAAAAAGATCCCACGGGTTAGAAAAATGACTCCGGCAGCCTCTGGGCTCCGACAGCCTATCGGATCGCTTCTTAGCTCCCTCAAAACTGAGGGGGTGGGCCTCTATTTATAGGGCTCCGGAGGGTAGAGGCGTCCAGGACCCTGGACACCTCTATCAGGGCCGAAGTAATATTTTATTCTATTTTTATTCATTTTTTTCGAATATTTTTGTAGCGACCCGGATTCCGGATACCCGGTGCACCCGGTATAAATACCGAATACACGTGATACCACATGGGACCCGCGAGGCCTCCCAAGCGCGGGAAAGCGCCGAAGGGAAAAAGGAGTGTGTGGAATACATTGAAGCCAGCAGATATAACAGTAAGCAATTAAATTTCATTACAATGGATTGCTAAAGTAGCAGAAATAAAATTACATTTTCATTAATAATTCAGATTTACAATTATACACCAGAGTCTAGCCCAAGGAAAGACAACAAGTCTAACACAGTACAGTCTGACAGGAGGAAACGTACACTGAAGTCGGGGGAGACCCGACGCAGGCACAGCTGGCAGCTACAACAACAAGCGCACTCCACCAGGATCTGTAGAGGCAGACGGCGAAACCCACCTGAAAAGCAGCAGGGGTGAGTCTCAACAGAAACTCAGTAGGGGTCACGCGGATCCCCACTGGAAAACGCACAGAGCAACGGAAGCAACAACCAAAAACAGCAGGTGCAGCAAAGCAGGAAAGCTACACTACAAAGCTGTAAAGGAACAGACGGGAAGTAGGAGTAGGGAACACGCAGGAGAGGGTGAGAACCCGCACCAAACAAGCGGCTACCGAACTAACCTCGGCATCCCAAACTACTCCAAACAAAAAGGCAACAGGTAGATGACCCTAAACTCGCACAGAAGGGTACACCAGCCTGTCAACTAGCCCCATACAACAAGGTCTAGACAAGACCTGGACAGACGCCAAACAAACAGGTACACGAGCGGAAACGTCGTGCACAACGCCCCACGCACGATCGGAACATCGTGCGGACGACAAAACACTGACCCCGAGTGCAGCCCCGCACGGGCAACTCGCAAAGGCCACAGCGTACAGGAAAACGCCGAGAGCTACGCGTCACGTGACGGAAACTCCTCCTTACAAGGTCAGCTGCGTCCACTGACGTCTTACGCCGCACCTCAAGTGTCTCACCTGCAGTACTGCTGCAACACCAGCAGAGACGTAGACACGAGCTGAACCAAATAGGAACAGCAAAACAAGTAACTAGTCAGGGTCACGCCCGTCGACGTAAGTCCTCAGTCCCTGACCACGTGTGCACACACTGGCTATAGTCTAAGCCAGGTCCTCTAGCTAGTATTCTCCCTCGGCAGGATGCTATCGTTGACTAGGAGCCCGCGGAACTAACTAAAAACCGCTCACTGGGAAAAACCCTCCGCCATCCGCTAGCGGGTCGGCACTCCAGGCCTTAGGTCAACAGAAGTGGAGGCTTCACACGACACAGAAGCTCAAACACAAGTGCCAAAGTGCAGACAGGCAACCACGCCCACCAACACGCACTTCGAAGCACCAAATGGCAGCATCACCACTGCCGACAACTCAGGACAAGCAACTAGACCTCCTATGTAACGATCCTGAGTCGAACGACTCAAAGGCAAGATCGTCACAAACAGCGGAACAAGCCGCCAATCGGTCTAATCCTAAGCCAGAGAAACCACGCTCCGCAGAAAACAACACACGGAGACCTGAGGGAAACACCAAGAATCTCTCAGCACAGCTGGACACACAAACCGAGGTAGAACAACACCTCGAAGCATCCAGAAACAGTGTCTTGGACATGACAGAACCGCCAAGACACGCACAAACAAGGTCACATGTCAACCACTAGGTCACACCGGGTTGACCGAAACCAAACAACAAAAGCATACAAGAGTAGGATCAAGAATCCTACCACAAGTAAGAAGACTCCTGGCCACCTTGCAACGTAGTCTTAACCCTCATAGGACGTCGGAAGACATCCACGGGACAACGGGCAGACCACAAGGCCAAGCCAAGACACACAGAATCATCGGGCGGAAAACCAAGGCACAAAGGAAGTAACGCACAGGCCCTAGACCGCTACTAACAGGTGACGGTCTAGACCATAGCCGTTATTTCCCAAACGACGGACAGGCAACTGTAGACACGCCAAAATAGACATTATTTTGAGTATATTGCATATCGCTCTGCGATGCCCCATTTGACCCTCAAATCAGCTTATTTGAGTGGTTTTCTCATTTTTTTCTTGAATTTCTCCTATTTTTCCCCATTTATCTCCTTTTCCTATTTTTTTGGATTTTCTGGACATTTATCTCTATTTTCTGAATTAACGCCTTTGATAGGGGCGTGTTTTTGAAACACGACCTAGACTGGGGCGTGTCTTTCCCCATTTTATCTATTTCTCCCAATTTTATCTATTTTATGAATTTTCTAAATTGACGACCTGGGTAAGGGCGTGTTTTTATTAAAACACGACTTGTCCTAGGGCGTTTCTTAAAGAAAGGACGACCTGACCTCAGGGCGTTAATTCTTTTGGCTTGACCGCCTTCCCCATTCGAGCTCTTGAAATTAACGCCCTTTCCAGGGGCGTGTTTTTGAAAAGTGGCTTTGATTGAGGCGTGTTTTTCATGTTTCAAATATGGGGAGTTTTCATTTCTAAAAATTTGGTTTTGAGAAACGCCCTTGTGCAGGGCGTGTTTTTGAGAAACGCCCATTGGGATGGTCGTCAATTCTTCAATTAACGCCCTGACCTAAGGCGTGTTTCACCTTCTGGCTTCGCAGCCCTTTCCCCAGAGAGTCCTTGCTTCGTTAGACCCCTACCTTGGTTGGACTCTTGTCCATTCCTATCCTTTCCCTTATTGGACTCTTGCTAAGGTTTATCTCTTCCTCAATCCTATTTAATAGAGCCATTGGCTCTGTTGAAAAGTTGGATGCCCTTTCGTTGGACGTTCGGACGCCCATCTCTTCCCCTGCTATTCTTCTTCCTCTTCTTCTTTTGGTTTTTTTTCTTCTCCTTCTGTTTTCTCCTTTATTTCCCCACGCAGGTGCTGCTGTTGCTTGGCTAAGGAGAAGCCCACGCTCACGTCTTCATTCCACTGCAGAGCTTCCTCCCCCTTGAATATTCAAGCCGAAGCACAGGCCCCTTCTTCTTTTTTCTATTTTCCATTTTGTTTTATCATCATCAATAATTCATGCATCATTATTCTTATTGATTTCTCTCACTCAACCACGTTGAGCATCTCCCATAAGTGCATCTCATGCACTCTTTCCCCCTATTTTTATTCATATTTTCATGCATTCATTATATCTCCCACACCCTTTTTGCATAAGGGGTTTAAGGGCCAATCTCCTTAAGATGTGTTCTTGCACATGCTTTAATGCTCATATATTTTTATTGAATTTGATGCTACACTCACCATATTCTAATCTATATTTTTATTGGTGTTTGTCTTTTTTTTGCAAGGGTAATAAAAGCAAGAACTCTCTTCATCGGCCGGCCGATTTGAAGAGAAAGGAAGCACTCACATCCCCGCACTTTTGAGGTATTTTTCGCGATCACCTTCCTCATACTTTCATTGTTATATTTTTGAGGCGTTCGCGTCTCTGGCGATCACACACTCCACATTAGCACCTCGTGCTCATTCCATTTTATTTTATCGCCATTGCCCTCTTTTCTTTTTTTATATATTCATATTCATGTAGAGGATTTTTAATCCGATCTACAAATTGGCGATCACGGTGGGACACTTTGTGTTCTTCCTTTATTACCCCTTTCCCCTTGGCACCCTCGCGTGCCCTTTTGATATTCATATCTGTTGATTGCATGTTGTTGGCTCTGTGAGTGTTCTCTGTTATTGCTGGCCGCGAAGGTTTCCTGGAGACAGTAATTCACGCCTCTGGCAGAGGCGTTTTTATTGATTTAACGCCCTAACCAAGGGCGTCTTATTCATATTTTACGCCCTCAGACAGGGCGTTTTCCAGTTTACTTCCGGGCTTTCTCGCTTTATATTGCTGCCTGTGAATTCACGCCCTGCCCCAGGGCGTCTTTTACTTGATTAGCGCCCCATGTCAGGGCGTGTCTTTTGATTTGACGCCCTCTGGAGAGGGCGTCTCTTTATTGATAGCGCCTCATCCTAAGGCGCGTTTCACTCTGCCCCTGGGCCCTTGCGGTTGATTCACGACAGTCACACTGTCGTGTCTCTTGTTATTAGCGCCCCCTTCCAGGGCGTGTTTTTACTGTGGGTTTCCAGAACCCTTCCCGTGGGTGAGTTTTCATGCTTATCTTTGTTGATTGATCATTATTGTGCTGATTGGCCTGATTTCCCCTGTTGCATTCATATTTGCATTTGGCTTGGGAGACCTCTCTCCTCTTCATTAGGATCCACACACCCTCTTGGAATCGGGACGACCCTCCATTGAGCATTCCGTCTCTTTGGACCGGAGATCCCTTTTCCAAGCCTCCATAAGCTCCCGCACCCGTGGATTCCCTCACGGACGCCGGGCAGGTTGTACCCTTTTGAAGTCCCGGGATTAGTTGGCCTAAACGTGGTGAGAGAGTGTTCCTAGTTGGCATTGGAGTTAAATCTCATTTTTGAAACTAGGTTCCTCCCCTTGTGTGAATCATATTAATTTGCATAAATTCATTAATTCACCAAGGATTAAACAAATCAAGATCACGGTAACCATTCCAACTTGTGTGCTTATTTGCATAATTATTGAGAATTTTGATTATATAATGGCTTACCATGATAGAAACATGTTCAATTCAATTCATGAGGATGCACAACCTAGCACTTCATATCCTCAATTTCAACATGTTAATCATCATCCTTCTCACCATTCTTTCAAGGGACCACGTCCTCATTCTTATGGTCATGCCCAACCCATGGGCAATGTCCAATCCAAGGGTCCTTCAACTCAATTTCGAGCCACTACTCCCTCGGGATCCTCTCGTCCTAATGATGAGAAAGTCTCCCAAATCATTCATGCATTAGATCATCTTACCCCTCAACAGATCCAAGCCCTCAAGGCCGCCGTTGAGGGTACATCTCATGCATCTCCACCTCCTTCCAATTCTATTCGGGTGGCCCATCACCCATCTCCCTCCAATTCTACACGGGTGGCCCATCACCCATTTCCCTCTTCCGTTCATATTCCTAATCGGGTGGCCCATCACCCACCTCCTTCCAATTCTATGCGGGTGGCCCATCACCCATCATCTCCCTCCAATCCTGATCGGGTAGCCCATTACCCATCTCCTCCTGTTCATTCTACTCGGGTGGCCCATCACCCGCCTCCTTCTATTCCTCCTCCAACACGGCCCCGAGGCCCATTTATTTCTTGCAACCCGGCCCATCCAGGTTCTTCTACGGGTCGGCCCATTAATTCCCCTCCACGGCCTTTTCATGCGGCCCTTCCTCCTTCAAGGCCCTACCAACCCGCTATTGTTCGTGTTACTCCCCTCCAGCAAAATATTTTTGATAAGATTGCTTCTATGGAGGAACAATTAAAGAGGGTTACAAGTTCACGGCCCGCTCCTCCTACTCCGGTTAATCCTCTCTATGCGGCTTTGGATGACATTACAAGAATGGAGAGAGAATGGAAGGATAGGATGGATGACTACGGCGTTGACATTTCAAGCAATCAAGAGCCGGCATTTGAAGAATCCGAGCCGGTATATGATGATGAAGCTATGCAGGCACCCCTTCCGAGTTTCCTTAACTTTCCACTTCCCCCATTTTCATTCGATGAACCCCCTGCTCAGGAGGAAACCACTCCCAATTCAACCCCTGTTTCTGAGACTAATTGGTGTTACGACGATGGATCGATATTCCAATCGCACGCGCCGGCGCCTATTGAGTCTCTTCCCGTTCCCACTCCCACTCCTAACACTGCTCGCCCCGTCCGGTATTTCCTACGCACCAAACCTTCACCCATTAACCCTCCACCAATTACACCTCCCCCCATTATGCCATTAGCCTCCACCTCGGCCTCCACTTCCCCAATTTCCCCACCATTACCCTCCATTATGCCTTTAACCCCAAAACCCACATTGCCTACTCCACCACTTAACCCTTCACCTATGGTTAGTCCTGAGCAGGATTCATCCCTTTTTGCATCCGAGCCAACCCTAACTGCTTCCGAGCAAAGGGAGAAGCTCGACGTGTTTGAACCTCCGCCCCCATTCACCCATTTGTCAACACTTTCCATTATACCTCCGCCATTCATGGAGCCCTCCGCCTCCGCTTCACCTCCCCTTACTACTCGGAATGGGGGGCCTTCTACAAGCACTAATGCCGAAGATAATCAAAAGTCGAGCAGAAAGGATTTGGTCGTGTCATTCAAGATGCAAGAATTTATTTGCCGGATGCAATCCGGGTTATTGTGCCAAGCATGGTCGAAGAAGCCAAGTCATCGCCGTTGCTCAATAGATGCCAAGCGTTGACGCCGTTTGAAGGCCGGGCAGGGCACCCTTTGTTCAAACCTTCGAATTCCGAATTCATTTACAAGGGGCGAATACCCATTTCATTCAATATTCCATATTCATCACCATCAATGGGCATGGCGATGCTTCATGTTCCAACTCTACGACTCCCTTCCCTTATTGATCTTCGCTCTCCAAGGGGGTTGTCATTTATTGAAGCTTTCTTTATTAGGCCAATTGGCTACACATGTTCAATGCCGTGGAGGGGCAATTGTCTTAAGGGGTCGTCCCCTATTTCTCCCACTCTTGTTCATTCAACTTCATCCATATCCATTTCAATCACATTTTCTTCATGGGCCATTCCAAGGGTTAGGAGGAGGATCTCACCTTCTCACCCTTCACATTCTTCATCTTCTTCGAATTTCATGCATTTTTCATTCATTCATTCATTCCATCCTTTGCATTCATTACATCCATCATTTTGCATACCTTTGCACCTCCTGCATCCCGGGTTTCCAAACCCGTATCTCCCCCGCCTTCCGGTACCTCCGGATATTCCGCATTTCCCATCTTATTCATCTTTTTATCCACTCTCCTTGGGGCATTACGTCCCCTTTCCTGCTATCTTCCTGGAACCTCCAGGAATTTTATCCCTCCTCTTCGGGCATCGCGCCCCTTTCCATCTTAATCCTCCGGAACCTCCGGACCTTCCCCTCGGGCATCGCGCCCCTTTCCATTTGATTCCTCCGGAACCTCCGGACCTTCCCCTCGGGCACGACGCCCCTTTCCATCTTCTCCTTCCTGATTTGCTTCCCCCGAGACCTCCGGATTCTATTTCCCTCTTCTTTGGGCATCGCGCCCCTCCTGATTTCATTCATCCGGAACCTCCGGACCATCCATCTTTCCTCCGATTCATCTTTCTGCTCCTCCAGGATATCACGTCCTTCCTTTTCTTCTTCCTTTTTCATCATCTTTTTCCATATTTCTTCCCAGGGCATCGCGTCCCTTCTTTCGTTATCCCTCCGGAACCTCCGGATGATTCCTCCTATCACGATTCTCCACTACCTCCGGAACCTCCGGATCCGCCTCTCTCCATTTATCAATTTCTTCTTCTGATTCCTCCTGATTCCGGGTCTGACCCAACTTCTTCCACATCCACTGCCTTGGGCATTTGCCCTTTCTCCCATTATTTTCGAGGCTTTAGTCCTCACTCCACCTCCTAATTTTTCGCTTCTTCTGTAGACTGTTCCGTGTGATCAGGGTCTCCGCGCCTTAGCAAGGGAGTTCTAGCCCTCGTCTCTTTTCCTTTTCTTCCTTATTCGTCTGAGTCTGGTCTCGGCACCATTCCGTCTTGTTAAGCCACTTTCAATCCTTTGCTTCCAATCCTTTTTTCTGCTAAGACGACTATCCCACAATGATCGCCTCTGGCAGCAGCTGCTTCAACAAAGGTTGCAAGGTAACATATTAGCGTAAGTACGCATTTTTATGATATCATTTTCTCATTACTTCACGCATGATTTTCAAAATGAAGTGCTTCTTAATAAGATTAAAAGTGGTGTTTTAGACCTTTATCTTAGGCTTTTGTTAAATTAAATCATTCTCAAAAGAGTCTTTAGGCTTGCTTTTGCAGCACCTTTGGTTGAAAAAACCCGCGCTGGGAATTCAACATTCTCTCCCCGCTTGTTAAGAGCAACCCTTAGCTGGGCACCGCACACACTTCACGGCGTCCTTAACCGGCTCCTTTGGTTAAAACACCGTTCCTACCTTGGTCATGCCATGAGCATTTCTGAAAGTCTTTTTCTCTTCTTTACTCGGCCGAATGTAGGTGCAAGTGGTTGACGGATGAGATGACCAACCTTGGTAATCCCCAATACGAGAGGAGTCTCAAACAGGGGCAGTCTTGACCCAAATCAATAAGAGCTTCATTACACATCTAGCCAAGGGCTATTTATGAAAATCAAATCAACATTTTGATACAAAATTATGAATTATGGCATGTCAAGAGTGGTAAAGTCCCGCAGGGAAAACCCTGGTCGTATGCATGTCAAGGGTCTAAAAATCAAAGGCACAAAGCCCCAGCGCAACAGACTATCTCTTTGAGGGTTAGCACCTTGGAAGGAATTCAAAACCCCGATATCTCCCATCCTGCACAAAGTTTATCCCCAATTATTCTTCTCTTCTCCCTCCAAGACCGAATGTTTCTCGGGTATGGCCTTGGTAGGGGCACCGTTAATCAAGGGCAGTCAGTTATAGGGTGCCACCCTTCAATGCACGCCCGGCTTTGGGCAGTTTTAAGTAAAAAGGGAAGGAATGAGGACCCCTAGCCAGTGGTTCAAAAACACCCTTTGATGCTGCTTTAGCAATGTCTAACCAAAATCTCCACAAAAATCTGAATATTTCCAAAATTCCACAAAAATATGAATATTTCCAAATCTCCACAAAAATTTGAATATTTCCAAAATCTCCACAAAAATCTGAATATTTCCAAAATTCCACAAAAATTTGAATATTTCCAAAATCTCCACAAAAATCTGAATATTTCCAAAATCCCCACAAAAATTTGAATACTTCCAAAATCTCCATAAAAAATCAAATATTTTCAATTTCAAATCTCCATAAAAATTTGCATATTTCCAAAATCCAAAAATTTTTTGCATTGTATTTTCTGATGGTGTTTTGCAGGAACAACTTTCCAAGGACCGAGAACCCGGGATGAGTCCTCCCTCCACTCATTATTATCAATCTATTGATTCTCTCCCGATATGTTCATAACATGCCACTCAGGGGCATTTTGATTGTCATCTCCCCCATATCTCCTGATGATTATTTATCTCCAAATCTTTTTAATCAACTCCTGCTAATTTCATCTGATCACTCCGCCGATGGGCATTATATCAGATCTTGATCATTCATCTCCAAATCTTGATTAGCCAGATTATCTCCTCATGATAAAACAACAAACAATGCTATGAGTTGACTTATGCTATTCATGCTATTCATGCCATATACATGCTATAATTGAGGTTTTGATGATTGCTATGCTTTGAGTCATGCCTTATTCATTATTTGTTATCTTTTATATCTGGGCTAATGAATTTTGAGCGCAGGATAAGAAGCTCTTGGTCCCGCCGACTGGGCATCATCATTCAAGTCCCACGGTGCCGGCATCTTTTCTCAGTTCCCATGCTTATTGATATCACCATCTCCCTGTATGCATTTTTACTATATGTTACATATGTTACTAGATTATATCAAGGACCTTGTGGCTTTGGTAGATCTGGGATTTGAGTTCCCCTTCATCAAAAATAATGATGATTCCAGAGAAGTCTTAGTCACACGGATAGGCCGTTGAGCCGTCCAAGACTGGGGACGATGGTTCCCTTTTTACGAGTTGGTGCGTGGATAAACGGGCTTCGGCTTAGTATCAGCTCGCAGAATTGATTTCTTGACCCAGTCTGGGCAGTTTAACAATATTATCCTTGATTATATTGTATCTCCATTTGCTTTATTTTTCCCTTTAGCCCAGCATGCATTCATGTAGGACTTTGAATCAATTGTTGAAATCATTCTAATAAGCTGATATTGAGAGTTGAATTGATCTTAACCTTTTCCCGATATGAGATTTTCATTTCCGAATTGGATCCTCAGTTCGTTTTGTCGCTGTTTTGGGTTGTTTTCTCGAGAGCTTCTTGTTTGGATTCTTATCATCTAATTTTATCTCCCCTTTGATCCACCTTGGCTGCAGCACGTCCACTGACTGGTAACCGCTCCCCAATGGTGAAACTTGCAGGTTTGTGACCTGAGGTACTTCCACCGCGCTGGAAGTTGATCATTTTATTTTATCTCCTTCGTGCACCGCGTGCACATCTCCCCTTTTATATTCATGTATATGGCGTGAATAGCATAAGTCAACTCATAGCATTGTTTGTTGTTTTATCATGAGGAGATAATCTGGCTAATCAAGATTTGGAGATGAATGATCAAGATCTGATATAATGCCCATCGGCAGAGTGATCAGATGAAATTAGCAGGAGTTGATTAAAAAGATTTGGAGATAAATAATCATCAGGAGATATGGGGGAGATGACAATCAAAATGCCCCTGAGTGGCATTTTATGAAAATATCGAGAGAGAATCAATAGATTGATAATAATGAGTGGAGGGAGGACTCATCCCGGGCTCTCGGTCCTTGGAAAGCTGTTCCTGCAAAACACCATCAGAAAATACAATGCAAAAAAATTTTGGATTTTGGAAATATGCAAATTTTTATGAGTTTTGAAATTGAAAATATTTGATTTTTTATGGAGATTTTGGAAGTATTCAAATTTTTGTGGGGATTTTGGAAATATTCAAATTTTTGTGGAGTTTGGAAATATTCAAATTTTTGTGGAATTTTGGAAATATTCAGATTTTTGTGGAGATTTTGGAAATATTCAAATTTTTGTGGAGATTTTGGTTAGACATTGCTAAAGCAGCATCAAAGGGTGTTTTTGAACCACTGGCTAGGGGTCCTCGTTCCTTCCCTTTTTGCTTAAAACTGCCCAAAGCCGGGCGTGCATTGAAGGGTGGCGCCCTATAACTGACTGCCCTTGATTAACGGTGCCCCTACCAAGGCCATACCCGAGAAACATTCGGTCTTGGAGGGAGAAGAGAAGAATAATTGGGGACAAACTTTGTGCAGGATGGGAGATATCGGGACTTGAATTCCTTCCAAGGTGTTAACCCTCAAAGAGGTAGTCTGTTACGCTGGGGCTTTATGCCTTTGATTTTTAGACCCCTGACATGCATACGACCAGGGTTTTCCCTGCGGGGACTTTGCCACTCTTGACATGCCATAATTCACAATTTTGTATCAAAATGTTGATTTGATTTTTATAAATAGCCCTTGGCTAGATATATAATGAAGCTCATATTAAAACTCATATTGATGTTGATTTTGGGTCAAGACTGCCCCTATTTGAGACTCCTCTCGTATTGGGAATTACTTAGGTTGGTCATCTCATCCGTCAACCTCTTGCACCTGCATTCGGCCGAGTAAAGAAGAGAAAAAGACTTTCAGAAATGCTCATGGCATGACCAAGGTAGGAACGGTGTTTTAACCAAAGGAGCCGGCTAAGGACGCCGTGAAGTGTGTGGAATGCCCAGCTAAGGGTTACTCTTAACAAGCGGAGAGAGAATGTTGAATTCCCAGCGCGGGTTCTTATAACCAAAGGTGCTGCAAAAGCAAGCCTAAAGACTCTTTTGAGAATGATTTAATTTGACAAAAGCCTAAGATAAAGGTTTAAAACACCACTCTTAATCTCGTTAAGAAGCACTTGATTTTGAAAATCATGCGTGAAGTAATGAGAGAATGATATCATAAAAATGCGTACTTACGCCAATATATTACCTTGCAACCTTCGTTGAAGCAGCTGCTGCCAGAGGCGATCATCGTGGGATAGTCCTCTTTGCAAAAAAAAAGATTGGAAGCAAAGGATTGAAAGTGGCTTAACAAGACGGAATGGTGCCGAGACCAGACTCAGACGAATAAGGAAGAAAAGGAAAAGAGGCGAGGGCTAGAACTCCCTTGCTAAGGCGCGGAGACCCTGATCACACTGAACAGTCTACAGAAGAAGCGAAAAATTAGGAGGTGGAGTGAGGACTAAAGCCTCGAAAACAATGGGAGAAAGGGCAAATGCCCAAGGCAGTGGACGTGGAAGAAGTCGGGTCAGACCCAGAATCGGGAGGAATCAGAAGAAGAAATTGATCGCCAATTTGTAGATCGGATTAAAAATCCTCTACATGAATATGAATATATAAAAAAGAAAAGAGGGCAATGGCGATAAAATAAAATGGAATGAGCACGAGGTGCTAATGTGGAGTGTGTGATCGCCAGAGACGCGAACGCCTCAAAAATATAACAATGAAAGTATGAGGAAGGTGATCGCGAAAAATACCTCAAAAGTGCGGGGATGTGAGTGCTTCCTTTCTCTTCAAATCGGCCGGCCGATGAAGAGAGTTCTTGCTTTTATTACCCTTGCAAAAAAAAGATAAACACCAATAAAAATATGGATTAGAATATGGTGAGTGTAGCATCAAATTCAATAAAAATATATGAGCATGAAAGCATGTGCAAGAACACACCTTAAGGAGATTGGCCCTTAAACCCCTTATGCAAAAAGGGTGTGGGAGATATAATGAATGCATGAAAATATGAATAAAAATAGGGGGAAAGAGTGCATGAGATGCACTTATGGGAGATGCTCAACGTGGTTGAGTGAGAGAAATCAATAAGAATAATGATGCATGAATTATTGATGATGATAAAACAAAAGGGAAAACAGAAAAAAGAAGAAGGGGCCTGTGCTTCGGCTTGAATATTCAAGGGGGAGGAAGCTCTGCAGTGGAATGAAGACGTGAGCGTGGTCTTCTCCTTAGCCAAGCAACAGCAGCACCTGCGTGGGGAAATAAAGGAGAAAACAGAAGGAGAAGAAAAAAAACCAAAAGAAGAAGAGGAAGAAGAATAGCAGGGGAAGAGATGGGCGTCCGAACGTCCAACGAAAGGGCATCCAACCTTTCAACAGAGCCAATGGCTCTATTAAATAGGATTGAGGAAGAGATAAACCTTAGCAAGAGTCCAATAAGGGAAAGGATAGGAATGGGCAAGAGCCCAACCAAGGTAGGGGTCTAACGAAGTAAGGACTCTCTGGGGAAAGGGCTGCGAAGCCAGAAGGTGAAACACGTCTTAGGTCAGGGCGTTAATTGTAGAATTGACGACCATCCCAATGGGCGTTTCTCAAAAACACGCCCTGCACAAGGGCGTTTCTCAAAACCAAATTTTTAGAAATGAAAACTCCCCATATTTGAAACATGAAAAACACGCCTCGATCAAAGCCACTTTTCAAAAACACGCCCCTGGAAAGGGCGTTAATTTCAAGAGTTCGAATGGGGAAGGCGGTCAAGCCAAAAGAATTAACGCCCTGAGGTCAGGTCGTCCTTTCTTTAAGAAACGCCCTAGGACAAGTCGTGTTTTAATAAAAACACGCCCTTACCCAGGTCGTCAATTTAGAAAATTCATAAAATAGATAAAATTGGGAGAAATAGATAAAATGGGGAAAGACACGCCCCAGTCTAGGTCGTGTTTCAAAAACACGCCCCTATCAAAGGCGTTAATTCAGAAAATAGAGATAAATGCCCAGAAAATCCAAAAAAATAGGAAAAGGAGATAATGGGGAAAAATAGGAGAAATTCAAGAAAAAAATGAGAAAACCACTCAAATAAGCTGATTTGAGGGTCAAATGGGGCATCGCAGAGCGATATGCAATATACTCAAAATAATGTCAATTTTGGCGTGTCTACAGCAACAGGCCGTCACACACCACCCTGACAACCTACAAAGCACACAAAAGCCAAGTAACGCACAGCTCCAGGAGCGTTACAAGCAAACGACGCACGGAGGCTCCGCCGTTACTTCCAACGGCATAGCCACCAAGACCAAAGCCAAGTAACGCACGACGCCAGGTGCGTTACTCACAAACGACGCGGTAGGGGAGGGCCGTCAGAGACAAACGACGCACAGGGGCCTATCCGTTACATCCAACGGCATAGCCACCCTCAACCCAGCACAACAACAAACGACGGACGGAGGTGAGCGCGTTACTCACAAACGACGCACAGGGACTCCACCGTCACTTCCAACGGGGCAGCCACCCAACCTCGTCCACACAGAATATAACGGCCAGGGGCAGGCGCGTTATACTCGAAATAACGGACGGGAACCCATCCGCCAGGGAAACCGCCTCAACAGGTCAAAGTCAGTCAACGGAAAGTAACGGCCAGGGCAGGGCGCGTTATTTCCATCTAACGCGCTGGGTTAAGCGCGTTAGACCAGCTGACTTAACCTCAAGAAAAAACGATAAAACGCAAGTAACGGCCAGGCACTGGCGCGTTACACTGGAACGACGCTCCAAGCTAGGGCCGTCGCTTATCCAGAAACAAAAGGGCTAATAAACCCTCAAACCAAATAACGGTCCATCGTAGGGCCGTCAAAAGCAAGTGACGGTCGCTGGCTAGACCGCTACTTCGGTTACGGTGGGAAAACAGAGGAATGGCCGGATCGGCCCGTTCCACGCCCCATTCACGCCGAAACGCAGGGGAAACACACCGCAACGACAAAAGACAGCTCCAAGGGACTTCAAACCCCACATGCAACATCAAAGACGCAAGATTCGGGCGATTTTACCAAATCAACCCTAAATGGGTCACCGAGGTTCCCGGGCTTCTACCGGCCTCGAATGAACACCAAAACATACGAAATCTACGTGGATGGGATCCTAACATCCCAGCGGTCAGTTAGAAACTAACTACGCCGCAAATGGTCACCGTTCACCGGCCGACCCTAAAAACCACGAAAATCACGGTTTAGGCAAAACAAACCCAAACACGCTCGTTTCCTAGCCGAACGCCGTGCAATGGCAGGGAAAACGAAGATGGAGAAGCAAGGATCCGTCACCCTACCTCCACCGAAGAAACCGTGCCCCGAAGGGACTAAACCACGCCGAAAACCACTCGCGAACCGATTTCACCGGCTTTGAATCCACTGTTCGGGATTGCGCCAGAATCGATCCGATCCTCGCTCCATCGCGCACCTCGACAGCTCCACGGCCTCGCCACCTCGCCCACGCACGCCTCCGTCTGCAGCCGGAGCCGAAAAGGGGAGAGAACGAGAGAGAACGGGAGAGAGACGGCGGCGGTGAGAAATGAGGAGAGAGAGAGGGAAAGGAAAATAAAAAGAAAAGAAATTAGAAAATTTTCCTAATTTTCAAAAATTCCAAAAATGCGCCGAAAATGCACAAATTTAGAAAAATACGCAAAAATAGTCGAAACGACCGGCTCGACGAGTACATCGTCGCTGTAGCATCCACGAGTTCGAGAATTGACAAACAAACTCACCGTAGGGTTCCGTAGCTAGTACGTGAGAAAAACCCACACGGCTCGTCAAACTCAACTCGGAAGCCACGAAAGCGAACCGAAACTCAACGAAACCAATCCGAAACAGATCCGAAAGATCCAGTAGAGATCCAACAAGACCTGCAAAAGATCCATCAAGATCCAGGGCATTACAATTTTCGTGGAGGCGTCCAGGGTCCCGGACGCCTCAATAAGGTCCACCGAACTCCACTGAAAGCCGCGCGCGATTTGGCACAACGCGTGATTTTTATGAGCGGCGCCTCGTGATTCGAAAATGGGCGCGTCGAGTTGTCTAGACGCTTCCGCAATTGGCTTTTTTCACACACGACAAACCGTCGGTCGGTGGACGGGGCCCGGTGGTCAAGTTGATGGAGGCGTCCAGAGTCCTGGACGCCTCCAAAAATATATTTTTTATTTTTGTTTTGTTTTTATGCCGAAGCTAGCATTTTTGTATTTTTTATATTTATTTTCATGGAGGCGTCCAGGGGCCTAGACGCCTCCATAAATATATATATTTTTTATGTATTTTTTGTCTTAAAAAATAAATTAAAGTAATGGAGGCGTCCAGGTAAGACCCCCCGGGTCCGCTAAAAAGGCGTCGGCAGCTCCCCGGCGGGCACCCTTCCTGGTTCCGGAATTCTTTGGCGAGTCTAAATGGTGTTGATGCCGGCCGAATGCTGCAACGAGACGATTCCGGATGCCGAAAAGGGTGGAAGAAGATTCAAGAAAAGGAAGCACTCAAGTGATTCAAAAATGCGTAAGCCGTCGCGGGGCGTCGTACAGTAATATGAGACTTTCTCAGGAGACGTCAGGAAAGGCGTGTCTACAGCTGCCCCGCCTTAGTGTCTGCTTTGCAAGGGAGTGACACGTAATGGAAGGGTATCGAAGTGAAATGGAATGAAGTGGGAGCGGACTGATAAGTTGATGCCAAGGTGTGATGAGACGCGCTTTTGACGTTACTGTTTGGAATCTTTCCTGAAGTTTTAATGAGGCGACCTTGAAGGAGGTCTTTCAAATTTTGACGATTTGCTTGGACGGAGATCAAATAAGGGAGGGCGAGATGTGCGCTCAGGCAGGAAACAAAAAGAGACCAACTTCTCGGTGTGGAAGTACCTAGGTCATAAACCTGCAGGTTTCACCTTCGGTGAGCGGTTACCAGCCAATGTGGAAGTGCTGCGGCCAAGGTGGGTAAAAAGTAAAGAAATATCTGAGAGTCTGTCCAAACAAGGGTCTCCTTTAGAAGAGCAGCATAGGGCCGTTTCAAGAAAACTCAGTATTTCATTCGGAGTGGAATATCTCATATTTGTAGGAATTGAAACACAACGGCTTTCACAATCGAATCACTTGAATGATCTTCCGCAATAAATCAAAGTCCTATATGAATGCATGCTGGGTTTAAATAAAAATTTAAAACAAACTAAAATAGAAAATAGCCAAGGATAATATTGTCAACTTATTAAGAATGGGTCAGAATACCGATCCGGTGAGCCGATACTGGGCTGGGGCCCGTTTATCCGCGCACCAACTCACTAAATTGAACCGTCGTCCCCATGCTATCACAAGTTAACAGCCTATCCGTACAACCCAAATTCTTCCGGGATCATCACTGTTTTTGTTGAAGGGGAACTCAAATCCCAGATTCGTTCGGGCCGCGAGGTCCTTGACATGTTCTAGTAGCGTAGGTATCATATACTACGATGCATGACATGGTGGGACCAACCATTGAAAGGTGGGACAGGAGATAGGACAAAAACGTCCGTTAGTAAAACCTGCACAGGCCAGCATGGATTAATAACATCAGAAAGTAATAGAATCGCACCACAATGGAAAGGAGATCTAGCCAAAATCCTGACACTGACCGCTGATGTGACATGTTCTGTCCTGTAGCGATCTTCCCTTCCTATAAGAACTCCCCTTAGGCTAGTTCATTCAAATGCACCAAGGTGGGTTTTGGAAGCTCAGGAGAGGAAGGAGAGGAGAATCTAGAGATCTCATGATGGAAGGAGAGTCTTCCCGTGTTATGAAGAGGAGCAGGCCTGGCAGCGAGATTAGGCGACTCTCCGACCTCGAGGGTCATCTCAGCGGGATGATCATGTCGCATATGGTAAGCTGATTCATTTCAACTTTCTCCTCTTGAACCTTCTTCTCATTTGCTCTCTTCCTCCTTCTTTCTTTTCCTTTTTCAGCCATATCCACTCTTCCCGGGCCCGAGGAAGTTTTCCAAATTGCCATGGCTTTCAAAGTTAACTTTCAACATATCCATCGGCATGAGGGCCATACTCTCGAAGTGGCATCTGCAAGGGCTCCTTATTCACACCAAACACTACGAGAAGATTCGTATGGACTGGGCGGCTATGGGCGCACTAGTGGAGATCTGGCATCCCCAGACCCACACTTTTATCTTCCCGACCTTCGAGGCGACCATCCTCCTCAAGGAGGTGGAACTTCTGCTCGGATTGAAGAAATTCAAGAGTGACGGGAAGGTGAAGGCTATGCGGATGCTGACACGGGGGACTTCCGAAAGCGTCCTTGGAAGCTTCATGCCGCCCGACGCAGCCCGAAAGGTTCGTACTCAAAAGGGAATTGATTTGCAAAAGCTCGCGGAATGGGTCATGGAGGCCCTGAGAGGGTTACCAGACGATGACTATTTGGAGGGAATCATGAAAGGGTTCACCATTTGTCTGGCGGGTGCTCTCTTGTTTCCTTATACCGACAACATGGTGGAGGAAGACCAACTGAGTGCTATCTGCGGGATCTGGCGTGGAAAGAGGGTGGGACCCGCCGTCCTTGCCTACCTGTATAGTGGCCTTACTACCTCGAGCATGGGTAAGCCTCCTTTTGGTTGCGCACTTGTCCTGAATTGCTGGCTGGATTTGCATTTCAAGTTTGATCACCGTGAGAGAATGCCAACCGCTTCGAAGCTCTTCCAACAAAGCCCCCTTTATCACATAGCCAACGTGTTAGGCTTCGGTGGCACCGTGGCGAACCGTGTTCCGTGGCTAAAGAGACGTGAAGACTGGCGGTCTCACTTTCGAACCGTGACACAAAGCTTCTTCTCTTGCGCACCGGCATGTTTACTCCTGCTTGAGGTCCTCATGAGGCCTTCTTGTGAAGTTGATCTCCAACTGATTGGTGCGACCGAGTTTGTCCTTTACAACGCGCAGCGGTGCTGCCTCCAGATCGGCATTCCACGTCATTCGTTCCCACTACCGACTGGCATCGTTCCTTTGAAGAAGAGAGAGTTGGGCACTGAAGCGGATGCGAAGGAAGCGAAGGCCGTCAAAGCACCCTGGAAGACAAGTGTTGCGGGAAAGGCCTTAGCGCATGTGGGGGAAGAATGTGAGCTGTGGAGGGCTTATGTAACTGAACTGGGGAAGTTAAGGCCTAAGGCGCCTAAGCCCCTGATGTAACTCGTCCTGCTTTCTGATGGAATAAAATCTGGAATTTGGATGTTTCGGACCCCCGTCCCCCTAATTATTATTTTTTTGTGATTTATTTTTCTTTGTGTTTTTTTATTTTTGTTACGCTTATCTAGAATGATTTTTCTTTTTATTATTATTTTCTTTTTTTCTCTTTTTTCTTCTTTTTTTTTGAAATTTTTATTATGGGGGCGTCCAGAGTCCTGGACGCCCTAAGCTTTTATTTTTAAATTTTTTATTTTTTGGGGGCGTCCAGGGTCCTGGACGCCCCTAATTCTTTTATTTTTATTTAAAATTTTTATTTTTTTGGGGGCGTCCAAGGTCTTGGACGCCCCTATAATAATTTTTTTTTAATTTTTGGAATTTTTGTTTGGGGCGTCCAGGCGCCTGGACGCCCCTACTTTTTTTGAAATTTTGAAAAAAAAGAAAAACGTGGGGGCGTCCAGGCGCCTGGACGCCCCAAAAAAGGGTGATTCCTTATATAAAGGGGGGCCTCACCCCCCCTTCCACTTCTACTGTTCATTCTGACGACTTGTTCACTCTGAACGACCTATTCCCAGTTCCAATGGAGCAAGGAGGCCCGAGCCAGGGTGGAGAGAAGCGGAAACGGCGGGCTCATCGTCCGAGGAGGTCGAGGGATCATGCAGAGGAGGCTGCCGCAGGAGAGGAGATCGCTGCGGAAGAGGAGATAGCCGCGGAAAAGGAGGCGCCTCCTTTGGCCGTGGAGGGCCCTGCTGGCGCTGGCGACGCGGGAGAGGACGAGCACGATCCGATAAGCCCCTTAGACTTCCATTCTATTGGTTCACTAGGCTAAACGGGCGGACGAGAGGCTGTGTGGAGAAGGCCGAGGAGTGGGGGAAGGAGGCGTCCAGGGGCCTGGACGCCTCCAAAAAATTTTATTTTTATTTTTATTATTTGTTTTTTTTGGGTTATTACATAAATAAAATAAATAAATAAATAAAAAATAAGGAGGCGTCCAGGGCGGTGGACGCCTCCACGATAATATATATTATTTATTTATTTTTGTTTTGATTTTTGTTAAAAAAGAAATAAAAAAATAGGAAGGAGGCGTCCAGAAGGTTGGACGCCTCTAAAAATATATATATATAATAAATATTATGTACAGTGTTATTGTTTATTATTATCCATGATTCTGATGTGTTGCCCTGTTGGTTTTGTGGTGTGTAGGGCGTGATGAAGGGCCGGATCAGCTGGTCTCTAGTGGTGGCAGCGTACCGTGGGCTGCCAGACTTCCAGAGGGCGCGTGTGGACGCCATGGGCTTTGGAGCCTTCCTCAGGATCGAGCCCTTCCGGCTCGACCTTCCTCTTATCCAGGCATTGAGGGAGCGGTGGCATGCGCCGAGTCGGGCGTTTCTGATGCCCTGGGGGCACATGGTGCCGACACTTGAAGACGTAGCTCGGATCACCGAGCTACGAGTTGACGGAGAGGCGGTCAGCGGGGTCACCTACCCCGACTACCGAGAGAGTGCCCTGGACCTGCTGTGGTTAGAGACGAGCATGACCGACAGAGACAGCAGGGTAGTCGGCCGAGTGGAGATTATGGAGGCGCTCGGATTTGTCGACCCGCGCCAGCGGGTTAGCGAGACTGGAGCGGAGTTTCTGGCACGAATGGAGGGAGATGCCCGTGCAGCTTTCACCCAGGACCCGAGTGAGCGGGAGCTGGTGGATCTAGACCTCCGGAGGTTTCTTTTCTTCTTCCTGGGCCGCCTTCTGCTGGGGACGAAGGGGGATGGCATCCACTGCCGCTTCCTCGGGATCCTGGCGGACCTGGATAGAGTGGGACACTATGTGTGGGGAGCGGCTCTGCTTGCTCATCTGATCGTCGATCTCTCCCAGACTTCGGAGAAGGAGATGACAGTCAGTGGCTTCGCACCTTTTCTCCAGGTAAACATTTTTTTATACATTCTATCGTAGTTAAATATGCAATTATTGTACTAATGATGTATGATGGATGCAGGTGTGGAGCTATTACTATTTCCCGAAGGGGAGGGCTAGGCATGGGAACAGGAGAGCCGTGCCTCTGGAGCGACGGTGGAGGCCGGTCGTGGTTGCGGCACCCCACGGCTACCAGCTGGCGTCGCTTCATCGGGAGCTGAGCGAGTATCCCGAGGCCATGGTATGATGCGTATATATATATATTTTTTGGTGTTTTTATGCATGTGACTGAATGGAAACTAACATGATGTATGTATGGTGATGCAGGTGGTGTGGAGACCCTACCTGGGCATGGGCGACGCTGGCCAGCCTTGGGTTGTAGCGGGTCTTCCTCGTTTCGGGTGGGACGTGTGGGTCCATTGCCTGAACGAGATCGAGCCGCTGCGGCTCAGACTGGTTATGAGGACGTTAGGGCTAGCCCAGGAGTGGGTTGATGTAGATGAGCCGGCCCGCATCAGGCGGAAGACCAAGGGGAAGGCGAAGATTTTAGACTGGCGTACGCACTTCCCAGCACAGTACCAGGACTGGCAGCAGGGCGGGGCCCCAGTGGTGTCTCATGTATAGGGCAGCACTGATTACATGAGACGGTATCGAGCTACGTACGGGGACCGCCTCTCCCCCGGTGGTATGGCAGGGGTAAGTGTGAAATGAAAATGCTTCATTCTTCTATGTGTATATGCATGTGATACTAACTTATATGCCATGCAGGATGCTCGTGACGACATGATCGTCGACCTGTGGGCCCAGTTGGCGGACGCCAGGCGGCAGTTGGTGGCCATCCGACAGGAGTTGGAGATCCTGGTGAGTCTATGCAATGCATTTTTTGTGACATGGATTTCGATGCTTAGCCACTGACTGTTGTTTACCCCGTGTTTCAGCGGGCCCACCAGGCAGCAGCAGCCGGGACGGCTGGTGGAGCGGGTTCCAGTTCGTGGGGCCCTCCCCCGGAGATCTCTGCCCTTCAGGAGCAGCTGGCGTATGCGGTGGCTCGGGCTGAGGAGGCCGAGCGTGACCGCGAGGCTCGAGTGAGTGCTTGCTTGGCCCTGACCCTCTTCTAGCTGCTTTCCTTTTATCACTGCTCTCTTACGGTGCATGCGTGTTTGGACAGGTGGCCGAGATTCGGGAGGCCCTGGCCCGTGCTGTTCGTGTCGAGCAGGAGCGCGATGCTCGGGTGGCAAAGCGTCACGCCCGGATTGTGGAGCTGGAGGAGGAGCGGCGACGGGAGGCTGAGGAGCTCCCTCGTGACGTGTTGGATTTGCGGATTGCCCTCGAGCTGTCGAGGAGAGTGGCGATGAGAGAGAGAGAGGAGAGGGAGAGGGATAGGGAGAGCGTAGAGAGAGAGAGAGGGAGAGGGATAGGGAGATGATAGAGAAAGAGAGGGAGTACATGAGGGCAGAGCGACATCGAGATTGGGACGAGAGGAGGGCTCTGGTGGCCCTAGTGTCGGAGCTCTGACTGAGTCTTGGCACGGACGAGGGGAGACTTCGGGAGAGTGAGGAGCGATATCAGAGGGCGAAGGAGCGCGGGGCGTGACTTCGTCAGTCTGGTTCCTTTTCCGTGGGCAGCTTTCTAGTTTCTTCGGTCGAGGAGCGTCGCCGCACCTTGGAGGCTGGCATGGTGCCACCTGGGGAGGCGAGCACGGTTTCTCAGGGTTCGCAGAGGCCCCCTAGGGATCCCCGTCAGAGGAGGGAGGAGAGAGATGACCAGGAGGGTGATGGCGAGAGTTAGAGAGTTGCTTGTACACTCCACCCTCCTTACTGCATGATGTAATTTCGACTATTATATGAAATGAAAATGGCTTTCTTGTGTTGTGTGTACCTTTCCTCTCTCACTTTTCTACTGCACCGAGTTGTTTCGAGGCATGCCTTACGAGACTTTGCCCTGAACAGCGGGGAACTGCGCTTTGCACGGGGGGATTCTGTTTCCTTTCTCCCCCTTTTTTGGGCACGTCCAGGCGTGAGGACGTGTCTTAATCCTCGAATTCAAATTTAAAGCGACGGGTGGCCTTTCTTCTCCCGTGCCTTACCCGCAAACGAGCCCGCCTTCCGCCGAAACTCGCTCGCCCATCTTTGTCTTCTTCCCCTCGATCGATGGAGTTCGGCGGTCTGGACCACGGCGAAGGTGGAGAGGGACGCGGGACCTGTAATGCCCCGGGTTTTTCGGATCTTCTTGGATCATTTTAGTGGGTCTCGGAGCGTATTTGGTGCTTTACACGTGTTTTTCCCTGATGTGCCTTCGGAACTCTGTGCAGGGCAAACCGTGGCGTTCTTTGACTCCGGGACAGTACCACTGCGTTATGTTCCTTCCGAGGATCGCGGAGGTAATTTTTCATAATTTTTTGAATTTATCGAATTTTCGGGTTTTCCTATATATACTAACCCTTTTCTCTTTCCCCTCTCATTCTCTCTTTCTCACTCTCTCTCATCTCTTTCTCTCCCCCTCTCCCCGAGCGACCGACGGTGGCAGAGGAGGGCGAGGTGGCGATGGCGGGAGGCGAGGAATGGGGAACGGGTCGAGGATCGAGGCCCGGTGGCGCGTGGAAGCTCGGCCGTGGGTTCGTAGAACGGCGAGGCTTCAACGGCGTTTTCTTCATGGATCGGCATCCACGGTGCGCGAAATCTTCGGTGGAGGTAGGGTGATGGACCCCCAGCTCGTGCACTTCCTTTCCCGCGAGTTTCGTAGGCCGTGGTGAGCCGAGCGGGTCGTTTGGGGCGTTTTGGGGAAAAATCATGTTTCGGGGAGTGATCGCCCGATCTAGCGATTCATTGCGTTTCTGGCCGATCCGAGGCCGTAGATGCATGCTAGGGGTTATTTGGGGGCTTCCCCTATGTTTTCCCCCTCATCCGTGGATGTTTGGGGGCGTGGCGTGGACTTTTGGGGTTTTTCCCGCCGTTCTCGGTTTTCCGAAATGGTCGCGGTCCACCAGAAACCGCGTTCATTTGGTCGCGGTCTTGGGAGAACCGCGTTCATCCTTTGTGTTTTGGTCGAGGAGGCCTTCGAGCGTCGCGGTCGTGCGATAGACCGTTTTTGTCTGGTCGCGGTCATGGGATGACCGCTACCATCTGGTCGCGGTCCTCGGGCGACCGCTACCAGCGGGGTTGCGCGTGGCTGGTCGCGGTCGTGAGGTGACCGTGACAGCATGGTCGCGGTCTCCGGTCGACCGCTACCATCTGGTCGCGGTCCCCGGTCGACCACTATCTGGTCGCGGTCACCAGGTGACCACTACCACGTTCTGGTTCCTGTTTGCGCTGCTTTGACCTCCGGTCAACCCGGTTGTGACCCAGTGGTTGACTTTAGGTCTCGTGAGTGTCTCGGACACCCCGTGGAGTTCCGTGACCGTGTCTTTGGGTGTCCAGAGGTTGTCCCACTTACCTCGTTTTGCGTGCCCGAGAGCTTAAGGGTCCGGGTGACCTTTTAGCGTCCCGATTGTGTTGTGTTGGTCTCCGGTCGACTCGGTTGTGACCCAGTGGTCGACCTCCGGCCTTGTGAGTATCCCGGACACCCCGTGGGTTCTGTGTCCGTGTTTCTGGGGTGTCGGGAGGGACCGTGTTACCTCGATTAGCGTGCCCATAGGTGTGGTGGGTCCGGGTGACCCCACCTGTTCCGGGCTTTCGTGTTACGCATGACCGAGTCACCGTGTATTGGTGTGTGTGCGGTGGGGCCTCCCCCGCATATCGTGGGTTTCTTTGGTCGGCGATTCCCATATGGGCCACGTGTTTGGCCTTGGACTGCGAGTCCAGTTATCCGGCCTGAGGCTGGAGGTTTCCCGCTTGCTACAAGATGGGAAATCGTCGTGGTGGCTTGTGTGCTGCCATGGGAATCGTGCTTCTGTGGTTTCCGCGTAGGCCGTGCCTATGGCCTGTGAACCGCGCGTCCATGTCCTACCTTGGGACTGGAGGTCTCCTGAGTTCTCGGGTGGGGGAATGGTCTCGGCGATTGTGATTCGCCTCGTGAGTCATCGCATTGTGGTTTTGGACCTAGGGATTAGGCCAGATTGACAGCTCAGTGCTGTCGTGTGCAACGGTCTTGACCCCGAGTCTTGTGACTCAAAGGCCGTTGGGTTTGTAGGTCTAGTGGACCATCTAGAGTATGGTGGCGTCGTGCCACCTGTTACTTCGCGATACTCGCAATGGGTGCGGGTGTGGTTTTATGTGTCCACGTTCTGTGACACGTCCACTAGTCGTAGCTCCCTGCGCACGCGTGTGTGGACCCACCTGGGAGTGGTGGAGAGCGAGACCCAGTGTGACACGGTTTTTAGGCTAGTTTCCGTAGGGCGCCTTGCCTTTGCCACCAGAGTCCGGTGGGGGGGAAAACCAGCTAGAGGACCCGACCTAGAGCAGATGGTCTGTGTGTGCACACGTAGTTAGGGGCTTAGGACACGCGCTGACGAGCGTGACCCCAGCTAGTCCTTGTTGTGGTACAGGTTACTGTGTGTGTCTGAGTCTCACGCCCGGGGCATCGTAGCTAGACACTTGTGACGCGGTGTAAGACGTCAGGGGACACATCCGGTCGTTCTTCTAGTGGGTGGTGCTCCTGTCACGTGACGTGAGTTGTTGTGTACCGGGTTCTGTGTCCGTCCGCGAGACGGGACTTCGTGAGTGGTTTCGGGAGTGTTCCCGGAGTCCAGAGCTTCACCGAGGGCCTTTCCCCAGATGGTGTTGTGTTCACGACGGTGAGGTCATGACCGTGTTCCCTGACCGTGTGGTTTTTGGCTTGGGCCCTTTTGGTGAGGGCAGGCCTCCGCTACGGAGGTATCGTGGCGTTTTCCTAGTAGCGTGGCTAGGGCGGTTCGTGTCTGGTGGTCCCCGATCGTGGAATCGGGTGGTCGGGTGCGTGGCTTGGTTGTCCCCCGACGGGAGACTGGGTCGTGTTTTCTGGTACAGTAGGAGTAGCTGTAGTGCCGAGTTTTTGACCGGCCACCGGTTTGCTGTTCCTGCTGTAGTTGTAGCTCTCATTTCCGCTACCGCCGTTGTTTCCGGTTGGGGTTCCGCGGGATCCCTGCTGAGTCTCTGTTTGGAGACTCATTCCCTGCTTTTCAGGTGTGGCGGTTCTTCCTCGAGGTTCGAGAGTGCGGAGCGGAGGTTCTTAGTTGCCAGCTTGCCAGGCCGAGTGTTCACTTGGCATGTGGTACGTTTTACTGCTTTAGACTGTACTTTCTGTTGGACTGGACTCTGTTGTACTTGTAGTTGTTTATTTATTTCTGTTAATTATTGCATTGTCCTGCTTTATTTCCTATTTCCTTGTGCCTCCGCACTCCTTTTAGCCCTTCCGAGCCCTCCCGGCTCGTGGGCGGCGGTGCGAGTCTCGGGTTATCGGGCCTTCCAAGTAATCGGATTCTCGGGCCGTCACAGCTGGTATCAGAGCGTGGTTGTGGACGTACATGGGAATTCGAGATATTTCAGTGATCAGAGTCCGTAAGGTCCAGTACAGTCAGCAGTTGGCATAGGGATTCATGCATGTTTTTCGCTTTGTTTCTCGCTTGAGAGTTTGAGTGCGTTGCGTGGCACTGTGAAGGTGGTTGCTGTCCGCGGCTTTCGTGCCAGCGTGGGGTCTAAGGATCGAGGTCGAGAGCCTTCTCCCTCATCGGTGGTGACCCTAGTCGTGTTGCGTTGGGCAGAGGTTGTCGGCAGGCGTGAGTTCGCGGTGCTGCGTTCGAGGAACCTGCAGCATGGTCAGGTGGTTGGAGAGGATTTTTCGTGGTTAAGAGGCCGTGAGCGTGCTCTGAGGGAGCTGTTGTCGGTTTTGGCCACTCCAGCTTGAGGTTTGTCCAGCCCCTGAGGTGTTCAGGTCGTGGTTTAAGGTGGCAGAGCGGGTGTTCTGATCGAGAAGTGTGCTCGGGTGAGCGGAGGATCTTCTCGGTGAGCTGCTGTTTCGTCGAGCCTGATGTCCTTGTCGTGCTCTGTGGCGTCAGAAATGACGTGTCGGTCCCGATTGTTTTATGGATTTCGAGGCAGGATTGGGCTGTGGTGTCCCAGTAAGTCTTGCTCCTGCGCTCTGTGTGCGAATGAGGTGTGTTCACCCTGGAGTTGGTTTGAGATGTGAAGGCTCCGCGGCGAGTTCGGGACTCGAGGATGAGCATCGGCGGTTGTTGTTATGGCTCGTGTTGCGGCTCTTGGCATGCCGTGTTGCGGTTCGGGGGATTGCATCGGCGGTGCATCGAGAGATGCTGTGATTGTGGTCCGACGTGGCACTCGCCGAGTGTGTCGGAGGCGCTGACCTGATGGAAGCGATGGTTTTCCTTGGTGCTGGATGGTGCGGTTTCCGGCATGCGCGAGGTTTGAGGTCAGGTCGAGCGTGGAGTTCTTCCGTTGGTTGAAAGTGCGCTGGTTTCTCCATTGGTTGGAGAGATTGTGCTTGGCTGGGGTCGTCGTCTTGCATTGTGTGTTCGGATTGGTTGGCCTTCGTGTGCCATGAAGTCCGTGCGAGACGCATCCCGCGTTTTGGCAAGGTGGTTGCCTGTGAGAAGCGTTGCCCGTTCCCTGGTGTGTAAGGGTATTGGCGCTATTCCGGAAGGATGAGTGTCAGCTGGGCGGTGTTTTTAAGATTTGTGGTTTGTGTCGCGGTTCCCGATGTGTGGAGGATCGGAGTCTGCGGGGTTGCAGATAGTTGTCAAGATGGTGGATCTCGAGTTGGCGTTGTGGTGGCTGTGCATGTGGATCAGAGTGCGTGGGTCGTAGCGTTGGTTGTTGCGGGTGGATTTCTGAGGAAGTGCAGAGCAGCGGAGGATTGGTTCATCGATGTGCTCTGTCTCCAGTTGTGTGAGATGTGTTGTTGCCGTGCCATTGCTTGAGATCTTGTCGTTCATGGCACTGGCAGGTGGAGAGTTGGGGAAATGTGCTGGCGAGGTTGCCGCATGAGTACCCTATTCTTGAGATGGAGATTTTGATGAGATAGGATTTGATGAGACCAGATGGATGAGTGACGCCTGTGGGTGGAGGCCTTTTGTGAGATGGGCGTCGGAGGATGGTCCTTGATAGGACGTTGGTGTCGCAATGGTTATCCCTGGTTTGGTGACCAGCATGGGATGGCTCCCCTGTGAGTCTGAGTCCAGTGAGGTGATGATTGAAGACGCCAGGATCCATCATTTGGTTTCGTCGTGCTCCCCGAGAGGGTCGAGTTGGAGCGATGTTCGAGCTCGAATGCGGTGCCCGAGAGGAGTGCAGCTCGAGATGTGGCATCAGTCTGTGTGGGAGTCGACGGATGGCTTGCCGAGATTTGGAATGTTTCCTTTGGACCCGGTCGAGGACCAGGAAAGAAGGAAGAAGCTGAGCGAGCAGTTGGTGACCAGTGGATGGTCTTTTCAGAGACAGAAGATGCTGGTTGTTGGGGCTCGAGCGTGGCGAGAGCCGTGTGCCAGCGAGACCTTTGGTGGTCATTTCTGTGAGGTGCCTTTCCGGATGGGATCTGGACTTTGTCGAAGTTTATCCTCTAACAGAGTTGGCGCAGTGTTATGTTTGGCTTTCGGCTTGCCATGTGTGAGATGTTTCTTGGTGCTGAGCCGATGTTCTGGTTGCGGTCTGATGAGATGACTGCTTGAGCTGGTGGAGGCTCTATATTGGTTATCCCCTTGAGAAGGGTGTGCGACCTGTCAGCTGGTTGTGAAGCTGATGGGCGATTTGTCTGCTGACCATTGGATGGATCGGTAGCTGTTTCTCGGGTCGAGGTTGTGTTTCCTCGGTGAGCGAGATCGTGGCTGCGGCGCCATGGTGGTTTCTCGCGTTGTCTGAGGTGATGCCGGATTGTGCCCTTTGGTATATGCATGCTCTGTTGGCCAGTGTGCTCGGCGCGAGGAGCGAGGTGTTGTGTGTGATTGTAAGTCTGGCTGTGTCCCTCAGGATTGGTGTGTTCGTGAGGTTCGAGGTTTTGTGCTGGGGCTCTGACAGCGTGTCAGTTGGTTCGGTGTTCTTCCCCTGTGACTTCGTGCTTGGTCCTGAATTTCGAGGACGAAATTCCTTTAAGGGGGGAGGGCTGTAATGTCCCGGGTTTTTCGGATCTTCTTGGATCATTTTAGTGGGTCTCGGAGCGTATTTTGTGCTTTATACGTGTTTTTCCCTGATGTGCCTTCGGAACTCTGTGCAGGGCAAACCGTGGCGTTCTTCGACTCCGGGACAGTACCACTGCGTTATGTTCCTTCCGAGGATCGCGGAGGTAATTTTTCATAATTTTCTGAATTTATCGAATTTTCGGGTTTTCCTATATATACTAACCCTTTTCTCTTTCCCCTCTCATTCTCTCTTTCTCACTCTCTCTCATCTCTTTCTCTCCCCCTCTCCCCGGGCGGCCGACGGTGGCAGAGGAGGGCGAGGCGGCGATGGCGGGAGGCGAGGAACGGGGAACGGGTCGAGGATCGAGGGCCGGTGGCGCGTGGAAGCTCGGCCTTGGGTTCGTGGAACGGCGAGGCTTCAACGGCATTTTCTTCATGGATCGGCATCCACGGTGCGCGAAATCTTCGGTGGAGGTAGGGTGATGGACCCCCAGCTCGTGCACTTCCTTTCCCGCGAGTTTCGTAGGCCGTGGTGAGCCGAGCGGGTCGTTTGGGGCGTTTTGGGGAAAAATCATGTTTCGGGGAGTGATCGCCCGATCTAGCGATTCATTGCGTTTCTGGCCGATCCGAGGCCGTAGATGCATGCTAGGGGTTATTTGGGGGCTTCCCCTATGTTTTCCCCCTCATCCGTGGATGTTGGGGGGCGTGGCGTGGATTTTTGGGGTTTTTCTCGCCGTTCTCGATTTTCCGAAATGGTCGCGGTCCACCAGAAACCGCGTTCATTTGGTCGCGGTCTTGGGAGAACCGCGTTCATCCTTTGTGTTTTGGTCGAGGAGGCCTTCGAGCGTCGCGGTCGTGCGATAGACCGTTTTTGTCTGGTCGCGGTCATGGGATGACCGCTACCATCTGGTCGCGGTCCTCGGGCGACCGCTACCAGCGGGGTTGCGCGTGGCTGGTCGCGGTCGTGAGGTGACCGTGACAGCATGGTCGCGGTCTCCGGTCGACCGCTACCATCTGGTCGCGGTCCCCGGTCGACCACTATCTGGTCGCGGTCACCAGGTGACCACTACCACGTTTTGGTTCCTGTTTGCGCTGCTTTGACCTCCGGTCAACCCGGTTGTGACCCAGTGGTTGACTTTAGGTCTCGTGAGTGTCTCGGACACCCCGTGGAGTTCCGTGACCGTGTCTTTGGGTGTCCAAAGGTTGTCCCACTTACCTCGTTTTGCGTGCCCGAGAGCTTAAGGGTCCGGGTGACCTTTTAGCGTCCCGATTGTGTTGTGTTGGTCTCCGGTCGACTCGGTTGTGACCCAGTGGTCGACCTCCGGCCTTGTGAGTATCCCGGACACCCCGTGGGTTTTGTGTCCGTGTTTCTGGGGTGTCGGGAGGGACCGTGTTGCCTCGATTAGCGTGCCCATAGGTGTGGTGAGTCCGGGTGACCCCACCTGTTCCGGGCTTTCGTGTTACCCATGACCGAGTCACCGTGTATTGGTGTGTGTGCGGTGGGGCCTCCCCCGCATATCGTGGGTTTCTTTGGTCGGCGATTCCCATATGGGCCACGTGTTTGGCCTTGGACTGCGAGTCCAGTTATCCGGCCTGGGGCTGGAGGTTTCCCGCTTGCTACAAGATGGAAAATCGTCGTGGTGGCTTGTGTGCTGCCATGGGAATCGTGCTTCTGTGGTTTCCGCGTAGGCCGTGCCTATGGCCTGTGAACCGCGCGTCCATGTCCTACCTTGGGACTGGAGGTCTCCTGAGTTCCCGGGTGGGGGAATGGTCTCGGCGATTGCGATTCGCCTCGTGAGTCATCGCATTGTGGTTTTGGACCTAGGGATTAGGCCAGATTGACAGCTCAGTGCTGTCGTGTGCAACGGTCTTGACCCCGAGTCTTGTGACTCAAATGCCGTTGGGTTTGTAGGTCTAGTGGACCATCTAGAGTATGGTGGCGTCGTGCCACCTGTTACTTCACGATACTCGCAATGGGTGCGGGTGTGGTTTTCTGTGTCCACGTTCTGTGACACGTCCACTAGTCGTAGCTCCCTGCGCACGCGTGTGTGGACCCACCTGGGAGTGGTGGAGAGCGAGACCCAGTGTGACACGATTTTTAGGCTGGTTTCCGTAGGGCCCCTTGCCTTTGCCACCAGAGTCCGGTGGGGGGGAAAACCAGCTAGAGGACCCGACCTAGAGCAGATGGTCTGTGTGTGCACACGTAGTTGGGGGCTTAAGACACGCGCTGACGAGCGTGACCCCAGCTAGTCCTTGTTGTGGTACTGGTTACTGTGTGTGTCTGAGTCTCACGCCCGGGGCGTCGTAGCTAGACACTTGTGACGCGGTGTAAGACGTCAGGGGACGCATCCGGTCGTTCTTCTAGTGGGTGGTGCTCCTGTCACGTGACGTGAATTGTTGTGTACCGGGTTCTGTGTCCGTCCGTGAGACGGGACTTCGTGAGTGGTTTCGGGAGTGTTCCCGGAGTCGAGGTCTGGGGTTTCCGGTGAGCTTCACCGAGGGCCTTTCCCCAGATGGTGTTGTGTTCATGACGGTGAGGTCGTGACCGTGTTCCCTGACCGTGTGGTTTTTGGCTTGGGCCCTTTTGGTGAGGGCAGGCCTCCGCTACGGAGGTATCGTGGCATTTTCCTAGTAGCGTGGCTAGGGCGGTTCGTGTCTGGTGGTCCCCGATCGTGGGATCGGGTGGTCGGGTGCGTGGCTTGGTTGTCCCCCGACGGGAGACTGGGTCGTGTTTTCTGGTACAGTAGGAGTAGCTGTAGTGCCGAGTTTTTGACCGGCCACCGGTTTGCTGTTCCTGCTGTAGTTGTAGCTCTCCTTTCCGCTACCGCCGTTGTTTCCGGTTGGGGTTCCGCGGGATCCCTGCTGAGTCTCTGTTTGGAGACTCATTCCCTGCTTTTCAGGTGTGGCGGTTCTTCCTCGAGGTTCGAGAGTACGGAGCGGAGGTTCTTAGTTGCCAGCTTGCCGGGCCGAGTGTTCACTTGGCATGTTGTACGTTTTACTGCTTTAGACTATACTTTCTGTTGGACTGGACTCTATTGTAGTTGTAGTTGTTTATTTATTTCTGTTAATTATTGCATTGTCCTGCTTTATTTCCTATTTCCTTGTGCCTCCGCACTCCTTTTAGCCCTTCCGAGCCCTCCCGGCTCGTGGGCGGCGGTGCGAGTCTCGGGTTATCAGGCCTTCCCGGTAATCGGATTCTCGGGCCGTCACAGCTGGTATCAGAGCGTGGTTGTGGACGTACATGGGAATTCGAGATATTGCAGTGATCATAGTCCGTAAGGTCCAGTACAGTCAGCAGTTGGCATAGGGATTCATACATGTTTTCCGCTTTGTTTCTCGCTTGAGAGTTTGAGTGCGTTGCGTGGCGCTGTGAAGGTGGTTGCTGTCCGCGGCTTTCGTGCCAGCGTGGGGTCTAAGGATCGAGGTCGAAAGCCTTCTCCCTCATCGGTGGTGACCCTGGTCGTGTTGCGTTGGGCAGAGGTTGCCGGCAGGCGTGAGTTCGCGGTGCTGCGTTCGAGGAACCTGCAGCATGGTCAGGTGGTTGGAGAGGATTTTTCGTGGTTAAGAGGCCGTGAGCGTGCTCTGAGGGAGCTGTTGTCGGTTTTGGCCACTCCAGCTTGAGGTTTGTCCAGCCCCTGAGGTGTTCAGGTCGTGGTTTAAGGTGGCAGAGCGGGTGTTCTGATCGAGAAGTGTGCTCGGGTGAGCGGAGGATCTTCTCGGTGAGCTGCTGTTTCGTCGAGCCTGATGTCCTTGTCGTGCTCTGTGGCGTCAGAAATAACGTGTCGGTCCCGATTGTTTTATGGATTTCGAGGCAGGATTGGGCTGTGGTGTCCCAGTAAGTCTTGCTCCTGCGCTCTTGTGTGCGAATGGGGTGTGTTCACCCTGGAGTTGGTTTGAGATGTGAAGGCTCCGCGGCGAGTTCGGGACTCGAGGATGAGCATCGGCGGTTGTTGTTATGGCTCGTGTTGCGGCTCTTGGCATGCCGTGTTGCGGTTCGGGGGATTGCATCGGTGGTGCATCGAGAGATGCTGTGATTGTGGTCCGACGTGACACTCACCGAGTGTGTCGGAGGCGCTGACCTAATGGAAGCGATGGTTTTCCTTGGTGCTGGATGGTGCGATTTTCGGCATGCGCGAGGTTTGAGGTCAGGTCGAGCGTGGAGTTCTTCCGTTGGTCGAAAGTGCGCTGGTTTCTCCATTGGTTGGAGAGATTGTGCTTGGCTGGGGTCGTCGTCTTGCATTGTGTGTTCGGATTGGTTGGCCTTCGTGTGCCATGAAGTCCGTGCGAGACGCGTCCCGCGTTTTGGCAAGGTGGTTGCCTGTGAGAAGCGTTGCCCGTTCCCTGGTGTGTAAGGGTATTGGCGCTGTTCCGGAAGGATGAGTGTCAGCTGGGCGGTGTTTTTAAGATTTGCGGTTTGTGTCGCGGTTCCCGATGTGTGGAGGATCGGAGTCTGCGGGGTTGCAGATGGTTGTCGAGATGGTGGATCTCGAGTTGGCGTTGTGGTGGCTGTGCGTGTGGATCAGAGTGCGCGGGTCGTAGCGTTGGTTGTTGCGGGTGGATTTCTGAGGAAGTGCAGAGCAGCGGAGGATTGGTTCATCGATGTGCTCTGTCTCCAGTTGTGTGAGATGTGTTGTTGCCGTGCCATTGCTTGAGATCTTGTCGTTCATGGCACTGGCAGGTGGAGAGTTGGGGAAATGTGCTGGCGAGGTTGCCGCATGAGTACCCTATTCTTGAGATGGAGATTTTGATGAGATAGGATTTGATGAGACCAGATGGATGAGTGACGCCTGTGGGTGGAGGCCTTTTGTGAGATGGGCGTCGGAGGATGGTCCTTGATAGGACGTTGGTGTCGCAATGGTTATCCCTGGTTTGGTGACCAGCATGGGATGGCTCCCCTGTGAGTCTGAGTCCAGTGAGGTGATGATTGAAGACGCCAGGATCCATCATTTGGTTTCGTCGTGCTCCCCGAGAGGGTCGAGTTGGAGCGATGTTCGAGCTCGAATGCGGTGCCCGAGAGGAGTGCAGCTCGAGATGTGGCATCAGTCTGTGTGGGAGTCGACGGATGGCTTGCCGAGGTTTGGAATGTTTCCTTTGGACCCGGTCGAGGACCAGGAAAGAAGGAAGAAGCTGAGCGAGCAGTTGGTGACCAGTGGATGGTCTTTTCAGAGACAGAAGATGCTGGTTGTTGGGGCTCGAGCGTGGCGAGAGCCGTGTGCCAGCGAGACCTTTGGTGGTCATTTCTATGAGGTGCCTTTCCGGATGGGATCTGGACTTTGTCGAAGTTTGTCCTCTGACAGAGTTGGCGCAGTGTTATGTTTGGCTTTCGGCTTGTCATGTGTGAGATGTTTCTTGGTGCTGAGCCGATGTTCTGGTTGCGGTCTGATGAGATGACTGCTTGAGCTGGTGGAGGCTCTGTATTGGTTATCCCCTTGAGAAGGGTGTGCGACCTGTCAGCTGGTTGTGAAGCTGATGGGCGATTTGTCTGCTGACCATTGGATGGATCGGTAGCTGTTTCTCGGGTCGAGGTTGTGTTTCCTCGGAGAGCGAGATCGTGGCTGCGGCGCCATGGTGGTTTCTCGCGTTGTCTGAGGTGATGCCAGACTGTGCCCTTTGGTATATGCATGCTCTGTTGGCCAGTGTGCTCGGCGCGAGGAGCGAGGTGTTGTGTGTGATTGTAAGTCTGGCTGTGTCCCTCAGGATTGGTGTGTTCGTGAGGTTCGAGGTTTTGTGCTGGGGCTCTGACAGCGTGTCAGTTGGTTCGGTGTTCTTCCCCTGTGACTTCGTGCTTGGTCCTGAATTTCGAGGACGAAATTCCTTTAAGGGGGGAGGGCTGTAATGTCCCGGGTTTTTCGGATCTTCTTGGATCATTTTAGTGGGTCTCAGAGCGTATTTTGTGCTTTACACGTGTTTTTCCCTGATGTGCCTTTTTCCCTGTTTTGCCCTGACCGTGTGGTTTTTGGCTTGGGCCCTTTTGGTGTGGGCAGGCCTCCACTACGGAGGTATCGTGGCATTTTCCTAGTAGCGTGGCTAGGGCGGTTCGTGTCTGGTGGTCCCCGATCGTGGAATCGGGTGGTCGGGTGGGTGGCTTGGTTGTCCCCCGACGGGAGACTGGGTCGTGTTTTCTGGTACAGTAGGAGTAGCTGTAGTGCCGAGTTTTTGACCGGCCACCAGTTTGCTGTTCCTGCTGCAGTTGTAGCTCTCCTTTCCGCTACCGCCGTTGTTTCTGGTTGGGGTTCCGCGGGATCCCTGCTGAGTCTCTGTTTGGAGACTCATTCCCTACTTTTCAGGTGTGGCGGTTCTTCCTCGAGGTTCGAGAGTGCGGAGCGGAGGTTCTTAGTTGCCAGCTTACCGGGCCGAGTGTTCACTTGGCATGTGGTACGTTTTACTACTTTAGACTGTACTTTCTGTTGGACTGGACTCTGTTGTAGTTGTAGTTGTTTATTTATTTCTGTTAATTATTGCATTGTCCTGCTTTATTTCCTATTTCCTTGTGCCTCCGCACTCCTTTTAGCCCTTCCGAGCCCTCCCGGCTCGTGGGCGGCGGTGCGAGTCTCGGGTTATCGGGCCTTCCCGGTAATCGGATTCTCGGGCCGTCACAGGACCCCTCGCCCAAGGAGGGACGCGCCAGAGCACGGAACGGCGTCCATGGAGGAGGAAGGGCCGCTTCGGGCCCCCGAGGGACCCGAGGGGCCCAATGGCGCGGAAGGAGGTGAACACGGCTCGGTGAGTGCTTCGGTTTCCCCTTCTTTGATCTATTTTGAGTTTTGAAGCGAGGCGTGCGAGGGGGGAAAGGGTTCGGCGAGTGTTGCACTCAAATGATGGACGCCTCCTAGACAGGGGACGCGTTCTTTGTTATGATGCTGTGGAACGTGGATTTTATTTTATTTCATTATATTATTTATTTATATTTTTATTTATATTTGTTTTTTTTGATTTATTGATTTATTAGGCGTGCCAGTCACCGGAGTGACGATTTCATTGTGCGCTCGACCTGACTTCTAATCAGTCGATTTTGAAGTCCGAGTCGGGACCTGAAGTCCGTCATACCATGAAGGCTATGACGTTAATTACGCCCTTCTAAAGAAGGACAACCCTTGATTAAACGCCAAAATAGGAGGCCTCGAGAGGCAAAAATATATTCATGTGCGCAGTTTGAATTTCATACCAGAGCCAGGAAGGCGGGCAAGATAATAACATCAACTGTAGAAACAGACGATATCGTTAAGTCAGCGGTTCCGAGACCGGGCTTAGGGGGGAAGGGGAAATTTCAGCCACAGGCAGACTGATCCATGGCCATAATGGGGGTTTAAAACATCGATCGACGTTTCGGCAGCACCTCCCCATAATTTGGATTATGCCCAGGGGAGAATAGGCTATCACTCACAGAGTGCCGGGATGAAAGCCGACAGAAAGAGAGGCCAAACCTCCCGAACTATGTATATATGCCATAGGGCAATGTTTGATATTCCCTGCAGAAGTCGGCGGAACTCATGCAGTGGCAGAGTCCTCCCGAGCTAAAGGGGTTATTCATGAACCCGATGCGGGACGACAGAATATAAGTGAACGCTCAATGTTGCGCCCTCGCACGCGGATCGACCTGCGCGGTATTCAGGTCGCGGGGGTCAAGGGGGCAGCGCCCCTTGCAGGGGTTTCCGGGGGCGGAGCCCCCGGAACAAAATTTGGATTGAAGACTCAGTAATAAAATTTGGGTAGGCTATCGGTGCAGTTCAAGCATGCATGGATTCCCGGCGCGCAGGCAAATGGCCAAGGTTCCAGGTGCAGGAAGAAGGGTTCTCGGCGCGCCCAGGAGATGGTTCTCGGCGCGCCCAGGAGATGGTTCTCGGCGCATAGGGAAGCCAAGGGGGGGTTTTCGGCGCAAGGGCCAAACGGCCAGAGGTTCCCGGCGCGCTAATAACAAGGCTCTCGGCAGGAGGCCAAAGAGGTGTGCTTCTCGGCATAGGGTTCCCGGCGCGGGCCGCGCCGGGAGCTATGGCGCCGGCAAGGTTTGACGATACTCTATTCTGGGGTTTGCTGGCGGGTCAGAGGATTTCCTGGAGATCCAGGTCAAAATAGATGGGCCCTGGGTGATCAAAATGCATCTATTCATCGGGCTTCAACTGATTTTGGTTTGTGTTTCAAAAGAAGGCCAGAGGCTGAGAGGAACTGAGGAAGACCAATCCAGCATAGAGGACCTCTTTCACCATTGATGTGCAGAGTCCCGGGGACAGTTCAATATTGTCTTTCATCATCCCGGGAGAATTTTGGCAGCACCTCCCCTGGACTTAGTATTTGCCAGGGAATGATAGGCAATCACCCACGGAGTGCCGGGATGAAAGCCACAATAGAGGGGTATTGGACCCCTGCCCTGTGTATGTGCTTGGGGCACTAGCTTAATATCCCTTTTGAGGCCATTGAAGCTTATGCAGTGGCAAAGCTCCCTTGGCTCGCAAGGTTATGTAGGGGTTATCCCCATTAATCTTTATCCCTGAGGTGCATATGATGACCTGGGGTGCCCTTTGATAGAATAAGAGGTTACGTCTAGTAGACTATAAGGGGTATCTGTATGGTTTCTTGGCTGGTGGCAGGGAGGCTTTCATCCGGGGCTCAAGGGATAGAGAATCCATAGTGTCAAGGGGTGGATGGCAAGAGGGGTGGTTCCCGGCCTGGGTTTTTATTGGCCAAAGAAGGAGCCTCGGCGTGGGTTTTATTGGCCAGGGGGAGCTCTCGGCGTGGCTTTTATTGGCCAGGGGGAGCTCTTGGCATGGCTTTTATTGGCCAAGGGGGGGTTCTCGGCGCCAAGGGTTCTCGGCGCGCTCGTCACCGCGCCGGGAACCTGGCGCCGGGAAGCCCCCGGGCCGGGAAGGGTACATTGAAGGGCTTTATTGACTTGCTGAAGGGGCTAAAGAAAGGGACCTCTTGGCGGCGTAGCTCTCGGCGGGGAAATGACCACGCCGGGAAGGGGCTAAAGGGTTTATGGCTTGATTGCGATACTCTGCTCAGGAGACTTCTTGGATTTCTGGCTCGGATTGAGGCAAGATCTGGAGTGCAGGAGGGGATTACATGGAGGTTAGCATCAGTCGAAGGGCAAGATCATCCATTATTAAACCCTCAGGGATGAGGGGTGTTTTTCTGGTCACCTGCTGCTCAGACGATCAAGAGATTGATGTCTCTGACCCCGAACCAGCTGGGAGCTCGGCAGAAATCCACAATATGCGGGAAAGTCCATCATCAGAGGGAGGGAAGGAGGAGGACAGAGCCCAATAACCCATTGAATGAGGGTTGGGGCTCCGTCTTCATCCTTCACGAGAGAACGACTCGAGCCGAAAATCCGGAGCATCTAAGCAAACAAATGCTTCGAAGAACATCGGATGAAAAGAAGGGGGGACAGATAGCAGATATTTCAATCATTCAATGCCCAAACGGGCCATCGTGACATTCCATTTCATTGCATCATTCCAAAACTCACACCAATCATACAGGGGAAGCGAGAGACAGAGAGATACAAACCAAGACCTGAATTCTCCGGCTACCTTCAACAAATCGAGATAAGACTCGGAAGATTACATAAAGAAAAAGAAAAGAAAACATGGGGGAGGGCGGAGCATTGACTCCTCTCCCTCCCCGATGCCCACCTTCAGCTTCGAATCTTCCTCTCTTCTTTTTTGTCTTCTTCGCCTCTGCTTCTCTCGAATCAGGCTGTAGGTTTCTTTTTTTTCTTCTCTCATTTTGTGGCTATCTCTTCTCCTCTTTCTTTTTCTCTTCGAAACCCTTCTATTTCTTCTGGTGCTTCTCTCCCTTTTCTTTGACGGAGGGAATGGCTTTTATAAGCCCATTCCATTGGCTTCTCGGCGTGGCCACTGTCGGTGCGCCTTTTGGCGGCAGTGGGCCTCTTCAGCGGCTTCTCGGTACCACCGATATTGGCCCATTTAGGGCTTTTGGGCTTCTTGTGTTCATTTCTTCAGTTGGGAGGGCTGACTCATCGGCTGACATATCTTGTCGGCTGGGCTTCTTTCTTGCTCGTTCGGGGATGGTCCCGAGTATCTTCCGAGGTCTTGTGTTTCGTTTCAGTGGTTCTCTATTAGAGCCGGCCGTCTCTTCTTTTCTTCTTCTATTCCTGAAAACAAGATAACATAAATAAGACATTTTATCAGAAATAAAGGTATTTTAGGGTTATTATTATTATTTCATCGATGCTATTATTATTATCTTTATTTTAGGCGTCAACAGATGCGAGGCCCTTCTTTCTTGGTGCAGGACATGGCGAGGACCCTGGGCCTGGCCGATGAGTGGGCGAGTGCAGACGAGCCGAGCCGCGTCAGGAAGGAGAGTCGCGGCAAGGCGAAGCTTGAAGACTGGCGCATACGTCTCCCTGGACAGCAAGGGAGCGTACTGGTGCAGGATAGTGCCGACTTCCTGCGGAAGCAGAGAGAGAGTTACGTGGGTCTTCCCCGAGCCGGGGATACGCGCGACGTCAACGGCTCGTGTGCCCAATTAGCCGAGGTCAGGCGGCAGCTGGCCGCCACTCAACAGGAACTGTCGCTCCTGGTACGCTAAGTGCTGCATTTTCTATTTTTAAATGTGGAGCTTAGCTGACGGCTGTTGTTTGTTCGTTCCAGTGTGCCCAGCAGACAGCGATGGTGGGAGTGGCTGGCGACGCATCTTCCAGTTCCTCGGCCCCTTTTCTTGAGATTACCTCCCTCCGGGAGCAACTTGCCGGTGCGGTGGCTCGGGCTGCCCGGGCGGAAGAGGAGCGTGATGCCTGGGTGGCGACTGTAGCAGAGCTGCGACATCGCGGTGAGGAGAGACCTTCTCCAGACATCCTGGAGTTAAGGGTTCTTCTGCAGATGATGAGGAGAGAGGCAGAGAGAGAGAAAGCCGAGAGAAGGTCCGAGCGACAGCGAGATCAGGCCGAGAGGAGGGCCTTGGAGGCCCAGGTGAGGGAGCTCCAGCTGGGTCTTCAAGTCGCGGTGCAGAGGCTAGGAGCGATGGAGACGCGCTACGAGAGAGCGCGAGAGTTCGGGGAGCGACTGCGCCAGTCTGGTCGCTTTGCCGCTAGTGGCTTCTTCGCCACGCCAGGGGAGGAGCAGCGAGTCATTACTGTGGAGCCGACGCCACGAGGTGAGGCGGGTGCTACTGCACGGGGATCCAGGAGGCTTCTGAGGGACCCTCACCTCAGGGGAGAGGAGAGGGACGCCTAGAGGGACGAGCATGAAGATAATGGCAAGAGTTGGCGAGCTAGTGGACCCGCCTCCTCTCTATGATTGTGATGTTTATGATAGCTTATGTAGAATTATGAATGGAGTGATTTGATTTTCTGCTTCTTGTTTGTTCTCTTGTGCGTTCCCTCTTCGCCATGCTTCCTTTGTACTGTTTCCATGTGATGTGCCTGCCGAAACCTCGCCCTAGAACGGAAAAACGCGTCTCGCTCCGATCCCCTTTTACAGAAATCTACTACGGGAGTCAACAAAGACGGCCCTAGCTTTTCTTCTCGGGCGGTTTGCCAGCCTTTGCAGACAACCTTCAAAAGGATAGGGCATCTTGTCCAAACAATCGCCTTGTGTGAGTGGTGAAGTAACACATGTGGGACCGTATGGCAGGTGCCTTACCACAAGGGCTATTGGAGGGATCTTGCTCGGCCCTCCTCCCTTTTTCTATAAATATCTGCTCTTTTGTTCTCCCAGGGTCCTTGAGAGCCAACTCGAGGAGTACAGATTCCCACAGAAGAAAAGGGATTCAAAATCCTGAAGTCGAGATGGAGGGTGAATCTTCCCATTCCTCGAAGAGGAGCAGGTCCAGCGGTAGCAGTTCCAGGAAGCTCTCGGATCTCGAAGGGCACTTCAGCGAAAGGACCCGATTGCAACTCGTAAGCCAAGTTTTTCTGCCCTTTTTTCCATTCTTTTTTCTTCCTTTCTTTCTGACCAAACCTCCTCTCCATTCCCTGCATGCGTAGAGTGTGATGAAATCACAGATCTCATGGGAGTTGGTAGTGGCAGCATACCGAGGTCTCCCAGATTTTCAGAAGGCGAGGCTAGACGTGATGGGATTTGGCACCTTTCTTCGGATCGAGCCGCTCGAGCTCGACCTGGTCCTGATCCAAGCCTTGTGTGAGAGATGGGACCCAGTGAGTCGGGCATTCCTGATGCCCTGGGGGCACATGGTGCCCAGCTTAGAGGATGTGGTCCGGATCACAAGCCTGAAGGTGGAGGGCGAGGCAGTGACCGGGGTCACTTATGCGGATTACCGAGAAGGTGCTCGGAAGCTACTGGGTTTGGACCTAGATGGTCGGAAAAACATGTCGGTAGCTAGGGCGTCCCTCATGGATGCATTAGGGCTCACCGACACTCGTCGGCGGGACGACGAATCCTCAGAAGAGTTCATGGAAAGGATGGAAATAGGATGCCGTGCCGTGTACTGCACAGATTTCGGCAACTGGGAAAGATGCAACATAGATTTGAGGAGATTTCTCCTCTTCCTTTTGGGGAGATTGGTACTAATCTCGAAAGGGGACGGTATCCAATGTCACTTCCTGGAGCTGCTATCAGACCTTGAAAGAGTAGGATACTATGCCTGGGGAGCTGCCATGCTGGCACACTTGTTTGCAGGCCTGTTCCAAGAAGTAGATCGTGAGATGGCTGTGAGTGGTTTCACACCATTCATCCAGGTATTTTTGGTTTTGCTTATTTTGTATTTTTTTCTTGTTTTTGCAAGGTACTGATGACCTGCGCCGAGCAGCTGTGGAGCTATTATTACCTCCCCATGGGGAGAGCTCGGCATTGGCGACCCGTGATGGTGCCGCTAGCCAGGCGGTGGGAACCCATCATGAGTGCGGCACCCCTAACCTACCAACTGATGGTGCTAAGGCGGGAGCTACAAGAGTTCCCTGCAGCGATGGTAAACTGGAGACCCTACTCAGACATGGTCGATGCCGACCAGCCGTGGGTTCTAGCAAGTCGTGCCCAGTTCGGACGGGAATTGTGGATACACTGCCTGAATGAAATCGAGCCGCTTCGGCTACGATTGGTTATGAGGACTTTGGCACTGGCTCAAGAATGGGTGGATTCAGCTGCGCCACCTCGCGTTGGGAGAGAGACGCAAGGACCGGCGACCTGCATTGACTGGCGTGTGCGATTCCCCGAACAGTACGAAGACTGGCAACGGGATGGTATAATCGTGGAATCGCAGGCACGGGATAGCGAGGATTACCTGCGTCTATACAAGACAAGGTACGCAGAGCGGTTCCAACCCCGGGGACTTGCGGAGGTAGGTCTCCCCTTTTTCTCTTTTCTTCTTTCTCCCTTTTTTGGTTTTCTGGTGGAAATGCTGACTCGTATGGCTGCAGGATATCCGTGATACGATGATAGCGACTTTACGAACTCGCTTGGCAGAGATGGAGCAACGGTTGGGCGATGCCCGCGGAGCTACGAGCGCCTTGGTAGGTGTACAGTGCGTTCCTAATTAAAACCCCAGATTCCAGATGTTGGCTGCTAATTCACGCGGTCGTAGCATGCCCAGATTGGCGCGGCTTCCCCAGCGATGGGAGTAGGTGGTGCCTCTTCCAGCTTGTGGATTCCCACCTCAGAACTTGACTTGCTTCATGAGCAACTTGCTCACGCCACGCAGCGTGCTGAGGAGGCAGAAGGGATGCTCTGTATACAGGTAAAAGTTTCAGTGTTGAGTTCTCTTTGTTTACGCCTTATCGCATATCTGAGATGGTACACTCGGCAGGAAAAGGAGACGGAAGAAGCGCTTGCCCAAGCTGCGCAGAGGGAGGCTAGGATAGCAGAACTGGAGAGGGAACTGCGGCGTCGTCCTGATGACGACTCCTCTAGGGATGCCGTGGAACTGAGGATCACTCTCCAGTTGGAGAGGGAAGACTGTGAGAGAGAACGTGCAGAGAGAGAAAGAGACGCAGAGAGAGAAAGAGCCAACAGATTGACTGAAAGGGAGGAACGAAGGGCCATGGAGGCCCAACAATTCGAACTCCGAACCAGCCTTGGTCTTACTGAACAGTGGCTGAGAGATGGTGAGGAGCGCTACCAAAGAGCACGAGAGCGTGGCTTTCGTGTTGGTAGCTTCTCTGCTGTTTCCGTGGATCAACGCCGGTGTGTGGGAATAGGAAGGGGAATACAGAGCGGTAGGAGTACCACTTTTCGTAGTTGGGTAGCACCCTTGGGAGTGTTTTACCTGGAGAGTAGTGGGACGAGTGATGCAGAGAGAGAGGGCGGAACTTGATGTAATTTTTTGTTTTGGAAAGGAATAAAATACAAGGTTTGGTCTATTTGGTTTTCACCTTTACTTTTGTCGCCTCGAATCCCTGCACACATCACTGAAACAAACAAATCAGAATTTCTGTTCTGACTTGGCCCCTTGCTCAGTAAGCAAATGATCACATTGACTGTCCTTGATAACTGGTCAAGGGGCCAAGCCTTTATTTAAGGAAGGTGAGAGAAAGATGCAGTGATGACAAATGCGAAAGGCAAGCACACGAATGCAAGCGGTATTAAAAGTGAGATGCTGCACGCAAATGCAATCATGCAAAACTGATTTGTTTTCTTTTTAATATTTGGCATTTTTTTTGTTTTATCATAAAAAAGATTTTTTTTTTGTTTGCAAATATGTACATTTTCTCTTTTCCATTTTTTTTGTTGCTTTTATTATAAAAATTTTTTGTTGCTAATGCCTGTCAAGCACCCAACCTATACGAGAACAGGGGTTTCTTACTAACCTCCCAAGTATCCTAAGTGCACATCTAGGTTGATTTGGGCCTCTAGACCCCTCGAATGATGATCCCACCGGCTAAGACTTACCCTGATGACAATACCGTCATGCCATGCTTAGGCTCCCAGTCACTTCCGACCACAGTGATTCACCCAAAAGGTGTTTGAGGTAAGAGATTTGCCCGACCCGGGTCTGTTTCCTCACAACTCTAGATGGTATATGATGGAACACCCTGGAACTCCAATGACCAACCGCACGACGCTGACTCGGAATCAGACGCCGTCGCACCCATAGGTGACGCGCTTGCATTGGCCTAAGCCCGAGGTTAAATAAGAAGACATCAAGGTGGTAAACAGGGGTCTTGACCAGCCAGAAACACGGAGACTCCTTCGCAGCGATAGCTTTTGCTTTTCAAAGTAGGCAACCAAGTGTGTATATTAAAATAAGGTCACAGACCCTAGGCAGTTTTCACCCTTCAGAAACTCCATCGAACCTTCATCTTTAGAGGGAGAAGGAAGAGTGTAGGGGATAAACCTCCTGAGAGGACCGGCAAAGCCGTTAACTCGGCGAGCGAATAAGGGCCCATTAACTCTTTCCTTTCGGACAACTTCGGACCAAATCTCGAGCATTTACATTCCATAGCCCCCCCCCCCCCCCTTTTGTGGATTTGAACTTTTGCTTTGAGGGGTTCCATTTATCGCATCAGGCACGGCCACGACCAGGCTCTTGATTTTGATTTTGTATTTCTTTTTGTGAGGGAGATATAGTCGTTTGACGTTTGTGGGCTCCCTTTCATATGCCTGCGGGGACACTGCCCTCTTCTCGTGCTCTGATCGATGCTCGAGGAAATGGATCCTACTCTTGCCCTTGGGGTTTGAGTTTCGGTTTCTCATGCTCAGCGTTTTAAGGGCGCCGACTGTCTCATTTGGTCGAAGAGAAAAGAATAAAGATTACAGCTTCCGGATATCTTCTAGGTGGGGCCCCACCGTAGGTGATGCTGCCGACTTTTTTTTTGGAATAAAATACATAAGTGAGCACATGTTAGCTTCCTTCGAGCGAGCATAGGCCGACGTGGCCGGACAAGGATCTCCACGGTTCTGGCAAACCAAGACCCGGTGCCTACCAAGCCTTAATGGGCCCTATCCTAACATGAAGGTTAGATGCAGTGACTTGACTACATGGTGACCACCAGGCATTGGCATTTTGAATTTTCCATATTTTTAGTGGTTTTCAATATTTCTTTGTTTTTGATGTTTTCTATCTTTTCATCATTTTTTTGTTTTGTGCTAAGGGTAGTATTTCTTAAGATAAAGCCCATTCCAAGGGTGGGGTAACTCGGTCCCTTCGGCGTTGACTAGCTTGTAGGTATTGCCAGGGTACACAGCTTGAATTACAAATGGTCCTTCCCAATTGGGTTGGAGCTTAGAACGCGGCTGTGACGACCCGAGGATCCGAGTACCGGAAAGGAACCGGCGCGTCTCGAATCTCGGTCCGCCAACCCACGAGCCCGAAGACTCGTAAGGGTAGAAAGGAGTGGTGTGGGGGGTACAAGGGAAGCTGCAACAACCACAGAGATAGCACAAAAAAAATCTAGAATAAAATGCACATAATGATATAATTAAATAAACTGCTACAAGGTCCACAGTGTCTCATGTCCAAAGGGAAGTACAGTCAACAGGAAAGAAAGTACAACAACACGGGACATCCCCCGGAGTACAACTACACGGGGCATCCCCCGGCTCTGGCAGACTGGCGACTAACCCTGGCTAGAAGAACCACGCTGGAACTCGGCCGCGCCTCCCGTCGACCCCGCGTCACCTGAAGAGCAGGGGTGAGCCTCATCTCATTGGCCCAGTAGGGATCCCGCGAATCCCCACCTCGCACGGAAAACGAGAAGGAAGAGGACAACCCTACCAAACACGAGTGCGGTGGAACCGACAAGCTGAAGTAAATAAACGGAAAAAACCATCTACTCTAACAGTACCGCACTACGGAGCCTCGGTCCCACAAAACGCGAGTCCACGCCTGCCAGTGAACAGGAGCACCACCCACTAGAAGAACGACCGGATGCGTCCCCTGATGTCTTATACCGCGTCACAAGTGTCTAGCTACTATGCCCCGGGCGTGAGACTCAGACACACTCAGTAACTAGAAGTAACCGTAAAACACGGACTAGCTGAGGTCGCGCTCGTCAGCGCGGGTCCGAACCCTCAGCCTCGTGTGCACACTCAGACCGTACGCCCTAGGCCTGTCCTCTAGCTGGTATTTCCCCCTAAACCCGGACTCGGAAGTACGCGGGGGCCCTGCGGTAACCAGCCTACTCACCGCCTCTCGGGTATGCCGCTCAGCCACTCCCAGGAGAGCCAGCACACGCGTGCCGTGGGAAAGCTACGACTAGTGGTAGGGTCACTGGAAGTAAGGACTAATCCACAGAAACCACCGACAAAGCACCAGCACAGACTCACGACGACCATACGATAGGCATGGGTGCCGGGGACACGCATGAGGTCCAACCGTCCCTCAAGTCACGCGGCACCCTTACCGAGGTAACTGACTCTCCGAGGAACCCCGGGCGCCCCTGTGGCTCTCACTGGGTGCCCACGGCATTCCTAGGGCCACACGCCACAACCAGGTCCACAACTCATCCAACCGGAGGTCACGCTACCCGCAAAACACGGTTCAGGGAAGGGGATGGTCGCGCTAGGTTTCCCTAGCGCGACACCGAAGAACGCGCTAGCCATGGCTAGCGCGATATTCCACGTCGCGCTACCCAAAGCTGGCGCGTTCAAACCTGAACGCGCTAGCTTTGGCTAGCGCGATCTGGAGATCGCGCTACCAAAACCAGGCGCGTTCCCGACCGCCTTACTGTTCGTCTTCTCAGACGGACACGCTCGGACGGCACGGCGCGTTCATCAAGAACGCGCCACTGGACTATAGCGCGATGATAAGTGTGTATTTTTCCATGTTAATTCATCATTATTCACATTTTTATGAGCTTAAATTATGATCAATATACACTTCTCACACTTATTATTGATTTTGTATCAAATGTTTAATTTTATAAAATTAAATAAATTTTTATGATAATTTTTACGTATTTATGCAGGCACGCAGTTCGAGGAAAGCTCCAAGAAAAAGAAAATAAAAGAAAATAAAAATTATATTTTGAATGGGCCAAAAGCTCGAGGATTGGTTCAAAAAGAAAAGAAAAAATTTTAGAACAAAAAATAAAATTATTTGCTATTTTTTTGGAATTTTCTAAGTATATATAGATATATATATAGTTATATAGATATATATTTATATAATATATATATATATATTAAAATTAAAAAAAGCAAAATTCAAACCCGCCCCCGCCCCGGCCCCCTTCCCGCCTTCGCCGCCCGGCACGGGCGACGAGGTCGGCGAAGGGGCGGGCGGGGGGTTCGTGGCGGCTCCAGCGCGAAGGGGCGAGGGCGCTCGTGGCCGGCACGTGGAACGCGGAGGCGGGGGTCGTGGCGAAGGCAGAGCAGCGACACGCGGCGGGTTCGACGCGCGTGCGCCACGAGGCGACGCGTGGCGAGGCAGGACGCGGCGGGCGCAGGCGGGTCCACCGGGCCGACCGCCTAACTCGGGCGCCGGTCGGCACGATGCGCCGACAGAGAGGAAAGAGAGAATAAGAGAGAAAAGAGAGAGGAAAAGGGCTATAAAAAATCCCAAAAAAAATCTGAAAAAATCATGAAAAATGACAAAAGGTTCAGCACACTCCAGCCTACCAAGTTGGGTCAAAATTAGGTGCATTTGAGTGTTTTATATGAGTAAGAAGAGATTGTAAACCCTATATAAAGGGGGTATCACTTGTAATGAAGGGTGTTAGTTGAGTTGTTAGAGTTAGAACTAGATGGAGTTAGGGAGAGAGCTAGCTATGGGCATTTGTAATGTAAGTTAGTTCTTTACATTTCTGAAGTTTTTGATTGTTGAAGTTGTGTTTTTCCAAACTTTTGAAGTCAAATTTGTAAGTTGAATTTATTGCAATACAAGTTTCATTTTGAAATTCAATCTTTTCATAGCCTTATTTCTCATTATTGTGATCCTCATTTCAAATTCTTGTCTTCATAAAAGTTGTTCCTTTTTAAGTTTTCTTCAACTTCTCTGTTTAACATTTCTTCAAATTTGTCCAAATTCATAGATTTAATACCCATTTTCTTAAGTGCTGTCCTGTGCATTTACTGTTCATCCGTGGTGATACCTTCTTCCATTCATTCATTTTGAAGTCTTTCTAGTCCTCAAATAACTCTGAGTTCTTCATAATAGTTGTTCCTCTCTTGTATCTCTAAGTTTTATTCTTCTTGCACTTTGTCAAATTCCTCTTCTTTTGAGCTTTAGAATTAAGTTTTCTAGGTGCTGGTTTTCTGTCAATTACTGTTCATCCGAACCAATAGGTCCTAGTTTTTTAAGTTTTTCCTTATCTTCCTTTCATTTTCTATTTCTGTGTTCTTCATAAAAGTTCTTCCTTTTTCAATTCTCTACAACTTTCATGTTTTCAACTTTTTCTAATTCCATTCAGATTTCAAGTTATTTCATTTCTTCCAACCCCCATTTCCACTTGAATTCTGTTTTGTTTTCACCTTAAAGTTTCAAACTTGTTATATGCAAACCCGTTCTTCTTAAGTGTTTCAAACATACCCGAAGCGGTGATTCTTCTTCAAATCATCTCACGGCGTCGACTTCCTAGGCGGAACGATCATCATCAAAGGCTCGGCGTGGAAACGACGACGTTCTTCACTCAATTAGCTAAATTTTCTTTACTTATCCCTTGTCATTTCAAGTTGTAATTTCATTTCCGTTAGTTGTAAGCGCACTCAAAACCCAAAAATTGGTTTTTCAAAACACAAGAATATTTTCCAACTAAGAAAAATAACCAAATTCCTTCCCCGTGGGATCGACCCGTACTTACCATTATACTCATGTTTTCAAATCCATAAGTGAGTGAGTGCGGTTATAAATATTTGAAATTTGTGTGGCACGGCAATTTTAACAACGACTGTCGAGCGAGCATCAAATTTTTGGCGCCGTTGCCGGGGAATGGAGATACTTTTCATAGTTGGATATTCTTGTGTTTACTTTGTATATTTGTATATTGATTTTTGCTTTCTTTACTTGTGCAGGAAAACGAAAAAAAAATTGAAAAACAAAGAAAGAGGAAGATCGAATCTAAAATGCCAAGGTTATGAAACGTTGTTGAAAGCCCGACAGCATTGCTAAAGGGCTGAAATCAAGAAACGGGTTCTATCTTTCCACTTTCTGAATTTTTTTTTACAAAAATCTGAAAATTTCTTGAAAACTCTATAAAAATAAAAAAACAATCAAAACAAAAGAAAAATTTTCATGCTGGTTAGTTAGGTTCATTAACTAAAAACAAAAACAAAAAAATCTTCATTTGTACCAAATAAAAGACCTCATTCCAAGAGTAGAAACTACACTTTCATGCTCTAGGTCATGCATCATTTAGCTTAGAATTTATCTTTGTTTAATTTCTGCATTACATTTTGAAGATCGCGAGGCGCAAGGTACGTTCTACTGATCCCAGTCTGGCATTCATTTTTGCATAAAGAACCCCTTGTTTGAAATTGTGGTGTGCATTTCATTTCAAAATACTTTAAGGGCAACACCCCTAACAAGATAAGGTGGGGATTTCATCACCCTCCCTTAGCCCGAAAACCACAATTTCCTTGCATCTCTGCATCCTAGGCCTTAATAAAAGCCAGTAGACGTTGGCCCTAGGATCACACTGTGATTCCTGTGATATTTAGGTTTATCCTCTTATGAAAATTGGTGTCTAAGGCAAGACGGTCGGATGGCAAACGCCTTAAGCGGGATTGTGGTTTTGTATAATAAGGTCCCTACGAAAGTAGGGGGAACCTCCCACTTCCCCACCCCTTACCTGGCCGGTGGACATACTGAGGGTGAATTTAAGTTCATTTTAATCACTTTGTGAAACCACATTTGTAGGTCTGAGTCGCATCTAGGTCATTAGGATAATTTGTGTTAACTTGTTTGTGTTTGCATAAAAAAGTTTTGAAAAAATAAAAAAAATATATAATTTGAAATACTTAAAAAAAATGTAAAAAATAATTCATTTTATGGCCATTCCTCTTGGAGGGAAACCCACGCCTATGAAGGAGCATTTTTATCCTTCTTCTTACAAGCCCTCCACCTGTATTCAACTCCCCGATATTCACGTTGATCAATATGAGATTCGCCCTAGCCTCATACAGATGCTCCCATCTTTTTATAGAAATCTCAATGAAAATCCTTATAGGCATCTAGATGATTTTCTAGAAGTTTGCTCACTGATCAAAATTCAGAATTTTAATGATGATGCCCTTAAATTAATTTTATTTCCATTCTCGTTAAAAGATAAAGCAAAATGTTGGTTAAGGAGTTTTCGAAAGATTATCAGGACTTGGGAAGATATGCAGTCAGAATTTTAAAAAAAAATTTACCCCATAGGCCAAACCAACATGATGAGAAGGGCGATTACAGGATTTACTCAACGTCCGGGAGAGCAACTTCATGAATCTTGGGTGAGATTAAAGGAGCTAGTGAGTCAATGTCCACATCATGGGTTGCCCAGATGGCAAATTATCTTTACATTTTATGAGGGGTTATCCAATTTTGATAGGCAGATGGTGGACATATTTTGTGGAGGGGCATTTTTAAGCAAAAGTGAAGATGAGGCATATGATCTATTTGAGATTTTGAGTGAAAATTCAATAAATCGTGCCTCTATCTCATCTCATCAACAACTTGTAGGACATGTCAAACAGGCGGAAAATCCAATCCACACTTTCATGGAAGTTTGTGAATTCTGTGCCAGTCTCACTCACCATGTGAGTGAATGCCCTACTATAGCCCGACTCTCTCCCGTCATCCAAGCACAGGTCCAAAATTCCCTAGGATTCTCTCAGCTCAAGCATGTTGCAGATGATGATAATCTTGGCTGGAGTAATCACACAAATTTGCCTTGGCTGGATTCAACAATCCAAACCCATTTGTCTACACCTCTACCCCAAGCAATTCACGAGCAGCCCATGTATACTCAACTTCATCTCAACTCATCTCACCCCGATTTCGGACTCAATGTCAATACTAAGGGTGATTCACCGGGCCACTACTTTGAAACTCAAAGCGTGTACTCTCAGTCTACTTACCATGACCCTTCGTCAATATTCAACCAACCCCCTCGATACGTGAATGATGATGATGATGATCTGATGCCTGGCATTGTGGCTCAAGATATCATTATTGGGAGTGAGGGGGAGTGCGCAAGCCATACCATGATGAAGGAAGGGACGGAATTAGGGGATGAATTAAAGAATACAAATGATCCTATTGATATCATCACCCCATTCTATGAATGTTTTGAGATTGAGAATATCACTGAGAACATTAGAGGCCCAAACAACTTAATTGAGGATCTACATGTCGAGGAGGATTGCTTTATGATTAATAATCATGTTGATTTAGTGGAACTTAATTCTCCTCCCTTGGAAGAACTTGATGATGGGGCCTTGTTCGAAAAGTTTATATTTCCTCTATCAACCCCATTGTTGGAAAATTTGATTAAGAATATTCAGGTGAGTGATGAGTATGATGAAAGCTCCGTCTTTGAAAAATTCCCATTTGATCTTACCTTTGATGAAGGGGCCGAGCTGGAACAATTTACATTTGATCTTCCCACTTCATTATTGGGAAATTTGATTCACAATTTTCTATTAAATGATGAGTGTGATAAAGGGGTTTTATTAGAAACTTTCAAATTTGATCTACCCATTGAGCCCGATCCCCTCATGTTTGAATCATTGGATCAATTAGATTCTGGGCTCGTGCTACCCCTGCCAGATGAGCCTCTTCAATATGACATTCTGGGACCTGAGGGGGATGGACCAATAATATTCACTTTTGATTTAACTCCCCATCAGGAAGACAAGTTGATTAGTACCCTTCTAACACATGAGGCTGTTACTGGGAAGACTGTGGCTAATAATGACACTCTTATCCCTAAGCCACCGTTCGATGACCAAGTTCCCAAGGAGGAAGTAGTCAATAAAGAGGTCATCAGGAGGGACGATACAGGTGAAAGGGACCGATGGATTGATATTGTGCAAGGGTTATACCTTGATCTTGACAAATTATTGGCCATAGATCATTTTTTGATCTCTAAAGCTGAAAACTGGATCGCACACAGGGTTAATGTTACAAACAATCATGTGCGAGTCCTGCCTCTTTCTAGCCCCGGTCCATACATGTCTACTCTTGTCTTCCAATGGATTAAGGGCTGGAATTTGAAGGAAGACAAGATCACGTGGTGGCTCATTCTGAATGCCACGCGTTGGTTAATAAGCTAATGAGCTACATGGTGTCTGGCTGACGACATAAAAGTTAGCGCTTCTTAGGAGGCAACCTAAGTGATTTTTGTGTGGTAATAAATTGTTGTGGGAAATTAGATGTGTTTAGGGATTCGAGAGATAAGGACAAACGGAGAGCCAAGCAAAAAGTATTTTATTACACACAAAAGCAAACAAAGAGATTACATCGGAATCCACCTTCTTTCTTCACATTACTTGTCTTGCCGCTCTCTGGGGCAAGATTCTCTAGAGGGTATTCCCAAGCCGAGAGCAGCGGTATTACTACCGCACTATGGACGCCGGTCTGAGGGGGCAGCAAAGAAGCTACTGACACGAAAGCCACGCTCTCGTGCTCTTCTATAGCGTTCTTCGCCATCCTTCAGCCATTGCTCGGCTAGGCCGAGACTAGTCCTCAATTCAAAAAGTTGGGCCTCCAGGGCCCTCTTTTCCTCTTTCTCGGCCGATCTCTTGGCTTTCTCTCTGTCTCTGTCCTGTTCTCTCTCAGCCCGTTCTCTCTCTCTATCTTCTCTTTCTAATTGAAGGGTGATTCTCAACTCCACAGCATCCCTTGAAGAATCCTCATCTGGACGACGCTGTAGTTCTTCTTCCAGCTCAGTTATTCTATCTTCCTTCTGAGTGGCATTTGCAAGTGCCTCTTGTGTTTCTTTCTCCTGCCACACATTTCATCTTAGGCAAATAGCAATACTTGAATAAGGGATGTTAAAGGGTGAAATCCTCACCTGTACAGAAAGCATCCCTTCTGCCTCTGCAGCCCGTTGTGTGGCATGAGCAAGTTGCTCGTGGAGTTGATCCAGCTCGGATGTGGGAATCCATAGACTGGAAGAAACACCATCTACTCCCATCGCCGAAGAAACTGCATCAAGCTGAGCACGCTGCACATGTGGTAACATTAAGTGGTTAGCGCCCTGAAGCTCAAAGCCTACCCGGAATATGTATTGAAATACTTACTGATGAACCTAGAGCCGCTCTGGTATCACTCAGCTCTTGCTCCGTGTCCGCCAGACGAGCTCGTAAGTTCGTTATTATAGTATCACGAACATCCTACAGTTATGGCTTTTGAGTTCACAAACAAAGAACAAAAAAATTTAAAAACAACAAAATGTAGAAGATACAAGCATGGTTTCCTTACCTCTACAAGCTCTCCAGGCTGGAGCCTTTCTGCATACATTGCTCTGTAAAGGCGTAGGTAATCATCGCTATCTTGTGCTTGAGATTTCACGAGTGTGCCTCCCCGTTGCCAATCTTCATATTGTTCGGGGAAGCGCACTCTCCAATCAACACAGGTGGCTGGTCCACGCGTCTGCCTTCCGACACTAGGTGACATGGTCATATCCACCCATTCTTGAGCCAGCCCTAGGGTCCGCATAGCTAATCGCAGTCTGAGGGGCTCGATTTCATTTAAGCAATGGAGCCAGAGGTCCCGTCCAAACCGGGCGTGGCTTCCAACTACCCAAGGCTGGTCAACATCGACCATGTTCATGAAAGGCCTCCAGTTCACCTTTAATGGGTTGCACGTATCTTCTCAGTTAAAAAAAAATGAAAAAAATGAAAAAAAAATAAAAAAATTGAGAAAACAATTATCCTACCATCGTTGCAGGGAACTCTTGCAACTCTCGCCTGAACACCATCAGTTGGTAGGGTAAAGGTGCAGTGCTCATGATGGGTTGCCACCGTCTCGCTAGAGGGACCGTCAGTGGTCGACAGTGTCGAGCCCTCCCCATTGGAAGGTAATAGTAGCTCCACAGCTACACCATCATGTGTCATTGATGAAAACACAAACAAAAAGTAGAAAATAAAAACAAAACAAACAAAAATTTTCATTACCTGGATTAAAGGCGTAAACCCATTTAGTGTCATCTCTTTGTCTGTCCTTTGCGACAGACTTGTAAACAGATGTGCCAGCACAGCAGCTCCCCAGGCGTATTGTCCTACTCTTTCCAAGTCTACAAGCAGTTCTAAGAAATGACAGTGGATACTGTCTCCCTTGGACCCCAGTAACAACTTGCCTAATAGAAAGAGGAGGAACCTCCTCAGATCCATATTGGTCCGCTCCCAATTGCTGGTATCCATACAATACATAGCACGGGCACCTCTTTCTGCCCTTTCCATAAATTCTTCTATGGACTCATCATCACGCGGACGCATGTCAGTAAGCCCTAAAGCTTCCATGATCGATGCCCTGGCTACTGACCTGTTCTTCCGATTATCTAAGTCCATCCCCAACAAGTTATGGGCACCTTCACGGTAATCCGCGTAGGTGACACCAGTCACTGCTTCCCCATCCACTTTGAGGCCCGTGATTCGGACCACATCTTCCAAGCTGGGTACCATATGCCCCCACGGCATCAGGAATGCCCTACTTACCGGGTCCCATCTTTCACGTAGAGCTTGGATCAGGGCAAGGTCGATCTTGAGTGGCTCAATTCTGAGAAAGGGCCCGAATCCCATCACGTCCAACCTCGCTTTCTGGAAGTCCGGGAGCCCTCGATATGCAGCCACGACCAGCTCCCACGAGATGTGTGACTTCATCACACTCTGCACATACGCCAGAAATGAGAAATGGGAAGCTTTCCAAAGAAAGAACAGAGAAGAAGAAAGGAATCACTTACAAGCTGTGGTAGAGTCCTTTCACTCACTAGTCCTTCAACTTCAGAGAATCTCCTGGCACTACTGCCCGATCTACTCCTCTTCGAGGAGCGAGATGACTCCCCTTCAGCTCTGAAGCTTGATTCACCCTCCATTCTGAACTTTGAGCAACACTCACTACTTCCCTTTCACTCAACTCTACTCTCACCACTTCGATGTTCTCCGGTCGAGTGAAAAGGGGGGTATTTATAGGATTGGAGAGCAAGTGATCTACATCTCGCACCATCCAGCCATAGCCTTTGCGACACGTCATCCTCCCGTTAATCTCGCACCCACTCTACTATGTGGAGCGGTCAAGTCGGATACGTGCTTTATTGACTTTCTCTCTCTTGTTGGTCCGAAGATTCGTTATGTTTATTGTCCCGTTGTGGCCACCTTTCGCATAACACACACATTGAGGGGACATTTCTGCGAGAAATCCGGCTCCGTAACTCACGTTGCCATCATTGGTCGATTCCTTTTGAAATAAATGAACATTGGGTCCCACTCCTTGTGTTAATTCCTGGCTTCTGATATGATTTCTTGTTTTAGTATGTTTATTTTTCAGTTGTCAGGCCAAGCTGCACCGACGCCCTCGTCATTTTACCCCGCCATCAGGTTGTATCCTTCCATCTCAACTATATTATCTCTTTACATGTCCTCTGATCTTTCTACTGTTTATGCCATTGAGGACAATGTCATTTAAGTTGGGGGGGGGGAGATAAATTTCAAAATTTTCAAAAATTTCTAAAATTTCAACAAAATTTTTTTCTTGCTTTCTTGAATTGTCATGTGAAACAACAGTTTTTCCCAAGTTGAATTTCTTGATTCATGTCGCATGAAAAGTGATTCTAGAATGGAAATGACTAGAGAATCGAATGATGGATAATTTATTTACTCTAGCCATGGAAAACTGATTTAAAGAATCTCTTTAAAGTTTAGATGCACTTTCAAAGAAAAATAAAATTACGTTGCACGCTAATGAAACAAGAAGGACAAGCCTTCTGTTATTTTAGACAGACTGTCTGATATTCTGCATTTTCTGAAGAAGAAATATGTTAGAAGCTTTCTGCCATAGAAAAGTATGAGAAAAAAATAAAGCACCATGAAAAATGCTCCGATTCTGAGTAGCCGGGCCTACTTCACCTAAGACGTGTTGAGGTTCGCGTCAAAAGGAAAAGGGAACTTGGATCTGTGGAACCGGGCCTACTTCACCTAAGACGTGTTGAGGTTCGCGTAAAACAGTGAAGGGTAGTGCAGCATCATGTGTGTAAGAAAAAAAAAAGGAAAAAGAAAAGGAGAAAAGAAAAAAAAATATATATATAGTGATCCCAAAAGGGACATATCAATAAGGTAGACAAAAAGCTAGTGTGCATTGAACGCTCTAAGTAAGAAGTGCAGAATTGAAAGGCATTTTTTCAGAATAGCAAATGGAGGATGCAATTGTCTTCACTGTGGACTTAGCATTACACATGCACAAGTGCTACTGAATTTTGATTAGATTCTTGATCATGTACCTGAATTTCCGACATAAGGCTAGTCTGTGGTAATTACTCCAGAGTCCTGATCTTTAGTTAACTCTATGAAAGATGAACTGAAAATGAGGCCTGAATATCTTTTAACTCTTGTTGGTCCTAAATTTTTCATTAATTACATTGCTAAGGGACTAGCAATGAGTAAGTTGAGGGGTGTGATAAGTATGTATTTTTCCTTGTTAATTCATCATTATTCACATTTTTATGAGCTTAAATTATGATCAATATACACTTCTCACACTTATTATTGATTTTGTATCAAATGTTTAATTTTATAAAATTAAATAAATTTTTATGATAATTTTTACGTATTTATGTAGGCACGCAGTTCGAGGAAAGCTCCAAGAAAAAGAAAATAAAATAAAATAAAAATTATATTTTGAATGGGCCAAAAGCTCGAGGATTGGTTCAAAAAGAAAAGAAAAAATTTTAGAATAAAAAATAAAATTATTTGCTATTTTTTTGGAATTTTCTAAGTATATATAGATATATATATAGTTATATAGATATATATTTATATAATATATATATATATATTAAAATTAAAAAAAAGCAAAATTCAAACCCGCCCCCGCCCCCGCCCCGGCCCCCTTCCCGCCTTCGCCGCCCGGCACGGGCGACGAGGTCGGCGAAGGGGCGGGCGGGGGGTTCGTGGCGGCTCCAGCGCGAAGGGGCGACGGCGCTCGTGGCCGGCACGTGGAACGCGGAGGCGGGGGTCGTGGCGAAGCGGAGCAGCGACACGCGGCGGGTTCGACGCGCGTGCGCCACGAGGCGACGCGTGGCGAGGCAGGACGCGGCGGGCGCAGGCGGGTCCACCGGGCCGACCGCCTAACTCGGGCGCCGGTCGGCACGATGCGCCGACAGAGAGGAAAGAGAGAATAAGAGAGAAAAGAGAGAGGAAAAGGGCTATAAAAAATCCCAAAAAAAATCTGAAAAAATCATGAAAAATGACAAAAGGTTCAGCACACTCCAGCCTACCAAGTTGGGTCAAAATTAGGTGCATTTGAATGTTTTATATGAGTAAGAAGAGATTGTAAACCCTATATAAAGGGGGTATCACTTGTAATGAAGGGTGTTAGTTGAGTTGTTAGAGTTAGAACTAGATGGAGTTAGGGAGAGAGCTAGTTATGGGCATTTGTAATGTAAGTTAGTTCTTTACATTTCTGAAGTTTTTGATTGTTGAAGTTGTGTTTTTCCAAGCTTTTGAAGTCAAATTTGTAAGTTGAATTTATTGCAATACAAGTTTCATTTTGGAATTCAATCTTTTCATAGCCTTATTTCTCATTATTGTGATCCTCATTTCAAATTCTTGTCTTCATAAAAGTTGTTCCTTTTTAAGTTTTCTTCAACTTCTCTTTTTAACATTTCTTCAAATTTGTCCAAATTCATAGATTTAATACCCATTTTCTTAAGTGCTGTCCTGTGCATTTACTGTTCATCCGTGGTGATACCTTCTTCCATTCATTCATTTTGAAGTCTTTCTAGTCCTCAAATAACTCTGAGTTCTTCATAATAGTTGTTCCTCTCTTGTATCTCTAAGTTTTATTTTTCTTGCACTTTGTCAAATTCCTCTTCTTTTGAGCTTTAGAATTAAGTTTTCTAGGTGCTGGTTTTCTGTCAATTACTGTTCATCCGAACCAATAGGTCCTAGTTTTTCAAGTTTTTCCTTATCTTCCTTTCATTTTCTATTTCTGTGTTCTTCATAAAAGTTCTTCCTTTTTCAATTCTCTACAACTTTCATGTTTTCAACTTTTTCTAATTCCATTCAGATTTCAAGTTATTTCATTTCTTCCAACCCCCATTTCCACTTGAATTCTGTTTTGTTTTCACCTTAAAGTTTCAAACTTGTTATATGCAAACCCGTTCTTCTTAAGTGTTTCAAACATACCCGAAGCGGTGATTCTTCTTCAAATCCTCTCACGGCGTCGACTTCCTAGGCGGAACGATCATCATCAAAGGCTCGGCGTGGAAACGACGACGTTCTTCACTCAATTGGCTAAATTTTCTTTACTTATCCCTTGTCATTTCAAGTTGTAATTTCATTTCCGTTAGTTGTAAGCGCACTCAAAATCCAAAAATTGGTTTTTCAAAACACAATAATATTTTCCAACTAAGAAAAATAACCAAATTCCTTCCCCGTGGGATCGACCCGTACTTACCATTATACTCATGTTTTCAAATCCATAAGTGAGTGAGTGCGGTTATAAATATTTGAAATTTGTGTGGCACGGCAATTTTAACAACGACTGTCGAGCGAGTATCACGCGACATCGGGCCGAGCCCGGTTCGCGAACCACGGCCGGAAATCACAAAACCATGCCCATTCACCCCCTTCGGTGAAGGGAAAACAATGGGGAATCACCCCACAACAACCTAGCATGCATCTAGAGCCCCCAAATCGATCAAAAACCCCACAAATCGACGGATCCGGCGCTCGAACCCCGAACATGGAAATAACCCTCCCGGCATGAATCTAGCCCCTCTCGGCCTCTCCACGGCCTAAAAATCGGGGGGAATGCAAGAAAGAGGGTAAGGATTCGTCCCCCTACCTCAAGGAAGCTCGAAATCCACCGAACCACCGCCGAATCAAGGATGAAGCTTTAACTCCCACGAACGCCCCGCCTCTCGCCGCGAAAAGCACGCCACCGGGACCGCCTTGCCGCCGCCGCCGCTACCACGCCGTTGCCGGAGTGAGGGGGGCCGCGTCTCGGTCGCCCGGGGGAAGAAGATCAGCCGCGGGGGAGGGGAGCTCTCACGGTGAAGGAAGGAGGAAGAAGAAGAAAAGAAAAGGTAAAAAGGAAAAGAAAAAGAATTGATATATAAGGAAAATCTGAAAAATCGGAAAAATCCCGAAAAATAGAAAAGTATACCTGCTCGACCGTCTCGACGCGCTGATCGCAACGGTACCACTCGCGGGCTAGTGAACGACCCGGTTCACCCGCTACAGGGTTCCGAAGGATTCGCCGAACCCGCACGCGGAAATCGGAAAATACGCACGGAAAAGCCGCGGACACACTCAGGGCCTCCGAAACGACTCCGGATCGCGCCGATCCGAACACGAAAGATGCCCGAAGCGAAATTTCGGGCACAACAGGGTCGGATGTTCCGACGAACCAGATCCGGGACCCACAAGAAAGGATCCGAAAGATCCGGGACACTACAGCGGACCTCCAGGTTTGACAAAAATTCTTTTTACGACCATCTCACCGACTTTGAATTTTCTCTCAACGACTTTCTTTTAGTAAAAGCGAGCGAGTCTATTTTGATACACACGCGCGTGTTCGGCAGCGGCCAGCCGCTTCTCATCCAAGAGTTCCAACTGGGCGAGGAGTGAATTACGATGATCATCGAGGGGAAATTCCTCGTCCAATTATACCCTGAGAGAAGGGATCAGAGTCTCGTACGGGATTACCGCTTCCATACCATAAGTAAGGGCAAATGGAGTCTGCCCGGTGGGGGTACGGATTGAAGTGCGATAGGCTCATAGGGCTTTGATAAATTTTTCTGGCCAGTCTAAAAACTTACTAGACTCGCAGGTTTTTTTGATGATTTTGAGCAATGTTTTATTGGTGGCCTCCGCTTGGCCGTTACCTTGTGGGTAATAAGGCGATGAATGATGCAATGCAATTGCGTACCTTTTGCAGAGGTCGTATAGGTCCTGAGAAATGAACTGTGGCCCATTGTCGGTGACGATTGTGCTTGGGACGTCGAATCTGGCGAGGATGTTCTTCATGATGAACTTGCAGACTATTGACGCCTTGATTTCCGCGTAAGCTTCGGCTTCGGCCCATTTGGTGAAGTATTCCGTCGCAGTAAGGATGAAAGATTTCTGCTTGGTGAGGGAATTGGGATCACCTAGGGGACCAATGATGTCGAATGCCCACATGGAGAAAGGCCACGGGGAGGATATTGGATGAAGTGAGGAAGATGGTGAATATATTTTATCGGCGTAAAGTTGGCACTTGACACACCTACGGACATAGACAGCACAATCCTCTTCCATAGTGGGCTAATAAAAGCCTTGGCGAATGATCTTCTTGGCGAGCATCTGACTATTCACGTGGCCACCGCACACACCCGAGTGCGTCTCCTCTACACATTTCCAAACCTCATCGTCACCAAGACATCTTAACAGAATACCAGTAAGGCTCCTCCTATAGAGTAGACCTCCAACCAATGTGTATTTCTGAGCCACCCTTCTTATGGCTTTCTTGTCCTCTGTGGTGGCCCCTTCAGGATAAGACTGATCTTGGCAGTATTTGACGGTTTCATAGAACCATGGTTTCTCTTCATCAGCCAATTCTTCTTCGGCCTCTGCCAACATGATTTCCCTCTTCTCAAGGATATCTTCCTGCAGGATCTTCCTTGCTATCCTGTCTTTGATATTTACGTAGGAAGCATCATCGATTACAGGGGCGTGAAGTTTGTAGATGGAAATGGACTCAAACCATCTTCCTAGAGGGAACCTTATGGATGATGCCAACGAGGCGAGAGCATCGGCGAGAATATTCTGATGACGAGGGACATGAACAAAGATTAGTTTGGTGAACAGTTTGGCAAAGGCAGCAGTGAGTTCTTGGTATGGCTTGAGTTTGGGATCGCGAGTGCGATATTTAGTGAGCACCTGGCGAAGGATGAGTTGACTATCACCTACGACTCGCAACTCAGTGATACGAAAAGAATGAGCGAGTTCTAGGCCAGCTAGAAGAGCTTCATATTCGGCTATATTGTTGGTAACTGGAAATTTGAGCTGGTATGCCAATGGGAATGTGAGGCCTTCAGGCGACAGGAGGGCGACACCGATTCCTCTCCCTTGAGAATTCAGAGCTCCATCAAAATATAGCGTCCAAATTGGCTCATCTGATTGGTTGACGGATATTAGTTCCTCATCTGGAAACTCTGATTAGACGGGATCGAACTTGGGAAGAGGATGGTGAGCGAGATGCTCGGCTATGGCATAGCCTTTAATCACCTTTTGCTGGATGTAGGTGATGTCGAACTGAGAGAGAAAACTTTACCAGCGTGCTAGCCTATCCGTAAAGACGGATTTCTCCAAAAGGAATTTGATAGGATTCATTCGAGCAATCAAGTGGACCTCATGAGCCAAGAAGTAATGCTTCAATTTCTGCACTACCCAAACGAAGGCAGCACAGGTTTTCTCCATGACGGTGTACTTCTGCTCACAGGGATTGAGAAGTTTGGACAAGTAATAGGTTGCCCATTCCTTGCCTTCTTCATCAGCTTGTGCGAGGACGGCTCCCACGGAGTCATCCAAGACTGAGACGTAAAGGATCAGCGGTTTTTCTGGTTTGGGTGGAATGAGAACGGGTGGACTAGCCAGATATTCCTTCAACCCTTCAAAAGCTTTCTGACATTTGGAATTCCAGTGGAATTCTACTCCTGGCTTGGTCAACTCATAGAGAGGTTTACACCTTTGTGAATGTTGGGACACAAACCGACGAATAAACTACAACCTCCCGATTAAACCTCGGACTTCCCTCAAATTCTTGGGAGGCGGCATATCCCTGATATCCTTGGCTTTGTCGGGATCTATCTCGATCCCTCTTTTACTCACAATGAAACCCAGCAATTTACCCGACGACACACCAAACACACACTTCTTCGGGTTCATTTTCAATTGGAACTCCCTTGACCTCTGCAAGACCTTAGCCAAAACTTCTGGATGTTCCATCCTGGTCCTTGATTTCACCAACAAGTCATCCACATACACTTCCAGGTATATGTGCATCATGTCATGAAATATGGCCATCATAGCTCTTTGGTAAGTAGCTCTAGCATTCTTTAACCCAAACGGCATGACCACGTAACAATATGTTCCCCAAGGGATAGTGAATGACGTCTTCTCCTGATCCTCTTCTGCCAAACGAATTTGATTATATCCTGAAAATCCATCCATGAATGAGAGGGTCTCATAACCTACCGTGTTATCGATCAACACATCAATGTGAGGCAAGGGAAAATCATCATTTGAACACGCGCGGTTAAGGTCCCGGAAGTCGATGCAAATCCTGACTTTCCCATCTTTCTTCATGACGGGGACAATGTTCGCCACCCATTGAGGATAAAGGATGACTCTAATGAACCTGGCTTTATGGAGCTTATCGACCTCTTCTTTCATTTTCAAAGCTATCTGAGGGTGGAAACGCCTTAACCTTTGTTTTACCGAGACGGACCCTGGTTTTAGGGTTAAACGGTGTTCGACCAAGGTTGAATCTAGACCCGGCATATCCTCGTAGCTCCATGCAAACGTGTCCTTATATTCCTTAAGAATTTCAATTAATACCTTTTCTTCAGAGGGTGGTAGATTGTCACTTATGAGGATGATCCTAGGGTCTTCCTCAGTTCCCAAGTTGACTTCTTTAGTGGATTCTTCTACGGCGGTTGACGGCTCGTCGAATCTCTTTATTCCACTAGCGTATGCGCCCGCCGCATCCTCATATTCTTCACCCTCAACGTCAGTGGGGCATTATTCATCCGTGATCTCATAGACTCCATACCCTTCATCAAATGCACAGTCGCCCTCACATTCTATTTCCGGTAGCCGGATAGGATTCTCTAACAACTGGGGGATGGCAAGGAGGGCTTGACACCTGGCGGCTAAATCCAGAAGGAATCGACGAGGGATCTGCCTACCCTTGGATTTCTTCCTAGGTACTCCCCTTGACCTATCATTCCTAGATTGACTGACAATATTTACAGAAGAAGTGGAAGACGAAGAGGATGGTGTAGAATGTACAGGAGAAGACCCCTCAGAGGAGGGGTAGAAAAGGTCGCTCATCGGACCTTGGACGGGTGGTCCGCAGGGCGGGACGCACCCGTGAGAGATGTAGGAGGTTTCCTCAACGAAGATGTGTTGTTGAGGAGTTTGAAAATTGACGTTTTTTTTTCATTTTCATTTTTGATGACAAAATAGTGAAAAGAGATCGGAGGAGAGAGAAAAGTGGTTATGGCTAGAGGATTGCGAGGCTCATAGAGCAGATCATGGTTGAAGACCTAGCGTGGGTTGAAAAGCCCGCGTAGGTATGTAAGCAAAGAAGGGGACCTGGGAAGATCATCAGACAACTGTCTGGCCCAGGAAGAAAATATCAGCAAAGGCTGAGACGAGTGGATGGAGAAGATGGCGGCTAATGAGCCGTCGACGGCAATGTTGAGGACGGATGAAGATCTGTCGATGACAGGGTCCTTCTGGCGAGGACGAGGATAGTTTGGAACTTTGACAAGAGTGGTAATATTCTCTAGTATTCCGGAGATCAATGGTGGTCCTTCAAGCTGTGGAGACGAGAACATCATTTCCAGTGCAACGGAAATGTCCCGTATGTCAAACCATTTGTTCCACTCGCATTCTGGATCTTTGATATTGCCTCTTTTGGTGATCCTCGGACATTTTTCAGCCAAATATACAGCATGTGATCCCCCATATGCTTCTCATGGGTAATCTCCCATCTGAACAACGGGCCCTCTGTTGAAGTGGTTTGATAGAGTCCATGTGAGGGGCTTCCAATCCGCCTTGAACGGTCCTTTGAAGCCTAGGCCAAACCTGCGGTTCGGCCTAATTTCCTTTGGCGGTTTGAGCCTACCCTGTAACTGTGCGCCCAGACCTTTACCCTGTTGGTAGCCAATGTTCCTCATAATCTCCCAACCTTTGGAGTGAAAAGGGAGATATGATGTTGCGGTTGCCCTGACCGGCTCCTTTGGTGCTAGTGGAACGTGAGATAGATCACGCACGTCCAACAATGACAATATAGGCCGATGAGATGGCCAAACAGAGGGCAGAGAGGTGTTGATAGCATCCACTGTGTGAAGGACAGGTGTGCTGACCACTTTAATAATCCTCCCATTGTAAGGAAACTTCAGGCACTGATGGTTGGTGGAAGGCACAACGTCCATGGCTTCAATGTAGGGGCGACCCAGTATAGCCTTGAATGTGGGGTCCATGTCGAGGACATGGAATTCCGTGAGAACTGACATAGGGCCTAGTTCTGCCTTCAGAATAATCATCCCCTGCGGTGGCCTTTTGCTATTGTCATAAGCCGTGACCATGATCGAGGAAGGTCTTATTTGTTCCTTGTTGACCCCACACAACTGAAGGGTGTCCATGGAGATCACATTTATGGACGCACCCGTGTCCACAAGACACGGGTTTATGGATACCCCATTAATTTTTATTGAAATGCACAATGCATATTTCCGAGCTTCCTTGGGAGCGAGCTCGTAGTTGTGGAACATGATGGCCGGTTGTGTGTCTGTTGGGGTCAGGACGGTCGAAATCTTCTCCACGGGGAGGTCTTCATTAACCATGACTTTTTGAAGATATTCCATCAAGGCCGCCTGGTGGGATGTGGATCTTTGAAGTAGCTCCAGGATGGAGATCCGTGCAGGCGTCTTGTCCAAGTGTTTCAATAGATCATACTGTGTTCTAGGGATAGCTCTTTCTGGTTGTTCTCCATCATCCTTCTCTGGCTGAGATTGCTTAGGATTCTGACTGCTGTGGGGGAAAACCCTGTGAAAAATCCTTCCACTCCGGAGCACTATTGCCTACGGCTTTTGTACCTCTGTGGGGGTAGCAGTGGGTTTTAACAGGGATTTGAGGGGTAGTGGTGGAGGAATGGTTGATGAAGCAGGGGTGATGACGGGAGCAGGGATTCTGATGAGGGGTTTGTTAGGTGGAGGCATGGTGGAGGTAGAGGGGATATCACACGGATTATGAAGGATAAGGGGTCTGGAAGGTGGAGGTGGAGACGAAGTAGAAGTGGGTAGGGCTTGAAGCGGGCAATGATTTTGAGGTGGGTGATGGGTAATGAGTGGTTTTGAAGGTATTAGTGGTGATATGGTGGAGAAAGACGGGGTTATGTATGGTTGACGGATGATAAGGGGTTTAGAAGGCGTAGGGGTAAATGTGGTAGAGGTGGATGGTAAAGTGGGGGAGTGAGAGAAGATGAGAGGGTGTGAAGGCGTAGTGGAGAGTGTCGGTTGATAGGAGATCGGGGTGCGGATGAGAGGGCGTAATGGTAGTGGAAATGGTGAAGGTGATACTGACGCGGGTTGATGAGAGAGAGGTGCTACCCGGGCAAGGCAAGGGTGTTGCGTGATGATAGGATTGGCGGTAGAAAGAATGGAGGTACTTTCCGGGTGCCACACCTGCTCTCTCCCGACTTTCGGGAAGGAGGAGATGGGGTTAACCTGATGATTGAGCTGTTGGTGCTCCGGTAATGGATTCTGGATTATGCCCATGTTGGGCTGTTGTTGTGGGGCATGCTGAGACTGCTGTTGTTGTTGTGGTTGCTGCTGCTGCTGCTGTTGTAACTGCTGCTGTGGCCTATGAGGAGGTCTCCTAGCCTTGAGAGCGGCGACGTATCGTCTCATTTCATCCCAATCTATTTGATGTTCATCATTCATATCGTGGATGTAATCTTTGAAATGGAAGCAGTAATCTACTGTGTGTCCTGGCTGCCTGTGGTAGACGCAATATTTGGAGGTATCAACATTCGGGGGCCACACAGGCCTTTCCCTGGGTAGCACAAGTATGTTTGAGGCCATGAGGGCATTGAAAATATCCGCCAGAGTTTCTGGCAACGGTGGATAGTAGGCTCTCTTGGGACCGACCGGCCTCCTTTGTTGCTGTTGGGGACCATAATTCCCTGGGGGTGGAACTTGGTTGTACTGAAGTGGTGGTTGTTGTTGCTGAGGTTGTGGTTGTTGTTGCTGGGGTTGAAGTAATGGAGGCATATTATCCTGGGGTGGATTATTTTGGGGTGGAGGACGAAGAGGGAAAGGACCTGGTTGGAGGGGAAGTCGGGACATTTGTGGAGGCCTTGGGTTGACTGCATAGTTGGCATTGTTGACCGCACCCACTTGCTCATTTGTCACGACCCCTTCTGTGGCTCCGCCCGGGACACCAGCACCTGTCTTTCTGACCACTTTGGGCTTCGGCGACTCAAACATGTTCATAATGGGGGAGTCTTTTAACTGGATTTGGATGTACCGGGCCCTTTCATAGAGTTCCTCCATTGTAGTAAGTTTATTCATGGCCAGGACGTGTCTGAACTGTGGGGTTGCATTAGACACAATCATCTTCACTTGTTCGGGCTCGGAGAGGGTATCCCTTATTCTTTCCGCCAGAGACCTCCATCTATCAGCATAGCGGACAAAATCCTCGTCGGGCTTCATCTTTTCGGCCACTAGGTCGGTAATGGAGAGTGAGGGACCGACCCTATCCCTATATTTCTGCAAGAACCTTCTCTGGACTATTTCAAAATTCTCGGCCTCGCGGGGCTCCAAAGAATAGAACCACTCAAGCGCGGGACCATCCAATGATCTCCGAAAGAGGTATGCCAGGGACCTCTGATCGTTTTGCCAATAGGAGGACTCATACATGAAATCATTGAGGTGAATGAAGAGGTTGCCGGTACCATTGTATCTGCGGTACGTGGGCATTTCGGAGGGAGGAAGATGAATGACGGGAAGGATTGGCAAAGCAACCTCCGGGGTGGCTTTCACGTCCACCATTCTTCTCAGATTTTGAAACTGCTCGTCCATGCGATTGAACCTATTGAGGAGCGATTGGGCGAGCTCCTCTGGAGGTGAAGGTGGCACTTGCCACTGGGGGAGAAACTGTCTCCCGGAGACTTGAGGGGGGGACCCCAAATGAGAGGGAGCTGCCGGACCGCCGACAGTCGGCCCCGGCTGAAGCGGTATGTGGGGAACAACGGGAGTTTGAGATTGTGATGGGAACTGGAATGAGGGTGGTTGTTGGCTCGCTTGTACTTGAAGCGAGGGAGACTGGATGGCTTGCGCCAATGAAGGAGATGGAATGGCCTGCACGGACTCTTGGAGAGGTGCGATGGCCGGAGTTGATTCCTGGGGCATAGGGGAAACAGATTTCCCCTTCAGAATGGCATGGAAGGCCCGGAGCTGTTCAGAGGTAACCTCCGTGTTGGCGAGGATGCCCAGTAAGGAAGAGATATCCTGTGGTGGGGATGTGTCCCCGGTAATAACCTGCACCTCATGCGAGGGCTCATGAGAAGGACCCGAGTCCATAGCATAGACTCGCGGGTCGGCTGACAAACCACGACTAGGGTGGTTCTCCTCAAAAGACTCGTGAGCCATGCTCACAGTTTTCCCAGAACGCAAAAACATACACTAGCAAGTAGGTAGCAGAGATTATCAAACAAGTGGATGCCTTTACGCCTTTTTTTGTGTTTTGATTTTGATGATTTTTTTATGTTTTTAGCGAGATCCGAAGTTCACACAAAATAGGGACCCTAGTTTATTTTTGTTTCACCGCCGTGTCAGCTAGGGTCTCTCGTCTCACCACGAATGGGATGACTAACTCCGGGGAACTTCAATGGTACAACCAGCCCAGTGAACGAAGAGGAGATTCTTCGATGTCGGGGACTTACGGAGGTCCCAGTGGAGGAGATTCTAGTCCGTTGAGAGGAATTCTCAAACGGAGAGTCCTTCCTTCACCGGGAAAGGGTGATCCTTAGAAAAAATGAAAAAGTATATAAAAGAGGGATGGATGTATGCGATGGAATGTTGACAGAGATATAGAGTAAGAAAATAACAGAAATAACAAACATATAATAAACACCCAACCAATCACAACTGACAGTGCTGCCGTGAGCACAACGGGGGCGCGCGAGGGCGCCAAGGTGGAGAGGTACGGACGGTGCCGAACTTGCAAGGGTAGCCAAAAGGAAGCAGTAAGTGGTCCCACCATGATCGCCAATCTGTGAGCGACGTCACGCGGTTCGGAGATGAAGACGGAGAGAGCGGAGCGCACGGGCTCCTCTTTTGCTTTTATCCTGGTGCTTTAAGCTGCAACACAAAGAGATCAAGAGAGAAGAGAGAAGGGGCCACCACGGGAGATTGCTCCGGCGGGGCGAGCGGGACAGATATAATGCAAAAATCAAATAACGAAAATTGAAACGGCCATTGCGGGAAGCAACTCGTCGCGGCCTCGAGAATATAACAGTTGGAAGAATAACACGTAATATAATGGCGGGAATTTAAACGGCCATTGCGGGAGATGACCCTCCGTGGCCTCGAGAATATAACAGATATAAGAGACAGATATGAAGAATAACACGTAATATAATGACAGAAATTTAAACGGCCATTGCCGGAGATGACCCTCCGTGGCCTCGAGAATATAACAGATATAAGAGACAGATACGAGAGTGATGCAGATTATGAAGAATAAAATTTAAACGGCCATTGCGGGAAGTAACTCGCCGCGGCCTCGAGAATATGGCAATTATAAGAGACAAATGTGAGAAAGAGGCAGAATATGAATGACAAAAATTAAACGGCCATGGCGGGAAGTAACTCTCTGCGGCCTCGAGAATATAAGGTGATCGCCAGGGGTCGAGGACCCCAAAATAGAAAGAGATCGCGCCTACCTCAAGAGCGGGAGATGGTGGGTTGCTTCTTCCTCTCCTACCGGCCGGCCGACGGAGAGGGCTTTCCTCGGTTACCCTTGCAAAACAATAGACAATAAACGAACGGAATTAGAAAACGGCAGTGTAGTAATAATTCCTTGCAATAAAAGTAACGAGATCGTGACCTGACACACACCTGGTTGGTGTGGTTTTAAACCCCTCTCGGACTCGAGTAGGAGGAAAATGCGATGACGAATGCAAGAAGTATGCAAGAGGCGATGCCCTTATGAAGGGAGATAGAGGATGCGGAATGATGAATGTAAAGAACTATAGGGAAAAAGGGGAAGAAATGGCTTATTGGATGAGCCGATGGTGAGATCCGGCGGAGCTTCGGCAGCGTGGGGACGACGTGGAAGCGCGGTGGAGGAAGACAGCCTTCCTCTCGCGAGCCTGGACACTCGAGAAGCCGGCAGGACCTCCTCCTACAAAAAGACCCCACGGGTTAGAAAAATGACTCCGGCAGCCTCTGGGCTCCGGCAGCCTATCAGATCACTTCTTAGCTCCCTCAGAACTGAGGGGGTGGGCCTCTATTTATAGGGCTTCGGAGGGTGGAGGCGTCCAGGACCCTGGACACCTCCATCAGGGCCGAAGTAATATTTTATTCTATTTTTATTCATTTTTTTCGAATATTTTCGTGGAGGCGTCCAGGGTCCCGGACGCCTCAATAAGGTCCACCGAACTCTACCGAAAGCGGCACGCAGTTTGGCACAACGCGTGATTTTGTGAGCGGCGCATCGTGATTCGGAAATGGGCGCGTCCAGTTGTCTGGACGCTTCCACAATTGGCTTTTTTCACACTCGACAAACCGTCGGTCGGTGGACGGGGCCCGGTGGGCAAGTTGATGGAGGCGTCCAGAGTCCTGGATGCCTCCAAAATTATATTTTTTATTTTTGTTTTGTTTTTATGCCAAAGCTGGCATTTTTTGTATTTTTTATATTTGTTTTCATGGAGGCGTCCAGGGGCCTGGACGCCTCCATATATATATATATATATTTATGTATTTTTTTATCTTAAAAAATAAATTAAAGTAATGGAGGCATCCAGGGGCCTGGACGCCTCCATTAAGACCCCCCGGGATCGCTGAAAAGGCGTCGGTAGCTCCCCGGCGGGCACCCTTCCTGGTTCCGGAATTCTTTGGCGTGTCTGAATGATGTTGATGCCGTCCGAATGCTACAACGAGACGATTTCGGATGCCGAAAAGGGCGGAAGAAGATTCAAGAAAAGGAAGCACTCAAGTGATTCAAAAATGCGTAAGCCGTCGCGGGGCGTCGTACAGTAATATGAGACTTTCTCAGGAGACGTCAGGAAAGGCGTGTCTACACCTAGCGCGTTAATCCCCCTCCCCGAGCCGCGTTTCCTTTCGGTGATTGTACCTCCGGTGGAGCGAGTCTTGGATCCGGTTATGGCGTGTGGCCCGAGGGTTGCCGTGGGCATCCAGTGAGAGCCACAGGGGCGCCCGGGGGTCCCCGGTGAATCAGTTACCTTGGTAGGGGTGCCGCGTGACTTGAGGGACGGTCGGACCTCGTGCGTGTCCCCGGCATCCGTACCTACCGTTTGGTTACCGAGAGTCTGTGTTAGTGTGTCAGTCGGTGGTTTCCGCGAGTCGAGTCTCACCTCCGATGACACGTCCACTAGTCGTAGCCTTCTTACGGCACGCGGTGCTGACCCACCCGGGAGTGGTGGAGCGGCTGACCCGAGAGAGACGGTGAGTAGGCTGGTTACCGTAGGGCCCCCGCGTACAGTCGAGTCCAGGCTTAGGGGGAATTACCAGCTAGAGGACAGGCCTAGGGCGTATGGTCTGAGTGTGCACACGAAGCTGAGGGTTTCGGACCCGCGCTGATGAGCGTGACCTCAGCTAGTCCTTGTTTTGTGGCACTGGTTACTGTGTGTGTCTGAGCCTCGCGCCCGGGGCATTGTAGCTAGACACTTGTGACGCGGTGTAAGACGTCAGGGGACGCATCCGGTCGTTCTTCTAGTGGGTGGTGCTCCTATTTGCTGGCAGGTATAGACTCGAGTTTTGTCGGATCGGGGTTTTGTGGTACGGTACTGTAGAGCAGGCGGCTTTTTCCGATTAGCTACGTCAGCGCGTAGTTCTACCGTACTTCTGCTAGGTGGTGTTACCTTCCGTGGTTGCTCGCGCCTTACAGCCATTTTTCTCGTTGTGCGGTGGGGGTCCGGGGGATCCCTATTGGGCCAATGAAATGAGGCTCACCCCTACTTTTCAGGTGAGACAGGGTCGTCGAGAGGTGCGGCCGAGTTTTAGCGTGGTTCTTCTAGCCAGGGTTAGTCACCAGTCTGCCAGAGCCGGGGGATGCCCCGTGTAGTTATACTTTTTCTTTCTGTTGACTGTACCCTATTTTGGACATGAGACTCTGTGGACCTTGTAGTAGTTTATTTCTTTATATTATGCTGTGCATTTTATTTTAGATTATTGTGCTATCTCTGTAGTTGCTTCAGCTTCTCTTGTGCTCCCACACCATCCCTTTTTACCCTTCCGAATCTTCGGGCTCGTGGGTTGGCGGGCCGAGATTCGAGACGTGTGGTTCCTTTCCGGTACTCGGATCCCGGGTCGTCACAGTTGGTATCAGAGCGTAGGTTGTGGAGGTACCTCAGAACTTGAAACGATTGCAGTGGTCCAAAGGTCCATGAATGTCCTGTACAGTTGGCGACTGGCGTAGGGCTCCGCGTGTTTTTGTTAACATCGTTGGTTATTTTGGTAACAGGTGTTATGGTGCCCAGGAGAGCGACTCGTTCCCAGCAGGGAGAGTCGGGTGGGGACCAGGAAGGGCAGAGCAGAGCAGAGCAGAGCTCCCAGCAGATGCAGCTGAGGGGGCGAGAGTTCTCGGACCAGAGGAGTTCTTCCGGGGCATGTACCAGTATGTTATTCAGCAGCAGCAGCATCAGCAGCCGCCGCAGCAGCAGCAGGGCGGTGATGCTGGTGAGGGCTCATCCTCTCAGGGTAACCGCGCGTTGAGAGATTTCTTGCAGTATCAGCTGTCCACTTTCAGCGGGCAGCCGGATTCAGAGGTGGCCAGAGAGTGGTTAGATGACATGGAGCGAGTGTTCAGTTCGATGGAGTGTCCTGTGGAAGAGAAGGTGGTGTTGGCTACGTATCGATTGTAGGGGCCAGCCCGGACTTGGTGGACGTCAGAGTGGGGAGCAGTGTTTCAGTCCCGTCCCCTTCGGCAGATCTTATGGCAGGAGTTCGTTCCGGCTTTCGAGCGTGCTTTTTGTCCGTCTTTTCTCAGGTCACAGAAGCTGCGTGAGTTTTTGGACCTGGTCCAGGGTGACATGACCGTGGTGCAGTACAGGTCCAGGTTCATTGAGTTGGGCCGTTATGCACCGCACATTGTGGCGGATGAGATGGTGCGGACCGATCAATTTATTGGGGGTCTGAGGTTGAAGATGAGGCATCCTTTGCTTGGGTCAGGGTTGACCAACGTGGATGCGGCTTGCAGAGCAGCATCGGCATTGGAGAGAGACATGCAGAAGGTTCGAGGTTAGGGTAGTGCGGGCCAGATGCAGACGAGTTTTGGTCAGCCAGCGTCCGTGCAGCAGCAGAGTTCTGTCCAGATTTCAGTAGGTGGTTCAGGGACGTCCCCGTCCGGGGCATCGGCAGCAGATTCGTCATGTCTGGGATCGAAGCTCAAGAAGTTGCTCAATGAGGCTGGTTTTGGCAGGAGGCACCGTGGTCGCGGAGATCAGGCACAGCAGTCAGTGGGTAGTGTTCAGCAGCCTACCCAGTTCCAACGTCAGGGTTCAGTGAGTGGTTCTCCGGGCGGGTGTCCTCGGTGCGGCGATTCTCATCCAGGCAGGCAGTGCACGGCGCCCGTGATTTGCTTTAGGTGTGACCAGCCAGGGCACATGGCGCGTGACTGTCCGCAGAGACCGCGTTAGCCCCACGAGTTCCAGCAGTAGCAGTTTCAGCCCCAGCAGATGTCGTCGCAGCCGCAGCAGTACCAGCAGCAGGGTCAGTATCCTCAGTTGACTCGGTCAACTACCACAGGGAGGCAGAGAGCCCGAGGCAGAGTTACCCACATTACCAGAGAAGAGGCTGAGGCGTCCCAGTTGGTGGAAGGCACTATTCCGATTCTTGGTTGTGCGGCTCGAGTTTTGTTCGATTCCGGTGCATCTCATTCGTTTATTTCGGAGGAGTTTACTCAGAGTGCCGAGGAGTCGGCGACTGAGGTGTCCTGTGATATGGCAGTGGAGTTACCTACCGGTGACTTCATGCTCACCCCGTACTTCTTCGAGAAGGTGCCTGTGTGGGTGGATGGGCAAAACTTACCGGCCAGGCTTTATGCGTTGCCGCTTCAGGACTTTGATGTGATTTTGGACATGGATTGGCTCGAGGCCCATCATGCCTTGGTGTATTGCGGCTCGAAGAGGGTCTACTTCCGGCAGCTTCGTGGACCCACCTTTTATTTTCAAGGTATCCGGTCTTCCTCCTCCCGTTTTCTTATTTCGGCTATTAGGGCTCGTAGACTGCTTGACACGGTTTGTCAAGGTTTTCTCGCTTCTGTGGTTTTGGTCGATCGGCAGTCTCCGGACGCGGAGGACATCCCGGTTGTGTGCGAGTTTTCTGATGTTTTTCCCGAGGAGTTGCTAGGGTTGCCACCGCAGCGAGAGATTGACTTCGTGATTGAGGTGGTACCTGGTACGGCACCTATGTCGAAGGCCCCTTACCGTATGGCACCGGCGGAGTTAAGAGAGCTGAGGGCGCAGTTGCAGGAGTTGCTGGCCAAGGGGTACATTCGTCATAGCTTCTCCCCTTGGGGTGCGCCGATGTTGTTTGTGAAGAAGAAGGATGGTAGTTTGAGGCTGTGCATCGACTACCGACAGTTGAACCAGGTGACCGTTAAGAACAAGTATCCGTTGCCTCGGATTGATAATTTGTTTGATCAGCTTCAGTCGGCCCGGGTGTTTTCACGGATTGATTTGAGATCGGGTTATCACCAGCTGCGGATTCGAGAGTCTGATGTGGAGAAGACGGCGTTTCGCTCGAGGTATGGGCATTATGAGTTCTTGGTGATGCCTTTTGGGCTCACCAATGCCCCCGCGGCATTTATGGATTTAATGCATAGAGTGTTCCGTCCATATTTAGACCAGTTCGTGGTCGTGTTTGTGGACGATATCCTTGTGTATTCGCGGTCTGCCGAGGAGCATGTGCATCATTTGAGAGTGGTATTGCAGACCCTTCGTGATCACCAGTTGTATGCCAAGCTCAGCAAGTGTGAGTTTTGGCTCCGTGAGGTGCACTTTTTGGGGCACGTGATCTCTGGTGATGGTGTTTCCGTGGACCCGGCTAAGGTCGAGGCTGTGGTGCAGTGGCCGAGGCCGAGTTCTGTCACGGAGATTCGGAGCTTTTTGGGGCTCGCAGGCTATTATCGGAGGTTCATCCAGCATTTTTCTCGTATTGCGGCCCCGATGACCAGGCTTACACGGAAGGATGAGCCGTTCGTCTGGACGGAGGAGTGTGAGCAGAGCTTCATGGAGCTGAAGAGATTACTCACGACTGCTCCGGTGTTGGTGTTGCCTTCGGGATAGGGAGGCTTTGTGGTGTGTACGGACGCTTCCAGGGTAGGTTTGGGTGCTGTGTTGATGCAGTATGGTAGAGTTGTGGCGTATGCATCTCGTCAGTTGAAGCCACATGAGGAGAACTACCCTACACATGATCTTGAGTTGACGGCATTGATTTTCGCCTTAAATATCTGGAGGTATTATCTGTACGGTGAGAAGTTCGAGGTTTTCACTGACCATCAGAGTTTAAGGTATGTGTTTACCAAGAAGGATCTTAACCTCAGGCAGAGGAGGTGGATGGAGTACATGAAGGATTATGATTTTACTCTGTCGTATCAGCCTGGCAGGATGAATGTCGTGGCTGATGTCTTGAGCAGGAAGGTGATGGTCAGTCAGATGTTGTTGAGGAAGTGGAGGTTATGGGAGCAGGTTCCGGCCATGACTTTTAGGCTCAAGATCCCCCGGGATCAGGGTTCGGTTGTTCTTGCGAGCTTGACTGTCACACCAGCTATTCATCGTCAGGTGACTGAGGCTCAGCATGCAGACCCCGAGCTACCCCGGATTTTATCGTTGGCCCAGGTGGAGTTTGGTGAGGATGGAGTCGTGAGGTTCCAAGGTAGGTTGTACGTCCCAACCGAGGAGCAGACGAGACGCGCGGTGTTGCGAGAGGCTCATGGGAGCTGGTATGCCGTGCACCCCGGATCGACAAAGATGTACCAGAACCTGAAGAGGTAATTTTGGTGGCCGGGTATGAAGAGAGATGTTACGGAGTTCGTGGCCAGGTGCCTGATATGTCAACAGGTGAAGGCTGAGCACCAGCGACCGGTACACTTTAGCCCTTGGATATTCCTGCGTGGAAGTGGGACCACGTGACCACTGATTTCGTGGTAGGGTTGCCGAGGACATTTAGCGGGCAGGATAGTATCTGGGTGCTGGTGGATAGACTGACGAAGACGGCGCGGTTGCTGCCGGTCAAGGTCAGTTGGAGTGTGCATCGTTTGGCTCATTTGTATGTGGAGCGGATCGTTCCGTTACATGGAGTTCCCATCTCTATTGTGTCTGATCGTGATCCCCGCTTCACTTCTGGATTCTGGAGGAGCTTCCAGAAGACTCTAGGCACCGATTTGGCATTTAGCTCGGCGTATCATCCCCAGTCGGACAGTCAGTCTGAGAGGACCATCAAGACTTTGGAGGACATGTTGAGGTCGTGTTGCCTGGAGCGGCAAGGTAGTTGGATCCACCACTTACCGTTAGTGGAGTTTGCCTACAACAATGGCTATCATTCGAGCACTGGTATGGCACCGTACGAGGCGTTGTACGGGCGACCTTGTCGGACTCCGCTTGATTGGTTCGAAGTGGGAGAGCGTGTCCTGACAGGACCGGATTTGGTGCAGCAGTGCACTGAGGTGGTGCATCTGATCCGGCAGAAGATGTTGGCTGCGCAGAGCCGGCAGAAGAGCTGATGGGAATCGACACCGAGCCAGTACCTTTGCATATTGCATTTATATCCTTTAGTTTATTTTTATATCCACGAGAAAGTATACGCGCAATTGTACGGCTTTATCGGTCAATGCGTCACTCCCGTAGATTGTGTGGGTTTCTATGTAATTTGTCAGTAGGACCAACAAGGGGGCCCTCAGCCCTTTCCCATTGGTCCATGTCATCTTGTGGGGCTGGTCAACCATCCTAGGTGGACATCTAGAAGGTTGGACTAGTCATATGCCACATGGGTAGACAAGTGGCCCATTTTGTCCAAGGTAGGCCATCTACCATTCAACGTACCCATTCAATCTTACATATAGTCAAGGGGGCGCCCAATTCCACTAGGATTAGTTTATATTTTTTGTGTGTGATTCACACTTAATCCCAGCCCTTGATTCCCCTTCCCTAGATCCAAGGGTCCACATTGCATTTGATGTAAAACATATATAAGCTTGTATTTTTATGAGAAAAGCAATGAAATTCAGAAAAATTTATGAAAGTTTGAAGCTAGCTGCGCCCCAGCCCTCTCTCCTCTGGTTCTCCCCTTCCCAAACCCCAATTCTAGAGTGGTATCTCCTTTCCCCCACCTCCGGTGATCATCGGTGCCGCCGTCGCCGCCGTTCGTGCCGCCATCGAGCCGCCTCTGCAGTTCTATCTTCGTCCGACCACAGTATCTTCCACGAATTGTCTATCTCAGCCACGACCTTGGATTGATCTGAATTTTTTATGGTGTGTTTTACCCTTGAACCCCAAGATCCACCTAAAGTTTCAAGACAAAATTCCATCGTTTAGTATTTTTACATTTTCATCCAACATGTCATCCTAGATCTGCCAGGTTTCTATCTACAGTGACAGAACCTCTGAGTTCTCCCCCTTCGACCATCTTTTTGATTTGTCCAAACCCTCCCAATTTTACTGGGAGTTCTTTCCATAACGCCCTACCTCCACAAATTTTCTTAATTTTTTATCAGCCTTCTATCTATTTTTAGAAATTCGTGTTCTTCCTCTGATACAGTATTTTTAGTCAGATCCCAGATCCGACCACCCTCCACTTCCAAAATCATAACAAATCACCACCACATCAAAATCCAGATCCAAAAATATTCCTGGTTTCCTTGTTCGATTTCCTACAACCCTGCTGAAGAACACATCTTCGAATTTGGACATCTACTTCAATGTCAAAGGCAATCAACAGGAAAGTTCTCTGCAGATCTGAGTCTTCGGTTACTGTACAACAGCAGCATATAAAATTCGCCAACACAAAGTACAAATCTGGTGAATTTTTCTGAAGGCCACTAGATTGCAGTACTTCAAAGAAGCTTTCCAACGGCTCTGATCTCGTCGCATTCCGACACCGGTGCTGATCGCAGCGTCCATTCTCGCCGGAGCGCGCGCTGAAATACAGAACCGGCAGATTTCCGATCGGTTTTTTCCGACCGGTGCCGAACGGAGCCGCCCGGCCTCCGGCCGGTGAACCAGCGTGCCGCCAGCCCGAGGAGCGCTTCTCCAAGTGTCTCCACTACAGCGGTACCACCGGGTCCCACACGGCCCTTCCGGACAGCACGTGGGCCCCACGGTCGTGAGCACGCGTGTAGCCGAATCAACACACGAAGCTGCCCGTCAACCCGAATTCGGTCCTCCCGGGCCCATTTGTATAGCCCTTTACCTCCCTGCGTGGAGTGGGCATGTTCCCATTGCTGTAATTATTGTGTGTTAAGTTTCCCGGGAGTACGAGTTTTCGGCCGGGTCCGTCGTCCCCACGCCGAGCGCGTGGAGGTATCGCATTCGCTCCCTTCTCGGCATTTTACTTACTTCATAAATATTTGTTTATGCCGCTGCTAGAGAGCATGTGTAGGGATATCTAGCTCGCTTTATCTATTCATTACCACTGCTGCGAGAGAGTGCGAGACCGTCCCGTGACCCGATCCGGACACGAAAGTGCGAGCCGACCACCCTAGCTCTTGCCGGTTTCTTAACCGCGCACGTCCGACGCTTCCCTCGTTAAGGGGCAGTCACGAGCTTGTCGTGTCCGTGTCTCGTCCCGCATCAATTTGGTTTCAGAGCCAGTTTGAGTCTAGGGTGTCCAAAACAAAAAAAAAGAGTGTCATTTAAGTCTAAGTGTCTAAGTCGGTCTAGGTTGTATTTGCATCTCTTTACTCGGTATATCAAAAGGTGTTGTCCGAACGTTAGGCTACGCCTATCGGGAAGGCCGCACACTTGCGCGAGTGATCTTTGGATCGAGTAACTCCGCCACGTGCCGGGTTTTGGTTACGTCTAGGTGCATCATATTAGTGTGCATTTGCATTAGTCGGTGTTTCCTAGTCCGTGTCGTTGCATGCCCACTCGGCGAGGTACCCAATACCATTGCCCTTCCCCTATGGCTAACCCACGAGATGGCGCCTCGGGAGACTTCCACTCCCTACACGAGACGATGATGGCCATTATGACTAGGTTGGACCAATCCGATGCTAACTTTCGGACTTTCTCTGATAATATGGATGGTCGCCTTAGAGCCATGGAGGGACGCATGGAGACCTCCGATAGGTCGGCCCAAGACCTCGTTGGGCGGTTAGATAGGATGTCACACGGGGACCCTCCTGGGGCAGGCCAAGGCCCACCCGCACCTCCTCCCGCGGTGGCCCAAGTCCAACCCGCTCCCATGGCCCAAGTCCAAGCCGCTCCCGCGGCCCAAAACCAGCCACCACAGGCTCCCCACCCGCCCCTCCTCGGGTTCCCAAACTACCGCACCGTGACCTTGGTCTCGAGGACTATGGGTCCGACAATGCCTATGAGGGATATGGTCAACGCCGTCGTGGTTTTCAGCCACAACGAGATGAGGATGATGATAGGGTCTTTAAGACCGTGCGAGCGGACCCTCCCTCTTTTTACGGGTCTTTGGATCCGAAAGTCTACCTAGATTGGGAGTTCGGCATGGACCGTTATTTTGAGTGGTATGATATGTCGGAGCGCCGAAGGGTCCGATTTGCCACCATGAAGCTCTTGGGGCAGGCGCAAACCTATTGGAAGAATGTAGAGAGCCTACTACTTCAGCGGCTAGAACCCCCGATCGACACATGGGCCGAGATGAAGAATAAACTTCGGCAAGAGTACCTTCCTCCCACATACCGCCAGCGACTCATCGATAGATGGCAAAGTCTTAGCCAGGGAGACCGGTCCGTCTCTGAATACATCGCGGAGTTTGATGAGTACTTTCTACGATGTGGTGTCACAGAGGAGAGTACCATGCCCGTGTCCCGCTTTCGACGTGATTTGCGGCCACACTACCAGTATGAGCTTTTCCGCCGCAATGCCAAGACGTTGGAAGAGGCATACCAGGTTGCTCTCGAGATGGAGCAATTTGAGGGAGAGTTCAAGTCTAGCCATCGGTTGGGCCCCACCCCTCTCCGTAGTACCGAGCCCCGTCACTCCATAGGCCCACATCAGCGGCCTCCCATGGCTCGACCTCAGGAGCCCACCCGTCAGGAGCACTTCGCTCCATGGCCTCGTCCTCCTCCACCCCGGGATCTATTCCCACCCCAACTACCGGCACCCGTTGCCCGTCCCCCTGCTCCTATAGCCCGTCCTCTGGCATCGGCACCCCCTCCACTATTGTCCAAGGCACCTACATCTTTCCCTTTGCTACCTACACCCCTACCCGACGGGATGATAAGGGTAAGGCCCCTTTTATAGGAGAGAGTAGTCGGTCGAGAGTGCAGTGTTTCCACTGTCACGGGTTTGGCCACATTGCCAGCGAGTGTCCCGCTCGCACCACCCTAGCCCTAGGTGTTGGAGAATCCGTACCTCCCGAGCTTGAGTATGTCAATTACGTGGCCGATGAGGCACTAGCCGATGAATACTATGCCTTGGGGGAAGAGCTGGGTGACTCTCCGGCCGCCCAGGATGCCGCCACCTAGTGGGCTTGATCCTACCACCTTAGTCTCGAGTCGTGCATGAGTCAGTGTGTTTTCTTGTGTGGTTTGTTTGTGTGGTGTGTTTCGAGTCGATTGTTGTGTGTATTGCATGGTAAGTCTGCATGAGTCTTGTGCAAGCTCGTTGTCGGTCTCTTATGAGTAAGAGGCGAGTGGACTCACTTGATGAGTATGGGGTCGATTCTACATCTATACCCGGATCAGTCACCTATAGGGACTCAGCGGTGATTCCTAGTGAGTCTTTGAGCCGCTTCCCTTCCTTTTGAGAGTGCCCCACCCGGAGTGTCCACCTTCAGGCCATAGCAGTTTGCGCATATCGAGTATATATGGAATGAGCATGTGACGATCATTTGGAGTGGAGCGTACCCGCATTACTTGGCACGATGACGGATCCGCCAGAGTATTCGAGCATCCCTACCCCTACTCGACGGGGTCGAGTTCCTCCCACCCGGGGAGAGTTGATGGGAATCGACACCGAGCCAGTACCTTTTCATATTGCATTTATATCCTTTAGTTTATTTTTATATCCACGGGAAAGTATACGCGCAATTGTACGGCTTTATCGGCCAATGCGTCACTCCCGTAGATTGTGTGGGTTTCTATGAAATTTGTCAGTAGGACCAACAAGGGGGCCCTCAGCCCTTTCCCATTGGTCCATGTCATCTTGTGGGGCTGGTCAACCATCCTAGGTGGACATCTAGAAGGTTGGACTAGTCATATGCCACATGGGTAGACAAGTGGCCCATTATGTCCAAGGTAGGCCACCTACCATTCAACGTACCCATTCAATCTTACATATAGTCAAGGGGGCGCCCCATTCCACTAGGATTAGTTTATATTTTGTGTGTGTGATTCACACTTAATCCCAGCCCTTGATTCCCCTTCCCTAGATCCAAGGGTCCACATTGCATTTGATGTAAAACATATATAAGCTTGTATTTTTATGAGAAAAGCAATGAAATTCAGAAAAATTTATGAAAGTTTGAAGCTAGCTGCACCCCAGCCCTCTCTCCTCTGGTTCTCCCCTTCCCAAACCCCCATTCTAGAGTGGTATCTCCTTTCCCCCACCTCCGGTGATCATCGGTGCCGCCGTCGCCGCCGTTCGTGCCGCCATCGAGCCGCCTCTGCAGTTCTATCTTCGTCCGACCACAGCATCTTCCACGAATTGTCTATCTCAGCCACGACCTTGGATTGATCTGAATTTTTTATGGTGTGTTTTACCCTTGAACCCCAAGATCCACCTAAAGTTTCAAGATAAAATTCCATCGTTTAGTATTTTTACATTTTCATCCAACCTGTCATCCCAGATCTGCCAGGTTTCTATCTACAGTGACAGAACCTCAGAGTTCTCCCCCTCCGACCATCTTTTTGATTTGTCCAAACCCTCCCAATTTTACTGGGAGTTCTTTCCATAACGCCCTACCTCCACAAATTTTCTTAATTTTTTATCAGCCTTCTATCTATTTTTAGAAATTCGTGTTCTTCCTCTGATACAGTATTTTTAGTCAGATCCCAGATCCGACCACCCTCCACTTCCAAAATCAGACAAAATCACCACCACCTCAAAATCCAGATCCAAAAAAATTCTTGATTTCCTTGTTCGATTTCCTACAACCCTGCTGAAGAACACATCTTCGAATTCGGACATCTACTTCACGGTCAAAGGCAATCAACAGGAAAGTTCTCTGCCGATCTGAGTCTTCGGTTACTGTACAACAGCAGCATATAAAATTCGCCAACACAAAGTACAAATCTGGTGAATTTTTCTGAAGGCCACTAGATTGCAGTACTTCAAATCAGCTTTCCAACGGCTCTGATCTCGTCGCATTCCGACATCGGTGCTGATCGCAGCGTCCGTTCTCGCCGGAGCGCGTGCTGAAATACAGAATCGGTAGATTTCCGATCGGTTTTTCCGACCGGTGCCGAACGGAGCCGCCCGGCCTCCGGCCGGTGAACCAGCGTGCCGCCAGCCCGGGGAGCGCTTCTCCAAGTGTCTCCACTACAGCGGTACCACCGGGTCCCACACGGCCCTTCCGGACAGCACGTGGGTCCCACGGTCGTGAGCACGCGTGTAGCCGAATCAACACACGAAGCTGCCCGTCAACCCGAATTCGGTCCTCCCGGGCCCATTTGTATAGCCCTTTACCTCCCTGCGTGGAGTGAGCATGTTCCCATTGCTGTAATTATTGTGTTTTAAGTTTCCCGGGAGTACGAGTTTTCGGCCGGGTCCGTCGTCCCCACGCCGAGCGCGTGGAGGTATCGCATTCGCTCCCTTCTCGGCATTTGCTTACTTCATATATATTTGTTTATGCCGCTGCTAGAGAGCATGTGTAGGGATATCTAGCTCGCTTTATCTATTCATTACCGCTGCTGCGAGAGAGTGCGAGACCGTCCCGTGACCCGATCCGGGCACGAAAGTGCGAGCCGACCACCCTAGCTCTTGCCGGTTTCTCAACCGCGCACGTCCGACGCTTCCCTCGTTAAGGGGCAGTCACGAGCTTGTCGTGTCCGTGTCTCGTCCCGCATCAAGAGCTATGCCGATCGGAGGAGGCGACCCCTCAGTTTTGCTATAGGTGATCGGGTGTTTTTGCGAGTTTCTCCCATGAAGGGTGTGATGCGCTTCGGCAGGCGTGGGAAGCTGAGTCCCCGCTACATTGGTCCTTTCCTCATTGTCGAGCGTATCGGTGAGGTTGCCTATCGGTTGCAGTTACTCCCGGAGCTATCTTCTGTACATGATGTGTTTCACGTGTCTATGCTTCAGAGGTATATGCCTGATGATTCCCATGTTCTGGAGGATGCCGTTTGGCCTGAGGTGACCCCAGACTTGTCCCTTCCAGAGTACCCTATCCATATTGAGGATCGGCGTGAGCAGCGCCTGCGGAGCAAGGTTATTCCTCTGGTTAAGGTGGTCTGGCAGCGTCACTCTGGTGGTGAGGCGTCGTAGGAGCGTGAGGATGAGATGTGGCAGCTATATCCTTATTTGTTCGGGTGAGTCTTCTCCCCTGTCCCTGTGCCCTGTCCTTAATTTCGAGGACGAAATTCATTTAAGGGGGGAGGGCTGTGATGTCCCGAGTTTTTCGGATCCTTTTTTTTGGGTCCCGGATTTGGTTTCTCGGAGCGTCTAGCTCCGTTGTGTCTGAAATTTCGTTTCTGACATCTTTCGTGTTCGGATCGGTGCGATCCGGAGTTGTTTCGGAGGCCCGGAGTGTGTCCGCGGCTTTCCCGCGCGTGTTTTCCGATTGCCCGTGTATGTTTCGGCAATCCCTTCGGAACCTCGTTGCGGGTGAACCGGGTCGTTCACCTAGGCGAGAGTGGTACCGTTGCGATCGGTGCGTCCCGAGGATCGAGAAAATGTATTTTTCTATTTTTTAATATTTTTGGCATTTTCTGGATTTTCTATTTATAGCCCTTTTCTTTTTCCTTTTTCTTCTCCTTTTCTTTTTCTTCTTTCTTCTTTCCTCCCCTGAGCGCAACGGTCACCTCCTCCCCCTTCTTGCCCGCTGGACCTCGCGGCACCCCTTCCTCCACCGGCGACGGGTGGCGGACGACGGCGATGGCGCGGTAACAACGGTGGTGGCGAGAGGATCGCGGCGGTGCCCTCTTCGTGGCACGTGGGTGGAGTTCGTGTTTTAGCTAGATTTGAAGATCGGCGACTTCCCGGTAGATTTTGAGCTTCATTGAGGTAGGGGGACGGATCCTTGCCCTCTTTACAGCGTTCCCCGTGATTTCTAGACCGTGGAGTGGCCGAGAGGGGCTAGATTCATGCCGGGAGGGTTATTTCCATGCTTGGGGTTTGAGCGCCGGATCTAATGATTTGTGGGGTTTTTTGATCGTTTTGGGGCTCTAGATGCATGCTAGGACGTCTGGGGGATGATTCCCCTTTGTTTTCCCTTCACCAGGGGGGGTGAATGGGCGTGGTTTTCAGATTTCCGGACGTATTTCGCGAACCGGGCTCGGCCCGTTGTCGCGCTAGGTACCAGGGGTGCGTTCCGTTGGAACGCGCTGTGTCATCCGAGCGCGTTCGTCCGAGAAGAAGAACAGTATGGCAGTTCATGTCGCGCCTGGGGTAGGTAGCGCGTTCTTGGAGAACGTGCTAGCCTTTCCTAGCGCGTTCTTGATGAACGCGCTAGCTTCGGCTAGCGCCTTATTGGAGAACGCGCTAGCTTCTGCTAGCGCGTTCTTCAGGGGTCGCGCTAGGGGACCATAGCGCGACAGTGTCGCGCCCTGGGTCCCTAGCGCGTTAATCCCCCTCCGCGAGCCGCGTTTCTTTTCGGTGATTGTACCTCCGGTGGAGCGAGTCTCGGATCCGGTTGTGGCGTGTGGCCCGAGGGTTGCCGTGGGCACCCAGTGAGAGCCACAGGGGCGCCCGGGGGTCCCCGGTGAATCAGTTACCTTGGTAGGGGTGCCGCGTGACTTGAGGGACGGTCGGACCTCGTGCGTGTCCCCGACATCCGTACCTACCGTTTGGTTACCGAGAGTCTATGTTAGTGTGTCAGTCGGTGGTTTCCGCGAGTCGAGTCTCACCTCCGGTGACACGTCCACTAGTCGTAGCCTTCTTACGGCACGCGGTGCTGACCCACCCGGGAGTGGTGGAGCGGCTGACCCGAGAGAGACGGTGAGTAGGCTGGTTACCGTAGGGCCCCCGCGTACAGCCGAGTCCGGGCTTAGGGGGAATTACCAGCTAGAGGACAGGCCTAGGGCGTATGGTCTGAGTGTGCACATGAAGCTGAGGGTTTCGGACCCGCGCTGACGAGCGCTACCTCAGCTAGTCCTTGTTTTGTGGCACTGGTTACTGTGTGTGTCTGAGCCTCGCGCCCGGGGCGTTGTAGCTAGACACTTGTGATGCGGTGTAAGACGTCAGGGGACGCATCTGGTCGTTCTTCTAGTGGGTGGTGCTCCTGTTTGCTGGCAGGTATAGACTCGAGTTTTGTCGGACCGGGGTTTTGTGGTACGGTACTATAGAGTAGGCGGCTTTTTCCATTTAGCTGCGTCAGCGCGTAGTTCTACTGTACTTCTGCTAGGTGGTGTTACCTTCCGTGGTTGCTCGCGCCTTACAGCCGTTTTTCTCGTTGTGCGGTGGGGGTCCGGGGGATCCCTACTGGGCCAATGAAATGAGGCTCACCCCTGCTTTTCAGGTGAGGCGCGGTCATCGAGAGGTGCGGCCGAGTTTCAGCGTGGTTCTTCTAGCCAGGGTTAGTTGCCAGTCTGCCAGAGCCGGGGGATGCCCCGTGTAGTTGTACGCCGGGGGATGCCCCGTATAGTTGTACTTTTTCTTTCTGTTGACTATACCCTATTTTGGACATGAGACTCTGTGGACCTTGTAGTAGTTTATTTCTTTATATTATGCTGTGCATTTTATTTTAGATTATTGTGCTATCTCTGTAGTTGCTTCAGATTCTCTTGTGCTCTCACACCATCCCTTTTTACCCTTCCGAGTCTTCGGGCTCGTGGGTTGGCGGGCCAAGATTCGAGACGTGCCGGTTCCTTTCTGTTACTCGGATCCCAGGTCGTCACAGTAAGAGTGTTCGAAAGGGATCCTCTCTCCGCAAGTGGACAGTCGGGACCTCCTCAGTAGCGGCAAGACGCATCGCTCTCTCTAGCCCGTTTCTTCTTGACTTTTTTTAACTAAAAGGTAATATTTGCAAGGTGGAAAACGAGGGAGTCCGTTCATCCCTTCATTGCGGAAAGGGCATGACGTGCCACCCCGGCCACCAGGCAAACGATTTTTCATTAAGAAGTGTAGAAAATATTGTGCCTCATGTAAAAAGGTGATGATCAACCTAAATTGCTCAAAAAAAAATATAATGTGCTTCAAATGAAAATATATTAAAAAGTCTGTCAACTCATATTATTGGAAAAAAGTGTTTAACATCAATACTAATCTGTGTAACTCTTAAAAGAGTCATTGAGATCATGTGTGTAAGATAAAGATGATTGATTTTGAGTGTTATCTGAATATTTGGTTCACCTTTATTAAAACTTGGATTTAGATATGAGTATTGAGTTTAATTTGACAAATTTGGTATACATCATAATTAAATCATATTTGTTAAGTTGCCACTTCATAACCCTTTATGATAGAAGAGTCTATACTTCTCAAGACTTATTGAAGTGGTGCAAGCATTAAAATCCCTCATGATCAGATTCTTTCCCGATAGCCTGATCAACATAAATCTTGATATTGATTATTCATTGAGATGTCTTGTGATGATTGTTATCTACTCTTGCCTTTCTATCATCAATCACTTTACTCTCCACACTGTTGGAATCTTCCATCTTGTTTTGCAATAAGTTCTGGTTCTGTGGACTTTCCACCTGTTTCATTCTGTTCATGCATATGTGAGGTGCCGCAACCAGAGTTTAGATTGTTTGTAATGGTAGAGTTCAGATTGATTTATTGGATAACCAGAGCTCATTCATGTGCTTCAGGGGGAGTTATGGATTATCTGCTTTTAAGGGGAGAGTAGTACATCTTGCATGTTGATAGGGGGAGAGCTATTTCATTGTCATAAGGGAGAACCTCATTTTAATGAACCATGATTCATTCTCTAACTTTTTGTCTCTCAAACCATTTCCTCTCTTTTTGATTATGTCAAAGGGGGAGAATAGTTTGACGAGTCAGTGTGACTCATTATGTTGCCATCATCAAAAAGGGGGAGATTGTTGTGCCCCTTGTGCTTTGATGATTATGTGGTGTTTTAATGATAGCAACATAAATGAGTCACCATATTGTTTTGTTAAGAAATCACATTGAATGATAGCAACATGAATGCATATGACTGATTTATTCTGTGGAGAATGCATGAGTGTGTTATAACTGATCTGTTCTGTGGAGAATGCATGAGTGTGCTAGCTCTGTGGGTCGACCCCCTTCTTAGATGGGTCGACCCCCCTCAAGTCTTTACATCAGTTTCTCGTAAGTAGTTTAGATGGCGTCAACCCATTGAGTCCACGAGGTTGACGCAGCCTTGAAATGTCTCAGATGGCTTTGAAGATAAGGTTGGATGCGTTGACGCATGGGGTCACTGCGTCGACCCACTGAACTGACCCAGATCTAACTTCACATCAGGGTGAACTACTGCGTCGACGCTGTCACGCTGTAGCGTCTCTATGCATTTCTGAAGTCTACACATCGTTTAGTTGCACGCCACTGTGTTGAGAAAGTCTACACATCAGATTGCCTTGCTTCATGTATAAGTCTATACATCGGTTGTTCATCACACACAAAAGTCTGAACATCGTTCATGAAGTCTGTACAGCCATTGCTTAAGGCAAGTCTGTACATCGAGCTGAAGGCTGGCTAAGTCTATACATCGTTCGTCTCACATAAGACGCAAAGTCTATACATTGTCTTGGCCGTCGTCTGTCTGCTCGCTGCTAAGTCTGTACAGCCTCCTGCATTGGACTTAAAGTCTATACATTTGACAAGTCTGTACATCGGACTGTTCATGCATTCATCTCAAGTCTATACATCCGATTGTTCAGATTGTAGCTAAGTCTGTACAGCATCTAGTGTCTCTTGCAAAGTCTGTACACTGCATTGGCATCTTTACTTACGTGCTGAATTGAGCAAGTCTATACATTCTTAATCTTTACCTACGCTCAGTTCCACCAAGTCTGTACATTGGGCTCTCACTCAAAGTCTGTACAGCGCCATGTCCATATGCTTCCAAGTCTATACGTTGCACTGTAGCTAGAACTGTGTAAGTCTGTACATTGGTGCTTTGCCAAAGTCTATACATTGTGAACCTTCAAGTCTGTACAGACTTTGCTTCGCTCAAGTCTGTACATCGTCTAGTTATCTTTGGCAAGTCCACACATCGTGAAGTCTATACATCCATTGCTTCAGTTTAATATCTGCTATGTGCATACATTGCATCGGTGCATTGCTTCCTCTGTGCATATACTGCATCAGTGCATCCATCAGGCATACAGTCTATACACTAATGCATGTGAGGTCCTTTGCTTTCAAAGTCCACACATCTGTTGTCAGCATGTCTATGCATTCGTATTCAATGTACACACTTCACTGCATTGCACATTGCATCTCCAAGTCTGTACAACCATCATGCATGCATCGTCTCTCAAGTCTGTACAGGATCTGCCTAGAATGCAATGTTCATCAAGTCTATACACTCTATGTGTCTGCATCGCATTCATCAAGTCTATACACTCTTGTGTATGCATTGCATTCATGCTAAGTCCATGCACTGCACTTGGGCATTGTTCTTCACAGTAAGTATGTACAGCCTGTGTTCGCAGCAGTCAAGTCTGTACATTGCTTTGTCATGCACATAAACGTGAAGTCTATACATTGCTTTAGCGTTGCATTCTCAACGTCTGTACAATGCCTTAGTCTTCTAGACATGAAGTCTATACATTGCTTTAGCTTTGCATTCACAGAGTCTGTACATTCTTTCAGCATGACAATGCATTCACTTGCAATGAATATACTTTGCTGTCTGCAGCTGAACATGCATCTCACTCTAACTCTGTACATGCCATTAATGAAGTCTATACATGCTGCTGCTTAGCATTCACTGAGTCTATACAATGCCACAGTCCTGCATGCGTGAAGTATGTACAAGGCCAAAGCACTGCATGTATGTAGTCTGTACATGACATTGTTCTACATTCACCAAGTATGTACAATGCCATAGCCACGCATTCATAAAGTCTGAACATTACATCATGAAGTTTGTACATCGCTTCTGCAATGCCTTCATCATGTCTGTACATTGAGGTCGCATGCTGGGATTCAAAGTCTACACATTGCAATGTCTACACACTGCACATTACTCCCTACAGAGTATGTACAAGGTTTGTTGTATTAAACTGATAAGTTCCTTTCGACTGACTGACAGTGACTAAAGTGTAAAGATGAAGGATGGTCACGTGATCCGAGGATAAGGGGAGTGACCAGATTGTGACACGTGTACTGAAAGCCTGCTGGATGCTGCCACGTGGCCCAAGGCTTTTGGGCGGGAGATGTGGAGAGTACACGCCAAATTCCTGCTGGTCTATATATATGAAGTCTCTTCCATCAGAAGTTGGCTGATCGACCGAAGCAGAGGATAGCCTGCACGATCCTGTGTGAAAGAAAAGAGAAGCAGAAGAAGCAGAGAAGAAAAAGAGAAAGAGAAGAAGAGCAGAAGAGAAAGAAGAGAAAGAGAGAGTTAGAGAGCTCGAGCAGAGAAAGAGAGAGTGAGATTAGCAGAAGAAGAAAAAGAGAAAGAAAGATAGTGAGATCGAGAGAGATCTGCCTTTACTGGACCGTGGATCAAATCCAGGCCAGTCAGCTCATTCTGAGCCACATTGTGCTTCATTGTTTACAGCCTTCCGATTGCTGTTTGTTTCCCATTTTCCTATTTTCTCTTTAAACATTTCTTCAAGCTGTTTGTCAGCATTTGCAGTGGAGGATTCCACTGGACGGCTAAGCTGTATTGCCCAGCAGAGCAAGCTGTGAGGCTCAGCAGGCGAGGAGGATTCCTCAGACAGTAAACTGTGAGGCTCAACGGATTGTATGGCAAGCTGTGATGCCCAGCTGTTCAAGCTGTGAGTCAGCGGAATCCACACTGGGTTTGAGTGTGGGGTGGACGTAGGTCTGCATGACCGAACCACCTAAAAACCCTCTTGTTCTGTGGTTTGAATTCTTATCTGATTGGCGCTAGATGCATGCATAGGCACGAAGATTGTATTCAATTCATTGATGCGCACAGTAGATGTTTGCTTAGGAGCATTCTACATGTTTGCACATTGGTTCAACAGATTTGATTAACTTTGCACACTGTGTGATTTTTAATTGGGCGAAAGTTTTTAAAAGGTATATTCATTCACCCCCCCCTCTGAATACATAGCACCGAACCGAACAGAAAAAAGGAACATAACATGGGGGGATACAAGGGACGAGCAAGGTCCGGGAGAGGGGAAAGAAAAGCCGCAAAAAGAAGGAACATTACAGGGAAAAAGGGGGGGGGGCACCAAGCCAACGAAAGGAGCTGGCCAAAACACAAAGTGGGCAAGGCCCAAGAGCCACAAGAGGGGACCAGCCAACGGCCCAACAGGGGCAACGGCCAAAGCAGGGACCTGAAGACCTGAAGCGAGGCTACGACCGAAGCCTATGGAGGATCGTGGATGGACGGAGTGGAGGTAGACGCAGCAGCAGACGAAGGCTGGGCGTCCAAAGGAGTTGCCTCATCGCGCAGGTTGTAGAAGATGATGGGGCCAGCTGGCTTCGGCATGTCAGTACCAGAGAGAAAGATAGGGCCCCAGAAACGCTGTCGAGAGGAGCGTCGAGGCGCGCATCCCGAAATGGCGACGGAGGCAATGGCCGGGGGTGAGGCGTCCAAAGGGGCGTTTCTTTTTGACTTCTCTAGGAGTTTCTTGGGGGAATTCCCTCTGTCCGCGTCTGTCGGTCGGAGCCACCTTTATAGGGGGTTATCCTGAAGGGGGGAGCCCATCCCTTAGCAGAGAAGGGTGCCAGTCGTGGAGTAACGTTCCCCGCGATTATGTGGGGGAGTTTCCTGTTGAGAGACAGTTATTCCGGAGTCGGCCGATCCCCTGGTAGGTCTTACGGCACCCGTAGGGCGTGCTCGCCCTTGGTGGAATTGAGACCAACATCGTGGGGAGTAACGGTCGATCGTCGGAGAGTCGTCCGATGGTCATTGTGCCTCGGTTGGGGCCTTTGGCGTTGACGAATCAAAGGACTGTTCGTAGTGGATAGGTGCTGTCGCGGCCGATTAGACGTGTCGCGATCCGTGAGTCGGATTGGGTTCGGCATGGATGGGCCCTAGATGGGCCGAGTCGATTTTACCCTCCTCAAATAGGTTTAGTTCTCTTTTATCTATAGAATATAAGTGTTATTTTTGAGTTATATTATTGTATAAGATGTAAATTATATGTGTTTATATCAATGAATATAATATAATTATATTATTAAACATATAAATAATTTGACTTTAAATGTTTCGTGGAATTTTTAGTTCATAATATTTTAATTTAATCTGAGGTGACATCTGTAGACCCGACTCAAAAGAGAAGGCGCCACGGTAACTAGCTCATCAAACCAGTCAACTTTTGCGATGTTAATAATGTCGGGTTTAAGATATGAATAAAATTTTGATGTTAGCGAAAGTAAGGTTATGCTTCATTCTATGTTCAGCGTACTAAGTGGTCAAGATCCATTTGGGGCTTGAAAGATAGTTGGATTTGTCCGAGAGGTCAACTTTAACGTGGCTGAGCCAACGCTAACCCTGATTGAGTAATATTTTTGGTAAGTCAAAGTTTAGCAACAAGTATTGTAAACCCATTCTCATTTAATTCACATGAGATCAATATGATGTGCACTGATTTGTGAATATCCATGCCTGTGTACTCCCCAGTCCCCACAATGGCGAGGTCCATAGAAAATTTAATTATAACCTTTTGATCGAACATCCATTTTTATTCTTTTTTACTGAGAGTTACTTGAGCAATGCCTTCTTTGCATTATTATAGGTCATGCCATGACAGTCTGTGTCCGGGTGAAACTTCTAACATTGATATCCATGCAAATTATTTATTTTCATAAATACCTATTGAGAAGAGTAAAATTTACCCGCCCAAAGGCGGCTCATTAGCACCAGGACTACGTCGGCTCAGGACTTGTCGGGTGCAAAGCAAGCCATCTGACAACTAGCGACCCACACCGGGCGACCTAATAGAGGTGCACAGGAGATTCGTCAGCCCACAAGGGACATCGACATGGGTATCTTAGGCGCCGGATGACTCTTTGGCCACCGCATGTTACTTCTGTCATTGTCGGCCTCTACTCCAGTAGGGGCGAGCACGCGCCTAGAGCGCCATGAGATTCGCCCCAAGGTCACATTGTCTGGATAAATGGGAGCACAACGGGAAACTCCCCTCGATCGCCGAGACGTTACTCCACGACTCATACTTTTCCCTGCTAAGGGATAGACTTCCACGGTCAGGATGACGAAGAGGGGAACAAACACACGCGATCACAAAGAGAGAGACACATTCACACAAGAAGGCAGACACACACAACGAGATGTCCACACAGAGGAGGAGAGAGAGATACCGGAGGGAGCCGGCCTCCGAGCACGTTCCAAGCACGGCAAGTACTCTTCGAACACTCGTCGGACATAGCGAGCATCTCTAGAGGCTCCACTCAGACCCAGGCTTGGTCATTTTTCTCTCACACTCTCTCATTTTTTCTGTCTTTTACTACTCTCTGTCTCGTCACAGTCATAACTTAAGTATTAGAGGGTTGTCTTATGGGATAATGCCCAAGGTTTAGAGCTGTCAATGGGCCGGCCCGGCCCGATAGGCCCGCGGGCCTGGCCCGATTTCGGGCCGGGTCGCAAGGCCTTTTCCGGCCCGTGGGCTCTTAGCCGGGTCTAAAAGCCCGGCCCGACTAGTCCCACGGCTAGACTCGGGCTTTAAGTTCTGCCCGTGGGCCGGCCCGACCCGTTCTCTTTTTTTCCTTCATTCAAATTTTAAAAGCTACTTAGTTAAAATTATATTATTGTAATTATTTAAAAAAAATTTAAAACTCTATTTTCATACAAATTATGTAATTAATATCAAAATTTTAATTAATTTAGTGAGATTATAAGTTTTATATTATTAAATATATTAATTTTTATTTTTATTTAAATTGTCGAACCGAGCCAGGCCTTAGTTGGGATTTACAAATTTTTTATAGTGTTGGGTCCGGCTCGGCTCGGCCCGATATAGCTCGTGCCTGGACCGGATTCGGACTTTAATATTAATAAATCGGGCCCAGGTTGGGTCGACCTAAGCCCGACTCAGGCCCGGCCCATTGACAACCCTACCAGAGCTCCTTCTGACATCGTCTCCTTAATGTTCGTAGACTTTTACGAATGATTAGATTTTTTTTTCTGATCAAATAAATCTTAAAAATATGATACAAATTTTGAAAGATCTTTTTTCCGTCGCTGCACATATAAACTCAGGTTGATATATTATTTTCTATTCCTTTTATTATATGGACGCATCAACGGCGGGTGGAATATGGTGACGTATGATACCAATCATATGGTGGATGAGTAGCAAGTCAGCATCCTCATGACACCCTCTTGTTAATATATCATCTTTGAATTATGCTTACTAGCTCACTTGTACCGCCCACTCCTTTTATTTTTTTCCCCCCACCATTTTATTTCTTTTATGTCAGCATGCGCTCAACGATTGGCGATATTGGCCCGAAGTAAGCATACATACAGAAAGTAAGAGGGGGTGGAGTCTTCTAACCCCTCCCGTACGAGAACTTATGAAATGTTGACGTATCATTTTTGCATTTTCAGCCTGTGAAGATTACGTGTACATACATGAAACCTTGTATAACTCTTAGAAAAGGATGCCTATTAATCATGCAAATAATTTGATACGGACATAATTACTAGAAATACTTCACCCAATAAACTTACTAGCGTTGGATGGGTGTCGTATAGATTGTTACGTAGTCCGATTTTACCATTTTGTTCTAGAAGGACGATCGAATTTTGGTAGGAATTTTTCAATTACATATAGAAAAAAAATTGCATCAAGCACATTATATATATATATATATATACTAAATTACTAGAATCTCTTGTGAGAGTCGTAATTGTAGAAATACTTTTCATGCTTATATAAGAGACAATCTTGTGGGTAAGAGACAGAAGAACATCATCTTTCAAGACCATATGAACACCCAACCCCTTATCTGTCACGGAGGAGCTCGGAAAGACATTTGCCAGAACAAAATCAAATGGATACTGTCGTCGCGGCCGACCCTAAACTTCCGCACAGTCACCAATGAGGATCTTAGCTTGGAATTGCAGGCGTTTGAATGGGGCGCCTGCAATCTCCACTCTTAACCAAACTACCCATTCAGGTTCTCCCACTGTTGTTTTTCTATCGGCAACCAGGACAAGCAGAGCTGAAGCGGAAGATTACTTTAGGTTCAGAAATATTTCCAACTTCTTTTGTGTGCCGGCACTTGGCAGATCGGGTGGGCTGTGGATTTGGTGGAGCGAAGACACTAAACTGCAAATCATATCCTACTCTGCAAATTTTATTGCGTGTGAAATAGAATCTGATGAGCATCAGCAGACATGGCTCATAATTTGTGTTTACGCCCCCCCCCCTTACAGCTAGACTTACAGAACTTTTCTGGCCAGATTTGCCGAAAATAGTCAATGATCTTGATGGCCCTTGGTTAAGTACCAGGGATTTCAATGCTATAAGCCACCCTTCCGAGAAAAGAAGTGGATGTGAGGCAAAACAACAACACCTAAGGCCTTTCAAAACTTTAGGCAGGCCAAGTTGATTGATTTGGGCTTTCATGGCGCTGCCTTTACATGGTCTAATGGCAGAAGAGCAGGTGACCAAATCGGAGAGAGACTAGAGAGAGCAGCAGCTAATATTGAATGGAATTTTGTGTTCCAAGAGGCGAAAGTACTCCATCTTCCCAGAGTAAGAAGTGATCATAATCCCATTCTAATCAATCTCAATGGTTTACAAAAGAAATACAAAAAGATTTTCAGAGTGGAATCTAATTGGCTGCAGTCTCAGGATTTCAGTCACTTCCTGCTTCCCAATTCCAACTAACCAAGGAAGACAATTTGAAACTCATGGAAACCCCGTCGGCAGAAGAAATACAACATGCTATATTCTCTATGCATCCACCTAAAGCCTCGGGCGCTGATGGGTTTCACCCAATCTTTTTTCCGAAGTATTGGTCTATCTTGGAACAGGAAGTCTCTCAGATGATTCATATGTTCTTCTTAAAAGGTATTATGCCTCACAATCTCAATCGCACCCTTATTACTCTAATCCCGAAATGCAGCAAGCCGGCTGTTCCTCAGGACTACAGGCCAATCAGTTTATGCAACACCCTCTACGAAGTTCTATCCAAAACAATAGCCAACAGGATTAAGCCATTGATTTCAAACTTGGTTTCTCCATACTAAGGAGCCTTTATCCCAGGCAAACAAATTTCTGATACAGTAATTGCGGTTCGGGAAGTTATCCACTCTATGAAATTGAAGGAAGGGAAAGTGGGGGTTATTGGTTTGAAGGCTGACCTCTCAAAAGCATATGATAAGTTAGAGTGGAACTTTATTGAAGCTGCTCTCAGGTCGAAATGATTTAACCAAGATGTAATCTCTCTTATAATGAATTGCATCTCCACAGTCACTTTCTCTGTTATTATAAATGGGGAACCACAAAAACTTAGGAAGGGATGTCCATTATCCCCCTACATTTTTATCATATGCTGTGACATTTTATCTCAACTAATGAATATGAAACTTTCAAATGGGGATATTTCTGGTTTTAAATTATGCAGATCCATACAGCCCCTTACACATTTTTTATATGCTGATGATGTATTTTTATTTGGAGCAGCAGAAGAAGAAGAAATCACCCAATATCTGGATATTCTCAACCTATTTGGCAGCTGGTCTGGACAGTCAATCAATAGAGGTAAATCTGCTCTTATATTCAGCAACAACATTTCAAAACAAGAACATAGTAGATTCAGTCAATTGCTTCAAATAAAAATCACGAACAACCATATGTCCTGGTAGGGGAAAGGTTGATCAATACAAATTCCTGAAGGAGAGATTACTCAATAGATTAGCCTCTTGGAAGCAGAATCTGCTTACTGCTGCAGGTAGATCTACACTTATCAAATCCGCCCTATCAGCTATGCCGGTTCATGTCATGACAACCAGCCTACTACCCAAAACAACCATTAATGATCTCAAGTCTCTCATCAGAAAGTTTTGGTAGAAAGATGAGGGAGACAAAAAGCATGTGCATTTTTTAGCCTGGAGTAAGATAAGTCAAAAGAAGCAAGAGGGGGGGCCTCAGTTTTACGGACTTTCAACTATATAATGAAGTGGCTATCATGAGGCTAACTTGGAGATTCATAAAGGATTTTCATAATCCCTGGTCACTCATACTTAGAGCTAAATATTTGCGCCAAGGCAACTTCTGGGAAGCAAAACATAAAACCAGTCTGATACTTGGTCAGCTAGTGCTTAATGCAAGACACAACATTACGAATGGAATGATATGGGGCATCGGGAATGGCAGAACAACAAATATATGGACTGAGATGGATTCCTGATTTAACCTGGCCCCCCACCCTCAATCCAGATTCCAGGGTTCCCTGCCTATCCGAGTACATCAGCTTATAGTTAAAAATGCATGGAATATTTCTTTAATTGACAAAATTTTCGATAAAGATACAGTTGCCAAAATTTATTCAATTTCACTTCCTGTAAATGGTCCACAGATTGAAGATAATCCTATGTGGAAATGGACTGAGAATGGTGAGCTGAAATCGGCATATTGGTTGCTCAAGCAAGAAGTTCTTCCTCCCTCCTCCTCTTAACAAAGCCTCATATGGAGGAGGAAGCTATGGCACCCTCTACTCTCTAAATGGCTTCCCCCAAAGGTGCAAATTTTCTTATGCAAGAATTTTAGAGATATTTTACCTACAAACTTCTCTTTGGCAACAAAGCTCAGGAGAGGAAATCCATATTGTGATGTATGTCAAATCCCACGAACAACACGGCATATTTTCTTTGACTGTCAAAGAGCAAGGGCAGTTTGGTTACCATCCCAGTTCTGGTGGCGGTTCCCAGTTACCTCCATTAAAGAGAGATTCCTTTCTTGGTGGAAACCCCCCTTGTCAATAGAACAAGGTGACTGTGAGCTTCTTGTCCAAATGTTCAGCTATCATCCGGAATGTTTGGAAAGCAAGATGCTCCAGGATTTTCCAAGGAATCTGCACACATCCAAGAACTATTTTGCAGAAGGCTACTAATGATTTCAATTCTTGGCTTCCTCTGCACCATGGTGATATATCTCTCACAAAACCACCCAGTAACTGGGAACCGCCACCAGAAGGAACACTGAAATTAAACTTTGTTGGTGCTACTGATCAAAATTTCTGTGCAGGAGCGATTATTTTGAAGGATCACTCAGTAAACGTAAAGGGAAAATGGCTAATGAAATTCCAGCATAGCCATCCTCTGGAACCGGAAGCAGTAACTCCCCTGGAAGCTATCAAGATTGCTGCCAACATCCACCAACCCGTGATTATTGAAGGAGATGCAAAGAACGGCATAGAGGCTTCATGTAGCAAGGCTCGGGGACACCGGAGAATCAGAAACGTTTTGGATAGATGCACAAATTTACTCCAACACATGAATGAAAGCATGCGGTATATTAGCAGAAACTGCAACAAAAGAGGCTCATATTTTGGCTGCAAGAGTCATCCACCTTTGTAAGACTACTCCTATGAGTGTTGGAGCCTCTCCTTTGTATTTGGACTTAAACGTTATGATTGAATGCATATTTAATTTCTTAATGACCCCCAAAAAAGTTAGTCACTTGGCACTTGGCTTTTCCTGCCGCACCGGTTGAGTCGTGAAAGGAACGACCGTTACCGTAAAGGCGTGTGTTAACGTGACGGATTATAAGAGCATCGAGGATAATATGACGACCTTCAAAAGTATACACACCAACATAATACTTGTAAAGGACGTACATACAAAAAACCTTATAAGGAGCATTTCTACAATTAAAATTGTAACAATGTTACGACAATAGACAAAACGGCATCCCCAACCACTCGTCCCCTGCTCAGGGTTTACCGGCCCGGTCGACTCGGTTGACCCGGTCTCGGTTTGGGTCGGGTCGGGTCGCTCCCGTCTCGATCCGATCCGGTCCGTCCCGTTCTAAAACACCACTTTATATATATATATTATAAAATAATAAAATAAAATAGAAAAATACACATTATATATAAAATATAATATAATATAATAATAAAATAATTAACCGACCCGTCCACGACCCACGGCCCGACCGACCCGGTCCCGGCCTGGGTCGGGTCGGGTCGTGCGAGTCGGTGCGAGACGCACCGAGTCGGCAAACCCTACCCCTGTTATTAATTTACTCCCCCAGCTACTCACCACGGGGAGTATTTGAAGTCCACGCAGATGCAGAGTGAGACGACGAAACGAAACCAGATTAAGAAGTAACAACGAAAAAAAATCCAGGTTAAATTAAAATGGAGATTTCTACAAATAAATTATTGTTAAAATAAAGATAAATGATTTGTTACATTGATATTTATATTTATATTCATATTTAAGTATATTATTCTACAAAAGGATCAAAAGATTACTTTTGTACAATATTTACGTTTCTAATGATATAAGTGTAAATATAAATATAGAAGTGGTTTTTTATTTTAATAATAATTTAGATGCAATCCCTCCTTCTCCCTCCCCCATGCCCATCCACTTGAGAGAGAGAGACCAGAGTTTTAAGTTTTTAACTACCGTCCCACTGAGAGAGAGAGGGGCAAATACAGAGAGCGAGAGAACAGTAGAGATAGAGATGGAGAGAGAGAAAGACTGCAGTATAGAGAGATTTAGATATAGAGAGAGAAAGAGTGAACTGTAGGGAGAGAGAAAGAGAGGTGAGATGGAGTAAGACCACAGATAGCGAGACTTCAACAGAAAGGAAGAGTAGTAGTGCTTCCCCTCCAACCAAACCTCCTGTCGGCAGCCTCACCACTCCCCCCGCTCCAAATTTTCCGAGATCCCGATCTCCCTGTCCCCCCTCCCCCTCCATCGCCGCCGCCCCATCTGGTCCCTGGAGCGGCAGCAGCAGATTGCAGAGAATGCTGATCCAGGACCGCTCCTCCCCTCCCTCCAACCCCTCCCTCTCCGACGACGACCGCCGCCGCCCCGCCGGCAACACCAACCACCACGCCGATCCTGGAGACCGCGCCCCCCCTCCCGGCTACTACCACGCCCCCCACCTCCAGGGCCACCGCTTCTCCCGCCCCAAGTCCCTCGACTTCTCCACCTGGGCCTCTTACAACTTCTACAAGATCGTCGCCGGCCTCCTCCTCGCCGCGACCGTCGCCGCCCTCTTCTTCATCCGCAACGCCGGCGATACCGCCGCCCTCCTCTGCTTCGAGTCCCGCGCCGGCGCCTCCCAATCCGGCCGGGCGGCGCTCCTCTACCCGCGCATCGCCTGGGAGAGGGTGCCCCCTGTGCCCCCGCTCCCCGGCCCCACCGCCGCCTTCCGCTCCGAGCGCTGGATCGTGGTGGCCGCCCCCGGCGGCTACCCTTCCGACGCCCTTAGCCACCTTGCGAGGATCCAGGGCTGGCAGCTCCTGGTCGTGGGCGACGCCGCCACGCCGGCCGGGTGGTCCCTGAAGGGCGCCATCTTCCTGTCGTTGGAGGACCAGGCCCGCCTCGGCTTCCGCGTCCTCGACCACCTGCCATACCGCTCCCCCTACCTCCGCAAGACCGCCGGCTACCTCTTCGCCATCCAGCACGGCGCCCGCAAGATCTTCGACGCCGACGGCCGCGCCGGAGTCGTCGGCGGCGACGTCGCCCGCCGCTTCGACGTCGACCTCCTGGGCGACGCCGCGGCGGCGGCGGCGCAGCAGCCGCACGAGATCCTGCTCCAGTACAGCCACGAGGACCCCAACCGCACCGTCGTCAACCCCTACGTCCACTTCGGCCAGCGGTCGGTGTGGCCGCGGGGACTACCGCTGGAGACCGTCGGCGAGGTCGCCCACGAGCCCTTCTACACCGAGGTCTTCGGCGGCCGGCAGTTCATCCAGCAGGGCCTCTCCAATGGCCTCCCTGACGTCGACTCCGTCTTCTACTTCACCCGCAAGTCGTCGGCGGTCGAGGCCTTCGACATCCGCTTCGACGACGAGGCCCCCAAGGTGGCGCTGCCGCAGGGAGTCATGGTCCCCGTCAACTCCTTCAACACCCTCTTCCACTCCCAGGCCTTCTGGGGCCTCATGCTCCCTGTCTCCGTCAGCACCATGGCCTCCGACGTCCTCCGGGGCTACTGGGCGCAGCGCATCCTCTGGGAGATCGGCGGCTTCGTCGCCGTCTACCCGCCCACGCTCCACCGCCCCGACCACGCGGAGGCCTACCCGTTCGCCGAGGAGAAGGACCTCCACGTCAACGTCGGCCGCTTGATCAAGTTCCTGGTCGCCTGGCGCTCCAACAAGCCCACGCTGTTCGAGAGGATACTGCACCTGAGCTACGCTATGGCGGAGGAGGGATTCTGGTCGGAGCAGGACGTGAGGTTCACGGCCGCCTGGTTGCAGGACCTGCTGGCCGTGGGCTACCAGCAGCCGAGGCTGATGTCGCTGGAGCTGGACCGCCCCAGGGCAACCATCGGGCATGGGGACAGGAGGGAGTTCATCCCCCGGAAGCTCCCATCTGTTCACCTGGGTGTGGAGGAAACTGGGACTGTCAATTACGAGATTGGGAACCTCATACGGTGGAGGAAGCACTTTGGCAATGTTGTGCTCATCATGTACTGCAGTGGACCTCCCGATCGGACAGCCCTCGAGTGGAGGTTGCTTTATGGTCGTGTATTCAAAACTGTGGTGATTCTGTCAGAGCAAAGTAATTCGGATCTTGCGGTGGAGTATGGCCAATTGGCTCATGCATACAAGTAAGTGTCCGGCTGAAACGTACTTCCCTTTTTTCCTCTCTCAATCTCAGCCTTCATGCATTATTTACCTTGTTCAGTTAGTTGGTGCATTATGAGATAAAATTTCCTAGCCTGTGCACATTTAGTGCCACGATACATAGTTAACCTACTTTGTATATTGCTTTTCTATCTTATGCTTTGTAGTTTGTTATGCTCAAGAGAAAGCCGGACAGTTTTGGGGGGATCGTCTGTTCTTTCAGTCTGTCTAAGATTAGCACTAATCTCATGGTTTCCTTGACCGCGCCACAACTTTAGAAATACAATACAGAAAGCACGGGTTGGGTTAGATTTGCACACAACTTCTTTCAATGGGCAATTAATAGAATAGAAAGACAGAATGCATCAAATGATTCGGATAAGAGGAATAGTCTGAGGTCGATGCAAACTTTTGCTCTTCTTTCAGATGCTGATACTGCAACATCTCATGTACCAGCTATTCCAGGAGAAAACAGTAAAAACAGATTCTTTCTTCTGTGTGCAGCTTTGATGAATACCAGCTCCTGCTTATCAAACAAACAGGACAGTTTCTCAATGTCTGACCTGGAATCTGTTCAGAGTAATTGAACTTCCTGCCGTTTTCTCCTTGATGCTGAGTTCCTGTAAAGGAATATCAGCTATTATGCCAGAGCTTCCATTCTTACTTGTTCCTCTGCACTTTGTTCTCTGAAGCACAACCTCTGTCATTCTTAAATTCTACTTCTTAGGGACTGAACTTCTCTGCTGTCGTAGGATTAGGGATCATATTCTTATAAAAAATTTAGTGCAACACAATGAACAGAATCTTAGAGAGATTGTGTTCAATTCACTATTATGATTCATAGACGCAACTTTCCTCTTTCCCTCTCCATCTAGACGGTTTCAAAGTATAGGGCCTAGTTTTGGGGTTGCTCCTTGATCTCACAAGTTTAGATTGCATAGAAAATGCGGTAGTTTTCCACTTCTTAACTGGTTTCAGGGGACTTTTGATAGATGCCCTCTTATCAAAAGTTATCCTGGCCAAGTTGTTGGCACCACCTTGTTGAGGGTTGACATTAGGCAGGCAGCTGGTCAGAAAGCTTTACCAAATCTTTGGATATTTCATTGGATATAGCTGGCTCTGAATCGATGGGATAACACTTCTGATGATGTTGATGATTATGTACAACATCTTGCTTACTTTAACCGTCGGTTCTTATTGTGTGATAAGATATTCTACGCTCTTATGAATTTTATGCTCTTATGAAGCTTCTGGCTGTTGTTTTCATGAACAAATTTCTATCCCTTTCTTTTTAAGAGTTTGGCTGCCATGTGATCTGTATGGATGATGAATAAAGTTGGGAGGAAAAGGTTCTTGCCTTAGAAAAAAATAGGCAAATAAATATCTTTTTAAAGACAAATCATAAAAACTAAATAATTATGAGCAACATTTAATCTCTAGTCATTTGACATGGCAACGTTACATGTTAGATGCCTATATTTCCCCCCCAGGTTTAGAGGCTAAAATTGTTCAAAAAAATGCCATTGTTTTAATTAATGCAACACAGGGAGAATAGCACTGTCATTTTGCGAAAAACAAATGCCAACCATCTGACTGAGATAAAATGGATTGGATGTGTGGAATGCAAATGTCTGTGTAGCAACAAAATTGATGATCGAAGATTCTCCATACTTAGAGCCAGCAGGGGGGCACATGCAGGAAATTTGGAAGGAGAGAGTACAAATAGATGTTCCTCATTGTAGACTAACATTTGTTGGATAATGACAGAAAGTAAAGGAACAGAGCTGTAGATCATGTTTTTCTGTTTTATAAAAAACAGCATGAACATATAGTCAGCTTTGCATCTGATTTTATATGCTGCTGAGTCTCATGCATTCTTGTTTTCGGTAGGTACTTTTTTTTTTTAAACGAGGAGGGGACATCTGGGTTCGAACCCGGGACCTCCTCCATGTTGCAATGACGTGGTGCACCTCTTACTGACGGCCAAGGTCACAACGGCATTTCCTAGCAAGCCCCTCCACACCTGCTGTGTATAGGTACCGCCTACAAATAGGTGGTCCAAGGTCTCATCCTTCTGTCCACAAAGGCAACAGGTTGGGAAGATTCTCGGGAGGAACTGGAGCAACCTGTCACAAGTGGGGAACCTCCCGTGGAAGATCCTCTGAGTGAGTAGTCTCATCTTTAGCAGACTCCACAACCTCCAAACCTGAAAGGCGAGACTGTGCTACATCCCTCCGTCAGAGATGGAGTACCGTTGTATTAAAGTTTGATCCCGATCGGACTGTTGGATCACCAAGATGATACTAACGGACCGTCGGATTTGATTCCGACCAAGATCTGACCATTGGATTTGATTCCAGTTAAGATCGGACCATTTAGTTGACTTGACGTCCATAAAAGACATTTCTGCACAAGGCGGGGGGTATAGTTGTAATTTTTTCACAAGTAGGAGTACATTCGAAATTTTTCAACAAGCAGGGGTATTTCTATAATTTTCTCATAAGCAGGTGTATTTTTGTAATTTTCCCACAAGTAGGGGTGTTTATGCAGTTTTATGATTTTCTGGGTTTTTTTTGCAATTTTGTCACCAGCAGGGGCATGTTTTGTAGTTTTCTGGTTTTGTCTGTACTTTCCTCAAACTTCAGGTTTTTTTTCCAATTTTTCTGACTGATCAGGATTTTTCTGTAATTTTCTAACTGATCAGGGTTTTTTTTGCAATCTTCTTAGACATTTCTGCAATTTTACAATGTTGCAGGGTATTTCTGTAATTTCTGAACATATAGGATTTTTCCCATGATGTTCAAGGTTTCTCTATGGACTTTGGCTATTTATGAAATTTACATGAATTTTCCATCATTTCAGCAATTTTTTATAACCATAAGGGCATATCCCCAAGCTTAGGGGTATGCATGCAACATACCCTTTGTGGCTTTTTGGAAACAACAAAAATATTCCAGTCTTCAAGTTCTTCAAGTCTTCCCTTGCTCCTTGTGCCAGGCTCTCCAAGTGCTCCAAGGCCTCCTATTTATTAGGGTGGGAGATGAGTTACGAGAGGGAGATGAAGAATTTTTTCTTTTGGACATTTTAGTCCCTCTGGTTAAGAAAGGAGGAAGGGCAAAAGAGGTAAAAAGGAAGAGGAGGAATTGATAGAGAGAGCAGAGGGGGTCCCTCCAGGTGTCCTTTTTGTTTTGTTTTTTGGGAAAATTTTCAGGGTTCAACACACCATAAGATAGAAGTCTATCCTTCCAATCACCCAGTCTGGATTCGCATCTTTGAATGATAGGAAGCCAATCCGCACATCGCAAAGCACCTGGGGACAGAGGGAGACCCAGATAGGAGATAGGAAAGCACTTAAATGGCAGTCCAAAATACATGTAGCCCTTTGAAGGGCCATGTCTTTCATGTTAACCCCAACAAGCAAGCTCTTGTTGAAGTTAACTTGTAAATCAGTGGCCTCCTCTAGGAACTCCGACAAAAGTCTAGCATCATAAAGCTGATGCTCATCCTATGCTAGGAATAAGATCGTATCATTGGCATACTATAAGTGAGTGAGTGACAGACCTCCTCTCCCAACCTGGAAGCCCCTGATCCGGCCAACCATCTTTGCCTTTGCTACCCCCTATTCAACACGAGCCACCAAAGCGAAGAGAAGAGGAGACATAGGATTCCCTTAACACAGCCACTAAGGAGAGAGAAAGTCGGCTTCCCATTGACAAGGACAGCGAAGGAAGCATACTAGATGCAAGCTCGGATTCATCCAATCCATCTATCTCCAAAATCCATCTTCTCCAACACATCAAATAAGCACAACCAATTCACTCTATCATAAGTCTTCTCAAAATCCAGCTTAAGAACCACTCCTTTCCTCCTCTAGGTCTTCATAGCATATAAACACTGTTTGGGCCACCAATAAGTTATCCTGGATATGTCTTCCCCTGATGAAAGCTCCTTGATAGTAGCTGACCTTGTCTATAACTGTAGTTAATTTACGAGCCAGCATCTTAGTAATAATCTTGTTGGTGCTATCCAACAAACTAATAGGCCCGAAGCCCCTAAAGTCTTAGGCATAAGCATTAGGAGGGTTTTATTGATGTCCCTCAAGCGTGCCTTCCCATCCTGGAACTCCCTCACAACCGCCATAAGGTCAACCTTGATGACTTCCCAAGACCTCTGGAAGAAGGCGAAAGGGAAACCATCTGGCTTTGGAGCTCTATTCCTAGCAAGAGAGAAGGCTGCCTGGCACACCTCTTCCTTAGTAAAACTCTGTGAGATAGCATCCCTCTTTTCAGATGAGAGACGGGGTAGGAGATCAGTTGCAATTCTTGACCTGAAATGGTCATCCTTAGTAAACAACCTAGAGTAAGTCCCTGACCAAGCTCTTGATCTGCTCATCCGAAGAAACTGTAAGCTCTCACACCATGATAGAAGTAATAGTATTTACTCTCCTCCTCCTTGAGGCAATACAATAGAAGTAAGCAATATTCCTCGCCCTCTGCCTCCAGTAGATTTCCTCCCTAGAGAGGATCTCATCAAATTGGCTCCTGAGAGAATCCATGAGGCTCCCATCATCTGCATCCATAAGCCCTGCCTCCTCCAAATAGTCCATGCTCTTAATCTGATGAAGTATTCTGTCCTTAGCAGTCCTCCCCGGGAGGGTTTTATCTACCCCCCATGACTTGAGGACCTGAGTGTGTCTCAGCTTCAAAACCAACGTAGCGATAGCCGATCTACTAGCAGCCTGTGAAGTCCATGCACCCCTGACAGTGCCCATTACATGAAATCTGGCTCCCTAAATCAGTACTGCTCCAATTTGAAAGTGAACCTCCAAACTTGTAGTGGGCTGGTCTTCAAAAGGATGGGCTTGTGGTCCGACACTAAGTTAGCCAAAGGCAGCACCTGCACATGAGGATAATGATCCTCCCCATCAATTGAGATCAAGAATCTGCAGCAAGAAGCATCAACTCGCATGTTGGGCCAAGTGAATTGACCATGTGCTATATCTATGTCCACCAAAGCCGCCTCTTCAATGAAGGCAATGAAGTCCTCTGTGTCCCCTGTGTGAACATGCTCCCCCGTCCTCTCCCAAGGGATAGCCACCACAGTGAAGTTCCCACCAACACACCAAGGCCTACCCGAGGAAAGGTGATAGCTGACCAAATCTTCCCATAAAAGTCGCTTCTTCTCCTTGCTCGGAGGACCATATACCCTGGTGAGGTCTTAGGAGAAACCATCCTTCACATTGATGAAATGAAGGTAAATGGCCCATCTGCTCACGTGTTTATCTAGCACTATCTCATCAACCTCATAAGGATTCTAGAGTACCCGGACCTACCCTCCGCCGGGCACACAACACCCTTAGAGAGTCCGACACTCCCTAACTCCCTCATAAGAGACTTACCCTCCCCTTCACATTTGGTCTCTTGGATACAAAAAATGTCTATCTTGCATCTCCTGATCAACCCCTTTACTGTCCTTCTCTTCTCACCCCCCTAGCCCCCTCACATTCCATGAGACTATCCCCACGAGGACGCTTGGATAGCCCTCTCCTTGTCACCACCCTCCTCCCTCTCTCCTCTCTACTGAGACTTATCTCTCTGCCGAATAGAAGCCCCCCCACCTCTTTCTGATATTGGTGAAGGCCCATCTCACATCTTCTTCTGCCTCGGCATCAAAAGGGATACCTGTCTCCTCAACCACCTCCCTCATGTGCTTCTTTGTGATCTTCTCTACCTTCACCACCAATGCCCTCACTTCCTCCCTCCCCAGCAAACACTTCGCCTTTAGCTCCCCACTTGTAATAATCAGAGCGACCGATCCTCTTGGAGAATCCGGCGTTGCAACCGCCACTACAGATAGAAGCTCCTTCCCTTCCTTCTGCTCTTCAGATGCCTGAGTAGACCACCTTGGCTAGACGACGATTCCTTGGAAGGCGTCTCCACAAGCTGTGCACCATCATCACCCGGCTCTGGTGCCCTTGGCAGGGCAACATCAAAGGCCCCTTGTATTGGAAGAGGCAGCTCCTCCGCTGCCGATAGGGAGGAAGCAATAGCCGGAAGGCATCCCAGCCTTGGCAGAGCTTGCTTTTGGGACTGCTTCTCCACTTTGGTGCCCACCTTAATAGAGAGCCTCTCCGACTGGCCCAGCTTCCCGCGCGGCGACACCACCTGGACGTCCACCACTTGCTTCCCCTTCTGGTCCCCTGCCATTGTCTGAGTGCTATTAGTTTCCCTCCCCCCATCAGATGGTCGCCATTGAAGAAGGCCACCAACCTCTGAAACACCTTGCCAAGGGAGAGCGAGAGGCGACGCCTGCGAGGGACTTCCAGCCAGCTATGGCGGTGGGAGAGAGGTCGTAGCTTGCCCCTGGCCCAGTGGAACCCGAGCCTCAGGCACAAGGTGAACAGCAGCCTGAGTCGGGTGAAGACTCCTGTGTAGGCCTTGGAGATCCAATAAGAGGGTGCGTGGCGTATCCGGGTAAGTCCTGGGTATCCGGAGCATACCTGCGAACATAATTTGTTACTGGACGGCCCGGCTCCAACCCGATACCACCCCCACCTGGTCCAACTGCAACGGTTCGTCGGGATGGGCCGCAGGATGGAGCCGGTTCAACTTTGAAGTTTGAATCATCCACCGCGACCCGAAGTCGTACATCTTCTTCTTTCAGCCACCTACTTTGCAGCCCTAGACCCGATGGCGGCGCATTTTCAGCTCTTCTTGTAGTCACAATCGAATGACGAACACCTCGGCAACAATGTCGGTTGTGATGGCCCCTGACACACCCGCCGGACTAGCCATCGGGATGGTCGCCAAGACCACCGTCGCGACCCCAGCTCCGTTGTTGGACCATGAAATTTCTCCAAGAAAAAAAGAGAGGGGGGGGGGGGGACAGAGAGAGAGCATCAGGACCAGAGGGGACTCCCCTAGGTCCTTGATGCCCGGAGGGATCCCAAAAAGGGGTTCCCGGTTCATGTGGGCCCTACCCCCTCCTATTTTTTCTTCTCTCTCTCTAACAAAAAGAAAAAGGGAGGGGTCATGCCTTGATGGACTAAGGGGGGAGTCCTGACCTCTTTGCCACGCTCGGATGGGCTGGGGTATGGGCTCCAATGCCCGGAGTGACTCTAACAAGCCAACCATCTCCTTTCCAATGCCTGGAGAGACCCAAGAATCCATTGCATACTCGGATAAACCCCAGGGGGGTTTTGCATTCCCGGAGGGACCTAGGCTGGTCCCTGCATACCCGAAGGAACCCAGGCAATTCCTTGATACCCAGAGGGACCCAAGGATCCCTTGCCATGCCTGGATGCCCCTAGTATTGGGGACATGCCCCCATGGTTGTACAAAAATGATGCAGGAATCACATAAACTTTAGAAATAGCCAGGTCCATAAAAAAGAACTTGGGATTCATGAAAAATCCTATTATGTTCAGAAATTGAAGAAATTTTTTTTTGTTGTGTAGAATTTGTAGAAAAAACCCTGCTATGGCCAGAAATTGCAGAAAAATCTTTTGCAGTTCAAAATTTGCAGAAAGATCCTGAAAAGATCAGAATTTACAGAAATAGCCTTATCTACTAGAAAAGTACTGAAATAACCCCGGTTATGGAAAAATTGCAAAATATCCTGATAGTGGGAAAATTGTAGAAATACCCCCACTGGCAGCAAAATTGCAAAAAAGCCCCCAGAAGGTATCCACCAATGATCAAGTGCCCAAAGAATGATCGCCCAAGATGCTCATCTTGTGAAGTGTTCTCATGCTTGTGCATGTACAAAAATTTGTAAGATCCCCCTATGTGTATTATTCCTAAGTTCTGAGGGATATCTTAGGAGATAAATTCAAATGATCATTCATGAAGGAAAGATCGAGTATTAAGCTTCAAGCACAAGGGCCACCCAAGTGCAAGTGTGCAAGGGGTCCAAGGCAACTTGCTTCTACACCCCGCTGATGGGTGTTGCTCAAAGTAGAAACTGTAAATATATCCCTGCGTAGGGTATTAAGTAAAGAAATGATAGAAATACTATGAAAAGTCAAGAAATGACAGAAATATCTCATAAAGTCAAGAAATGTCTCAGAAAGTCAAGAAATGATAGAAGTGTCCGAAAAAGGCAAGAATGACAGAAATACTTTAAAAAGTCAAGAAATGACAGAAATATCCCGGAAAGCCAAGAAGTGACAAAAGTGTCCGAAAAAGTCGGGAAATGATAGAAATGCTCTGAAAAGTCAAGAAATGGTAGAAGCGCTCCAAGATGTTGAGAAATTACAGAAATACCCAGAAATAGTCAAAAACTGTAAAAATACCAAGAAAGGGTCAGAAATTGTGGAAATATTTAAAAAGAATCTAAAATTGCAAAAATATCTAGAAAGAGCTAGGGGTTACATAAATACTAAAAAAAGGGTCAGAAAGAGCAAAAATGTCCAGAGTTCCTCTAAAACTGCAAGAATATCTTGATGTTTGGGAAAACTACAAAAATATCATGATGGAGGGACAATTACAAATACATCCCTACCTTGTACAGAAATGTCCTTTATAGATATTAAGTCAAATTAATGGTTCAATCACAGTCCAAAGAGTGATCATGACCAGGAAGTAACTCTAACGGTCCGATAGTAATTCTGTTGGCGATCCAACGGACCGATCGTGAAGAAATTGGCCAGATGTCGATCTGAAGCCAATCCAACGGTCGTATTGTGTTCCAAAGTGAATTCAACAGCCAGATCAAGATCAGGAACCAATTCAATGGTCAGATCTTGATCCAGAGCAAATTCAACGGTCAGATATCAACCACGAACAAATCTGATGGCTAGTTCGTGACTGGAAGCAGATCCAAAGGATCAATAATGATCATCTTGGCGATCCAATGGTGCGATCGTGGTGAAATTCAAATTCAACTGTATGATCGTGACAAAAGTAAATTCAAAGGTCCAAATGTAGACTAAAGCAAATCCAGAGGTCGAGTCGGGGGTTGATGTAAACCTGATGATCTAATTATATGATTGGGACTAAATGTAAAGACATTGAAAGACCAATTGTAATCTAAATTATATGTATTCCAAGAATGAAAGGTCTTCAAATTTTCTTACAAGAGTATATACCCATAATGGACGATCATCAAGATCATTAATATCACAACGGATAGAGACTAAAGGTTTTTTTGATACATAATCAAGGGTATTCGAATTTTATGTCGATGTAAATAAACACCGACTGTGATCGGTGGGAAAATATCTAGTACTCGAACCCAAATCACCTGATAAATCCAAATTCACAGAATTGATAATGCACATGTTAAATAGCTAACAAATGTGCATTTATGTTCAACAAATGAACACCCTTGAATTTTTCAGCGTTAAACATCTCCGTGTGCCTCATGCTGCCATCTTCCACCCGCCCAAAGCCCTTCACCAAGAAGGTGATCACCTCTGAGTCGCAGATAAGAATAGGGACCCCCTCTAGGATCACCATGATCCCACACACAGCTGGATTAGGGAGAGTCCCCTGTGTGCTGCCCATCTTTGAAGCTGGAGAAGAGCATTGCCGGCTTGAAGAAAATCTGCCTCCAACACTGAGTCCACCACCCCCACGTCCTGCCGTATCACGAGGAACGAGTTTGTGGAGGTCTGAGCCACCTCCCAGCAGCATCTCACCCTCTCCTCGAGCCGCCTCCTGATCATCTCCATAGAAACAGAGCCCTCCAGGGTGGTCACACACAGGCAGCACCTCAACCAACCATGCCGGGCCTGCAACGGCTCCTCCGGGAAAACTCCTGCATCCATCCATCATTTGTTCCCTGGCCGTGGCTTCTCCTGGGCCCTTTTCCCCTTCACCGTCTCAGCAAATCACCGGAGATGGGCAGCTCCCTCTCGAACGCCTGTGAGAGGTGGATTGCCCCTTGGGCAAACCCGTCTAATGTGTCCTTGACGGTCACACCTGAAACACGTCAGCGTCCGGCTGGCGACCGGCGGCCGAACGGTCGGGGGGCCACCCCCTCGAGCCATGGAGTCGAGAGAAAGACCGGAGCTTCTCTAGATAAGGCTAGAGAGAGAAATGGGTTTGAATATATTCTGCACCCAAAGATAGAAAGGTAAAAAGGTGAACATGTTTTTAATGAAGATTCTGAGATGGATTTGTCAAACTTTGTTGGTCAGCTGATGAATGAGGTTCACTGGGGCACCATTTACAATGTTAGTGACTTTCTATCCACTTTGTATCCCTTTGGCTCTTTGTTCCCTATTCTTCCCTTCTTTGTAGGTAACAAAACTAAAAGCGGCATTAGCACAAAGAATATGATATATTGAACTATTGATTTAGAATTTGTAGTCTCTAACCTCAAATTTTAATACCCTAGGATATTTGAGGAAAGGAGTTGAGGATATCCCCCCTGACATGCATGACATTTCAAAATAAGTGAGTCCAAATGTGGGTCCATCAGAGTCTAATATTCCTACCCTTCCATGAAAAGATCAAACCATACAGAATTTCAACAACCAATCAGACAACCACTACCATCAAAAGATCAAACCATACAGAATTTCAAACAACCAATCAGACAACCACTATGACAACAACTTATTGTTATGTAAGACCATGTAATCTTCATAAAGCATTAATTAGGCATTGACTAGGATCTTGGCCTTGTTGTCAATGTAAGAAGAAGGAGAAGAAGAAGAAGAGAGCTAGAAATGCTTCTTGGACTGCCAATTTGTAAATCAAGGGAATGCAAACACAGGTTGGAGGAGAGGACCCGCTGCACCTAGGACATAGACAAGGAGAAAAGGAGAGGAAAACTACAAACAAGAAGGGAGAAGTGTGAAGAGAGCTAGAAATGCTTCGTGGACCGAAAGAAGAAGTTTCAAATGGATTATTGCTGGCACTGCCAATTTGATAAAATAAATCAAGGGCATGCAAACAGAGGTTGGAGGAGAGGACCCGCTGCACCTAGGGCATAGACAAAGAGAAAAGGAGAGGAAAACTGCAAACAAGAAGGGAGAAGTGTCTTTTCACATGCCTCTCAATGCATTCTGCCACTCCACAGAAATCTTAAGCAAAAATCGTATCCTATTAGAAATAAGAGAAAAGGTTCTAATACAGATATTTTCAACATAGCTTTACTTACTGGGAACATGTGATCTTTACAATCTCTCCGAATACTGTAGCACACTGCATGAGGCAGAAACTGCAGTATCCAATTCCAAAGCTTATGAATCTTCCCGAGGCTAATCTTGAGCTTCTGAAATCAGGACCACATCTCCTGCACTGTTCTATACTCTGTTTGAATTTTGGTAATAATTTCAAAGGCCTACCTAACCTCATAGTCAATGCTGTATACAAACATAAGATGTACCACATCTTTGCAATCCTCACTGCAGAGCGCATAAGAAATACTGTCACCATGAAAGAAGAGTTGCTTGTATATTTTTTATCTACAGGGAATTATTTAACCACCACAGTGTTGACCTATCTTTCTCATTGGATTAGGATCAGATAGTTGTCAAGGCGGTCTCATAGGTGACAAAGCTCCCTAATGGGGCCAAGGTGCCAGCCCACCTTTCTCCCCCCCCAAAAGGCTAGCAAGGCACCCGCCTAGGCGACCTGGCTTGCCAAGGCACTCTGCCTGGCCTAGGCATAGCCTATAGTACACCCCCTCCAAAAAAAATTTTGGGCCGGGGGGCCTCCGCGATGCAAGGCGGGGTCATAGGTAAAGCAGACTCTACACACTCCTCCAACACCCCTCTCTCTATGTGTGTGCCTCTCTGTCTTTTTGCTCCTTTCCTCCCTCTCTCTGTTTCAATTTTCAATATTAAAATCCATAATTTTTCATGTATCTTATTCATAACTTGTATATTGGGGATATATATTTTTGGGGCTTTTAAATCGGTGCCAAGGTGTTGCCTAGGCAACGCCTAAGCGGATGCTTTATCGCCTAAGCGCTTAGGCTCCCCATGAATGCTTTGGGTTGCCTTGTCGCCTTAACAACTATGGATCAGACTTCCAAACTCCTTGCGGAGAAGATTCTAGTACTAGTGTCTAAAATGTGTTTGTCTTTACAAGAATGAAAAAAGTTTGTAATTCAAGTTTGATAATCTCATTAAACCCAGCCACATGTATACCTCAGGCTATGGATTCATTGCTTGTTGGCTGAGCCAGTCCAGGACAGCATGCATTCCAATCTGAGTTCAAGTGGGGAAAGCCGATTTCTAATTTTGCATGAAAGTAGGAGGATCATCTGGAATCAACCAGAATAGAGTCAATAGATTTGTTCGATCAGCCAACTATGCGTCAATCTCACTTGATCTGATGGTTTACCCTGGTTTTTTTAAGCTACTTTTCACTGCTGTGAATCTCAACCTGAAATCTGAGATATACACCAGCAAACTAGGGGAAGGGAGAATCTACCGTCTACATTCAGACCCCATCTCTGGATAAGTACAGCACAGTATCAACGGCAGAATTAAAGGAGAAGAAAGGGAAAGAGCAGTGTCAATTGGGGATTTCAGGTCAATAGGTTGATGAACATATAGTAGAAGTTAATTGGCAAATTGCAAATAATTGTCAAAGTACAATCTGTAGAGTTGTCTAACTTGAATTTAAAGAATATCTGTCAGCATCTGTTAGTGGAAGAGGATTGAAGATGGTCATTTAGGAGCAGATGATTGTTACATCATGAAGCAAAGAAAGGAAAAAGGAATCCTTCCAAATTAACTTTGAAAAGGCTTATGGAAGTGTCTTTTGGGGTTTTCATTGGAAGGTTATGAGAGTGTATGGTTTCCCTCAAAATTTGATCTAATGGATGGGTACATATGTTATTATGGCAAAATAATCAAGTATTTTGATCCTCAGCTGAGAGTTTTCTTTAACAATACCAGAAAATCATGTCAGCTTTGGAGAAAATGAATGCTGCCTTGCTTGGAGAAAGGTTCAGCCGTTGGTTTCACATCAGGGATCACCATAGGAAAGGATTTTTTTGCTTGGATATTACAGCAAAAATTAAAAGAACTGTGGACATATAAGCCACAGCCAAGTTCACCTCTATAGAGGGGTATCCTGATAGCCGCAGGACAGATGGATCGAGTTAAAATTGTATAATTACAGTGTCTAAGGAGAACCTGTCAGATTGCTAAGTGCAGAATAGGAAGGGCAATAAATTATAGTGTCTAATCGTTGTTGGGAGTACTTTCTGTTACATTGAATTGACCTCTTTAATATAATTACAAGTATATTATATGTTTTCCCTAAAAAAGGGAAAAAGAAAAAGAGATGATTGTGTGGTTGAACTTACCCATCATGTGGCACCACCACACATTTGACCTCCAAATGTTGCTTGACAAATTGCGTTTATCTGAAACTTGCATGGTGAAATGCTATTCAGGACAATGATAAATTTTTAGAACTTGCATTACCATGGAATGCCAGTGAAGGTGAATTCCACAAAGATATTATTCTGTTTTTGTTTGAAAGTGGGAGAAAGATATTATTCTGTTTCTCTCACAAAACAAACAAGCTAAATGCTCACACAGATTGAGCTGGATTAACTTTCTGTTATAATGCAGAATCAGTGCATATCTCCATGTTCATGTTTCAAACACATTACGTCCACACAATTTGTTGATATCCACTATGGTCCAATCATCTGTGTCAAAAACAGTTGTAGGTAGTTTAGTGGTGTGAAGCTGGCTTCTTATTTATTTTGCAATGCATGCATGTTATCTGTTTGCGTGGATCGGACAGTTGACACCATACAAAATGGCAGAATGCCAAGGCATGATTTTTCTAAGAGAAGGAAGGTCTAGTTATAGGACTTTGTGTACTGTGTTGGGGGAAGGACATCTATAAAGAATTGTCAATCACTGATTCCGTCGGAGCCTTCTTCCCAGAGGATTCTATCAGCACGTTCTAATTTCTGTTCATCACCACCTCTATGCACTCTGATTAACAGATATCATGATATGGTGCCACAGGTATCTTCCCAAGATTTTTGAGCGATACACAGGTGCAGAAGGTTTTTTATTTCTCCAAGATGATATGATACTCAACTATTGGAATCTATTGTGGGCTGACAAGACGAGGCTGTGGGTCACAAACAAGGTAACATCTTTATATAGTGTTCGATATCCATTGTAATCTCATCATTTGTTTCTCACTTATAGTGGCACAACTTATTTAAAGCACCTTCTTTTCTTCTCAGGCCCAAGATTCCTGGATTACAGTTGCCGTGCACAGTAACAGCTCTAAGTGGTTCAAACGACAAAGTGACGCGGTCAAGAAAATAGTTAGCACTTTTCCTGTTCATTTCCAGGTCAGTTACAAGGAAAGCATCAGTGAGGATAAGCTTGCACTCTGCAGTGGCGAAGTATTCTACATTCCACGGCGCTTTGTGGGTGATTTTGTGGATCTTGTGGGACTCGTCGGAGATCTTAAAGTCCACCATAAGGTTGCAGTGCCTTTGTTTTTCATGGCAATGGATTCGCCACGCAATTTCGACTCAGAAGCCTTGGGCACGATCGTTTACAAGAAGGAGCTGCCATCAAATGTGTCTTGTTCGAGCTTTTATTCTGCTCAAGTGTCTGCTGTATATCCATGCCATGTGCGTGATGAGGTGGATTTTATAAAATTGATTAGAGTAATGTCTTCTGGAGACCCTCTTTTGATGGAGCTAGTGTGATTCTTGTTAAGACTTGCAGATGAAGTTGACTAGCAAAAAAGGCAGAAGGTATAGTTGACTGAGATCTTGACGTTAAGAGTCGAAAGCTCTGTTTTTTTTTCCCAAGGTGGGGAGTCTGTTGTTGTAATTGTCTTTATCTGTTGTATGTTATATTATTCATCTCAAGCAGATTTCCCCACACATGTGATCATTATTTGTATGGCACTCAAAAGAAATCAAGCGATCATTTTTTCCCCCAACCCCAGTGCCCGCTAGTTACATTCTTTCAGGAATCTTTTTGAGAGAAGAGAATATTTGCATCGTGCTCGTCAAGAATTTTGTATTAGGGGAAAAAAGTCCTGTAGTATTTGTATCCTGTAAAATTTATTTCAGAAGAATAAGAGTTTCGGTCACTTGTATGCACTGCTTTAAAGTTTGAGCACTGAGAAACAAAAAGCACACAAGAATGTGGGACAACCAATTTAGAAAACCTATCTTTAGAAAACATCAAGTAATCAAAGATGATAAACATCACGAGGATAACTTGTAAAGTTGATTGAAAATAAGCTTAGATAGATGACTTAACCCACTCTTCCTATTGGCAGTTTAGTCTTCTCCCACTATGGCCGTCTTTGATGGTGTTTTGCATGTACTTGTATCTCCCATTCTTTAAGCCCCTCTTTGCTTACGGGTTAGTCCTGGGTTAACCCCGAGTTAATTGAGGGCTAACCATTTTTATGTTTTGATTGGAGATTTATGTTAATCGGGTTTAACAGTGGGCTAACCACGAGATATCCGGGGTTTCGAAACCCATCGGTGGAGGTGGGTTACCTATGTCCCGATTTCGCTCTTTTTTCTACCCTGACGTCTGGGAACTCGAACTACCTCAGACATCACAAAGTTCATCTTCCCTCTTGTGAAATCCTTCTTCCCTCCTGCGAAACTCTCATTTCTCCATAGATCTGGCGTCGATCCTCTCCATCCCTCCTCGTGCAGACGTTGTACCTCTCGATCCCTCCTTCGTCTGGCCTACGAGATTTCCCTGCGTCGTGGATGAGTCAAAGAAGCGCTCTCATTTGTCCTCGTTCATCCTTAGACATCTCTGCAACCCAGGCAGCGGTGCCTTCCGATGGTCGTCCTTCTGACGCAGGAAATGGTAGAGAATCTTGCAGCTTTGTAGTGTGCCATCCCTTCCGCAGCTACGCGTAGGTTATTGCAGTCGACTTCTTTGTCGTGAGTGAACAGTTAAAATTTTATCCTTTTAAAGCGCATCCACGATCGCACTCGCCCCCTTCTTAGCTGCTTTTGTCTCTGTCTTCTCGATCCCTCCCCATTCCCTTTTCACCTACTGTGGTTGATTTTTGATGACAGTGGTGATATGATCGTTGTCTCTGGCGATCGTCGTCCCTTGCTAATTGTGTGCCGATCGATGGTGATTGGACTGGTGTGTCGGATCTGTCTTTGTTGTTGTTGGTATTAACCTTGACTCTTACTCGTAAGATTTTTCTTCTCTGTCTTGCCCAAAAAATGGTACGTAATTAGGTTTGGTCTTTCATGTGTAGCTTAGCATCAAGAGCACTGCTTGCACATGTGGGATATATGCTCTTTGTTCTTTTCATTCATATGTGTAATACCCAAACTACTCTGCTTATATTTCTGCATATATTTTTTCTAGACATTATTATTCTTACCGCTATTCATCTTCAAATACCACTATTGTTGTTATTGTCATTTTCACGTTGATAAAAGAGATTGACATTGTAGATAGTACGTATATATTGAGGTTTCATTCTTACCTCGGGTCTAAAAATATACATATATTGAAAGTCAAAGTAAGGAGATGAGCGTAGAGATAGCCACCTTCAAGAAAAGAATCTTGCAAGTCAATTGCTTTTGATTTCTAGATGCAAAATATAACAATTAATTTAATTGTTTAAAAAAGCAGTTGGATATGCATTTGTTTAGATATCTAGTAAAAGTTGGCTTTGCTCTATGAGGTGTTTAACCCATGGATGGTGTGAAAATTAGAAAGAGACTGGTTCAAGTTTACAGAGAAATAATTTCGTTGTTGGAGAATTCCCTACATTTGTTGTTCTTTAGGCTCTGTTTACACATGAAATTTTCGTATATCTATTTCGTTGGATAAATATGCGTATATTTCGACATATTTGTTAATTCCGTGTTTTTGAGTTTATCAGACTATTTAGGGTTCATGTATTGGACTTTTCTCCACCGACCGGAGTTGGTGCTAATTTACATCAGACAAGTTCGAACACTTTTAATTAACTGTCGAAGAACGCCTTTTGCCTCTATGTATTGTGACATTAATGATCTTGATGATTGTCCATGATGTGTACATACTCTTGCGAAGAAAACTGAAGTCTTTATTTCTTTGAACATATGTAATTTGAATTACAATCAATCTTTCAAGACCTTTACATATAGTCCCGATTGTATGATCGGGTCTTCGGGATTACATTTGGTCGCAACCAGAGCCTTTGAATTTACTTCAATCTACATTTAGATCTTTGAATTTACTTTTGTCTTGATCGAGTCATTGAATTTACTTTTGTCCCCTGATCAGACGGTTAAATTTGAATTCCATCATCAGGACCGTTTGATCGCCAAGATGATCATTGTCGGTCTCTCGGAGTTGTTTCATAGTCATAATCACTCTTTTGATTGTGATTGGACCCTTAAGTTATCTTGATGTCCATAAAGGACATTCTCGCCTGAGACAAGGGTATATTTTTAATTTTCCCTCAATCAGGGTATTTCTACCGTTCTTGATTTTTTTTTGGAGATAATCCCGTCACTTCTTGACTCTTGGGTATATCTGTCATTTCTCGACTTTTTATAGATCTTCTCGTCGTTTGACTTTCTGGGTGCTTTTGACTTCCTTTCTTGAGTTCTCGGACATAGCCCCGTCATTTGACTTCTTGGGCATTCCTCGTCTACATTTCTTGATTTCTCAGAAATAACCTCATCACTCGACTTCTTGGGTATTCCTCATCTTCATTTCTTGACTTCTCGAAAATAACCCTGTCATTCGATTTCTTGGGTATTCCTCGTCTTCATTTCTTGACTTCTCATAATTAACCCCGTTATTTGACTTCTTGAATATTCCTCGTCTTATTTTCTTGACTTCTCGAAAATAACCCTATCATTCGACTTCTTGGGCATTCCTCATCTTCAATTCTTGACTTCTCGGAAATGGCCCCATCATTCGACTTCTTGGACATTCATCGTCTTCATTTATTGACTTCTCGAAAATAACCCCGTTATTTGACTTGTTGGATATTCCTCGTCTTAATTTTTTGACTTCTCGGAGATAGTCCCGTCACCTCTTGACTTAACGGGCTTATCTGCCATTTCTTTATTTGTCAAAGGTTTGTTTATTTTACCAATTTATGAGTTTCAATACATGACAGTTCTTGGTCATGAAAAAGATACATGGGTTTAGAATATGGTTAGCCATAAGTCGAACTTAGGAGAGTGCACACCACTTCAGAGAAGGAGCGTGGTCCCGCTCCACCGAGTCGTGCAAATGGCGTAAATCGAAATGAGGGTATTTTAGTAATTTTGAGACAAGCTGGAAACTTCGTGTAGTTTCTAGACTAAACAATGGCTTTCATGCAACTTTACCACAAATGGGGTATTTCTATAATTTTTTGATATTTTAAAATTTTTCTACAATTTTTCTATCATCAGAGATATTTATGCAATTTTCCCACCACTAGGGACATTTCTATAATTTTTCTACCATCGATAGTGTTTTTGTAATTTCCCTACCACCGGAGGGTGTTTCTTTAATTTTCTTGCCACCAGGGATATTTCTGCTATTTTTCAGCCATCGGGGATATTTCTACAATCTCCCCACCACTGGAGGGTGTTTCTATATATTTTCCGCCACATGAGGTATTTTTGTAATTTTTTTGCCACCAGGGATATTTCTATATTCTTTTCACCACCAGATGTATTTCTATAATCTTTTCACCACCGGGAATATTTTTATAATTTTTCCACCACTGAGGATATTTCTATAATTTTCTCACCATCGAAGATATTTTTACAATTTTCTAACCACCGGGGGCGTTTCTGTATTTTTTTCACCACCGGAAGGCATTTTTGTAAATTTTCCACCACTGGAGATATTTTTGTAATTTTCTATAAAGTTGTCAGAGCCTTAAACTGTGGTGTCCCTTTCCCGCGATCCCGTATCCGGTCTGGGGACGTCACATCGTATAGTCGGACTGTTGTGGGCCAAGATATTTGCAAGACGCTAAAAATCAAACCATCACATATTCCAAAAGTACAACCATATCATTTCTATAACATGAATACACATAATTTACATCATATACAATGTTCTACATATCTCTGCCCAAAAGCAGTGTTATCAGAATCGGACCGGCCGGTCGAACCGGTTCGACCGTGAACTGGTCCAGGAACCGGTCCGATTAGGCCCGATCTGATCTAATGTTAAAGAACCGGACGAACCGGACGAACCGTCGTTCGATCGGTGAACCGGTTCGACCCGATTCACCCTTCAAAAAAAATATAAAAATATTTAAATATTCAAAATGATATGTATGTGTGAACAAAAGGATCTTATTATTATTTATTTGTTGTTATTTATCATTTTATTTTAGATATATTTAAAGTTTAAATGTTTAAAGGAGTATAAATGTCAATTATGAAGATTGAACATCAATAAAATATTACAAAATTTTAAGGTCAGTTTATTTAACCATGTTATTGTTATTTTTTACCTGTATAGTTAGTAGTTACATAATCAGAACTAATAATTATACATGTATGTTTATTTATTTTGATCATTATATCTTATTTCTTATTGTCTTAGGTTATAGAATCGGGTCGGACCATATATCAATATTATAATGACATCACGGTTCAAATGGTGCGATTGAACGGTCAAACCGGTTCGAACCGAACCAGCTCATTGTCCGATTTAGATACCGATCCGGTTCTGATAACACTATCCAAAAGTCATATTTACATTCATTATACAAAAGAAACTAAACCTACTTATTATATGTAGCGGAATCCAGACTACACCCGAGATCACTTTCCGACTTACTACCGTCGGAGTCAAAGTGCACACTTATCAGTTTTCTGAAATAGTTAGGTAACAGATATGAGTTCAAAGACTCATTAGGCATTAAAACCAATTATATGCTTATCATATAATAACCTGTGCAACTTTATAATATTTGTATAGTTAATCATAATTTTATTGGATTGTACATATATTATGAATACGAAGGAAATTTAGTAGAACAGAACAATTTTGCATATTTATAAGAAACTGCGTATAAAAAATCTTATTTGACTTATAAATGACATGGTACATATTTTAGTTAAATCAGAGCTTATATAGATAAACTTATTTTCAGATCATATCAGAGTCATATATCAAATCTGAACTTCATATTAGGTCATGCCTGTTTACAGAATCACATAATGCATTAGTTATTTATCACATATTGGATAAGCACATATTGGACAGACATCCCGTCACTATAAGCAGTAGCAAAAATATATCTAGGTATCCATACGTCGGCATAAAGACAAATGGTCTAAACGTTAGAGCCTATCGGCTTTGATTAACTGCGTAGGATCGGGAGTTAATACTCCACCATTCCTCAGATAATTTTCTTATTCTGGATTCCGTATTCGTTTGTCCCTGGAAATGTGCCTAATCCCGTAACGGACGCTAAATACGGTTTGTCGCCCCACACCTTCTTAAAGTGACATAGTCCATATGTTTAATCATTTTTTTTATTATTATTGCATAGTCATCTCAATACATAAAACTTGCCATTAAAATTGTTAAAATAACTGATTATCAGCGAGTCATATTTTAATATCATGAATCAAATTTTAATCATGGGGTAGTGTGTCAAATCTATTAATTAAATAAATCATCATTATTTAACTATATAAAATCACACTTCTAATTATTAAAATAAAACTAACATAATAGTAACTAAATAAATAACTGATTCTAAGCATAGATCATCGGGTCAAATATGTTAATTTTTATCCCACCCTCCTTTTATTGAGATTCTCCCATTGTGCAACACTTGCACCCTCCTTTCATATCATCATTTTTATCCCACCCTTTGCATAGGGGTTTTAAAGGCCAAACACCAACAATGTGTGTTCATACTCATGCTTTCATGTTTATTTCATATTAAGAATTTGATGCTACACACCTCATATTTTTAATCAATTTCTTTGTTGGTTGTTTATTTATTTTGCAAGGGTAATCTTAAAGAAAATCTATCTTCATCGGTCGACCGATTGGAAGAGAAGGTCAAACCTCACAATCTCCCCGCTCTTTTAAAGGTATTTATATCGCTACCACCTCCTTATGTTTATTGTTAAATTCTTTTGAGGCCCGCGTGTCTCTGGCGATCACACTCCTACCTAACATCTACATGTTCTCTCTTTCCTATTTTATTCCACCCCTTAATTCATTATTTAATTTTTTTTCTTTTTAAAAATCTTTGTGGATTTTTTTTCCATAATCTAGGAATGTGTGTAAAGGTCACTAAGCACCTCAATCCGCATAACGACCTCGGGCGAGTTTAAGAATTTTTTTTAAAATTCCCAAACATTTCGGACAATTGGCATAGCATCATATGGCATGGCGCGTTCAGTTATGACTTCAGCATGCAATTTTCTTTGGCAGTCAATCAAGGGTATTCGGGCTCATATTGATATAAATAAACACTAACTGCGGTCGGTGGGGAATTGTCTAATAACTGAACTCTAATCGTCTGATAAACTCAATCTATGGAATAAATAATACACATGCTATAGATGACTTATGCGCGCATATGTTCAATAAACGAGCGATCATTCTTTCATTTTGAACAATGATTTTATTCCTTATCTTTATTCTTTAATTTCGCGAGTTAAATAGAGTCTCTTGTTTTTTTTATTTGTGATAGAGTGATGAATGGGTGGAATTATTTTGTAACGTGAATTCCCTCAGCTCCCCTCTTTTTATTTTGATGGAGAGTTAGTGTGGTCCAAAATGTCTAGGTGTGACCTTTTGTATAGGGATTTTTTGGGAGCTTCTTGATCATACTTATACATCCCTTTCTATTTTTGATTTAATAATATTGTGATAGTATCCAATTTCAAAAAAATTAGGGAGAAAGAGATAATTAAATAGGGAAGGATAATGTAAGTGAGGGAGAGAGAATTAAATAGGGAAAGAGAATTTAAGAATGTGTGTGAGAGAGAGAGAGAGAGAGATTTCATGGGTGGAGGGCTCTTTTTGTCCCCTCTCATCTTTAGACTCTTACTCTCCTAATTAAGAGAGAGAGAGAGAGATAGAGAGAGAGAGAGAGAGGAGGTGGAGGAGGATTAAACATATAAGGAAAGAGAATATAAAAGAGATAAAGAGAAGGATTTACGTGCGAGAGATTCACGTGTGGAGGGTCTTTTGTGTCCCCTCCCATCTCAAGACTCCTACTTTCCTAATTAAGAGAGAGAGAGAGAGAGAGAGAGAGAGAGAGAGAGAGAGAGAGAGAGAGAGAGAGAGAGAGAGAGAGAGAGAGAGAGAGAGAGGAGTTTAAGATATAATTAAGAGAGGATTTGTGTAACGACCCGAGAATCCGATTACCGGGAAGGCCCGATAACCCGAGACTCGCACCGCCGCCCACGAGCCGGGGGGGCTCGGAAGGGCTAAAAGGAGTGTGGAGGCACAAAGAAATAGGAAAGAAAGCAGGACAACTCAACAGCTAACAGAAATAAATGAACAACTACAACAGAGTCCAGTCCAACAGAAAGTACAGTCTAAAGTAGTAAAGCGTACCACATGCCAAGAGAACACTCGGCCCGGCAAGCTGGCAACTGAGAACCTCCGCTCCGCACCCTCGAACCACGAGGAAGAACCGCTACACCTGAAAAGCAGGGAATGAGTCTCCAAAACAGAGACTCAGCAGGGATCCCGCGGAACCCCAACCGGAAACAACGGCGGTAGCGGAAAGGAGAGCTACAACTACAGCAGGAACAGCAAACCGGTGGCCGGTCAAAAACTCGGCACTACAGCTACTCCTACTGCCAGAAGGTAGACCTCGAACACGCAGTCGAAGCTACCAAACCACGCTAGTACCGCCTACCGAAGTAACAACACACGGCAACCATGCCGCAGAGGCCTGTCCCCCGGACACAGCCGACCTGGACACGCTGTCCAAGGTGCAACCCCGACCATCCGATCGCGGGTACCGTACAACAAGACTCAACCTCGGTAAAGCCACTAGCGTTAGACTCACGACGCGAAGACCAACACATGCGCCACGGCAAAACAGCCGAAGGACTCAACGGTCGACACGACCGAAAACCTAAAGGTCAAAGTCACAAAAACTGGTAGTCTGTCACTCCGTACTCGACAGGAGTACCACCCACTAGAAGCACAGCCGGTAGCATCCCCTGACGTCTTACACCGCACCGCAGGTGAACCGCCTGACGTGGTAGGTCCTACCCGAGGCGCGAACACCGTACAAGTAACCACAAACAAGTGACTAGCTGGGGTCACGCCCGTCGACGTGCGTCCACAGTCCCCAACCATGTGTGCACACACAGACCACGCGTCCTAGGTCTGGCCCTCTGACCGGTTTTCCCTTGTAGCCGGACTCTGGCTACCGACGAGGGGCCTACGGTAACCGGTCCACAAACCGTCTCGAAAGGTGGGTGCCCGTACACCACTCCCAGGTGAGACCAGCACCTCGTGCTGGTGGGCTACGACTAGTGGAGGGTCACTGAAGGAGTAGACTCTCAACGGAAAATAACGTCTGAATCCGACGACGTACGGGGACCACCCCACGTACCGGCCCCGTCGCACGGTGACCACAGTCGGAGAAGAAACAGGACTTACAGTCCACGGTCACGCACACACCGTGCGCGAGAGTCGAGAAAACTCAAGTGACGCTAAGCCACTGGACTCTGGACAGTCCTCTAAACGCACTACACCCAACGGTCCTTGAGTCACAAGACTCGGGGTCAAGACCGTTGTACGCAACAGCACAAGGCCGTCAATCTAGTCCAATCTCTAGGTCTAAAACCACGGTAGCACGAATACCGAGACAACTCACGAGTCGCCAAGACCACTCCCTCGAGAAGGGAATGCAAGGGACTAAGGCCACTCACACGGGCCACACGGAAAAACACAGAAGCATGATTCCCAAGGTAGCACACAAGCCGCCACGACGATTTCCCATCTTGAAACAAGCAGGAAATCTCCAGCCCCAGGCCGGACAACTGGACTCGCAGTCCAAGGCCAAACACATGGCCCACACGGGAATCGCCTTCCAAAGGAACCCACGATATGCGGGGGAGACCCCACCGCACACACACCGACACACGGTGACTCGATCAAGCGTAACACGAAAGCCCGGAACACATGGGGTCACCTGGACCCACTACACCGATGGGCACGCTAATCGAGATAGCACGGTCCTCCAGACACCCTCACAGTACGGACACAGAAACCCATGGGTGTCTGGCGCTCACGAGACCGCAAGTCGACCACTGGGTCTCACCCGGGTCGACCAGGGATCCACACATCGCGGAACAAGGCGGAGAACACGAAAACTCGCCTTGGAATGACACAAAGCCTGACGGTCTAACCCTAGACCGTCACAGGGCTGTAACGGTCTAGGCGAGACCGTCACATCCACCTGGCGGCCGAACGCAGGCCGTTACACGGCCCAAAGGAACACATGATGTAACGCGCCTGGCCCAGCGCGTTACACGGAAGTAACGCGCTTGCCCTGGTGCGTTACACAGGCTGACCCCAAACAACGGTTGAAACGCCCCTGACGGCCCACCCCAGGCGCGTTACACGCATGTAACGGTCCGTCGGGGGCCGTTACACCCCCAGCCCTCAACTGGGTAACAGGGGATGTGACGCACCCACCCTGGGGCGTCACAAGGCTGTAACGCGCCAGCCCTGGTGCGTCACACGCCTGACCCGAAAACCAACGGAAGAGACTCTAACGGTCTGGCCCTGGTGCGTCACAGCACCTGGCGGTCTATCGTGGGACCGTCACACCCACAGGCCACCAAAGGCCAACAGAAGAGGAATGTAACGGCCCTACCTAGGCGCGTTACACCAAGTGGCGGCCACTGGAAGGGCCGTCACTTCCTCCCGGGAACGCTACGGCGGGAAACGACCCAAAACTCGTCCCACGCCCCCATACCTCCACAGGAGAGGGGGAAAACAAGGGGGAAGCTCCCCAGAAGCCCCTAGCATGCATCTACGGCCTCAGATCGGCCTAAAACGCACTGAAATGAGAGATCGGCCCACAAGCCCTAAAACATGGGTTTTGCCCCAAATCACCCCATTTGGCCCGCTCGGCTCACCGCGGCCTACGAAACTCGCGGGAAAGGAAGTACACGGGCTGTGGAACCATCACCCTACCTCCACTGAAGATTTTGCGCCCCGAGCTCGCCGATCCGCGAAGAAACGCCGTGAAACCCTCACCGGCTCGCGACCGCGCCACGAGCTCCCACGCGCCTCCACCGCCTCGATCCTCGCCCATCCTCGCCCGCGCCGCCTCCGCCTCGCCCCCGCCTCGCTCCGTCGGCCGCCGGAGAAGAGAGGGGAGAAAGAGGGCGTGAGAGAAGAGAGAGAGTGAGAAAGAGAGAATGAGAGGGGGAGAGAGGAAAGGGTTAGTATATATAGGAAAACCCGAAAATTGCAGAAATTCAGAAAATTACGAAAAATTACCTCTGCGATCCTCAGGAGGAGCACAACGCAGTGGTACAGTCCCGGAGTCGAAGAACGCCACGGTTCGCCCTGCACAGAGTTCCGAAGGCACATCAGGGGAAAACACGTGTAAAGCACAAAATACGCTCCGAGACCCGCTAAAATGATCCGAAAAATATCCGAAAAAATCCGGGGCATTACAATTTGTGTGAGAGAGAGGGATTGACGGGTGGCGGCTCGTCGTGCCCCCACATCTCGAGATTCTCGCTTTCCTTGTTGAGAGATAGAGAGGCCCATTTCATAAAAAAGAGTTTGGCTTGTTGCACACTCAGGTGTGTTGCACACCTTGATTGTGTAATGCTTTTAAATTTTAAATTTTTTATTTTAATGTTTTTTAAAGTGGTCCCTAAGGTACTCTAATTTAGAGTGTAAGTCACGTCACCATATAATTATTTTAAAAAATAAAAAATTAAACTGATCGGTTTTTAAAAGAATGGGCCCAACAATATTCATTTGATCTAGTTTCTTTTTTTTATTTCTTTTTTGATAATCCAATGGTAACGCGATTTGCGTCCCAAGTTAAGATACCTTAGAGGCCACCTCAATTTTTAAAAAAAAATTAAAAAAAAATTAAAGGCACTGCACACCCAGGGTGTGCCATGGTGTGCAGTACACCTTGGGTGTGCAGTGAGCCTTACTTAAAAAGAAAATATTATATCTATGTGTGTGGGTCGAATTTAAAACTGGGCCGTCCCAGATTTGGCCTGACCTAACCCATATTCGACCCAACCCATTTTAGGTAGTTTTGGTCAGCTCGTGCTGAGGCAATTTGGGCAGGGCTGGGTTGGGCTACGGGCTGGGCCGCCCATGTCCCACCCCTACTTGCATCTAAACGGGCCCATGGACTTTTTTTTTTACCTTAACCCGGAGATGTTGCAAACGTATGTCAGGAGTTGGTGGCACTATCTCGGGCCAATCCCTACTCCTAGGCCTAATTCATGGGAGGCCACGCTGTTGGCAGAAAAGATAGTTGTGGGCATAGGAATTTGCCTCTTCCCGGTAATGTGCACTCGCAGATAATCTGTTGTGATTTCGATTTATGATCTCCCATATATTGTGAAATGATAAATGCTTCGTTTTGCCAGTAAACTATTCTGTAGAGCAGTATGAGGTATCCCTTCTTTTCTCGTCTGTCAGCTATTGTTGGATTTTTGTTTGTCCTGCATGTCATTTTAGTGATCCAAACTTAAAATGTACCTCGTGCCTGGAAGCTAGGTTACTACTGCATTCCTACTGAAATTTTCCATCAGCTGATTGTGCGATTGTCGTCTTTGGCTGTTTAATTCCTTGAATGCAACATTGTGTGTGGACTGTCGACCATAAAGATTGCTAGCTGTTGGTTCTACAGAAGGTGAGGTTTCTCGTGGGGGCTCTCCACGATCTCGGAGCTCCTCCCCTGTTGCTCCACCACCATCCTTCGTCACTGTCCCATCAAGCTTTGTTGGTTGGTTCTACAGAAGGTGAGGTTTCTCGTGGGGGGCTCTCCACGATCTCCACAGTCGGCATCTCCATCTACGTACGCCCCTTCCCGCATCAGCTTCCTCCACCCCAACATGAGTCCACGACCATCACACACAACACTATCCCAGAAAAAACCCCTCAACGGCATGGCGACGAGAGAGAGAGAGAGAGAGAGAGAGAGAGAGAGGGCAGTGAGGGTGAAATGATCCAACTGTCTTAGGTGTTACGAGTGTGAGCAGTGAGGGTAAAACGATCCAACTGCCTCAGTTGTTACCTCCGTTGGGACCACAAGTAACCTCGGGGGCACGGCGATTCTAAGTAAGGATTTTTGAGGGTTTACGAATAAATTTCATAAAGGTGGAAGTATAATAATATTCAATACAAATAATTTTCCCAAATTTATAAAACATTGATAAAAAAATAGAGTTTTGTATCGTTGGCCATCTAGGAAGAAGTTATCTTGTATTTTTATTATAATTAAATGTTAATCAAAATTTTCAAAGACAATGTTTGATTATATGTTGTAGACTCCTGCATGAATTATTTTTTATCAATTTTTTCTTTCATTAACTTGTCAGGCCGGGTTGGGTTGAGGCAAGATCTTATAATTTAGTGAAATAGTTAGGTATGATCCGATCGAACAAAGTATTACTTGGGTCTAGGTTGGGTTTGGGCTTAGAAGCTAATGAGTCAAGCTCGGGACTTAGTAAAGCTTGGCTCAGACTTAGTCTATTGACAGCCCTAGTTAGTAGTTATAATGTGAGGGAGAAAAAAATGCTAGACCCAATGTTGCCCAGTAACGTCAGGCCCGATACGTCCTATCGTTGCCAAGCCCAATATGGCCCTCGCCGACCGGCCTAGAGTCTAGGAACATTGCCCTTTGGGGTCCACTCAGGACTGGCCCATCTAAGGGCTTATCCCTGCGTGCGCATGTGCACCTTAGACGTCATGAAACCCGCCAATGGGTGAACATTGAGGTCAGGATCACATGGGATTTTCCCAACAAACACCGGGTCTCACTCATGCCGTCGAGATGCCCCCCACGATATCCTTTATCAGAGAACATACGAGTGGACAGCAAACGATCCCCACGATTGAGCAGCTCATTACTCCACTAACTACGCCCCCGCTAAGTTAGGAACCAGATGATGTCAAGGTGATCGTATCAATAGGACCCTGAACGAGCTTAGAAGGACATTGCAATTCGCTTACTGACACCTGCGCAGCTGCACTCACGCCACCAGAGAAATACAGAGAATACACCACTATCTCCATATTCCATACCACTCTTCCGAGCACTCTCTTTCTCTCTCATAAACTCTCATCTCCTTCTCCTTCTCTTCCTTTGCATTCACCTGTACATGCCTCTGACTTAAGAATCAGAGAGTTATCCTCTCAGACCACACCCATGGCTCTTTCTGACGTGCTACTCGTTGGTTGCAGGTTTTCTCGGGACGTCGACTGAACTCTCTTTCCCACAAAAGAATCGTAAACGTGTACGAAGTCCAAGGTAACACTTTTCTATCTCTACACAATGTGTCCGAAAGACTGCCTTTGCTAGTTCAGATGGCGTACGGGGGCTTTGGTGTCTATATGAACTACTGAACATGCAACAAGAGACGGTGAGGTGCACTCTATACTTTTGTGTCATGTAAGGAATCCTTGTTCATGCAAAAAGATCAATTAACATAGAACCCAACCTCAGAGTTGCTTGCCACCCACTCCGGTTCTGTGATTTTGAATTAAACATCTAGGTAAATTTGCTTATGCATAACATTTACTCTAGTTATATTAAGGGACCAACACTGTGAAAAGTGATTTTCATGGGTCACGCAAATACAGAATTTTACGCTGTCTTAACTGTCCCCAAGATGCCCTGGAGTAGATTTATTAAGGAACTTGTACGTTGTTGTAGGCTTCAGATGAAGAGAAAATCTTCCATCAGAGTGTGTCAACCGTCGACAAACATCAGGTGTAGGAGAAATCTTATGGTGCCAGCATATGAAAGTGCATGGCATGCTGCAGTCTGATTTAAGAAGCATGTCTTTTCTTCTGAGAGTAAAGGTTGCCGCACATCGTGTGTATGTCATGCAATTTCAATCTCATTGTGGATTATATCAATCACACGTACGGATCAACGGTTGAAAGCCACAAATTTTGGTATCATAGAATGACATATGCCACATCGATACGTCACGTCCTTTTGTGACTAACAGTCGCAACATTTCTCCTAATATATGCCGTGATAACAACGAAGAAAATGTGAGCATCATGGCTGTGAGAAGGACATTGCAATATATAGCAGCGTTTCCCCTAAAATGAAGTACTACCCTGTGAAGCCCCTGAGAGTAGATCAACAGAATGTCCTCGCAAGAACCAAACCGCCACATGCTCCGCCAAGGTGTGCGGCACCCCTTGCCACAGAGTCAGTGCTGCCTGATCCTTAGAATGTGCATGCATGATGGCGGTACCTCCTCCCATGGAGGATCAATCTTTGTCCACTTAGTTGGAAATGACCCTGGACACTTGGACTGAACAAAGAAAAACAACCCTTTCACTCATTGATGGAACTCGGGAGAGGAGGAAACTTATGTCGTCTCCTAGTAGCCAGGTAATATCAACTCCGACCACAATTATTCTTGTAGATTAAAAAGAAATGACGAAAAATGGAGACCCTCGCCTTCACATGATGCTCATAACAAAGGGCCAGGAAGGCCAAAACAAAACACCAAGGATTGGGCATAAGCTATGAAGGTGCTTTGTTGTACGTCCTAAGTAGCTTAGAAATGAAATGAGAAACGAGGATACAAAAGTTGACCTTGAGAAACTCTCCGAATATAACAAAGGAGCTCTCTCGAGCATCAAGGGCTCGGACAGTCCAGGACTCTAGCGCACGTGCTTGCACATCCCCCAAAATCTTATACAACTCAATTAGTTCTTCTAGGTGATCTCGGAACAACTCAGGAGTGCTTTCCTCCATCCTCTTCTCAGTTGTAGAAATTGAGGTGGCAAGGTCTACACCTGGGACGATTATGTCGTCTCCCCCACATTCTACCACTTCCATAGATAGGGATCGTGCCGGGGAGCCCGCTCTGGCCTCCACCACCACAGTCTCACCTGCTCCCTCATCGAGAATATGACTCCCCACGAAGGCCTTCAGATCATCAACAACCAGTCACTGTCATTGGCGCTTGGCACTTGTCATTTGCCTCATTTCTTCACCGTGGCAAAAGAAGCGGCATGAGAGGGCATAACACTCACCTCTAGAGATGGGCGACCTAGCTGACACCTAAGCGGGACGACGACAAACTCCAAGCAAGCCTCCCTTGATATCTTCCCTGAGTCATTTGAGGGGCTCACCTTTTTAGCTTTCCCCTGATGGCAATGGAGCGTCAGCTGAAAAGGGTGCCATTATGAAAAGAATCCAAACTAAATCATACCTACTGGAAGATGAACACCTCTACCGCATGAAAGGCTACCTCCACCTCAAGACAAGCATCGAGCTGAAGGTTGGGAGGTAAGTGATGATGCGGGTAGATCACAATTGGCACCGAGACGTGGCATGCTCCCTCTCCTAGGCAGACTACCGTCATATCCCGACTTCCAAGTGACATGATGGTTCATGGAACATTTCTTCTAATGCCGATGTCAGGGGATGACAATAGCATCATTAGAAAACCTCTCCCTAACCCTCCTTGAGGAACACAAATCCTACGCGTATTACCAAGACATGACAACTCATGATCTCGGGACGGTTACCCAGATTTGGGTGCTCCTACCACTGATCGATGTGAGATCTTTGCGCGGAATACCTTATCTTCCTGATCACACCGTATCTCCAACGAAGGAAGGTCGTGATGGAACTCAGACTTTTCTCCTATAAAATGTTAGTCATGGCCTCTCCCCAAAGCTATGCAAGCATTGCTCCTTCTAACTCCTCTTCTGTTATTATCCTTTTTTGCCCTTATTGACTTAAGCATCGGAGGGTTCTCTACTCACCGGTGAGAACTCCCCTTTTTGTGTAGGAGGCTCAGCTCTGATGCTCGACGGATGTTCCTCCATGCTCGGGGTCCTCGCCTTGAGGTTTGGCTTTCCCTCTTTAGTACTTTAACTACCTATTGTGGCATCACTTTCAAATCCCACGTAATAAATACAAGTGTAACATATGCAACGGGTATTATAGTCTGATGGACTATGAGATGATTAAAAGTAAATGAAAAATAAAGATTGTATGTCTTAGTACACCTTAAATAATGTGTCTCCCTTTCGGCCCATTTAAGGTATATGATCTCTGAGGAAGAAAAAAATCGCTAGGCCCAGCGCAGCCCAATACCGCTAGGCACAGCGCGACCCGACCCATGACGGCATACCCTGCCCAGCCAATTGCACTGTAAGCTCAGCCCAACCGAGGTCCATGAAGACTTCTCCAGCCTACAAAAGCTTCTCCAATCCTCGGGTGGAATCTTTGTGAGCATGCATCCTGAATACCTCGAAGCTCGCCAACGGGTAAACGTTGGGGCTTGCATCACGGATCTAGTTACGGCAAGGGTCGGGTCGCACCCACGTCGCCGAGATAGCTGCCTCGAGGACTTGTTGCCGAGAAAAGGCAAGAGGGAGACGGGAGATCCCTAGAATCAAGCAGGGCACCACTCCACGAATAATGCCATTACTAAGTCAGATAGACCCAGACTCCCCATATAAATAGGTCCTCAGTCGAACCTAGAAGGAGGGACATAGAGGGAGACACAGGGAGGAGGCGAACATATGCAGAAACTCACGTATATCGAGAGATTTCTCCACAACTAGATAGAGAAAAGGGCTCACCACATGCTCACCATCATAGAAGACTTGATAAGGAAAGCAGAGAGAGAGAGGTCACTTCACGATTCTTCTTTTCCTGTCTCTCCTAGAACTCCCTACCCTCTCAGAACACTCTCCACACACTCTTCGTGCACTCTCCAAACACTCTCTCGACTCTAGGTTGTTTCTTCTCCTTCCTCTACTTATCTCTCTTCCGGTTTACTCATCTTGGACGGTTTTGACTTATGTATTGGAGGGTTGTCCCTTGAAATCACTCATAGGGTTCCTTCTGACGATTCTTTCTAGTGCTTGCATATTCTTTTTCAAGGTTGTCGACTGCTCTTCCTCGTCAAACAAATGGTAAAGTGTAGTACGAGACGAAGGAGACGCTTTTTAGCCTCTATAATCTCTATTTTTTTATTTTTTTATACTTGTTTTATTATTCATCGGATTATAGGACATGTAGCTCTGATGACACTTGATGATGTGATACATTTTTTTTTATGAAAGAAAACATTGTTTACACCACTGACACTCCAAATTAGAACACTGGATCCGCGGGAATTAATATTGATGATGAGGGTGGGGACGACGAAGGAAAGGAAGCATATGGGTTGCCACCGCCGTGGGGACCGAGGACAAATGGAATGTCGTTGTTGACAGAAATCTAGGATGAATATATGTGCTCAAGGTCAACAACTTTATCCTGGAAAATAAATTAAGGACTGGTAATGACCTGTCTTACTTAACAGTAGTTATGATGGGTATGAGAATATTCCATCAGGGGCGGGTACTCTTTGAGAAAATCAGTACAACATTTGCGAGTTAATTTTGTTTGTTCAATTACATGTGGTGATTAATTAATTACATGTGGATACATGGTTACACGTTAATTTAGCGGTTGGAATAACTGGCATACGTCATCAGAGGATTTTTTGGGAAAAGATAATACATTTTGTTTACGAAGTGGAGAATGATATATGTTATGTATACCGGTTTGATTTTTCACGGTTGGGACGAAGAGTGGCATGCCACTTTTAAAGTGGAATAGCGCAATAAAAAACCTTACATTAATTTGTGAGCTAATCATCATTTTTCCCCTTTTAATCAGTTGATGCCGTAATTTTCTTTAAATTTGTGCGACATACCAATCTTTTGGAAAACGTGTTGCCTGCAGATTGTACGCTTCGTCGTAGAAAAATGAGTTGTCTGTTTTGTTCGATTTAAGCAAGCCCGGCAAGAACCCCCAAAAAACACGTGTGTATGTGCCTATCTATATATATATATGTGCTTGGTTGTCCCAATGTAACATCTCTTATATAAACGGTGCAGAAACGTAGCAACCAGCACTCTCCACCAGGAAATTAACCCATCTTCTTGCCACTACAATTAATGGATCCAGAAGGCAAACCTTTGCTGATGTTCCTAGGCTGCTGCATGCTCTTCTTCCTCAGTACGCTTACTCTCGCTCAGAGCCATGGCCGACATCCTCCTGCCACCATTGACGTCGGTGGAGGAGATGATGCCCGCCGCCGTGTGCAAACCTACATAGTTTTCGTGAAGAAGCCCACGCACCAGGTCTTCAGCAGCCATGAAGACCGGGAGGAGTGGCACAAGTCCTTCTTGCCTTCTCTCACCTTGGACTCGGGCGAGCCGCGGCTGGTCTACTCGTACGAGCACGCCATCAACGGGTTCGCCGCCCGACTGACCCCCGACGAGGTCGAGGCCATGAAGGCCATGGACGACTTCCTATATGCGCTGCCGGACGAGGAGCTGAAGCCGAGGACGACCCACTCGCCCAAGTTCCTGGGCCTCAACCGTGGGGGCCAACTGTGGAACCACACCAAGAAGGCGGCGGGCATGGTCATCGGCGTGCTGGAGAAGGGGTTCGTACTCGAGCACCTCTCCTTCAGCGGCGATAAGATGCCGCCGCCGCCAGCGAGGTGGAAGGGCCGCTGCGACTACGACTCCGACTTCTGCAACAACAAGCTGATCGGCACCCGGATGTTCAACAATAGCGGCCCCTACGACCCATACCGGGACGCCATCCATGGCACTCATGTCGCTAGCATCGCCGCCGGGAACTTCGTCCCCGGTGCCAGCCACCAGGGCCACGCCAGTGGCACCGCAGCGGGCGCCGCCCCCCAAGCCCACCTGGCCTTCTACACCGTCAAGGGCAAGGCCGACATGGTGATGGGCATCGACCAGGCCATTCGAGACGGCATCGACGTCCTCTCCATCTCCATAGGCCTGTCGATCGCCAACCCTTTCTTCAAGGACCCCATAGCCATAGGCACACTGTCGGCGGTGAGGCGTGGGATCTTCGTCAGCGTCGCCGCGGGAAACGACGGCCCCGCCCACAGGACCATGCTAGACAACGAGCCCTGGACACTCACTGTCGGAGCCAGCACGATGGACCGGGTCGTGAGGGTCAACCTGAAGCTGGGGGACGGCGAGCTCATCCTGGGCGAGTTCGCGCAATCCGAGTACGAATTCCCTCCCACCGGCGCCGTCTTCAACGCGGTGTTCCCCGGCGGTTCGACAGGGGCTGACTCCGTCAAGAACTGCCACGACGAGAAGTTCGGCGGCGTGGACGTCTCCGGGAAGATAGTGCTGTGCGTGAGGAACCACGGGAGCAAAATCACGGACATAGACCGGGGCTGCAACGTGAAGAACGCCGGCGGGAAGGCCATGGTGCTCATGAACCAGAAGGTGCATGGATCCACCATCGTCTATGATTTCCCTTGCATCCCCACGGTGCTCGTGGACTACAACGAGTCCAGGAGGCTCGAGAACTACGTCATGTCCGCTCGGAACGCCACCATCTCCATCGAACCCGTGGGGACGGTGTACGGTGTGCCCCGGAACCCGGCCGTCGCCGACTTCTCCTCAAGAGGACCCAGCCCCGTGAACAAGGGCATCCTCAAGCCCGACATCCTCGGCCCCGGAGTGAACATAGTGGCCGCGTTCACCTGGGACGACCGCCCCTTCATCTCCTTCCCCGGCACCTCCATGGCGTGCCCCCACCTGTCTGGGATAGCCGCTATGCTACGGAGCTCTCACCCGGACTGGTCGCCCGCCATGGTCAAATCGGCGATCATGACGACCGCCGACAGGGTGGGCAACACCGGGGCTCCCATCGCCGACGAGACCGGCAACCCCGCCGACCTGTTCGCCACCGGCGCCGGGCAGGTGAACCCGACGAGGGCCGACGATCCGGGGCTCGTCTACGATATTGACTACCCGGACTACGTGAAGTACGTGTGCGGGCTAGGGTACTCTCAGGACCAGATGGAGGCCATCGTCAGGGGAGACCTCAACTGCTCCGCCGTCGGTAAGATGAGCGGTGAGGAGCTGAACTATCCATCCTTTTCCGTCTCGGTGAGCGCGATCCCGAAGACCATCACCCGGACGGTGACGAACGTCGGGCCAGCCACATCCAGCTACATGATGTGGGTGGAGAAGCCGGTGGACGTGTCGGTGGACGTGGTCCCTCGCCTGCTGGACTTCACGAGGACAAGGCGGACGCGGAGCTACAGGGTGACCTTCGTCTCCACGAATCCGAGCAGGAGGCCGGGTGACACTGCGGAGGGGCAGCTCACGTGGACTTCAGCTTCGGGTAACCACGTTATGAGGAGTCCGATCTCTGTCACCTTCGCTTGAGAAGCACCAATAACGCATGGTCCCTACGTACCTCTCTCTCCCCGGCCCCTCCTATCTTCCATATATTCCTTCTTTCCAAAGTGAAATAAATGTATTCCTTGCGGTGTTCTTCCATTTAAGGAATTGGGTAATGCACAAGTACTGATGATTATTTTCCTACTGATCTTGATCCTGCTGGAGTTGAACTTATCTTGTATATATTATAGATTGTTCAATTCTGATTAAGGAGAAACATGTTGTCGCACTCCGTATATAATTATTTCTGTCATGGTTGTGAGAATCTGTAGGTTTTTCTTAATCTCCTATCTTACCTTTTGTTAGTTTTTGTTTGATTATTAGCTAGGAACCACGATTAGCACAATTAGTACATGCAGTTTGACTCGTAGATTAATCTAAGAAATGTCCTCACAACCAAGATTACAGAAAACAAACGTGTGCTGGTTCTCCTCGAAGTGGATCCTTGTGCTAATGGTTCTCCGACATCTAGTTGAACGAACTAGCCATGAAAAGGCCCAACGTACAGTTGGTTGCGATTAGCCCATATCGGCCAATCTGGTGGGCCGAACGGCTCCGGCAGATTGGCCGATCCTCTCCGATTGATTCCCCAATCCAGCCAATACATCCCGCCTCCCCCTCGGGAATCTGGGAGGGGGTCCGGTCCGGATAAGGTACCGCTCCCTGTGTTACAAATCAAATCGGCTCATCCAACAAACCTAGCTAGCTAGCTAGTTCAGACGCGTTAAGGATCATTCATATGCTAACTAAAACTAGGCATATGAAAACTGGAATAGGTCAATTACGAAAGCGAAGAGACCTGTTGTTGATCCCATGCATATATAGTGATATATAGTCTGATATATGGGTTAGAGGTAGCCCAATGGCTTCCTATTCAAATCTGCTTATATATATTGGCAGCACATCCTTACAGTGCAGTGTGTTCTGACAGCGAAGATCTCGCCGTCCATGCATACACCTGATCCGCAAGTGCCCGATCTTGGCGCCTCAACATGCAAGGTAATTAACGGTGGGACGACAGACCTGAGCTAGCCATCCCAATACTCCACCGCAACTGTAAGCTGTCAGGAGTAGCAGCCAACGGCAAACGCCACCGTCTACTCTCCCGTGGTCAGTCATCCCAGCCTGCTCACCTCGATCGATCACTTCCCCAAGCTCATCCCTTTCCCACCTCCCCCGGCCGTTTTTCCCTAGTCCCGGTTAGGATTTGCTGCATCGCACAATCACCTTGGTTATGATGCCTCACTCAACAGCTCCAGCACGTGCATGCGGCAAGTCACGCGGCATACGCGAGATCCGTACGTGGATACTTGATCAGTGTATATATATATATATATATATATATATATGTATATATATATCAACAGGGAAATGGCCTCCCTTAATTTGTATGTATCCTGTATTAATTAATTACCATCTTGCTAATATAAATAAATAAATAAACTGCATGCCACGGGAGACTCACAACACATGGTGTGTGAGACTAATTTATCCTTGTCCTTTCCACTGCTATGTATGAGTCATCTTTTCACATGGTGTCACAGCATATATCAGACAGCCGTTGCATGCCAAACAGGGTTCCACGCATATACGTACGTACGTACCCCCTTCCACTCAATGGCCATGCACTATTTCCTGTAGTCTCTGCTAGCTAGTGCCACTAATGCTATGCCTTCTCTTTTATCTGTACCCCCACTGCTCTTCCGAGCATCACGCATGCACTTTCATCCTCTCGAACTCACGGAAGAAAATTACGTACGCCATTTGGGAAAAAGCTCAATTCCTACGTACGTATATATATATATAAGGAAATGTTTCAATGGGGCCGACCCCATTGGAACATCTCCCTATATAGATGTTCCAATGGAGTCTGCACCATGACAAATTATCATGGAGTCGATATCTGGACTCTCCATCTCATGGGGAGATGAATTGCATGGGGCCGACCCCATGAGATGGAGCGCCCATATGTCGGCACCATGATAAATTGTCATAGGATCGATCCTATTGGAACATCTCCCATATATATATATATATACTATACACTATAAGAAAATTAGGCGATTTTTTTCCGCCGGTTCAAGGATTAGGCGGTTTTTTTCCTCCAACAGCCGCATGTCTGTGTATTAACATGGTATTAGGAGATACTGTTCAGGGTCCTCCGGGACTGCCATATTCTACAAGAGTCCTCGCCGGAGTACGTACAAGAGCCCACGCAGGGGCTATCTGTGACAAAGTCCTAATCAACAACAAGAACCGAGAATCCATCTGGCCGGCGGAGTATCATCCTGTGACGAAAGTCCTACTTGGACAGGCCAGACGAAGCCAGCGCTCCGGACTCTGCACGGGGATGATGCCACAGTACGTGCTTATCAAAAACCATCTATATATTACACATATCTGATCAGGCAAGCTTATAAACGTGGAAAAGGGAATCCCACGAGAAATTAAGCATCCAAGAGCATGCAGGTCACGTTGTTCTCCCACCACCTACTTTGGGACGGGATTAGCAATCTTATCCTCCTCCTTTGTGTTCACCATCGTTTGTTGGGGTTATCTGTGTCATTTGTCTTGCTGGGGTTTGGTTTTGAGCAACGCACCTGCGGTTTTTCTTCTTTCGTTGTTGTCTGGTTTCTCCGTGTATTTTGTAATGGTTTAATATGAAAGTTACCTAGCTTCCACTTGATCAAAAAAAAAAATTTGTTTCGTCGGTCATCCAAAACTATCATCTGGCCGACATCAATCGTTGTCATCCACAGATTCAGCACAGTTTTGGCGTAAAACCCTACAATCATGCATCTATCAATTAAGTCCATTGGAATTTTTGTTCTGTGCTCCCGAACTGATAATAATTGCACCGTGCAGCGGTGCGGCCAGATCGGACAGTTGACAAATATTTCACCAAACAAAAAAAATAACATTAGTCGCTTGTTTTTGCTCAAAATCATTAGCTTAATTACCACTTTGAGTATATTCATATTAATTATCCAATTGTCTTTTTTGCTGGGGAGGCCACAAGCATGTCCTATCCAGGAACTGTTCATGGTGGCTTTGCCACTGGTCTGATGGCCGCCGAGCATGCGTGCTGCAGAGAGGCATGATGACTTGGAACTGTACCCTGTAATGGCAGAGGAGATGGCCTCTGTCTCAGTTCCATTGCTGATCTCTCGTATGTGATCCGCCTGTTGGCTGCGTTGTGTACCTTGACAGTTTCTTGGCCATTATGTTTATTGCCTGAGAAGCTGCCATGGGAAAGCCCTCAATCCACCTTGATGCGTCTACGAGTTAGAGAGTAATGCTGCCACAGAACGTAGGTATAGGGGATTGCTTAATTAGCCGGCCAGTAGGCGCAGAGAGGAAGGAACGATGTATTGTGTTCCGTTGAGAGAGAGAGAGAGAGAGGAGACGCAGATAAGAAGAAAGCAAAGAAGGGGATCGATGTGTTTAGCTCTATTGACAGAGAGGGATGTACATGAAGATGCAGAGCTTGCTAGCGGCCTGGGTGGGAGAATTTGTAGCTAGGATGGCCACTCCTGCTCGACAAAAGGCATACTGCTCGGCTATTAATGGCTGCTCACGAAATCGAGTATTTGGTGAAGAAAAGCCGGCAACTTTGAACAGTACAGAGATGAGAGGAAGGACTGGCATGGAGAGGAGGTAGGGGTTTAGGCGGTTTTTTTCCGCCGATTCCTTTGTATTATTTAACTAGGTTGGATTGTGTTTTTTTTAGTCGTCGATTGATCGCTTGGTTTTTAATCATGTCCGGCTCACGTATACTTTTTTTGCGTTGGGTTTATGTTATCTCACAACATGTGTTTTCTTTTTAAAATAGACAAGAATTGTGTCCTATCCTACTGTTTCACCTCACACCCCTTTGTATATTATGTTACCTATAATCTCCACTTATGTTAATGAAGAGAAAAGAGATAGGAGAAGAATATTTTTGGGGCTCCGATGGCAAGCTTGTATACTCGTGTGTGTTCTTCTCCTCAAATGAACACCCTATTTATAGAGGTTCACCGCTAGCCATCTCCGCCCCCTGGGAACCGCCTCTAATGGAGATATTCTCTCCGTTAGTTAGGGATAGGCTTTGACCAGTTCAAAACCATTTGCACTACAAGAAAAATCGCGGATAGCGACCGACATATTCGGTCGCTATTCAGTCGTAGATCGGTCGCAAATCTGCATTGCGACCGAACAGACACTATCTAGCGACCGAATATGTCGGTCGCTATATCATAGTCGCTATATAGCGACCGACATAATTCGGTCGCAGTATCAGTCGTTACCAGAGACCGATTATAATCGGTCGCCTGACCGGTCGCTAATAATTCGGTCGCCATTCAGTCTCTATTCGGTCGCTATAATTGTTGTATTTTAAAAAATAAAATTAACCTATCGGATTAAGTCGGTCTCAATTCGGTCGCTATTCGGTCTCGAATTATGTTGTATTTTTAAAAATAAAATTAACCTATCGGATTTATTCGGTCTCAATTCGGTCGCCAGTCGGTCTCTAAATTTGTTTTATTTTTAAAAATAAAATAAACCTATCGGATTTATTCGGTGGCTAGTCGGTCGCTAGTCGGTCGCCAAGTATAATTATTTAATAAAAGAAATATAACGTATAGTCGCTATTCGGTCGCAATTCAGTCTCAATGCGGTCGCTAATTTTGCATTATTTTTTTTTAAAAATTTATTTAAACTGATAAATAAATTACCTGATAAATAACAAATTCATAACATAAATATAAAATCAACTACACAGACAACAATATCGACAAATCTCAAATTCATCACATACAAACACCTGATAAATAACAATTTCATAAAACAATAATAAATCAACTACACGGATCACAATCTCCACGAACCTCAAATTACACACAATTAAAATAAAATCACAAATTAATCATACATCCATAATAATAAAATGACAACATACACAACTAAAATAAAATCACAAATCCTCCACATATGTCTCATCCTGGTCGTCGTCTCGTCCAACATCATCCTGGTCGTCGTCTCGTCCAACATCTCGCGACGGATGATCCTGTATATCATTTAAAAAAATTATAATCAAATCCTTAATAAAGAAATCAAGCATTAACAAGACTTAATAAAGAAATCAAGCATTAACAAGAGTATGCCAATAGTTTAAGCCAGCTCATTTTCATATATATAAATACACACACACAATATAAGTTCAAATTTCATCTTGTATTTTAAAAATGAAGTTTGAGCGCCGAGCTCAAACCGGGCATCCGATTTGGATTCCGTCAGTTCTGACAAGTCACTTTCATCTCCCCGGTCGTATTGGAATGATCGGCACGGCCATCCGACCGGTATTTCGAATTTTAGACCCCCGGACCCGTCCTAACAGTTCATTTGAACTAAGTGTATTTTAAAAATGAAGTTTGAGCGCCGAGCTCAAACCGGGCATCCGATTTGGATTCCGTCAGTTCTGACAAGTCACTTTCATCTCCCCGGTCGTATTGGAATGATCGGCACGGCCATCCGACCGGTATTTCGAATTTTAGAACCAAATGCCCCGTCCTAACAGTTCATTTGAACTAAGTGTATTTTAAAAATGAAGTTTGAGCGCCGAGCTCAAACCGGGCATCCGATTTGGATTCCGTCAGTTCTGACAAGTCACTTTCATCTCCCCGGTCGTATTGGAATGACCGGCACGGCCATCCGACCGGTATTTCAGATTTTAGACCCCCGGACCCGTCCTAACAGTTCATTTGAAATAAGTGTATTTTAAAAATGAAGTTTGAGCGCCGAGCTCAAACCGGGCATCCGATTTGGATTCCGTCAGTTCTGACAAGTCACTTTCATCTCCCCGGTCGTATTGGAATGATCGGCACGGCCATCCGACCGGTATTTCGAATTTTAGACCCCCGGACCCGTCCTAACAGTTCATTTGAACTAAGTGTATTTTAAAAATGAAGTTTGAGCGCCGAGCTCAAACCGGGCATCCGATTTGGATTCCGTCAGTTCTGACAAGTCACTTTCATCTCCCCGGTCGTATTGGAATGATCGGCACGGCCATCCGACCGGTATTTCAGATTTTAGAACCAAATGCCCCGTCCTAACAGTTCATTTGAACTAAGTGTATTTTAAAAATGAAGTTTGAGCGCCGAGCTCAAACCGGGCATCCGATTTGGATTCCGTCAGTTCTGACAAGTCACTTTCATCTCCCCGGTCGTATTGGAATGACCGGCACGGCCATCCGACCGGTATTTCAGATTTTAGACCCCCGGACCCGTCCTAACAGTTCATTTGAAATAAGTGTATTTTAAAAATGAAGTTTGAGCGCCGAGCTCAAACCGGGCATCCGATTTGGATTCCGTCAGTTCTGACAAGTCACTTTCATCTCCCCGGTCGTATTGGAATGATCGGCACGGCCATCCGACCGGTATTTCGAATTTTAGACCCCCGGACCCGTCCTAACAGTTCATTTGAACTAAGTGTATTTTAAAAATGAAGTTTGAGCGCCGAGCTCAAACCGGGCATCCGATTTGGATTCCGTCAGTTCTGACAAGTCACTTTCATCTCCCCGGTCGTATTGGAATGATCGGCACGACCATCCGACCGGTATTTCAGATTTTAGAACCAAATGCCCCGTCCTAACAGTTCATTTGAACTAAGTGTATTTTAAAAATGAAGTTTGAGCGCCGAGCTCAAACCGGGCATCCGATTTGGATTCCGTCAGTTCTGACAAGTCACTTTCATCTCCCCGGTCGTATTGGAATGACCGGCACGGCCATCCGACCGGTATTTCAGATTTTAGACCCCCGGACCCGTCCTAACAGTTCATTTGAAATAAGTGTATTTTAAAAATGAAGTTTGAGCGCCGAGCTCAAACCGGGCATCCGATTTGGATTCCGTCAGTTCTGACAAGTCACTTTCATCTCCCCGGTCGTATTGGAATGATCGGCACGGCCATCCGACCGGTATTTCGAATTTTAGACCCCCGGACCCGTCCTAACAGTTCATTTGAACTAAGTGTATTTTAAAAATGAAGTTTGAGCGCCGAGCTCAAACCGGGCATCCGATTTGGATTCCGTCAGTTCTGACAAGTCACTTTCATCTCCCCGGTCGTATTGGAATGATCGGCACGGCCATCCGACCGGTATTTCAGATTTTAGAACCAAATGCCCCGTCCTAACAGTTCATTTGAACTAAGTGTATTTTAAAAATGAAGTTTGAGCGCCGAGCTCAAACCGGGCATCCGATTTGGATTCCGTCAGTTCTGACAAGTCACTTTCATCTCCCCGGTCGTATTGGAATGACCGGCACGGCCATCCGACCGGTATTTCAGATTTTAGACCCCCGGACCCGTCCTAACAGTTCATTTGAAATAAGTGTATTTTAAAAATGAAGTTTGAGCGCCGAGCTCAAACCGGGCATCCGATTTGGATTCCGTCAGTTCTGACAAGTCACTTTCATCTCCCCGGTCGTATTGGAATGATCGGCACGGCCATCCGACCGGTATTTCGAATTTTAGACCCCCGGACCCGTCCTAACAGTTCATTTGAACTAAGTGTATTTTAAAAATGAAGTTTGAGCGCCGAGCTCAAACCGGGCATCCGATTTGGATTCCGTCAGTTCTGACAAGTCACTTTCATCTCCCCGGTCGTATTGGAATGATCGGCACGGCCATCCGACCGGTATTTCAGATTTTAGAACCAAATGCCCCGTCCTAACAGTTCATTTGAACTAAGTGTATTTTAAAAATGAAGTTTGAGCGCCGAGCTCAAACCGGGCATCCGATTTGGATTCCGTCAGTTCTGACAAGTCACTTTCATCTCCCCGGTCGTATTGGAATGACCGGCACGGCCATCCGACCGGTATTTCAGATTTTAGACCCCCGGACCCGTCCTAACAGTTCATTTGAAATAAGTGTATTTTAAAAATGAAGTTTGAGCGCCGAGCTCAAACCGGGCATCCGATTTGGATTCCGTCAGTTCTGACAAGTCACTTTCATCTCCCCGGTCGTATTGGAATGATCGGCACGGCCATCCGACCGGTATTTCGAATTTTAGACCCCCGGACCCGTCCTAACAGTTCATTTGAACTAAGTGTATTTTAAAAATGAAGTTTGAATCTATCATGACCACATATGGAACATGATACCTTACTTTTAGCCTCATTATAATATAGCATGCAATGATTAGGACATGCATCTATTTTCTCATATCCAAGCCCTAAGTCAGTGACCATCTTCTTTGCACGATAAAAATTTTCAGGTAATTTCTCATCTTGTGGCAACATACTTTTGATAATCAGTAACAAACGATCAAAACAAATCTCACTGATGTGAAATTCAGATTTCAAGTTCAATAATTGTGACACCGCAGACAGTCGAGAGTGATTTTGACATCCAGTCCACAATGGCTCATCAGCATCTTTGAGTAGCTGATAAAATCTTTCAGCTGTCTTGTTTGGCGGTTCTTCATTATGTACATGCTCCTCGTGAACATTGAATCCTGGACCAGCAGCATCTATGACCATATCAACATATGAACTTCCACTTCCAACATTGGCAGGCTCGTAGGTCGACCACAATGTTTCACCATGACATATCCAGTTTGTATAATCTTTAACAAACCCCTTTCTGTATAAATGACGTTGTACATCCCATGTTGTCAGCCACTTCAAATTCTTACAGACTACACAAGGACATCGGATACGACCCTCACAATCTACAGCTTCAATAGAATTTCTCAAAGCAAACTGAATGAATCTCTCAACTCCATTTTTAAATTCTATAGACACCACCTGATCAACTACTCTACGGTACATCCATGAACGATCTTCAGACATTTTCCCTATGCGAATGAAATGTAAACACACAAAACTTTAACATGTTTAACAAAATAAAAAGTACAACCCTTACCTCACATCGTCCATGTCTGCCATTTTAAATAGGACGGAAATATCATTTAGATCTTCACTTTTTAACCCATCTGTGAAGGTTTGATCGCACGATTAATTACTATATGTGTTGTGTTGTTTGCTAAAAATTTCGGCAGCATCTCCCCACACCTCTCCGATATACCACAAAATATTTATTGATTAAGAAATTTTCTTAAACACTTACTAATAAGTGGTTAAGAAAATAATCAAAATCAATAAAGGTATATCAGAGAGGAGTGAGAAGACGCAGCCAAAATTTTTAACAAACAACACAAACACATATAGTAATTAACCACCTAAGTGCGATCAAACATTCACAGACTGTCCAAACGGGACAATTCAAGACTTTGAGTTAGATATACACATTCTCATCATTCAAAATGAGAACGTGCATATCAATCCCAAAGTCTTGAACGGGTAGGTTGATTGGCACGGGCTTAACACGCTCTCCTAAGATGCGTGCAATGTTAGGTTGCACCCACGCATCTCAGCTCACATACAACACCCAACTAATTAAATATTGACAAGATAATAACACAATCTAAAAACATAGCAGTAACATGTGAAATTGGCAATACATGTACACAATGAAAACATGAATTTTATTTTAACATCCAACATAAAGACAACACTTTCACTAGCTATTTAGCAGAAATAAAATATAGCATGATACTTTTTAGCTTAAAGACAACACTGTCACTAGCTATGCAGAAATCAAGTAAAGAAATTGATAGTATCGTCACTGAATAAGACAATAATAAAACACACTTTACTTTTCATCCAACACTATCCAAACAGTACTCTTAGCTAATGACATGTTTTAGATATTCTAAAATTAAGAAACTGAGCTACAATTCTAAAATGTCAATGTTTCTCTAATACTCATGTCATGTAAATTTAAACATATCAATAATTTATGAGGTTGTCAACCACGACTGCTAATCTTTTTTTTTTTTTGAAAATCTACAAGATGACTAGTAGCTTCCATTGACAGATTCCCCATTTTAAAAAGGCGCGGGTTTACATGATTTGCAACGTCTCGACAGTCCTCAACTATTGTGCCTAGAAGATATTATCTCGTAGGGGTATGTCTAAAATTATTGCAAATTCTGATGAAATGGCCCACATCTGGGTATTATGGAAAGACCATCTGCATGTTTCTCTGGTTACTAGAGATGATCAGCAAATTACTCTTCTCATGGGTCTTAATGGTCAAGTCCCTTTTCACTTAACTGCAGTATATGCAAAATGCAATGTGATTGAGAGAAAGGGTCTTTGGACTTCTTTAATTAACGTCCACTCTAACATTTCTGGTCCTTGGATGGTGGCAGGAGACTTCAACTACATTACTGATACAAAGGAAAAAATTGGTGGTAATGATCCTAATTCGATTGCAATGACTGATTTTAAGGACTGTATATCAAATTGTGCACTTTTGGATACTGGTTTCAAAGGATCTTCCTACACTTGGCATAACAATCAATCAGGAAGCAGGGGTATTTGGGCCAGACTGGATAGAATTCTAACCAATTCTGATTGGATGGCTCATTATGCCTTCTCCGTTGAACATCTTTCCAGGGAAGTCTCAGATCATGCCCCTCTACTTGTGTTGCAGACTCCCCAGATTAAAAGGAAAACCAGATTCTGTTTCCAAAAAATGTGGACTTATCATGACCATCTTCTTGCTGATGTTAAAAAGTGTTGGGATACTAGTCCTTTAGCTTCTTCACCTACCTTAACCCTTTATCTTAAGCTCAAGAGTCTCAGGCAAATGCTTAAAGTTTGGAATTATCAAGTCTTTGGTAATATTCATAATAATGTGGCAAAAGCGGAGGATGATGTTATTAAGGCAGAACACGCTTATGACACCCAGCCTTCCACTACAAATCAGACTGCCCTGGATGAGGCTAAACTTGTTCTGTCCAAAATGTTGCTTCAGGAGGAATGCTTTTGGAGACAGAAATCTAGAGTCCGATGGCTCACTGAAGGGGATAGAAATACCAGATTCTTTCACTCTACCACTTTAGCTAAGAGGAAAAAAATGTGCATATCTCAACTTCAAAACTCTGCAGGCCTTCTCACTTCGGACCCTGGGGAAATGACTTCAATTGCTGTGACACATTTTCAGGAAGCCTTCTCTTCCCAACATCATTTAGCAGATAGTACTGTTCTTGACTGTATTCCCTCTCTGGTTGATCAGTTAGACACTGACACCCTCTGCTCAATCCCTACTGCCGCAGAAATCCAAGACTTATGTCTTCAGGCTATCCCAAGATAGTGCACCGGGCCCTGACGGATTCACAGGTGCATTTTACCAATTTGCTTGGGGGATAATTGCCTCCACTGTGATAAGAGCTGTGCAGGAATTCTTTACTTCCCATGAAGACTTACCCAGATCTGTCACTGCTACCCTGGTTGCTCTCATTCCAAAACAAACAAATGCTACCAGAATTTCTGAGTTTAGACCTATTAGCCTGTGCAACTTCTTTTACAAAATTATTGCCTCTATCATTAATACTAGGCTTGCCAGCATTCTTCCTAAGATCATATCTCCTGAACAATCTGCATTTGTCAAAGGCAGAAATATTATTGAGAATATTGCTTTGGCCCAGGAACTTACCAATGAAATTGGCATGAAAATAAGGGGCTCTAATGTGATGATAAAGATTGATATGGCTAAGGCTTATGATAGGCTTGAATGGGATTTTCTCTTCAATGTTCTTAACAGGTTTGGATTTAATGACCAGTTCATCAGGCTTATTAGAAAAATGGTGCACAATAACTGGTTTTCTATTCTTATAAATGGTACCCCTGCTGGATTCTTCAAATCTTCAAGAGGGGTGCGTCAAGGTGATCCAATTGCTCCCTCACTATTTATCATTGCAGAAGAGGTACTCAGTAGATCTCTGACAAAAGCCTTCCAATGTGGCCTCATAGAATGGTATGCTAGTCCTAGACATTGCCCGAATATTTCACATCTTTTGTTTGCGGATGATACCATCATTTTTTGCAATGGCAATCTTATTTCAATAAGGAATCTCCTTAAGATACTACAAGATTATGAAAGAGCTTCAGGGCAGTCAATAAACACAGGTAAAAGTGGTTTTTTCATACACTCCAGGAATAATAACTCTACTGCCAGGAAAATTCAGGATGTCACTGGTTTTGTTAAACACTCCTTCCCTCATAAGTATCTTGGTTTTCCCCTGATCAAAGGAAGATGCAAGAAAATTCACTACACTGGTATTCTACACAATATTCAGAGGAGGATTTCAGGTTGGAAATGTGGGATGCTCTCCTAGGGAGCAAAACTAGTCCTTATCAAGCATGTCCTGATCTCATTGCCCATATACTTTCTTACATCTTCTTCACTGCATATTGGAACTCACCAAGCTATTGAAAAATCACTTGCCAATTTCTTCTGGGGTTCATCTGATCATGGTCACAGGAAGCACTGGAGAAAATGGAACAAAATCTGCACTCCTATCTCTTAAGGTGGACTGGGTATTATATCACTAAGGAATATGGAAACTCCCTTAAGTGTTAAAATGTTGTGGCAAGCTCTTCATTCAAATTCATTATGGGCCGAGTATTTCAGAGCCAAATATATTAGGAACTGTCCTCTCATCCAGGTTCAGTTTACAAATATGAAGGGTTTTGAAAGGAGAAGGTGGATCACTGCAAAAAATTTAATTATTCAGCATAAGAGGGTCATTATTGGAGATGGCAGCAGGACAAGCTTCTGGTATGACAGATGGATAGGCCAACACACCCTTGCTGATTTTGCATTGGCTGATAACACCATCAACCCTATGCTCTCTGTTCGGGACTTTATTGTACAGATGAATTCAGAAGACACAAATTGGCCTAACAGGTTTTTTACTGAAGAAATTAGCACTGCTTTGAAGCATGTTAAACTCAATCAGGAACATGACCTACCTGCTTGGAGCCTTTCTTCTTCGGGGAACTGTTCAGTCTCATCCACCCAAAAGGCTATTAGCAGGAACCAAGAGACTCAGACTTTCAATCAGTGGACTAGCATTTGGTCACCATGGCTGCCTTCCAAGATCTCCATTCATCTGTGGAAAATTATCAACAAGTGTCTTCCTCTGGATTGCAACATTCAGAAGATAGGGATTCCAATTTGTTCAAAATGCTGCTGCTGCAAGACCCCACAGACTGAAAATTATAACCACTTATTTATTTTCGGTGATTGGGCTTCTTACATATGGACATATTTCAGATCTAAGGGGTTGCAAATTGAAGAAAATTCAGCTACCTCAATGATACTCAACAATTTATGCTCCACTCAGAAAAAATCAATGTTTGGCCTATTTGGTCTAGCTGCTGTCGGAGTTAGTATGTGGGAGATTTGGTGTGCTAGAAATTCAGACAAATATGATGACTCCAAAACTTCCTGCCAGGGTCTCCTCCACAAAATCAGATACAAAGTCAAAGAAATATGTCAGATTTCCTCACTACCCGAAGCCAATCAGGAACATATCAGAATTCTGGATGCTCTAGGAATTCAATTTGCTAAACCAAAGCAGCTTAGAGCTATAGCCATTAAATGGTTTTGCCCTCCTTGGCCTTCTTTAAAACTAAATACTGATGGAGCATCTAAAGCCAATGGTGAATCTGGTGGAGGTGGGGTCATAAGAGATCACCTTGGAAATGTCATCCTAGCTTTCAGCCACTACTATGGATTCTCAAATAGCATCATTGCTGAGGCCCCTGCCCTATTAGATGGAATGAAGTATATCAAAATCACTGGTTCCACAGCAGCAATAATTGAATGTGACTCTCAAACTATTGTCAATATTATCAAAAGGAAAGCCACCTGCCCTTGGTCGATATTGTCCTATGTCAGGGAGATATGGAGCCTCCTTAATCCTGCAGATACCATTAATCACATCTTTAGAGAAGGGAACACTGTGGCTGATTCCTTAGCTTCTTTAGCTTGTAAGTTGAAATGTAATGCATCCTATTCCTCCTCTGAGCTTCCTACTCTCATTAGAGGTGCTGTTAGGCTTGATAAACTGGGTATGCCCAGTGTCCGCTTGATGTAATTTATCTTTACAATTGCTTTTACTCAATAAAATACCCACTGGTGGTTAGGTGGTAGAGTTCTTCTCTCAACCTTTCCACTAGGCAGGGCTTTCACATAAAAAAAAAAGAAGATAGTGAAACCCTTCAGTTTCAGAATGCTATAGGCAGTCTCCATGCATGCATGTGGAAATGACAATGTCTATAAAGCAAATTAAACCTTAAGTCAAAGTTTTGAATTCTTCAGCTAAAATCAATATGTAACTTCTACAGTCCACTGATAGTTTGCAGAGAGTTGAGTTGTTTGAACAAAGATTTATTGTTTTATGAATTTGGCACGTAAACTGTCGGGAGACATGTAATCACCTCTGCACGTGGATTGTGCTAGCTTTCACAGAAAAATTCCACACCTAAGTACATAACCATGCATGACTATGCATAAATCTTTGAAGTCGATTCTGCTGGTTCGGGTGCCGGAGGGGGTGACACAGAGAGAGAGGGATCAGAGAGAGAGAGGGTGCCAGGTGGAACCTTTAATGTTGTAGTCGGCGAGGGTGCGGCCGTCCTCCAGATGCTTCCCGGCGAAGATGAGATGCTGCTGGTTCGGGGAAATGCCCTCCTTGCCCTGGATCTTAGCCTTCACGTTGTCGATCGTGTCCGAGGAGTCGACCTCCAAGGTGAACTGTGCTTTGACCGCAGGGGGAGGGGGGGCTCCGGCGGAGGGGGGCTCGGGCGGGAGGCCGCAGGGGGAGGGGGGCTCGGGCGGAGGTTGGCTCGGGCGGGAGGCCGCAGGGGGAGGGGGGGCTCCGGCGGAGGGGGGCTCGGGCGGGAGGCCGCAGGGGGAGGGGGGCTCGGGCGGGAGGCCGCAGGGGGAGGGGGGGCTCCGGCGGAGGGGGGCGGAGGCCGCAGGGGGAGGGGGGCTCGGGCGGGAGGCCGCAGGGGGAGGGGGGCTCCGGCGGAGGGGGGCGGAGGCCGCAGGGGGAGGGGGGGCTCCGGCGGAAGGGGGCTCGGGCGGGAGGCCGCAGGGGGAGGGGGGCTCTGGCGGGAGGCCGCAGGGGGAGGGGGGGCTCCGGCGGAGGGGGGCTCGGGCGGGAGGGGCGTGGGGGGGCTAGGGCGGAGAGGGGGCCGCAGGGGGAGGGGGCTCGGGCGGGGGCTCGGGCGGGAGGGCTCGGGCGGGAGGGGGGGCTCGGGCGGAGAGGGGCTCGGGCGGGCGGGGGCCGCAGTGGGGAGTATAACGGGATCAGCGACTGATTGGAGACCGAAGTAAATTCGGTCGCAAGAACAGCGACCGATTGGAGACCGAACTAAATTCGGTCGCCAAAACGGTCTCACATATGCGACCGATTATTTCGGTCGCCGAATTGGTCTCTATTTGGGACCGACTAGCGACCGATTTAATCGGTCTCTAAGTCGGTCGCTATAGCCACTTTTTCTTGTAGTGTTGAACTCCTTTCCCTTCGGGATATTTGGGCTTGTTCGGCCATATCCCAACATCTCCCACTTGGCCAACAAAGACCAAATGAATTATGAAATCATTTCCACTATCTGTGAGATTATCCCCATGTACTCCCACTATTCGTGAGATACATAACATTCTCTTTAATTATTCTGATACACTCCCACTATCCGTGAGATGTATCATCACTTTCATTATTCATAAAAGTTTTCCTTTGACTTATATGTTTCTAAGTCCCATCAAACCAACATGTTTGATGAAGTTCTCTGTCGGAATACTTTTTGTCAAAGGGTCGGCAATCATATCGCTTGTGGGAATATAAGTTACTCTTATTTCCCCTTTTTGTACGATATCACGGATGTAATGATATTGTATTTCTATATGTTTTCCTCTAGAGCTACTCGCTCCACTGTTGATCAGACTTATTGCTGCCTGATTATCACAGTACATCTCAATTGGTTCATCTACCAAATTGAGATCTATATCTCTTAGGAACCGTCTTATCCAGACTGCATGAGTAGTAGCCATACTGACAGCAATATACTCAGATTCTTGTGTGTATCTTGCAACACATCCTTGTTTCTTGCTACCCCAAGAAACAGCAGTACCACCAAAGATGAATAAGTGTCCCGAAGTGGACTTTCAATCATCTTTATCACCTCCGAAATCAGCATCGGAGTAACCAAGTACCTCAAGCGTATCAGCTTGATAAACTAACTTGTGGTGCACAGTTCCTTTTAAATATTTCATAATCCTTTTAACAGCTTCCCAATGTGCTGGACCAGGATTACTTTGATATCTACTGACTAAGCTTACTGCATATGCTATGTCAGGCCTGGTACATAGCATAGCTTCCTACTGCTTGTGCATATGGTGCATCAAGCGCGCTTTGTCCTTCTCCAGGACATTGTTCTTTGCACAACCGTTTGCCATGGACTAACGGTGTAGGTGCTGGATTGCAATTTTGCATCTCAAATCTTCTAAGTATTGAGTGTAAATACTTTTCCTGATTTATACTCAATATTCTAGATTTTCTATCCCTCAGGATTTGTATACCAAGGACATATGATGCTTCACCCATGTCCTTCATCTCAAATTTTCCACTGAGCTCAGCTTTGATTTTATTCAACGTTTCCATGTCATTTCCGGAGAGCAAAATATCATCCACATACAAGGACAATATTATGTACTTGCTTCCACTCTTCATGACATATACACAGTTGTCCAACTGATTTGGAACAAACCCGAGCTGAATAATCACATCATGAAGTTTGAGATACCATTGTCTAGAAGACTGTTTTAAACCATACAATGATTTTCTTAGTTTACAAACTTTATTCTCCTGTCCATCTACCTGAAATCCCTCAGGTTGTAACATAAATATATCTTCCTCTAACTCTCCGTTGAGGAATGCAGTCTTGACATCCATTTGTAAAAGTTCCAAATCAAAATATGCAACAATCGCTAAGATCATCCTTATAGATGCAAACTTAGCTACAGGAGAATAAGTTTCTTGAAAGTCTATACCTGCCTTCTGATTATATCCTTTGGCAACTAACCGGGCCTTATATTTATCAGTAGACCCATCAATACGAAGTTTTTTCTTAAACACCCACTTGCATCCTATAGCCTTCCTATTTTTTGGTAATTCACATAGCTCCCACACATTGTTCCTTTTAATGGAATCAATTTCATCTTTCATGGCTTCTAGCCATAAATCAGATTCTTGAGATCTCATTGCATCAGTATAACTCATGGGATCTATGTGATTTTCCTCATTTATGTCTACTGTTAGACATGAAGGCTCACATGAGTACAAGTGATAATCATCCATCCATGCTGGTGGAGTTCTAAGTCTCTTGTTGCCAATTGCAGGTTGTACATTTGGTACTTCATTCATAGGTGCTAATTCATTTTCTATATTCTGAGGTTCTTCCTCAATTTCTGGATCATTTCTAGGGATATCATCGTAATATTCATCATCTATTACATGCAGAGGTTCCTTCTCATGTTCATGAGATTCCTCTTCATCTAGACTTTCTAGAAATGTTGCATCCCTATACTCAATGATCCCCTTTTCTTTATGAAAAAATTTATATCCAGATGATTTTACACAATAACCTATGAATATGTATTTTAATGTCTTAAAATCTAATTTATCTCTAAGTTGGCTTGGAATGAGAACGTGGGCAGTTGATCCCCACTTCTTGAGATGGCTCAAATCAGGTTTCCTCCCATTCCATAATTCATAAGGTGTACATTCTATAGACTTGGTGGGCATTCTATTGAGAGTATAATTTGCCGTGAGCATTGCCTCTCCCCAAAATTTCCTAGGGAGACATGAATGTGATAGCATACATCTAACAGCATTCATCAATGTTCTATTCTTTCTTTCTGCCACACCATTCTATTGTGGCGTATAAGGCATAGTAACATGCCTCTTAATTCCATGCTCTTGGCAATATAACTCAAATTCCTTTGAATTGTATTCTCCACCTCTATCAGTTCTTAACACCTTAATGTTTCTACCCAGTTGCCTTTCTACTTCTGCTCTATATTTCTTAAAGCAACCAAATGCTTCTGATTTAGCAGAAATAAGATATACAAAGGCATATCTGGAAAAATCATCTATGAATGTTATAAAATATTCCTTGTTATCATATGTTTTCATATTTAGAGGGCCACAAATATCCGAGTGGACCAACTCTAATAATTCTTTCGATCTATGTCCTACTGCAAAAGGTTTCTTAGTCATTTTTCTGACTAAGCAATGTTCACAAGGTGACATTTCTATCTTTGAAATGGGCAGTAGGTTCAGTTTTATCATTTGTTCCATTTTAGATTTACTGGGATGACCTAATCTAAAATGCCATAGATCACATTCAGATATGTAAGACAAGGAATAATCCGAAATAATCTCACTGCTATTCATTTCATTATCCATGACAGGAATACAGAAAAGATCATGTTCAGGTACAAATTTTCCCATTGCAAGGACTTTCTTATCCTTTCCAATGGACACACGCTTATTATAAAAGCGAACTTCAAGACCATTCTTCATCAATGTAGGAACATATATCAAATTGCGCCTAATGCCTGGCGCATAAAACACATCTTTGAGGACCATAATGTTGTCCCCAACATCCAGCCGATAAGTGCCAACACCTTCCACATCCAGGTAGGTGTTATTGCCCATGTAGATCCTTTTTTCTCCAGGTTTCAGCTTGTTCAGCGACACGAGCCCTATCTTTATTTTTGTAATATGACGAGTTGCTCCAGAATCAACCCGGCCACCATTCATTGGTGTCTGCCAACACAGCATTACACTCGGTCACGCCGATGAATTCCTTTTTGCTTGTTCCTCCTTGTTGTGGGTTTTTACCCTTATTTCCATGCTTCCTTTGTGTGCAATTGGCTTTGAAATGACCAAAATTACCACAAGTGTGACATGAACCCAGAGGAAACTTTTTGCCTTTGTGTTGTGCCTTGTTCTTGAACTGTGCCCTATTCGGTCCAACAGTTCGATTCTGGAATTTGTGGGCTTCATATTTAGGCTTCTGGTGGATGGCGTTTGCTTCCTGCAAATTCAGCTCTAATTCTTTCCTTCTAGCTAGAATATCCTGCTCTATCGCTAACCTCGCTGGCAAATCAGTGACACGGAGAACAGTACTACTTAATCGAAGAGTTGTGGCAGCCATATCTAGAGAAGGTGGCAAACTATTTAAAATAGTAGCAACTTGCATCCTTTCGGGAATTTCAGATCCGCTACTAGCTAGGTCTTTGGCCATGACTATCATTTTGTTCACATGTTCAATCACGCTATCTCCCTCTTGCATGCGACAAGAGTTATATCGGTGTAACAGGAGTTGAGTATTTACCTCTGTAGTGGTGTCATACTTCTCCTTGATAGCATTCCATAATTTTTGGGCAGTCTCATAAGTCTCAAAAAACTTGATGAGATTGTCCTCCATGAACATTAACATTAAGCTCTTAGCTTTTCTATCATCATATAGCCATTGCTCCCTCTTTTTTCTATCCCCTTCTGAGGGATCCTCACTAAGTTCTGGGACAATGCTATCAATGACATATTCTATATTGTCATGGATCAGGCCAAACCTAATCTTCCTATGTCACATATCATAATTAGTACCGTTCAACTTGTCCAACTTAGCCAGTTCGGAAGCGATGAGTTTGCTAGCCATTATGATTTTAGAGCTAGATATTGAAATAGAACTATGTTTCAGTGAAATAGAAATTAAATTTCTTTGGAAGTAAATTTAATGTCAATTGTTATAATAAAAATTTTTTTTTTAATGAGCATGCAACAAATAAGGTTGTATCTTGTTAAATTTAAACAAAGTTAAATAATATTTAATAAATCAACTATTCATATGAATTCACGTACAACAATGAACATGAAATTATTTAATCAAACTAACATGATAAGATGACCTTATTTATTTATACAGGATATAACAAAAAAGAATATGTTAACTTAAACACGGATACAGAAGTTCATATTGTTTAAAGAAGATACATGAACTAACATGACTTATGAATGAAGTTAATAATATATGAACCCAAAAAACGTTCAGGCAGGAATATATGTTATTAGTACAAAAGGTTAATATATTTTATACAGTTGAATAAAATATAGATTCAGATTAACATTCACTAAAATGAATCAAGAAAGAATAGAACAAGACAAGTAAACGATTTTCGGAGAGTTCTGATATTGTAACAATATACATATTCTACTGTTCTATATCACAATAACCTTTGACATTTTAAACAGAGGTATAATTTAAACTTTTGAATATGATAAGAAATATTAAAACCTTTCTATTGAGAGTCAATATTAAAGTAGGAGACAATTTATTAAGTTGTCATAGGGTTTGCCGAAGCAAAGAAACAGTTTTTAGGTTTACATCCAGTGCAAGCAAAAGAGTTGTCTCTCGTACACAGAAAATAAGAAAGCTCTGTAAGATTTTTATTTTTAAGTTTCTTTATCTGAGTCTGGTTTACTTTATGCAAAAGCTATAGTGCCTTGACCAGTCAAACACGCAATGACTGTACGTTAAATAGACCCTCCCATCCTCTCACAAATTTCTCGGCGACGGTGCACAGGGGATAGACTATAATTTTATATGCACATTATATCTCACCCTCCACTTTCCCAAATGCCCAAAGAGTCGACCACCTACCTGCAGATGCAGTGACCGTGGCGGAGCAGCAGCACTGGTGACGGTGAACCTGTGCTCAACAGCAGCGAGCAGTGGCGTCGTAGCAAAATCGGGATGGTGACACTGGGGCGCCGGAGAGCGAGGCTAGCAGTAGATGGTGGTCCGCCGATGCGGTAAAGGCCGGCTCTGCGAGTAAGACGGGACACGGCAGAGTAGCAGCGGCGAACAGCAGCAACGGCGACGCTTCGCGATGGCCGACGGCGGCGGGAAAAAATGCAGCGGCAGCGACGGGCGAGTGGGCGCGATGAGCAAGATGAGGTTGCGATGCACTTTGACCCAGCGGAAGCTTGCGACGGCGAGGGATCGAAAAACAGTGCTCTGATACTAGTGAAGAGAAAAAAGATAGGGGAGGAATATTTTTGGGGCTCCGATGGCAAGCTTGTATACTCGTGTGTGTTCTTCTCCTCAAATGAACACCCTATTTATAGAGGCTCACCGCTAGCCATCTCCGCCCCCTGGGAACCGCCTCTAATGGAGATATTCTCTCCGTTAGTTAGGGATAGGCTTTGACCAGTTCAAAATCATTTGAACTCCTTTCCCTCCGGGATATTTGGGCTTGTTCGGCCATATCCCAACAGTTAACTCCACACAAGAGATCCAACCTCAAATTTAATATATTCATATACTTACTAAACTCAATATGTATATCATCGTAAAAAATTTATTTTAAAATATGTAGATTTACTATTAGTATAAAAAATTATTTTAAAATGTGTAGATTTTCTATTAATATGTGTCAAATATTATTAGGCTTAACTTTAAAAGGAAAAATACTTTATTTTGTTGATTAAAGATTAATACCTCTCATCTATAGTTTATTGTAATGCCGCAACCATTTCAACCTTGGGCGATCTTCTATTGACGAAAGAATCTAAATTGTGTGAACTAGGTTTGATGACAGTGGCTAACGTACATATTCCAAACATGACCATCTTTTTGTTTGGATGCAGATGATTACGGCTCCAAAATATTATTTGTGTTGCATGAACTTGCGTAAGCAACTTACATAAATAGAATAATTTCTAGATATAAATATTTAAGTAGATGCTAACTAGAGATCACTTTATAGTAGTAAAATTAGCATAGAGTTTCTTGAATACGTTCCTGACTTCAGAGAATCAGTGTTGCTTGAGAAAGAAATATCTACCATATTTTACGTAAAATTATAAGTCATCTTATGGACTTAACTGATATGTAATTAATTTATAATGGATAATTAAAGTTAACTTGATATTCTTAATGTTTGTGTCTCTGCATGACAAAGCCGCCTTCTTCATATTCTAACACAACTTTATTATCATTTTATATATACCAGAGAAGCCTACTCCGTGACCAAGTTTTGCACCATCCCCAATGTTTGGAAACGTAAAGAATGATATAACCTTATCAAAAGGGAAATCACATGAAAATATAATTTATATTTATATTTATATGTACATTTCAATTGTATTGTTATTATAATTTTTTTTAAAAAAATATCAAATTAAATTCACGCGCGTAACGCGTTCACTTGACTAGTATGCATATATACAAGTTAACTAGCTAGCTAGCTGTTCGGCCTCGTCGGTGGTTCGTGGGCCGGTCCACGTGTTTTGATCCCTCATTGCACAAACAACCACGTACGGTTTGTTACCGGCGGGACTGTCTCGGTCTGACTTCTCAGTCCACTAATTAAGACCGTATCTTGACAAATCCTCTACGCAGCCCGTCATAGATAGAACGTATAAGTTGTTATAACAAATTATCTAACTAAGTAATAATATAATTTTTAAAAAATAATTTATAATAATCATATAATTAATGATATTACAGCGGTCATAAATCTTGCATCTCATGCATGGATGAAGAGCATTAAATTCTATTTTCCAATATATTCATCATTTAATAATGATATAATGATAACAATTAGTTAGAATAACAAATAATTAAATAATTCATATGCATGCTAGGTTGATAAAATAGTAATTCTACAACTAAAAATGTATATGTAGTGTAAACATTAATTGATCAATTATATACTGTAAAAAAATTGATTTTATAAAAAGTACAGAAGACCTCGAACATGATATACTCGACCCAAGTCACCTCGAGTGAGTCAAATCGACTCGTATTGAATTAAACCCGCCCAGAGTCAATACATATCTAGGACTCCACAAACCCTGCGAAGCAAACCCACTGTGAACAGTAGATTCTCAGCTGTGGATCATTTCCACTTTCGAGGCGGTTCTGCCAACCAATGTTGGCCTTCCGACCTGAGGAGCAGTCGGGAGAGCTCCTGCGCGGACTTACATGGCTCCCATCCACGTACCCGTCTATGGATCATCAGCGGACCGCCTAAATTGCCACCTTGTCAGATCCAGCGTAGCCTAATAATATCTTGACATGCATGCTGCTATATATCCTCGGTGATTTTAGGGCCTGGGATAGGGGAGCCTTAGTTACAAGAATCACTGGATGCCGATACATGCACGCACGCCGGAAGAACTTCACGATGTTCTTTAGGCATGTTTGTTTGCAGGTTAGATTAAGCAGAGTACCTTAACGGCGGATAGAATATTTCATAAAATATATCAATTTATTTTGATAGGAGAATAAGATAATTTAAAATGTTTTCTCAAGAAATGTGAAAAAAAATATTTTTTACTTTATTTTTTTAGAATAATTTATCTCACTCTTAACCCGAATAAGAACTTATATATCTTAATTCAATTGAAATACTTTATCGGAGCACCCAAATCAGTTAGGATGAATAATGGAGAGGAGCCATATCTTATCCTCCAAACAAACAGGACCACCGGCCAATAATTTGTCAAAGAGCGATATTTAATTGGGGAATTCGTAAAGAAAAACTATTGATCTTTCAAAAGTTTTTTACCAGTGTAAAAGTTGAAATATGGTTTCTATGTCACGTACCACCTTCTCTATTTGTTTATCGGAGAAGTCGTCCGGCACCCGTGAAAGTCTGCATACATCAGAAGAGAACAGGACGTCAGAAGGAGCGCTGGGCGTTACCCCATGAGATAACCCTCCGATGTTTAAGTCAGCAACGGTTTTAAGTAAGACATAGAGAAGAGCGGGGGGAGGGGGGGGGGGGAGAAGAGGACTGAGGTCGTGGTAGGAGACTTGAGAGACGTGTAGACCCTTGGTATGAGTGATCACCGTTCCCAATGAGCTCCCGGAGAGTGCTCGCTGGGTGATAAGGTTGTGCAGGAGGGGACCTCTCTCAGCGTGTAGATGGGCGCGGCCTCTTTCTCTTACTGTGGCAAGGCTGGGGGCTCTATTCTCTGTGAGTAACTTTCGGCAGAAGATTCCACCGTGTCTTCTCTTCTCTGTCGACGTCCCTTTTATAGGGAGTTGCCCTAGAGTTTAAGGCTTATCCCTTAACAAGGAATGACGTAAGTAGTGGAGTAATGTCTCCCGCGATTGCGGCGGGAGTTTCCTATTGGAGGGCGATTACCTCGGCGTCGACTGGTCCCTGGGCGAGTCTCAAGGCACCCGTGGTACGTGCTTGCCCATTATGAGGTCGAGACTAACGTCATGGGGGGTAACAGTTGGTCGTTGGAGGGTTCTCCGGCGGTCATTGCGCCTGGGCCATAGCCCTTTTTGCGCTGTCGAATCCGATGTTGAGCCGTAGTGGGCCGCACCTTAATGGGCTGTGGCTGTTGGGCTCCCCCTGGGCGCGCTGTAGGTCTGCAAATTGAGTTGGGCTCGTCATTAACGGGCCGATTCTGGGCCGAGCCAGATTCACCCTCCTCAACTAGAATAGTCAAACCGTACATCACAAGACAAAGTAAAATATATTAAAAAATAATTTTTAAATTTTTTACATAAAAATTACTGTTAAGTGAGAATTTATAAAAAAACTATTCTTAAAAATATATTAGTAGACATATCACTAAGTAAATCTGAATTGTATAAAAATATCATATTTATTTGCAGTCATGTCATTCATTTTTGTCAAAAAATTATCAAAAAATATATTTAAATAGTCATTTATACACTATTTGAATTAACATAGTGATACGACTGCTACCATATTTTCTACGAATGATTTGTTTATAAATTTCCTTCTCACAATAGTTTTTTGTAGAGGTTAAAAAGCGATTTCTCGAACGACAGACTACACCTCTTAGATTTACTTGTGAGGGAAGAGGAGAAGATTTCTTAGGAAGACACCTCTGAGTAAAGAAAAGACGTCAAAATGAGCCCTGAGTGTGATCTCATATGATAATTCTCCGATGTTTAAGTCAAACGAGTGCTCGGAGTGAGTGAGGAGTGCTCAGATGGTGATGGGAGTGTTTGAAAGAATGAGTAGAGTAAGGAGTGTGATGAGCATAAGGTGGTTGAGACATAGAATGCTTACCTCCCGACCGTCCGGTCGGGCTACTTCTTATAGAGTCCTCCTCGAATACATTTTCGCCGTCTGCAACGTCTAACTTAATGAGGGAACGATTGTCCGAGATCGTGGGATCGTGGGACATTTGACCTTCCTTTCAACAAGAGGCGCGATGACATGGGCCGCTCCTTGATGTCCATTGTTCTGCTATTATGGTGATAGTAGCTCTCAGATGGAGCAGTGGATTGTGAGGTAATAACGTGTGCGGGACACGGGCCTGAAACTTGAACAAATCATCGTTGGGCCTTAATTAGTAGATCTAGGCGGATTATTCCCCCCTCAGTTTTCATGCAAAAATATTGAAGATGGATAAATTAGCTGCCCAAAAGATATGTGGCCCAATGCGACCCAACTAGACCCATAGAGCCCAACAAGTGACAGCCCCCTTATTGGGCCCACTCATCAAGAAGCCCAAATCACTCGGACCGACATAACCCAGGCGGCCTCCGGGTTCGGGAGTCCGAGTAATGGTCGCTCGGGGAAAGCCCAAACGGCGGCCGAGCGTAACCGACCAAGGGGAGCGCGGGGGTCAAGAGGAAAGAAGGGTAAGTGCCCTCTAACGAGGGAGAGCCCACATTTAAGGGATAACGTCCCCTAAACACTCCATCTTCCCCTGCCCCTAAAAGAGAATGAACCACTATATAAACCAAAGGAAGCCCTCCGAAAAGGTAAGCCATTCTGAGCACTCTCAGCCACCCTTATTGGTGGAGAGCGGTCTCGTGCCCACCCCTGACTCCTTCTTTTTCTCCTCCGCACAGAACTCTACTACCTTGCTGACTTAGACATCGAAGAGTTTTCCCCAGGGTTACTACCCTGATCCCCCTGATTCTTTTTCCACGTTGTAGAGTTCTAATCAAGTGTGGCTACAATTAGTGTTCGTCGAAGATTAGATGGCTCTGGCTTCCGCACGAGATCACGCCTCTTCATCTGGCATCGTCTGTAGAAACTAATATGGTGTGGAGAAGTAACAGTAGGAGAAACATCGGTAAAAAAGGGAAGGCATCGGCGGCAGTGGATAGGGAACCTGCGTCATCACACTCTTCGACTGGCCCCCTTTCCAACAATCAGGCCAACATCCTACCTCCACCGGCCGCGGGGGGACAACCCGTTTCTGGGGACCCAGACACCCTCCGATCCCTCAACGCTAAACTGGATGTCCTCATCGATTTGATGAGGACCCAGGTAGCTAGGGAGGAACGGTCCCAGCATTCCCGGGTGAGTCCCCCCCGCGTAGAAGCCTCCAGGCTGACAGTCGGGGGCCATTTTATCCTACAAGGAGGACACATTATCTGGAGCAAACCAGGCGGACCCTCGGAACTCCCACCCTCGGAACAGGAAGCTTCCTCCAATCTGCGAGGAAGAAAATCCGGGCAACCTCGCAAGCGTACGGATGTGGATGCCCTCACCATGGAGCAGTAGGGAAAAAGGTGAGGGAACACCCAGAGCCCCCCAGCACCGTCCCGACACCAGCCAGAGCTTTCTCTCCGACTGCGAGACTTTGAGCGACGTTTCGCCGAGCAGGAGCGCAACTTTCGCGCCCTACAATTGAGCTCCACGAAGGACGACGAGGAGCAATTACCGTTCTCCGCCGACATTTTGGAAGCAGAGATCTCACCGAGAGTTTCCCTGCCGACCTTCAAATCCTTTGACGGCCAGGGCGACCCGACCGACCACTACGACAACTTCGACGCCCTGATGACCCTGCACGGGACATCCGACGTCGTCAAATGCCGAGCGTTCATGGCTACTCTGGTTCAACGCGCTCAGGTCTTGTTCCGAGCACTCGCCCCCGGAAGTATCACTAGCTTCCGACAGTTCGGGCGTTTATTTAAAGAACTTCCCTCTTAAGCCTAGGATGCAGCGGCTGTATATGTCCTCAAAGGTGGCAAGATATATGACATGGCATACCGAAAGAGTACGCCGTGCTGATGATATAATCAATCATCATGTCGATGGTGAAGATTGGACTAACTTCAGTCGTACTCATCTTACTTTCTCAAAGGAGCCACGTAATGTTAGGTTGGGTTTATGCACAGATGGTTTTAATCCATTCGGTGGTTCAGTGGTATCTTATTCTTGTTGGCCAGTGTTCATGACACCGTACAACCTTCCGCCGGACATGTGCATGAAGCGAGAAAATCTATTTTTAACCTTAGTAATTCTTGGTCTAAAAAGTCCCATAAACAATTTAGACATATATCTTAGGCCGTTGATTGATGAGTTAATTTTTTTATGGACTGATGGAGTTGTTACTTATGATGCATGCAGGAAGTAAAATTTTATTATGAAGGCTGTTGAACATATCTGAGTGATTTTGATGATAACAAAACCCAGGACATTTATCTCCCATGTACCTTGTTTTCAAGCGAAGCTTAATGATTTAAACCATCATTTTCACCCCATGTCATATTTGTGTTAATGAATCCTTCCATGTGTTTATTCGAGTATAAACCAACTTGTAATTAACTATAACACAAGTCCATTTCAATCATCGAACAAATGGATAGCTTCAAGTGAGCTAACACTTGACTTTTGCAGGATTAGAGATTGGCGGTCGACCGCCAGGTTCATAGATTCCCAGATTTCAGTTCTGTTATTTTAGGTCGACCTCCAAGGGTCCCAGATTCCCAGAATTCACTCAGGATGAATTGGCAATGATAACTCACCAAGTGAGTAGATTTCTAAGGAAGAAGAGAAACTTTCAGGGAAACTTTAGGAAAGGGCCAAGAAAGCCCACACAGAGCAAAGGCGAGTCAAGCAAGCCAAGTAGTATCATATGCTACGAATGTAAGAAGCCCGGGCACATGAGAGGTGGATATCCGGATCTGAAAAAGAAATTCAAGAAGGATAATTTCAAGAAACCCAAAGTCATGGTCGCCACATGGAGCGCGACGATGAAGATGAACCATCTGATGAAGAGATCCAAGAACTTGTGGAAAGCTTGTGCCTCATGGCACATGAAGATGAATCTATAGAGGTAAACTCTGACCCTGATTTCATTTCTAATGAACAATGGGAATCTGAATATGAAAAATTGTACACAAAATACAAGAAGATCAGATCTGAAAACAAAATTCTCAAATAGAAACTTGATGACTTATCACATGAAGATATCTTTGTTAAATTTGAAAAACTGGAACAGGAATAGTTTGAGGCCACAGAAGAAAGAGAAAGCCTATTGCAAATAATTTCAGGCTGTGATAAAGCCAAAGAAGAATTATCTTGCAAAGTAATTGAAGTGGAGAAAGCATGTGAGAAAATGAAAATTGAAGAACAAATTCTAAAATTCACAAACTCAGAACTTGAAAAGAAAACTGTGAGCTTGGAAAAAGAAGTGGATGATCTTCAGTCCACGTTATCTAAGTTTGTTAAGGGCAAGCAAAACCTAAATAATTTGTTGGGAGTGAAAGTTAATTTTCAAAGAGAAGGCCTCGGATACACTCCCAAAACAAAAAACCTTTTGAGCATAAGATCACCACATCCCTTGTCCATGAGAAAAGTCAAAACCATGCGTCATCTTCCAAGCCTGAACTCAAGCATTTTCAACCCAAATCACGACAGTTTCAAGGAAACTTTGCACCTGTCAATTGCTATCATTGTGGTAGATTTGGGCATGCTATTGTAAGTTGTTGGTTCAAACAAAACCCACCAAGAAATCATGCTTTCTGGACCAAGAGGAGATATACCAAGAACTGGACTAACTCCAACGGACCCAAACTAGCTTGGGTACCAAAAATAATTGCATGAGAATTTTTCTTCTTGCAGATATGTCTTGAAGCCAGGGGGAGCATATGGTATCTAGACAGATGTTGCTCAAGGCATATGACAGGGGACAAGAAGGTGTTCTCCAAGCTGCAAGAAAAGGAAGGAGGCTTAGTTGCCTTTGGCGGGAAGGATAAAGGTAAAATAATCGGAGTTGGAGACATAGGTAAGAATTCTGAGACTCTGATTGAAAATGTCCTTCTGGTGAAAGACTTGAATCATAATTTGTTGAGCATAAGTCAATTATGTGATAAGGGTTTTAAGATTGTTTTTGATGTGACTCACTGTTTTGTCATGTGCAAAAATTCAAATGAAATCAAATTCATTGGTAAAAGGAGCAACAATGTGTACACCATTGATCTTGATGATGTTTCAGTTGATAATGCGTGTTTGGTAGCTAACAACCATGAGAATACATGGCTATGGCACCGCAGACTAGGTCATGCTAGTTTTGGAGTGATCTCTAAGTTGTCTAGACATGACTTGGTGATAGGTCTGCCCAAATTAAAATTTGAAAGCGATAATATCTGTGAAGCTTGCACGAAAGGTAAGCAAACACGAATCTCATTCAAAAACAAAAATATTGTTTCATCCGCTAGGCCATTAGAACTGTTGCATCTTGATCTTTTTGGTCCTACTAGAACATCTAGCCTAGGAGGAAAATCCTATGGCTTTGTGATTGTTGATGATTTCTCCAGATTCACATGGGTGCTGTTTTTAGCTAATAAAGGTGATGCCGTGATGGAGTTTCAAGTGTTTTGTAGAAAAATTTAGAATGAAAAGGGTTACCTCATCACCACAATCCAGAGTGATCATGGTGGTGAATTTGAAAATCATGAATTCATCATGTTCTGTGAAGAGCAGGGGCACACACACAATTTTTCATCACCAAGGACGCCCCAGCAAAATGGAGTAGTAGAGAGAAAGAATAGAACGTTGATAGACATGGCCCGGACCATGCTTAGTGAGAATTCCCTACCCAAGTATTTTTGGGCTGAAGCGGTAAGTACAGCATGCTACATCATCAACAGGGCAATGGTAAGGCCCATTCTGAACAAAACTCCATATGAGCTCTACAAGGGTAAGAAGCCAAACATCTCTTATCTTAAACCCTTTGGATGCCCTTGCTATATCTTGAACAATGGTAAGTCCAATCTGGGTAAGTTTGATGAAAAGAGTGATAAAGGAATTTTTCTAGGTTATGCACTCAATTCTAGAGCTTACTGATTATTCAATAAAAGGACTTTAGTTGTTGAAGAAAGTCCTCATGTTATTTTTGATGAATCCGAGTCAAAACTCACAAATCAAATTTCTTCCATCTTGGATGCAGATGAAGACCCTAAGAACTCATCAAATGTTAAAGCCAAGGATGAGCCATTGAAGGCAACCTCAAGCAAAAATGAGGAAGATGAGGATCCTACAATTGAGACACTGTAAGAACCACAAGTGCATCATCCTGATCTGCCCAGCTCCTCCACATTTCTAAAGGATCATCCAACTGCGAACATCATAAGTAATTTGGAGGATGGGGTGAAAACTTGGTCCTCTCTAAGGCAGGTTGAACAGGAGGACCTGATGGCCTTACTTTCACAAGTAGAGCCCAAGGACATTCATGAAGCTCTTCAAGATGAATCTTGGATTCAGGCGATGCATGAAGAGCTGCATCAGTTTGAAAGAAACGAGGTGTGGACTCTTGTGCCGCGTCCTAAGAACCATCCTACTATTGGAACTCGTTGGGTTTTCAGAAATAAGCTAAATGATGCAGGATTGATTGTGAGGAATAAGGCTCGGCTTGTGGCCAAGGGGTACAGTCAGGAGATGGGAATTGATTTTGATGAGTCCTTTGCACCGGTTGTTAGACTTGAAGCAGTCCGGATCTTACTATCCTACGCTTGCTCTTTGAACTTTAAACTATTTCAAATGGATGTTAAATCTGCATTTCTTAACGGCTATATCAAGGAGGATGTCTTTGTAGAGCAGCCGCCAGGCTTTGAAGATTCCAAACATCCACGACACGTGTACAAGCTCCAAAAGGCCTTGTACGGACTAAAACAAGCACCAAGGGCATGGTATGAACGGCTTACTTCTTTTCTGGCTGAAAATGGGTTCAAGAGAGGTAAGGTTGATCAAACACTTTTCACAAGGAAATCAGGTAAGGACATTTTAGTGGTTCAAGTGTATGTGGATGACATTATTTTTGGAGCTTCTGATAATGCCTTATGCGAGGAATTTGTAAAGACTATGCAATGAGAATTCGAGATGAGCTTAATGGGGGAGCTGAATTTCTTTCTTGGATTGCAGGTGAAACAAACTTCAGAAGGAATTTTCATCAATCAAGCCAAGTATACTATGGAATTGCTGAAGAAATACGGGATGGCGGAAGCAAAACACATATCAACTCCCATGGCCACCACCACAAAGCTGGATAATGATGAAAATGGTAAAACAGTAGATTCTACACTATTTCGAGGTATGATCGGATCACTACTGTACCTTACAGCGTGCCACCCTGACATTCCATTCAGTGTATGTCTCTGTGCCCGTTTCCAGTCATGCCCTAAAGAATCTCACTTATCAGCTGTTAAACGGATTTTTAGATATCTAATTGGCACAATTGACTTTGGTTTGTGGTTTCCCATCGGTAGTTCTTTTGAGTTAATTGCTTATACCGATGCGGATTACGCCGGATGCATTGTAGATCGTAAAAGTACAAGTGGGTACTATCAGTTTCTTGGCGGGTGCCTTGTTTCATGGGCCTCTAAGAAACAACATTCAGTAGCTCTCTCAACGGCCGAGGCTGAATATGTAGCCGCCGGAAGTTGTGGAGCCCAAATACTTTGGCCAAAAATCAATTGCTTGATTTGAATGTTGAAGTGGATTGTGTGCCCATCCTATGTGATAATACGAGTGCAATTAGTCTATCTAAAAACCCTGTTCAACACTCTAGAACCAAACACATTGACATTCGGCATCATTTTCTAAGAGATCATGTAGGTAAAGGGGTTTTTGAGTTCAAGTTCATTGACACACTTAATCAACTGGCTGACATCTTCACAAAACCCCTAAATCAGGATCAATTCAATAAGATTAGGAGAGAACTTGGCATGTGCAAGGGTGAGGGCATACGTACTTAGGTCTGCACTAGGTTGTTTCTTCTTCGTTGGGTAGATTATGTGAGATGCATGCATTGTGTGTGGTTCATTTCTATTGTGTATGACTATACCTAGCATGTGTGCCTGTACTTATATTTATATACACTTCTTCCTTGACATTTTCCTAAAATTGAATATTCCTTGATAAATAAATGTGGACTAGTGATCTAGTGCTCTTAGCAGTCTCCATTCAAGGGTTTCCATAGTCGACTCCTACTTGATATCTTTCGTGGCTTAGCAATAAAATAAAAAAATTAGAAACAAACAAAAAAAAGAAGAAAAAAAAAGTGATCTGTGAAAATGGGGGAGTCCACAGGGTCATGGAGCCCACTTCCATCTCTGGTGGCCGCTGGCTACACACCTTTTCTCTCGGGGTGCACAATGAGGTTTCTATGCCCCAGCGGTCGACCGCTGGCTTCGTGCCGGTCGACCGCCAGCGGCGAACCGGCCTGGTTCAGCTGCGTCCAAACCCCTTTTTAAGGGGGTTTTCTCCCCCCTTCTCTCATTCTATCACTTTCCCTTCTCTCTCCCTTGCTTCACCTCAACCCTAGCACATCTCTCTCCCACCTTTCAAGCCCTAAAAACCCCACATCTTCCCTCCCCGAGAACGATCCGGTTGATTGTTTTCCATTTCGGCACGCCTCCTCGTCAGCGTTCGTGCGCTCATGCCACCCTTCCCTGAGTTCCAGAGCGTGGCGACGGTGTTCTTAGTTCTTCCTGGTGTCTCCCCCTCCATCCCAAGATGGAGGTCCTACCTCTCAAGAGGATCTTCTCTTCAGCGGGTTTCTTAGTCTAAAATGGCACCTAGACGGAGTGCTCGGCATCTTCTCCAAGGGGAACCTAGTGCTCGGAGACGTGAAGCTCCGGCCGCACCTCCGCCACAAGCTTCCGCACGCAGGTTACCTCCAAGGTCTATCATCGACCCTCGTCTTGTCGATTTTCAAGAGTTGAATGAAATCCTGCCCGACATTTATACAGTTTTTTCAATGCGACCGGGGTGGATTAACTTTGTCACTAGATACAACCGGTTTTATCCCTATCTGGTACAACGGTTCTATGGTAATTTGGTTGACAGAGATGGAAGATTATACACCATGGTTAAGGGCATTGAGATCCGAATTAATTCAGAATTATTCAATCATGCCCTGGGAGTCTCTTCACATGGTGCAGACATGAATTTTGGGCATGGTGAGGTTGAGACAAGTTTCATTGCCATGACGAGCTGTGATTTTGTGCGTGGTGTGAGTGACCTCATTGAGCTCAATGCCAACCACTTTCCCGCCTTGCAACGGGTTCTGCATCATATGTTTACTACACTTATTTATCCCAAGGGTGGCAGCCGAGATGAAGTGACGGAAGTGCACCGATTCCTATTCTATCATGCTATGAATGGTGACTTAATTAATATGGGATGGCTCATGACTCAACTGATAAGTCGATGCCGGACACATTTACGGCGGTCCCTGCCTTATGCTTCTCAACTCACTGGAGTGTTCACTTCTATTGAGATCCCATTAGAGGATGAGCAGTTTGTTCTGGTCCGCCATGATGACATTTATAATGAGCATAAGATTTTCTCAGATATGGGACATTACCATGCAACAGATGGCACAATTCGTCGTGCTATCCCAGTTTATGGGGAAGAGAATGTCAGTGACGACGAACAAGATCCGAACCCACAGCAAGATCACCAAGATGCACCTGCACCAGTCCAGCCCGACGATGTGCCTCCTCCAGCGGCTCTCCCTCCACCACCGCAGTACTTTCATGGGGAGTTTTCCTGCTCAGGGTGCTGGGCATTGCACTTGGGGGGACTATGAGGCTCTCGACCGGCGTATTTTAGGCATGGAAACCCACATTGACTCCTCTCTTGGGCGTCTAGACACTTTTATGGATACCATGACAGGATGAATGGACACCTTCACTCATGCTCTGGATGATATCTCTATCCACATGGCCACTCTCTTTGCCAGCCATGAAGATAACCGTGAGGCCTTTCGAGTCACCAACCATACCCTTCTTTCCATCCGTAACCAGCTCCGTCATTATGATGATCTTCTCCACGGCATTGAGGATCGTCTTCCTCCTGCTCCTGCTGGTTCCCCCCATGGTGATGGTCCACCGGATGGTGTTCATGGCGAGGAAGCTGAGGATCACCCTGTTGTGTAGCTGTTCTTGGGTCTCTAGTGTTACTTTTGTCCACTTTTTGTATCCCATGCCTCTCCTTTTTGCTGATGTCAAAGGGGGAGAAGTAGGCTATTAGGCTCATATATATATGCTATGTGTGTGTGTGTGCTTGCTTGCATGCATGTTTGTCGTTTGCATTTTAGGTTGAGCACGTTGTATTGCATTTGGTTATTTGGTTATATTGCATTAGTGGTTTGCATTTAGTGGTTGCATTCCCTCTTTCACCTCTTGCATTCCGTGTACCCTGTATGGATCTAATGAGAATGAATGGAAGAATGCACTCCTTGAATTCACAAGAGTGGCTCTCTCCTACCTCACTTCCTGTCAATATGGCAAATAAGTATTGAATGGCTGGTATGGATTTGTTGACGTGCTTGTGTTGGAAGTGAAATGTTGCGCTGATATGGACGTGTTGAACGCCTTCACATCGTGAGTTCAAATGTTTCAACTTGATGGATTTCAACTGAATTTCAAATGAGATTGACGTCGCTTCCAAAACTCTCTCATAGGCACTTTGGTGAAAATGCAAATCTAATGCCTAGTTTTTATCATCATCAAAAAGAGGGAGATTGTTGAATATATCTGAGTGATTTTGATGATAACAAAACCTAGGACATTTATCTCCCATGTACCTTGTTTTCAAGCGAAGCTTCATATTTTAAACCATCATTTTCACCCCATGTCATATTTTTGTTAATGAATCCTTCCATGTGTTTATTTGAGTATAAACTAACTTGTAATTAACTATAACACAAGCCCATTTCAATCATCGAACAAATGGATAGCTTCAAGTGAGCTAACACTTGACTTTTGCAGGATTGGAGATTGGCGGTCGACCTGTGGACCCTTGGAGGTCGACCTAAAATAACAGAACTGAAATCTGGGAATCTGTGAACCTGGCGGTCGACCGCCAGGAGCTAGCGGTCGACCTATTTTCCCAGCAGCCAAATGGCTACATGACGGCCAATCGCGGTTGACCGCTGGCCTCTGTAGGTCGACCGCCAGTCCCGAGCTGCCAACAATTGTTGACTTTTTATCATTTCGAGAAAATCCATTCCTCTTGGATTTGTTTAATCCCAAAGCAACCAAACTCTCCAGAAATTGTGGATCTGGTCTGGGGGAGTCCTTGGACCATTCAAGAACCTATAAAACATATACAAGAGGGATTGGAAAACCCTAATGCTTAGTGTAGATCAAGGAGGCTACCAAAGGTGGGAAGGAGGAAGCTTGCACTGTAGACGTGAACAGTGCTCCGAGAAGAATTCTTCTTTCTTCTTCTTCCTTTCTAGAGTGAAGATCAAGCCTGGATCAAGTCAACCTCAAGCTGCATCCAAAGAATCCTTCATCAACTAAGGGGGAGCATTAATCAATCTCTTGTTCTTGTGTTCTTTTAATTTCACATCCTTCTCAGCTTCAAGTGTGTTTTCATTGTAATCTTAAATCTTTTGTGTGTGTGTGAGGATCTTCACAGATCCGTGTGTGTGTGTGTGTGCAGTCAAGGTTGATTGCTTTTGTGTGTGTGTGGTTGATCTTGTAACACTCTACAAGATAGTGTGTGGTTCCTCACTGTCGGTGAGGGGTGGACGTAGGTTGCCATTGTGGCATCCGAACCACCTTAAAATTGCTGTCTCCTCGTGGTTTGCACCTTATCTCCTTTCCCCCTTCTGTGATTACTTGTGAATCTAGTCATTCTGCTTCTTTTAGACCTCGTGTGTTAATCATCTTCACTTAAATCCTTCGGTATATCAAAAGCTGGATTCGGACCGACAAGGTCATTCTTGCCGAAAAGATAACAGTTTGCGTGAGTAAATCTACGGATCTATTAACTCCACCGAGTACCAAGGGTTTATGCAGTGGTTGTTTTGAGAGATATAGTCTGTTTTGCTTGCGGCCCTCTTGTGTCCTCTCAAAATCGTTATCTTGGTTTTATTTTATAAAAAAATTGTTATCACCCAATTCACCCCCCCTCTTGGGTGTCATTTAACATCGGGACTTCAAAGGCTGCACTGATGTGGACAATAAGTGACTTTCCGTCTAATCTATTTTCGTCTGAAATTTCTATTTTCTGTCGAAATTATCAGACGTAATTCGGACGGAAAAATTTTCGTCAAAAATTTGTGACAAGGAATATACGACATACCTGTTCCGACGGATTTATGACAGACTTCCGTTGAAAAAATGGTTTCCGACAATGTTTGCGACGGATACAATCCGTTGGAAATCCCACATTTTCTTATAGTGCTTGCCCCTCTCTTGAATCTCCACTCCTCTCCACTAGTCCAACGCCCCATCTTATGCTTCTAGTTCTCTCAACCTGCGTATTTTTTACCTTCATCTAAGCATCTACAGATTTAAGTATCGGAGAGTTATTCCCTGAGATCACATCCGAAACTCTTTATGATGTGTCATTTATTAGTTACATATTTTCTCAAAACGACGTATCTTTATTCTATTGAAAAAATTATAAAAATATGATACGAGATTCGAGATTCGAGATATCAAGTTTATTTCCATACATCGAATTATATAATTAATGAAGTGACCAAATGGCTCCTCCGCCTATAAATTGAACAACATAAATAAAAGTTGCATGAATTGAACTCAAACAACATCAAGTTCAGAAGGAAAACAATACATATGACAGTGCTCCATTATCCAACTTCAAATATTGTGAGATCGAGTAAACATCAGAAGGGACACATGCATGCACTCACGTTTATTTTACATTGAAAAAAAGAAATAAAATAATATTGGAATCGGCCGGACATCATGTGGGCGTTTGATGGACGTACTGATGTTCTTCTCAAGTGAAGGTGACAGAGATCAGACTCCTTACAACATGGCTCACCGAGCTCCATATCAGCTGCCCCGCCTCCGTCTCCCCCGGCGTCTTGTTCGGATTCGTGGCGACGATGGTCACCCTGTAGCTCCGCCTCTGCTTCGTCCCCGTGAAGTCGAGCTTGCGAGGAAAGACATCGACCCATACATCTTTCGGCTGCTCCACCCGGAGTGTGTAGCTGGACATGGCCGGCCCGACGTTCATCACCGTCCGGTCGACGGACTTCGGGGTTGAGCTCACCGACATGGAGATGGACGGGTAGTTCAGCTCCTCCCCGCTCATCTTGCCGACGATGGAGCAGTTGACGTTGCCGTTGACGACGGTGTTGGTCCTCCACTGTCATGGATTTGGCCACTTTGCCAGCGAGTGTCCCGCTCGCGCCACCCTAGCCTTAGGTGTTGGAGAGCCCGCACCTCCCGAGCTTGAGTGTGTCAATTATGAGGCCGATGACGCACTAGCCGATGAGTACTATGCCTTGGGGGGAGAGTTGGATGGCTCACCTGCCGCCCAGGATGCCGCCACCTAGTGGGCTTGTGTCACCATCTTAGTCTAGGGTCATATATGAGTCGGTGTGTTTTCCTTGTGTGGTTTGTTTTGTGTGGTTTGTTTGCATGGTTTGTGTGTCATTTGTTTGTCTGCATGCGTCTTGTGTAAGCTCGTTGTCGTTCTCTTATGAGTAAGAGGCGAGTGGACTCACTTGATGAGTATGAGATCGGTTCCACATCCATACCCGGATCAGTCACTTATAGGGACTCAGCGGTGATTCCTAGTGAGTCTTTGAGCTGCTCCCTTCCCTTTTGAGAGTGCCCCACCCGGAGTGTCCACCTCTAGCCCATAGCAACTTATGCATATCGAGTATATATGGAATGAGCAGGTGACGGTCACTTGGAGTGGAGCATACCCGCGCTACTTGGCACGGTGACGGATCCGCCGGAGTACTCGAGCATCCCTACCCCTACTCGACGGGGTCGAGTTCCTCCCACCCAGGGAGAGTTGATGGGAATCAACACCGAGCCTGTACCTTTTTTATTACATTTATGTCCTTTTAGTTTGTGTTTATATCCTTGGGAAAGTATGTACGTAAATGTAAGGCTTTATAAGCGAAGGAGTCATTCCCATGGATTGTGTGTGTTTTTATGCAATTAGGCAGTAGGACCAGCAAGGGGGCTCTCAGCCCTTTCCCATTGGTCCATGTCACCTTGTGAGCCTGGTCAACCTTCCTAGGTGGACATCTAGAAGGGTGGGCTGGTCATATGGACACATGTGCTTGAATGGGTCAACATTCTAATAGGTTGGCCACCTACCCCATTCAACTCCCCTTATAGTCAATAGGCCGCCCCCTTCCCCTATTATTTAATGTTTTTTTTGTGTTTGTGGCATGCAATCTCAGCCCTTCAATCCCCAACCCTTGATCCAAGGGTCCACATTAGATTAGATTAGTAGCATATATAAGCTTGTAATTTCATGAGAAAATCAATGAAAATCAGAATTTTTGTGAAATCCAAGAAGGCTTCTTGCGCCCCCTTCCTCTCTCCTCCTGGTTTCCTCTTCTCAAACCCCCATTCTAGAGTGTATCAATCTTCCATCTCCCCCTCTCAACTTCTGATCATCACCGGTGCCGCCGCCGCCGCCGTTCGTGCCGCCTTCGAGCCGCCGCGAAACTGTTCTCAGTGTTCTGTCCTGCTGGATAGAGGTCTCTTCCCAAAATTCCTGCTATCAGCCACGGCCTCTTCGTGATCTGTAATTTTTATGGTGTGTTCTTCCCTTGTATCCCAAGCTTCACCTAAATTTTCATGCCCAAATTCCATCGTTTAGTATTTTCCCATTTTCGTGCATCTTTCATTCCTAGTTCTGTTTTGTCTCTGTCTACAGTGACAGCAGCCCTGTGTTTCCCACCTCCGGCCATCTTTTTAATTTGTCCAAACCCTCCCAATTTTACTGGGAGTTCTGTCCATCACCCCCTACATCAAAATTTTTTATTAATGTTTTATCAGCCTTTTCTCTATTTTTAGAAATTCATGTTCTTCCTCAGCTACAGTGTTGTCAGCCAGATTCTAGATCCGACCCACTTCTAGTGAACAAATCATAGAAATTCGTAGCCTTCCCCAAATCCAGATCCAAAAATAGTCTTGGTTTTGTAGCTTGATTTCCCACAACTTTTTTGAAGAACATAACCCCAGATTCGGACGTCTACCTCGCGGTAAAAGGCAATCCATAGGAAAGTTCTCTGCTGACCTGAGATTTCAGGAACTGTACAACAGGAACTTGGAAATTCCATAAGTCCAGATCTGTGAAGATCCAGACCAGATCTCCAGGCATAGATTGAAGGATTTGAAGTTAGCGTTCCAACGGCTCCAGTCTCGTGTCGATCCGACATCGGGGCTGATCGCAGCGCCCGTTCTCGTCGAGACGCGCGCTGAAAACCAGAAGTTGCAGCCCGTGGCCGGTTATTCCGACCGGTGCCGATCAGAGCCGCCCGGCCTCCGGCCGGCGAACCAGCGCGCCCCCACTCCAGGGAGCGCCCTTCCAGGCATCCTCCACTACAGCGGTGCCACCGGGTCCCACACGGCCCCTCTGGACAGCACGTGGGCCCCACCGTCACAAGTTCGGGTGCTGCCGAATCAACGCGAGAAGCCGCCCGTCAACCCGAATTCGGTCCTCCCGGACGCCATTGTGTAGCCCTTTACCTCCCTGCGTGGAGTGGGTGATATTTCATTGCTGTCATCATTGTGTAATATTTATCCCGGGAGTACGAGTTTCGACCGGGTCCGTCGTCCCCACGCCAAGCGCGTGGAGGTATCACATTCGCTCCCTTACTTGGCATTTTACTTACTTCATATATATTTGTTTATGCCGCTGCTAGAGAGCATGTGTAGGGATATCTAGCTCGCTTTATCTAGTCATTACCGCTACTGCGAGAGAGTGCGAGACCGTCCCGTGACCCGATCCGGGCACACGAGAGAGCCGATCACCCTAGCTCACTGTCGGTTTCTCAACCGCACATGTCCGACGCTTCCCTCGTTAAGGGGCAGTCACGAGCTTGTCGTGTCCGTGGTCTCGTCCCGCATCAGTAATTTAGGCTAAATTCTTGAAAATCACTCCATGAGCATTGTTTTTATGTTTTGATGCATGCTTTAGTTGTAGAATGTTGTGGTTTGGTAGGTTTTATAATTTTTCTGCGTTTCCCCGTCGATCCGGCTCGACCGGGAGGGGGCTTGGTTTTAAGCGTTTCGATTTTAGCTCCCAGTCGGTGTGACGGTCCTACCAGGAACCGTCACATGTGTAACGGCCCTCACGGGACGCGTTACAGCACTGTAACGGCCCTTGGTAGGGGCGTCACAGTGTGTGTAACAGTCAGGCCCCTGACCGTTACACTTCTTTTGACTTTCGTTGGCTTCGTGAGGCGGTTGGCCTGACGGCCTGTCGGGCGGCCGTCAGGGTGCCGTAACGCGCCTCATGGGATGCGTTACGCCCTGTGCAAACTGCGATTGCAATTTTTGTCTTGGGTGGCTGTAACGGCCAGGGTCGAGCGCGTTACAATTCATGTAACGCGCCACACCCCGACCGTTACACACTGTAACGCGAGTACTATAGACCGTTACATTCCCTGGGGTTTTCAAAAGCCATCTGCTTGTTCGATTCCGATAGAGTTGCTTCCACTTCCTTGTGATGGAACCACTAGTCGTAGCCCAGCGACCGAGTGTGTCGTCCCACCCAGGAGAGATGGAGGGGTGTTCCCATTGAACGGTTTGAAAGCTAGTTACCGTGGGCCCCTGCGGTTACCATGGTGTCCAACGGGGGGGGGGGGGGGAACTAACTAGAGGCCTGGCTCTAGGCAGGAGTCAATGTGTGCACACGTGGTCGGAGACTTGGACTGGCACTGATGAGTGTCGCTCTGACTAGTACTTGGTTTGGTCCTGTTACGCCTCTCGTTTGTCATGAGCCAGACTTGCGAGTTACCGAGACGCAGTGTAAGTCGTCAGGGGACGCATCTGGTCTTGTTCTTCTAGTGGGTTGTTCCGTCTCTCACTTCACCTGGTTAGTGATAGTTTATTCTGTTGGTAGATTTATTTTCTGTCGTTATTTATTTATTAAATTATGCATCTGCCTTATTACTTAAATGCATACTCTAATTACTTTTATATTCGCCTGCTTGTCTGCTTAGTTTGAGGTAGGGATCCGCGTGACCCCTACTGAGTCTGGCTGTGACTCACCCTTCCTTCTTTCAGGTGAGCCGCCCCAGTCGTTCGCCGGTTCTGCTCGTGGTTGTGCCGAGCGTCGTTACAGTGCCAGCTGTGTTGGTTTGTCTTTCGTTCTGTTGTGCCGGGGTATGTCCCGTGTAGTTGTACAGTGGACCTCTCTCTTTCTGTAAATCTAGACTATTGTATATATTTTACTACTCTGATATTTTAAATTGCTTCCGCACTTATTTATTAATTGATGTTCTAATTAATATTGCGCGTATGCGGTCCCAATTCGTTATGTAACTCCTCAGCAAACTCCACTAACCCTTCAGGGGCCTCATCAGCCTCTTGGGTGGCTTCCCCAGTTCTTGGTATCGGTGTATCGATGTTATCGATATATCGGTATCCGGAGCTCTGGGTCGTCACACCGTGGGACCCAGGGGTCCCAATTTGCACAAAAACCCTTAGTACAATCCGAATTACAATCCAAATAAAATGAAATAAACACACATTGCACATAAATGAAATCCCCCAAAACATGATAAGTACTAAGACTCAAGGGGGAGTCTCCAGGCTGTCTCCGAGCCAGATAGAAGCCGCTGTAGCCCGCGTGGTGCTCCGCGTACGGTACCGGTGGCTCGACAGCTCGTGCTTCTCGATCGCTCGGGTGTCCGCACCAAATGCCTAAGTTAGATGAATAATCGGAGCGGGTAAGGAGTGCTCGGGTGATGATAGGAGCTAGTGCTCGGAAAGATGAGTAAAGTAAACAATGTAATGAGAGTAGAATGTTAGAGGCTAAGAATACTTACCCAATGGTCATCTGGCCATAGTATACTTTTTATAGTGTCCCTCTTCAAGTACGTCTCCGTTGTTTGCGTTACAAGACTTGATGGAAGAATAACGGTTATCCCAGATCGTGAGATCGTGGGACACTTGGCCTTGTGCTCGGCGGGAGACGATGGGAGGTGAGTCACTCCTTGATGTATATTACTCAGCCATTATGTGTTGATAATGGCTCCTAGATCATGCACCATGTGGATCGTAGAGAAGTTACGTGCGCAGGGCACAGACCCGAATCTTGGACCAATCATCGTTGGGCCTTAGTAGGCCTAAGTGGATTATTCCCACCTTAAAAATATATTTGAATTAAGATCTGCGAACTTTGAGGAGAGGTATTAATGGAAAACTAACACTGAGAGTTGTTTTATGGTGATATTGGTTACAAGGGTGTACACTTGTCAAGAGATCAAATATATGAGTAGGGATGTAGTTACGGTAAAATCATAGTTTTCAATAATCACACAAAATTAACAAAAATTAAAATTACCACAACCATAATAAGGATGAGGAGGGAGAAATTCGTCAGACCCACTACGGCTCATTATCAATTTGTCCACTGTCTAAGACATCGTCAACCAAGGCCCACTCAGGACAGGTCCAGCATGCAAGCACGTGCTCCACGTAAGATCATGCCCAACATTCCTAGCAGATAGCCATTACTGCAATAAAGACAGGCGTTACCCCAGGCAACCGCTTGGCAGAGGGTCATCGCCTATATCTCTGTGTCATCCGCCATCTATTTCTCCCCTTCGCCTCTTATGCAATGGATGAATGATTAACCGACGATTCCACGATTAGATAACTCATTAGCTCCACTCTCCATGAAGTTAGGGCACATACGAAATGGACGAACTCAATGGAGATCATATAAGTAAAACCCTAGACAACCAAAGAGGGGTATGCAACCTACTCATATAGAACACTCCCAACTACCTTGCCCCTCTCCTGAATCTCCACTCCTCTCCACTAGTCCAATGCCCCATCTTATGCTTCCAGTTCTCTCAACCTGAGTATTTTTTACCTTCATCTAAGCATCTACTGATTTAAGTATTAGAGAGTTATTCCCTGAGGCCCTCTTTGATTGAAGAATAAGGTGGGGTACCCCACCGTATTCTCTCCTATTCAATTTGGTAGAGCATTTTAGCTATTCTCCTGTATTCTCCCTAACCTTCTCGGTCTCCGCGTTAACGCTGGTTAACCTATTCTGCCGAGCCGGTGGAATACGCTTTAACCCGTGTGCAGTAAAAGGTAATTGCTTCATCCTCCTCCACCTCCGAACCCTACCTCCGCGTCTCCCATGTCGCCCTCCTCCGCGTGCGACACAGACGACCATCATCCGGCCTGCAACGCCTGCTCCGCCGTCGGCTGCCTCTTCCCTCCTCGACGCCTTTGGCTTCGCTGCCCCGATCTGGCCGTGTTGCCCTCCCCGCCATGCTACTCGTCTGTTGCAGGCTCCGCCCCCACGCTCTACTGCTTCCACGATTGAGGCGGTCAACAACCGCCATTACTACTCGGGCACTGCCTCGGTTCGAAAACCCTCTGCAATCTTGCGTCCAATCACCTCTGCAATCTTCTGAAATCGCCCGGATCGTGTGGCTGGGGTAGGGGTCCTTCCACTTTTTCTGCTCCCCGTACCCACCTTTTACGGAGAGGGTTTGAATCGACCCCTGTATGACCGACGCTTGTGAGCCTACAGTGTTCTTCGGTGCTGCCCTATTTTAACTCCTCGGCTTCTTCGCAATGCCATCCCCATCATCCTTGGCAGACGCGGTGGCTTCTCCGGCGTCAAAGGACTGTGTCTCTTCTGCCTCTTCCTCGGCCCCTTGCCGCCACTGGTTCCTTCTTCTGCGAATCTTTTTTACTCATTCTGCACTGCTTTGTCTCTTCTTGTTGTTGTGCTTTTTACAACCCGTTCACTATTTCTGGAGGGCATGGGCTGTAGTTTCATATTCCATTCTTCTTGCTGTGATTCCCCTCTGCATATGATGTTCCATTGTACCACGCTCTGGTACGCATACTCCCCTGCGCTGATTCACATGTGCATCTGATTTTGAAAAGCTACAAGTAAGACCTCGGTATGATCTCCGGTAATCGTAATATGCCATGTAATATCATATGCCTTTCTTCTTGCTGTGCTTTCCCTCTCCTAATTGAAGATGGTTCCATTTTACCATGATCTGGGTCGGATACTACCTTGCGCAGGTTCACCTATGCAACAGATTTTCAATAAGCCCCAACTAGAACCTCGGTATGATCCCTCAAATCATTGTGGATAATGGCATTCAACTCCTGGTTAGTCCTTTTTTGAATGATTTACTCAACTTGGTTGTGGAACTACCATGTGGTTTTTTGTGTCATCAGATTCCGCTCCTACCACCTTCTCTTCCTTTATATGAATTTATGCCTCTTTTCCCAGAGGTCAACTCCAGCATGGCTTATCCATGCATTGATAATAGTGCTTTATGGTTTTGGGTGAGGAGTACCGGTTGAACTTTCCATGGAACGGCATTAGGCAAACATCAATTTAGCTTGAATAGGGCATTTGTGTTGAAGGCTATACACTCTGACTTGTAATACATTCACTGCTTTATACTTGGAACTCCCAGATCCATGGCCATTCTTGTTTATTCTTTATACAACATTCTATTCGAACAGCTTTACCAATCTAGGACCTTAAAAATATCAGCGTGCTTCTTAAGTGCAGCTTTAGATTACCTTATTCATGCCAATTTCATACGTTTGCCCCTGTGCTGGGAAAAGCCTTACTTCACAGATGTTTGATATCTTATAATGTCTATGATATAGTACATTCTGGTAACACAATGACAAGATTAGAGAGTGTAGATATAAGGTTGTTTGGATATGCCCAACATGGTTCAGATCATGCTCCATTGAGAAGGTTAACTCCCAGTTAAGTGTATTGTGGAAGATTAAACTCATGATAGTAGATCCAGATTTTTCAGAGATAATGTCTTCACTGATGTCCCATGTATTGTACTTTGTTTTGACATCTTAATTTTTTTACTTATGTTCCTTCATTGTTTCTTAGTTTTGTGCTTATCATTAGTTTGCATTAGTTCATGTGATACCCTTGGATATTGGCATGTGCGTTTGTTTTTAAACCTATTGAGCCTTTGTATCTATCGGCCAATCGACTGCTGTTGACGATTAGGGTTTTTCATACTAAGTTAGGTCAGCCCTGTACTTGTTTACTGCTTACAGTTAATGTTGTAGTTTGTAGTTTGTTGCTTACTTGGGTTGTAGTTTGCTTACAAAAATTTTGAGGGTCACATTAGGTTGGTGATTGTAGCTGTTGTTGCCAAATCTCTCTGATATTTCATCCGAGCAGACACAGGTTAACAGAATACATTTTCTAATGTGCTTGATTGGTGTCTTGCATTTCTTTTGTATTTTAGTGGCAATGATTTTTTCCTTTTTGTTTATGTACAGCTACTTTTTTTCTTATCTTGACTGCGCTGGGTGTCAGATTCTACATTGTTTACTCTCTGCAATCATATTTACACTCCTGAATCACAATCTGAAATTCCTTGTGTGCTAGTCATTGAAATTATATTTTTCTAGATGACAATTCAGCAATACTTAAGTAGTGCAAAGTCCTTTATTTATTGGTTTCCAAAGTGAATATTTTGCAGATTCTTTAATGCTTAAAATATATAGGTTATATGAGTATAAGGCAAAATTAGATAAAAAGCCTCTCTGCATACCAAAACCTTATATCACAAGCCCTTGCAATACCCCTATGACTCGATCTGATAGCCTCCAAGTTGTGTTGAAGGTCTTCATGTATCTTTCTCCTTGCAAGCTGTGTGATCCACCATACCTGTATCTTTAACGTTGTCGGGAAGTAGGATTGCCGCATAGGGTTTATACCATTAAACTCATATAGGCAGACAGTTTATAGCTATTTTCTGATTTTATAAGATATGTGCCTGTTTATTTGAGGGTCAGATAAGTACGTCTGTTGCTTACAATATATAAATTAAAACTCATTACTGTGTTCACATTCTCATATCTAATTTTTTTCATGTTTTTTTTGTCTCGATGGGTACTTAACCAGCTTAAAGAGGAAGAGGACATCTCGGATGGCTACCTCTGGTAAGTTCCGTCGCCAACCCATTACACAAATGCTATTTCATACTTCTTGTTCTTCTAATTCATGTAAATTGTCCACCCTGGTGTGTAACTAAAGTACTTTTTATGATTTGGCTACTAATATTAGGGTCAATTCCAAATGAATCTGCTTCCACTAGAGTTAAGGCCCGTGTGCAGAATTGGACTACGGCTCAGGATAGGGTTCTCCTTCAATTATTGATCGAGCAATATGATAAGAATAATTGCAATTCTGGTATGTTCAAGCCTCATTGTTGGGCTGAGATAGTCCCGATGTTTAATCGATCGTGTAACCTGAACTACGACCGTCACCAATTAAATAATCGTTGGAAGACAATTAGAAAGATTTATGGTATTGTTGATGAGTTGCGGAATAAATCTGGATGGGGGTGGGACAGTGTGAACAATGTGCCTGTTCCCGGATATGAAGGGGCATGGGATGAATTAATTCAGGTACTTTATGACTTGTGCGAATAATTATCCAGTTTACATTCCTCGCCTATTTGTTTTCACTGAGTGACATCTCCAAATCCTACTTTATTTCAGAGTCGACCGGAGTTCAGGTTAATTAGAGGTAAACCATTTATCTTCCTACGTGAGATGGACTATCTTTGTGGAAAAAGTTGTGCAAGGGGGTGGGACGCCGACTCCTCACGGCCCCGACAAGTCACGCAACCTACGGAAGTGCATGCAAATGATTTCTTGACCCCTTTAGGTGGTGCATTTGATGTTGGTGGGCTTGATAATATTACTGACACTTTGAATGTGTCTCAATACGCACAACCTTCAAGACCTACATTTAACACACCTCCTTTGAGTAGGGGAGTGGAGGGTGAAGGAACTTCTACAACGGCCAATAACACAGTTAGCTCTGGTAAGAAGAGTCGTCAAAAGAAGCTTGGAGATGAGGCATTAACCAAGTTTGCTGGGGCTATGCAGGATAGGAGTGACTTGGTCAGGCTCTTACGAGGGGAGCGTACATCTTCCCTCCACATGGCCGATGACACCCCTACCATGCGAGCATGCTTCGACATACTGAAGGCAGATCCAAACCTTGATCGGAACATCTACCTCAAAGCAGTGGATTTATTCAAGGATCCAATAAATAGAAAATTATTTATGGAGCTGCACGAAGAAGACAGGATTGACTGGGTGCTAGTTCACATGGTGTAAACGTTATTCATGCACTTGGACTATTTGCTGTTATTCCCCAGCCCCACTTTATCATGCGTTGTAATTTTAAACTTACTTGCTGTCCCTTCTACTTGCTTATCCCATGGAGTGGACCTTATCATGTGTTGTACTTTTTTAAACTTCATTCCTGCCCCTTGTACTTGCTTATCCTATGGAGTGGACCTTATCATGTGTTGTACTTTTAAACTTACTTGATGCCCCTTCTACTTGCTTACCCTATGGAGTGGACTTTATCATGCAAATTTCGCATATGATATCGTAGTCGCACCTATTGTGTTTCATAAACTCTTACTTGCAGGCAATTGAAGGTCGAAAAATGGGAAGATACCAATGCTATGTAGTGTGGGTTGGACGAGAACCCGGTATTTATTACAGCTGGCCTGAATGTTTTGTCCAGGTCAATGGATATCCTGGGGCTCGTTACAAGGGTTTTCACTCGGTAGAGGATGCACACAAGGCTATAAATGGGTGTGACAACAGCGGGCATACACATATTCATGATCGGTCCCAAGTAATTACAAGGCATATGCCTGCGTCTCCTGCAAATCCTATGTCACCCTATCATGCAATGAACCAATCACTGCTACAGCAGAGGACACAAATGTCGAACTTGTCTTGTATTGTTGTTGTCCTGTTGATAATTCTAGTAGTGTTGCTGTTGTTTATATTACTTACTCTCGTAGTTGTGTTCTTTAAGGTGGGGACTTCATAGACTATGCTTGTTCACAAGTACTTTTTCTCTGTTATGTACTAGGGTTATATGTATCTGCTGTTATTAAACCATGTACCAGTCAATTTATTAATGGATAATGACTTCATCAACAAATCATGTTGCAATGGTGATGGAAATGTTTGGTGTGATGTGTAGATCTTGATCCCATTCTATTGGACTTTCTCTTGGAGGATGATGACATGATCAACAGTGTTGAGGAGGCCATTCTTGAAAGAGTGGAAGCTGAGGAAATGTCGCCACCTATTCGTCGACGCATGCATTCTTCAGTCCACGCAGGTCAAATGTGGGTGACAAATATTATCAATGGACATGAGCAGAGGTGTTACAAGATGTTCAGGATGCACCCAACTATGTTTACAAGATTGACTGACATCTTGGTAGGCCGTGGTTTGTTAAAGGATTCAAGATATGTATCTGCTGCTGAACAGTTGGCTATGTTCCTATATGCCACCGGTCATGGGGTGTCTAGTGGTGCACTATGTGAGCACTTTCAACATTCTTCTCAAACAATCAGTAAGTATGTAAATGAAGTCATCGTTGCCATCAACCATTTGAAGGAAGAATATATTCAACTACCCACACCTACACAAGCTCACGAGTGTCATCCCTACATTCGTGGCAAGGAACGCTTCTACCCGTATTTTAAGGTGAGGTATTTTTACTTAGTCATTCCTCCACAGCACATTGATACCTTAAACTTACCAACGCAATTTTTTGTCTAAGACGCCATTGGTGCCATAGACAGCACACACATTCCTGCAAATGTACCAATTTCAGAGCATGACCGGTTCCGCAATCGTAAGCAATGCATTACACAAAATGTAATGGCGGTTGTATCATTTGATATGCTTTTCCATTATGTGTGTGTTGGATGGGAAGGATCGGCTGCTGATATGCGGGTGCTAAAGTGGGCTTTAGATGAAGGAGGTTTCTCTGTACCGCCAGGGAAGTATTATTTGGTTGATTCTGGTTATGGAAATTCTTCATCTTTCTTGGCACCGTATAGGGGGGTGAAGTATCATCTTGCTCAATTCCGTGGTCGTGTGAATGTGCCTTACGAAAATAAGAAGGAAAAATTCAATCATCGTCATGCCCAATTGAGAAACGTGGTGGAGCGCACATTTGGGGTCTTGAAGATGCGATTTCATACTTTGCGTGAGGGCAACATGTACCCTTGGCCGACACAGCGCAAGATAGTCCTTGCATGTTGTGTGGTGCAGAACTTCATACGTCGTGAACAAGGGTATGATTGGTACTTCAATCGGGTTGGTGACGAAGATGTGCAAGGGGATGATATTGATGATCAGGAAGTTCCCACTGTATCATCCATCGGCCAGCAACAAGTTGCTGCAGGAGAGCACCTTAGGAATGACATTGCCAATAGTATTTGGGGGTCGGCATGAGATTTTGAATTCTACTAGGCTATTCCTTCGGTTGCTATTAAATTTGTGTTATGTAGGATGACGTTACTTTCCGCCAACCTGTAGATGTGGGAACATTTATTATAGTTCTTTTATTTCTTGGTTTGTAGTTGGATAATTATTCCATAAATCGTACTTCGTTAATGTAGTAGGTTTAACATGGTGCATTGTAGTGGAGGATGTTTAATTAGTACATGGGTTTCATTTACCTTTTACAATAGTTTCATATGCGTAACCTTTTTTTGCAGGCCACACCCTCCCAACCCTAGCTTCTCATGCAGTTGGATAGTTGGGTGGGAAGAGGCCTTAAAGGGCAATGATGAGCTAAAAATATGATGAAAATGGCATTGTCTACGTGGGTGATTGATTATGTCAGCAACATAGTGAATAACTCAACAAATCATGTGGAGGTTCCTCGGAGCATATATGTTGTGATGGGTTTGAACTAGGAGGGCTGACTTGTCAAATAACCCATTGCAATGCCATGACAGTTCATGGTAGCAGGAGCGGTTAGAGGGCTTGAACGGCAATGATGATAATGGCATTGTCTAGTTGGGTGATTGATGATGTCGGCAACACAGTGAATAACTTTACACAGTTGTGGAGGTTCGTCGGAGCACATATGCTGTGATGGGTTTGAATTGTGAGGGCTGACTTGTCTATCAACCCGTTGCAATGAAATGACTGTTCATATTAGTCTGAGCCTTCTTAATGTCTCTCAACCCCCTGCAATGCTTTGTCTGTTCATATAAGTCTGAGCCTTCTTGTCTCTCAAACCCTTGCAATACATCCTTTACTGAGCCCTCTTCCCCAGTACACTGTGATCGGTTGACAGGCTTATAATGAAGCACTCCTACTTTGTGGCAGAGTAATGTTACTGAAATGCCATGTAAAAATCAACATGTTTTGTGTTCTTGGCATTCCCTCATATCTGCAATGCACACTCCCAGTTATTGTGAGACACTTTACACAACATGGGTTTTGGGTTAATCTGACTTGGGTTTTTATTCATATTCTCATGTTGCTGGACTTCTTTAGACAGGTTGTGCAGATCTATTTTAATGTTGTTGCTGTCATAATCTTGGATCATGTGCCTGGTAAGTTTCACAACATTGTTGTTTAAATGTAATGTCTCCCCATAGCATGTGAGCAGGTATGTGACATAAGAACACAGCTGAGCCATCTTTGGGCAATGTGAGCAGGTATGTGAGCAGGTATGTGACATGTTTGTCATACTGTTTTATTATTCTTTGGTCTCACAGCATTTTTGGTGCAATTTTTATCACAGAAGTCAATTACGAGGAAGCGAATTAGTGTTTGACAGACTTATGCATTGTTTTAGTTTGTTATTTATTATATGTGCCTTTCTTTTGGGTCTGAATCTCACTGGCAGCCCTTCTTTTTATTATTATGACGTGCAGTACAGCTTTCCATTTTAGGTTAATATGACTTGGCTTTTATGGATCTTCTCATGTTGTTGGAGTTCTGTCTACAGATTGGGCAGATCTAAGTTCTTGTTGTTGTGATAATCATTGATCAAGTGTACCTCATTAGGTCTCACAGGTTTACTTGTTGGAAGTGGATCCATATGATATTTGTGAAGGTTTGTACATCTCTTTTTGTCAGATGTGGATCAATATGATATTGGTGATTTGGTGTGTTTATACCTGGCTGTGGGTTTGACAGATGCAGCACTCCTATTTTCTATACTGACCATCACATTGCAAATTTGTATACTGACCATCACATTGCGAAGGTGGTTGATTGAATGTCATAGCAACACAATGAATATCTATACATAGCTGTGGAGGTTCCTCGGAGCACATACGCTGTGATGGGTTTGAATTGTGACGGCTGACATGCCAGTCAACACCTTGCAAAGCTATGACTGTTTGTATTAGGCTGAGCCCCCTACTTGCCAAAGCAAGTAGATGTCCGAAAATTTGGAACTGTTGATCATGCATGTTTTTCTGGGATGCCTTCACATGGTCTGTGACTAGCACTGTGATCCATCTGAAAAATGAGTTTAGGTGACTTAGTTTGGTAGAGCGTCTGTGGGTTTCATTGTCACCATAAAGTGAAGCAGGTTGATTGATTGTCATAGCAGTATCTATGTTATATGTGGTATACCCGACCTTGCTGTTTCACTACTGATGTTCCATCTGATTTAAAAGTGCTTGCCTGAAATGTAAATGTTGTATCCACCTGTTATATAATCCTGCACATGTTTTAACTATTTCTTTGCTTCCTCGTGCCATTGACCGACTACTGGGATCCCATCCTCACCATTACAGCAAGCACTTCAAAAGGTCAGTGTTTGCAATATCCTTATATCTTCTTGTTTTTAGATGTAGACTTCGGTTTGTTGATCCAGGTTTCTATATTATGTGTTTATGTTTATATCATGTTCCCGCCCTAATGACTTACTGTTAATTTTATGTACCTTTTAATCATGTATATTATCCAGGTTTTTTTCAGTGAAGCATGCGTTGCAGTATGGCTATTGTCGGGTATGCCTTGCGATGATGTTGCAGCTTTGGTTATGAGGCGATTACGCGATTGCAGTTGATGGTGTGAGGGACGACAAGGATAGTTTATAAATTTTATCATTCTCAATGTAACAAGTGTACATTATACACATTGTTCTGTATTACTCAATGTAATGTATAAAGAACTCGTCAATAATGTATTACACATTTTTTTGGCTTAAATGTAACTCCAGTAAACTGTATTGTGAAATGGACAACACCGATTTTCATGTCATTCTTATGTGTTTCACTGTGTAACTATGGATATGTGATGGCCAGAGGATGGATACAAAGTTTGTGTATTTTAAATATTTTAAATATATTATTTGCCTTGTTGCAAAAGACAAGCAAATATTAAGTGTTAAAATGTATCATGTTATTGTTGCAAAAATTACGTATAAACAACAACGATTTTCAAGGCCCTGTTATGCGGTTGTAGTGTAAATATTGATATGTGGTGCCCTTAGGTGGATAGCAAGTGTGTCTTTTTTAAATATTTTAAATTTTAATTGTTCAACGTAGTGCTAGAAAATAGAAGTAAAAATGAAGTTCTAAAATTTATATCATTATGTCAACAAATTCATATGTTCTTTAGTGCAAAAAGCAAGTGTATATTTTTTGACTTCTCTTTAATGTGTTTAACCCATGTTGAACTCTGCGCATAGTAACAAAGTAGAGAGAATAAGAGTCATTATTCAAAGGGTTAAATCTGGAGTATGCACAAGTTATCAAAGTAAATTATGGAATAATATAGAATAGCACACTCCCGGTTAAGGTATTCCCCTTATTTTACCCCGCTATCAAAGAGTCCCTGAGATCACATCCAAACCTCCTTATGATGTGTCATTTATTAGTTACATATTTTCTCAAAACGACGTATCTTTATTTCATTGAAAAAATATAAAAATATGGTACGAGATTCGAGATATCAAAATTATTTCTATACACCGAATTATAATTAATGAAGTGACCAAATGGCTCCTCCGCCTATAAATTGAACAACATAAATAAAAGTTGCATGAATTGAACTCAAGCAACATCTAAGTTAAGAGGAAAATAATACATATGACAGCGCTCCATTATCCAACTTCAAATATTGTGAGATCGAGTAAACATCGAAAGGGACACATGCACGCACTCACGTTTATTTTACATTGAAAAAAAGAAATAAAATAATATTGGAATCGGCCGGACATCATGTGGGCGTTTGATGGACGTACTGATGCTCTTCTCAAGCGAAGGTGACAGAGATCGGACTCCTTACAACGTGGCTCACCGAGCTCCATATCAGCTGCCCCGCCTCCGTCTCCCCCGGTGTCCTGTTCGGATTCGTGGCGACGATGGTCACCCTGTAGCTCCGCCTCTGCCTCGTCCCCGTGAAGTCGAGCTTGCGAGGAAAGACATCGACCCATACATCTTTCGGCTGCTCCACCCGGAGTGTGTAGCTGGACATGGCCGGCCCGACGTTCATCACCGTCCGGTCGACGGACTTCGGGGTCGAGCTTACCGACATGGAGATGGACGGGTAGTTCAGCTCCGCCCCGCTCATCTTGCCGACGATGGAGCAGTTGACGTTGCCATTGACGACGGTGTTAGTCCTCGACGGGGTGTAGCCCAGCCCGCAGACGTACTTCACGTAGTCGCGGTACTCGAGGTCGTAGACGAGCCCCGGGTCATCGGCCCTCGTCACGTTCACATGGCCGGCGCCGGTGGCGAACAGGTCGGCGGGGTTGCCGGTCTCGTCGGCGATGGGTGCCCCGGTGTTGTCCACCCTGTCGGCGGTCGTCATGATCGCCGACTTGACCATGGCGGGCGACCAGTCCGGGTGGGAGCTCCGGAGCAGGGCGGCTATCCCAGACAGGTGGGGGCACGCCATGGAGGTGCCAGGCATGAAGAGGAAGGGGCGGTTCTTCGGCCATATCCAGGTGAATGCGGCCAGTATGTTCACCCCGGGGCCAAGGATGTCAGGCTTGAGGACGCCATTGTTCACCGTGCTGGGCCCCCTCGAGGAGAAGTCAGCGACGGCCGGGTTCCGGCGGATACCGTACACCGTCCCCACGGGCTCCATTGAGATCGTGGGGTTTTGAGCGGACGTGACGTAGTTCTTGAGCCTCCTGGACTCATTGTAGGCCACGAGCACGGTGGGAGTGCACTGAAAGTCGTGGATGATGGTGGATCCGTGCACCTTCTTGTTCATGAGCACCATGGCCTTCCCGCCGGCGTCCTCCACGTTGCAACCTCGGGCGAAGTTCGTGTAGTTGGTCTTCTTGAGGTGGTTCCTCAGGCACAGCACTACCTTCCCGGAGACGTCCACGCCGCCGAAGTTCTCGTCGTAGCAGTTCTTCACGGAGTCGTTCTTCGTCGAGTCGCCGGGGAACACCACGGGGAACACGGCGCCCGTGGGAAGGAATTGGTACTCGGATTCCGAAAACTCGCCGGGGATGACCCTCCCGTCCCCCAGCTTGAGGTTGACCCCCACCACCCTGTCCGTCGTGCTGGCTCCGACGGTGAGCGTCCAGGGCTCGTTGTCGAGCATGGTGCGGTGGGCGGGGCCGTCGTTGCCGGCGGCGATGCTGACGAAGACACCATGTCTCACCGCCGACAGGGTGGTGATGGCCACGGGGTCTCTGTAGAAGGGCAAGGCGGCCGACAGGCCTATCGAGATGGAGAGCACATCGATGTGGTCACGAATGGCCTGGTCGACGGCCCCAACCCAGTCCGCCACGCTCTTCACCGAGTAGAAGGCAAGGTGGGCGCGGGGCGCCATGCCGGCGGAAGTGCCGCTGGCATGGCCGCGGTGGCTGGCGCCCGGTACGAAGTTCCCGCCGGCTGTGCTGGCGACGTGGGTGCCATGGCTGACGTCCTCGTCGGGATCGTAGGGGATGCCGCTATTGTTGAACATCCGGTTGCCGATCAGCTTGTTGTTGCAGAAGGTGACGTCGAAGTCGCAGGATCCACTCCACTTCGCCGGCGGAGGCTGCATCCCGATGTCCCTGAAGGAGGGGTGGTTGGTGAGGAAGCCCTGCTCCAGCACGCCGATGATCATGCCCTTCCCCCTCTTAGTCTTCTCCCACAGTTGGCCGGCGCGTGTGAGGCCCAGAAACTTTGGCGTGTGGGTCGTCCTCGGCTTCAGCCTCTCGTCCGGCACCGCGTACAAGAAGCCATCCTTGGCCTCCATGGCCTCGACCTCGTCGGGGGTCAGCCGGGCGGCGAAGCCGCTGACGGCGTGCTCGTACGAGTAGACCAGCCGCGGCTCGCCCGAGTCCAAGGTGAGGGAAGGCAAGAAGGACTTGTGCCACTCCTCCCGCTCTTCGTGGCTGCCGAACACCAGGTGCTCGGGCTTCTGCACGAAGACTATGTAGGTCTGCACCCCGTGGCGGGCATCATCTCCTCCCACGTCTATGGCGAAAGGATGTTGGCCATGGCTCTGAGCAAGAGTCCTGAGACAGAAGAAGAAGTAGCAACAGCCTAGGAACATCAACAGAGGCTTGCGTTCCTGATCCATAGTAGAAGCAACTCAGGCAAGAAGATGGGTTTGGCGGTGGAAGGGTACTGGTTGCTATGTTCCTGCGGGACCAGCACTTCTTATATGGAGAAACCATCGGACAACCAACCACATATACGCGCACATATGTGCTCTTTTCTGGCTTGTTTCAATTGAACATAATAGAAAGCTCGTTTTCCTATGAAGAAGCATGTTATTCCTTAATGGCTATTCCTTTGTTTGGTCATCAATTGACGATTAGGTTACAAATGCCATTACTAATTTGCAGGCAACATGTTTTTCCAATTGATAAATAATCCCAACTGTTAAAACTTGTAACCATGTATCCACGTGAAATTATAGCTATCTTTTACGGGGGAAGGGGTGTGGGGGAATCCCTAGATGTGTTCTTTTTTATTATTATTTTTTGAAAGGCCATGCACCCTGAATTAATTTTCTGTCACAGTTTATTTGTCCTTGCATCGGGCCCCCTTCAGGGGCACCCCCATCCCATTTCCTTCGGCATCTCCTCTGTTAGCGTTCATCCCGGTAATCAATCAACGGCATGTTACCGTGAAATTAATTCCAACTGTTAAACGTGTAACCATGTGTCCACGTGAAATTATAGCTATCTTTGACGGGGGAGGGGTGTGGAGGAATTCCTAGATGTATTCTTTCTTATTATTTTTTTTAAAGGACATGCACCCTGAATTAATGGAATCCCATAACCTTCATAATTCATCTATCTCTTCTTTGCCTGCCGCTTGAGATGGTGTCCTATTCATCCTACTTAATTTTGTGTCACAGTCTATGTGTCCTTGCATCGGGCCCCCTTCAGAGGCACCCCATCCCACTTCCTTCGGCATCTCCTCTGTTAGCACTCATCATCCCGGTAATCAATCAAAGGGTACGTTAAGTGATCGGAATTATTTTCGAAGTACACAGCGTCTTAATTTGTCATTTTTACGGCATTTCGTTGATGCTCGTGCCAGAGTCTATAGAACGAATGATGTTTCAGTTGAAGTCTTATGACATTGTGCATAACATGCACTGACAGATACCAAACATCAGTGTCATTATCATCTGCGGTTTAGACGCGATTTTAATCTTACAGCATTACGATCCGTGATTCGTTAATTTGTTTTTTCCACATTACAATCTGAATAATGTTTAGTGTTGTCGATAAAACCCGAGTAATTCCCATATAATGTGGGCCGAGTTTGAGATATATATATATATATATATATATATGCCTGTACTTAGAGGAAACAGTAGACTCACGTAACGTCGTGGAGGTGGAGAGTAACTAACTAGAATATATCCTTTAAAATTCACGCTTTATGAGACCCAAAGACAATGGTGATCATGTACTTCCCTACCTAGGAAGAGATCAAGCCAAGATATGACCGTGGGATGACAACTCACCCACACATATGATATACATTGGCCTTCTCTCTATAAGATGCGGTGGACTTTCCCTCGCACTTCTCCTTGTAGTAGCGAGTAGAGGGAGAAAGACGGAGATGGGAGTGAGGGGGAGAGAGCAGTTGGCTCTCTCTCATAGGTGGGGCAAGGTCGATCATGACCCACTCCTTCTCTCTCTCTCTCTCTCTCTCTCTCTCTCTCTCTCTCTCTCTCTCTCTCTCTCTCTCTCTCTCTCGCACACACACATACACGTGGGTTAGAGAGAGCAACATCATGCTCCCTCTGATCTCGTGAACAGGGGTGCACAAGCAACAACAGGGTAATGATGCCTGCGAACAATGACAACGGTGATCAGGAGAGCAGCCACGGCAAGGGAGCATCGATTGTGGGCTATAGCTGTGGTGGCCCAACAGGGTCGCAAGGCAACGATCGCTATGAGTAAGGGTGTTGGCTGCAACCACAGTATCGAGCAATGACAAGTGGCGATGCCGACAGCGAGAGCAACAGCGATGATAGCAACATCAGCAAGTGACGGCGGTGCAGCAAGCACAGAAGCCCACAGGAGAGTGAGCCACTGTGCTCATGGAATTATGGAGTCTCTCCTGCTTCCCCTTCTCCTACCCTCTTATTTTTAGAGGTGTGGGAGGTAATAAACCTGCTAAGAAGTAGAGTTCACGTCATGTTTGGACATGGAGAAATTCTCTTCCCTATTAAGATGTCATATTCCAAACCTAACAAGGCGAGAGGGCGGCTAGTTTAAGACAAGAGTCTAAGTCCAACTTGAAAATCAAAGGAACAAAACTCGTTCCTTCTCTAATCCACTACAATCCCACCTTAGGTGGGTTCCTTATGTCCGTCAACCTTGAACCATCCAAGTCCAGACAGGATTTGGGCTGCACCCTAATGGATTAACCTTAATGGGAACCCAATTAATGAGCTTTAGGCTTAAATGCTAACGAGAAAGGCTCATTGCACACCCCGATGTGTTGTACACCCAAGGTGTGCAATGCCTTTAACTTTTTTTTTTTTTGAAAATTTCTTGGAATGGCCCCCAAGATACCCTTGCTTGGGGTGTAAGTCACGTCACCATTGGATTATCCAGACAAAAATTTAAAAAATATATATTAGATGAATAGTATTGAGCTTGAGGGGGTAAAATCGGCTCAGCTCATACAAGGCCCATTTTCGCCAGGCCCAATTAGGCCCACGGTCTGAGACGCACCTGTCGGGCCTCAACAGCCGCAGCCCGTCACGGACGGCCCAGCACTGGTCGTCCTTAGATTAGCTAGCACATGCGGGGCTTCAACCCCGACACAACAGCCGCCGGATCACCATCCGGCGACTAAATGTTACCTCCCACAATGTCGATTTTTACCCCACTATGGGCGAGCACGCCCTATAGGCACCTTAAGGCTCGCCATGCATGGAACCGTCCGACTCCGCAGGAATAGACCCTCAACGGGAAACCTCCTGCGATCGCGGGAAGGCGTTACTCCACGACTCTCGACCTTCCTTGCTAAGGGATCGGTTCTTGCTGCCAGGACAACCCCCTATAAAAGGGACTTCGACGGACAAGCAGAGCACACAGTGAACTTCACGAAGAAAAGCCTACTACGCTCCTACAAGAGACGAGAGAAGCCACCATGTTAAGAGAGAAAGTCTTCGCCATATGCTGGCTACCCTCCGAACACCCTTACCGTCCAGCGAGCACTCTCCGAGCACCCACTGGTCGCAGCGACCACTCCTCGGAAGGCAGTTCGGACCGACCCGGCTCACTGTGCCACACTGCAACTCTGCCTCTTCTTCGCTCCACTTCCTGCTTCTCCATCTTCCGAGCACTGACTTAAGCATCGGAGGGTTGTCCCCTGAGGTAACGCCTGGGTCTCCTTCTGATGTCGGTTACTTTTGGTGTTTACATACTTCCATGAGTGCCAGGTGGTCCTCCCCAAAAAATAAATAGAAAAATATGGTACAAGAGCTAGCGACCAGTTTTCTACCTCTATAGGGCTCATTCTTTCAAAAATTGATCCATTTTATGTATATTTTTTTTGGATAATTGGATGGTGACGTGTCTTACACTCCAAGTTAGGGTAACTAGAGGGCCACTCTAAGAATTTTTTTTTTAAAAAAAATAAAGACACTGCACACCCAAAGTGTGCAATGCTAACAGCTCCCACTTGTCCATTACAGGCAACGTCGTGTGTCCTTTTATCTCAAGGCTTTATACTTCTTGGTCATACATGAAAATGGAGCGTTTGACTTCTACGATTCATCGAACATCTAGCAAGTGGTCCGTTAAGACTTCACCAAACTAATAGATCACTTAAAATAATCGTAAACCGTACCTCAGACACTTAGTATTTCGTTGGTGCAGTTGCACTAAATGTAAGTGATTTTTCAACCATGGCTTTTCACTTTGATTGTGAGTGGTAAATCCTTCGGGTTGGGGATAGTGGGCAAAAGGTTCATCCTGAGGTGAATACCAAACCACTATAAAAATCATGGTGTCCCTTGTGTGTGATTGCTCCTTACCTCTCCATTCTTTGTATTTCTCACATGCATAATCTATGCACAATCTACCACATTAGAATAAGTGCCTCCATTATTGAATATCTCAAACTAAGTGACTAGATCACATTCAACTAAATAGAATTTTTCAATACACATGTTATCCACAAAAGTCAGACATTATTTTAAGCAAACTCAATTTACCCCCCACTTTGTTTGTCATATATCGGGCCAACAACCCCCTCTTTCTCAGGCTCTGTACTTTGCCATCTTCGGTATCTTGTAATGTTTCACTTATAGTAAAATAAAAGTGTTTAAGTATACATAACAACAATTAAGTAATCGAGTGTGAGCAGATGAAATTGGCCAGGCCCATAATCACTGCAAGAAATGAGATTAGTGACATAAATATTATGTCTCTAATCCCTCTCTAATCTGTCGCTAAAGATTTTAGTGACTGATTAAAGAGGGATTAGCAGCCGACACTAATAGGCGATGGCTTATCAGTGATTAATAAAAGTTATGTTGCTAATTCATCTTTGATTAGCGACAGTCACAAATTAGAGACAGATTTACGATGAAATTTATCTCTCATAAATATGTCGCTAATTGATGACCAATTAGAGAGAGATTTTTTTCCGTTGCTAAGCAGAGATGAATTAGTACATAATTTTTATTGGACTTCTTCATTTCCTGAATCTCCACTCTCTCCATAGTTCGAGCACTCCACTCCATAGCCCTAATACTCCTATTTATGTTCCAATCTCTCTTGACCTTTGTTCGAGCGCTTTCTTCTCTCGTCTGAGCACTCTACTAACTTAGGATCGGAGGGTTATGCCCTGAGATATCTCTTAGGACTCCTTCTAATATGTCTTTTATTGGTTGTCGATTTTCTTGATATGGTTGATCTCTCTCCCATCAAAGAAATCATTAGTGTGGTATGATACACGAGATACCATATTTTTGTATCTACACTTTTTGATGTTGTCTACATGAAACGATCAAAAAGTTATGACTCCCTGTGGAAACTATCGCAATGTGAACAACTACCGAGTGACTTCAGGTTCCCGACAAGCATGACATGATGGCTCGGCTAGCACACACTCGACTCGGGCTCTATCTCCCCAATCTCAGGTGAATCTGCCAGAGTTGAGTTGGTCGAGATGTGTTAGAAACTCCAGATGAGACTTACTAGGGCCTCCTTAATCACCAAGCATACCAGGATCGTGCTCCCACTACTCCATATCAGAATGGCATAGGCCCATTGGTAGCCAACTCATGCAGGGAACGCAAGATGTTAGTGGCATCTGCAGCCCACGCCCCACGACCGCGTGGGGAACCTTTGTGATGCCCCGCCAGTCCACTCCATTCCAAATCGAAGATGGCAAAAAGATTGCAGCACTACCAGGAGGTCGAGCGTGAGCTAGAGGGTAAAGTCCGCTACCTGGAAGACATCATCCAAGTGGCTCGGACAAAAGGGTTGCTCGACGACAACACCGACTCCTCCAAAGAAATTTTGAAGGTAGTCATCCCTCCGAAGTTGCAACTACCGATGCTCAGCCTGTACGAGGGCACCACAGACCCTACCGACCACTTGCACAGCTTCGAGTCCAACCTGATTTTTCACCAGGCCTCGGATGCTATCAAGTGTCTAGCCTTCACCACCACACTATGATAGAACGCTCAGGAATCATTCAAGTCACTCCCTGCCAGATCTATCACCTCCTTCCAGCAGATGAAGAGGTTATTCAAGGAGAACCTCCTTAGCTACAAGAATGAGGTCAAATCGACATTCAACCTACTCACCATCAAGCAGGGCCACGAAGAACGCTTGTGGGACTTTGTTGTCCCCTTCTGCAAGGAGCCTCGTCGCATCCCTTGCCTCGACAATAGCATTGCCACCATTATGCTGAAGTAGGTCACTCGAGATGCCATCCTTCGATGGACTCTCGGTATTGAACCTCCCACCACACTAATGGAGCTCCTCGTCCTGGCTCAAACGCCCGCCAATAGTGAGGAGAGCACAACAACACTAGGCCAAGTGGCTGAAGCTGACACCTCTGACCGTAAGTCCTCGACCGAGCTCCCTCGGCATGATCGAGTCAAGCAGGAGTGTGTTGGCGATAAAAAAGAAAGAAACAAAATGGTGTCCCTTCATACAGACGCTAATTCTTTAATTGGTGCCTTTGTTAAGTGACGTGAATTTCCTTAGGTCGACCCAACCCTACCATAGGTCGACTCACATGAATCAGCACCCCTTCACGAAGACGCCAATTCTTTAATTGGCACCTTTGTAAAGGGCCTCAAATTCCTATTTTCATTGGATTTAATATGATGAATTAGCGCCTCTTCAAGAAGATGCCATTTGTTAATTAGCGTCATGCTCATGGACGTGAATTTTCATTCTTTCGTACGTGGTCAAAGAATTTGCGACGACCCTCCTAGACGCCTATATCGCGATCAAGAATTCACGAACATCCTTCTCGACGCCAATTTTGGGTGTCGGGGCTACTGTAGCATAGCGAGCATTGAATGCTCCCATGCTCTCTCGCGGCGTCAACAACGTGGCCACCTCCACACGTGCAGTGTCGGAGGCCGGCCCATCTCACGCTAGAAGAGGCCCCCTCTCCTCTGCCGCACCCCATACGATGGAACGTAGCAGCAACAACCTCGTGGCAATAGCAGCGGCGACAGCAGCAGCAGCAGTGGCGACAGCTGTAACGCCCCAGATTTTTCGGATATTTATCGGATCAGGATCCGTGAGTTTCGGATCGCTTTGGTGAGTCCTGTGAACCTGTCACATAGACATTTAAAAAAGAAAGAAATTAATTAATTCATGATGGAACTATTACTATCAAACATGGAGATAACTAAAAGACTAAAAGGGAAGGGAGCATGAGATGCCACTTAGGAGTGTGATCGCCAGAGGGGTTACCTCAAAAGAAGAAAGATGATCGTGGATAATACCTTGCAAGTGGGTAATTCAAAAACAGAATAATTAATCTGCCCGGCTTGGCCCCTTGCTCAATAAGCAAGGGGGATGTCCTTTTTGACCTTGATAGAGGGTCAAGGGGCCAAGCCCTTAACTAACTAAGGTAAATAACAAAAACAGAGGAAAATGTAACATGCTGGCAAACAGATGCAAACTGAAACTGAAAGAATGATCACGCAAAAATGCAAGCAAGCAAATAATGATGGATAATGGAAAAGCGTTCTGTCTGAAATGGCAACCCAGCAGAGGGCGCCTATTACTAAATAGCGACCTTGTGAGTTGGTGCTTATTCATTTCCCCTTTTTTCTCTTTTTTTCTCTTTTTTTTTGTTTTATAAGAAGCGACTTGGTGAGGAGACGTTATTTCAAAACAGCGACTTACACCTGGGCGCATATTCAAAAATAATTTTTTTATTTATTATTATTTTTTATGAAGAGCAACCTAGTGAAGGGGCGTTACTTCAACAAACAGCGCCTTTCGTTGGGGCGTAATTCAAAATAGTTTTTTTATGTTAAAGACTCAGTATGGTACAAAGGTTCTAAAAACCTTACACTTTCACCATCTTAAATTCATTAATCATTCTTAAATGGCTTAACAAGGGGTCAGCGTGCTTTAGTTTGTGCTTTCACTCATAACCTCGCGTGGCCCTTCTTCCTAGGTATGTCTTTGCCATCCTTTGAGCTTATGACATACCACGGAGGGGGAAAATGAAGAATAAGTCGAGGAAGTTCACGAGGGGTTTCGAAAAATCGGAAAGCTTCCCTCCCCTACCCTAGTGCCTGTTGGGGTTCGGTCTTTGACTTAGGAAAATTTTTATTACCTTTTGCCCTTTTTTTGAGATGCATGCTTACGACCAGGGTTTTCCCTACGGGGACTTTGCCCTCTTGACATGCTTTTCTTTTGTATTTGTATAAATTTTCTTGCGCTTTTCTTTTCAAAAATAAAGATTGACCTAATTGTACTTGGGCTTTATAGAATATTGTTCCCTTTTGGGCCCTGACTTCCACCTATTAGGGCGGCGGGTAGGTTTGGTGGTCTACCTTGGAACTTTACTTCCCGCTCGCGAACCGAAGATAACAGAACGGGTAAAGTCTTTACACTCTTAGTTTGGCTCTAACTTTCCTTGGATTTTGAACCGCTTGAGTTTATGAGCTAAGCGTGTTGTGTGTGCGGATGTTGACCCCAAGTTAAATCATCAAGACTGAAGAAAGAATTAGATATTTTAATTTTTCGGGTTTCGTGATCCATGCATCATGCCAGCCTAAAAGTTTTTTTTTTGAGACTTAAGGGTAGTTTTTCTTAAGATACAGGCCGTTCCAAGGGTGAGCTAATTCTTCCCCTTCAGCATTAACTAGTTTATAACCATTGCCAGGAAAAATCCCTTTTACTACATACTGCCCTTCCCAGTTTGGTTGAAGTTTCGAACGAGGTCCTCTCAATTTTACAAAGATTCTTTTGATTATCATTTCACCAATTTTAAATTTTCTCTCAATTATTTTCTTTTGATAAAATCGTGAAAGCCAGTTTTGATAGACTCTTGCATGTTTGGCGGCGGCCAAACGCTTTTCATCTAAAAGTTCCAATTGTGCAAGGAGAGATTCGTGACGTTCATTAATAGAGAACTCCTTGTCCAATTGTACTCTAAGAGATTGTATAAGAATCTCATAAGCAACTACCGCCTCCATTCCATAAGTAAGTGGTGCGGACACCCGAGCAGTTGATCGGCACGATACGCCAAGCCACCGGTACCGCACACGGAGCATGACACGAGCCACCTCAGCATCCATCTGGCTCGGAGACAGCCTGGAGACTCCGCCTTGAGCCTCCCTATTTATTATATTTAGCTATACTTTATGTGTGTGTAATTTGTATTTATTTCGTTGCATTCGGTTTGCCATTTTGAGTGTATTAGGGGCTTATGAGCATTTCGGACCCCGTGGGCCCCACGGGCCCCCTGGGCCCCACCACATTGGGCCACCTCAGCCTAGGGTCCCACGTGGGGCCAGTCAACATGCCACATGGGAATATCTAGAAGTTTGAATGGTAAAAAACACATGGGGGACAAATGGCTTAAAAAGTCCATATGGAGGCCACCTACCCCACCTACCATTTCAACCTTCCACATCTTGCCATTCAAAGTCCAAGGGCCGCCCCCCCCCCCTTTTATTTTTTTATGTATTTTTTTTGTGTGATGTTCACATCTCATCCCCATCCTCCATCCCCTTCCCCTAGATCCAATGGTGGATAAGAGATGTGATATGTAACATATATAAGTTGTATTTTCTCCTTTTAGTGAATTAATGCCATTTGAAAGTTGGAAAAAAATCTCTTGAGCAGGCCTAGGCCGCCCCCTTCTCCTCTCCCCATCCCTCTTGAAGTTGTGAAGGCTTCCTTCTGGTGGTGAGACTCCACCCTATCAGTTCCGGTCGCCGCCGCCGCCGCCGCCACGAGCCGCCACCGCACCGCCATCGCCTTCAACGAAGTTCTGCCCCGCAGTACCATAGCAACTTACACGAAATTCCCAACTCAGCGAAGAGCTCTGATCGACCTGGGGATTTTAATTGAGGTTCCATAGGTGTCAAGGATGTCCCAAAAAAATTGATTTGTCATTCAGATCTCGTTTCATAATTTTTGATTTTCATTCCCTCTTTCATTCCAGTTCTGCCAGCATCTGTCCAGATGCATCTCCGCCCTGAGCTTTAGGTCTTAGGTCCACTTTTTGAATTTTTTTGGTTCGCCCAATTTTACTGGATCTTCCTTCCACCAACCCCTTCATCCAAAATTTTTCTAAATTTCTATTTCGTCCATTTCATATTTTCCACAAATCATTCTCAGATCCACCTGAAGTTCTGTCCACCCGTTCCCAGATCCGACCACCAGACACTCCAAAAATCCTATCAAATCACCACCACCTCCAAATCCAATTCTAAAAATTGTCCCATCTTCGTGGTTTGATTATCTACAACTTTGAAGAAGAGCTTAAGAGTTGAATCGGAGGTTTACTAGGTGGTCAACGGTGGTTCTCAGACAAGTACCCTGTAAATCTGAGGTTTCGGTTACTGTACAACAGGGACTTGTAAATTCATTAAATTTCTGATCCGACCAGATCCAGCAGATCTCTCTAGGTCTATATTGAAGCATTTGAAGAGAGCTTTCCAACGATAGCTCATGCGCCCCGATCCGACATCGGGATTGATCGCAGCGGCCGTTTTCGCCGGAGCGCGCGCCTGAAAACAGTAACTAAAAATCCGTGGGCAGCATTCCAAAAGCTTGGAGATCGGAGTTGTTCGGCCACCGGTCGGTGTTCCCGGCCGACCGCCGTCCGTGGAGGCGCGCCTCCAGGGGTCCCCATCACAGTGGGTCCCACTCCTGCAGATCCGGAGGCCAGTGCCACCCGTGGGCCCCACGGGCCCGCAGAACCCGCCGTTCGAAAGGCACGAAAACGCGGAGTTCGGCACCGCCGGGCGACATCAAGATGCTGCCCGTCAACCCAATTAGCGTGATTCCCAGGCCTTACATGTGACCTTTTACCTCCCTGCGTGGAGTGGGTCAAATTATTGTATTTATGTAAAATTATGTTAACCGGGAGTCCGTGATTGGCCGGGGTTGTCTTCGCCACGCCGGGTGCGTGGAGGTAATGGTCCAAACCTCTTGGCGTTCATTTGCTTAGCTAGTATACGGTCTTTTGCCGCTGCCGAGAGTGTAGGTACTAGCCCGTGTGTCCATGTCACCGCTGTGAGAGTGAGAGTGACCCGTCCCGCGACTCGATCCGAGTCCGGAAGTTGAGTCGGACTACCCTTGACCTCAGCCGGTTCCTTAACCGCGCACGGTCTGCGCTTTCCCTCGCTTGGGACGACGAGTGAGCTTCTACTTCTGTTAGCGACGTTTTGCCACTAGGAGCTCGTAGTGTCGGGCTTAGTGTCTCCCTAGTGTGTATTGCTGGTCGCGTCTTCATCTAGAGTCCGAGGGTGGCACCTAATAGTGTCGTCTCCCGTGTCCGTCCCGCATCAGTTTGGTATCAGAGCGAGTCGAATCTAGGGTAGTCATTGCATATGTCTTGCATAGTATAAGTCAAGTCTAGGATCATCTTTTCAAAACAAAAAAAAGTGTGTTTTAAATTGCAGTTGCACCCTTTATTCGGTATCTTAAAAGGTGTTGTCCGAACGATTAGGCTACGCCTACCGGGAGGTCGCACACTTGCGGGAGTGATCTTCGGATCGATTAACTCCGCCCCGTACCAGATATTGGTTTAGGTCTAAGTGCATCATTTAGTGTGTGTTTGCATCCGTCGGTGTCTTCTAGGTCGTGTGTCAGTTGCATGCCCACCCGTCGAGGTACCCAGTACTCGCCACCACCACCTATGGCGGAGTCCTGAGCCCGTAGTTCCAATGAGTCTTCCACGGCTGAGATGTTTCAGGCCATCATGGATCGTTTAGACACGCGTATGGATGGTCTTAGTACGCGTATGGATGGCATAGGGACGCGTCTAGAAGGGCGGATGAAGGTCCTCGAGGATCGGGCCGGGGTTTCGGATCAGTCCATTCAAGGCCTTTTTGGGAGGATTGCCGTCCTAGAGAGGGGCCCAGTAGCGGCGCAACCCGCACCGACGAACGGCCAACAAGAGCCGGTGCAGCAACCCGCTGTGCCAAGGGCTCAGGTGGAGGATGTCGGGAGGCAACAGGCGCCTATAGTGGATGATTATGCCTCCGACAATGATCACGGGGGTAACGGTCGTCGTCATCAACGACGGAATCGTGATGACGAGGATGACGACCGCATTCTTAGGGGTGTGCGTGCGGACCCTCCCACTTTTAGCGGGTCCTTGGACCCTAGGGTGTATCTAGATTGGGAGGCCGGTATGGACCGGTACTTCGAGTGGTTTGAGATGACGGACCATCGAAGAGTCCGATATGCAAAGATGAAGCTGCAAGGGCAGGCCCAAACTTATTGGATCAATGTGGAGAGCCTGCTCAACCAGCGACGTCAACCCCAGATTGGTACTTGGGATGATATGAAAACCAAGTTGAGGGAGAAGTACCTTCCCGCCTCATATCGCCAACGTCTCATAGACAAGTGGCAAAGCATCTCCCAAGGGAACCGATCCGTGATCGAGTACACCGCCGAGTTCGATGAGTATTATTTACGGTGCGGGGTCACGGAAGAGAGCACCATGACGATATCCCGCTTTCGGAGAGGTTTGTAGCCCAATTATCAATATGAACTCTTTCGCCGCAATGCCACCACTTTGGAGCAGGCATATCAGATTGCTCTCGAATTGGAGCAGTTCGAGGCCGAGTTTGAGTCACCCCATCGGTTGGGCTCCTTTCCCCTTCGTAGTGTCGAGTCCCGTGGCTCATCTGGCACGTATCCGAGGGCCCCCATGACTCGACCTCAGGAGCCTGCTCGCCCCGAGCCCTTTGCTCCTAGGCCTCATCCTCCACCCCCAAGGGACCTTCCTCGTCCCCAGCATCTTACGGCCCCACCCACAGTCCGTCCACCGGCACCCGCACCTCCTGCACGTCCTTTGTTGCCTACGCCTCCTATCCGTCGGGAGGATAAAGGTAAAGGACCTATGATTGGGGAGCCTAGTGGATCACGACAGCAGTGTTATCGCTGCAATGGGTTTGGCCATTTCGCCAACCAGTGTCCCACCCGCCCATCTCTTCACATTGGGGACACACAGGCCGAGGATACCACCCCTACGGGCCTCGAGTTAGTCAGCTATGAGGCAGATGAAGAGTTAGCTGACGAGTACTATGAGATGGGAGGTGAGGCCCAGGATGTCCAGCAGTCGGACGATACCCGCGTGGGGGTCGTCAGATGTATCCTCACCCAGCCACAGGTCAGTGATGACTGGCGTCGGACCACTATCCTTCAGGTATTCTGTAGGCTGGGAAAGCAAATTTGCAAGGTGGTCATCGATAGCGGGAGTTGTATCAATGCAATCTCCACGAACGCTGTCGCTCATCTTGGTCTCACACCCGTAGACCACCCTTGCCCCTATCAGGTATCATGGGTGGATACCACTTCCATTTCGGTCAGGCTGCGGTGCTTGGTCCCGTTGCAGCTCCACTCCTACCATGACGAGATCTGGTGCGATGTTCTCCCCATGGAAGTGATCAGTATCATTCTTGGTAGGCCGTGGTTATTCGACCGGGATGCCACTCTCCATGGCCGGTCGAACACCTGTACCTTCGACCACGCTGGCCAGCGGGTCACCCTCCAACCCGTTCGGCCCAGGAGCCCATCAGTCAGGGGTCATACTGGCCCTAGTACTCCAAAGCCTCCCGTACCCGGGCCCAGTACTCCATCCTCAGCTCGGACTATGACCATTACCTCTGGCCCAGGAGAGCCCTCGACGAGGAGATTGATGATGATTAGCTCCCGGGAAATGGAGCAGGAGCTTAGTCAGGGCTGTCCGGTGTTTGCCATTACGGTCCGAGAGGTGGAGCGGGACTCCGAGGGTGACCTCCCACCCGAGGTTGCTCCTATTCTGCAGGAGTTTGCTGATATTTTTCCCGATGAGCTTCCCGAGGGACTCCCACCCATGCGGGATATTCAGCATGCTATCGACCTTGTTCCGGGCTCTTCTTTGCCCAACCTTCCTCATTATCGAATGAGCCCCACGGAGCATGCCGAGCTTAAACGGCAGATCGATGAGCTTGTGCAGAGGGGATCTGTCCGGGACAGCATGAGTCCATGTGCTGTACCCGCATTACTCGCCCCGAAGAAGGATGGCACGTGGAGAATGTGTATTGATAGTCGTGCCATCAACAAGATCACCGTGAAGTACAGGTTCCCTATTCCCCGCCTGGATGACATGCTAGACATGATGGCAGGTGCCACCATCTTTTCGAAGATCGATCTTAAGAGTGGCTACCATCAGGTGAGGATTAGGCCAGGTGATGAGTGGAAGACCGCATTTAAGACCAAGGACGGTCTATATGAGTGGTTGGTCATGCCTTTTGGGTTGACCAATGCCCCTAGCACTTTCATGCAGCTCATGACTCAGGTCCTTCGACCTTTCATTGGAGTCTTTGTAGTGGTGTATTTTGATGATATCCTTATCTATAGCCGCACCACAGGGGACCACATAGACCACCTTCGGCAGGTCTGTCTACTTCTTCGGCGAGAGCAGTTATTTGCGAACCCACAAAAGTGTGCCTTTATGACACCTCAGCTTACCTTCTTGGGTTTCATTGTGTCTAGTACTGGGGTCTCCGCCGATCCGGAGAAGGTCCGGGCCATTGTTGAGTGGCCGGAACCCCGTACCGTTCATGATGTCCGCAGCTTTCATGGTCTTGCGACGTTCTATCGTCGCTTTATCCGCGGATTTAGCTCCGTCACCGCCCCGATCACGGATTGCATCCGTAAGGGCACATTTGTATGGACGAAGGCCGCATCTGCTGCCTTCAGGGACATCAAGGAGCGTATGACCCAGACACCTATCCTTCGACTGCCTGATTTCTCGAAGGTGTTTGAGGTCTGTTGTGATGCGTCGGGTGTTGGGATTGGAGGAGTTTTGATTCAGGAGTCCCACCCGATCGCATATTTCAGCGAGAAGCTGAATGACGCGAAACTGCGATATTCCACGTATGATAAAGAATTCTACGCAGTTGTTCAGGCTCTTAGGCATTGGAGGCACTATCTTTTACATCAGGAGTTTGTCCTATACTCCGACCACGAGGCATTGAGGTACCTCCATTCACAAAAGAAGCTTAACTCGCGTCATAGTCGTTGGGTCGAGTATCTCCAGTAGTTCACCTTTGTGCTTAAACATAAGACTGGAGTGGAGAACAAGGTGGCTGATGCCTTGAGTCGGCGAGCATGTTTGCTTACCACCATGAGTGCCGAGGTCATAGGGTTAGAGAAGATGAAGGAGGCCTATGCCGATTGTCCTGACTTCGGTCAGATTTTTACCACCCTTCAGGCCGGACCCTCGAGAGACCTTGATGAGTATATGCTTCAGGAGGGTTACCTCTTTCGAGGTAGCAGGCTATGTGTTCCCCGAACTTCGGTTCGAGATTTCTTAGTGTGGGAATTACATGCGGGAGGTCTAGCCGGCCACTTTGGTCGGAACAAGACTATTGAGGCAGTGGAGCATCGATTTTATTGGCCGATCTTGAAGCGCGATGTTGCTAACATCGTGGCTCAGTGCCGTACATGTGCTACGGCCAAGATGAAGAAGCAAAGCTCGGGCCTTTATACGCCTCTTCCCGTGCCTGATGCCCCGTGGCAGGATGTTAGTATGGACTTTGTTTTGGGATTGCCACGTACCTCCAGGAAGCATGATTCGGTCTATGTGGTGGTTGACCGTTTCTCGAAGATGGCCCTCTTTATCCCTTGCTCGAAGACTTCGGATGCTTCTAGGGTAGCCCGCCTATTCCTTACTCATGTGGTGTGCAAGTTCGGGTTGCCTCGCACTATAGTGTCTGACCGTGATGTTAGATTCACTTCCTACTTTTGGAAGACACTATGGCATATGATGGGTACTCACCTCAAGTTTTCCACTGCATATCACCCCCAGACAGATGGTCAGACCGAGGTGGTCAATAGGAGTCTGGGAGATCTTTTGAGGTGTCTAGATAAGGACCGCATTGGGGATTGGGATCTCATTTTACCTATGGCTGAGTTTGCATACAATGATTCGGTGAATAGGTCTACCGGCATGAGTCCATTTGAGATTGTCACAGGTCGTAGGCCTAGGAAACCCGTTGACCTTGTCCCCATGCCTATCCATGCTAGAGTGTCGGAGTCGGCCGAGTCGTTTGCTAGGCATGTTAGGAGTTTGCATGACGACATCCGTCGTCACATTGAGGCCAGCAATGCACGGTACAAGGAGTTAGCCGATGCCCACCGACACCACCGAGAGTTCCACGAGGGCGAATACGTCATGATCAGGGTAAGACCTGAACGGTTTCCCTCTGGAACCGTTAAGAAGTTGCAAGCTCGCGGAGCCGGTCCATTCAGAGTGTTGAAACGCGTTGGATCCAATGCATACGTTGTGGACTTACCCGAGGAATATGGTATAAGCTCTACTTTTAATGTTTCGGATCTAGTTGCATATAGGGACCCAGCGGTGATCCCTAGTGAGCCTTTCGAGCCATCTCCTCCCCTTGAGAGTGATCCCACACCTGAGTGTCCACCTCCAGCCCCGTTGTTACGGCAGCGTGAGCATATAGATCATATACTGGATGAGCAGGTGACAGTTACCATGAGTGGATCTTACCCGCGCTTCCTAGTACGATGGAGAGGACGGCCCGCTACTGAGGACACTTGGATCACACATGGCGAGTTGCAGCGGATCGATCCGGACCTTTTGGAGCGATACAGGAGCGATACAGGAGCGATGCAGACCCTTACTCGACAGGGTCGAGTTTCTCCCACCCGGGGAGAATTGGTGCGGACACCCGAGCAGTTGATCGGCACGATACGCCGAGCCACCGGTACCGCACACGGAGCATGACACGAGCCACCTCAGCATCCATCTGGCTCGGAGACAGTCTGGAGACTCCGCCTTGAGCCTCCCTATTTATTATATTTAGCTATACTTTATGTGTGTGTAATTTGTATTTATTTCGTTGCATTCGGTTTGCCATTTTGAGTGTATTAGGGGCTTATGAGCATTTCGGACCCCGTGGGCCCCACGGGCCCCCCCGGGCCCCACCACATTGGGCCACCTCAGCCTAGGGTCCCACGTGGGTCCAGTCAACATGCCACATGGGAATATCTAGAAGTTTGAATGGTAAAAAATACATGGGGGACAAATGGCTTAAAAAGTCCATATGGAGGCCACCTACCCCACCTACCATTTCAACCTTCCACATCTTGCCATTCAAAGTCCAAGGGCCGCCCCCCCCCCCCCCCCCCTTTTATTTTTTTATGTATTTTTTTTGTGTGATGTTCACATCTCATCCCCACCCTCCATCCCCTTCCCCTAGATCCAATGGTGGATAAGAGATGTGATATGTAACATATATAAGTTGTATTTTCTCCTTTTAGTGAATTAATGACATTTGAAAGTTGGAAAAAAATCTCTTGAGCAGGCCTAGGCCGCCCCCTTCTCCTCTCCCCATCCCTCTTGAAGCTGCGAAGGCTTCCTTCTGGTGGTGAGACTCCACCCTATCAGTTCCGGTCGCCGCCACCGCCGCCACGAGCCGCCACCGCACCGCCATCGCCTTCAACGAAGTTCTGCCCGCACAGTACCATAGCAACTTCCACAAAATTCCCAACTCCGCCAAGAGCTCTGATCGACCTGGGGATTTTACTTGAGGTTCCATAGGTGTCAAGGATGTCCCAAAAAAATTGGTTTGTCATTCAGATCTCGTTTCATAATTTTTGATTTTCGTTCCCTCTTTCATTCCAGTTCTGCCAGCAGTCTGTCCAGATGCATCTCCGCCCTGAGCTTTAGGTCTTAGGTCCACTTTTTGAATTTTTTTGGTTCGCCCAATTTTACTGGATCTTCCTTCCACCAACCCGTTCATCCACAATTTTTCTAAATTTCGAGTTCGTCCATTTCATATTTTCCACAAATCGTTCTCAGATCCACCTGAAGTTCTGTCCACCCGTTCCCAGATCCGACCACCAGACACTCCAAAAATCCTATCAAATCACCACCACCTCCAAATCCAATTCTAAAAATTGTCCCATCTTCGTGGTTTGATTATCTACAACTTTGAAGAAGAGCTCAAGAGTTGAATCGGAGGTTTACTAGGCGGTCAACGGTGGTTCTCAGACAAGTACCCTGTAAATCTGAGGTTTCGGTTACTGTACAACAGGGACTTATAAATTTATTAAAGTTCTGATCCGACCAGATCCAGCAGATCTCTCTGAGTCTATATTGAATCATTTGAAGAGAGCTTTCCAACGATAGCTCATGCGCCCCGATCTGACGTCGGGATTGATCGCAGCGGCCGTTTTCGCCGGAGCGCGCGCCTGAAAACAGCAACTAAAAATCCGTGGGCAGCATTCCAAAAGCTTGGAGATCGGAGTTGTTCGGCCACCGGTCGGTGTTCCTGGCCGACCGCCGTCCGTGGAGGCGCGCCTCCAGGGGGCCCCATCACAGTGGGTCCCACTCCTGCAGATCCGGAGGCCAGCGCCACCCGTGGGCCCCACGGGCCCGCAGAAACCGCCGTTCGAAAGGCACGAAAACGCGAAGTTCGGCACCGCCGGGCGACATCAAGATGCTGCCCGTCAACCCAATTAGCGTGATTCCCGGGCCTTACATGTGACCTTTTACCTCCCTGCGTGGAGTGGGTCAAATTATTGTATTTCTGTAAAATTGTGTTAACCGGGAGTCCGTGATTGGCCGGGGTTGTCTTCGCCACGCCGGGTGCGTGGAGGTAATGGTCCAAACCTCTTGGCGTTCATTTGCTTAGCTAGTATACGGTCTTTTGCCGCTGCCGAGAGTGTAGGTACTAGCCCGTGTGTCCATGTCACCGCTGTGAGAGTGAGAGTGACCCGTCCCGCGACTCGATCCGAGTCTGGAAGTTGAGTCGGACTACCCTTGACCTCAGCCGGTTCCTTAACCGCGCACGGTCCGCGCTTTCCCTCGCTTGGGACGACGAGTGAGCTTCTACTTCTGTTAGCGACGTTTTGCCACTAGGAGCTCGTAGTGTCGGGCTTAGTGTCTCCCTGGTGTGTATTGCTGGTCGCGTCTTCATCTAGAGTCCGAGGGTGGCACCTAATAGTGTCGTCTCCCGTGTCCGTCCCTCATCAGTAAGGGTGAAAGAGATTTGCCCAGTAGGAGTACGAATGGAAGTAAGGTAGGCCCATAGAGCTTTAACCAACTTTTCTGGCCAACCCATAAATTTGTTAGCTTCACACGTTCTCTTGATGATTTTAATCAAAGTTTTATTTGTTGCCTCTGCCTAGTCATTGCCCTACGGATAGTAAGGAGAATAATGATGCAATGCAATGTTATACCTGTCACAGAGGTCCTGAAGCTCCTGAGAGATAAACTGTAGTCCATTGTCGGTGACGATGGTACGCGGGATGTCGAATCTCACAATGATGTTCTTCATTATGAATTTGCACACGGTTGACGCTTTAATCTCCATATAAACTTCTGCTTCCGCCCACTTGGTGAAGTAGTTCGTTGCTGTGAGTATAAATGATTTTGATTTTGTGCGGAGGTTTGAATCACCAAGAGGTCCAATAATATCGAAAGCCCATATGGAGAAAGGCCATGGGGAGGACATTGGGTGGAGTGAAGAAGTAGGAGAATGAATTTTATCGGCGTGCAGTTGGCACTTGACACACCTTCGAACATAGATGGAGTAGTCCTTTTCAATAGTGGGCCAATAGAAGCCTAACCTAAGGATTTTCTTAGCTAGCATCTGGCTATTGACATGACCTCCACAGACTCTGGAATGTGCCTCTTCCACAACCTTCCATGATTCATCATCATCGAGGCTCCTGAGAAGAACACCAGTAAGACCTCTTCTATAAAGAACACCACCAACCAGAGTGTATCTTTAAGCAACTCTCCTGATGGCCATCTTTTCTTCCGCAGTGACTTCTTCATGATATGATTGATCATGACAATACTTAGCAATTTCGTAATACCGCTGTTTCTCTTCATCAACCAGCTCTTCTTCTAAATCCAATCGCATGACTTACTTGTTCTTGATGATTTCACCGTCCTTAACCTTCTTGAGCACCTCTTCCTTAACACTAAGGAACTCGGGATCCTTAATAGCAGTAGTGAGACGCTTCTGAACAATGATAGAATGGAAATCTCGTTCGGGGAGGAACACCAAGGAGGAAGCAAGTGAAGCTAGAGCACCGGCTAAAATATTCTGACTGCGAGGCACATGGACAAAGATTAATTTAGTGAAGAGCTTAGCATAAGCAGAAGCAAGTTCCTGGTAGGGTTTGAGTTTGGGCTTGAGTGTGCGATATTTGGTGAGCACTTGGCGCAGAATAAGCTGACTATCACCAACGATCTTAAGCTAGGTAACACCATATCGATGAGCGGCCTCAAGTCCGGTCAGAAGAGCCTCATACTCAGCCATATTATTTATAACATGGAAGGCGAGCTGAGAGGCGAGTGGAATGGTGATACCCTCGGGGGTTAAGAGAACTATGCCGATTCCCCTACCATGAGAATTCAGAGCCCCATCAAAATGTAACATCCACATTGGATCTAAGGGTTGATTAATGGACATCAGTTCCTCATCTAGCAGCTCTGAGAGAACATGGTCAAATCGAGGAAGAGGGTGATGAGCAAGATGTTCTGTGATGGCATAACCTTTAATCACCTTTTGCTGAATGTAGATGATGTCAAACTGAGAAAGGAAGCTTTGCCATCGTGCTAATCGGTCAGTAAGGACTGATTTTTCAAGAATGAATTTAATGGGATTCATGCGAGCAATGAGATGAATCTCGTGAGCTAAGAAATAGTGTTTCAATTTCTAAACTACCCAGACTAAAGTTGCACATGTCTTCTCCATAGCTGTGTACTTCTGCTCACAGACGTTGAGAAGCTTGGACAAATAGTAGGCTGCCCTCTCCTTACCTTCTTCCTCAACTTGCGCTAGGACAGCACCTACTGAGTCATCCAGGACTGAAACATAGAGAATAAGGGGTTGTGGACGCACTTTTTATTTAAAATCGTTGTTTATTTGTTTATTAGGTTTATTAAGTGCGTGGGCCTGCCAGTCACAAAGTGACGATTTATTGTGCGCTCGATCTGACTAATCAGACGTTTGTGTAGTTCGTGTCGGGACCAGAACCTGCCGTACCGTAAAGGCTACGACGTGAATTACATCTCCTCGGAGAGGGGAAAACCCTTGATTGATTGCCAGGAAAGGGGGCCTCATGGCCAGAAAATTAGTTACATGAAAGTCTATTAGGAAGCATTGAAATACCCGTACGAGGGTGAGAAGAAAGCATTCGAGATCATGTCGGTGACCATTTGATGTTTGGACGAGTGTCCGGCTTGAGAATCGCGTGATCGTCACGGGAAAACCGGAGCATATGTATGTCACGATGCGACAAATTTATTGTTCGGAGGAACGAGAAATATTCAGTTAAATCCCAGTTAGAGAGGTCAAAAACCAATAAGTTTGTCGGCCCGGTGCAAGATCAAGCTACGACCATATTGCGGTGGGCCCCCCGCGGTCGAAGTCAGGCTCGCATGGGCATCGTCAATGTTTCAGGTGCCGACGGGCAACGGGAGGATGTCCACGGGATCAGATCCCAGAACCAGTATGCGTTCAAAGGGAGCGGGCTATAGGCCGAGGATATGGGTCAGGCAATGACCATGATCGGGGTGGACCCGAGGTCTAAGCATGGCCCACGGAGGCCTTATTGATATTCCCATGCAAAGGGTCAGGGGATGACGAGAGCCTTCTCGTCCCATTCGGATTTTGTCGGTCATACACGGACCATTTTACGTTCGGACAAAGGTCCGTATAGAAAACAAGATGGTGACAGGAGTGAATCCGCGTAAATGTCTGCCGTGAGTATGGCAAGTTTAATGCAAGTGCGAGATTAGATCCCATTATATATATATATATATCGGTCACTAACGGACCCTTCATTGTTCGGATGAGAGTCCACATTTGAAGCATCGAAGACGAAGATAAACTGTACGAATGTCTGCTGCGAGTACGGCAAGTTTAATGGGATTGCGGGATTGGATCTCGATAGAAGTGGTCAAGTTAATGGACTATTGGCCCGAGACGGTTTCAAACTATGGCCATGTTGGGGATTCCGAGGTCCACATATGATACCATGGGGGCATCATTATTTTTCTCTTCATACACAGTCCGAGGGAGCGAACTGTTCAGTGTGGAGCCCGAACTTGCCATCGTGCACCCTCGCCCGCGGATCGACCTTTGATTAGTTTTATTCATTAGCTTCAAGATTTTTATTTTGATTAATTGTTCTTTTCCTTTTTAAGCACGCCGGCAAAGGGAGGTGCCAAGAGAGAAGAGGGGCGCGCCGGTGTGGGTATTACAAGGGGGGTGCGCGCCGGATAAGGGAGCTCAAGGGGGAGCGCCGGATAAGGACACTACAAGGGGGGGGGGGGGCAGGTTAAATGGAAAGTGGGTCCGCGCCAGTTTAAGGAAACCAAGGGACGCGCCGGATAAGGGGATGCCAAAGGGGCGCGCCGGATAAGGGGATCCCAAAGGGGCGCGCCGGAATAAGAGGGGCTAGGGCACTATTCATCTCAAGAATTTGAAAGTGGCTTTGAGTGTGGAGCTAATCCGGCGTGGGGGGGGGGGGTAGCGCGCCGAGTTAGCCCACGCCGGATTAGGGCGCGCCGGGTTAAGCTTCTATGAGGTTTTATATAATTCTATTTGATTCTTTTGGCTTTTGTTCTTGTTTCTTCAGCCTGTAGATTGACGTTTTGATTGGTTTATTCACTTAATTGATGGATTAAGTTGATAGAGAAGGAGTTTAAAGCTTTTTAATCATTTATTAAGATGAACGAGCATGAAGATTGAACGTTTTATTAGGAGGGTTTACGCAGGAACTCAGAGGTTCAGGTTGATTCAGCAGTTTCAGACACATGCTATTCTTATCTTCAGAGAACTTGGTTTGCTTGCTTGTTCTTAAGTGTTCTTGGCCTGGCAAAATTTGGGCAGCATCTCCCCCGGACTGAGATTCGCTAGAGAAAATAGAGGGACACCAAACGGATAACTCCGGGGTGAACCTCAAATCCAGACCTTACGACGCTCCGATAACCCAGATGTGAGTGTAGAAAAGCTCGAGGACTAGCCTTCAAGAGCTCTCATAACTCACGGGTGATGATTTCGTGGAACGAGACAAATATGTGCCATAGGTGGCCATGAATGTCTACCCTTATGATGGTTCCTTCGAAGACCATGCTATGAAAGAGCAGGCTTCAAAGCACCGTGGGTGAGTAGTAAATGGAGAGAAAAGAAGAAAGGAGACTGAATACTAACAAAAGCATGTATTCTTTCAACGATTCGCTATTTATTCATCCACCGAAGGGGGAAAGGTTTAAGTATAAAGAGGTTCATCCCGAAGGATGTACATTGAAGGGAGAAAAAAGAAAAGGTACACCGGTGGGAAGAGGGAACGGAGCACAAGCTCCTCCCCCCTCCGAGCTCACCAGACCTCACTCACCCTCCCTCTCTCTTTCTTCACCTTGCAGGCGCGTGGAGCCAGAGACTCTTCTTCTCTTCTGACGCAGGAGACCTTCGCCGAACGAACCAGCCCCCTTTCCTCCCTCAGACTTGTCGTTTTATAGAAGAGCCATTGAGGAGAGTTCCTGCCCCTTCCACCTTGTCCACGACGAAGTCTGAACTCGACGTATTGCGCTTGATGCTGCTGATTCGTGCCGTACGCTGCTGCTCATCTGAGGATGGGATGTTCGCAGATTTGCCGGGGCCTACTTCGCCGTTGCCGCTTCTGTGCTATCGAACGGAGGCAGAGACAGAGCGTCGGGCATTCAATGTTCTCTGCATGCCATAATGATGCAAAATAGAGCATCGGAGTGTAGATGGGATGGCTTGTTTGCGCGTCGGAGAAGCGCTTCAGAGAATGGCTTGTTTGCAACACTTAATCCGGCGCGGGGGAATAGTGACCACGCCGGAATAACCATATTGGTCTCCCACATGATCACGCCGAGTTGAGTATTTGAAGGAAAGGGCTTTTAAAAATGGCATGACGGGCCCTTCGGTTAAAACGGAGCGGCCGGGGGCATGCCGGATTAAAGCCTTACAAGGGGGTCATGGCAATGGAGGGCACCGTATTAAGAAAAGCAAGGGAGACCATTTTAGTGCATTCAAAGGGGGGTGCCGTAAAAGCAATGGGGCGCGCCGATTTAAGGCACGCCGATTTACGGCTCTTCCGCACCATTTTAAACATCGAGTGGATTCTTTTCGAAGTCGCGGCCATTCATACGAGTGTTGGCGTTCCCGAAATGTTCTAGTTGCGATGGATGGCCTCCGTAATGTTCCGTTCGTAGCCTCTGGGACTCGGTCCCAGACTTTGCGTGACTTTCGGTGCATGCCGGGTTGTGCCCGAGTTCCCGCCTTTTCTTTGATTCTGCTCTCGGCATGACCTGGTTGGAGAATTGTGGTGGTATCTTCCGCTCGAAGGGGCTCCCCTGATGGGTAGCGGGCCACCGAGCGAGTTCTCGTCTTGACCGGGCGAGGTATAGGTTTGTTCGGCCTTCCCGTCTTCGACTCGCACGTAGACGTGAATGCCATATGATCATCACCGTCATTTTTTGATGTCCACAGGGGTTTGCCTGGAATTGGCGGCCTCAGGACAGAAGGATTTGATAGACAATCCTTTAGTCCATCAAAAGCCACCTCACACTTGTCATCCCAATAAAATTTGACTCCCGACTTAGTAAACTCGTAGAACGGCCTACACCTTTGTGAGTGCTGGGAGACGAATCGACGAATAAACTGCAACCTCCCAATTAATCCTCGAACTTCCTTTAAATTCTTGGGAGGAGGCATATCTCTTATTGCATGCGCCTTATTGGGATCAATCTCGATACCCCTCTTGTTGATAATGAACCCCAACAATTTACCGGACGACACACCAAATACACACTATTGACACTAAAAATATTCCTAATTTTTCCTAACTTCTGCTTCTGCAGGTCTTAGGTTCTGATCGAGTGCTCCTATGCCGGCAGAGAAGAAAAGAAAGAAAAGAAGAAGAAGAAGAATGGCGGAAGCTGAACAAAATATAAGACCAAATAAAAAGAAGAAAAGAAAAGATGCTCGGTTCCAACGGACAACCACAAAAGTAAGACCTAAGAGCTCAGAAGAATATTTGGGACCATCCCTAAAGAAACAAGCAGAAGCCTGCACAACAAGTACAAGTCGGACGCTTGGCCAACCCTCACAAAAGAAGAAAATAAGCATAGATGGGCCTAGACAAGTTAAATAGGCCAAAAGATAATGGAGGTAGGATGGCGGAGCTCCTAATCCGGCGCGCATGAGGCAACCTTCGCTAAACCGGAGTGGCCATATGCGCGCCGGGTGAGGCCACGCCGGTTAAGGCTATAAAAGGGGGCTTTCGACCAAGAAGAAGAAGAGGAGAAGACGGAAAAAAGGCCAATCGTTCGAGAGCGAGGAAGCTTGGGGAACAAGAAAGGGGGATTTCTGAGAGAGAATCAGAAAGCAACCATCTCTCCCATCCTCCTGTCTGTCTGCCTGAAGGAGCCCGGCGCCAGAGAAGAGGCACCCATTTCCGATACTCTATTTTTGTAGGTGGGTTCCGGTGACTTCCCCGGTCACCCCCCCTGCTGCTGTCTCTTATTAAATCTCCGTGGATGTATGTGGATGGAGGGGCGATGATATGAGCCTGTCTCCTTCCTATCTCCCTCTATTCTTTCCTTCCTCTGCAATCAGGGATTCATTCCCGTTCGTGAAATCGACGGCCGGCCTCTGAGCGACAATGCCATGCCGTGTCGAATGTGCGATGTATGAGCTCCTTTATGGTAACAATGGTTTGGTGTTGAGCGTAGCAAGATCTTCTCCCGCCTCTCCCCCATCTTTCTTTGGTTGCATCCAACTCCCAATATTCTATGTGTCATCGTGCAGTTTTCTTCCTTACCGGCATTAAGAGCACCCTGGGTTATCCCAAAGGGGCTTTAGCAATGACTCCCCTCCCCGGAGTCCTCTCTATCGCGTAGACCGCATCATATTCTTCATATGCCCGTATGTTTCTTCATATCGAAGGCATGTATATAGATAGACCTCCCTCCGGCCCTGGGAACGGCTCCTCGGTGTCTCCCTGTCCATAGCTACGAGCTAGGGAGAAAAGAGCCATCCCTAAAGTCTATGTGCTTGAGGGGGTTCTCCCTATCACAGTCGTTTATGCTGTGGGATCCCCTTTTACTGTTCGATCATTTGCTCCTTTCAATCGTTCAGTTTGTATGCTAACCTGTCAACATGCTAATCTACTAACCAGCTAACTGCCTAACTCTATTATGTATATATCCGATCCTAGATGGTCTAATGGTTTGATTACTACTTCTTACTATGTATGAATACTGCCGTGGTTTACTGTCCCTGTACGCAATGGTTTAGTGGCCGGGGGGAGGGGAACATTCTCATCGGCATCTCACATATTTTAGCACATTTCTCATGCTCATTCCCCTTCTTTTCTTTATGTCCCACATATTTTAGCACATTTCTCTCTATTTTCATTTTAAATCTTTTTTTCTTCTCTTTTAAAAATGTCTATGTGAAACACGTTCACCACCCCATTTGATCAGGTGGATCTTGCTCTTGCAATAATTTGACATTAAGATTCGAGACAAAAAGGGGTCAGAAAATGTTGTAGCGGATCACCTATCCAGGATCCTCGTGCAAGAAAGTGAACCTATTCAAGAATCCTTCACTGATGAACAACTTCTGACCATTTCACAAATGAAACCTCCATGGTTTGCTGATATTGTTAACTATCTGACTGTGAGATTAATCCCTGATGGATGGTCCAAACAAGAGAAAGATCGATTTCTTGCTCAGATAAAATATTACTTTTGGGAGGACCCGGAACTTTTCCGAATCTGTGCTGATAATGTCATAAGAAGATGTGTCCCAGAGAATGAACATCAAAGCATTCTCATCTTTTGTCATACTCTTTCATGCGGGGGACATTTTTATGGGAAGAAAACTACAGCAAAAATCCTACAAAGTGGCTTCTACTGGCCCACTCTCTTCAAGGATGCCCACACATTCAGTCAATCTTGTCCCAAGTGTAAAATCATGGGAAACATTTCAAAGAGAGACATGATGCCATTAAACCCCATCCTTGTGGTTGAAATCTTTGATGTTTGGGGGATTGATTTCATGGGTCCATTTCCACCATCCTTTGGACATGAGTACATACTTGTGGCTGTAGATTATGCCACTAAATGGATTGAGGCAGTGGCTACTAGAACCAATGATCATAAAGTGGTTACAAAGTTCATCCAGAAAAATATCTTTTCTAGATTTGGGTTCCTAAGAGTAATAATCAGTGATGGGGGTAGCCATTTCACCAACTCCCAGTTCAAAACCTTGCATAGAAAATATGGGATCAACCACAAGGTAGCCACACCTTACCATCCTCAAACAAGTGGACAAGTGGAAGCCTCTAATAGAGAGATCAAGAACATTCTACAAAAAATAGTCAGACCTGATAGAAACGATTGGTCAGAGAGACTGGATGATGCTCTATGGGCTTATAGGACAGCCTACAAGACCCCCATTGGGATGTCACCTTTTAGGTTGATCTACGGGAAAGCATGTCACCTTTCGATAGAATTGGAACACAAAGCATACTGGGCTGTAAAGCACTTCAATTTGGACTTGGCCCAAGTAGGAGACAATCGGGCATTACAATTGAATGAGCTAGATGAGTTAAGGAGGGAATCTTATGAAAATTCTTAGATTTACAAGGCCAAAATGAAAGCTTTTCATGACAAACACATCTCTCGAAAAACTTTTGAGCCTAACCAACGAGTTTGGTTGTTCAACTCAAGGCTCAAACTTTTTCCTGGAAAGCTTAGATCTAGATGGGACGGTCCTTTCGTAGTGCACTCAGAGTCCCCCCACGATACAGTTGAAATTCTTGATCCTAAGAGTGGGAATATTTTTAAAGTAAATGGTCAGAGACTCAAACCTTATATTGAGGGAGTTTCAGTTGACATGCACATTGATGAGGTACACTTCACAAACTCACTATGAGCTGCATTGCGTCTGGCTGAAGACGTAAAACTTAGCGCTTTGTAGGAGGCAACCCAAGTTCTTATTGTGATTTTATTTTTATTTTATAGGTGTGAATAAAAAGATAAGTTGGGGGGAGAGAGAGGAGATTACTTACACTGCCAAGCTATCATAAGCCAAACCCGTCGAAGTACACCGCCATCAGGTTGTACCGTTCCTTCACACATTTCATGTCTACATTGTTCTATTATTCCATATTGCCTGTGCCATTGAGGACAATGTCATTTAAGTTGGGAGATGGAAATCATGCCATTGCATATGTTGCATTTATATACAACCTCATTTAGCCAAAAAATAAATATATATATATATATATACAACAGAAAAAATAATAAATAAAAATAAAATCCATTTTAAGTTTCATGATTCATGTTTCCATTGAAAGTAATTCTGGAATGGAAAAGGTTGGGATAAGGATGATGAAAAATTGATTTAATATAGCCATGGAAAACTGATCTAAGAATCTCTTTCAAGTTCATGCACACTTTAGAAAAATGAAAATCACGTTGCACGCTAATGAAATAAGTAGGACAAGCCTTCTGCTATTTTGGGTATGTTGTCTGATATTCAGCACTTCTTAATTAAAGAAGAGATCTTTTATAAATTTTCTGCCAAGTTATTTATCAAAATTAGTGAAAAAAAGTACAATTGAAAAGAAAAAAAATTGAGAAAAAGGCACCATGAAAAATACTCTGAATCTGAGTAACCGGGCCTATTTCACCTAAGACGTGTTGAGGTTCGCGTCAAAAGGAAAAGGGAACCGTGATCTGTGAAATCAGGCCTACTTCTCCTAAGGCAAGAATCGAGGTTCGCGTTAAACAGTGAAGGGTAGTTCAGCATCATGTGTGTAGAAAAAAATAAAAAAAATGATCCCAAAGGGACGGAGCAATAAGACAGACAAAAAGTTTTTATGCTTAATGCTATGATTAAGAAGTGTAGGGTTAAAAGACACTTGTTCGGAATAGTAAATGGGGGACGCAATTATCTTCATTGTGGATTCAGCATTTCACATGCACAAGTGCTACTGAATTTTAATTAGAATTCTTGATCAAGTGTCTTAATTTCCTACATAAGGCTAGTATGTATTAATGAGTCCGAATTCTTAATCTGTAGTTGATTCTACGAAGGAATAACTCGATATGAAAGTATGAACTTTTTAAAACTCTTGTTGGTCCTTAATTTTTAATTATTTACATTGCTAAGGGATTAACAAAGAGTAAGTTGGGGGGGTGTGATAAGTGTGTAATTTTACATGTTAATTAATATTATAACACACTTTTATGAGCTTTAATATGCATCACTATGCACTTATCACACTTAATCACGATTGTAAATCAAAATGTGTCGTTTCATGAAAGTAATCAAAATTTGATAAATAAATTTCTTATTTTCCAGGTACTCGGAAGAGGAAGATGACAATAAAGAAAATCTACATCAAATTTGCACAATAATGAGCCAAAATTCATTCCCACATCCAAAGGCCCATGGGATTGTTTCAAAAGAAAAATAATAATAACAAAAATTTATTGATCATTCAATAGATATATATATATACACTAATATGTATTATATATATGTATTATATATATGTGTGTGTATTATATATATTATATATATGTGTGTGTATTATATATATATGTATTATATATGTAATACATATATATATATATGTGTGTGTGTATTATATATATGTATTATATATATATATATGTGTGTGTATTAGATATATATGTGTGTACATATATATATATATATATATATATATATATATATATGTGTGTATTAGATATATATGTGTGTATATGTATTAGATATATATAATACATATGAGTGTATGACAAGAGAATGGCTCTCCACTTGAACAGTCATGCAAAACATCAAAGGCTTCATTCAACTTCAAATCAACAAGGCCTCAACGTCACTTGGTTTGGTGGCTTGCAAAACACCGAAGGCTTCATTCAACTTCAAATCAATAAGGCCTCAACGTCACTTGGTTTGGTGGCTTCCTTGGCCAGCTAAAGGCATCCACACGTTGGGCCATGCACACAGGGATTCTTCAAATGCACAAGTGGCTTCATCACGTGAAGACAAAAGGCTTCAATACATGCAACAAGGGAAAAGATTCTCCAAGGCAGCAGGGCGCTGAAGGTCCATGCGTTCAACAGGTTCGGCGGGCCAGTTTTCACACAGTCGGCCAAGTCTTCTCTTCACGTGGTGGACAAATGCAATGTCAGCAAACAATATGTAGGCGAGGCCACAAGCTAAAATTACATGGACTAACAGGACATCGAGCTGGGCTATTTTATTTGGGGTATTTCTGAAGACAAGGGATGGGCCTACAAGGCCCATTTGGTGGGCTTCTTCTGGACGATTTCTAAAGGCAAAAGATGAAGGGTGCACCACTCTGCATTTTCTGAAGACCACATATGGGGTCCATCGGCTGGTAGAAGCCCCAAGGCCCATTCTCGCCAACGGCTTAAACACATGCATGCAAGTGGCCAACACGTGGGCAACCAAGGCCCATTCTTCACAGCAGCAAACCCCCCTCTTCAAACGTCGCTGTTCTTCACGTGGAGGGCGACCTTTAAAGCGGCAGCCACCTTCATCCTCCCACTTGATCAAAGTGGCAGCGGCAGGAATGATGGCAGCGGTTCTTACGGGCGCGGGAGGACAGCAGACGATGACAGGTCCCCTCCCGTCTCTCACGCGCACGCAAAGCTCCACAACGGCAGCTCCTCCATGCCGCCGCCCCTCTCACAAAGCCAGCAGCCCCCTTCACACGGTTGGACGCCACCCATTGCTGCGGCACCTTCACCCGGCCAGCGGATCTTCATGCAAACGCAGCAGCCGCTCTCTCTCCCATGGCCGCTTCTTCACCTACGGAGGGCCTCCTTTCACAAGGCAGGCCAACGGTCTTCACGCAGACATTGTCCCGTTCCATGCAGACAAGCTCGGGCAACAGCCATGTATGCAGGCGTCGAATAGCGGCTGCCTCCCTCTCCATTCACATGGGCTTCTCCACGTGAGGTCCCTCTGCAGCAGTCTCTCTCTCACCTTCAAGGCAACCACAGCATCTTCGCACGCCAACGTCCTCCTTTGCGGCCATGCATGGCCATTTCAACAAGGGCGGCTGCGGTTCCTATAAATAGGGAAGGTAGAGTGACTCATTTACATCCTTTGGAAGCTGAGTACGTGAAGTGACGAGGAGAAGGACCAAGGCCTATTAGGAGATCTTTTAAGCATCATTAATATAAGGGATTAACATTTTATCCTATTGATTAGTATGGATTAACATATTTAGATTGGTTTAAGGTGTGTAATTAACATCTATATAGGTAGTTAAATCCATAGATCGTTATTTCATGATCTGTGATCATATCTTAGTCGGATTAGTATTAGATCATTAATATTAAGGCATGTGATTAAGGGTAAACTCAAGTAATTAATACATTATAATTAGCAACGGTGTATGATAAATTTAGAGAGCTTTCAGAATCATGAGATCTAATGTTATGAGCCCTCTGTAAAAATTTTCATGTCAGATTTAATTTATTTTTACGTTTATGAATATTTTAATATCATCTTAAAGGTGTTTAATTATGCTAAAATATTAAAGGGATGATATTAAATCATCTCAAATTGTAGAAATACATCTTACTGTGAATCCCATGTATAGAAAAATTTTCATAATTTCTGGATCACGATTTTTATTTTAATGAATTTTCATACATGATAAAATATATAAATAATTATATAGAAATTACAGAAATTAGAGTTCATGTTCAAAAAAATCTTATAATTTCACAGAAAGGTCCTTACATTGAGTTTCTTGTATTATGAAAATATCAATAATTATTGATGTCTGTAAGTGATATTACATTAATTTTAATATTTTATTAGAGGTATAAAATTATGGGATAAATAGAAATGCTATATGAAAATTCTTAAAACTTTACAATAAGACTAAAATGCATGTTAGAACTAAGTGATGAAAATTTTATCTTAGTCTGATAACATAATCTTTACTGAAATAATTACCAATGTTTAAGTAAATAATTAGAAAATTAAATAAATACAATTATTCTGTGAAAAATCCTGAAAAAATTTCAGAACTTACATATTATGTTCATAAGTTAATTATCAGTATATTTTAGTCATTGTAAGTATTCTGGATAATTTTATCTATTTAAAAGGTATCATTGTAAATTATTGTAAATTTTAGAAACTGATATAAAATTTTATAAATTAGATATACTAAATGAAAAATGATGAAAATTTGTATATATGATATTTATGTCTGGGAGAACGTTCTGTAAAATTTTAGTAATTTCTTGATCATTTTGGTTATATTTAGTTGATTTATTACTCATGTTGTATTTTTGTTATTCTATTAAAATATTACAAATATAGTGTTAAAAATAATTAAGAGTTTTTAAAAATAAAATTTATATTATGAATGATTTTTTGCTGCTATGAATGACGGGTTGAATAAGTATGGTTATTTTTAGTGTACTTTGGATAAAATTTGTCAATTTTCCATGCATAAGAAAATTTATATAATTCAGGGAAAATTTAAATTTCTGCATGCAAAATTATGAAAAAACTTTTTATACATTTTTACAGACAAATTTAAGTTTATGTAAAAGTTTAATGGTATTCTACATTTAATAGCTAAATTTAGTCATTTTATGATGCATGTTGGAGTATAAGTAATTTTGAAAAAAATATAATTACTGTCTTAAAATTGATATAAATTTTATGTTTAGATTGTTCCTGTAAATATATTGATTCCCTAAAATTTTAAGATATTCTGATACCTGTAAACAGATTTAGTAAATTTTTGATATATAGATATGTCATTATATTTGAATAACTTGAAACTTTCAGAAAAAGAAAAATGATTTTCAGTATTGGTATATTGATATTCACAGCATGAATTTTGAGTGGCATGCGTCCATTTCATATAAGTCATATTTATATTTTTACCGTACCGTTAGTAATACCAAATGGACACTGCCACCATAGGGGGAGACTGGAACCAAACTGTAGAAATACCATATGGGGAGGTTCACACTGTACTGGCCCGAGGGTAACGGGGATTGAAATCCTGGAGGTGGATAAGTACCACCGGTTAAGGTGGAGAGGACTTCTCCCGGTTTTACGTAGTAACCAAGACTCATCACTATTTACCTAGGTGATCGAGTACCGACTGACTGTCCTTCTATGAGTGATTTGGGCACTGTGTCTGGCTATTAATACCACTATTACTGTTTACTGAACTGAAATTGAACGACTGTTACTGCCTACTGAATTGATACTGAACTACTTTTACTGTTCACTGAGCCGTTATTTATACGACTATTACTGTTTATTGAATCGATATTGGAACTAATTTTACTGTTCATTGAAACTATTACTACTGCTCATTTAACTGATATTGAAATTACTGTTGTTACATTTTTTTTACTGTTACTACATGGTAAATATTCACTGTTAATGAATCTCCAGTATATCAAATAGTGATTTGGAAAAGGGCAGATTATGTCTGTCTGGATCCTTTCACTATGCGTGAGACTACTCCGCCTAGTACTAGAATCATTCGTTAATGTTTATATGTGATGAATTCATATTTACTTTGTCATTGAAAAAATAAAGTTTTAATGTACATATTTTCTTTGTAATATGATAATAGCATGACTTATGATCGCAAAAATTGAAAGCGGGTTAAAAGTATTAATCCAATATGTATCTACTTGAAATTATGCCTAAGAATGACTTAATGAAATGAATTACTGTAAATCACTTTGGATATATTTTTACATGTTATGATTGGGGACTATGCTAGTCTCTTACTAGGTCTATTCGTAAACTCACCCCGTTGATCATTTTCAGGAGAAGCGATAGAAGAAAGCGAGGAGTGATCTCGCAGTGTTCTGACCGCGGCTTGGAGTTACTTCGAGTTATTATCTTAGGTAGTTGTATTATGAGTTGTATTGGTCATGTTAAGAAAAAAAAGTGTGTGAAATTTGGTTATGTAATAAAAGACGTGCGAAATTATTATCGTTATTTCTATCTATGGGGATGTAGTCATTTGACTGTAAGCTGATGAATTGAGTATTTTCATTTCCACTGCAATGATATCTTAGTGTTTATGTGTAATTCTCAACTGTAATTGTACCGCTTGGGTTGTTCTTACTGTGACGTTTGTAGACACTGAAAATTTCTCACCCCATGTTTACATGCAGGGGAATAAAGAAGAGAAGAAGAGATAACAGAAGAAAAAAAGAAGAAAAGAAAAAACACCCTGAAGTGCCCCAATGGCACACTCCCAGTTGCCCCCAGCGGCACACTCCTGTGCCTCCAGCGGCACACCCTCAAGGCCCCTCCAGCGGCACAACAGCTCAGCATGCCTTTCAACGGCACAGTCTTCATGCCTATCAACGGCATAGTCCCCAAGCGCTCTCAGCGGCACACTCCTTCAAACGCCTTCAACGGCACGGCTCCCTAAGCCTCTAGCGGCACACCCTGAAGCGCCCTCAACGGCACACTCATGTGAGTGCCTCCAACAGCACGTCTTCAGTGCCCTGGCCGGCACACCCCTTTCATGCCCCTTCAACGGCAAGCTCTTAGTGCCCCCTCAGCGGCACGCTTGCCAGCCCTTCCAACGGCACAACTGTCTAGCACCTAGCGGCACAACTGTCTAGCCCCCCAGCAGCACAGTTTTCCGTCCCTCCAGCGGCACGGCTCCACGGTCTTCCACCGGCATAGCGCTCCACCCGTTCAGCGGCACACTTCGGTGCGCAGCCAGCAAGCAACCTCTAACACCACGCCCTATGATCCTTGGCGCGCAGCGGGGCTAGCCGAGGTGTCGTCCCCTCCCGAAGGCACGACAGCTACCCCCTGCCACCAAGGACGAAGGAGTCAACTCCCATTTAATGCCTGTCAACTTCAGACGCTTCCCGCCTTCGGAAGCTCTCACCGTGGGAGATATAAAAAGCCTCCGCCGCTCCAAAGGAGGAGGACGGAGGGAAGGAGACTTAGAAGAGAAGAAGAGAAAAAGAAGAAGAAGAGGATGGGAGGCTCCTGCTCCCCCCTGCTGCTCCGTCTATCGCCGTCCCGCGAAGAGAAAGAAAAGAAGAAGAAGAGAAGAAGAGGAGCCTGCCGCTCTGAACACCAGCGCCTGAGTGAAGAGAAAGAAGATAGAAGAGAAGAAGGCAGAGGAGAAGAAGAGAAGAGGAGTGAGTGAAGAGAGGGAGTGAGGTCTGGGAGGAGAGGAGCTGATGTTCCATTTCCCCCACCATATCTTGTTCTTTCTTGCTTTCCCTTTTTTCCTGTTTTCCTTTTGCTACAATGTATTAGTCCCCTCGGGGCATTCCTCTTGTGAGAATAGAATTAGAAGGCTTGCGAATATTTTTTGATGTCTTTCTAAGACATTTCTTGCGTGTTTGCATCCCTTGGTGTTTTCCTCTTCCTCTTCTTCCTCATCGGTTTGGCCTCCGGCAGTGAGCTTTCCCCCGTTGGCGTAGCTCCTTCGTAGGGGCCTTTGGCCCTCACCTTCGCCTCTTCAGCCTTACCCCAGCTGTGCCCTCATCGGCACACCCCAGTGTAGACACGCCAAAATTGATATTATGTTGATCAAATCTCATGTCACTATGTTAACGCCCCAAAGTGAACTTAAATATTTCCATAATATAAAGTTTTTCTTTTTTTGTGTGGGTTTTTATGATTTTTCTTGCATTTTTGTAATTAACGACTCGAGGAGGGGCGTGTTTTAAATAGCGACCTGAACTAGGGCGTGTTTCAAAGAAAGGACGGCTGGTGTCCAGGGCGTCTATTTCCGACATTTTACGAGTCCCACCCAAATTTGAAAATAAGAATTAACGTCCTTCTTTAGGGCGTGTTTTTGATTAACGTCTCTCCTTCAGGCGTCTCTTTATAATTTTCAAATAAGGAAGGTTTTTATTACTAAAATTGAATCCAGGAAGTGACGCCTTTGTCCCAGTCGTGTTTTGAATTAACGCCTTGAAGTAGGTCGTCAATTTGAATTGACGCCCTACTGAGGGTCGTCTCTCACCCTTCCGTATCCGGTTTGAACACACCTTTCCTAGAGAGTTCCCTGCCTTGATTAATAACCTTGCTCGATTAGGGAACTAGAGTCCTTGCCTTTGATGTCTATTGCTTGTTCTTATCCTTCTAAATCTGGGTTCTTCGTCTTATAAATAAGTTCCCTGGTCGATCTCGCGCGAGGTTGAGGACTAAGAGATTAGAGAGAGGTTTGGAAAGAGTTTGAGAGAGGAGTTTTTAGTGTTATCAATTAGCATAAGGAAGAATTTCTTCTCTCTTTTCCCTGTGCGATCCTCTGCTTCCACGGTGGTCTTCCTCCCCTTGTTGCAAGCATCAATCGGTTCACTCCCTCTACTGTTGTCAGGAACAGCAAGGAGTTTCTTACTGACATATCATCCCTTCATCTCATCACATATCTTTTTCTTTTTTTTATGCATTAGCTTTGCATCTCCTCCTCTCCCTAATTTTCTTAGGGGTTTTAAAAAAAAATCAAAAGGTGCATTCTTATGCTCTTATTTCATCATCTTCATTTATCTTTGGATTGATACTACACACACGTTTGGCTAATCCCCTCTTATTTTGATTGTTTGTGTTTTATTTAAGGGTAATCAAGAGGAAAATCCCCTTCATCGGCCGGCCGGTAGAAGGAGGAGGAAGGAACCTACATCCATCCCGCATCTTCATTTTCACCAGGTATTCGCGATCAATTCCCTTTATTTTTTGAGGTAACCCCTCTGGCGATCACACTCCTTATTAGCACCACGTGCTCTCTTACTCCTTTTCATTATTCCTCTGATATATTTTTCTTAAAAGTGGATTTTTCATAATCTACAAATTGGCGATCACGGTGGGACTTCCACTATTTTTATGTTGATTACCCCTTTCCTATTAGCACCCACGTGTGCCCTTTCCATTGGCACCCACGTGTGCCCTTCCCCCTTTGGCACCCACGTGTGCCCTTTCCCTTTGGTACCCACGGTACCCTTCCCTTTGTGCCCTACGGGCACCCTCCACTGTGCACTACACACTCCCCGGGATCAGCCAGTCTTGTGAGCAGTCTATTGGTTTTTCTGAATTAACGCCTTCCACAAAGGCGCTTTTTGATTTAACGCCTTGATCTAGGGCGTCTCTTTTCTGTTTAACGTCTTCTGCGAAGGCGTCTTTCATCACATCTCCTGGTTTTTTTACTCTGCCTGCGATTTCGCGCCCTTGTCTCCGGGCGTCCTTTTATTGAGTAGCGCCTCACACTAAGGCGCGGTTTTCACACTGTCTGTGAGCACTTCACAGTGATTCACGACATCCACGCTGTCGTCTCTTCTATTGGTAGCGACTGCTGCAAAGTCGCCTCTTTCCTGTGCGTTTACAGAGACTTGCTTCCTGTGTTTATTCATGCTGGATTGATTCTTATATTCATCACTTGATTATATTGGTGTGATTTGCTTATCTTATACTGCATTTTGTGGCATTTGGATTGAGAGACCTCCTCTCTCTACACTAGGATTCCACACACCTCTCTTGGAATCGGGACAACCCTCCATTGAGCATTCCGTCTCTTTGGACCGGAAATCTCTTTTCCAAGACCTCCGTAAGTCCCCGCACCCATGGATTCCCTCATGAACGCTGGGCTGATTGTACCCTTGAAGTACCCGGAGTTTAGAGGACCTATCGTTGGTGAGGAGAGAGAAAGAACCTAGTTAACCCGGAGACTACACTTGGATCCGAACTAGGCTTCACTTTGCAAAGAGGAGTGAATTATTCTGCAATTAATCCGCTCTAATCTCAAACATAACACTAAAATCTTGCGTTCATCTCAACTTGATTGCATAAATTTGGTTGGGTTAAGTTGTTTAAGCTTGTTTCGATTGAGTGATTGTTGTGTGATAATTCCTTCATAAAGCTTTCTCTCTTCTTAAGCATGCAACTCCGATCAGGTAAAATCATCAACATGGCGAGCTATGGGTACTCTTATGATGATGTGGATGAGAATATTTTTGATCAATCTTATGAGGTCTCTCTCCAAGATTCCATCTATCATGAGGGAAATTACCCTCCTCCTCATTCTCATTATCCTCAAGTTCATGTGGTCGACACCACTACTCAAGAGGTTGAGCCCTCCTCTCAGGCTTTACCCTCCAACACTTCGGGGAACCCCTCCCCATCTTTCAATGTTAATGATTTGATTCAAGCTTTGTCTCAGTTAGATGATTCCCAGCGGCAGGCAGTTCAGGGCGCTTTGAAAGGGAAGTCCGTTCCCTCGTCATCCTCCAACCCCCCTCCGGCCGTGAGTGGCCATCATATCATTAATGACCATGCGGCCTTGCACAAACCCCCCTCTTGTCCACCAACGCCTGGTGCGGCCATGCCGGCCCAACAGGCGAGTTATTCTACGGTTAGGTGTAACGACCTAAGAATCCGATTACCGGGAAGGCCCGATAACCCGAGACTCGCACCGCCGCCCACGAGTCGGGAGGGCTCGGAAGGGCTAAAAGGAGTGTGGAGGCACAAAGAAATAGGAAATAAGGTAGGATAACCAACAACAACAAGCTGAAAGAAAGAACAACAACAGCTACAACAGAGTCCAGTCCAACAGAAAGTACAGTCTAAAGCAGTAAAAACGTACCACATACCAAGTGAACACTCGGCCCGGCAAGCTAGCAACTAAGAACCTCCGCCCCGCACCCTCGAACCGCGAGGAAGAACCGCTACACCTGAAAAGCAGGGAATGAGTATCCAAAACAGAGACTCAGCAGGGATCCCACGGAACCTCAACCGGAAACAACGGCGGTAGCGGAAAGGAGAGCTACAACTACAGCAGGAACAGCAAACCGGTGGCCGGTCAAAAACTCGGCACTACAGCTACTCCTACTGCCAGAAGGCAGACCTCGACCACGCAGTCGAAGCTACCGAACCACGCTAGTACCACCTACCGAAGTAAGAACACACGGCAACCACGCCGAAGAGGCATGTCCCTCAGACACAGTCGACCTGGACATGCTGTCCAAGGTGCAACCCCGACCATCCGATCGCGGGTACCGCACAACAAGACCCAACCTCGGTAAAGCCACTAGCACTAAACTCATGACGCAAAAACCAACACACGCGTCACGGCAAACCAACCGAAACTCAATGGTCAACACGACCGAAACCCGAAGGTCAAAGTCACAGAAACTGACAGTCTGTCACTCCCAAAGACACAGTCACGGAACTCCACGGGGTGTCCGAGATACTCACGAGACCTAAAGTCAACCACTGGGTCACAACCGGGTCGACCGGGGGTCAAAACAGCGCAAACAGGAACCAGAACATGGTAGTGGTCGCCTGGTGACCGCGACCAGATGGTAGCGGTCGACCGGCGATCGCGACCATGCTGTCACGGTCACCTCACAACCGCGACCAGCCACGTTCAACCCCGATGGTAGCGGTCTCCCGAGGACCGCGACCAGGTGGTAGCGGTCATCCCCTGACCGCGACCAGACAAAAGCGGTCGATCGCACGTCCGCGACGCTCGAAGGCCTTCCGACTCAAACACAAAGGATGGAAGCGGTTCTCCCAGGACCGCGACCAGATGGTAGCGGTTTCTGGCGGACCGCGACCATTTCGGAAAATCGGGAACGGCGGGAAAACACCCAAAAATCCACGCCACGCCCCAATCATCCACGGATGAAGGGGAAAACATAGGGGAAGCTCCCCAACAACCCCTAGCACGCATCTATGGCCTCGGATCGGCCTAAAATGCAACGAATCGCTAGATCGGGCGATCACTCCCCAAAACACGATTTTCCCCAAAACGCCCCAAACGACCCGCTTGGCTCACCACGGCCTACCAAACTCACGGGAATTGAAGCGCACGAGCTGGGGGTCCATCACCCAACCTCCACCGAAGATTTCGCGCACCGTGGACGCCGATCCACGAAGAAAACGCCGTTGAAGCCTCGCCGCTCCACGAACTCACGGCCGAGCTTCACCGCGCCTCCACCGCCTCGATCCTCATCCATCCTCGCCCGTACCTCGCCCGCGCCGTCCCCGTCTCGCCCGTACTCCACCCCGTCGGCCGCCGGAGAGAGAGGGAGAGAGGAGAGAGCGTGAGAAGAGAGAGAGGGTGAGAGGAGAGAAATGAGAGGGGAGAGAGAGGGTGGGTTAATATATAGGAAAATCCGGAAAATCAGAAAAATCCCAAAAAATAGAAAATCACACCCTCGCGATCCTCGGAACGCACCGATCGCAACGGTACCACACTCGCCTAGGTGAACGGCCCGGTTCACCCGCAACGAGGTTCCGAAGAAAAAGCTGAAACCCACGCCGGGAATCGGAAAACACATGCGGAAAAAGCCGCGGAACGCCTCCGGGCCTCCGAAACGATTCCGGATCGCGCCGATCCGAACACGAAAGATGTCCGAAACGAAATTTCGGACACAACGGAGTTGGACGCTTCGAGAAACCAGATCCGAGACCCACGAAGAAGGATCCGGAAAACCCGGGGCATTACATTAGGCCTCAATTTCTCCAACCTCCCCAAATTCTACGGACGCCTATACCGAATTCTTTCATCCAAAATCTGGCCCCAGTCGAGTCCGACACCAATGTTCTACTGCTCCAATAGTTGGCCAGCATGGAAGAGCAACTTAAGAAAGTCACTACAGCCAAGAATGTCCCAGAAGTCTCTCTCCCTACACTGCCAATTTTCCATCTGCCGCCTTCTGAGATGCCGAATTTTCGGCGATACAATGGAACTGGTAATCCTTTTATTCATTTGAAGGATTTCATGTACGAGACCTCCTTTTGACAAGATAACAAGGCCTCTTTGGCTTATTTATTCAGGAGGTCTCTAGAGGGGCCAGCCCTTGAATGGTTTTATTCATTGGATCCTGCTGATGCCAACAACTTTGATGTTGTTCAGAAAAAGTTCCTGCAAAAGTATAGGGACCGGGTCGGACCCTCCCTTTCAGTTACAGATTTGGTTGCAGAGAAAATGAAGCCCGAGGAGGACTTCATAATATTTGCTGATAGATGGCGATCAATGGCCGAAAAGTTGAAAGATACTTTGTCTGAACCGGAACAAGTCAAGATGATTATTTCCAATTCAACCCCTCAGTTCCGGCACATACTGGCCATGAACAGATTGACCACCATGAAGGAGCTCTATGAACGAGCTCGATATATTCAGACCCAAATGAAGGATTCGCCCATCATGGGCATGTTTGAGCCAAAACCAAGGTTGGTTAAAAAGAATACGAATGTCAACAACAGCGGGCCCACAACTGAGGGCACAATGGCAAATGAGCAGGTTGGTGTAGTTGGCAACCCCATACACCACCACCAATCTAACCCACAACCTCACCCACCTCCACAACCAAGCCCCCACTTCAACTCCACTCCACAACACCACTTCGCACCTCAACACTCTTTTTCTCCACCACAAAACCAAGCGCCCCGCCCCGATCCTCCAGTTCCTCAACAATACCACCAAGTACCGCCACCTGCCAACTATGGCCAACAACAGCAACAAAGGAGACCACTAGGCCCCAAAAGGGCCCACTATCCTCCACTGCCAGAAAGTCTCCCGGATATTTTCAATGCCTTAATGGCCGCCAACTTGCTCATGCTACCGAAGGAAAGGGTAGCGTGGCCCGCTAATGTTGACACGTCCCGCTACTATGTCTTCCACCGCTCCCCTGGTCACAATATTGATCGCTGCTTCCATTTCAAGGACTATATTTATGATTTAAATTACCAAGGTGGTATAAATTGGGACGAAATGAGGCAGTTTATCGCTACTCTGAAAGCAAGAAGGCCTCCTCGGCAACAGCAGGCTCAGCAGCCGCAGCAACCAGCTCCACAAGTACAACAACAAGCTCCAGCACCACAGCAAGATATGGGAATCGTCCACAACCCACTGCCGGAGCATCCTGCAAATCAGCATGTAAACCCTGTCACGTCCCTCCACGAGGTGGAGAGAGGGCAGGGATGGCATGAAGAAAATGCCTCTATCGGGGCATTCAACCATAATCCAAATCAACCTCCGCGCCTTTTGCGCACCCTTCCTTCTTCTTCTACTCCCCAATTAAGCCGATCCCTTCTGCGTCCCGTTAATCCACCTGCTCCCGCCAATTCTCCATCCTTGCCAACCCGATCTCTCCTTACCCACCTACCGCCTCCGCAGCCTACCACGCAACAAACTTCGCCATCCACTACCAACCCTTCACCTTTGCCGTCTAGACCACTCCTTATCTGCCCACCATCAACACCTGTCACATCCACCACCACTACTCCCCCACCGGCAAGGATCCCTCCACCATCAGTTTCCCCATCTTTTATACCCAGATCTCTCCTCATTCCGCCCACTAACTCTTCCCACACTCCGGCACCCCTTCCTACTCCTACACCTCCTGCAGGGGATTCTTCATTGAACTCCTCACCAACACCCCCTACGGGGTCACCTTCTTCAAACACATCTCCACCGCTTCTTAACGCCAATACACCCTCTTCTTCTTCCAATCCTCCCTTACTTGCCCCGACAGAGGCACGGCAAAACGTGGCACCGCTCCGCAGTGGACGGATGTTCCACCATATTTTTCCTCAAAGAGATCAAGAGCCCGTGCAGGGGCCTAATGAACAAGAACAGGAGCAAGAGTCCGTGCCGGGTACTCAGTATGATTTGTTAAAGCATCTTGACAAAACTCCAGCAAGAATTTCTATTCTGGAATTGATTAAGAGGTCAACCACTCACCAATTAGCTTTGAAGGAATATTTGCAGAAGGTCATGGTCAATGAAGACATCCCCGTCGAGCAGATAACCACAGTATTAACGCCCGCTAGCAGTCGGCCGGTGATTACTTTTCATGATCATGAACTGGCACCACTCTCAGCAAGGAAATATGCTCTATGTATTACGGTGGATATTAATAAGGTGGCGGTGAAACAATGTCTGGTGGACACTGGGACATCTATCAATGTTTTGCCACCGAGCACTTTGAAGATGTGCGGCATTCTTGAAAACCTGATTCGGCCATCTACCATAATAGTCACAGCATATGACAATACCAAGAAGCCTCCTCTAGGCATGATCACATTAAAAGTCAGTTTGGGTCCAGCCACGATCACGGCCGATTTTCATATCTTGGACATGGATCCAACATTTAATGGCATTCTGGGCCACCCCTATATTCAGCAGCTCGATGCAGTGCCCTCCACAAATCATCAGTGCCTCAAGTTTCCACACAAGGGCCGCATCATCAAAGTTACCAATATGCCAATTTTGCCAGAGGAAGATATACACTTGGCTTCATCAGTTCCTTCCATCTGGCCTGCCAACAAGCCGTTGCTATCAGTGCTGGACATCCCTCACCCAAGGCCGATGCCACCTGAGACAGTTACAACAGTTGCTATGACTCCCCTAATTGCCAAGGGGAAGAAGAAGAAAAGTATGATAAACATCCTGGGATGGAATATTTTAATGAAAATGTGGTACCAGGTCGGCAAAGGCCTGGGTGTCAATTGTCAGGGCAAAACTAGGCCTGTCAAGTCACAGAAATTGATTGCACGAGGTGGCCTGGGCTACAAAGAGCCGAGCAAAGATGAAAATGAACCATGGGCAGCCATGACATCCACTCTGAAGACAGATCGCCAGCCGCTTACTTGGACATTGCAGACACACTTTGTCAAGGGTGGCGTTCAAAATAGTGAGCAAACTACAATAATCACCTCTATGCTAGACTGTCAGGATGTTCATGCAAGATAGTTTGCTCGCCATATTGCACCGTTGGCCACTCATAAAGCCCTGGAGTCGCTAAGGCCTGATAAGAGAAGGAAGATGGATGACCCAGAGTGTGATTGGTATAGATGGTTCGATATGCATGATATTACTATTGCTTTGAGCCGTCTCTTCATGTCGAGAGATCCAGAATGGCCGCCACTAATACACGAATTGCTTGAAAAGCCAGCTGTGATTACAAATAAGAGGCAGCTGCTGAGTGACTACACAGACACTGGAGAGCCAGATGTTCCATATGAAGAAGGTTTTACAATAGACAGGCTGTGGGCCGGCCTCTTTTCCCTCACTTCCATGCATCCGTCTCTTCTTGCTTCTTTATATTCTCATTAGTTTGGTCGCGTGGTGAGACCGCCTCCGATTATGGTCAGCTGTTATCTAGATTCACTACAGATTTCTCTCCCGATTCCTCCCTTGCTCCTCGAGCAATTTTCTAAATTCTCCATCACACCCCCGCGTGGGTCATCGCTGATTCAATCTTTCTCCAATCTTTCAATCTCCACTCCTCCCTCTATTCTTCCTTCACACTATTTTCTTCTTGAAAAGGAAAATAAAAATGAAGATAAAGATAAAAATGAAAAAAAAATGCCAAAATTCCAACTTTCCAATCCTCCATCTCTGTTGAGGAGACCTCCTATCTCCTTCTTGAGAGTGTCCCGGCCCAGGGGCCACTCTCCCAGGATTCCTTGATAAACCTCTTCTCCCCCTCTGGTGAGGGGTCTCCTTCTGTACCTCCTCCTGTATCCATTTTTTCACCTCCTTCCTTTTCTGATGATCAAGCTAGTTGCTCCTCTTCTTCTAATAACGTTCATGGGGTAGCGTTACATAAGAAATTCAAGGGTAAGCAGATTCCCCGAAGATTCTTGTTGGATTTGGCTAGAAGGTGCAGGGCGTGCTTAGCTCTTCCCGAATTTTTGGAGAATCCGATTATCCTGCCAGAGTTGGAATATGAGAATACTTGTGCTTCTTATGAGGGTTTTGGTGTCTATGAAATTATGAATGATGAAGACCATGTTGAAGAGGGGGATGAAAGTTATGAAGAATATGAGGATGAGGCTGATGCCTTTGCTAGTGGCATGAGAAGATTTGATGAACCATCAGCCTCAGTAGAAGAGCCTACCAAAGAAATAAATCTGGGTACGGAAGAAGACCCTAGGATTGTCCTCATCAGCAAGAACTTATCGCCCTCCGAAGAGGAGGCGCTTATTTTGGTACTTCAAGAATACAAGGACACGTTTGCGTGGAGCTATGAAGATATGCCTGGATTAGACCCTGCGCTCATTGAACATCGCCTTACACTTAAGCCAGGGTCCGTCCCGGTCAAACAACGGTTGAGACGTTTCCACCCTAACATGGCTTTAAAGATGAAAGAAGAGGTCGACAAGCTTCATAAGGCTAGATTTGTTAGAGTTGTCCTCTATCCGAACTGGGTGGCTAACATCGTCTCGGTCATGAAGAAAGATGGAAAGGTTCGAATTTGCATAGACTTCTGGGACCTCAACCGTGCGTGTCCTAAAGATGACTTCCCCCTCCCTCATATTGATGCTTTAATTGATAATACGGCAGGATTTGAGACTCTCTCCTTCATGGACGGTTTTTCAGGTTACAATCAAATTCGTCTGGCTGAAGAAGATCAAGAGAAAACATCATTCACTACACCATGGGGTACTTACTGCTATGTGGTCATGCCTTTTGGACTCAAGAATGCTGGAGCCACCTATCAGAGGGCTATGATGGCAATTTTTCACGATATGATTCATATTTATATTGAGATGTATGTGGATGACCTGGTAGTAAAATCAAGAACAAGAATTGAGCATCCTGGGGTTCTAGCTAAAGTCTTGCAAAGATCACGAGAGTATCAGTTGAAAATGAACCCAAGAAGTGCGTATTTGGTGTTTCATCAGGGAAATTGCTTGGATTTATTGTCAGCAAAAGAGGAATTGAAGTTGATCCCAATAAGGCGAAGGTCATTAGAGACATGCCTCCTCCCAAGAATTTAAAGGAAGTTCGAGGATTGATCGGGAGGTTGTAATTTATTCGCCACTTTGTCTCCCAGCACTCACAAAGATGCAGGCCGTTTTACGAGCATACTAAGTCGGGAGTCAAGTTTAATTGGGATGACAAGTGTCAGGCAGCTTTTGACGGATTGAAGGATTATTTGGCCAATCCTCCTGTCCTGAGGCCGCCGGTTCCAGGCAAACCACTTGTTCTCTATGTTGAGTCTTGTTGAATCTTTACATGTTTTGATGATGATAACACTATAAGTCTTAGTGGTCTTCAAAAAAAATTATGTCTATGTGAAAATTTAACAAAAAAATTTTTTCTGTGAAAAATGAACAAAGAACATGTTTGTTGAAGAATGAACCTTCATTTCACTTCAGGTATTTTTCAGGGACTGTATTCGTGTTGATTGGCACTTCGTCATGCTTGTATATAACACCTCGTGTTGAACTGTTTGTCTTCGTGTCGTTTTTCTCTGAAGTGTTTGTTTTGATTCAGTGATATTTTCGTGTCATTTGATCTTTACTTCGTGTTGTTTTCATCGTCTTCGTATCATTCTCCGTGTAGTGTGTGGTTCTGTCAAAGTTCACTTCGTGTCTGTCTTATGTTGAAACCACACTTCGTGTTGGTTTCTGTTTTGATGAACTTCGAGTCGTTTCCCAGTGAACCCCGTGTTGTTTTGTCCTCCTGCGTCATCCTTGTTTTCACTCCGTGTCTATTTTCTGTTCTCATCATACTTAGTGTTGTTTTTTCATTTCATGTCAACTTCACTTCGTGTGGTTTTCAACCCGTGTCGATTATCGTTTTGACTTCGTGTTGTTTTCAACTCGTGTCGATTACTGTTTCGACTTCGTGTTGTTTTCAGTATGTGTCAATTTTGTCTTCGTGTCATTTTTCACCTCGTGTCGTGTTACCCCGTGTCAATTACTGTTTCGACTTCGTATCGTTATCAGTCCGTGTCTCTCTTATGTTGAAATCACACCTCGTGCTGATCACTGTTCTTTCTTCGTGTTGTTTCTTTGTATTCTGTCTTCGTGTTGATCTTTCGTTATTTAGACTTCGTGTCTTTATCACATTGACCACACTCCGTGTCGCTTCTCCTCTCATAACTTCGTGTCGTGTTTTTCTACACCTCGTGTCGTTGTCTTCTTGTGTCTTCACCTCGTGTTGTTTTCGTCTCTTCGTGTCGGGTTTGTTCTAGTGCGTACAGGACATCGCAGCACTTCATGTTGCTTCCTGTTTCACTTTCGTGTCATTTGTCTTGTTGTATCTTCGTGTCGTTTTTATTCTTCCTAGTCCTCGTGACCTTCTTGTATTGAAACCATACTTAGTGTTGGTTTCTGTTCTTGTCTTCGTGTCTTTGCGTTGTTTTTCTGTCTACCTCGTAAAGTTCTCTTAGTAATGTTCATTGTGTCACCACCTTATCTCGTGTCGTTCTCTGTTTAGTACCTCTTGTCGTGTCCACTAACCTCATGCAGTTCTAGTTTTTATGACACTCAATATTAATGGCTCTTATCTCGTTGCAGGTCCGAGGAAGAACATTCACCAATGTCTGGGTGCACATGATCCGATGCTGAAGGAACAAATACAAAGAGGGCACGTGGCAGGAAGGTTCTAGGATCGAGCGTGGGAGGCACACGCGTTCAGTGCCCTATCCATCTGCTGCGGCTATAAAGAGAAACCTTTCGCCCACCGATGAAGGGCGATCAGAGCTAAGAAAGAAAAGGCAGTGTTACAGAGAGCTCGATCCAGCAGAAGAAGAAAAAGAAAAGAGAGAGAGATAGTGATCGTGTGAAAGAGGAAGAGAGTTTAAGAGAAAGAAAGTTAGAGAGAGAGTGAATGAGAGAGTTCGTGGAGAAGAAGAAAGAAGCTTACCTGAAGATCTGTCTTCACTGGACCGTGGATCAAATCCAGGCCAGTCAGCTCCGTTGAGAGCCAAATTGTGCATCTCGTGTTTCAGCTTCTGTTTGCTGAAGTTATTTTTCGTTTATTATCTTTTCTTTGTTTTCTGGTTTGCTGTGCTTTCCGATCCTCTGGTCTGAGGTCGGGTTCCCTCCGGTTAGGAGGAAGGGAGATCTGATCTCCAGTTGCAAGTAGCTGGGAGCTACTTGTGGGTTCCCTCCGGTTTGGAGGAAGGGAGACTTGTCTCCGGCTCTGGGCTTGTGGATTTAAGTCCAGAGGTTCCCTCCAGTTTGGAGGAAGAGGGGAGGTTGTTCCCCTGGTCAAGCTGTGTGGCAGCAATTGTTTGCAGACTGAGTCTGTTTGGTTCTAGCGTGTGCTAGTGAAGCCTCACTCCGGTTGGGAGTGAGGGGTGGATGTAGGTCTGAAGGACCGAACCACCTAAAAAATCTTTTGAGCAGTGGCTTGATTGTTTGGTTTGCTTCCGCTAAATGCTTGAATAGGTGCGCTCAATGGGTTTGTATTTGAGTAGAATAGAATTGGTTCTATTCTGTTTCTTTATCTAGCATCCGTTTTTTAAATTTGGCCATTATTCGTAGAAGGATTCATTCACCCCCCCTCTGTATCCGGGCCAAGCACCCTAACAGTTGGTATCAGAGCGGGTGTCTGCTTACAAGGTCCAGCGACCTGCAGATCGATCTTGCAATCTTAGGTGCTTATTTCCTTTTAGTGCATCAATATTCTTGTGCGTTAATCTGTGTGTTCTCATGGCCCATCCACCGATCTTCAGTGGTACGCATTTTGATGCATGGTTCGCTGTTTTGAAGAATTATGTTAAATCTGTGAATCCAGACCTGTGGAAAGTAATTTCACATGGTCCTCATGAACTACCTAGGAAAAAGTCCAAATGGACTGACAGTCACAAATCCATGCATGAAGAAAATCAGATAGCAATAAATTTAATGAAGGCAGCTACTGATAGAGCTTTTCATTCATGTTTCTCTGAATCCAGTTCTGCTAAAGATATTTTGGATGCACTGAAGCGAACTCAGGAGATAGATGTGGACAGATGCATGATGGCCAACAGAAGAAATCAAAGTGCCAGCAATCAAGGAAGCAATCAAACTAATGAAGATGATGATGATGAGGTAAATATCTTCGAGAATTTCTCTCTAGAAGATTGGGAGAATGCATATGCTGAATTATTTGAATCTCATGAACTGTTAAGAAAACAGTATAAAAAGTTGAAAAAGAATATTCGGGTAGATAGTTCTAGCTCTCCATGTAAAAATTGTTCAAATACGAAGAAATCTCATGATGCATGTCTGTCTGATAATCATATGTATAAAAACCAGAATGCAGAACTGAAGAAGGAACTTGAATGTGTTCACTCTGAGCTGAACAATTTAAAATCTGAAGATGACTTCCTCAGAAAGCTCTCTAAAGAAAATGATGAACAACTAAAGAAACTTAAACGAGAGAATGAGTTGCTGATTGAAAATTTTAATGCCATAAAATTTGTGAACGTGGAATTACAGAAAGATTTTGAAAAACAACAAAAGGATTTGAGGGAGTTTGAAGCTAGGAGAGAAACCATGGTTAACTCAGAAGATCAGCTTCTAATAAATGAGTTAATTCAAAATGATAAGCTTAAAGAAGAAGTTGAAAAATTAAAACTGTTAAACAGTGCCATGTCTGAAAGACTTCTCACATTGGAAAAAGGGAAAGCTATCTGTACAAACGAGACTGAAGAGGTAGATGAGCTAAGAAAGGAAATTGAAGAATACAAAACAGCTAACAAGGTTTTGAATGAAGCTGTCAATTGTAGTGAACAAGAGATCACTAGTTATGAAATACACATTGCATCTCTTGAAAATGAAATTCAGGATTTGAAAGCTTCCTTGTCTAAATTTGTTGATGGGCAGAAAAACCTAGACAAGCTGCTAGGTGTAAAAGTCAATGTCAAAAAGGAAGGGTTGGGCTACAATAATCTCAATAAGAAGGCCTTGCAGAACAAAGTAATGACATCCTTTGTAAATACTTCAAATGTAGCCACTACATCAAAAGACAAACAGCCCATTGTTCAGAAAATACTGGGAACAAAGATTAACTTTAACAAGGAAGGACTGGGTTACAGTCCAGTCATGAGGAAGGTTGATGGAGCCAACCTGAAAACTGTCTTTCTCAAATCCTCTGAACAGGAAAAGCCTTCTATCTCATCTCCACCTCAGTACAAGGCTAAGAAAACAGAAAAACAAAATAAAAATCATAAAACATCAAAAATTCAAAGGAACAATCTGCATGCTAAGAACTCATCAGATAAATGCCATGTTTTAAAGAAATCAAGTGGCTCGTGTCATTATTGTGGTAAGTATGGACATCTTATGAGTAATTGTTTTGTGATGGAAAAAGATGACAACAAGCATGCTAGAAAATCTGTGTCTGGTCAGAAAAGGAATGTCAAATGTTCTAATTGTGATAAAGTAGGACACACTACTGCTCATTGTTGGTTTGCAAGTAGTAAGGAAAAATCATGCTCATATCATACAAAACACTTTGCAAATCAGCATGTCTTTAACAAGAACCAGCACATTATATGTTTTAATTGCAACAAAATTGGTCACAAGGTCTCTGAATGCTGGTCAGGTTCTTTTAAAAGAAATTCTATCTCATGCTTTGAATGTGGAAAGTATGGCCACAGGGCCATTGATTGTTGGCATGCTCAAAGAAAAAATTTCAGTTCTGAAAAGTATAGATCTCCTGCTAGTACAAATGCTCTTAGAAAGAACAAAGTGGTTTTCAAAAGGAAAAACTTTGAATGTGTTGATTATGGAAAACAGTTTGGTCATGCAAATAACAGAAATTTCCATGCTAATGCACATACAATTCATGCTAATAAGAATGTGCATAAATCAGATCTTAAAACTACTCCTGGAAATGTGCTGAGAAAACTTGCTAAACATAATAATGTCATGTCAGGACCCAAGACCTCTTGGGTACCTGTTTGTGCAAAATAAACCTTGTTTTGCAGGTGTGCCTTGGGACTGAAATAAAAGGGGTAATGATCCAAGGCACTCAAGAATGAAAACCCCATTCTCACAATTTTCAGGTAATCTCTCTACATGTCCCATTTTGAAACTTACTGCATATCTGGTTTGATGCATTCTTGCATATCTTGCTATTAGTTTCATCTAGTGCATGCATATTGAATCTGGTCTTGCATATTCATTCATCATCTGCAAGTTGCATTATTTTCTAAAACATGCACTCTGAAATTTCTGAAATCTTTAACTGAAAGCGAATGCTGGTTGAAAACTGTATGTTGCATAATTCTTTCTTGGCATACACTGCATTCATTAAATAATTAACACTTCCAAGAGTCGTGTGTGAGATGTCCTTGAGTGGGCTGAAGAGGAGCTTGTCAGGCTATTTGGTTTCTGAAGATTTTTGTCAGCCGATGCAGTTAATGTGGTTTTAAGATCAGTCATCTCAAGAGGTTGCAGTCTGTTGTCCAAGAGTTGCTCTGGATGTGAGACAGAACTACTTCAAAATACTATATTTGGATATGTCCTTAGTGCTTAATGTCTTGAGTGATCTCTCACTTGTTGGCTTGCTGATAGGAGTGCTGCTCATCTCATTTCATCTTTCTCTATTCAATCAGCCACCTCATTATCTCTCACCTCTCACTATTGGTTCAGATTCTCTCTCGAAGAAATTGTGGTTTCAGTCTTCTTGCTCTTATCAGATAAGATCTGTATACCTTAAACCACCCTATATCAAGTGTAACAATCTACACCTGTTAATAAAGAATTTCAATGTTTGGGGGTTATATTTGGTCCTTGATCCTTCTAAGTTATCTTCTCAAGTGTTGGTCAACATATTATAAAACTTCCTGTTAAATGAGAAAAACTTATTGAGGATCTCGACTTAACTGAAACTTATGTAAAGAGAGCTCTGAGATAAAAAATTATGTTAAGTAAGATTTTTTTTTGTCTAAAATCATGAGAAGTGCTTCCAGGGAATACGCCATTATTTGTGGCAGAGCAATGGCTTTTGTGGAGAAATAGACACTCTAGATCAATGAAGTCCAGAGTCTCTGTCATGATACAATTAGCTATCTCTGTGTAGAAATGTTAAAATAAAAAAAAAATCCTCAAAAGAAAAATATCATTGGCATTAAGGTAATTCGTCCTGAGTAACCAGGGTTTCTGGTGTCTGATAAACATGTCTCCTTGTGTAAAAAGGGACTATTCTACCTTGTGTTCAACAAATTGGTTGACCCTGTATGGCTTCTCGTCCATTAATTGAAGAAATGAAATCTACTTGACTTTGTTGTGTTATTTCGTTGCTTGACAAACATAAGGTGCAATTTAATCGTGTCTCTCTCTAGGTTAAGCAACTTTAACAGCTAATTTTATGATTATGCTGATTTAATATCTTGAGTTAACTGACCTTGGTTTTTGGAAGAATATAACCCGTCCACATATTGAAGGGCTAACTTTAATATGGTGTAGCTGTGTTACATCAGAACTAAGGGTATTTTGGGTATTTACAGAAAAAGTGTGATAAGAGTAAAAAGCTACTCGACAACACCTTTTTTGTTTCTCACGCCTTCAACCTCAAACCCTTTATTTCCCCTTGCCGCTTCCTATTCATCCTCGTGCCGCTCCACCTTGAGCGTCTTCTTCAAACCCATCTCCATCTCTTCCCGCTCACCTTCTTCCCCCCACAGAGGTCTATTCCTCTCTTCAGTCTAGCATCGCGTCCAATAACAGCCTGCAAGAGAGAGTTGATACTCTGGAAGTTCCGGCAGATGGATCAGCAAAGGTCAGCAGCTCCGGGTGACAGGAAGAGGAAGGGAAAAGAAATTGTTGAAGAGCCCTCATCTAAGCAACAGAGATGTCTTGTGCCAGAACCTGCTGCGGAAGTATCTTCCGAACAAGGTACCAGGATGTCTCAGTCTACCGTGTTTGTAGAAAGTGGAAAAATCATTCCTCCTAGATTAATAGATTTCGGAGATGAAACTTTGATCTCGAAGTTCCCAGAACTGTTAAGAATCTTTGAGTTTCAGGAGTGGAGAGACTTCTTAGAAAATCACCGTGTCTATTACCCTAGGCCGGTAATGGAATTTTATAATAACTTGTCTTTGAGCCGAGACAAGTCTGCCTTATTATCATCTGTTAAAGGGGTCGAGTTAACTGTTACATGTGAGTCCCTCCACAAAGCCCTCGGTGTTCCAGATAAAGGGGAGGTAGAGGGAAGCTTTCGATACAGTCTCCATGAAGCTTTCTCAGTCATTACTGGTAAACCCAGTAATATTCATGATAAGGGGCAGTTAAAGCTAAAAGCTTATCAGACATCGTCATTTCCTCCTCTTCACAAGCTCCTTCAGAATGTCATCGCTTCCATTATCACTCCACAGACTGGGGCTAGAGGAAGAATTACAGACACACAGAGATTTCTACTGTTTTGTCTGATTCAAAATGTAAAGATTTGTCTGCCAGAGATTATTTTTTCGGTCATGAAGGGATGTATTGGATCCAAGAGACATCTTCCCTATGCCGCCCATCTGACTGAGATATTCAAGCACTCTGAGATTTGCTTGGATGGAGAGGCCGCATCAGAAGTGAAGGCCAGAAACATTTTTAATATGAACTTTGTTTCAGTATTCTTGGGGTTAGAGGACTCCTCTATGGTGGGACAAGCTAAGGTCCAAAAGGCCAGGGAATCACAATCTCAGGGGGAGCATTTAGAAGAATTTCAAGTCTTAGCCCAAGCTGGTGAGCAATTGGTTTCTGAGACTGCTCAACAGGAAACACCAGCTGAATCACCAGTGTCTACCTTGCCAGCTGCACCCATCGAAGTACCCTTCTCATTTCAGAGGCTAGTTGAGGCTGCATCTGAGGACATCAGATTGTCTGACGAAAGCATTCAAACAGATCTAGATGCAACCATTGCTGGGCTATTTGATTCGTTTGGGAAGACATCTGAAGAGGCAATAGTGCCTGAAGAACAGCCAGCTAAAGAGCAAGACAGTACTGATCAAGATCTTGCTGTTCTTGTTAATGAAATTTTAAGGGAAACTGTTGAGCGAAGCTTGGAAGAGGCTACCGACTTGGTTGTATCTGAAAGTCTTGAGCAGGCCTTTGTTGACAGATCTACTGATCAGGAACTCATGGAAGATAGAGGAAAGGCTCCTGTCATAGAACTAGATACAGAATCTTCAAGTGAAGAAGAGGAACCTGAAGATGTATTCCCTCAGAAAGAAACTCAAGCTGAAGATGAAGTTCAGGTCCCAGCTGAGAGCAGTCAAATGCCAGTACAAGAGGAAGCAGCTGAGAGAACTGCACCTGGCAGTGAATTTTTTGGTACACCTCTAGGTCCACCTAGACTCTTATCTGCAGAGGCACCCAATATTGAATCTACTCGGGCGCCCAACATTGAAGAGCTTCTCATAAACCTGACTCAGCAGATGCAAAAACAAGACAAGAAATTAGATGATCTGCTTACATTTGTCACTCTCAACATTAATCAGGTACATACCAGATTACTGAAGCTTGAGATATCTCTCCTCACTGAATGGAGACGATTCCTTCTAAACAAAAGGGCTTCAGATGATGCAATCAAATCCTTGATGGAAGGATTACAGGAAATTTGTTCAAAAATTGCAAAAGCTCTGAGAGAGTCACATGATGTTAATATTTCCTCCTTCAAAATGTCTTCTACCATAATAGATCATTGCTATGAGATCAGAACAGCTTTAGAATTGTTGAAGAAGTCTTCAAGTGCCCTAGGTCCAGGCATTCAGAAAATCTATGATAAGTTGGTCGCCTTCATATCAGAAATGACAACTCTAACTGACAGATATGAAACTGTCAGTGTTCGCCAAGACGACATTATTTCTGAAGTGGCAAATGTCAGAAGCACTGTGGCGTATTGGCTTGCTGAGCTATCAAATGATTTAAAGGAATTTCAGTCTATCTTGGGTTCTACACCTGGTCACGCCTCTTCCAGCAGAACTCCACCTCAAGAACATTCTTCTGCTTCTCCAAGGGGGAGACCACCACAAGGCAGGACGCGTGGCCCCTCTAGCAGACAAGCCAGATACTTTTCTTGAAAAGTCGATGCTCTGTATTTTTGTTGCCCTTTTGAGGCCTTCTCCCTCAGACTCTTGGACAAATTAACTTAACTCATATCATTTGCGTTGTTGCATTCTTCTTGTTTTCATTTTTTTTTGATGATGTCAAAGGGGGAGAAATCAGGAAAAATGTTTGTGATATTCATTGCGAATGGCTATCTAGTGTTTTTTCCTTCTCTGCAAAGACTCAAGACTCATAGTGTTGCCATCCATCAAAAAGGGGGAGATTGTTGAGTCTTGTTGAATCTTTACATGTTTTGATGATGACAACACTATAAGTCTTAGTGGTCTTCAAAAAAATTATGTCTATGTGAAAATTTAACAAAAATATTTTTTCTGTGAAAAATGAACAAAGAACATGTTTGTTGAAGAATGAACCTTCATTTCACTTCAGGTATTTTTCAGGGACTGTATTCGTGTTGATTGGCACTTCGTCATGCTTGTATATAACACCTCGTGTTGAACTGTTTGTCTTCGTGTCATTTTTCTCTGAAGTGTTTGTTTTGATTCAGTGACATTTTCGTGTCATTTGATCTTTACTTCGTGTTGTTTTCATCGTCTTCGTATCATTCTCCGTGTAGTGTGTGGTTCTGTCAAAGTTCACTTCGTGTCTGTCTTATGTTGAAACCACACTTCGTGTTGGTTTCTGTTTTGATGAACTTCGAGTCGTTTCCCAGTGAACCCCGTGTTGTTTTGTCCTCCTGCGTCATCCTTGTTTTCACTCCGTGTCTATTTTCTGTTCTCATCATACTTAGTGTTGTTTTTTCATTTCATGTCAACTTCACTTCGTGTGGTTTTCAACCCGTGTCGATTATCGTTTTGACTTCGTGTTGTTTTCAACTCGTGTCGATTACTGTTTCGACTTCGTGTTGTTTTCAGTATGTGTCAATTTTGTCTTCGTGTCGTTTTTCACCTCGTGTCGTGTTACCCCGTGTCAATTACTGTTTCGACTTCGTATCGTTATCAGTCCGTGTCTCTCTTATGTTGAAATCACACCTCGTGCTGATCACTGTTCTTTCTTCGTGTTGTTTCTTTGTATTCTGTCTTCGTGTTGATCTTTCGTTATTTAGACTTCGTGTCTTTATCACATTGACCACACTCCGTGTCGCTTCTCCTCTCATAACTTCGTGTCGTGTTTTTCTACACCTCGTGTCGTTGTCTTCTTGTGTCTTCACCTCGTGTTGTTTTCGTCTCTTCGTGTCGGGTTTGTTCTAGTGCGTACAGGACATCGCAGCACTTCATGTTGCTTCCTGTTTCACTTTCGTGTCATTTGTCTTGTTGTATCTTCGTGTCGTTTTTATTCTTCCTAGTCCTCGTGACCTTCTTGTATTGAAACCATACTTAGTGTTGGTTTCTGTTCTTGTCTTCGTGTCTTTGCGTTGTTTTTCTGTCTACCTCGTAAAGTTCTCTTAGTAATGTTCATTGTGTCACCACCTTATCTCGTGTCGTTCTCTGTTTAGTACCTCTTGTCGTGTCCACTAACCTCATGCAGTTCTAGTTTTTATGACACTCAATATTAATGGCTCTTATCTCGTTGCAGGTCCGAGGAAGAACATTCACCAATGTCTGGGTGCACATGATCCGATGCTGAAGGAACAAATACAAAGAGGGCACGTGGCAGGAAGGTTCTAGGATCGAGCGTGGGAGGCACACGCGTTCAGTGCCCTATCCATCTGCTGCGGCTATAAAGAGAAACCTTTCGCCCACCGATGAAGGGCGATCAGAGCTAAGAAAGAAAAGGCAGTGTTACAGAGAGCTCGATCCAGCAGAAGAAGAAAAAGAAAAGAGAGAGAGATAGTGATCGTGTGAAAGAGGAAGAGAGTTTAAGAGAAAGAAAGTTAGAGAGAGAGTGAATGAGAGAGTTCGTGGAGAAGAAGAAAGAAGCTTACCTGAAGATCTGTCTTCACTGGACCGTGGATCAAATCCAGGCCAGTCAGCTCCGTTGAGAGCCAAATTGTGCATCTCGTGTTTCAGCTTCTGTTTGCTGAAGTTATTTTTCGTTTATTATCTTTTCTTTGTTTTCTGGTTTGCTGTGCTTTCCGATCCTCTGGTCTGAGGTCGGGTTCCCTCCGGTTAGGAGGAAGGGAGATCTGATCTCCAGTTGCAAGTAGCTGGGAGCTACTTGTGGGTTCCCTCCGGTTTGGAGGAAGGGAGACTTGTCTCCGGCTCTGGGCTTGTGGATTTAAGTCCAGAGGTTCCCTCCAGTTTGGAGGAAGAGGGGAGGTTGTTCCCCTGGTCAAGCTGTGTGGCAGCAATTGTTTACAGACTGAGTCTGTTTGGTTCTAGCGTGTGCTAGTGAAGCCTCACTCCGGTTGAGAGTGAGGGGTGGATGTAGGTCTGAAGGACCGAACCACCTAAAAAATCTTTTGAGCAGTGGCTTGATTGTTTGGTTTGCTTCCGCTAAATGCTTGAATAGGTGCGCTCAATGGGTTTGTATTTGAGTAGAATAGATTTGGTTCTATTCTGTTTCTTTATCTAGCATCCGTTTTTTAAATTTGGCCATTATTTGTAGAAGGATTCATTCACCCCCCCTCTGTATCCTGGCCAAGCACCCTAACACTCTATGTTTCTGTCCTGGATGACTCTGTGGGTGCTGTCCTAGCTCAAGTGGATGAAGAAGGGAAGGAGAGGGCAGCATACTACTTGTCTAAACTTCTAAACCCGTGTGAGCATAGGTACTCAGCCATGTAGAAGACCTACGCCGCTTTGGTCTGGGTAGTTCAGAAGTTAAAGCACTATTTCTCAGCTCACGAGGTTCACCTCATTGCTCGCATGAATCCGATTAAATTCTTTCTTGAAAAATCTGTCCTTACTGATCGATTAGCACGCTGGCAAAGTTTCCTTTCACAGTTCGACATCACTTACATTCAACAGAAAGCTATCAAAGGCTACGCCATTGCCGAACATCTTGCTCGTCACCCTCTTCCCCGATTTGATCCTGTCAATTCGGAGTTTCCAGATGAGGAACTAATGTCCGTTAATCAACCCCACGATCCTATGTGGACATTACATTTTGATGGAGCTCTAAATTCCCAAGGAAGAGGGATCGGCATGGTTCTTTTAACACCCGAAGGGGTCACCATCCCATTTGCTGCTCAGCTCACTTTCCCTGTCACAAACAATATAGCTGAGTATGAGGCTCTTTTGGCCGACCTTCAAACCGCTCATAGCTATGGTGTTACCCAATTACGAATTGTTGGTGATAGTCAACTCATTCTACGCCAGGTGCTTGTCAAATGCCGCAATATCAATCCTAAGCTCAAGCCCTACCAGGAACTTGCTTCAGCTTATGCCAAACTCTTCACCAAGTTAATCTTCGTTCATGTCCCTCGAAGCCAGAACATCCTAGCCGACGCTCTTGCTTCTTTGGCCTTTGCTCTAGTCTTCCCTCCTGAGCGTGATTTTCATGTTCCTCTAATTCATCAGCGTGACACTCCAGCTATTAAGGATCGTGCATTCCTCGACATTAGGGATAAGGTGCTCGAGAAGGTCAGGCGGAGTGAAGCTCTTAAAGGCAAAGAGGTCATGCTATTGGATTGGGAAGAAGAATTAGCTGATGAAGAGAAACCTTGGTATTATGAGATTGCCAGATATTGCAATAATCAGTCCTATCCCGAGGAAGCCACTGCAGAAGAGAGGAAAGCAATTAGAAGAGTGGCTCAACGTTATGTCTTGGTTGGAGGTGTGCTCTATAGGAGAGGGCTCATGGGTGTTTTACTAAGATGCCTCGATGATGATGAATCTTGGAAGGTCATGGAAGAGGCGCATTCAGGAGTGTGTGGTGGTCATGTGAATAGCCAGATGCTAGCTAAGAAGATCCTTAGGCTAGGCTTCTATTGGCCAACTCTAGAAGAGGATTGTTCCATCTATGTTCGAAGGTGTGTTAAGTGCCAACTGCACGCCGACAAGATTCATTCTCCTGCTTCTTCACTCCATCCTATGTCCTCCCCATGGCCTTTCTCCATGTGGGCTTTTGATATCATTGGACCTCTTGGTGACTCGAACCTCCTCACGAAGCAAAAATCATTCATCCTCACGGCAACGGAGTACTTCACCAAGTGGGCGGAAGCGGAAGCATTCATGGAGATCAAAGCATCAACCGTCTGCAAATTCATAATGAAGAATATCATCGCAAGGTTCGGCATCCCGAGTACCATCGTCACCGACAATGGACCTCAATTCATCTCTCAAGAGCTCAAGGATCTCTGCAACAGGTATAACATTGCATTGCATCATTCTTCTCCCTATTATCCGCAGGGCAATGGCCAAGCAGAGGCAACTAACAAAACATTGATCAAAATTGTTAAAAAGACGTGTGAGGCTAACAAATTCTCGGATTGGACATACAAGCTGGTGTAGATCGTGATAAATCCACACATGTGGAACAAACCACTCATATGAGATATATATATAAAATGATGGAGATGATAACAAAGACAAAAGAAAGCACGTGGTGCTATAAAGGAGAGTGATCGCCAGAGGGGTTACCTCAATAATAAAAATAGATGATCGCGAATACCTGGTAATAAGTGGAATGCGGGATGGATTGTGAATTCCTTGTTGAGTGGTGGATAGCGGATCTAGAGGGGAGGGGTGAATAGATCAGCCCCACTTTTCGCAATGCGGCCCTCTAAACAGCTAGTTAAAATGAATTACAGCGGAATAGAAACTAGCTTCCAAGTATGCTATGATTCACTTAGCAAGATAAGAAAGATATATAATAATTCGATCCTAAGTATGCATCTAGAACGAATCAATCACACAAGCAAACCACACTAGACAGGATTTTTAAGGTGGTTCGGACTGAATCCTCAGCCCTACGTCCACCCCTCACCAAAACCCGGTGAGGCTTCACTTGTGCAGCGCACCAAACCGCAAATCGGAAACCACCGATTGCCTTCCTACTCACCACCTGGTAGGGATGTCAACCGCAAATTGGAACACCCTCCAATTGCCTTCCTACTAACCACCGGTAGGGATGAATCACACTTTCAATGTTTAAACAATAATGAAAATAAAACAAATGTGAATGAACTAAAACAAGAGATTGAGTTATGAGTGAAAATGAATTGGCCCTTGTATGGAATGTTGATCAGCAACAAGGCTCCTCTTGGCTTCAACTCAATCTTCTTGATTCACCCTTGATTGGATGAATGTTCTTCATGGAGTACTGTTCACGTGAACAGTACCTCTTCCTTCAATTCTTCTCTCTTGATCTTCTCTTTGAATTTCTTTGAATGAATGAAGGAGATGATGAAGCTACCTTGAATCTTGATTGCTTCTTTAGCTTCTAGGAGTTTGAATGCTTGAAATATCACCTTGGATGAGCTTGAAAGAACTTGAATGGATGAAGATGATTTTCTTTGAAGAACTTGAATCAAACCGGCTTCCTTGGATCACTTTGATAGCCTTGCTTTGATGCAATCTTCCTTGAGGTTTGCTGGCTTTGATTTGAGCTTGATTCCCCTTTGATTCGATGAAGAACACCTTCACGAACTACTGTTCACGTGAACAGTAGCTCGTCTCCAAGCTCTCTTGCAACCTCCCTTGCAGCCACCCTTGTAACCCTCTTGAAGCATTAGGGTTTCTAACCCTCTTACAAGAGTTTTATAGACCTTGAATGGTCTATGGACACCCCTAGACCAGATCCACAATTTGTGGGGGATTAGGTGTCTTTAGGATTAAACAAATCAATGTTGAATGGCCCTTTTCGAAGTTGGAAAAAAAGTCAACAATTGATGGCTCGGGGCTGGCGGTCGACCTAAGGTTCCTGGCGGTCGACCGCCACTGAAACACCTGCAAACGGGCGATCCCTGGGAAATTCGGTCGACCACCACTGGCTGGCGGTCGACTGCCACTGAAAGACGTGCAGACTTGGGAGTCCCTGGCTGGGGCGGTCGACCGCCCCTGTGCTGGCGGTCGACCGCCAGCTGGGCAGGGCACGGGTCAGCCCGGTTCGGTCCGTTGGCCGCACCAACTCCGTTGCTTGAGTCTGTTAGCCGCCCGTTCATGTCTGTGGCATCAACCTTGATTGTCTTGAAGTTTTATTACTGAGTCTTCAATCCAAATTTTGTTCCGGGGGCTCCGCCCCCGGAAACCCCCGCAAGGGGCGCTGCCCCCTTGACCCCCGCGACCTGACCGCGCGGGTCGATCCGCGTGCGAGGGCGCAACATTCAGCGTTCACGTTCACCATTTCTACTTGGTTCCTTGTCCATTCATTGGCACACCTGTCATGAATAAAAACATCACGTATGTCAATCACATGAAGGAGAAAAACATCAATGACTAATAGTGTTTAGCCATTATCAAAACCAAGAATACATTAGAACTCATATGACCATAGAATGATGTCGAATGACCCAAGTGACCATATGAACTCAAGTGACTATAGGGGCACAACATTCCTTCCTCCTCCTTCTATCGGCCGGCCGACAAAGGGGGTTCTCCTTATTGATTACCCTTGCAAGAAAAAAGAACAAACAAGTAGAAAAGATGGATCAGCCAAGAGTGTATAGTATCAATCCCAAATAGATGATATAATGATGAAAGAGAACAAAACATGCGCAGCTGTTTTTTTTTGTTTATTTAAAACCCCTAAAGAATTAGGGAAAGAAAAGGATGTAATACTAATGCAAGGAATAAAATCGTGCGACAGATGATATGGATGATATGATGCGAAACAAAGCAAAAACGAACAAAAGAAAGACCCCTTATGCTGTTCCTGTAAACAGTAGAGGGGGAAGAAACCACTTGGAAGCTATGGTTCGGCCGCAGCAAAGGGAAGAAGAGAAAGCCCTTGAGAGAGCCCTCAAAGAGAGATATCGCACAGGAGGAAGATGAAGACGGCGTATGCTCTTTATGTATCTAAGTAACTCTCTCTAACAGCCAGCACCGTCGTTGTGCGTGTAACCCCGCACAAGATTGACCAGAGCATGCTTATATAGGGTTTTAACCAAAGATAAACTCAAATTTAGGAAGATAAGGATGGGAAATGGTTATCAAAGGCAGGACTCTAGTTCCCAGATCGAGCAAGGTGACCAATAAAGGAAGGGAACTCTTTAGGAAAGGTGAGTTTAAGAAGAACACGGAAGGGTGAAACACGACATCTCGAAGGGCGTCAATTCAACAATTGACGACCTGCCAAAGGACGTTAATTCAAAACATGACCAATATCAGGGCGTTACTTCCTGGATTCAATTTTGGTAAAAAATTTTCTTATTCGGATATTATAAAGAAACGCCTGAAGCAAAGGCGTTGATTAAAAACACGCCCTGAGTAAGGACGTTAATCATTGATTTTAATCAGAACGGAACTCGTAAAATACCAGGAATTGACGCCCTTTTCTATGGTCGTCCCTTCTTTAGAATGCGCCCAAGGTTAGGTCGCTATTTTAAAACACGCCCTTCCTCAAGTCATGAATCACCAAAAAAAATGCAAGAATAATTCTCAAAACCACACAAAAATAGAAAAACTTTGTACTATAGAAATATTGAAGTTCACTTTGGAGTGTTAACATAGTGACATGAGATTCAATCAACAAAGCATCAATTTTGGCGTGTCTACAGCTGCCCCGCCTTGACGTCTGCTTTGGAAGGGAGTGAGACGAAATGGAGAGAAAGTGCAACAAGCGGAATGAAGTGGAGCGAACTGATAAGTAGATGCCAAGGTGTGATGTGACACGCCTCAGACACTAAGCATGGGAAAATCATTCCAAGATTCAAAGTGAAACAAACTCCGGGCGATTCCAAGAAAGCATCGATTTGCTGGATAAAGGAGACTAAACTAAGGAAATAAAATGTGCACGTGGGCACGACAGGAGACACCATTGGAGAGCGGTTACCAACCAATGTGGACGTGCTACAACCAAGGTGGATTTGTAGAAAAAATAAAGGTAATTGAGATGAAAATCCAGCAAAGGAACAGTTTCAAGGGACTAGCCTGAGCGGCTTCAGAGAGAATAAAGTACTCAATTTGGAGTGGAATTTCTCATGTCAACTCAATCAAGAGCGAGTGACCTTCATTATTGCCATAATACGAAGATTTTCATTATGAAGCTCAAAGTCCTATATGATGCATACTGGGCTAAAAGAAAAGATAAAACAAACTAAAAAGATAGAAAATAGTCAAGGATAATATTGTTAAGCCATCTAGATTTAGTCAAGAATCCAGATCTCTGAGCTGACACTAAGCCGAAGCCCGTTTGTCCGCGCATCAACTCAAAAAGTGGAACCATCGTCCCAAACCTCTAATGACTCAACGGCCTATCCGTGTGATCAAGACTTTCCTAGAATTATCACTATTTTTGATGAAGGGGAACTCAAATTCCAGGTTCGTCAGAACCACAAGGTCCTTGATATGCTATAGTAGCGTAGAATACCATATAGTAACAATGCTTACAGGAAAGAAATACAAGAAAGAATGATGATACTCCAACGAGTGATCCAAGCATCTTGAAACCTGCACTCCTCTACACTTGAAAATTCATTAGTCCACATAATCAGCAATAATCCTCAATTCAAAGCATGACATGATCATAAGTGCTAAATTAAAAACAATTCCAACAAAATAATATCACTTAAGTTCATCAGAGCATGTAGGGAAGCAAATTCATAAGCTCACAAATTCACGCTTGGATAGAACGGCGTCAAAACATGAAAGGCGCCTGCACTTGAAGGCGTCAAAAGAAGAAACACGTCCTTCATTAAGGCGTGAAATGCATCGAGAGTCCAAGAAGAAGACGACCCATGAAAGGGCGCGAAATAAAACACGACCTTCATCAGGTCGTCAATTAAACAATTGATACCCCAACAGAAGGCGTTAATTAACCACAAACTTCCGTTTCCAAATCGAAAGCAAAACTCAATCCTAATGGCAATCGATCTTCCAACTCCGAACAGCCTTAAGACCCTCCAGATTTCTATAAAAGAGGAAACCTCTGTAGATCAATCAAAACAATTTCATCAAACCTCTGTTACTCCTGCTTCTGCTACTGCTCGTGTTCTTCTTCTCGCAGGGACTGCAACCACCCAAGCCCTTCCTGCAAACCAAAGATGGAGAGAGCGCTCAAAAGGTCCAAAATTTCCACTCCTCGACTAACTGAGATCAATGGTCACATAAGCAGTAGAATCTCCATGAACCAGGTAAAGATTGATTCTTCTGTTCTTCTCTTTTCTTTTCTACTACTTCTGTCGCTCATGCATTCTCTTTATCTTCTTTCTTTCACGGGATTATCCAAATGTCCCAGGAGCTAGGAGATTTACAAAAATTAAGTGGCTGCCGCTTATCCTCTCCAAGTTTTCTTCGGATATGAGGGTATACCTAGCAATATGGCACCTCCTGAGCCTAGTTACCCATGCTAAACACCATGATCAAATCCATCTTGATTGGGCAACTATAGGAGCTCTTGTAGAGATATGGCATCCTTCTACTCATACCTTTCTCTTCTCTACCTTTGAAGCCACCATCCTAATAGAAGAATTAGAGATGCTCTTAGGTTTAAAGAGAATGAAGCAAGGGGATGAAGAGAAGATGGCCATCATGCCAAAACCAATCTCCTCACATGAACTATTAACCACATTGATACCTAGCCCAAACTTAGTGAATCAAATCAAGGTCACTAAAGGAATAAATCTTCTAAAGCTTGCCTCATGGGTGTACAAGAGAGCGGATCAAGCTAAAGAAGAAGAAGAGATAGAACAGGTGACCAAGGCCTTCGTGGTATGCTTAGCAGGAGCGCTCTTATTCCCATCCACGGAGGTTTTCTAGAAGAGGCACAATTGAGCGCCGTGGTGAGCTTATGGGAAGGAGAGAGAGTTGGACCGGCTATTCTAGCCTATCTCTATAGTGGGCTTACCTCGGCGGCGATGGGAAGGCCCATCTACGGATGCATGCTAGCTCTCTCTAGTTGGGTAGACCTTCACTTCAAATTCGATCCATGTGATGAGGCCCAACAGCCCTCCAGAATCTTCTCAAAGAGCCCACTCTCTTATGTGACCGGTTCACTTGGGATAAGCAATAGGGTGATGAACCGAATTCCTCAAATCAAAAAGAGAGTGGAATGGAGAGAGCACCTCAAAGTAATGCCAAAGAACCTCTTCACTTGCGCCCCGGGAATACTCAAGACTCAAGAACTCCGTGCAAGATTGTCTCCTGGAACGGACCTTCGACTCATAGGCGCTTCATAATTTGTTTTGTATAATTCACACCGATGCCTTCCTCAACTCGGGCTTCCACGGCAAGTATTTGAAGATCCATCTCATCTCCCTCCAATCAAGACACGGGACCTTGGCAGCAATGAGGATGGAGAAGAAACCACAACTATTCATGCTCTATGGAAGATCAATAAAACACACCAGCCTGTGGAAGAATTAGAAGAAAACAGAGAAGAATGGAAATCTTATGTGACTATTTTGAGAAAACTGAGGCCCAAAGTGGCTCATTAAGTGCATTGTAATCTCCTTTTCTGATAAATCAATGATACGTTCTTATTGAGCCAATTTCAAAGTGTTTATGATCAAATCTTCCAATATCCTGAGATTCTGTTGCAAATAACGACTCAAGCAATGTCGTTAATTCTAAAAGTGACGCCTCAGCACAGGCCGTCTTCAATGTTCGAGCTCTTAAAATTGACGCCTCCACAGATGGGCGTTAACTGAATAACGACCTAAACCAGGGCGTTAATAAATTAAAATTCCAAAAATACATTCGTTTAAATTCTAAAAGTAACGCCCTCAGCAAAGCCACGTTTCATCAAAATAACTCCTTGAGCTCCGACGTTAATCAAAAAATAGTAATAATTACTCCTCTCTGTTGGATTGTGTGTCTTCCCTAAGTATTTTGATGATGAGCAACACTATGTTAATTGAGCTTGTTATTTTTGATCAGATATCTTGCACTTGAGTTATCCATGGTTTTATATGAAATAACTGCTAAAGAGGTAACACTTCGTGTGTTCGTTCATGTTCTGTCTTCGTGCTGTTTTTCCTCAAACATCATGTAGTTCTTGCTTCGCGTTTTCACCTCGTGTCGAATTAGCCATGTTGTCGTCTGTTTGAGTGTTGTTCTTTCACCTCGTGCAGTCTTTGATTACTGTGTTGTTTCCATGTCATCCTTTGTATTCCTGTCTTCGAGTCGTTTCTTTGCATACTGTCTTCGTGGTCGATTGGCACTTCGTCTTGGTTACAACACCTCGTGTTGTACTATTTGACTTCGTGTCGGTTTCGGTTACAGTCCATGTTGTTTTCATGTCGTTCTCTTTTATTGCCACCTCGTGTCGTTTTTATTATTAAGTCTTCGTGTCGTTTTACCTCGTGCAGTGTTATCCCGTGTCATTTACTGTTTCGACCTTGTGTCGTTATCAGCCCGTGTTGCTTTCATCTCGTGCTGTTTTCACTATCCTCGTGTTGTTCTCACCGCATGTCGATTACTGTCTTCACTTAGCATTATTTTTATGATTCGTGTCGTTTTTCTGTGTAGTGTGTGTTTGTCACCACTATACTTCGTGTCGTTGCTTCTTACTTCGTGTCTAACTTCACTTCGTGTTGTTTTTCACCTCGAGTCGTTTCCTTATACTCTGTCCTCGTGTTGGTCTCTCGTTTTAGTCTTCATGTCGGCTTCTGTCGTAAGCCCGTATTGTCCTCGTGTTGTTTTTGCATTCGTAACCTCGTGTCTCTCTTGCGTATAACCTCACCTCGTGTCATTATCTTCTGTATATCTGATCTGTTACAGAATTTCTCGTGTCGTTCTTATGACATCTCGAGAAATAGTCACGTCGTGTTGTTGTTACTATACCTCATGCAGTTTTGGTCTTAATAGCCATGCAGCGTATTAATGGACTTAATCTCATTACAGGTCCGAGGAAGAACATTCCACACTCCAGGGCTGCACGTGATCCGAGACAAGAGGAACCAATTTGATAAAGGCACGTGACAGGATACTTCTGGATCGAGCGTGGGAGGCACACGCATTTCATGCCCTATCCATCTGCTGTTGATGCTATAAATAGAATCCTTCGTCCTCAGATGAAAGTTATCGAAGTAGAGAGGCATAGAAGAAAACAGGGAAACAGAGAGCCCTTCGATCCAGGAAAAAGAAAAGAAAGAAAAAAGAATAGCAGAGAGAAATAGAAAGAGAGCAGAAGAGTGTTCAGAAGAATTGTTCTGACTTGCGGATCAAATCCGAAGTCTATTGCTCTATATTGAGCTACATTGTTTCCATTGTCTGGCATTTTTGATTTCCTTCGTTCGTATTTTTCATTTCTTGTTCTTATCTTTCTTCAACCGTTATTGTTTGTGTTTCCGATCCTCTGGACTGAGGTCGGGGTCCTCCTGTGAGATCAGGAGTAGGGAGAGTCAATCTCCGGTTTGCAAGCAGCAGGTGAGCTGCTTGTAGGTACCCTCCGGGTTGGGAGGAAGAGGGGTCTTCGACCTCTGGTTCACTAGTAGCAGGGCTGCTACTAGTGGGGTTTCCCTCTTGGTAAAGAGGAAGAGAGACGTGAGTCTCTGGGTTCTAGTGACTGCTGATCGCTAGAGGTTCCCTCCGGGTAGGAGGAAGAGGAGAGGTTGTTCTCCTGGGAAGCTGTGTATCAGCAGTTGTTTGGCAAGCTGTGTTGCCCAGCCTTTAGTGAAGCCACACTCAGGTTGAGTGTGGGGTGGATGTAGGTCTGAAGGACCGAACCACCTTAAAATCCTCTGAGCCCTTGTGTGATTGATCGTGATAATATTGTGGTATGCCTTCTATTTGCTTGAGCTATTAACTGCACTGCATCTTTTACGATAGTCAAAACTCGAGGTTAGCTCCGTTTAGCAATATACTCTGCAATAATTTTTAAATCTACGAAAACAGTGATCTATTCATCCCCTCCCCTTCTAGATCACTTCATATTGTACTTATCAGTTGGTATCAGAGCAGGTTTTTCCCAGAATGTGGTCCAACGGCCAGGGAAACGGATCCAATGGTCCGCGCAGTTTCATAGCTGATGGGCAGTCTATCACCCGCCCCCCTTTCTTTGATGGTAATAATTACTTCTTCTGGAAGAACAGGATGGAGGTCTTTATCAGGGCCCAAAGCAACAAGCTATGGAAAGTCATTACAGATGGTCCATACACCCTTCCACCGAATGAAGATATGTGGACAGAAGATCAGGTCAAACTCTCCGCACTGAATTGGACAGCTCTTAACATCATACAGTGCGCCGTCCATCCGGAAGAATATTCAAGGATCTCAGCGTGCAAGACTGCAAAGAATATGTGGGATGATTTGCAGTTAATTCATGAGGGCACATCTCAGGTGAAGGCTACCAAGATCAACATACTTACAACTCAATATGAGTTATTTAAGATGAAGCCAGAGGAGCCGATCACAGAAATGTATGCCAGATTATCTGTGATCATCAACAGTCTGAAAGGCCTTGGAAAGGATATTCAACAAGAAGACATAGTCAGGAAGATCCTTAGGTCTCTAACTCCCGTCTGGGATACCAAGGTGACTGTAATAGAGGAATCAAGAGATTTATCCACCATGACAGTAACCCAGCTGATTGGTTCTCTCATGACCCATGAAATGAATTTCACACGAGGAAACGATGGGCATGACAGAAAGGGAAAGAATGTTGCTCTGAAGGTTTCACGACATACTAAGAAGAGCAACAACAGCAGCAGCAGCAGCAGTGATGATAGCAGCGAAGGGTCTGATGGATTCTCAGACTTGGACAAGGATGAGCGAGCTATGCTCACCAGGCAGTTCAGAAAGTTCCTAAGAACAAAAGGAAAATTCTACAGGAGGAAGAAATTTAATGCTGCAATGAAGTCTCCTGAACGAAGATTTGAGAAGAACCGGTCTGCTAAGAAGATCACTTGCTATCATTGTCAGAAATCCGGTCACATGAAAAGTGAATGTCCAGAGCTACAAGCTAAGGCTCCAGGACACCAGAGGAATGTGGTGCACAAGAAGAAGAAGGCCATGCTGTGCACATGGAGCGATGAGGAGGAGGACCCAGAAGCCACTTCGTCCAGTGAAAATGAAGAGAAGACCTGCCTCATGGCCGACCATGAGAAAGAGGTAACAAATTTATTTGAGAATTTTACTTTGGATGATTGGGAGGACGCCTATGGCGACCTGTTAAGTAAATATAATTGTTTAAACAAGGAGCATAGAATGCTTAGACGTAAGTTTCATTCTCTGTCTGAAGAACACTCTTCTATTGTCACTAATAGCATGAAAACCAAGGAGATGGCCACTGAGCTAGATCAGGTTAAAGGTGAGATTGAGAGGTTGAGAATGGAAAGAGAAGAGAATCTAGCTAGAATAGATGAGCTGAAGTGTAAAGCTGAAGAGTCTAAAGGAGAGATTAGACTGATGGCTGAAAAATATGAGGCAGTTAGAACAGTTAATCAGGAACTCCAGGACCAATGCAATGAATTTCAGAAGGAGATTGAGGACAAAGAAAAGGTGCTTGAAAAGTTTACAGAGGGGAGAAACAACCTGAATGTCCTTCTGGGGTCGAGGGTAAACTTCAATAGGGAGGGATTAGGATACAATCCTACTAGTAAAAAACCCTTTGAATTTAAGACTATCACGTTCTGCCCCGCCAAAGGCAAGGAGAAACTGGAAACACCATCCGGTTCCAAATCTGTCTCTACAATGAAGTCTTCGACCAGTAAATTCATTCACTCCACTGGTCAGCAGTCTAAGTCAGGAAATCCTGAGACAAGCACTGCTCATGTACAGCAGGCGTGGAACAAAGGTCCTCACAGGACCAGTCCTATAGAGGCCACAAAAAGAGCGAAAAGTTTTGGTAAGAAAACTCATCATGCTAATTATCAATTAGAGCATGGCAACGATCATCAGTTTCAGCACAAATTTTATTGGAGTAAAAATGCTTACATGAATTATGCTAAACACACACGCACATCTTCTAAGAGGCCAACCAACAATGTCTTTGTTCAGAAACAGCATAGTTCAAATAGGAATAAGCTTATTCAACACCCACCAAGAAATAACAAAAGGGAAGAATCAACCCACATAAATCCACTGAAGAGAACTATAAAACAAATGTGGATTCCCAAGTGCTTTCTGCATAATCAGAAAACTAGTTTTGGACCCAATTTGAATTGGGTCCCACATTACTCTGTCTGAATTTTTGCAGGTCAGCCTGGCAGCTGAGCATAACAAGTGGTATCTTGACAGCGGCTGTAGCAGGCACATGACAGGAGACCGGTCCAAATTCAGCAAACTAAAAATGAAGTCTGGGGGCTTGGTCAAATTCGGAGGAAATAACAGAGGAAGAATAATTGGAATTGGCACGGTTGGTAAGTCCTCCACTAACTCCATTGAAGATGTGTATCTTGTAGAAGGACTTCAGCACAACTTGGTAAGTATAAGTCAACTTTGTGACAAAGGACACAAGGTACTCTTTGACCACAACTCGTGCACTGTTTTTGAGCTGAATTCTGATAACATCATGTTCAAAGGTCATAGAGTAAATAATGTGTACATCGTTGATCTTGATGATAATTCTGAAACAAACTTGTGTCTGTCTGCTAATTCTGAACAGGTTGCTTTTGACTGGCATAGGCGTCTAGGCCACGCTAGTGTGTCTACCTTGAATAAACTGTCTAATTATAACCTAGTCAGAGGTTTGCCCAAAATAAAATTCCAGTTAGGGTCCAAGCTCTGTGATGCTTGTGCTCAAGGTAAACAGACTCGTGCAACTTTTAAGTTGAGAACTGAGGGTCTCTCATCTAAACCACTACAGCACTTGCACATGGATCTCTTTGGTCCTACTCGAATACAAAGCTTGTCAGGTAAGAGATATGGTCTAGTCATAGTTGATGACTTCACTAGATTTTCCTGGTTGTTCTGTTTAGCAAATAAAAATGATGCTTTTGTTCACTTTGAAGAACTTTTTAATAAAATCAAACTGCAAGGTGAACATAATATCATTACAATTCAGTCTGACCATGGAGGAGAGTTTGAAAACTCTTCGTTCTCTGAATTTTGCTCAAGAGAGGGAGTGACTCACAGATTTTCTTCTCCCAGGACACCGGAGCAGAATGGAATTGTTGAGAGAAGAAACAGGTCAATAATTGAAATGGCCAGGACTATGCTAATTGAGAGTGGACTTCCAAGGAGATTTTGGGCAGAAGCTGCAAATACAGCATGCTACATTTTAAATCGAGCATTGGTAAGACCTACTCATAAGAAAACTCCTTATGAACTCCTCAAGGGTAAGCTGCCAAACATTTCTTACTTTAAAATTTTTGGTTCCAAATGCTTTATCCACAATAATGGTAAGAATGGTTTGGATAAGTTTGAAGCAAGAAGCTCTCCTGGAATTTTTCTCGGATATTCAGAAACCTCTAGGGCTTACAGAGTCTTCAATAAAGATGAGCAAACTGTTGAAGAAACACCTCATGTGGTGTTTGATGAGAATGTTCTATCTGACAAAAGGACAAATGATGACAGGGAGTCACCTGATGAGGGAGATTTCTTGGAGAAAATTGAAGTAGGAGAGATGCAGCAAACTGCACAACCAGAAAACTTACAACAAGAAGGAGCAACTGAAGTAGGTGAACCCTCAGGTGAGGTAATATTTCACAAAGATCATCCTAGTGAAAATGTCATAGGTAATTTGCATGATCCCACTAGGACAAGGTCTCACTTTAGAACTGTCCAAGAACAGGACTTAGCTGCTTTGACATCTCAGGTAGAACCCAAGACTGTGGAAGAGGCTTTAAAGCATGATTCTTGGGTATCCTCCATGGGTGAAGAATTAAATCAATTTGAGAAAAATAATGTATGGAAACTAGTTCCTAGACCTGAAAACACTCATGTCATTGGCACTAAATGGGTCTTCAAAAATAAGATTGATGAAAATGGTGCTATCTCTAGAAACAAAGCAAGACTTGTAGCTCAAGGCTACAGTCAGGAATTTGGTGTGGATTTTGATGAATCCTATGCACCAGTAGCTAGGATGGAAGCTATAAGAATTCTGTTTGCATTTGCATGCTCTAGAAAAATTCGACTACAGCAAATGGATGTCAAAAGCGCATTCTTAAATGGGTTATTGAAGGAAGAGGTATATGTTGAACAACCTCCTGGGTTTAATTTCTCTGTTCAGCCTAACATGGTTTTTAGGTTGAATAAAGCCCTCTATGGATTGAAGCAGGCTCCCAGAGCCTGGTATGAGAGACTTTCTGAGTTCCTTGTGAGCAAGGGGTACACTCGAGGTAAGGTTGACCAAACTCTCTTCACCAAGAGTCTCGGAAAGGAGTTAATTGTGGTCCAGGTATATGTTGATGATATCATTTTCGGATCTAACAACTCAAAATTATGTAAAGATTTTTCTGAGTCTATGTCCCAAGAATTTGAAATGAGTCTAGTTGGGGAACTAAAATATTTTCTTGGGCTGCAGGTCAAACAAATGGAGGATGGTTGTTTCATAAATCAAACCAAGTATACTCTGGAGATGCTGAAAAGGTTTGGAATGACCAACCTCAAGACAATCTCAACACCCATGAGTACCAGCTCTTCACTGGATTCAGACGAAAAAGGTAAAGAGGTGGATGCTAAACTATATAGAGGTATGATCGGTTCACTCCTCTACTTAACTGCATCCAGGCCCGACATTCAATTTAGTGTAGGGATGTGTGCCAGATACCAGGCTAGACCTACTGAATTGCATCTGGCAGCTGTAAAGAGAATCTTTAGATACTTATCTGCCACTCATGATCTAGGTCTCTGGTATCCTGCATCATGTAACTTAGATCTCATTGCATACACTGATGCAGATTATGCAGGATGTAAATTGGACAGGAAGAGCACTAGTGGTCACTGCGAATTTCTAGGAGGGTGCTTAGTCTCTTGGGGATCCAAGAAGCAACACTCTGTGGCTCTCTCTACTGCTGAAGCTGAATATGTGGCAGCAGGGAGCTGTGGCACACAGGTTATATGGATAAAACACCAGCTTCTGGATTACTCGATTGAGCTAGGTTGTACTTCTATCTTTTGTGACAATACTAGTGCAATAAACATTGCAAAGAATCCTGTACTTCATTCTCGAACTAAACACATTGAAATCAGGCATCATTTTATTCGAGATGAAGTAGCAAGGAAAACTTTTGAGTTGATCCATGTTGGCACTAACTCACAAATTGCAGATATCTTTACTAAGCCACTGGATACTGAAAAATTTAGCACTATGCGCAGAGAACTAGGTATTTACAGAATTTCATGATTGAAGATTTGATTTCTGAATACCATGTCCTGTGTTATTATGCTTATCATATTCATCATGGTGTTCTTTTTGAAGTGCATTGAGGGTTGTCTTGGCTAAGTCTGTATTGGGGTCAAGTTCTCAGGGGGAGATGATTTATAATAGGTGTCTTGATCTTTGACCTATTTTGAACATACTCTGAACGACATTTTGCTGACATCATAAGAGAATCAGGTTGATTAGGTGTATAAAAGAAAATGTTGGATGCTTTACTCTTTAAGGCTGTTCATCTAATTTCTTGTTGGAATTTTCAGCTGTTAGTCCCACTGAGATCAAAATCTGAATTCAAGATTAATCTTCATACACTGTAACTGTCTTCTGATCTAGTCAGTACAGCATACCTACTTAGTCAATGGTGAGTCCAAAATGAGGTATTGTGTGTTTTAGTCTGAATCACCTTGGATCTGGTGTATTGTTCTCAAACGGACTCAAGCTTCATTAACAAGGTTTTAAGAGCTGGTAAATAAAAACAAAATTCATAAAAGGGTTATCAACTTTGTTAACTGCTCATTGAGAAACTGGGTTTTTCATCAATGAAGTGAAAGCTTCCCATGTCATGAGATGGCAGTAATCATCTGGTCTTAATAGTTGTCTTGATCATACAGAGCTATGGTACATATCTGGTTAGTAACTGGGGTGTCTGGCCTCAGATAAAGGTGTCACCTTAATGTCAACACCAGCTAGAATACTATCTCTGTCTTCTTATCAGAAGGGGTAATGTGGTCCTGCCACCGAGTAACTGGGGATTCTTGCCTCTAAACAAGGTGTCTCCTTAATGTCAAAGGTGTACTTGACAGACTTATCTCTGATCTTGACCATTTTTAAAGATCCTGCTCACTTGAAGTATAGCTTTTGATTTGTTTGTTCTCAATACCACAGGTCATTGTCTTCTGGCTGTCTTACATAATACTCTCTCAGTAAAGACTTATTTTGATCAAAACTGGTATCTTGTACCTCACTTGCTTAGAATCTGGTTCTGTGTATGGAGCAAATCCTTAGTCACAGTTTTTGCACAGTCTGACTAACTGTACCTAAAAAATCCTCACATAAAATTAATGGCTTTCTTGATTGACTAAACATCTCAATAGTCTCCATTTATCTGCCTTACTCTGTCCTGTTTTCTCTCTATAGTCAGCAATTTTCCCTTCTCTGTATCTTCAGATTTGACCCTCGTTTTGATGATGTCAAAGGGGGAGAGAATTGAGTTAGTTATCAAGTCTGAGGTAAGTCTGAGGTAAACTGTTGCTGTGTTCAGGGGGAGTGAGGGAGAGTGTTCAGGTGAGGGGGAGTGTTCAGGTTTCTCATCAAGGGAAGTAAGGAAGCAAGTATGCTTTAAGTTGTCTGCATTAAATATCCTGAATTGATCTCTTTTGAACTTATCTCTCACACTTAATATAGTGTTGCCATCATCAAAAAGGGGGAGATTGTTGGATTGTGTGTCTTCCCTAAGTATTTTGATGATGAGCAACACTATGTTAATTGAGCTTGTTATTTTTGATCAGATATCTTGCACTTGAGTTATCCATGGTTTTATATGAAATAACTGCTAAAGAGGTAACACTTCGTGTGTTCGTTCATGTTCTGTCTTCGTGCTGTTTTTCCTCAAACATCATGTAGTTCTTGCTTCGCGTTTTCACCTCGTGTCGAATTAGCCATGTTGTCGTCTGTTTGAGTGTTGTTCTTTCACCTCGTGCAGTCTTTGATTACTGTGTTGTTTCCATGTCATCCTTTGTATTCCTGTCTTCGAGTCGTTTCTTTGCATACTGTCTTCGTGGTCGATTGGCACTTCGTCTTGGTTACAACACCTCGTGTTGTACTGTTTGACTTCGTGTCGGTTTCGGTTACAGTCCATGTTGTTTTCATGTCGTTCTCTTTTATTGCCACCTCGTGTCGTTTTTATTATTAAGTCTTCGTGTCGTTTTACCTCGTGCAGTGTTATCCCGTGTCATTTACTGTTTCGACCTTGTGTCGTTATCAGCCCGTGTTGCTTTCATCTCGTGCTGTTTTCACTATCCTCGTGTTGTTCTCACCGCATGTCGATTACTGTCTTCACTTAGCATTATTTTTATGATTCGTGTCGTTTTTCTGTGTAGTGTGTGTTTGTCACCACTATACTTCGTGTCGTTGCTTCTTACTTCGTGTCTAACTTCACTTCGTGTTATTTTTCACCTCGAGTCGTTTCCTTATACTCTGTCCTCATGTTGGTCTCTCGTTTTAGTCTTCATGTCGGCTTCTGTCGTAAGCCCGTATTGTCCTCGTGTTGTTTTTGCATTCGTAACCTCGTGTCTCTCTTGCGTATAACCTCACCTCGTGTCATTATCTTCTGTATATCTGATCTGTTACAGAATTTCTCGTGTCGTTCTTATGACATCTCGAGAAATAGTCACGTCGTGTTGTTGTTACTATACCTCATGCAGTTTTGGTCTTAATAGCCATGCAGCGTATTAATGGACTTAATCTCATTACAGGTCCGAGGAAGAACATTCCACACTCCAGGGCTGCACGTGATCCGAGACAAGAGGAACCAATTTGATAAAGGCACGTGACAGGATACTTCTGGATCGAGGGTGGGAGGCACACGCATTTCATGCCCTATCCATCTGCTGTTGATGCTATAAATAGAATCCTTCATCCTCAGATGAAAGTTATCGAAGTAGAGAGGCATAGAAGAAAACAGGGAAACAGAGAGCCCTTCGATCCAGGAAAAAGAAAAGAAAGAAAAAAGAATAGCAGAGAGAAATAGAAAGAGAGCAGAAGAGTGTTCAGAAGAATTGTTCTGACTTGCGGATCAAATCCGAAGTCTATTGCTCTATATTGAGCTACATTGTTTCCATTGTCTGGCATTTTTGATTTCCTTCGTTCGTATTTTTCATTTCTTGTTCTTATCTTTCTTCAACCGTTATTGTTTGTGTTTCCGATCCTCTGGACTGAGGTCGGGGTCCTCCTGTGAGATCAGGAGTAGGGAGAGTCAATCTCCGGTTTGCAAGCAGCAGGTGAGCTGCTTGTAGGTACCCTCCGGGTTGGGAGGAAGAGGGGTCTTCGACCTCTGGTTCACTAGTAGCAGGGCTGCTACTAGTGGGGTTTCCCTCTTGGTAAAGAGGAAGAGAGACGTGAGTCTCTGGGTTCTAGTGACTGCTGATCGCTAGAGGTTCCCTCCGGGTAGGAGGAAGAGGAGAGGTTGTTCTCCTGGGAAGCTGTGTATCAGCAGTTGTTTGGCAAGCTGTGTTGCCCAGCCTTTAGTGAAGCCACACTCAGGTTGAGTGTGGGGTGGATGTAGGTCTGAAGGACCGAACCACCTTAAAATCCTCTGAGCCCTTGTGTGATTGATCGTGATAATATTGTGGTATGCCTTCTATTTGCTTGAGCTATTAACTGCACTGCATCTTTTACGATAGTCAAAACTCGAGGTTAGCTCCGTTTAGCAATATACTCTGCAATAATTTTTAAATCTACGAAAACAGTGATCTATTCATCCCCTCCCCTTCTAGATCACTTCATATTGTACTTATCACTCTCATGTCAATCAATCCCCATTGAATGCGTCTGACGACGGTTATCATTCCCCATGCAAACAAAAATCACGCCTTAAGAAACGTCGTCCATTATCAATAAACGCCCTTGTTTCAGTCGCTAATTCCATAAGACACGGCCTTCCTTAAGTCGTTAATTCCTTCTGACCGTTCGACTTAACTTTCCCTCCTTTCTTCTTCTTCCTTCGTCCTACTCCCTCTTTCTTTCTTCTCTCCCACTGCAACCCTAACCGAAGAACCCATCTCTCTCGTTCTCTCTCATTCTCCCTTTCCCCTCTCTTAGCCCTAGACGATGGCTGGAGGATTAAAGAGGCAAAGGGTGGCCGCCCCCGAGGTGGTTGATTTGGACGAAGACGTCCACGCCGAGGAGGCTTCCCCCGTGGCGGTGGTCGAGGAAGATCCGGCGGCGATGGCAGGCGACGAAGAATAACACGGCGACGAGGCCGTGGGAAATGAAGAAGACGAAGGTGAAGGAAGAGAAAATGAGGAAGAAGAAGAAGGTGGTGATGAAGGTGGTGAGGACGAACACGAAGACGGTGATGAGCCACCGGCCACGGCGGCGGCCGCTCCTCGCCCCGGCCAACTCTGGCGGCCTCGTCAGCCACGCCCTCCACGGGAAGAACCCAAACGCCACAAGGTAGGCCCCCAACCCAATTTCCATTTCCATTTTTTTATTTTTATTTCCATTTTTTTTACCTTAATTTCCATAGCCCTCGGGCTAGAAAACCTGCTACTCAGAAAGAAGACGCCCTCAGGGGTGTCGCGGATTAAAAGAAGACGCCCAATCTTGGGTCGTCAATTCAAATTAATTTCTAAAAATTTATTATCCTCATGAAAACACGCCCTGCAGCATGTCATCCATTTAAATTATCATTTTTTTTCATATCAATCATGCTGTTAATTTCCATGCAATTATTCCTTTTAATTATATATATCGCATGCTGTTATTTTTATCTTCTGAAAACCCTGAAAACAACGCCCCCCACCACGGCGTTAATTCAATAAAAGACGACCAAACGAGCGGTCGTCAAATCATTAATTTCAAAATTTTATTATGAGACCCCAAAACCCCAATTGAGAACAACGTCCCACACAGGGGCGTGACTTAATCAAAAGACGACCCTGGGATGGGCGTCAATTGAAAAATCGTTAGGAATTTAGCAATTAACCACAAAACCACGCCTAACACAGAGGCGTCTCTTAGATAAACAGCGACCTAGGGTAGGTCGTGAATTCAAAGCTCACTTACAAACCACGCCCCCTTCAGGGGCGCCAATTGAACAAGCCACGACTTGAGGATGGTCGTTAATTAAATCAAACATCAAAACTTAACCAAGGCAATGAATTGAACTCCCACATGAATAATCAAAACAATTAAGCCAAAATTTCTTTCTTTATGCATGCAGGGGTTGATGAGGACGCGCATCTCCTGGGTCATGGTTCGAGCAGCGTACTACGGCCTCCTCGAGTTCCAGCGAGTGAGGGTTGATGCTATGGGGTTCGGGGCCTTCCTTAGCATAGAGCCAGTTAGACCCGACCTACCACTTATCCAGGTTCTGAGGGAGAGATGGGATAGGACTAGCCGGGCATTCCTGATGCCTTGGGGGCATATGGTTCCTACCCTAGAGGATGTGGCTAGGATCACGGGATTGAGGGTAGATGGTGAGGCTGTGAGCGGGATCACCTACCCTGACTACACTGAGTTCGCCCAGAGACTGCTAGGGCTAGAGATGGTCTACGAGACTCCCAGCGAGTATAGGACTATCTTCCGTACCGACCTGACTACGGTGATGGGCTTAGGGAATGCTAGGCATAGATCAGGGGAGACCCTAGAGCAGTTCTCACAGAGGTTGATAGACGGGGCTAGGGCGGTCTACTGCCAGGACCCAGCTGACAGGGAGAGAGCAGACCGGGACTTGAGGAGGTTTCTACTGCTGCTACTAGGGAGGCTATTGCTGGGGACAAAGGGCGACGTTATCAACTGCCGATTCCTGGGGATACTCGAGGACTTGGAGGCAGTTAGCAGCTACGCCTGGGGAGCAGCGCTGCTGGCACATCTGATGGCTGACCTGTCCACAGGGACAGGGCGAGAGACGACTGTCAGTGGCTTCTCACCTTTTCTTCAGGTATGCAATTTTTTGTATGAATGTTGAATGTGAATGCGTATGAATGTCTTGCTAATATGATGCATGGATGCAGGTTTGGAGCCACCTATACATGCCGATGGGGGGCACCGACCCACGGCCTGGAGGTGAGGGAGCGTTCCCTCTAGCACGGCGCTGGCTACCGGTGGTCTTTGGGGCCCCACTCGGCTACGAGTTGTGGGTCCTACGGAGAGAGTTCCGTGACTTCCCTCCCTCGCTGGTATGTATGATGAATGCTATGCTTTTTCTTTTGTGCTTATTTGAATTCATTGTGATTATGAGATGATGATGATATGTATGTTTATGAACGCAGGTGCGATGGAGACCCTACGAGGGGATGACGGACGAGGGCCAGCCATGGGTCGTAGCAGGGCAACCTCGTTTTGGGCATGAGCTCTGGGTTCATTGCTTGAGCAAGATCGAGCCGCTACGGCTTAGACTGGTGATGAGGACCCTGGGCCTACACCAGGAGTGGGTAGAGGTAGGCGAGCCGCGGGGGATCGGGAAGAAGACGCGCGGTCGTACAAAGGCGACCAACTGGAGAGTGCGGTTCGAGGAGCAGTACACCGACTGGCGGCGAGGCGGGACCCGAGTCACCTCGCGGGCGACTGACAGCTCCGAGTACCTCCGGCGCTACTGGGAGGTTTACGCCGGTCGACCCCAGATGAGGGTCCTAGGGGTATGTATGAATGCAACTATTTCTAAATTAAATGCCAATGCTTATGTATATATCATATTACTAATATGTAATGGATGCAGGATGAACGGGACATAGCGGCAATGGATGCCCAGGCCCACCTACACAGTCTGGAGGACCAGCTAGCTGCCACGCTGGCAGACCTTGAGACCCTGGTGAGTGTTTAAATTATTTCCATATGCAAATGTATTTTTGTTGAATTATTGATGATTAGCCACTGACGATCTCAATGAATGCAGCGTGCCCAGCAGGGAGTAGTGAGGAGAGACCCAGGGGAGGCCTCCAGCTCGAGGGGGCCCAGTGCAGAGGCGACTGCACTGGCAGAGCAGCTAGCGGGAGCGGTGGCACGGGCCGAGGCTGCAGAGCGCGACCTCGCCTCACGGGTAAATTCCAAAACACAAATCCATTCAAATATTGATTATATAATTGTGCACTGATGAAAATTCATTTTACAGACTGAGGAGCTTCGTGCCGCTCTTACCTGCGTCTACGAGGGACAGCAGGCGATGACTGCTCAGGTGAGTTTTTATTTAGTCATGTGTTGCTTTATTTCATAAACTATTGAGTTGATGATTTGTTACATGTTTGCAGACCACACAGCTACGGGCGGCACGTACTGAGTTGGCGATCCGCGAGCAGCGGATCTTAGAGCTAGAGAGGACCTTGAGACGACGTGAGGAGCTGCCTCAGGACGTGGCCGAGCTACGGGTGGCTCTTGAGCTGGAGAGGAGGGAGCGTGCCCGGGAGCGCGAGGAGCGTGCTCGTGAGCACGAGGAGCTGGCGGGCCTGAGGACTCAGCTAGTCCTTTCTCAAGAGCGGCTTCGAGTGTCGGAGGAGCGTCTGCAGCGAGGCCGAGAGCGGGCACGAGCGGCAGGGTACAGCCTTGGCGGTTCTTCGTACATGGCGGGCTCTTCTTTTCAGCCGAGGAGTGAGACAGGGGGCCAGGTTCGGGTTCCAACTTCTTCACGGGGGCCCATGCCTCCTCCACCAGTGCCTCCTCGGGATGGCGAGGACGAGGTAGAGAGTAGGAGAGAGGAGGGTGGAGGCGAGAGCTGAGAGACTTACTTGTACCCACCTTCACACCTGTACATGATATATATATATATATATATATATATATATATATATATATATATATATATATATATATATATATATATATATATATATATATATATATATATAAGATTTGAGCTTTTGTTTACCTAAGCGCTTTGTGTGGTTGCGGACTTCTGTTTGTGTACTTTTCTTGATGGGGGCATCTCTCACCCTTCATATTTAACGGTTGTTCACCAGCATGGTTCCATTATGTCCGTCACATTTTTCTGATTCAGTTCATGTAATTTTCATATTTTCTTTGAGTCATAATTATGTAGTTTTCATTTTATTTGAGTCATGTCCCTAGGTCTTGCATTTATTTTCCTAAGTTTGAGTGTCATTAGATTGTTTACTGTGCTATTGGGCCCAATTCATTGGACTTGGCCCATGAGCCCCCCCTACCCCTTCGGTTATTTATTATTAAGTCTTTTGTCAGGGTTTTATTGTAAAATGTGGGTTTCCTATATATAGGGCCCCATGTCCTTCATTTGAGGGGAATGAATCAATCAATGAAAAATTGCCATTTTGGTGAATTCTATCTTTATTTTTATGGTGGAGTGAATCCATTAGTGAGGTGAGAAGCCTTAGGGAGAGAATCCCACCCATTCCTTTCTTAATCTCTCTCTTTCACCCCTCTTTCTCTCTCCTCTACACCCAATTTTGAAAATTTTCTCTCTCCTCCCTTCCCAATCACCACTCTCCCACCTACCCCCATTAAAGGCCACTCCCCTTCCCCACACATCCTATTACTCCACCCCCTAGTCCCAAGGGAGCATCCCCAATCACTAAGCCACCCTCCAACCACCTCATCCCTTTCCCAAGCACCCTTCCCTCTCCCCCATGCAACCCTCCACTTCCCTAGGCCATTTGAATTCAAAAATCCCCTTCCCTCCACAGCCCTAGGGCGCCCAAGACCCCTCCCCTTTGGTTAGGGGCGGCCCCCTCTCATCCTCTCCATCTTCCCTTGTTCCCCTCCATCACCCCCACCTTCTACCATCTAGAGTAAGAGGACCTACAGAAGACCTGAAGCTTGCAGCAGTGACCCCGACCTCCTCCGGACATTCCTAGAAGCCCAAGAGCCATCGTTGGAAGCGTCTGCCTGTCTTCTTTGCAACGGCGGTGGTCTCGTCCCCATCAGAGCTCAGTGCTGCCCAGGAAGCCCATTCTCCCACGACTGCGCATAGCTATCCCTGCTGAGTACCAAAATCGGATTAGAAGCTCTGCCACGACGAACCTCGGAGGAATCAGTCCACAAGTTCTTCTGAAAAGTTCTTCCTCGGCCTGTCTACTTTCAGAAACAAGAATCGGAAGTCCATTCAGCATCCGGGAACAGAAGTTACCAATTTTCTTCCACGGTCGCGCGACTCTGTCTTCCACAGTCTGCACCGACCCCTCCTCACTCTTCTGGTTCTACAGTTCGTCTCCAGCATCCTCTAGCATCCCCATTTCTTTTGCTGCAAAGAGAACTTACCTACGGTTCTAACGGCGCTGACGGCACCTAATTCGGAGTTCAGGAGCGGCCGGGACAGCCTCTTCTTCCCACTGTTGGTGATCTGCTACTGCTAGTCCGAGAATCAGAGGCCCTGTTCGAGCTCCCGCCCCGACCGGCAACGACCCCAGGAGAAATTAACAAAATTCTGAAGCATCCCAGCTCCTGTAAAGAAGAGTTACCCAAGGGTGTCGTCCTCGGCGAAATTCCAGAGGCAGATCTATAGCTCCAGCACCGGCTGTCTGTCCCCTTTGGCTGAAAGGAGGCAGATTCGGCATCTTCGTTGCTTCACCATCTTCGACTTAGTTTTCCGCTCCCCGCTTGGCCGGCTGAAGGCCCCTCCCTATGTGGAGGTAGTTTTTATTGTAATCATTTAACCCCCACCCCAATATCCCCCTCCTGCGAGAGGCGTAGTGTTGTAATTGGTTTGAGCAGGTTAAACTTCACCGCCGCGGCGTGTGGGGATCCACCGCCTCCCCGCTCGCCCTCGTCTCCAAGCGGGACCGGTTTCTTCAAACCGGTCGAGTAAGTGCTCTAAACCCTTGCTCATTGTGCTTGTCTTTCAATGTTTGTTTCTTAGCTCCGCTGGTTGTGCGAGAGAGAGCCCGATCCTCAAGCCCCGTTGCCTTGAGTGATCACCGTGGGAAGAGTGAAACCGGTGCCCTTGGCACTTTGTCGGCCCCATTGAATTGGGTTCCACATCCCATTGGGAATCACATATTGGCCTTGCTGGCCCTCTACCAGCAAGGGCCCAACCCCTCAACCTCACCTTGGCATTCCCAAGTTACCCCGGGCTTGGGTGAGCGACGAGAGAGTGGCGGCCCAATTCGGCCCATTTGAATGCGATTGTGCTTGCTTGCATTTGGTCCGAGGTTGTGTCACATCAAATTGGTATCAGAGAAAGTCATTGACTTGTCTCTATCAAGTCAAGTCCTAGGGCATGCTTGCATTGGAGTCATCATCAATCCGACCCTTGCATTGATTCCCCCGATCATCATGGCCACCTACTTAGCCTACTCACCACCCATGGACTTCATCGTAGATAGGGATATTACCTTTGACGGATCGCATTCTAGTGACTATCTTAGGTGGGAGGCTACCATAGAAAAGTACTTTGAAAAGACTTGGGTATATGGATGCGCGAGAGTCTGAAAGGCCAAGGGACGACTTCGGGGTCAAGCCAAGAGTAAGTGGGAACACATAGAGGGCTTAAGGAGGGTTAGAAGACAAGAACCTATTCACTCATGGGAAGAGATGAAGGTAGAGCTTAGAAAGATCTACATCCCCAAACATTTCCACCCCTCCTACTCAAGCACCCCTAACCCGAGGAGCACTACCACTCCTCCACCCCCACCCGGCCAACTTGAGACCGACCATTGGTCTTCACCCCCACCACCCCCAACAATTCATCTCTCAACCATCATAACAACACTTCGCGACCAAGTCCTCTGCCTTAAGACCCAAATAAACCAAACAACCACCTCTCCACCAAATCCCATGAGGATCCCCACACTCCAACCAAAACCTCCTTCCGCAAACCTATCTATCCAAACTCAATTGGCCCCCACTACCACCCCTCCACAACCAGCCGATCCCAAGGGGAAGAGACCCCTAACCGACCCGGTTTCCCCAAAAAGGACCACCACTCACCCTATTCTCACCATTCAAACCCAAGTAGACCCCGTGTCCATCCCTCCACCTAGAACCATGACGGCCACCACCACCCAACCCAAATCCTGTCACCCAACCCACCTTCCACTTCCAAACCCCATCCTACCCCAACCTACACCTCCACTACTTCCACTCCCAAACCACATCCTACCAATCCCAATCCAAGTTTCCCTTTACCCTCTACCCTGGGAACACCACACACAAACCCTCATCACTCCAAAAGACTCTCTCACCTCCTTGGTAGCAGAACGCATACCCAATCCAATAGTTGTGAGCACTCCAAACCCACCACCCACTTTGGAGGAAACCCAAGTCCAAGATGAAGAAGGAACCTCACACAATGGTCTTTACCTTACACCACCCTCTCTAGTTGGGGTGGAGCTCATCTTAGGAGAACCCATTGTTAGTTGGCTAAAGGAGAGCCCAATTCGAGAGACCCCGGCCCATGTTTTCCCTCCCATAGAACGAGACCTTCCCATAGTGCCCTTCTTCTCCTATCACACTACAATCCAAGCATCCTATCAAGTGGAGACCTTAGAGGACCTCCTCAAGGGCATAGCATGGCAAGTAGAGATGACTAGCATGTTGACCCCTATGGTCGAACAACCTAGGAGCCTTAGCCTCCTACACCTATGCATAGGGTCTATCACCTCGGTTTGCACCATTGGTTGCTACACTAGCGACCTCCTTCTATTCCTCCCTACACCCGATGAGCCCAACCTTCTCCTCGATTTAGAGCTTCTTATCTTGGGTAGAAAGCCAAGCCCTCCACTCATGGCCGACTCACTTGTCAAGAACATTGGCCCAACTATAATGGAGAAGGATGACTTAGCACCTTTTAAGGATCTTGAGGACATGGAGTTCCTCCCCCTAGGTGACCCATTTTATGATCCATATGATCCATTCCAATGGGAGTCAAGGGACTCATATGACCCAACCATTTTATCAACCACCCACCCTTTCCTACCCTCACCCACCATATTGGGCCAAACCCACCTCATCTATGACCCGGGTTACACCTTGGGAGCCATGACCTTGGGCCACATTTCCCTAGGTAATGAGGTTGTGCTCCATCCCATGATGATCACATTCTTAGATCCGTTCGATCCTTTCCAATGGGAGTTCAAAGGTTGTCCCACACCTATAGACATGGAAGTCACCCTTAGGAAAAATATGCATGTGTCTAGGCCTACCACACCACTTGGCATGAACACTATGTTGGGTCCATTCATTCATACCACCCACATGTCAAGTAGAAAGTATGAGTGGTCCATATTCGGATGTAATGGTCCACCTCCATTCATCATGAGTCTTAAGCATGATAGGTGCATTCTTAGATGTCCGGGTCCCCCGGCATTTGCCACCCCATTGCATGATAGAGTTACAATTGGAGGTCCAGGCCCTCCTATCCTCACTAATCTTCATAGGGAGTCTAGACATGCTAGGTCCACATTTGGGTGCCCGGGACCCCCAACATCCAATAGAGTGCTAGCATTCACCAACTATGTCTCAAGATTGCATACTTGCAGGCCTATCATCAAAGGCAAAAGGATTTGTCAAAGGCGAATTGATACCCACAAAAGAAACCAAGACTTCCAAGAGGGTGACTATCTGATGGTCAGGATGAAGAGGCTCTTCCCTAGAGTCGCCTCTACGCTCAGGGATCGAGAGACTGGACCCTTTAAGGTCTTGGGGCGATTGAGCATAAATGCCAATGAGTTGGTCCTTCTGAAGGAATATGGGGTCAACCCTCATTGTAGTGTGGCGGACCTTGTGCCCTGCAAGGGCCCCGCGGTGGCACCTAGCGAGGATATTGAGCCCATACCCCCTTTTAAGAGTGACCCCACCAATAAGAATCACCTTCTAACCTTGAGAGCCCGGCATGAGCACAAAGATTTGATACTAGTTAAACATAATGACACCATCAGGAGCAGGGCAATCCAGCAGTATCTTGTGAGGTGGAAGGGCCGGCCACGATGGTGGACACATGGGCGAGCTAGGAAAGACTCTTACTCGACGGAGTCGAGCTCTTCGCACCCCGGGAGTATGATGGGGGCATCTCTCACCCTTCATATTTATCGGTTGTTCACCAGCATGGTTCCATTATGTCCGTCACATTTTTCTGATTCAGTTCATGTAATTTTCATATTTCCTTTGAGTCATAATTATGTAGTTTTCATTTTATTTGAGTCATGTCCCTAGGTCTTGCATTTATTTTCCTAAGTTTGAGTGTCATTAGATTGTTTACTGTGCTATTGGGCCCAATTCATTGGACTTGGCCCATGAGCCCCCCCTACCCCTTCGGTTATTTGTTATTAAGTCTTTTGTCAGGGTCTTATTGTAAAATGTGGGTTTCCTATATATAGGGCCCCATTTCCTTCATTTGAGGGGAATGAATCAATCAATGAAAAATTGCCATTTTGGTGAGTTCTATCTTTATTTTTATGGTGGAGTGAATCCATTAGTGAGGTGAGAAGCCTTAGGGAGAGAATCCCACACATTCCTCTCTTAATCTCTCTCTTTCACCCCTCTTTCTCTCTCCTCTACACCCAATTTTGAAAATTTTCTCTCTCCTCCCTTCCCAATCACCACTCTCCCACCTACCCCCATTAAAGGCCACTCCCCTTCCCCACACATCCCATTACTCCACCCCCTAGTCCCAAGGGAGCATCCCCAATCACTAAGCCACCCTCCAACCACCTCATCCCTTTCCCAAGCACCCTTCCCTCTCCCCCATGCAACCCTCCACTTCCCTAGGCCATTTGAATTCAAAAATCCCCTTCCCTCCACAGCCCTAGGGCGCCCAAGACCCCTACCCTTTGGTTAGGGGCGGCCCCCTCTCATCCTCTACATCTTCCCTTGTTCCCCTCCATCACCCCCACCTTCTACCATCTAGACTAAGAGGACCTACAGAAGACCTGAAGCTTGCAGCAGCGACCCCGACCTCCTCCGGACGTTCCTAGAAGCCCAAGAGCCATCGTTGGAAGCATCTGCCTGTCTTCTTCGCAACGGCAGTGGTCTCGTCCCCATCAGAGCTCGGTGCTGCCCAGGAAGCCCATTCTCCCACGACTGCGCATAGCTGTCCCTGCTGAGTACCAGAATCGGATTAGAAGCTCTGCCACGACGAACCTCGGAGGAATCAGCCCACAAGTTCTTCTAAAAAGTTCTTCCTCGGCCTGTCTACTTTCAGAAACAAGAATCGGAAGTCCATTCAGCATCCGGGAACAGAAGTTACCAATTTTCTTCCACGGTCGCGCGACTCTGTCTTCCACAGTCTGCACCCACCCCTCCTCACTCTTCTGGTTCTACAATTCGTCTCCGGCATCCTCTGGCATCCCCGTTTCTTTTGCTGCAAAGATGACTTACCCACGGTTCTAACGGCGCTGACGGCACCTAATTCAGAGTTCAGGAGCGGCCGGGACAGCCTCTTCTTCCCACTGTTGGTGATCTACTACTGCTAGTCCGAGAATCAGAGGCCCTGTTCGAGCTCCCGCCCCGACCGGCAACAACCCCAGGAGAAATTAACAAAATTCTGAAGCATCCCAGCTCCTGTAAAGAAGAGTTCCCCACTAGTGTCGTCCCCGGCGAAATTCCAGAGGCAGATCCATAGCTCCGGCACCGGCTGTCTATCCCCTTTGGCTGAAAGGAGGCAGATTTGGCATCTTCGTTGCTTCACCATCTTCGACTTAGTTTTCCCCTCCCCGCTTGGCCGGCTGAAGGCCCCTCCCTGTGTGGAGGTAGTTTTGATTGTAATCATTTAACCCCCACCCCAATATCCCCCTTCTGCGAGAGGCGTAGTGTTGTAATTGGTTTGAGCAGGTCAAACTTCACCGCCGCGGCGTGTGGGGATCCACCGCCTCCCCGCTCGCCCTCGTCTCCGAGCGGGACCGGTTTCTTCAAACCGGTCGAGTAAGTGCTCTAAACCCTTGCTCATTGTGCTTGTCTTTCAATGTTTGTTTCTTAGCTCCGCTGGTTGTGCGAGAGAGAGCCCGATCCTCAAGCCCCGTTGCCTTGAGTGATCACCGTGGGAAGAGTGAAACCGGTGCCCTTGGCACTTTGTCGGCCCCATTGAATTGGGTTCCACATCCCATTGGGAATCACATATTGGCCTTGCTGGCCCTCTACCAGCAAGGGCCCAACCCCTCAACCTCACCTTGGCATTCCCAAGTTACCCCGGGCTTGGGTGAGCGACGAGAGAGCGGCGGCCCAATTCGGCCCATTTGAATGCGATTGTGCTTGCTTGCATTTGGTCCGAGGTTGTGTCACATCATTTCTCTTTCCACGTTCTTCATTTTTTTTCGCTTTACTTTGCCCTGTTCCTGCAACTGTGATCCACACTTTGAACAAACAGGTTAATTCATCTGTTTGACTTGGCCCCTTGCTCAATAAGCAAGGGGTGCCTTTACTTTTGACCTGGATAGCGGGTCAAGGGGCCAAGCCTTTAATCAAAATAAGGTAAACGACATAATTGATAACGGGGAGATGCAACATGCAAGCACGCATATGCCAACCATAAAGAAAGATGCCCGTGCAGAAATGCAAGCATACTTGGAGAATGCATTTTTTTTTTCTTTTTCTTTTTTCTTTTGTCCACTCATTTATATTTTTTTTGTTATTTTTCTGAAAAACGCACCTTATAGTAGGTCGTGATTCACATAAAAGGCGCCCTAGAAGACGGCGTGAATTTGAAATGGGAATTTGATTTTTGAGAAAGTAACGACCTGCACAGGGACGTTATTTTTAAGGAGACGACCTAAACAAGGACGTTACTTAAATAAAAAGCGCCTTTATCAAAGGCATTAATTAACTTGAACGAGCCTTAATGGAATCTGCCAAAATGGGTTGACAAGGCTATCAAGACCATGGGTCCTACACGGTCACCATCTAAAATTCATTAACCTTTCTTGAATAAAAAAAAGGGGGTCGACGTGATCATAGTTGACTTGTATTCGAGATTTCGTACAGTGCAATTTCCTAACTCCGTCTTGACCATCCTGCCAGTTCATGACTTACCACATAGAAAGCATGGAAGAAAAAAATAAGGGAAGCCCATAAGGGATTCTGAGATGCTCGAGGTAAAGTTACCTCCCCTACCCTATGCCTGTTGGGGTTCGGTCTGTGGCGTAGGGAAATTTTGTTGCCTTTTTGCCTCTTTTATATTGCATGCATACGCCCAAGGTTTTTCCCTGCGGGGACTTTGCCCTCTTGACATGCTTTTCTTTTCACAACTTGACTTTCACTTTGGAATTGATTTGCATTGATGAAAATAAACCTAATTGTACTTGGGCTTTTGTGGCATTTTGTTCCCTTTTGGGCCTTGACTTCCACCTACTAGGGCGGCGGACAGGCTTAGTGGATCTACCCCGAGGCCTTCCTTCCTCCCTTATGGGCCGAAGAGGAAAAGAATGGGTATTATCTTCACCTTTAGTCAGGTTTTGACTTCCCATCGGATTTTGCACTGTTTGAGTTCAAGAATAAAGCGTGTAGTGTGTGCGGGTGTCAACCCAATTTTAGGTTAACAAGATTGATGAATGAATTCTGAATTTTGACCTTTCGGACCTTGATCCTTCGTGTGCCATGGCACCAATTTTAAAAGCTTTTGTTTTGATCTCTTTTGATTTTGAAGAATTTCTATTTTTCTATTTGCCTTTTGGAATTTCTATTTTTTTTAGTTTTTGGAAATATTCCACTTTATTTTGGATTTTTGAATCAATTTTCATTTTTTTGGATTTTAAAAACCATTCTATATATATATTTTTTTTTGATTTTTGAATCAAGGGTAGTATTTCTTAAGATACAAACCATTCCAAGGGTGAGTTAACTCTTCTCCTTCAGCATTAATCAGTTTATAAGCATTGCCAGGGTAAACATCTTTTATAACAAACGGTCCTTCCCAATTTGGTTGGAGTTTTGAACGGGGGCCTCCAGGTTTTACAAAAATTCTCTTGATTACCATCTCACCGACTTTAAATTTTCTCTCAATTACCTTCTTTTGATAAAAACGTGAGAGCCTGTTTTGATAAGCGCACGCATGCTCAGCAGCGACCAGACGCTTCTCATCTAGAAGTTCCAATTGAGTAAGGAGCGAATCACGACGCTCATCAAGAGAGAGTTCCTTGTCCAATTGTACTCGCAGGGATGGAATAAGAATCTCATAAGGGACTACTGCCTCCATTCCATAAGTAAGGGCGAAAGGGGTTTACCTAGTGGGGGTACGAATGGAAGTGCGATAGGCCCAGAGAGCTTCAACTAGTTTGTCTGGCCAGTCCGAAAATTTATTAGCCTCACATGTCTTTTTAACAATTTTGATCAAAGTTTTATTAGTGGCCTCTGCCTGGCCATTGCCCTACGGATAATAAGGAGAAGAATGATGCAATGCAATGTTATACCTGTTGTAGAGATCCTTGAGCTCTTGAGAGATAAATTGAGGTCCATTGTCGGTGATGATGGTACTCGGGATGCCGAACCTTGTGATGATATTTTTCATTATGAATTTGTAGACAGTTGATGCTTTAATCTCCACGTAAGCTTCTGCTTCCGCCCACTTGGTGAAGTACTCCGTTGCCGTGAGGATGAACGACTTTTGCTTGGTCAGGAGGTTTGAATCACCAAGAGGTCCAATAATATCAAAAGCCCACATGGAGAAAGGCCATGGGGAGGACATAGGATGGAGTGAAGAAGCAGGAGAATGAATTTTGTCGACGTTCAGTTGGCACTTAACACACCTTCGAACATAGATGGAGCAATCATCTTCTAGAGTTGGCCAATAGAAGCCTAGCCTAAGGATCTTCTTAGCTAACATCTGGCTATTCACATGACCACCACACACTCCAGAATGCGCCTCTTCCACAACCTTCCAAGATTCATCATCATCGAGGCATCTTAATAAAACACCCGTGAGCCCTCTCCTGTAGAGCACACCTCCAACCAAGACATAACGCTGAGCCACTCTTCTAATTGCTTTCTTCTCTTCCACAGTGGCTTCCTCGGGATAGGACTGATCATTGCAATACCTGGCAATCTCATAATACCAAGGCTTCTCTTCGTCAGCCAACTCTTCTTGCCAATCCAAAAGCATGATCTCATTGCCTTTAAGAGCTTCCTTCTGCCTGTCCTTCTCAAGCACCTTATCCCTAACATCGAGGAATGCACGATCCTTAATAGCTGGAGTGTCCCGTTGATGAATCAGAGGAACATGAAAATCACGCTCAGGAGGGAAGACTAGAGCAGAGGCCAAAGAAGCAAGAGCGTCAGCTAAGATGTTCTGGCTACGAGGGACATGAACAAAGATTAACTTGGTAAAGAGCTTGGCATAAGCTGAAGCAAGTTCCTGGTAGGGCTTGAGCTTAGGATTGATAGTGCGGCACTTGACGAGCACCTGGCGCAGAATGAGCTGGCTATCACCAACAATTCGCAAATGAGTAACACCATATCGATGAGCAGTTTGAAGACCGGCCAAAAGAGCCTCATACTCAGCTATATTGTTTGTGACAGGGAAAGTAAGCCGAGCAGCAAATGGGATGGTGACCCCTTCTGGTGTTAAAAGAACCATGCCGATCCCTCTTCCTTGGAAATTTAGAGCTCCATCAAAATGTAATGTCCACATAGGATCGTGGGGTTGATTAATGGACATTAGTTCCTCATCTGGAAACTCCGAATTGACAGGATCAAATCGGGGTAGAGGGTGGTGAGCAAGATGTTCGGCAATGGCGTAGCCTTTGATAGCTTTCTGTTGAATGTAAGTGATATCAAACTGTGAAAGGAAGCTTTGCCAACGTGCTAATCGATCAGTAAGTACAGATTTTTCAAGAAGGAATTTAATTGGATTCATGCGTGTAATGAGATGAACCTCGTGAGCTAGGAAATAGTGTTTTAATTTCTGAACTACCCAGACCAAAGCTGCACAAGTCTTCTCCATGGCTGAGTACCTCTGCTCACACGGGTTTAGAAGTTTAGACAAATAGTATGCTGCCCTCTCCTTACCTTCTTCATCCACTTGAGCTAGGACAGCACCTACAGAGTCATCCAGGACAGAAACATAGAGAATAAGTGGTTTGCCTGGAATCGGCGGCCTCAGGACAGGAGGATTGGCCAAATAATCCTTCAATCCGTCAAAGGCTGCCTGACACTTGTCATCCCAATTAAACTTGACTCCCGGCTTAGTAAGCTCGTAAAACGGCCTACATCTTTGTGAATGCTGGGAGATGAAGCGACGAATAAATTGCAGCCTCCCGATTAGTCCTCGCACTTCCTTCAAATTCTTGGGAGGAGGCATGTCTCTAATGGCCTTTGCCTTGTTGGGATCAACTTCAATTCCCCTCTTGCTAACAATGAAACCAAGCAACTTCTCTGAAGAAACACCAAATACGCATTTCTTGGGGTTCATCTTCAATTGGTATTCTCGTGATCTTTGCAAGACCTTAGCTAGAACCCCAGGATGCTCAATCATTGTTCTTGATTTCACTACTAGATCATCCACATATACCTCAATAAAAATGTGAATCATGTCATGAAAAATCGCCATCATTGCCCTTTGATAAGTGGCTCCAGCATTCTTGAGTCCAAATGGCATGACCACATAACAGTATGTTCCCCATGGTGTTGTGAAGGATGTTTTCTCTTGATCTTTTTCAGCCAAACGAATTTGATTGTAACCTGAAAAGCCATCCATAAAAGAGAGAGTCTCAAATCCTGCCGTGTTATCGATTAGAACATCAATATGAGGGAGGGGGAAGTCATCTTTAGGACACGCACGGTTGAGGTCCCGGAAGTCTATACAAATCCGAACCTTTCCATCTTTCTTCATGACCGGGACGATGTTAGCCACCTAGTTGGGGTAGAGGACAACTCTAACAAATCTAGCCTTATGGAGTTTGTCGACCTCTTCTTTCATCTTTAAAGCCATGTTAGGGTGGAAACGTCTCAACTGTTGCTTGACCGGGACAGACCCTGGCTTAAGTGTAAGCCGATGTTCAACGAGCGCAGGGTCTAGTCCAGGCATATCTTCATAACTCCATGAAAACGTGTCCTTGTATTCTTGAAGTACCAAAATAAGTGCCTCCTCTTCTGAGGGCGGCAAATTCTTACTGATGAGGACAATCCTAGGGTCTTCTTCCGTACCCAAATTTATTTCTTTGGTAGGTTCTTCTACTGAGGCTGATGGTTCATCAAATCTTCTCATACCACTGGCAAAGGCATCAGCCTCGTCCTCATATTCTTCATAACTTTCATCCCCCTCTTCAATAGGGTCTTCATCATTCATGATTTCATAGACACCAAAACCCTCATAAAGAACATTAGTATCCTCATATTCTAACTCTGGCAGGATGATCGGATTCTCAACAAATTCAGGAAGAGCTAAACAAGCCTGGCATCTTCTGGCTAACTCCAACAGAAACCTACGGGGAATCTGTCTACCCTTAGACTTCTTATGTAAATCTACCCCATGAATTTTATTAGAAGAAGAAGAACAACTAGCTTGATCATTAGAAGGGGAAGAAGGAGGTGAAAAAGTGGATACAGGAGGTGATACAGAAGGAGACCCCTCACGAGAGGGGGGGAAGAGATTTATCAAGGAATCCGGGAAGAGTGGCCCCTGGGTCGGGACACACTCGGGAAGGAGATAAGAGGTTTCCTCAAAAGTGATGGAGGATTGGAGAGTTGGAATTTTGGCATTTTTTTTTGTTTTTGTTTTTGTTTTTATCTTTATTTTCTTTTTCTTTTTCTAGAAGAAAACAATGTGAAGGGAGAATAGCAGGAGGAGTGGAGATTGCAAGGTTGGAGAAAGATTGAATCGGTGGTGGCCCACGTGGGGGTGCAATGGAGAGTTTAGAAAATCGCTCGGGGAGCGAGGGAGGAATCGGCAGAGAAACTTGGATTGAATTTGGAGACAAATTGATCGTAATCGGTGGCGGTCTTGGAACGCGACCAAACCAACGAGAATATAGAGAAGCAAGAACAGATGGATGCATGGAAGTGAGAGAAAAGAGGCCGGCCCACAGCCTGTCCATAGTGAAACCTTCCTCAAACGGAATATCTGGCTCTCCAGTATCAGTGTAGTCACTCAGCAACTGCCGCTTGTCTGTAATCACAGCAGGTTTTTCAATCAATTCATGAATAAGTGGTGGCCATTCCGGATCAGTCGGCATAAAGAGGCGGCTCAAGGAAATAGTAATGTCCTGCATATCGAACCACCTGTACCAGTCACATTCCGGATCATCCATTTTCCTTCTTTTATCAGGCCTTAAGGACTCCAGGGCTTTGTAAGTGGCCAGCGGGGCAATATGACGAGCAAACTGTCTAGCATGAATATCTTGACAGTCTAACGTGGAAGTGATTATTGTAGTCTGCTCATTATTTTGAAAACCACCTGTGACAAAATGTGTCTTCAATGTCCAAGTGAGAGGCTGGCGATCTGTCTTTAATGTGGATGTCATAACTGCCCATGGTTCATCTTCATTTTTGCCTGGCCCTTTGTAGCCCAAACCGCCTCTTGCAATCAATTTCTGAGGCTTTACAGGCCTAATCCTGCCTTGACAATTGGCACCCAGACCTTTGCCATTTTGATACCCCATTTTTTTTAAAATGTTCCAGCCATGGGTGTTCATCACCGTTTTCTTCTTCTTCCCTTTGGAAGATAGGGGTGTCATAGCAACTGTTGTGATAATCTCGGATGGCATCGACCGTGGGCGAGGGACGTCCAATACAGATAATAATGGCTTATTGGCGGGCCAAATAGAAGGAACTGATGAAGCCACATGAATATCCTCCTCTGGCAGAATCGGCATACTGGTAACCTTGACAATGCGGCCCTTGTGTGGAAACTTGAGGCATTGATGATTTGTGGAGGGCACTGCATCAAGCTGCTGGATGTAGGGACGGCCAAGAATGCCATTAAATGTTGGATCCATGTCCAAAATATGAAAATCAGCTGTAATGGTGGCTGGACCCAAACTTACTTTTAGTGTTATCATGCCCAGAGGAGGCTTCTTAGTGTTATCGTATGCAGTGACTGTTATGGTGGAGGGCCGTATCAGATTCTCGGGAATGCCGCACATCTTCAAAGTGCTCGGCGGCAAGACGTTGATGGATGCCCCAGTGTCCACCAAACACTGTTGTACATCCACCTTATTGATATCAACTGTGATGCATAGAGCATATTTTCTTGCTGAGATCGGTGCTAGCTCATGCTCATAAAAAGTGATTGCTGGTTGACTGCCAGTAGGTGTTAAGACTGCGGTTATCTGCTCGACCGGAATGTCCTCATTGACCATGACTTTCTGCAGATATTCCTTTAGAGCCATCTGATGAGTGGTCGACCTCTTGATCAGTTCTAGAATTGAAATTCTTGCCGGAGTCCGGTCCAAATGCTTTAACAAGTCGTATTCTGTGCCTGGTATGGACTCCTTCCTGTTCTTGCGGCCCCTGCGCGGGCTCTAACCCTCTCTGTGGAAAAATGCGGTGGAACAACCGTCCACTGCGGAGTGGCGCCACGCCTTGACGCGCCTCTGTCGGGGCAAGTGTGGGAGGAGGGTTAGAAGAAGAAGAGGGTGTGTTAGTGTTGATAAGCGGTGGAGGAGTGTTTGAAGAAGGGTCCCCCACAAGGGGGTGTTGATGAAGAGTTCAATAAAGATGCCCCCGTAGGAGGCGTAGGAGTAGAAAGGGATACCCGAATGCGGGGGGAATTGGTGGGTGGAACGAGGAGGGATCTGGGCATAAAAGGTGGGGGAGCCGATGATGGAGGGATCCTTGCCGGTGGAGGAGTAGTGATGGCGGGTGCAACGTGCGTTGGCGACGAGCGGTTAAGGAGTGGCCTAGATGGCAGTGGTGAAGGGTTGGTGGTAGATGGGGTTTGTTGTGGTGTAGGCTGTGGAGGTGGTAAGCGGGTAAGAAGGGGGTGAACCGACAAGGTTGGAGAATAGGTGGGGGTAGGCGGATTAATGGGGCGCGGAAGGGATCGGCTCAATTGGGGGGTAGAAGCAGAAGAAAGGGTGCGCAAGAGGCGCGGAGGTTGATTTTGATTGTGATTAAATGCCCCGACAGAGGCGTTTTCTTCATGCCATCCTTGCCCTCTTTCCACCTCAGGGAGAGACGTGACAGGGTTTACGTGCTGGTTTGGCGAGTGTTCCGGCAGTGGATTGTGAACAATCCCCATATCCTGTTGAGGCGCTGGAGCTTGTTGTTGCTGCTGTGGAGCTGGTTGCTATGGCTGCTGAGCTTGTTGCTGCCGATGGGGCCTTCTTTCTTTCATGGTGGCAATAAACTGCCTCATCTCATCCCAGTTGATGCCGCCCTGGTCATTTAGATCATAAATATAATCTCTGAAGTGGAAGCAATGATCAAGGTTGTGACCAGGTGCGCGATGGAAAGCGCAGTAACGGGATGTGTCAATATTCGCGGGCCACGCTGTTCTTTCCCTTGGTAACATGAGCAAGTTGGCGGCCATTAAGGCGTTGAAAATATCCGGGAGACTTTCTGGCAGTGGAGGGTAGTGGGCTCTCTTGGGGCCAAGTGGTGGTCTCCGTTGTTGTTGTTGGCCATAGTTGGTAGGTGGTGGTACCTGGTGGTACTGTTGCGGAGCTGGAGGGTCAACGCGGGGCGCTTGGTTTTGCGGTGGAGCAAAGGAATGTTGGGGTGCGAATTGGTGTTGTGGAGTGGAGTTGAAATGGGGGTTTTGTGGTGGAGGTGGGTTAGGCCGTGGGTTAGATTGATGGTGGGGGTGGCCAACCACGCCAACCTGCTCGTTTGCAATTGTGCCCTCAGTCGTGGGCCCGCTGTTGTTGACATTTGTACTTTTCTTAAATAGCCGTGGCTTCAGCTCAAACATGCCCATGATGGGTGAATCCTTCATCTGTGTTTGGATATAACGAGCTCTTTCATAGAGCTCCTCCATGGTTGTTAATCGGTTCATGGCCAAGATATGCCGGAACTGAGGAGTTGCATTGGAAATTATCATCTTAACTTGTTCTTGTTCCGCCAAAGTGTCTTTCAACTTCTCGGCCATTGAGCGCCACCTATCAGCAAATATGATGAAGTCCTCCTCGGGCTTCATTTTTTCTGCAACCAGATCTGTGACTGAGAGGGAGGGCCCGACCCGGTCCCTATACTTCTGCAGGAACTTCTTCTGAACAATATCAAAGTCACTGGCATCAGTAGGATCCAACGAATAGAACCATTCAAGGGCTGGCCCCTCTAGGGATCTCCTGAATAAATAGGCCAAAGAGGCCTTGTTGTCTTGCCAGAAGGAGGTCTCGTACATAAAATCCTTCAAATGAATGAAAGGATTACTGGTCCCATTATATCGCCGAAAATTCGGCATCTCAGATGGTAGTAAGTGGAAAACTGGCAACGTAGGGAGCGAGATCTCTGGTGCATTCTTGGCCGTAGTGACCTTCTTCAGTTGCTCTTCCATGCTGGCCAACTTCTGGAGCAGTAGAACATTGGTGTCGGCCTCGGCTGGGGCCGGATTTTGAATGAAAGAATGGGGTATAGGCGTCCGTAGAATTCGGGGGGGTTGGGGAAACTGAGGCCTAACCGCTGAGTAGCTCGCCTATTGGGCCGGCATGGCCGCACCGGGCGTTGGTGGACGGGAAGGAGATTTATGCAAGACCGCCTGGTCATTAACAATGTGATGGCCACTCTCGGCCGGAGGGGGATTGGAGGAGGAAGAGAGAACGGACTTCCCCTTTAAAGCGGCCTGAACAGCCTGCCGCTGGGAATCATCCAACTGAGACAGAGCATTAATTAAATCTGTGACATTGAAGGATGGGGAAGGGTTCCCCGAAGTGTTGGAGGGTAAAGTCTGAGAAGAGGGCACAACCACTTGGGGGGTGGTATCAACCACGTGAACCTGAGGGTAATGAGACTGAGGGGGAGGGTAATTTCCCTAATGATAAATGGAATCTTAGAGGGGGATTTCATATTGACCAAAAACATTCTCATCCTCATCATCATAAGAATACCCGTAGCCTGCCATGTTGATGATTTTACCTGATCGGAGTTTCATGTTTAAGAAAGGGGGAAAGCTTTTATGAAAGGGGTTATCACACAAAAAGCACTCAATCTAAGCAAACTTTAAGCAAATCAATCCAACCAAATTTATGCAATCAAGTTGGGATGAACGTAAAATTTTAGTGTTATGCTTGAGATTAGAGTGGATTAATTTACAGAATAATTCACTCCTTTTGCAAAGTGAAACCTAGTTTGGATCCAAGTGTGACTTCCGGGTCAACTAGGTTCTTTCTCTCTCTCTTCACCAACGATGGGTTCTCTATACTCCAGGTACTTCAAGGGTACAACCAGCCCGGCATCCGTGAGGGAATCCACGGGTGCGGGGACTTACGGAGGTCTTGGAAAAGGGATTTCCGGTCCAAAGAGACGGAATGCTCAATGGAGGGTTGTCCCGATTCCAAGAAAGGTGTGTGGAATCCTAGTGTAGAGAGAGGAGGTCTCTCAACCAAATGCCACAAGATGCAAGCCAAGATATGCAGATCACACCAATATAGCCAAATAATCAATATAAGAATCAATGCAGCATGAATGAGCAAAGACAGCAGGGTTCTGTAAAATCACAGGAAAGAGACGACCTAGCCACGGTCGCTATCAACAAAAGAGACGACGGTGAGACCGTCGCGAATCGCTGTGGTGGCCCACAGGTAGTGCAAGAAACGCGCCTTGGTGTGAGGCGCGTAATGTGAAAAGGACGCCTCTACAAGAGGGCGTCAAATATTAGTGGTGCACATGGTCGAGCAAACACGCGCCTTGGTGTGAGGCGCTGCCAAATAAAAAGACGCCCAAATGGCGGGCGCGAATTATCAGACAGAACAAGGAGACAACAGATATGATAAAATACGCCTTCGTGGAAGACGTTAATAAGCAAACCGACGCCCTGGATGCAGGCGTTAAAATAAAAAGTGCCTCTGGGTGAGGCGTTAATTCAGGAAAAATAGTCAAACAATCACAAATTGGCTGATCCCGGGAGTGTGCAGTGTGCACGGTGGAGGGTGCCCGTGGGGCACAAAGGAGGGGTACCGTGGGTACCGAGGGGAAAGGGCACACGTGGGTGCCAAAGGGGAAAGGGCACACGTGGGTGCCAACAGGAGATGGTAATCAAAAGAAAAACAGTGGAAGTCCCACCGTGATCGCCAATTTGTAGATCGTGATAAATCCACACATGTGGAACAAACCACTCATATGAGATATATATATAAAATGATGGAGATGATAACAAAGACAAAAGAAAGCACGTGGTGCTATAAAGGAGAGTGATCGCCAGAGGGGTTGCCTCAATAATAAAAATAGATGATCGCGAATACCTGGTAATAAGTGGAATGCGGGATGGATTGTGAATTCCTTCATCCTCCTTCTATCGGCCGGCCGACAAAGGGGGTTCTCCTTATTGATTACCCTTGCAAGAAAAAAGAACAAACAAGTAGAAAAGATGGATCAGCCCAGAGTGTATAGTATCAATCCCAAATAGATGATATAATGATGAAAGAGAACAAAACATGCGCAGCTGTTTTTTTTGTTTATTTAAAACCCCTAAAGAATTAGGGAAAGAAAAGGATGTAATACTAATGCAAGGAATAAAACCGTGCGACAGATGATATGGATGATATGATGCGAAACAAAGCAAAAATGAACAAAAGAAAGACCCCTTATGGTGTTCCTGTAAACAGTAGAGGGGGAAGAAACCACTTGGAAGCTACGGTTCGGCCGCAGCAAAGGGAAGAAGAGAAAGCCCTTGAGAGAGCCCTCAAAGAGAGATATCGCACAGGAGGAAGATGAAGACGGCATATGCTCTTTCTGTATCTAAGTAACTCTCTCTAACAGCCAGCACCGTCGTTGTGCGTGTAACCCCGCACAAGATTGACCAGAGCATGCTTATATAGGGTTTTAACCAAAGATAAACTCAAATTTAGAAAGATAAGGATGGGCAATGGTTATCAAAGGCAGGACTCTAGTTCCCAGATCGAGCAAGGTGACCAATAAAGGAAGGGAACTCTTCAGGAAAGGTGAGTTTAAGAAGACCACGGAAGGGTGAAACACGACCTCTCGAAGGGCGTCAATTCAACAATTGACGACATGCCAAAGGACGTTAATTCAAAACACGACCAGTATCAGGGCGTTACTTCCTGGATTCAATTTTGGTAAAAAACTTTCTTATTCAGATATTATAAAGAAACGCCTGAAGCAAACACGTTGATTAAAAACACGCCCTGAGTAAGGACGTTAATCATTGATTTTAATCAGAACGGAACTCGTAAAATACCAGGAATTGACGCCCTTTTCTATGGTCGTCCTTTCTTTAGAACGCGCCCAAGGTTAGGTCGCTATTTTAAAACACGCCCTTCCTCAAGTCGTGAATCAACAAAAAAATGCAAGAATAATTCTCAAAACCACACAAAAATAGAAAAACTTTGTACTATAGAAATATTGAAGTTCACTTTGGAGCGTTAACATAGTGACATGAGATTCAATCAACAAAGTGTCAATTTTGGCGTGTCTACAGCTGGTTGAAGCTCTCTGGGCCTATCGCACTTCCATTCGTACCCCCACAGGGCAAACCCCTTTCGCCCTTACTTATGGAATGGAGGCGGTAGTTCCTTATGAGATTCTCATTCCCTCTCTGCGAGTATAATTGGACAAGGAATTCTCTATTGATGAGCGTCGTGATTCACTCCTTGCCCAGTTGGAACTCCTAGATGAGAAGCGTCTGGTCGCCGCCGAGCATGCACGCGTTTATCAAAATAGGCTTTCATGTTTTTATCAAAAGAAAGTAATTGAGAGAAAATTCAAAGTTGGTGAGATGATAATCAAGAGAATCTTTGTAAAACCTGGCGGACCCCGTTCAAAACTCCAACCAAACTGGGAAGGACCATTTGTTATAAAAGATGTTTATCCTGGTAATGCTTATAAATTGATTAATGCTGAAGGAGAAGAGTTGGCTCATCCTTGGAACGAGATGTACCTTAAGAAATACTACCCCTAATCTAAAATCCAAAAAAATAGAATTTTCCAAAAATCCAAAAAAATAGAATTTTCCAAAAATCCAAAAAAAATGAAAATTTCCAAAATCCAAAGCAAAATAGAATTTTCCAAAAATCCAAAAAAATGAAATTGTCCAAAATCCAAAACAAAATAGAAAATTTCCAAAATCCAAACAAAATAGAAATATCTAGAAATTCAAAAAAAATTCTCGTTGCCATGGCATACATGGGCGCAAAGTCTGAAAGGTCAAAATTCAGTATTCATTCATCAATCTTGTTAACTTAAAATGGGGTCAACTCCCACACACACTACACGCTTAAACCTCGAGCTCAAGCGGTGCAAAATCCGGTGGAAGTCAAAACCTGACTAAAGGTGAAGACAATATCCATTCTTTTCCTCTTCGGCCCATAAGGGAGGAAGAAAGGTCTCGGGGTAGACCCGCTAAGCCTGCCCGCCGCCTTAGTAAGTGGAAGTCAGGGCCTAAAAGGGAACAAAAATGCCAAGAAAGCCCAAGTACAATTAGGTTTATTTTTATCAATACAAATCAGTTGCAAAGAGAAAGTCGAATCGTGAAAAGAAAAGTATGTCAAGAGGGAAAAGTCCCCGCAAGGAAAACCTTGGGCATATGCATGCAATATAAAAGAGGCAAAAGACAACAAAATTTCCCTATGCCAAAGACCGAACCCCAACAGGCATAGGGTAGGGGAGGTAGCTCTGCCTCGAGCTTTTCAGAATCCCTTGTGGGCTTCCTTATATCTTCTTCCATCTCTTTCTTTGTGGTAAGTCATAAACCAGCAGAATGGTCGAGACTGACCGAGGAGATTGCACCGTGCGAGATCTTGTGTATAAGTTTAACCACTAGCACATCGACTCCCTTTTGATTAATCAAGAAAGGTCAATGAATCCTCAATGATGACCATGTAGGACCCAGTGCCCTGGTAGCTTTGTCAACCTAATTCTAAAAGCAGCAAAAATTAACGCCTTTGAGTGAGGCGCCCTTTTGAAATTAATGCCTGAGTAGAAGTCGTCTCTTTCTAAATAACGCCTTTAGATAGGTCGTCTTTTCAACAAAATTCAAACTCCTTTTCAGAGTTAACGACCGTCACCGTGGGCGTCTTTTATATGAATAACGACTTGGTCTAAGGCGTCTTTTTGAGGAAATGAAAAAAAAATGATGAAAAGGAAAAAAGAAGAAAAAATGGTGATTTATCCTTCATGACGTGTGCTTACATTTTGCATGGGCATCTTTCTATTATGATTTTCATATGTGTGCTGGCATGTTGCATCTCCCTATCTTGGTTATTTCATTTACCTTATTTTGATTAAAGGCTTGGCCCCTTGACCCGCTATCAAGGTCAAAAGTAACGACATCCCTTGCTTATTGAGCAAGGGGCCAAGTCGAACAGATGAATTAACATGTTTATTCAAGTGTGGACTACAGCTGCAGGCACAGGGAAAAGTAAAGCAAAAGCGAATAACGTGAGAAAAAGGAACAAAAGTACACAACTACACAAGTGCTCAGGTAACAAAAATTTCAATCTCATATATATATATATATATATATATATCATGAATATCTGAGTACAGGTGTGAGGGTGGAGGAGTACAAGTAACAGTCTCTCAGCTCTCGCCTCCACCCTCCTCTCTCCTACTCTCTGCCTCACTCTCGTCCTCCTGACGAGGCACTGGTGGAGGGGGCATGGACCCCCGTGAAGCAGCTACAGCTCGAGCCGGTCCCTCTGCCTCGCTCCTCTGCCGGAGAGAGGAACCCGCCACGAAGGTGGATCTGGTGAAAGCGTACCCCGCAGCACACGCTTGCTCCCGTCCCCGCTGAAGACGCTCCTCAGACGCTCGTAGCCGCTCCTGGATGACGGCCAGCTGCGTCCCCAAGCCTGCCAGCTCTCGCTCGCGCGCTGCCGCCTACTCGTGGTGCCGGTCGAGGTCCGCTCGGTGCTCCTCTCACTCTCGAGCACGCTCCCGTCGCTCCAGCTCAAGAGCAACCCGCAGCTCTGCCACGTCCTGAGGCAACTCCTCCCGTCGCCTCAAGGTCCGCTCCAGCTCTGTAATCCGCTGCTCGCGGATCGCCAGCTCTGTCCCGGCCAGGGCGGCCTGAGTACGTGCCGCCTGTAGCTGTGTGGTCTGCAAACAGGTAAACAAATCATCAAATCCACATTTCAATGTAAAGCAACGCATGACTGAAATTATAAGAAAACTCACCTGGGCAGTCATCGCCTGCTGTCCCTCGCAGACGCAAATAAGAGCGGCTCGAAGCTCCTCAGTCTGTAAAAATGAATTTCATTAGTGCACAATGATATATATAATCAATAATTGAATGAAGTCTGAGTTTTGAAATATTTACCCGTGTGGCAAGGTCGCACTCTGCCGCCTCAACCCGTGCCACTGCCCCTGCCAACTGCTCTGCTAGCGCGATCGTCTCTGCGCTAGGCCCCCTCGAGCCAGAGGCCTCTCCTGTGTCTCTCCCTACTGCTCCCTGCTGAGCACGCTGCATTTAATGAGATTGTCAGTGGCTGATCATCAATAATTCAACAAAAAAATTCATTTGCATATAGGAATAATTTAAAAACTCACCAGGGTCTCGAGATCTGCCCGTGTGGTGGCCAGCTGTGCCTCCAGGCTGTGTAGGTGGGCCTGTGCATCCATCGCTGCTATGTCTCGTGCATCCTGCATCCATTACATATTAGTTGCATGATAGAAATAAATAAGCACTTGCATTTAAATTAGAAATAATTGTATTCATACATACCCCTAGGACCCTCATCTGGGGTCGGCCGGCGTAAACCTCCCAGTAGCGCCAGAGGTACTCGGAGCTGTCAGTCCCCCGCGAGGTGACTCTGGTCCCGCCTCGCTGCCAGTCGCCGTACTGGTCCGCGAACTGGACTCTCCAGTCGATCGCCTTCGTGCGACCGCGCGTCTTCTTTCCTATCCCTCGTGGCTCACCTACCTCTATCCACTCTTGGTGTAGGCCCAGGGTCCTCATCACCAGCCTAAGCCGTAGTGGCTCAATCTCACTCAAGCAATGAACCCAAAGCTCATGCTCAAAGCTAGGTCGGCCCGCTACGACCCATGGCTGGCCCTCGTCAGTCATCCCCCCATATGGTCTCCACCTCACCTGCATCCACAAGCATACATTCATTATCATCATCATATCACATTCCATAACATAAACATATAATAAAAATAAAAAAATTGCATAACATTCATCATGCGTACCAGTGATGGAGGGAAGTCTCGGAACTCCCTCCGTAACACCCACAGCTCGTAAGAGAGTGGGGCTCCGAAGACTACCGGCAGCCAGCGTCGCGCCAGAGGGAAAGATCCCTCACTGTCGGGTCGTAGGTCGACGCGCCCCCTGGGCATGTATAGATGGCTCCAAACCTGCATCCATGCATCATATTAGCAAAACATTCATATACATTCAAAACATTCAAACAAAAATGCATACCTGAAGAAAAGGTGAGAAGCCACTGACGGTCGTCTCTCGTCATGTCCCCGTGGACAGGTCAGCTATCAAGTGCGCCAGCAGCGCAGCTCCCCAGGCGTATCTGCCGACTCCCTCCAAGTCCTCGAGTATCCCTAGGAACCGACAGTTGATGACGTCGCCCTTCGTGCTGAGCAATAGCCTCCCGAGCAGCAAGAATAGAAACCTCCTCAAATCTCGGTCTGCCCTCTCCCTGTCGGCTGGGTCCTGGCAATAGGCTGCCCTAGCCCCGTCGGTCAACCTCTAAGAAAACTGCTCTAAGGACTCCCCAGACCTATGCCTAGCATCCCCCAAACCCATAGCTATGGTGAGGTCGGTGCGGAAGATAGTCCTACACTCGCTGGGTGTCTCATAGACCATCTCTAACCTTAGCAGTCTCTGGGTAAGCTCAGTATAGTCAGGATAGGTGATTCCACTCACAGCCTCCCCGTCTACCCTCAGCCCTGTGATCCTGGCTACATCCTCTAGGGTGGGGATCATATGACCCCATGGCATCAAGAATGCCCGGCTAGTCCTGTCCCATCTCTCCCTCAAAACCTGAATAAGTGGTAGGTCGGGCCTGACTGGCTCTATGCTAAGGAAAGCACCGAACCCCATGGCATCTACCCTAACTCTCTGAAACTCGGGGAGGCCGTGGTACGCTACCCGGACCTGGTCCCAGGAGATGCGCGTCCTCATCAACCCCTGCATGCATAAAAGAAAGAATTTTTGTTTAAGAGTGTTAATTTTCATGTGTAAGTTCATTTAAATGCCTTGGTTGAGATTTTTGCTGTTTGATTTAATTAACGACCAACCTTGGGTCGTGGCTTGCTTGATTAACGCCCCTGAGGGTGGCGTTATTTCTAAATGGTTTTTTGTGCCTATTGAATTAACGACCTAGCCAGGGTCGTTGTTTATCTAAGATACGCCCTGGTGGGGGGCGTGGTTTTGAAATTAATTTCTAATTCCTAAAAGGTTTTTTAATTGACGCCCGTCCCTGGGTCGTCATTTGCTTAAGTAACGCCTCTGAATGGGACGTTTTTCTTAGATAAGTTTTTGGGCCTAGAAATATATTCTGGAATCATTTTAAATTAACGACCACCCCTGTGGTCGTTATCTGTTGAATTGACGCCCCGATGGGGGGCGTTGTTTTCCAGGGTTTTGAAAATAAAATAAAAATAGCATGCGAGATATAAATCAAGGCATTAATATTGAAGAGATAATTGGAAAAAATTGAGAAGCATGAAATTAACGGCATGATTGATAAAACATGATGATTCAAATTAACAACATGCTGAAGGGCGTGTTCTCATGGAGATCAGTTATTTTTTAGAAAATAAAATGAATTGACGACCCGGGGTCGGGCGTCTTCTTCTTAAATCAAGACACCCCTGGGGGCGTCTTCTTTCTGAGTCTCTGATTTCTCCCACCCGAGAGCTATGGAAAATAAAAAGAAATGGAGATAAAAATAAAAAAAATTGGAAAAGAGGGTTGGGGGGCTTACCTTCTGCCGTTTGGGTCCCGTCAACTCTCCCCGGAGTTGGGGCCGAGGTTGCCGTGGCCGTCTGAGTTGGCCGGGGCGAGGGACGGCGGCCACCGCCGGGGCTTGTGCTTCTTCCTCTTCTTCTTCATCTCCTTCCTCATCTTCATCTTCTCTCTCTCCTTCGTCTTCTCCCTCTTCATCTTCTTCGTTTTCTTCATCTCCGGCCTCTTCGTTGCCGTGTTCCTCGCCTTCGTCGTGCTCCGCCGTCGGAGCCTCCTCGGCCGCCATGGGAGGGGCTTCCTCCTCGGCATGGGCATCTTCGCCCAAGTCCACAACCTCCGGGGCCGAGACCCTCTGCCGTTTGAGTCCACCGCCGGTCATTGCTTAGGGTTGGGGAGAGAGAGTATGCGATAGAATGAGAGAGGATGAGAGAGAGAGATGGGGGAGGGTTTCTTCGGTTAGGGTTTGCAGAAGAAGAAAAGAGGGAAAGAGGACGAAGGAAGAAGAAGAAAGGAGGGAAAGCAAAGTCGAACCGTCAAAAAGAATTAACGACTCTAGAAGAGTCGTGTCTTGTTAAGAAGACGACTGGGGCTATGGGCGTCTCTTCCATGGTTAACGACATGCTCCGGGGCGTGATTTCTGTTAGCATAGGGAATGACAGACGTCGTCAGAGGCATTTAATGGGAATTGATTGACATGATGGGAATAATGATTATTGTTTTTGATTAACGACATTCCTAAAGGCGTGGTTTACATGAAATGTGACTTACCCTAAGGCGTTACTTTTGGGTCTTTAACGAATACTTTTTTGAATTTAAATCATATCAACGCCTTTTCCTAAGTCGTGATTCAGTTAACGCCTATGGGTGAAGGCGTCAATTTTGAGAGCTGGTCAAAGAGAAACGACATATACTAAAGTGTCACTTTTAGAATTGACGACATTGACTGAGTCGTTATTCAGAACAGAACCGCAGATTATTGGAAGAATTGATTAAAAAGTATTGTAATTGGCTCAATCAGAATGATTATTATTGATTTATTGATGAAAGAGATTACATTGCATCTAATGAGCCATTTTGGGCCTCAAGTTCCTCAAAGCAATTACATATGATTTCCATTGATCTCTGTCTTCTTCTAAGTTCTCCACAGGTTGATGAGTCTTGCAGATTTTCCACAGAGCTTGGACGGTTGTGCACTCTTCTCCATCTTCATTGCTGCCAATATCCCTTGCCTTGATGGGAGGGAGATGAGATGGGTTCTCAAATAGTTGACGTGGGAGCCCAAGTTGAGGAAGCCACCGGTGAGAGTTGTATAGCACAAATTCCGTGGCGCCTATGAGCCGAAGGTCCGTCCCGGGAGAGAATAGTGCATGGAGTTCTTGAGCTTTGAGTAATCCCGGGGCGCATGTGAAGAGGGTCTTTGGCATTACCTTGAGATGCTCCCTCCATTCCGCTCTCTTCTTGATTTGAGGTATCCGGTTCATCACTCTATTACTTATTCCGAATGAGCCAGTCATGTAAGAGAGAGGGCTTTTTGAAAAGATTCTTGATGGTTGTTGGGCCTCCTCACATGGATCGAACTTGAAGTGGAGATCTACCCAACTTGATAGTGCAAGCATGCACCTGTAGATTGGTCTCCCCATTGCCGTCGAGGTAAGCCCACTATAGAGATAGGCTAGTATCGCCGGTCCCACTCTATCTCCTTCCCATAGGCTCACTATTGCGCTTAATTGGGACTCTTCCAAGAAATCTTCCATGGTTGGAAACAAGATCGCTCCCGCCAAGCACACTACGAAAGCCTTTGCCACTCTGTTGACACCCGTTTTTTACCGATGAATCGAATCAGTTCCTGCGTCTCAGTTATTGATGTCCCGAACAGTCAATCACATGAAAGATTATTCCTCTGGCAGTATTTTGGGCTCTTCCCAGCGAAGAAGGCCTCCCTCCCTCTCATTGGATTTAACGGTCTGTTATGAACCGTTTTTATCAATATAACGGTCCCCACTTGGCCGTTGTGTTCCGCTGCCCCGTGTTATTTGTATCTCGTGATACGCTTTTTATAGCGGCTCAATGCCAACCGTTATAGTCAATATAGCGGTCGTCCCTGGGCCGTCATTATTTGCCGAGGGTTCAGAGGCCCGACAGTTGGTCATAGCCACGTGCTTCACGAAAAGTTGTTTGTCCGGGCGTTGACTCCTCTTTCAGTATAACGGTTTTTCTAGGACCGTCACGTATATTGAACGGTCCCTCCAAGACCGTCATATATGTTTGGCGGCCTTCGTAAGACCGTCATTTTGAAGGCCACCCAGATTAGACCCCCGTGATTCCAGGCGGATTAAGAGGAGAATGTCGTTGGCAATATTGACACGATGCTCTCATTTACCGGCCTTTGACCGACCATCATTCCCCTTAACCCCTGATTAAGCTCGAAGCCGTGGGCTCTATATATACAGCTCACGGGTTCTGACAGAAAAAAAAGGGGGGGACCATCACGAAGTGCTGTCGAATTCCATCGCCAAATCTCATACAGCATAGGCCCGTTCGTCAGGCAGTGGGGGCCTTCTACATCCCTCACAGGCCCCCGGTGCAGGGAACTTCACGCTTCATGTCTTTGTGTTTCCTTCTCTGTTTGCTCACCACACACGCCTTTTCTTCACTGCATCACACATCACATACATCATTTAGTTGGCATTTCTTATCTTTCCTACTGTTTCCGGCGCCCTAAACGGGGTTTCAAAACCTCCAGGTATCGCCGGGCCATGTTCTTCCTTTGCTTTATTTCAATTAGTACACCTACTACACCATCATTTAGCTAATCTCCGTTTATCTGTGTGTTTCACCGTTTGCTTTCAGGTCAGCAACCAAAAGCACGAGGCCCGCACCTTCTGGCCGGCCAGGAGGAGTGGAGGAACGGACCCGCATTCTCCCGTAGCTTCCGAGTCCCGGCGCTTTCACCGGGTGGCGATCACGGTCAACAGCTTCATCTTTCCTCCTGTTGTTTTTTATCTCTTCAATATTATTTAACTCGAGGAGGAATAACATATCAACACCTCTCCTTTTTTGGCGATCACGGTGGGACTTCTGATGCCCATCGTGCTTCTGGTTTGCTGACCAATCTCTGTCTCTGTGAAGTTCAGCGGTTCTGTAACAGCCGTCGTTCTGTGTAAAACGGTTCTCTTTCAGCCGTCGTTGTCTGGTATTCTCCGCAATTATCACTGCCGTGCTCTGCTCATTTAACGGCCTTCATAGTGCCGTCATACTTGTGTAGTGGTCATCATCAGGCCGCCATTCCCGTTCTGCAGCTCTGTAATTTAGCGGCTCTTACAGAGCCGTTATAGTCATTTCCGCGGTCTCCAGTAGACCGTTATTGTGGCGCAGAGTCTGCGGCTGGCACTTGTTATCCCTAATTGTTGTTCCCAGCATTGGTCCCCCTGCTGTCCACTTGTTATTTTCTATCATATTATTGATTGCTTCATGATTTTATCATTTGATTTCATATGTGATTGCTAGATTTCTAGGTTAGGCTTTGCATGCACTCCGGTGCACCTAGGATCATTCACTTCATACTGTAGTTGCATTTCCTACCGAAGTAGGATTTCCTCTCGTCTCCATATTCCTTGGAGCCGACTAGGGAATCTTGCCGAGGACCTCCGTAAGCCCCCGTGAGCCGTGGATTCCCACACGGACGCCGGGCCGGTTGTACCATCGCCACACCGTGTCTAGGTTCCGCATACGTGGAGTGTGATCCCCCTTAGAGTCAGCCAGTTCCCCCATCATACCGTTATTAGGCTCCCAAGTGTCCGAGCGAACTCTACATTTTAATCAAAACACTAAGCCTAAGAGAAAAGAATTCTGAAAACTTGCGGTATCATTCAAAGTGTGTGCATACTTGGTTGACTCCCTTCTCGTCTCCACCTTTCATTGTGTGGTTGCTTTGCTTCTACTTGTGTACTTTGGTCTTAAGTCTCTCTAGTCTGTGCATCCCATTGCATGCAGCATTGCTCCCCTCCCTCGGGATCATCTCCTAGGGGCGATTCTCTACTCTCCCTCTATTGCAACCCTTTATTCAACTCATCATCATCCAGCATGTCTTCTTTCGGGTCCATCCCCGCCCGCGAGGATTCTCTTCCTCAGGGGCTCCTCGAGGACGTCTCCGGGGTTGCCTCCTCCCTGAATGGGGAGGGGTTCGTCTTTGTTCCCCCTTCCTCCATCGCTGAGGTTGCGCCACCCACGCTCCCTCAGTTTGGCTCCCCGTCGGCGAGCCAACTACTCCAACTCATGTCCCAACTTGACCAGGATCAACTCCAGATATTCAAGCAAGCCCTCGGGGCAGAGGTCCCGCCCGCTGTAACCCTTCCTGTCTCTTCCACCCATCCTGCTGAGAGGTCCGGAGCACCGTCTGTTGCCCCAGTGGACCATACCCCTCTTCGCCCACAGGTCCTCCAGTTTCCAATATATCAATCTGGCCAGGCTTCTACCTCAGCCCACCCTCCTGCAGACAAAGGGAAGAGTCAAATTCCCTTATCTCCTCGTGCTAGTGCCCACGCGGCCGTCTCATCAGCACCACCGGCCCCTCTGGCCCAAGTGGATTCTACTCGACTACAGCCCGGAATAGCTCAACTCGCTTACGCTGATGTGGGTCCTTTTTGGACTCAACATCCATCTTACGGGCTCATGGCCCCCACTATCCATCCGGCTGTCTCCCATTATCCCTCGGCTTCTACTGTCCATCCAGCTGCCTCTCACTACCCTTCAGTTCCACCTCAAGTCCCTCTACCTCAACAAGGAAGTGACGATCGCTTGGCAGTTCTCCAACAGCAGATCGATCTCCTCAATAAGAGGGTTGGCCCACCATCCTTCGCAGATGCTCTCACTCCTAATTTCCGGGACATCCGATTCCCTTCTCAGTCAGAGCTCCCGACATACCGAAAGTACAATGGGAACGGCAACCCGTTCATCCACGTCAAGGAATTCCTGTACGAGTCGGGACCATACCAGCATGACGATCACCTCCTTGCATATCTATTCCGGCGATCCCTGGACGGGGTGGCACTCGAATGGTTTTACGCTCTGCCACTGGAGGAGGTTGGGAGCTTCAAGACGATCAAGGAGAAATTCGTGCAAAGATTCCAAGATCGGGTCGGACCCGAATACTCATTCACGGACTTAGTGGCCGAGAAGATGAAAGCTGATGAAGACTTCGCTACCTATGCTGATAGGTGGAGGCAGATAGCCTCCCGTGTACCCGGGCAGATTCCGGAAGAAGAAAAGATCAAACTGCTCATTTCTAATGCAACCCCTCTCTTCCGGAATGTCCTAATGATGAATGACATCACCAGTATGCATCAACTGTACAGTCGGGCCCGGTTTATCCAGACCCAGTTTAAGGACTCCCCCATTCATTCTCTCTTCGAAGCCCAGAAGCCCAAGAGTTCCAGAAAACCACAGGGCCCTGTTACCGAGGGAGTCCAAACAAACGAGCAGGTGCAGGTAGTTAGCCAGACTGCCACCTCCCACTTCCCCCAGCAAAGCAACCCCCATTTCTCCGCATCACCTCGCCCTTCCTTTCCCACGCAGCAACACCCTCAACAACAATCTCCGCCACCACCACAACAGCCCCAGCAACCACTGCAATACCATAACACTCCCCTGCCTGCTACCTACGCACCTGCTCGTCCGGTTGCTAAAAGAGCCAACTATCCTCCTCTCCCAGAGACGCTCACTAATGTCTTTGCAGCGCTGATGCATACTGGCGATTTACAATTGCCACCTGAGCGCCCGAACATGAATCCGGCCGCCGATCTGTCCCGATATTGTGTATATCACCGGCAGCCGGGGCACACCATTGAGAGGTGTTATCATTTTAGGGACCTGGTATACGACCTGCACGAAGGTCACAGGATCGATTGGGCTCAGATGAGGAAGCTGATTGAAGATCTGAGAAGAGGGCCAGCAAGGCCGCAACAGGCAGCACCACAGCAACAGCAGTTTCAGCAACAACCTCAGCAATTCCAGCCACAGCAGCCACAGCAACAGCAGCAGCAGCCAAACTTAGGGATCCACCAAAATCCCATGCCAGTACATGCACCCGCTCCTCAACAACAACAGCAGCCGCCGGCACCGGCCCAAGTCAACATGTTACGCCACCCGGCTCCTGACGCAGGGTGGACCATTGACGATCCCGCACACCTGTTAACCTTACGCCACATCCCTACGCACTCTACCTCACCCGCCGTCTTTTCCATCCTTCGGCCTTCCATGCCTTCCACAACTTCCCCCGTCATCCATCCTTCCACCATACTTACCACTCCGAGAAGCCATATTCTCTCGCCTATCCCCCCACAACATTATACTTCCCCACCTACTATACCCTCCACTATCTTGTCCACCAATCACTGCAGTCCACTAACCGCCCCTTTACCTCACCCATCGCCCATTTTACCTTCACCACAACCTTCGCTTACTATGCCTATCATATCCTCCATCACCAAGACTGCCATCCCTTCCATTCTCATTCACCCCACTGGGTCAAGCGGGAGCCCACCTACAGCCATGCCAGCACAAAACCTTGCCCTCAGGAGCGGGCGGTTATTTCAAAGGACTTACCCCTCTACCAGTGCACCTCCCCAAATACCCTCCATCTCAGCATCAGCAGCACAAGACAATGAAGTTGACCCCGCGCCCGGTTCCACATACGACCTGTTGCAACATCTTGACCGCATGCCGGCAAAGATCTCTGTCTTGGAGTTGATCAGACGTTCACCTCTACACCAAGAAGCATTAAGGACGTTTCTGCAAAGGGTCATAGTGAACGAAGATGTGGCGGTAGACAGCTTGCCGTCAGTGTTGGCTACTGTTACCAAAGGGCCCGCTATCACATTCTCTGAGGCCGAACTCGCGCCCCCTGAAGCACGCCAAATGCCGCTATGCGTCACCATCACCTTGAACCAGGTAGTGGTAGACTCAGTGCTAGTGGACACTGGGGCTTCAATAAATGTTTGTCCATTAAGTACTCTGCGTGCCTGCAACATTTCTGAAAGTATGCTGAAGCCGACACCGACAACCATTGCCGCCTATGACAATTCCAGAAGGGCATGTCACGGGGTCATCACATTACAGGCTGAGCTAGGGCCGTTACAAATAGAGGTGGAATTCTACGTCCTAGACATAGATCCGATGTTCAAGGCTATTCTGGGTCGTCCATGGATAAATGCTCTGCAAGCGGTACCTTCCACCGCCCATCAGTGCCTGAAATTCTCCTTCCAGGGGCGGGTGGTCAAAGTCAAGAGTGTTTCCACCGTCCAGGCAGTGGACGCCATCACTGACCAGGTTCTCCCCACTCTATGGCCGAGCAATAGGCCAGTATTGTCAGTTATGGACATAAATTACCCATGGGCTTATGCGGCAGGCAAACCCATTACAACACGCAAGAATGCCGGAGCTAAGCCTAAACCCAAAAATTCTAAAGGCTGGGACATGATCATGAAGCTAGGCTATCAGCCAGGCCTTGGTCTCGGCGCGCGGTTACAGGGAAAGACCAAACCCATCTCTGAAAGCAAGAAGATGGGTCGTCAGGGCTTAGGCTATCATAACACTACCATTCAGGCAGATTCTGGGCCACTAACCTGGGACTACCGGCAACACTTTGTAAAGGGTCCACTACAGCCCGGCACCGCAAATAAGCCACAACCCAAGGAAGAAAAGAAAGATGCTCCCATTGTTAATATTGTTGCTGACCCACCGCCGCCTCTGCAGGGGTTGGTAGGGGATCTTGAAGATTATTTTGCTGAAATGTCAAGTCTGTTTACTGATCCAGCCACTCAAATGAAGGGGACAGAGATGCCCATGGTTAGGCATGCTCTGATAAGGCCACAGAAGATACAAGAGGCAGGAAGCTCCGACATTTCCTTCTTTATTCCTCCTGCTCATTTGGCCTCAACAGTTTACCCAAACTTTGTGATTTGATCCCCTCCAATACTGGTCAAACCGTGTTTCACGGGGAGACCGTCAAAAATTCTATTCATTCCCTCCAATTGCGGGCACTGTCCGCCCATTGATCTACTCGATCTATCTTCACCTCCTTTTCCTAACCCCCGAGTTCGCGGGATGTGGTTCTCCCCCGATACCTTCTTCTCTCTCTTTCCTCAATTCTTCACAAAAAAACTCCTTCCTCTGCCTCCACCTTCTGATTCTTCTTGCTCTCTTCTGGTAGTAGAAGACACCCAAAAAAAAAACGTCAACTTTCAAACTTACATTTCAATCGAAGACTATGCTGTCTTCTGCTCATCCACTCCCCAGGGGCACCAAACCCCTGCTCCTTCTCCACTAGATTTTCTGTCTCCTAGGGTAGATAGGTCTCCTAGGTTAGTCGAGTCAGTCAGGGTAGAAGCATGTTCCCCCTTAGATAGCCCATCCACCTCTGCAACGCCACCACTGGCATGTCACTCCCGTTCCATTCCCGATAGGTTCCTACAGGATCTGGCCTTGAGATGCCAGGCCCTCCTCAGATGCCCAGAATTCATAGCCACCACCGTCTCCTTGAAAGAGGATGAGGATTCAGAAGGCCGGGTGTGGAGCAATGACGGACTAGGAGTGTATGAAATTGTAGACGAGAAAGACCCAGCGGATGATGAGGAAAGTGATGTGGAGGACATTGCTGACCTATACGCACAAGGATTGAGAAGATTCGACGAACCCTCGTCAGCAGTGGATGAACCCACTAAAGAAATCAATTTAGGGACCGAAGAGGATCCCAGGCCCATATCTATTGCAGCTGATCTCCCTCCTAAGGTAGAAGAGGAGCTCATCAAGGTTTTGAGAGAGTACAGCGATTCTTTTGCCTGGTCCTACGAGGACATGCCGGGTCTCGACCCCGCTTTAGTGGAACACAGGTTAATCTTAAGGCCAGGGGCGATTCCTGTTAAACAAAAGCTCAGAAGATTCCACCCACATATGGCCTTGAGAATGAAAGAAGAGGTGGACAAATTACATAAGGCCAGATTCATCAGGGTTGTGCTTTATCCACAGTGGGTGGCCAATATAGTCCCGGTAATAAAAAAAGATGGCAAAGTCAGAATTTGTATTGATTTCAGGGACTTAAACAAAGCATGTCCGAAAGACGATTTCCCGCTTCCTCACATCGATGTTTTGGTAGATAATACCGCTGGGTTTGAGGCTCTCTCGTTCATGGACGGGTATTCAGGATACAACCAAATCCGTCTTGCTCTAGAAGATCAAGAGAAAACCTCCTTCACCACGCCTTGGGGCACCTACTGCTATGTCGTCATGCCATTTGGATTGAAGAACGCAGGTGCTACCTATCAACGGGCAATGGTGGCCATCTTCCACGACATGATGCACGTCTACATGGAGGCCTATGTGGATGATATTCTGGTGAAGTCGAGGACAAAAGAAGAACACCCCGCCATTTTAGCCAAAGTGTTGCAAAGGGCTAGGGAATACCAATTGAAGATGAATCCTAAGAAATGTGTCTTTGGAGTCGCATCCGGGAAATTACTTGGGTTCATGGTTAGCAAACGAGGGATTCAGATTGATCCTAATAAGGCAAAGGCCGTAATGGAAATGCCACCGCCTAAGAATCTTAAGGAGCTTCGTGGTCTGATTGGGCGTTTGCAGTTCGTTAGAAGATTCATATCTCAACACTCTCAAAGATGCCGCCCATTCTACGACTTATTAAAGGCGGGGGCCGAGTTTAAATGGAACGAACAATGTCAGAAGGCCTATGAGGAGCTTAAGGTCTATCTGTCCAACCCTCCTGTCTTGCAACCTCCTGTCCCCGGAAAGCCTTTGATCCTATACATTTCTGTCACTGAGGATTCCCTAGGTGCTGTCCTGGCACAAGTGGATGATGAAGGAAGAGAGAGGGCAGCATATTATCTCTCCCGATTGTTCAATTCTGCCGAATCCCGGTACACTGCCATGGAGAAGACTAGTGCAGCATTGGTATGGGTAGTTCAGAAGTTAAAACACTATTTCCTAGCCCATGAGGTAAGGTTGATCTCTAGAATGAACCCAATCCGCTACCTCCTCGAGAAACCCGTCCTCTCTAGTCGATTAGCTCGCTGGCAGAGCTTTCTCTCTCAATTTGATATCACCTTCGTCGTCCAGAAGGCCATCAAGGGGTATGCTATTGCTGAGCATCTTGCTCATTCTCCTATCCCCTACACTGATTCAATCCAGGACGAATTCTCTGATGAACACCTTGCAGTTATCTCTCATCCGCCTCCCTTTTGGTCTCTACATTTCGATGGTGCGCTCAATTCCCAGGGCCGTGGCATCGGCGCTGTCCTCCTTACTCCCGAAGGTATCACCGTCCCTTTTGCCTACCAGCTCTCTTTCTCTGCCACCAACAACATAGCCGAGTATGAGGCTCTCCTAGCTGGACTAAAGCACGCCTATCTCTTAGGCGCACGATACCTCAACATCATGGGAGATTCTCAATTGGTGCTGCGTCAAGTTCTGTCAACTTATCGCACCCGTGACCCCAAACTAAAGCCATATCAAGATTTGGTCACACTCTTGGCTAGACAATTTAGCAAACTCATCTACGTTCATGTTCCCCGATCTCAAAATATTCTTGCTGATTCATTAGCATCTCTCGCTTCCTCTTTATCCTTCTCCCTTAGTCGTTCCACTGAGACCATTGTGGTCCAACGGATGGACGCTCCCTCTCTGCAAGATCCTTGGTTTGCTAACCTTAGGAAGATTATGGAAGAGAAAGCGGCTAAAGAAGAGGTTAAGGAAGTATCCTTGGCAGAATTGGAAGAAATCTTGGACGAAGATGAGTTGCCATGGTTCCATGAGATTGAGCAATATTGTCGGGATGGTTCTCTCCCGGAGGAAGCCAATGCGACACAAAGAAAAGCCATCAGAAGAGTCGCCTCGAGGTATACAATCGTTGCAGGAGAATTGTACAGGCGCGCTCTCAATGGAGTTCTGATGCGGTGTTTAGATGACGATGAAGCTTGGAAAGTAGTGGAAGCTGCTCACTCCGGTGAATGTGGAGGTCACGTGAATGGACAGGCATTGGCTAAGAAGATCCTTAGGCAGGGCTATTACTGGCCAACCCTAGAGGAAGATTGCTCTACCTACGTCCGTAGGTGCCTTCAGTGCCAGCTCCATGCTGACAGAATCCACGCCCCTGCTTCATCTCTTCGCCCACTATCCGCCCCATGGCCTTTCTCCATGTGGGCCTTTGATATTGTCGGTCCGTTAGGTGACCCTAACGCCCAAGTAAAACAGAAATCCTTCATCCTCACCGCTACAGAGTATTTCACGAAGTGGGCGGAAGCTGAAGCCTATGCAGAGATCAAAGCTACCACAGTTTGCCGCTTCATCACAAAGAACACCATCTCGCGGTTCGGGGTACCAAGCGACATTGTCACCGACAATGGGCCACAATTTGTGTCTCAAGAACTCCAGGACCTCTGTAAGAAATTTGGTATTGCATTGCATCATTCATCGCCATATTATCCACAAGGCAACGGTCAAGCCGAAGCCACCAATAAAACCCTTCTTAAAATCATCAAGAAAACGTGTGAATCCCACCGGCACGCTGATTGGGCTGATAAATTGATAGACGCTCTATGGGCTTATCGCACCTCTGTCCGAACTCCTACAGGGCAGACTCCCTTCGCCCTCACCTATGGGATGGAGGCGGTACTCCCGTATGAGATTCTCATCCCTTCCCTAAGAGTGCAGCTAGATAAGGAACTTAATCTCGACGAGCGTCGAGAGGCGTTACTAGCGCAGCTGGAACTATTAGATGAGAAGAGGTTAAATGCGGCCAATCACGCTTCTGTTTATCAAAAGCGGGTCTCACGTCATTTTCAAAAGAAGGTAATCGAGAGAAAGTTTGAAATAGGTAATATGGTTTTGAAAAGGAAATTCATCCGAACAGGTGGTCCAAGGGCTAAGTTGCAGCCAAACTGGGAAGGGCCGTTCGTCATCAAGGAAGTCTATCCAGGTAATGCCTATCGGTTGACAAACTCAGAAGGAGAAGAACTGGCAAATCCGTGGAACGGGTTATATCTCAAACGCTTCTATCCCTAAAAAAGAGTCTAACCACGTGCTTCCCTAGCAATGCAAGCCTCCCCTGTTCATAAGAATCACTGAGAGAAGCTGAACACACAAACACGACCCTTTGGTCCTGTCCCCAGTTCCGCCAAACACCGTTTCCCGGGGCCACACTCTGGAGGAAAGTTGTAGTCCCTGTACGTTTCTTGCTTCGGCTGAACCCAAGAATGAGGAGTAAATAAGGAGGCGATGCCTGACCTGGGTACCCTAATACGAGATAAGTCTCAAATAGGGGCAGTTCGTTATGACCTGAAGCCACAAGAAAAAGAAAGAAAAAAGAGAGGAAAAGAACAAAAAGGAAAATGAATAAATGAAAATATTTGGAACAACTGTGGTAGCTTAAGGTTCGATGACGAACACAAAACCCCGGCGCAACAGACCGAAGCTTTGAGGGGTACCCAGGAAAGAATTCAAGTCTTAAAACCTCACATGACGGGTGTAAGCTTGTCTCCGTATTCTTTTTTTCTTTTCAGGACAAAGCTGAGTACCCTGGGGGTGGCCCTGGCAGAACACCGTCAGGCAAATATAAGTTCGGACCAGGAGGGTCCCTTCAATCACACGCCAATCTCAGGAGGAATCCTCAGGTTACGAGGGAGGCATGTCTTGTTACGGAAGCATCGGTTTTCCAAAAAAAAAAAAAAAAAAACAAAACAAAAAAAAAATCAAATATTTCAAAAAAAAAAATATCAAATATTTCAAAATCCAAAAACAACAAATATTTCAAAATCAAAAAAAAAAAATCAAATATTTCAAAATCCAAAAACAACAAATATTTCAAAAAAAAAAAATCAAATATTTCAAAATTCAAAAAAAAATCAAATATTTCAAAATCCAAAAAAACAACAAATATCTTTAAAAAAAAAAAAAACTTAAAACCCAAAAACATTGGATATTTCAAAATCCAAACATTAAAAAAAAAAAATCCAAAAATATTCATGACTTGCATTCATGGCATGCATGCATTGCATTGTTATCATTTCTCTTTTCCTTCGCTTATTTAATAAGGCTTGCCCCTTGACCAAAAATCAAGCACTGGTTACCTCCGCACTTGTCACAAGGCAAGGGGCTAAGCCTAAAACAGATTTAACCTGTTTCATTGCTAATAGTGTGCAGGACGATGGAGCAAGAAGACGAAGTAACAACAGAACAACTGCAAGGGGCAAAATCAGTCACTCCAACTTTTATTCCTGATACAAACAATTCTCGCTCTCAAACAAGGCACTCTCACTTATCAAGCATCATAAAAAGGAAGGGAAAGTACAATCACTCAATCCTCCGCTGGGCATTCCCGCAGGGGCACATCTCTCTCAGTTCTCTGATATACGCCTGGCGAGTCTCGGTCGCCTCTTCCACCTCTGCTGGCAAGGCACGCACCTTGCTGATTCCCCACATCGCTAGTGCACTCCTCACACTCTGCTCATCGTGCTCAGTGCCAATCTGTCTAGCCTGAAGAGAAGGGAAGTGCGACAACGGAGGAAGCAAGGTCCGCGGTACACCGACCTGCAAATGGCACCTGTGTGGATAATACACGGCCAGTACGGTATCACTCACTAGCCTCAAATCCAGACCCTGTCCTCTGGGCAGTCTGACCTCCGTAGTCACCAAGAAGTTAGGCCGCATCACGAACCTCTCCACGGGTAGCCGACTCAGGTACCTGCGCCATTCTTCTCTGGTCCGCATATCCCCCGTACGGCACTCCACCTGCGAAGAGAAACCAAACCCGCCACCGATAAAGGAAAGTGGATGGCTCCCGAAGATCCTACTCTCAGTCTCTATGCTTGCCCTAGAGATAAACTTCAGTCTCACGCCCACCCAACACTCTAAGAGAATCATAGAACCAAACAGTGGACCACTCAGGGCAGCAGAGCTAAGCCCTTCATAAAAATAGGCTAAGATAGCCTGGGAAATAGAAAGCCCTCTCCATAAACCACTGATGGTGCTAAGGATGGGAAGATCTAGCACGTGGTCGGCTGACGGAAAGAGGATAGCACCACACAAGCAAATGGATGCAGCCTTGGCAATAGCCTCATGCCACCCGCATTTGTTCTTACAATGTGCCACCACCCACTGGCTGAGAGGAAGAAGGTGAATATGACGGGCTCCCACAAAGGTCTTGATCTCACTCGGGTCTTCTATGAATTCGCTAAAGATGGCAACTGGATCTATAGGGGCAACTGTGTGACACACTAGATCCTCCTCCCCAACCCTAGACTTAGGGAGAGACAGATAAGCCTCTACTTCCTCTAAAAGGACGGTGGCCTCAAAGGATGGAAAGATAAAAGTGTGGGTCTGTGGGTGCCACATTTCTATAAGGGCTGAAATGCTGTGCCAGTCAAAGGAAATCTTTTGGAAGTTACGACCTAAGAACAGCAAGGATTGTAAGTGCCAAGAATTAAGGATGTGGGTTACCCCTAGGGGCAAGGCACGAACCATGGGAGCCACCCACTTAAGAGAAGAGTATCGGCGAGAGCCAGGAAGGAGCTAAAAAGGAGAAAACGAGGAAAGTAATGCAGAAAGAAAGAGATATTAGACGAACAGAATCAAATGAACCAAGTTTGAAGTGATTTAAACATACCTCTCTAGAAGGATTTGAACTGAGATGTCGAGGAATAGAACCCAAATGCGCAATCTCCTCTCGCTCCTTCCTCGCAGCCTTAGGGCCTGAATGGTCTCCCTCACCCAAAGAATGCTCACCAAAACTCCTCTTCATGATGATTTGGTGGTGATTTAGAGGGAAGAAACTTAAGAAGGAGAAGAAGAGGTTGGGTTCAGCCTGAAGGCAGAGCACCCCTTACTTATAGGAGGTCTCATCCCGTGTTTCGCTCCACTGGAACGCATGATGCACGAGAGCACACCAGGATTGAATGGGCTTAAGGGAATTCAATTTGGCTTCTAAGATCGTGCTGATTGGCGGTCGTACGATAGACCGTCATTCATATAAGCACGGCCCAATGGAGACCGCTATTCTCATGTCCGCGGTCTACCATGGACCGTCGTTCTTCAGTCGGCCAGCGCCAAATAGCGGCTTTCCCTTGACCGTTATGTTACATAACGGCTATGGCATCGCCGTTATTCTTAAGCAACCCACGGCCCTGTCTTGGCCGTCATTCTTTCCAAAACGGTTTTTTCATGGCCGTTGTTTTCTAAACTCATGGGCGTGCCTCACCTCCGCTCGCGTCACTCACCTCGAGTCGGCGTGCCTCACCTCCGCTCGCGTCACTCACCCCGAGTCGGCGTACCTCACCTCCGCTCGCGTCACTCACCTCGAGTCGGCGTGCCTCACCTCCGCTCGCGTCGCTCAACTCGAGTCGGCGTGCCTCACCTCCGCTCGCGTCACTCGCCCTGAGTCGGCATGCCTCACCTCCGCTCGCGTCACTCTCCCTGAGTCGGCGTGCCTCACCCCCGCTCGCGTCGCTCACCCTGAGTCGGCATACCTCGCTACCTCTCACGCAGCTCACCCGAGTCTGTCATCGCCTCCCTCACCCATTGTCATTCATACATACACTCATCCATTTGCATACATTCATACATCCATACAAAAATTAAAAAGGGGTACAACATATATACATATCATCATCCCAAAAAAAACATAAAAATCTCATTAAAAAAAAAAAAGAGGGAAAAAGTACAAAATCAAGCCTCACCCTCTGGCCTGTCACTGTCTCCACCTCCCTCCTGTCTCTTCGATGGCGGGGCCATCGAAGAAGTCTCAGCAGCATCGCGACGTCGTCGTCGCTCATCACTCTCGTTCCTCTCCCGCTGAGAGGAACTCGCCATGTAACGTCCTACCGAGGTGTGAGTAGCCTGGCTGCCACTCGGTACGACCGATCGGCTCCTCGAACGGCTCATCGTCATACCCTGAACCTGGCCCCGCAGCACGAGGGCCTCGGTCCTGAAAGGCTCCAGCTCCGCTATCATCGCTCGGTAGCGCTCCACCTCCGCACGGAGAAGTCCTGTCTCAAGAGCGTCGGCCGGCTGAGCTCGCGCAAGCTGCTCACGCAAATGGCCCGCCTCCCTCTCAGCCACGAGCCGCAGCACCTCTCGCTCCTGAGACGCTGCTCGCTCTCGCTCCAGCTCTGCCTGTAACTGCTCCAGCTCGGCAGTCAGCACAGGATGAAGTCCTCTCACCCTCTCCGGAACTCGGCAGCCTCTACCGACTGGAGCCGCCTCACCTCCTCCTGAGCCTCGGCTAACTCCGCCCTGGCTCGAGACACCGACCTCTGGGCGCTCACAGTCGCCTCCTGGGCCCGAGCCTCAACCTGCGCCAACTCAGCCCGTAGGTGGGCCACCTCCTCTCTGGCACGGGTAGCCTCCTCCATAGCAACCCTCACGTCGTCCACCTGCATGCATCAAGCATTAGCACATTCCATTCATATCATGCACAAATAAACAAAGGAAAGCGTCAGAAGTGTACCCGCACGGCAAGCTCGCTCTCCGCTGCCTCGGCCCGCTCCACCATCCGCTGGAACTCGGCATCCCGGGCTGCTCGGTCGGCCGGTGTCTCAACAGAAGAAGAAGAAGGAGCCTCCGCTCCACGCCTCTGAGCAGCCTCAGCTCGCTGCACCCAAATATCCCAGGACAGTCACATGCATAAACATCATATAGAAATGTAAGAGTCCAGAGTTTAGGAACATACCAGTAACTCGAGGGCTCGGCGAGCCTCATCCCTCTCCTGGATGGTGGCATGAAGGAGCCCCTGCAGCTCCGCTAAGCGTCCCTCAGGGTCGATCTGCATGTCGAAAGGAAGTCAGTACAGCATATAGAGATCATAAAGCATGTAGATTAAGTCTGAGTTTAGAATTGTACCGGTCGGCGTGATCCTCGGAACACGCGGTCTCCATAATGCCTGACGTACGCAGTCACGTACGCCGCATCACTGTCAGCACGAGCAGTCACCACACGCCCACCTGCCTGCCAGTCGGCAACCTGCTCGGCGTTCCGCGCCGCCCAATCGCACTGCTGAGTCAGCCCTCGGGTGCTCCGCGTCACCCTCTCCCTCGCGCTCTCCTGCGCCGGGAAGTCTACCACGGGCTGAGAGACGCCGGTCGTCCTCATCACCAGCCGGGAGTAAAGGGGCTCCACTACATTCATGCAGTGTAACCACACATCACGCCCGGAGAAGGTGAGAGCTCTCACCACCCACGGCTGCTCTGTCACGTCCTCGTGTGCATAAGGAGTCCACTGCACCTGCATACATCAGCAATCACATCAACATCATATAAAACAAGCATTTTCCAAATAAAGGCTAAAGGTTTAGAAGTCGTACTGAGGAGTACGGAAGCGTGTCAACGTCATCCTGCAGGTCGCGCACCTGCCGTGTCAGGGTCCCCGACCCACGAGCTGGCGCCCACCGTCGTAGAAGAGGGAAGAGTCCAGGGCGGATCTCTAGTCCCCTGCGCAGCATAGGCAGCCGCACGTAAGCCCATGCCTGCATCACGCACAAGTCGTCAGCATCTAGAGTACAGGTCCTAGGAAATTGCATGAGTTCTGAGTCAGAGTCGTACCTGGAGAAGGGGAGAGAAGCCCCCCAACATCGTCCGTCGGGACGTCGAGCTGAGGCTCTCAAAAAGGAAGGCGAGCACACCGGCACCCCACGCGTAGTCTCCCACGTGCTCTAGGTCCTCGAGGAACGGAAGAAGTCGGCAGTGGATGACGTCCGCACGCGTAGAGAAGAGGAGTCGCCCGAACAAGAACATCAGGAACCGCCGAAGAACCGTGTCCGCCTCTGCACCCGGTCCTGCTGCTACTCGAGGCCGCACGCGCGTCACCAGCCGGTCCAAGTGCTCCTCTGGACGCTCGCCCACCGCAAGTCCCGTCCGTCGCAACCCCAGGCTGTCCTGGAGAGCTGCCCGCGGAAGAAGCGTGGTCTGCCGACGTGTCGTCTGGAGCGCGAGCCCCAACGTCCTCTCGGCCATGCCGCGGTAATCAGGAAAGGAGATCCCAGTCACCGGCAGACCGTGCACCTGCAAACCAGTGAGCCTGGCCACGTCCTCTAGCGTGGGGACCATGTGACCCCACGGGAAGAGGAACGTGCGACTCGCCGGATCCCAGCGGTCGTGCAGGGCATAGAGAAGAGGTGTGTCAAAGCGACACACCTCAATACTGAGGAATGGGGCGAACCCCATGGCAGCAAGCCTCTCTCGCTGAAAGTCCGGCAGTGCAAGATACACTGACCGAACCTGCAGCCAGGAGATACGGGTCCGACGCTTTCCCTGCATTCATTCATTCATCTCATTAGTTTCATATTTCTTAATAACAAAAGAAAGGGGTGTTCCTCATTTTAGTTGTTCAACGGCCTTCCCCTGGCCGTTTTGTTGCCTATGACGGCCCTCCATGGACCGTCCTATTTTATGATGTTTTGAATAACACGGCCATTCCTGGGCCGCTATTTCATTCACAACGGTTGTCCATGAAGCGTTGTTCTGATGAATCATTCAACGGTTGTCCATGAACCGTTGTTCTGATGAACCGTTGTCCAATGGGGACCGCATTGTTCTGAATGCCGAGGGTTGCTACGTTATGGTCAACGGCCACTCCTGGGCCGCTGTTCTGTTTAACGGTCCGTTGAGGGCCGTTTTGTTCTGAGGAGAACCCAAAGGTCAGATATGTTTAACGGCCCCTACTGGGCCGTGTTGGGTATATTTTGCGGTCCTTTGAGGACCGTCATTGCGTAACCTCCTCCAACGATGGCGAAGCGCCATCCCCCGCCGCCGTGGAATCCCTTAACCCCATTCCCCCGTGCTATACAATGGAAAAGGGACCTACCTCCGAGTCACGACGCCTTCTCGCCGGGCGCGGCGCCTCCGCCGCCGGCTCATCGCCTCCCGGCTCGTCGGCTCCACGCTCGCCGTCGGAACCACTCTCGCTCTCCTCCACGAGCGCGAGGGCGAGATCATCCGCCGAGAAGTCCATCGTCCCGGCTTCTTCCCCCGGAGCAACCGCCTCCGACCGCCGCCGCTCGTCGCCGTCGCCATCCACTGCCATCGCGAGGGAGAGAAATCCCGAGAGAGAGAGGAAGAGGGTGATGGAAAGGAAGAGGAGAGAGGCCATTGTGAGAGAGGGAGAGCACGAGAGAAAAGAGAGAGAGAATGAGAGCGTGGGAGAAGGGGGGGGTCGCTCCTCCTTCCTCTTCTTCTTCTCTCTTCCTGCCGTTACGGTGGGAGGAGGGAAGGAGAAGAGGTTTATATTTTTGAACCGACGTTGAGAATGGCGGTCTAGCGATAGACCGCCATACAATAAGAACGGGTACCTTAAGACCGTTATTCTGCAAGCGGTTACTTATCATTGAACGGCCTTCCTATGACCGTTAATAATCCATATGGCGGTTTACCATGAGCCGTCCAACTTAAGAACGGTCCCCTATGAGCCGTTTAACTGTTGAATGTATCATTATTGTGAAATTCATGTGCCAATGAGTTTTGATTGCAGTTAAAGCTAAACAACATCAATGTCCCGCCGTTACGCCTGCACAGGTAAGTCAGGTATGGCCCTCAATCCCTCAAAACTCTTATTGCATTACTATATGGTAATAAACATCTATCTCGAGAACCAGTCGATTCTTCACGCATTCTAGGATCTGACGTTCCCCGTCAACAAAAACACATGATGATCTAGGTATGCGTGTCTAATCTTCGGAAAGGCCGCTAAGTTGGAAGAAGTCAGGGGACGACGGTTCTCTCTTGCACGCTGTGGTTGCAAGAAGTGTCCTGACCCTGACTCATTCAGTTCTGCAATAATATTCTCGAGTATTTTATATTTTTATCCTTTGTTTGCATTCGATTTTACATGTTTCTTTCTTTTAGCCCAGCATGCATCACAAGCACCTTTTGAGCATTCACGACCTACGGTCTGCCTGAGAAGTGATCTTGCGTATGATTGACTGTTTTCTGTGTTCCATGTCCCACCGAAGGAATAATTCCACTCCAAAATTAGAAGGTATTTCTTTAGACCTAATTGTTCGGTTCTGATGAATTAAGTGTTTCCCTCGTCTGGAGTTTTAAAATCCTTTTAATTTCGCTATTGCCAGCTTCTATATCGCCTCATTTAGGACCACAGCTTGTCCGCCGACGAGGCCGCTCCTTGCTCTTTTACCTTAGTTCCTCCAGATTCAGGTTTAACACTCAGTCCCACAGTACCTTGCAAATTGGTTCGAAGGTTGCCGGAAGATTTCTATGGCTTATTGGTATGAAACGGGTGTCGTATTGCCTTAACGCTCGCTTTTGCAGTCCACTCCGCTTCATCTCCGCTACAACTCCATGTTCCATGACGCCTCCACTACACCTCCGCTCGTTCCCTTGCAAGGCGGACGTTAAGGAGGGGCATCTGTTGACACCCGTTTTTTACCGATGAATCGAATCAGTTCCTGCGTCTCAGTTATTGATGTCCCGAACAGTCAATCACATGAAAGATTATTCCTCTGGCAGTATTTTGGGCTCTTCCCAGCGAAGAAGGCCTCCCTCCCTCTCATTGGATTTAACGGTCTGTTATGAACCGTTTTTATCAATATAACGGTCCCCACTTGGCCGTTGTGTTCCGCTGCCCCGTGTTATTTGTATCTCGTGATACGCTTTTTATAGCGGCTCAATGCCAACCGTTATAGTCAATATAGCGGTCGTCCCTGGGCCGTCATTATTTGCCGAGGGTTCAGAGGCCCGACAGTTGGTCATAGCCACGTGCTTCACGAAAAGTTGTTTGTCCGGGCGTTGACTCCTCTTTCAGTATAACGGTTTTTCTAGGACCGTCACGTATATTGAACGGTCCCTCCAAGACCGTCATATATGTTTGGCGGCCTTCGTAAGACCGTCATTTTGAAGGCCACCCAGATTAGACCCCCGTGATTCCAGGCGGATTAAGAGGAGAATGTCGTTGGCAATATTGACACGATGCTCTCATTTACCGGCCTTTGACCGACCATCATTCCCCTTAACCCCTGATTAAGCTCGAAGCCGTGGGCTCTATATATACAGCTCACGGGTTCTGACAGAAAAAAAAGGGGGGGACCATCACGAAGTGCTGTCGAATTCCATCGCCAAATCTCATACAGCATAGGCCCGTTCGTCAGGGAGTGGGGGCCTTCTACATCCCTCACAGGCCCCCGGTGCAGGGAACTTCACGCTTCATGTCTTTGTGTTTCCTTCTCTGTTTGCTCACCACACACGCCTTTTCTTCACTGCATCACACATCACATACATCATTTAGTTGGCATTTCTTATCTTTCCTACTGTTTCCGGCGCCCTAAACGGGGTTTCAAAACCTCCAGGTATCGCCGGGCCATGTTCTTCCTTTGCTTTATTTCAATTAGTACACCTACTACACCATCATTTAGCTAATCTCCGTTTATCTGTGTGTTTCACCGTTTGCTTTCAGGTCAGCAACCAAAAGCACGAGGCCCGCACCTTCTGGCCGGCCAGGAGGAGTGGAGGAACGGACCCGCATTCTCCCGTAGCTTCCGAGTCCCGGCGCTTTCACCGGGTGGCGATCACGGTCAACAGCTTCATCTTTCCTCCTGTTGTTTTTTATCTCTTCAATATTATTTAACTCGAGGAGGAATAACATATCAACACACTCGTTCTATCTCTTCCTCTTCTTTAGCTTGATCATATCTTTTATAAACCCAAGAAGCAAGTTTTAGAAGGTTGATTCCTTTTGTGGCTTTGATTTGGTTCACTAAGTTTGGGCTGGGAATCAGGTTTATTAATAGTTCATGTGAGGAAATTTGCTTTGGCATTATTGTAGACGGCAGGAGTCGTCCACCCTCGAGGGAAAGAAAAACAATGATACAAAGTAATGATGATGAAAGGGTGATCGCCAGAGAGGTGTAGACGGCAGGAGTCGTCCACCCTCGAGGGAAAGAAAAACAATGATACAAAGTAATGATGATGAAAGGGTGATCGCCAGAGAGGTGTAGACGGCAGGAGTCATCCACCCTCGTCTGTCTTAGGAGATGGGGATAAAGAGACCGAATCAAGGAGAGAGAAAGGGAAGAGGGATGCGGAACAAATTCCGATACGTGGCGGAGATAGGGGTCCGAAGGCCCTCTCGCGTAAACTGACCCTTTCCTGGTAAGCGTGGCCTACCGTTCCACGGGCAGTTTTTCATATACCAGGAAGTCTAAGAATCGATGTAACAGAAATGGAGAGACACGTAAACTCAGAAATTGCAACGGTATATCATTCTCCAGATAATTATAAGGATAATATGAACAAAGACGTACCACCACAGGACATTGGTCTTTGTGGGGTTCTAACAGCAATATAATAATATCAGCAATAATGAATATATATGTACATATAGAAACCACCATATGACATTGGCCTTACGGAATTTTTACTGTAATATAAATAATAAATATTATATATACATACCACCGCAAGACATTGGCCTTTGCGGGGTTTTTGCAGCGATATAAGTAATAAGTATAACTATATACAAAAGACCACCGCGAGGTGTTACCCCTCCGCGGGGTTTTTATTATAATAACTATATATATACAATAAGAAAAGAAAAAGGGATCAAATAAACCGCCGCGAGATGTTACTCTCCGCGGGGTTTTAGAATGATGATAGGGGGATGCTAAAATCAAATGGTTAGGGGTTAGGAGGTTAGCGTGCAGAAATTAAATTACTGGAATGAAGATGGTCGCGGGAGATGATCCACCGCACCAGTTAGATAAGACCACCGCGAGGAACGGGTTCCTTGATCGGGGTCAGATCAAAGGAATGCAGAAAATTAAACCACCGCGAGGAACGAATTCCTTGATCGGGGTTGGAATGAATGTACAGGAAATTAAACCACCGCGAGGAACGAGTTCCTCGATCGGGGTTAGAATAAATAAAAAGAGGATTAAATAAACCGCCGCGAGATGTCACTCTCCGCGGGGTTTTGAAGCGATGGTAGGGGAGAGTTAGAATGCAGAAATCAAATTACTGAAATAAAACGGTCGCAGGAGATGGCCCACCGCACCAGTTAGATGAGACCACCGCAAGGAACTGGTTCCGTCGACGGGGTTTGAACAAATAAAAGGGGATCAAGTAAACCGCCGCGAGATGTCACTCTCCGCGGGGTTTTGAAGCGATGATAGGGGAGGGTTAGAGTTAAGCAGTTAATGGTTAGGATGTTAGAATGCGGAAATTAAATTAATGAAATAAAATGGTCGCAGGAGATAGCCCACCGCACCAGTTAGATGAGACCACCATGAGGAACTGGTTCCGTCAACGGGGTTTGGACAGAAAATAAATAACAAAAGAAGGGGAAGGGAAGTGTGATCGCCAGGGGCTGAGAACCCCACAGGAATGTTCTGATCGCGTTCGCCGCCGAAGCGGGAGCAGTGCGGGTCCTCTCTTCCTCTTCGATCGGCCGGCTGACGAAGAGGGCCTTCTTTGGTTACCCTGTTTTTTATTATTCTTTTTGTTTCGTTTTATCTTTTGTTATTATATATTTTTTTGGGTTTTGTTACTTTTATTATTTTTTTATTCTTTTATGCCATTTTTTAGAGAAAGATGAGAAAGTAAAGAGAGAAATCGAGGGGTAGATGGTAGAATAAGGTAGTATGATATAGAGATAAACTACTGGGGAAATATAGACAGAGTGAAAAATTTATTCTAAACAAAACGGAGAAGAACGGAGATGGAGATTTGACGATATATGATAATAACAAGGGAGAGAAGATAGACTTATTTTTAAACAAAATAGAGAAGGATCAATGTGGAAATTTATCAACAAATAATAATGATAAGGGAAAGAATTAGAATAGGATGAGGGAGATGATAGTCGGGTACCTCAAAAATAGGGGTGATGGTCGCAGTTTATCCCCAAACTGGGGGCACGTGAGTTGCTCCTCCTCCCTTTTCGATCGACTGAGGAAGCGGGCTTCTTGACTGGTTGACCCTCGCAAAACATAGCAGACAGAAGAAACAGGTGGTGGATTAGAAGAAAAGTAGTGTAGTATCGATCCCTTGAAATGACAATGGCACGAGCATATTCAAACACACACCTGTTTAATGTTATTTGAAACCCCTTTGTAGATTCTAAGAAATCCACTTAGAACAATTAAAAGGAAAAAGAAAATGAATAGAAGAATGGGAAAAGAGGGAGAAAAGGGGAGCATGCGAGGATGCTAAGGGGAATCTGATCGCCAGAGACGCGAGGGCCTCAAATGATATAAACAATAACAATATGGAGGGATCGCGAATATAAATACCTCAAAAGGAAGCGGGGAATTGTGAGTGCACCTTTCTCTTCCGATCGGCCGGCCGATGAAGAGAGTTCTTCTTATAGCTTGATTACCCTTGTAAAATTAACAAACACCAATAAATAAACATGGATTAGAAACCAAGATGTGTAGCATCAAATCCAAATGTAAATATGGACATAGAAAGTATGGATATGAACACACCTGATTGGTGTTTGGCCTTTAAACCCCTATGCAAAAGGGTAGGTAAAAGATGATGTATGATGAAGAATAGAGGGAGATGTGCAAGTGTTGCACTAAGGGAGATGTGCTAGAGTGCACAACATGGGAAGATCTCAATATTGAGATAAAAAGAGGTAAAAGAAAAATATGATATGATGCATGCAATTAACTAAAGAAAAAAATAAGAGATAGGAGGGGAAAGCTTAGTGGCTTTCTCTAATTTGGCTTCAAGCTAGGATGAAGATCTTCAATGGAGGAAGAAGAGGATGTAGAACTCCATGGATGTAGAGGCTTCAAATCTTCAATAGAGGAAGAAGAACTCCATGGATGAAGTTTTTAGGTGCATGGGAGTCTTCCTCCTTGAGCCTTTGGTCCGGCAACACCTCCTCTTGAATTGATCTTGATCTCCTTTCACAAGGGAGAGAGAGGTTCTATCTATAGGGTTGAAATTCAGAATTAATTCCAAGGGAAATTAGGAAAACATGTTTTAGTGGGATTTGGAAGAGATAAACATTAGGCAAGTGTCCCATCAACATTGGAAAGTCATAGGAACCCTTTCCCAAGTGGAAAAGGAGGTTAAATGAGGAAAGGAAGGGAAATTCGAAATTAATTCCAAGAGAAAATAAGAAAACATGTTTTAGTTGGATTTGGAAGAGATAAACCTTAGGCAAGTGTCCCTTCAACATTGGAAAGTCATAGGAACCCTTTTCCAAGTGGAAAAGGAGGTTAAATGAGTAAAGGAAGGGAAATTCGGAATTAATTCCAAGAGAAAGTAAGAAAACATGTTTTAGTTGGATTTGGAAGAGATAAACCTTAGGCAAGTGTCCATTCAACCTTGGAAAGTCATAGGAACCCTTTCCCAAGTGGAAAAGGAGGTTAAATGAGGAAAGGAAGGAAAATTCAGAATTAATTCCAAGAGAAAATAAGAAAACATGTTTTAGTTAGATTTGGAAGAGATAAACCTTAGGCAAGTGTCCCTTCAACCTTGGAAAGTCATAGGAACCCTTTCCCAAGTGGAAAAGGAGGTTAAATGAGGAAAGGAAGGGAAATTTGAAATTAATTCCAAGAGAAAATAAGAAAACTTAGTTTTGGTAGGATGGAAAGGGGGATCCTTCTTTCAAGTGTCCTTTCAATATTAGGAAGCCATAGGAACCCTTTCCCAAGTGAAAAAGGAGTGTAAGTGAGAAAAGGAAGGGGTGCTGCTGGAGTTCGGAATTGAACAAGAATTGACGACCTTGGTCAAGGCGTTAATTGAAATCACGACTGGGACAAAGGCGTTAATTCACGAATTTAATTTTAGCAATAAAAACTTTCTGTATTTAAAAATGATGAAGAGACGCCTGAGGGAGAGGCGTTATTTAAAAACACGACCCAAGGAGGGTCGTTAATTCTTATTTTTCTGTTTTGGAAATCAGAAAATTCCAGAAACTGACGCCTTTGCCTCTAGTCGTCCTTTCTGCAAAACGCGCCTCAGACCAGGCCGTTAATTAAAACACGCCCCACTCCAAGTCGGGAATTCCAAAAAATAGAGAAAATTGCCCAAAAAATCCAGAAAAATAGGGAAAAATAAGAAGAGGGAAAAATGGAGAAATCCAAGAAAATTAGGAAAAATAACTCAAATAAAGTTAATTGGATGGTCAAATTGGGGCATTACAAGGTAATACGAGATGCACTCACAGTAACGTCAATTTTGGCGTGTCTACAGCTGCCCCGCCTTGGCGTCTGCTTTGCAAGGGGGCAGAGCAAACTGAAAAGTAGATGCCAATGTGTGATGAGACACGCAATCAACATCACTTGATGAGAATCAAATCAAAAGCTCGAGATGAAGCAATCCCGGGAAATTCAATGAAATCAATGATGTTTGGATAAGAGGAGGAGTGTGCACGCGGGCACGAAGGAGAATGATCAACTTCCAGCGCGGTGGAAGTACCCCAGGTCACAAACCTGTAGGTTTCACCATTGGGGAGCGGTTACCAGCCAATGTGGATGTGCTGCAGCCAAGGTGGATCAAAGTAAAAGGATTGAGATAAGATGATAGAAATCCAAACAAGGAGCTTTCGAGAAAATGACCCAAAACAGTGACAAAACGAACTGAGGATTCCATCAGCAATGAATATCTCATATCTGGAAAGATTAAGATCAATTTGACTCTCCAAATTAGCTTATCAGAATGATTTTCCAAAAATTATTTCAAACTCCTATATGAATGCATGCTGGGTTTAAAAGAAAAAATTAAAACAAATGAAAATATAAGATAATCAAGGATAATATTGTTAAACTGCCAAGACTGGGTCAAGAAACCCATTCTGCGAGCCGATACTAAGCCGAAGCCTGTTTATCCACGCATCAACTCGCAAAAGGGAACCATCGTCCCCAGTCTTGGACGGCTCAACGGTCTATCCGTGTGACTAAGACTCCTCTGGAATCATCATTATTTTTGATGAAGGGGAACTCAAATCCCAGATTTACTAAAGTCACAAGGTCCTTGATATAATCTAGTAGCGTATGTAACATATAGTAGAATGCATACAGGGGGGATGGTGATAGCAATGAGCATGGGGGAACTAAGAAATGAGGTGCAAGCACCGTGGGGCTTAGATGATGATGCCCAGTCGGTGGGACCAAGAGCTTCTTCCTGCGCTCAAAGATTCATCAGTCAAGATATAAAAGATAACAAGCCATAAATAAGGCATTTAAGCATAGCAAGCATAGCATGAATCAAAGCATCAATAGCATGTATGTATCATATCATGAATAGTATTCAAGTGTGCACAGCGTGAAAGGCATGAATAACATAGATAGCATCATTAAAGTATAGATAGCATAGCATCATTTTTGTCGTTTGTCATGAGGATGACAACTTGGCTAATCAAGATTTGGAGTTGAATGATCAGATCTGATAATACCCATCGGCGGAGTGATCAGCAAGATTTGATAAAAAAGATTTGGAGATGAACAATCGGAGTAATGCGTAGAAAATTATGAAGATGTGATCAATTGTGAACATGGGAAGAATCAAAAGGTAGATGGCAATGAATGGAGAGGACTCATCCCGTGCTCTTGGTCATTGCAAAGTTGTTGTTCCTGCAAAAGCACCATCAGAAAAATACAATGCAATTTTTTTTTGGATTTTGAAATATGCAAATTTTTATGAGCTTTGAAAATATTTGAATTTTTATGTGGATTTTAAAAAATATTTGAATTTTTATTATGAATTTTGAAAATATTCAATTTTTGTTGGATTTTGATCAGGAAATATTCAAATTTTTTTGGATTTTGGCTTAGAAAATATTCAATTTTTTTTTGATTTTGACTTAGGAAATATTCAAGTTTTTTTTTCATTTTTTTTCTTTTGATTTTTTTTTTGGTTTAGACATTGTTAATGCAGCATCAAAGGGTATTTTTGAACCACTGGCTAGGGGTCCTTGTTCCTTCTCCTTTCGCTAAAATTACCTAAAGCCGAGCGTGCATTGAAGGGTGGCGCCCTATAACTGACTGCCCTTGATTAACGGTGCTCCTACCAAGGCCATACCCGAGAAACATTCGGTCTTAGAGGGAGAAGAGAAGAATAATTGAGGATAAGCTTTATGTAGGATGGGAGATGCCGGGACTTGAATTCCTTCCAAGGTGTTTCCCCTCAAAGAGGTAGCCTATTGCGCCGGGACTTTATGCCTTTGATTTTTAGACCCTTGACATGCATACGACCAGGGTTTTTCCTGCGGGGACTTTGCCACTCTTGACATGCCACAATTCATACTTTTACTCTTATCGAGATTTTGACTTGATTTTTATAATAGCCCTTTTGGCGAGATGTATCATGAAATTTGATTTTAGTTTGGGTCAAGATTGCCCCTATTTGAGACTCCTCACGTATTGGGGAGTACCGATGTTGGTCATCTCATCCGTCAACCTCTTGCCCTTGCATTCGGCCGAGTAAAGAAGAGAAAAAGACTTTCAGGAATTCTCATGGCATGGCCAAAGTAGCAACAGTGTCTTATCAAAGAGCCGGCTAAAGGGCGCCATGAAGTGTGTGGAATGCCCAGCTGAAGGTTACTCTTAACAAGCGGGGAGAGAATGTCGAATTCCCAGTGTGGGTTTTTTATTAACCAAAGGTGCTACAGAGCAAGCCTAAAGACTCTTTCAGTTTTTTTTTAAAAGATGAAATTCAATACAGATAAATTCCTAGGATAAAGGCTTAAAATGTCACTCTTAATCATGTTAAGAAGCACTTCTTTGAAAATCATGCGTGAGATAATGATATCATAATAATGCATACTTACGCCAATATGTTACCTTGCAACCTTTGTAGAAGCAGCTGCTGCCAGAGGCGGGGTTGATCATCGTGGGATAGTCCTCTTTGGCAGATAAAAGGATTGGAAGCAAAGGATTTAGAAATGGCTTAACAAGAAGGAGTGGTGCCAAGACCAGACTCAGACGAATAAGGAAAAAAACGAAGAGAGGCGAGGGCTAGAACTCCCTCACTAAGGCGCGGAGACCCTGATCACATGAAAGGTCTACACAAGAAGCGGAGAATTAGAAGGAGGAGTGAGGACGAAAGCCTCGAAAGCAGTGGGAGAAAGGGCAGATGCCCAAGGCAGTGGATGTGGAAGAAGTTGGGTCGGACCCGTGATTAGGAGGAATTAGGAGAAGAAATTGATAGATGGAAAGAGGCGGACCCGGAGGGTCCGGAGGCTGTGGAGGAGAATTCTGATAGGAGGAATCCGGAGGATCCAGATGAGAAGAATCTCGAGGGACGCGATGCCCTGGGAAGAAATATGCAAAAAGATGACGAAAAAGGAAGAAGAGGACAAAGGATGTGATATCCTGGAGGAGCAAGAAGATGAGACGGATGAAAGATGGAGGGTCCGGAGGTTTCGGAGGAATGGAATTAGAAGGGTCGGGATGCCCCGAAAGAAGATAGAAAGAATAAGATGGAGAATCCGGAGGTTCCGGAGGGGGAAGATACCATGGGACGTGATGCTCAAGGGGAAGAGAAAGATCCGGAGGTTCTGGAGGAGGAAACTGCCGAGGGACGCGATGCCCGGGGAGAAGAGAAAGATCCGGAGGTTCCGGAATAGTGGAATCAGAAGGGGCGTCATGCCCTAAGAGGAGGGATAAAATACCTGGAGGTTCCAGGGGAATAGCAGGAAAGGGGACGTGATGCCCCAGGGAGAGTGGATTAGAAGAGGATGAAGATGAATAAGATGGGAAATACGGAAGATCCGGAGATTCCGGAAGGCAGGTAAGACATGAGTTTAGAAACCCGGGAAGAAAGAAGTGTATGCGGATGCAATAGAATGGATGTAATGAATGTGTGGATGCAACAGAATGCATGAGATGCAAAGAATATGAAGAACATGAAGGGCGAGAGGATGAGATCCTCCTTCTTACCCCTGGAGTGACCCATGAAGAAAATGCGATAGACAAGAATGTGGGTGGCATTGAATGGAAGGTGGGTAAAATAGTGGAGAGCCCTTTGGCATTAAGATAACCGCCCCTCCATGGCAGTGAAAGTGTATAGCCAATTGCCCCAATGGATAAAGCAAGAGCCCATGATGAAGCTTCAATAGTGAATGACAACTCCCTTGGAGAGTGAAAAGCAATAGTGCGAGGGAGTTGAAGAATTGGGATAGGAAGCATCGTGTTGCCCAAGGGTCGAGGCATATAAAGGATGTTGAATAGAATAGGCATTCGCCCCTTGTATGGAAGAAGAGGTTCAAGATTCGAAAGTCGGAACAAGGGGTGCCCTGCCCGGCCCTTACATGGCATCAAAGCTTGACATTCTCTTTTAGTGAGCAGTGGCGGGGACTTGGCCTCTTCGACCATGCTTGGCACAACAACCCGGATTGGCATCCGGTAAATAAACTCTTGCATCTTGAATAGCTCGTCTGTGGCCAAATCTTTCTTGCCCGGCTCTTGATCATCTTCGGCACAAGTACTTACAGAAGGATGCCCGTTCCGAGTAGTAAAGGGGGGTGAAGCGGAGGCGGAAGGTTCCATGGATGGTGGAGGTATAAGGGTGAGTGGAAGCAAATGTTTAAACACGTCGAGCTTCTCCCTTTGCTCGGAAGCAGTCGGGGTTGGCTCGAGTGCAAAAAAGGGTGAACCTTGCTCAGGACTAGCCACAGGTAAGGGTAAAGGGTTAAGTAGTGGAATAGGAGTGGCTAGGTCACGGGTTAAAGGTATAATGAAGGGCCGAGGTGGCGGTAATGGGAGGTTAATTGAGGAAGGTTCGGTGGTGGGTTTACTGGAGGCCGGTGTTGTGGAGGTTGATGGTGGAGTTGACGGAAGTTTGGTGGAAGGCTCGACGGAGGCAGGTGTTATGAAGGTTGATGGCATAGTGGGAGGTATAAAAGAAGGGGGTTTGGTGCGGAGAAAATGCCGCATGTGGCGAACGGTGTTAGGGATAGACGGTGACTCATGATGTGTTGGTGTGGGTGATTGAAGTATCGACCCATCATCGTAACACCAGTAAGTCTTAGAAACGGGGGTTGGATTGGGGATGGTGGCTTCGTCCTGAGCAAGGGGTTCATCGAGTGGTAGCGAAGGGAGAGGGAAGTGAAGGAAACTCGGAAGGGATGCCTGCAGAGCTTCATCACCATGTGCCATCTTGAATTCTTTAATTGTCGGTTCTTCATCATCGGGTTCAAGTGGATGCCATGTATTGGTAGGTGGTGGAATGTAATGGTATTGCGGATGATGTGGTGAATGCAAGTGTGAATGCGTAGGCAGAGGCGGAGGGCCATATGAATGAACGGGGTGAATGGGTGGAGGAAGGACATCGTCCACTTGAACGTTGAAATTTGCCGGCTCTTGCTCGCTTGAACTGTCGACGCCGCAGCCGTCTCTCCTATCCTTCCATTCTTTTTCCATCTTTGTAATGTCGTTTAGAGCCGCATAAAGGGGATTGACTGGAGTAGGAGGAGCGGGCCGTGGGCTCGTAACCCTCTTTAATTGTTCCTCCAACAAAGTGACTTTGTCGAGAAGAGTTGGTTGGAAGGGTGTGAATTGAGCAACAGAGGGTTGGCAGGGCCTTGAAGGAGGGGCCGCATAAAAAGGCCATGGAATGGGATCAATGGGATGACCCATAGAAGAACCCGGATGGGCCGGGTTGCAAGGAATAAATGGGCCTTGGGGCCGTGATGGAGGAGGAATAGAAGGAGGCGGGTGATGGGCCACCCGAGGAGTATGTGTGGATGAAGGAGACAGGTGATGGGCCACCCGAATAGGAGTAGGTGTGGAGGGAGGCGGGTGATGGGCCACCCGTGTAGGATTGGAAGGAGGACGAGGGGAATGAGATGTACCCTCAAAAATAGCATTAAGGGCTCGGAGTTGTTGTTGAGGGGTGAGATGATCCAATGCACGAATGATTTGGGAGACCTTCTCGTCGTTAGGAGGAGACGGTCTCGAAGGAATAGTGGCTCGCGATTGTGGCGAGGGACCATGAGATTGGACATTACCCATGGGTCGGGCAACACCATAAGAATGAGGGTGTGGTCCCTTGAAAATATGATGAGAATTGTGATGAACATGTTGAGATTGAGGAGTATAGGATGTGCCAGGTTGTGCATCCTCATTAATACAATTAAGATTAAACATGTTATTTTATCTATCAAGGTAAGCTATTATGCAATCAAAGTTCAAAATAACTTGCAAAGAAGCACACAACTTGGAATGGCTACCGTTGACCCTTTTTATTTATTTGAATCTTGGAGAATTAATGACTTTTAACAAATGGATATGATCACTCAAGGGAGGAACCTAGTTTCAAATGTGGTTTTCTCCGGTGCCAACTAGGAACACTCTCTCACCATGCGTAGGCCAACTAAACCCGGGACTTCAAAGGTACAACCTGTCCAGCATCCGTGAGGGAATCCACGGGTGCGGAGACTTATTGATGGGGACATCGCTTACCACTTCCCATTTCTCCATGGGTCCCGATGCTCGCCATTGTGTTCATCTCGATTTTCTGAGTCTAGCTATGTGATTTTCACTTCTTTCTGAGTCTTAATCATGTAATTTTCCATTTTATTGAGTCATATACCTAAGTTAGTGAGTCATTTATCTAAGTCTAAGTGTCATTAGGTGGCCTAGTGGGTTAATGGGCCCACTTCAATGGGCTTGGCCCATGGGCTCCCCCTACCACCCCTTGGTCTTTTGTCATTAGTCCAAAAAGTGAGGACTTATGTAGAATTGTGGGATTCCTATAAATAGGACCCCAATCCCACCAGTTGAAGCTAATGAATATTTGATAAAAAAAGTTTGCCACAAGATTTGTGCTTCTCTCACTCTACCTCTCTAGCTCTCTCTCTATTTCTCTCTCTCTCTCTCTCTAAAGGGGGCGAACCCCATTCTCTCTCCTCCTCTCTCCAAATTTCGAAATTCACTCTCTCTCCTCCCTATTCACCTCTAATTAAGACCCCTCCCCCTTCCCCATACCTCTCATTTAATCCCCCTCCAACCCTTAGGTGGAATCCCCTTCTCCTAGGCACCTCTCCCTCCTCCCAAGCAACCTTTCCCCTTCCCCATACAACCTTTCATTTTCCCAAGGGAGAATCCCATCTCTCAAGCACCCATTCACATCCCCAAGACACCCCTTCCCATTCCCTAGACCAGAATTAAACCCTCCATTAGCCACACATTCAAACCAAAGGAGAGATCTCTCCTCGCTCTCTCATTCCCATCCCAAATTCGCAGCTCCCCCTTCCTCCACTTGCTAGACCACCTCCCAGCTCCCTTTCTACCCCTCCCACACCCTGTATCACCCCCTAACAGACCCCCACATAGTCAGGTGCCATCCCCAAACCCATCCACCCCATTTCCCACCCCATCTACTCCGTCTCCCATCACCTTTCACCACCCTATCCATCTCAATTCGCAGGCAGCAGTTGGAGCTCAACTTGCAGAGGCTGCTCCAGAGTCATCCGACGTCCTGATGCGGGACGGGACCACAGACACGATAAGCTAGCGGTCGTCCCTTAGCGAGGGAAGCGTCGGATGTGCGCGGTTGAACAACCGGCAGTGAGCTAGGGTGGTCGGCTCTCAATTGTGCCCGGATCGGGTCACGGGACGGTCACTCTCTCACTCGCAGCAGTGATATGATAAATTAAAAGCGAGCTAGGTAACCCTACACATGCTCTCTAGCAGCGGCATAAACAAGCATATATAGAAATAAGCGGAATGCCAAGCAAGGAGCGAATACGATACCTCCACGCGCTCGGCGTGGCGAAGATGGCACCCGGCCGAAACTCGTACTCCCGGGAACTTAATACATTAAGATTACAGCAATACAAGTAAGCCCACTCCACGCAGGGAGGTAACGGGCGACACAAGGGGGCCCGGGAGGACCAATTCCGGGTTGACGGGCGGTTTCCGGGCACGGCTTCGGCTTCGCGCGTACTCGTGCTAGTGGGGCCCACGTGTGGACCGGAGGGGTCGTGTGGGACCTGATGCCTCCTCTGGTGTGGGTACACTTGGGAAGCGCTCCCCTAGGATGACGAGTTGCTGGAACGACCGCCGGACGCCGGGCGGCCCTCGGACGACGCTCGCGGGAAACCGGCCACAAGTCTGCACTTGCTGTCTTCTCGCGCGCTGTCCGGCGAGATCGGCTGCTGTGATCAACCCCGTCGTCGGAATGCAACGAGCTCGGCGCCGTTGGAAAGAGGACTCCAAATACTTCGACGTAGGGGCCTTCAGAAAAAATAATCAGATACGTATATCTGACTTATGGAATTTACACCCTTGCTGTAAACAGGCCAGAACTGCAGGGGCAGGTTCTGACTTCTCTGAAAATCACCGTTGACCGGGGAGAAGACCACCGAATCTGGTGATAATCTCTTCAGAAAAGTTGAAGATCTCTGAGAGAGGAAACCGGGACTATTTTTGGTTTCTTGATTGGACAAGAAATGGATTTTTTGGGATTTTTTGAGTGGACCTGGGTCGGATCTGGGACACTGTGGAAAAATTGCTCACAGGAACTGGTACGAAATTTGAAAAATACCTAGAGACCTTATCAAAAATTAGAAAATTCATGGTGGTAGACATATGTGGACAGAAGTCTCAGTAATTTTTAGAGCCCCAAAAAAATTCAAAACATGGGTCGAACAAGGTAGACTCAGAACTGATGAACAGTAGACAGAACCTGACAGAACTGAAATTTGAACTTGGACGAAATTCTAAAAATATCTAAAGGACAAATTTTTGACTGAAATTTTTTGTGGAGGTAAGGGTTCAAGAGGGGAACCAACCCTGAAAATTGGAGCTTCAGAAGATGAGGGAAGAGAGAGAGACAATTCGGAGAAGAGAGGTCTGTCCAGAGTGGACAGAAAACCGAATTCGTTGGTGAAGACGCGTCGGCGGCGAGACGGCGGCGGCGGCGATCACCGGAGCTGCTTCAGAAGTTGGAGGGGATCAAGGGGGAGGGGATTACACTCTAGAAATGGGCTGGAGGTGGAAGAACACCAGGGAGAGAGGGGAGAGGGGCGCAAGCTTCAAGGAGGCAAATGCTCATTTCTTCTTCATTAATTCATTCAAAATGAAAATTACAACCTTATATAGGATGCCAACCAAACTCAATCTCAACCCTTGGATCTAGGGGTTTGGATTGGATGGCTGGGATACAATGAGAATCCCACATTGAATACATTAGTTTAATCAAATTGACCACATGTGTTCAAACTTGGTGTAATTCCATTCAAACACAACCTAACTACAACTACCAAGCCTAATAAGGCCAAAAGAGCATGCGCCCCCCTTCTTGGGCCAAGCCCATTCTTGGGCCAAGAGCCACTCCATATGGCATGCTAGGCATGGGCCATTCCCACTTTGATGGCCCATGAGAGGATGGAATCCCATTTGGGCTTTAAGAGCCTTAATGACCCACTTTGAAACCAAATGGCCCAATATGAAGGAGCCATCTTAAATGGACCTTAAACATGCTACCTAGTTATGGACTCTTCCTAGAAAGAGGCCCATTGGCTTAATTAAGCCTTACAAGGATGGCCCAAAAGAAGGAAATCAAAAATTACACACTTTCAAGCTAATACAACCCATAAAACACACCTATACAAGCTAATACACACTAATACAATCCATAAGCTCATGATGTCCTCATCAATTCTCCCCGGGTGGGAGAAACTCGACCCCGTCGAGTAGGGGTATGGCTGCTCGAGTACTCTGGCGGATCCGTCACCGTGCCAAGTAGCGCGGGTATGCTCCACTCCAAGTGATCGGCACCTGCTCGTTCCACATATACTCGATATGCGCACTGCTATGGCCAAAGGTGGTCACTCCGAAGGGGCACTCTCAACGGAAGGAAACAGTTTAAAGACTCACTAGGAATCACTGCTGAGTCCCTATAGGTGACTGATCCGGGTATAGAAGTAAACCGATCCCATACTCGTCAAGTGAGTCGACTCGCTTCACACTCATAAAAGAACGACAACGAGCTTGCACAAGACACATGCAGACTCACCATGCACTGACACACGAATGCAAACCATGCAAACAATCGACTCAAAATCACCACACAAACAAACCACACAAAGAAAACACACAGACTCATATATGACCCTAGACACACCTAATGTTAGTCCGGCCCGTACATGGGTGATGGCGGACCAGGACACCCGAATGTGTGCCATGCATGCATCTGACGTAACCGGTGGTTGACATCATGCGGAAATCCTAGACCTCCTAAGGTGGGCCATGCATGCATATGGGATGTGGATGTGGGAGGGCCAAGAGTATCTCCCCTAGTTGATGGTGTATCTTGTAAGGGTACGGGCTTGGTGGGCATAGACGACCCGGCCCGTGGGGAAGGGGTGTGGTAGCGGACTCCCTCGAGGAAGTGAAGTGAATGTGGAGGGTCTAAGGATCCACTAGGGAGTGGGTCAAAGGGATCAAAGAAGGTATGACCCCTTATGGTGGGTTCCCACAAGTCACGGTCCCACGTGTAGAAGTTTTGAAGGTGTGGATAGTCACCTTCTTGAATTGTGACGGGTGGGACGGGGATCATAGGTAAGAAGTATGATTCCTCCCTCGGACAAAAGGGTATGAATTCGGGCTCGTCCGGTAGCGGGAGAAGTAGAAGAACCTCCGTGGTGACACAACCCACGGTGCACTCAGAGGTAATGGACCCGAAGGCCGGATGGGTGAAGCTAAGACTAGCGGGTTGGTCAAAGCCTCGGGCCAAAAGATGCGTCAACTCCCATTGTGAATCTAATCCCATGACAAGATCGTCCAATGTGTCAACATGGTGACGAGATCGAAATGTGGTATGGAATGAGTTGACCAGCACTAGTGGTAGTGTGGGGTCCATTGATGGGAAGGGATGTGGGACCAAGCCATCCTTGAGCCATCTAAGAAGTGGCTCGACTATGTAAAGTGTTCCCGTAAGAAACACGGGTGGCTCGGGCTTTGGTAGTTCCCACTTTGATGGTTTCGAATGAAGACTGGAGGTAGATAACAATGGAGCATCCATGGGTGGTGGAGTAGCTTGTGTCCTTTCCCACCAATCCGAAATCATTTTCTTTATTTCCTCTAAGGAGCGGGTTGGAGGGGGGACCTTGGGGTGGACTAGCTCCTTAACTCTCGGCTCGGGTGTGGGCCTCGGCTCGGTTATAAGAGGGACTTCCACTCGGTTGGAGGTGCTTGAGTGGGTTGGAATGGGAGTGCCAAGGGGAGGTTGGTTGGTGGTGCATGGGCGGGCCACTAGATTGGGGTCACTTTGGTGGGCTTGGACGGCGGTGAAGGGGTGGGATTGGGTAGAGGTGTGGCCCACTTGATTGTGGGTGAGTTGGTGGGGTTGGTGAGTGGAATGACCTCCGTGGTTGGAGGTAGGTGGGCGGGGAACGTAGGCCCTCCTAAGCACTCTCTTCATTTCCCACCATGACTTGATGGGCCTTAGATTCCTATCCTCCCTCCAATATTTGATGTCCCTCCAAGTGGCAGCGGCTTCCCCAAAAAGTCGCCTTTTGGCAACATCGACTTGCATGGGCCCGTACATGATGTACACCTCGAAGTAATCATCCATAATGGCTTCCCATTCTAGATAGACACTCGGGTCATCGGACCCGTAGAAATCCCGGGTTTCGGGCCTCGTGGGGTGGTTCGGGTGGTCCTTCCATTTGAGATAGTATCGCCACCATCCGGGAGTTTGGGACTCCATGGGACACGGGGAAACTAGTGGATGGCCATGCCGACACTCGGACCAAAACACTAGACACGACACTAAGTAATGCAAAGTTGGAATGCACTAACTAATGCACACTAAGTACCCTAGACGTAAACCAAGACTCGGTACGCGGCGGAGACAATCGACCCGAAGGTCACTCGCACAAGTGTGCGGCCTTCCCGATAGGCGTAACCTAACGGTCGGACAACACCTTTTTATATACCGAGTAAAGGGATGTATGCGACCCAAAAACGACTCTTTTTGTTGTTTTAAAAATATGATGATCCTAAACACAACTTAGACCGACTAATGACTACATGACACTCTTTTTTTTTTAATGCAAACACCCTAGACTCAACCTGCTCTGATACCAAATTGATGCGGGACGGGACCACGGACACGATAAGCTAGCGGTCGTCCCTTAGCGAGGGAAGCGTCGGATGTGCGCGGTTGAACAACCGGCAGTGAGCTAGGGTGGTCGGCTCTCAATTGTGCCCGGATCGGGTCACGGGACGGTCACTCTCTCACTCGCAGCAGTGATATGATAAATTAAAAGCGAGCTAGGTAACCCTACACATGCTCTCTAGCAGCGGCATAAACAAGCATATATAGAAATAAGCGGAATGCCAAGCAAGGAGCGAATACGATACCTCCACGCGCTCGGCGTGGCGAAGATGGCACCCGGCCGAAACTCGTACTCCCGGGAACTTAATACATTAAGATTACAGCAATACAAGTAAGCCCACTCCACGCAGGGAGGTAACGGGCGACACAAGGGGGCCCGGGAGGACCAATTCCGGGTTGACGGGCGGTTTCCGGGCACGGCTTCGGCTTCGCGCGTACTCGTGCTAGTGGGGCCCACGTGTGGACCGGAGGGGTCGTGTGGGACCTGATGCCTCCTCTGGTGTGGGTACACTTGGGAAGCGCTCCCCTAGGATGACGAGTTGCTGGAACGACCGCCGGACGCCGGGCGGCCCTCGGACGACGCTCGCGGGAAACCGGCCACAAGTCTGCACTTGCTGTCTTCTCGCGTGCTGTCCGGCGAGATCGGCTGCTGTGATCAACCCCGTCGTCGGAATGCAACGAGCTCGGCGCCGTTGGAAAGAGGACTCCAAATACTTCGACGTAGGGGCCTTCAGAAAAAATAATCAGATACGTATATCTGACTTATGGAATTTACACCCTTGCTATAAACAGGCCAGAACTGCAGGGGCAGGTTCTGACTTCTTTGAAAATCACCGTTGATCGGGGAGAAGACCACCGAATCTGGTGATAATCTCTTCAGTAAAGTTGAAGATCTCTGAGAGAGGAAATCGGGACTATTTTTGGTTTCTTGATTGGACAAGAAATGGATTTTTTGGGAGTTTTTGAGTGGACCTGGGTCGGATCTGGGACACTGTGGAAAAATTGCTCACAGGAACTGGTACGAAATTTGAAAAATACCTAGAGACCTTATCAAAAATTAAGAAAATTCATGGTGGTAGACATATGTGGACAGAAGTCTCAGTAATTTTTAGAGCCCCAACAAAATTCAAAACATGGGTCGAACAAGGTAGACTCAGAACTGATGAACAGTAGACAGAACCTGACAGAACTGAAATTTGAACTTGGACGAAATTCTAAAAATATCTAAAGGACGAATTTTTGACTGAAATTTTTTGTGGAGGTAAGGGTTCAAGAGGGGAACCAACCCTGAAAATTGAGCTTCAGAAGATGAGGGAAGAGAGAGAGACAATTCGGAGAAGAGAGGTCTGTCCAGAGTGGACAGAAAACCGAATTCGTTGGTGAAGACGCGTCGGCGGCGAGACGGCGGCGGCGGCGATCACCGGAGCTGCTTCAGAAGTTGGAGGGGATCAAGGGGGAGGGGATTACACTCTAGAAATGGGCTGGAGGTGGAAGAACACCAGGGAGAGAGGAGAGAGGGGCGCAAGCTTCAAGGAGGCAAATGCTGATTTCTTCTTCATTAATTCATTCAAAATGAAAATTACAACCTTATATAGGATGCCAACCAAACTCAATCTCAACCCTTGGATCTAGGGGTTTGGATTGGATGGCTGGGATACAATGAGAATCCCACATTGAATACATTAGTTTAATCAAATTGACCACATGTGTTCAAACTTGGTGTAATTCCATTCAAACACAACCTAACTACAACTACCAAGCCTAATAAGGCCAAAAGAGCATGCGCCCCCCTTCTTGGGCCAAGCCCATTCTTGGGCCAAGAGCCACTCCATATGGCATGCTAGGCATGGGCCATTCCCACTTTGATGGCCCATGAGAGGATGGAATCCCATTTGGGCTTTAAGAGCCTTAATGACCCACTTTGAAACCAAATGGCCCAATATGAAGGAGCCATCTTAAATGGACCTTAAACATGCTACCTAGTTATGGACTCTTCCTAGAAAGAGGCCCATTGGCTTAATTAAGCCTTACAAGGATGGCCCAAAAGAAGGAAATCAAAAATTACACACTTTCAAGCTAATACAACCCATAAAACACACCTATACAAGCTAATACACACTAATACAATCCATAAGCTCATGATGTCCTCATCACGTCCTCTGGAGGTGCACCATACATCGCCGGAAAGCTCTCCCAGTCATCTTCGCAGGTGAGGCAGTTTCGTCTCAATCCGAGTTCCGTGCTGCCCGGGAGGACCGATCTCCCCCGACTGTGCAGAGCTCCCCCTGTAGAGTACCTGATCCAGAAGAGAAGCTGTACCACGAAGAACCACGAAAGAATTCGGCCTCGAGCTCTTCTACAAAGTTCTCTCTCGTCCAGTCGAAGTTCAGAATCAAGAGGCGGAACTTCGTTCCGCATCCGTGGTCCGAAGTTACCATTTTTCTCCCTCAGCTGCGCGGGTCTGCCTCCCACAGTCTGCAACGACCTGCCTTCACTAGTCTGAGTCCCCCAGTCCTCTCCGACATCAGACTGCTTCCCCATCAGTTTTTCTGCGAAGAGGGCTCATCCACGGTTCCAGAAACTCCAGCGGTTCATGATTCGGAGTCCAGGAGCAGTCGGGGCACTCTCTGTAAACGGCTGTCAGAAACAGGAAGCTGCCGCGCCCAGATTTTGTCTCCCTGATCGAACCTCGTCCCGGACCCGCAACTGCAACATAAGAATTCACCAAAATTCAGAGGCATCCTAGTCCCAGATACGAAGCGTTCCCCACTTGTCTCGCCATTAGAAAAATTCCTGAACGGGATCTACGGCCCCGACATCAACTATCAGTCAGCAATCGTAGAGAGCAGGCAGATTCGGCCTCGGCTTCTCCTTTCACGTTTCCGGCGAATCTCCCCTCCCCGCCTGGCCGGCTCACCACCCCTCCCTGCGTGGAGGTAGTGTTTGCATGTAATTCAATCATCCCCACCCCAAGTCCACCCTCCTGCGAGAGGCGCAGTGAGTGTAACTAATTAAACAGGACTCAAGCTTCACCGGTGCAGTGTACGGGGACCCACACTTCCCCGCTCGCCCATCGTCTCCGACCGGGGTTAGTTTCTTCAAACCAACCAGGTGAGCTCCTGCCCTTGCTCCCCCCTTAATATCTGTTTATTTAATATCCGTCAAACTAGTCCGCTGGCTAGTGAGAGAGTGCCCGTTCCCGGAGCCACCATCTTGAGTGGTCATCGTGGATAATAGTGAGTGAGTGACCTTGTGCCCCCAAGGCACGCGGCCGCCCTTGAACGTGGGCATCTTACCTTCGAGAGGGAAAACCTTAGTTGTGCTGGCCCTCTACCAGCAAGGGTCCTTCTCCCCCACCTCGACTCGGCATCATCGAGTCACCACGGGTAACGGGTGCGCACGGTGAGACGGCGTCTTCCAAACTTTCTCGACTTTTGTGAATGCGTTTGCGAATTAAGTCCAAGGGATCATTGTCACTTGCTGCATTCCCGTCATTGTGTCACATCAGTTGGTATTAGAGAAAGTTCTAGACTTGTCTCTACTAAGTCTTGTCCTAGGGCGCATAAGCATTTAGAGTCATTCGGTTCATCAACATGGCTACCTCTCTTTGGTCCCACTCGGCCCTCCACAAAGGTCCGATCGACCACCCATTTTCGGACATCTTTATAGATGAGAGTATCACCTTTGATGGGTCACATCCTAGTGATTATGTTAGGTGGGAGACTTTCATGACCAAACACTTTGATAGGACTAGGGTCTATGGACACGCTAGAGTCCGCAGGGCCACAGGACGACTTCGGGGACAAGCCAAGAAGGAGTGGGAACGCATAGTGAGCTTAAGAAATATTCGGAGGCAAGAACCCATAGGATCATGGGAAGAGATGAAAAGTGAGCTTAGGAAGATCTACGCTCCCCGACTCCTACCGTGAGGACCATAACCCGTTGAGCACTCCCACTCCCCCTTTCCCTCCCAGTCAACCCAAAACCTCTATTAGGACCCAAACCCCACCACCCAAAGGACCCCTAGATTTATTGGAAGAGATAAGGATTGAGATCAGGAAGATCTTCACTCCCCAACCTTCCCACTCCTACCCTGAGAACCATAACCCGAGGAGCACTCCCACTCCTCCTTTCCCCACCACCCAACCCAAAATTCTCCATCAAACCCACACCCCACAAACTTCCAAAAATCCTCCTTCCACCCCTTTCCAAAAGGAACTTAAAGAGGTAACCGAAGACTATGAGGCTCCACTAGATTGGGAAGAAGAATATGAATCACAGTGTCATGGGTTAGGCCGAGAAGTTCCCATCTCAGGTGGAAGAAGCATCATGGCTCACTCCACCCTCACCACTCAAACCCACGTGGACCCCATGTCCACCCCTCCACCTAGGCCCGTGACAGCCACCATTCCCCAATCCAAAGTTACTCACCCAACCCACCTTCCACTTCCAACTCTTATCCTACCCAAACCTAGTCCCCCGCTACTTCCACTCCCAACCCCAACCCAAGTCCGGCCTCACTCACCACCCCGGGTACACCATGCACCAACCATCATCACCTCACCCCCAATAGACCTTCCCATTCCCTTGAGAGAGGAGACCACAACCATCCACATGGGAGTAGATGCTAGTCCGGAACCCATCCCCATCCTTGAGGAAAACCAAGTTCATATCTATGGTGAGGAAGAATCACAAATGTCCCCTTCACATAGCTTGGACCCCAAGAGCCACAAGCCTTCACAAGTAGCACCGTAATCATAGAGGGGCCCCTAGCTAGATGGCTAAAGGAGAGACCACTTCACCCCATCGTGTCCTATGTTTACCCACCCAAGGAGCAAAACCTTCCCATTGTACCCTTATCCACCTATCACACCACAATCCAATCATCCTATCAAGTGGAAACATTAGGGGATCTTCTTAAGGGTATAGTTTGGCAAATGGAACTAACTGGCATAATGACTACAATAGCCGACCGACCTAGGAGCCTTGACCTCCTACACCTATGTGTCGGATCCATCTCCTCCATTTACACTGTGGGTTGCTACACTAGTGACCTTTTGTTACTCCTCCCTACCCCCGACGAGCCCGATGCTATTCACAAATTAGAGTTGCTTATTTCGGGTAGGATACCAAGCCCTCCATTCATGGCCAACCAACCCGCCAAGGACTTCGGTTCAATTACTTCATTTGAGGAGGAGGACTCACCATCATTTGAAGACCTTGAGGAGATAGAATACCCCTTCCTTGGTAACACCGTCCATGACCCCTTTGATCCCTCCCTATGGAAGACATTGAACCCATGGGACCTAGCCACCTTACCCACCACCCACTCCCTCCTACCCTCACCCACCGTGTTGAACCCAACCCACCCATTCCACTACTTAGTTCACACTATGAGAGCCATGACCGAGGGTGACATCCACCTTGGAAATGAGGAAGTGACCTATCCCAAAATGTCCACCTTCTTGGACCCCTTCGATCCCCATGAGTGGAAACCCCCGAATCAACCCCCACCTAAAGATGGGACCATCTTGATAGGAATGCATGTGTCACAACATTCATCATATGGTGAGGCTAGTCACGTCATTGGTGTCACATACACACTAGGTCCAGTGCACGACAGGTTTACATTTGGACAAGCTGATCTTCCCCCACTCTTCATCCGTCTCATGCATGATAGGGTCACTTGTGGCTGCCCCGGTCCACCTAAGTGCATCAAGGTCCACATGGTTTCTAAGCATGATAGGTCAATTCATGGGTGCCCTAGTCCTCCTAAGTCTGTCAAAACCAATCTAACACTTGATAGGGCTGAATTTGGTTGTCCAGGTCCTCCCTTCATCCCTATAAAATCATCATTCATAACATTGCATGGTAACAATCGCAAACACAACAACAAGAGCAGCAAGGTTCTTAAGGAATTAGCCGATTCCCACTGTCGCCACCAAGAAATCCATGTCGGTGATTTTGTGATGATGAGGACTGAGATTGTCTCAAAGCTGAGGTCTCGTGGAGCAGGCTCCTTTCAGGTGTTGAGGCGTCTTGACACAAATGCTTATGTGTTGAACCTCCCCGAAGAGTACGGAGTAAGCCCCACTTTCAATGTGGCTGACCTGGTGCCCTACAAGGGTCCCACGGTGACACCCAGTGAGGAGATCCAGCCTATCCCACCCCTTGAGAGAGCCCCCACACCAACGAGAGCTACATCTGGCCAGAGAAACCAGCGTGATCAAGTGGAGCGGATATTAGATGAACAGATCACTACCACACGGAGCAAGGCGTATGAGCGATATCTAGTTAGGTGGAAGAGACAGCCACCTTCGGTTGACGCCTGGGTGATTCGGGAGTATCTCCAGCAGCTGGATCCTGACCTATTGGAGCAGTACCGCAGCAGGGAGGACCCTTACTCGACAGAGTCGAGTTCTCTGCACCCCGGGAGTATGATGGGGACATCGCTTACCACTTCCCATTTCTCCATGGGTCCCGATGCTCGCCATTGTGTTCATCTCGATTTTCTGAGTCTAGCTATGTGATTTTCACTTCTTTCTGAGTCTTAATCATGTAATTTTCCCTTTTATTGAGTCATATACCTAAGTTAGTGAGTCATTTATCTAAGTCTAAGTGTCATTAGGTGGCCTAGTGGGTTAATGGGCCCACTTCAATGGGCTTGGCCCATGGGCTCCCCCTACCACCCCTTGGTCTTTTGTCATTAGTCCAAAAAGTGAGGACTTATGTAGAATTATGGGATTCCTATAAATAGGACCCCAATCCCACCAGTTGAAGCTAATGAAGATTTGATAAAAAAAGTTTGCCACAAGATTTGTGCTTCTCTCACTCTACCTCTCTAGCTCTCTCTCTATTTCTCTCTCTCTCTCTCTCTCTAAAGGGGGCGAACCCCATTCTCTCTCCTCCTCTCTCCAAATTTTGAAATTCACTCTCTCTCCTCCCTATTCACCTCTAATTAAGACCCCTCCCCCTTCCCCATACCTCTCATTTAATCCCCCTCCAACCCTTAGGTGGAATCCCCTTCTCCTAGGCACCTCTCCCTCCTCCCAAGCAACCTTTCCCCTTCCCCATACAACCTTTCATTTTCCCAAGGGAGAATCCCATCTCCCAAGCACCCATTCACATCCCCAAGACACCTCTTCCCATTCCCTAGACCAGAATTAAACCCTCCATTAACCACACATTCAAACCAAAGGAGAGATCTCTCCTCCCTCTCTCATTCTCATCCCAAATTCGCAGCTCCCCCTTCCTCCACTTGCTAGACCACCTCCCAGCTCCCTTTCTACCCCTCCCACACCCTGTATCACCCCCTAACAGACCCCCACATAGTCAGGTGCCATCCCCACACCCATCCACCCCATTTCCCACCCCATCTACTCCGTCTCCCATCACCTTTCACCACCCTATCCATCTCAATTCACAGGTAGCAGTTGGAGCTCAACTTGCAGAGGCTGCTCCAGAGTCATCCGACGTCCTCTGGAGGTACACCATACATCGCCGGAAATCTCTCCCAGTCATCTTCGCAGGCGAGGCAGTTTCGTCTCAATCCGAGTTCCGTGCTGCCCGGGAGGACTGATCTCCCCCGACTCTGCAGAGCTCCCCCTGTAGAGTACCTGATCCAGAAGAGAAGGTGTACCACGAAGAACCACGAAAGAATTCAGCCTCGAGCTCTTCTAAAAAGTTCTCCCTCGTCCAGTCGACGTTCAGAATCAAGAGGCGGAACTTTGTTCCGCGTCGGTGGACCGAAGTTACCATTTTTCTCCCTCGGCTGCGCGGGTCTGCCTCCCACAGTCTTCAACGACCTGCCTTCACTAGTCTGAGTCCCCCAGTCCTCTCCGACATCAGACAGCTTCCTTGTCAGTTTTTCTGCGAAGAGAGCTCGTCCATGGTTCCAGAAACTCCGGCGGTTCATGATTCGGAGTCCAGGAGCAGTCGGGGCACTCTCTGCAAACGGCTGTCAGAAACAGGAAGCTGCCGCGCCTAGATTCTGTCTCCCTGATCGAACCTCGTCCCGGACCCGCAACTGCAACAGAAGAATTCAAAAAAATTCAGAGGCATCCTAGTCCCAGATACGAAGCGTTCCTCACTGGTCTCACCATCAGAAAAATTCTTGAACGGGATCTACGGCCCCGACATCAACTGTCAGTCAACAATCGTAGAGAGCAGGCAGATTCGGCCTCGGCTTCTCCTTTCGCGTTTCCGGCGAATCTCCCCTCCCCGCCTGGCCGGCTCACCGCCCCTCCCTGCGTGGAGGTAGTGTTTACATGTAATTCAATCATCCCCACCCCAAGTCCACCCTCCTGCGAGAGGTGTAGTGAGTGTAACTAATTAAACAGGACTCAAGCTTCACCGGCGCAGTGTGCGGGGACCCATACTTCCCCGCTCGCCCATCGTCTCCGACCGGGGTTGGTTTCTTCAAACCAACCAGGTGAGCTCCTGCCCTTGCTCCCCCCTTAATATCTGTTTATTTAATATCCGTCAAACTAGTCCGCTGGCTAGTGAGAGAGTGCCCGTTCCCGGAGCCACCATCTTGAGTGGTCATCGTGGATAATAGTGAGTGAGTGACCTTGTGCCCCCAAGGCACCCGGCTGCCCTTGAACGTGGGCATCTTACCTTCGGGAGGGAAAACCTTAGTTGTGCTGGCCCTCTACCAGCAAGGGTCCTTCTCCCCCACCTCGACTCGGCATCATCGAGTCACCACGGGTAACAGGTGCGCACGGTGAGACGGCGTCTTCCAAACTTTCTCGACTTTTGTGAATGCGTTTGCGAATTAAGTCCAAGGGATCATTGTCACTTGCTGCATTCCCTTCATTGTGTCACATCACTTATGGAGGCTTGGTTTAGGAATTTCCGGTCCAATGAGACGGAGTGCTCAATGGAGGGTCCTTCCTTCACCAAGAGGGTGGTGTGACTCCTAAAAGTGTGGGGAGAGGAGGTCTCCCGAACCAATGCAAGGATGAATGCAGCAGACAGTATCAAGCAGATAACAACACAGAACAAAATGACGACCTGGGAAAGGTCACTATATCAATAAATAGCGTCTGAGCGTCAGTCACTAGTCACTGTGGATATTGCAAGCAGAGTGAAATAGCGCCTTAGGGTGAGGAGCTTTCTGTAAAATGGATGCCCGGGGGCGGGGGCGTCAAATATCAGTAATCCAGATGAATAAAGAATGATAATAAAAATAACGCCCTCCAGTAAGGCGCTGTATCAGGAAAGGACGCCTGTGAGAAGGGGCGTCAAATACCAATAATCAACACGATAATAAAAAGACGCCTTCCAGTGAGGCGCTGCACTAGTGAAAGACGCCTCTGACAGGGGCGTCAGAAGAAAATGACGCCTTGGTGTATGGCGTTACTCTGACAAAAGACGCCTCTGTGAGGGGCGCTAATTTCTTCTACGCTTCAACGACCAAAGGGCTCAAACAGTGGAAAATACCGACAGAAATGAAAAACACTCACAATCTCAATATAAGAATCATGGCAATCAAACATGACAAGGGATGTAGCATGCTCATCAAAAAATATTTTTTTTAAAAAAAAGAGATGGATAAATGGAATTTCTAAAAATCTATCAAACTAACAAATCACATGGGGAGAGTGCTAGGTGGAGCACAAAGGGAGACGCACCGTGGGTGCAAATGGGGAGATGGCACACGTGGGTGCCCAAGGGGAAAGGGTAATCAAAAGAAAAATAAAAGGAGTCCCACCGTGATCGCCAATTTGTAGATTCTAAGAAATCCACTTAGAACAATTAAAAGGAAAAAGAAAATGAATAGAAGAATGGGAAAAGAGGGAGAAAAGGGGAGCATGCGAGGATGCTAAGAGGAATGTGATCGCCAGAGACGCGAGGGCCTCAAAGGATATAAACAATAACAATATGGAGGGATCGCGAATATAAATACCTCAAAAGGAAGCGGGGAATTGTGAGTGCACCTTTCTCTTCCGATCGGCCGGTCGATGAAGAGAGTTCTTCTTATAGCTTGATTACCCTTGTAAAATTAACAAACACCAATAAACAAATATGGATTAGAAACCAAGATGTGTAGCATCAAATCCAAATGTAAATATGGACATAGAAAGTATGGATATGAACACACCTTATTGGTGTTTGGCCTTTAAACCCCTATGCAAAAGGGTAGGTAAAAGATGATGTATGATGAAGAATAGAGGGAGATGTGCAAGTGTTGCACTAAGGGAGATGTGCTAGAGTGCACAACATGGGAAGATCTCAATATTGAGATAAAAAGAGATAAAAGAAAAATATGATATGATGCATGCAATTAACTAAAGAAAAAAATAAGAGATAGGAGGGGAAAGCTTAGTGGTTTTCTCCAATTTGGCTTCAAGCTAGGATGAAGATCTTCAATGGAGGAAGAAGAGGATGTAGAACTCCATGGATGTAGAGGCTTCAAATCTTCAATAGAGGAAGAAGAACTCCAAGGATGAAGCTTTTAGGTGCATGGGAGTCTTCCTCCTTGAGCCTTTGGTCCGGCAGCACCTCCTCTTGAATTGATCTTGATCTCCTTTCACAAGGGAGAGAGAGGTTCTATCTATAGGGTTGAAATTCGGAATTAATTCCAAGAGAAATTAGGAAAATATGTTTTAGTGGAATTTGGAAGAGATAAACATTAGGCAAGTGTCCCTTCAACATTGGAAAGTCATAGGAACCATTTCCCAAGTGGAAAAGGAGGTTAAATGAGGAAAGGAAGGGAAATTCGGAATTAATTCTAAGAGAAAATAAGAAAACATGTTTTAGTTAGATTTGGAAGAGATAAACCTTAGGCAAGTGTCCCTTCAACATTGGAAAGTCATAGGAACCCTTTCCCAAGTGGAAAAGGAGGTTAAATGAGGAAAGGAAGGGAAATTCGGAATTAATTCCAAGAGAAAGTAAGAAAACATGTTTTAGTTGGATTTGGAAGAGATAAACCTTAGGCAAGTGTCCCTTCAACCTTAGAAAGTCATAGGAACCCTTTCCCAAGTGGAAAAGGAGGTTAAATGAGGAAAGGAAGGGAAATTCGGAATTAATTCCAAGAGAAAATAAGAAAACATGTTTTAGTTGGATTTGGAAGAGATAAACTTTAGGCAAGTGTCCCTTCAACCTTGGAAAGTCATAGGAACCCTTTCCCAAGTGGAAAAGGAGGTTAAATGAGGAAAGGAAGGGAAATTCGGAATTAATTCCAAGAGAAAATAAGAAAACTTAGTTTTGGTAGGATGGAAAGGGGGGTCCTTCTTCCAAGTGTCCTTTCAATATTAGGAAGCCATAGGAACCCTTTCCCAAGTGAAAAAGGAGTGTAAGTGAGGAAAGGAAGGGGTGCTGCTGGAGTTCGGAATTGAACAAGAATTTACGACCTTGGTCAAGGTGTTAATTGAAATCATGACTGGGACAAAGGCGTTAATTCACGGATTTAATTTTAGCAATAAAAACATTCTGTATTTAAAAATGACGAAGAGACGCCTGAGGGAGAGACGTTATTTAAAAACACGACCCAAGGAGGGTCGTTAATTCTTATTTTTCTGTTTTGGAAATCAGAAAATTCCAGAAACTGACGCCTTTGCCTCTAGTCGTCCTTTCTTCAAAACGCGTCTCAGACCAGGCCGTTAATTAAAACACGCCCCACTCCAAGTCGTGAATTCCAAAAAATAGAGAAAATTGCCCAAAAATCCATAAAAATAAGAAAAAATAAGAAGAGGGAAAAAAGGGAGAAATCCAAGAAAATTGGGGAAAATAACTCAAATAAAGTTAATTGGAGGGTCAAATTGGGGCATTACAAGATAATACGAGATGCACTCACAGTAACGTCAATTTTGGCGTGTCTACACCCTTTGGAATTAAAGGTGGGAAAATTGTATGATGAAATGCGTACCGAAATATTCTCAATGCATGGATTGTATTATAAACATGATAACGAGTGATGTATGCGAAGGAAGCAACAGACTGAACATAATGCAAAAGGGGAGAAATGCTTATTGGTGGGCGCCGATGATGAGCTCGGAATTAACTTCTCCTTCCCTTCACACATACACACGCAAACATTTACAGACACCTGCAAAGACACTCACATAAACACATCTATATACATAGACGGAAATAGATCTATAAAGGGGAGGTCGAAAAGAGAGGGAGAAAGGAAGAGGGAGAGAGAAGAGATAAACCTTTTCGAGATTTTTATACTTTAATTTTATTATATAGTATGTATATATGTAGAGGATATATATATATCAACTATATAAGATATATATATATATATATATTATGCTTATATATATATATATGTTATATCTAAGAGAGGAAGGGAAGAAGAGAAAGAATAAAAGAGAGAGAGGGAGAGAATATCAGAGAGGGAAAGAGGAGATAAAAATAAAAATAAAAGAAAAGAGATGAGATGAGAGAGTTTGAGATAGGGAGAGAGGGGGGGAGAAATAAAGAAAGAGAAAAAAAGGGTGAAGATGAGAGTGGGAAACCGAGGGACAGTGAGAGAGGGAGAGGAATAGAGGGAGAGAGGAGATAAAAAGGAAAGAAAAGAAAGAAAGAAAAAAGATGAGATGGAAGAGTTCGAAACAGGAAGAGAGGGGGGAGAAAAACAGTGAGAGGGGGGAGAGTGAGAAACAGAGAGAGGGAGAGAGAGAGAGAGAGAGAGAGAGAGAGACGGTGGGAGAGGAGATTTAAAAAAGGAAAAAAAAGAAATAAGAGAGGGAGATCGAGAGAGAGTGATAGAGAGAAGAGAGGGAGGGAGAGAAGTTAAAAAAAGATAAAAAAATTGTGTGAAGAAGAGAGAGAGATCAGATGGGGAGAGAGAGAGGAAGAGAGAGAGAGAGAGAGAGACCACGGCGGTCTCGAGAGGAGAGAGAGAGGGAGAGGAAGAGAGAACGGAGGGGGGAGAGGGAGAGAGAGAGAAGAGAGGGAGAGGAGGAAGCGAGAGAGAGAGAGAGAGAGAGAGAGAGAGAGAGAGAGAGAGAGAGCACGGGGGAGAGAGGGAGAGAGCAAGAGGGAGAGAGAAGAGGGGTCCGGCGGCGACGGCGGGAGCGGCGGCCGGAGGCGGCCCGGTCCGGTGGTGGGGGGACGGTGAGCGGCGCGGTGGCGGGTTGGAGCGGCGGGCGAGCGGGGGCAGGGCGGCCGCGGGCGATAGCAGCAGCAGGCAGCGGCGAGGCGGCCGGAGGCGGGCTGGAGTGGCGTGGCGGGCGGTGCCGGGGACGACGGCGGAGAGGGCCGTTACGGCCCTCGCAATTCAAATGGGGGGGCACGGGCGATGAGGCCCCCCCCCCCCCCCCCCCAGCGAACTTCAGATTTTTTTTTTTTTATTTTTAGAGCGAGAGAGAGAGAGATTGAGGGAGATAGAGAGGAGAAGGGAGAGGAAGAAAGAGGACCGAGAGAGGGAGGTTGAGTGGGAAAGAAAGAGAAAACCAGAGGGAGAAAGAGGATGAGGGAGAGGGAAAGAGGAGGGGGAAACGGAGGGTGAGAAAGAGGGAGAAACAGAGGGATATGGAGGAAGGGAGAGAAGTGGGATGCGAAAATAAAAAAAACAAGACAGAGAGGTGGGAGAGAAGGTGAAAGAGAGAATAGAGAGCCCGAGAGAGAGAGCTGTGGGGGAGAACTAAAGAGAGAACCAGAGAGGTAGGGAGAGGGAGAGAACCGCCGGAGCCGAGGGAAGCCAGGTGAAGAGAGGGGAACCAGAGAAAAGAGTCGGTGAGGGAGAGTGAGGTGGAGAGAAAGGAGAGGGAGCTGAAGGTGGGAGGTGGTCGTGAGAGGGCAGCGGCTATGAGCTAGTAAGAGGAATGGGAGGGTGGAGGTGGCTGTCGTGGAGAGCGGTTAGCAGGCAGAAGGGGGGTGGATGGAGACGGCAGCGGCGGTGGAGGCGTGGCCGGAGGGCGGCGCGGTGGTGTTGACCGGCCGAAGGCAGGGGCGTCGTTGGAGGCGGGCCGGAGGCGGGCGACGTGCGACGGCGGGGAGGCGGCGGTGGCGTCGGGGAAGAAGGGCCGCAACGGCCCTTTGTTCAAACTGGGGGGCACGGGCGACGAGGTCCCCCCCCCCCCCCCCCCCCCCCCCCCCCGCGAACTCGAGAAAAGCCTTTTTTTTAAAAAAAAATGCAAACAGAGAGAGAGAGGTTGAAGGAGGGGGAAGAACAGAGGGAGAAAAAGAGAGGAAGGGAGAGGGAGAATGAGGGAAAGGGAGATAGGGGAAGGGAAGGAGAGGGATTACGAGATGGGGGAGAGAGACAAGAGAAAGGAAAAAAAACAATGAGAGAAGAGGAGAGAAAAGAGGGAGAGTGAGGGCGAGAGAAAGACAGAAGGAGAAGGAGAGAAGCAGAGAGTTTGGGAGAGGGAGAGAATCAGTGAGAGAGCTCCGAGAGAACTTGGGAGAGAATCCGAGGAAGAGAGAAGGAGGTGGTGTTCGGCAGGGGCTATCGGATGAGAGAGGAATTGTGTGCAGAGTGGGGAGTCGCTGGAGGTTGAAGGTGGGGTGAGAGGGAAGATGGAGGTGGTTGGAGGAGGAGCTCACGTGAGAAGAGGAGAAGCTCGGAGGGGTTTTTGTGTGCATATTTTTACGGTGATATTGAGTGGGGACAAGATCCGAGAAGAATGGGGAGTGAGTTAAGATGAGAAGTTAAGCTTAGTATATATATAACGTATATATGTAGGAGGTGGGCCAAGCCCTATTAATGTATTCTTTTTTCTATTTTTATTTTTATTTCTCTCTCTCTCTCTTTTTCATATTATATATATATATATAAGTCCATCAACCCCCCTTTTTACTTTATTCTTATTATTATCTTTTGTTCTTTTTTTGTCTTGTTTTTATTTATTATTATTATATATACATATATATATATATATTTGTGAGATCAAATGAAATTGCAAGAAAATTGAAAATCACTCAGATGATTCAAATGTGCGAGCTACTTCGGGGCGTCTTAGCGTAATACGGGATCTGCTCAACATAATGTTAAAATGACGTGTCTACAGCTTGCCCCGCCTTGGCGTCTGCTTTGCAGGAGAATGACACGGAGTGGAATGAAATAGAAGTGTAATGAAATGGAGTGGAGAATGGACTGAAAAGTGGATGCCAATGCGTGATGAGACACGTTTTTAACACTACGTGATTGGAATCTTTCTTGAGTTTCAACAAAACATCCTTGAAGAAGGTCCTCCGAAATCAACAATTGTTTGGCTGGATATAACAAAAGACTAACAGAAAGAGGGACCAACTTCTCGGCGTGGAAGTACCTGAGTCGTAGACCCGGAGGTTTTACCTTGGGGAGCGGTTACCAGTCAATGTGGAAGTGCTGCGACCAAGGTGGATCCAATGGAGTAAATAAAAAGGGTAGCTGATAAATCCAAACAAAGGTCTCTTTCGGCCAATCAGCCCAAGATGGTTTCACATAAACTCAGTACTCGATTCAGAATGGAATATCCCGTATTAATCAAGAATTTAAGCACAACGGCCCTCACAATCGAGTTAAATGAATGATCTTCCACAGTGATATCAAAGTCCTACATGAATGCATGCTGGGTTTAAAGGAAAAATTAAAACAAACTAAAAGTAGAAAATAGCCAAGGATAATATTGTTAAGTTACTTAGGACGGGTCAGGATACTGATTCGATGAGCCGATACTGAGCCGGGGCCCGTTTATCCACGCACCGACTCACCGAACGGAACCATCATTCCCGAGCCACCACAACCTAACGGCCTATCCGTACATCCTGATCTCCTCTAAAGTTATCATTGTTTTTGTTGGAGGGGAACTTAAACTCTAGATTCATCCAAGGCATAAGGTCCTTGATGTGCTCTAATAGCGTAGATATCATATAGTAGGATGCATGACTCAGTGGGGTCAGTCATCTGGGTGACTGATGGTGGGACATGGTAGGGCAATGGCGCCCTCTTGCTTTCTTATTTTATTCTTGGAACCTGCACCGAACAGCAAGCAGTGAAGAAGGATTTATTTCATAAGAAGTAAAATTACATTCAACTGTACAGGACGTCCGCACATCAATACAGGAGAAGGGGAAAACACGACGCAAATCAGACAAGATTTATTCAGTTAAAATTCACCACGGTAACTTGTCATAAATGCTTTACATTTACCTTTTTACCCCCCCCCCCCCTTTTCACTATAAGTACCCCTTTGATCCTTAGCAAAAGATCATCCACTGGTGGTCCGAAAAGTCAAGCTCTTTTTTGAGATGGGAGAGAAATCCTACCCTTTTGAGATGGAAGGTGGGCCTTCCCGCCCTGCCAAGAGGAGCAAGTTCGGCCGCGAATTCAGGAGGTTGACCGACATTGAAGGCCATCTGAGCGAGAGGATTCTCTCACGGGCGGTAAGTTGGCTCTTTCTCCTAGTTTCCTTCATAAGTTCTCCCTCGCTTTTTCATTCCTTTCTTTTCCTTCCTTTCAGCCGTATCCTCTTTTTCCGGGCCCGAGAAAATTCTCAAAGCTGCCCTGGCTATCGAAGCTTACGTCTAACGTCACTATCAGTATGAGGGCCGTTATTTCAAAATGGCACCTCCAAGGGTTGGTGATCCATGCCAAGCATTATGACAAGATCTACATGGATTGGGCAGCCCTGGGTGCATTGGCAGAGGTTTGGCATCCGGAAACCCACACTTTTATCTTCCCTACTTTTGAGGCAACGGTCCTCCTCGAGGAGGCAGAACTTCTGCTAGGCTTAAGAAGGTCGATGAAGGATAACAGGATAAAGGTTTCGAGGATGCGGAAGAGGGTATCTACCGAGGAAGTTCTTGGAAGCTTTATGCCATCTGAAACCATAAAGAGCGTTCAGACTCAGAAGGGAGTCAACTTGCAAAAGCTCGCAGACTGGACCGTGACTGCCTTAGAAAGGTTGATAGATGATGAACATTTAGAAGGGCTTATGAAAGGGTTCACAATTTGTTTGGCCGGAGCTCTCCTCTTTCCTTGTACTGACAACATCGTAGAGGAAGACCAATTAGGAGCGATCTGTGGACTTTGGGAGGGAAGGAGAGTGGGGCCTACTGTCCTCGCGCATCTTTACAGTGGTCTCACGGCTTTCAGCATGGGTAGGCCTCCTCACGGGTGCATGCTTCTCCTCAACTGCTGGATTGATCTTCACTTCAAATTTCATCACCACGAAGGGGTACAGACCGCCTCCAGGATTTTCAAACAAAGCCCCCTCCCTTACATGGCCGATGTGTTGGGCTTCGGTGGAAAGGTGGCCAATTGCATGCCCTGTCTGAAGACACGCGGCGACTGGCGTACTCACTTCAACTCCTTGGCGCGAGAGATGTTCACTTGTGTGCCAGCATGTTTACTTTCACGTGGGCTTCTCACGCGATCTTCTCCTGATGCGGAACTTCATCTTATCGGTGCAATCGAATTTGTTCTTTACAGCTCGCACCAGTGATGCCTGCAAATTGGCCTTCCTCGGCACTCTCTTCCTATGCTATCCGACCTTCCTCAGATTAAGGAGAAAGAGATGGGCGCGGAGGATGATGCGAAGGATGTGAAGGCGATCAAAGCTTCGTGGAAGGCAAGCATTCCGAGGAAGGTGACGGTGTCTGTGAGTGAGGATCGAGAGCTATGGAAGGCTTATGTAATGGAGCTTAGGAAACTGAGGCCTGAGGTGCCCAAACCCTGATGTATCTTGTCTTGAAATAAATGCAGAGCCTTAATGCCATTGCACTCTCTTTCCGTCTCTCCCCTCCCCTTTTCTTCGTGACTGGAATGGCAGACGTCGGGTGATGGTTGGCCGTCATCGGATAGGTGCTGGGGGACTGAAGCAACTACAGTCTACGGAGATGCCCTGAGATGTCATGGAGCTGAGGATTTCTCTTCAGGTGGCGAGGAGAGAAGTAAACTGGGAGAGAATGGAAAGAGAGGCATGGATAAAGCTACATCGGGATCGAGAGGAGAGGAGGGCACGTGAGGCCCAAGTGATGAAGCTCCGGAAGACACAGCGCTCGGACACGTCACTCCTTCAGAGTCACTGCCGATTGGAGGGGAGTTGGAGTTCACGGTGGAGGAGCTCCGGGGGTTGGTGTAGTCTCCATCGCAGAGCAGGGGGCGGCTCAGCCAACAGCCTCGGGTTCAAGAGCTTCGCGGCCGTCGGGGTCGTGAGAGAGGCCAGAGGAGGGCGAGGAGCGCTACCAGAGAGGGTGGGAATGCGCGATGCGATGAGATAATTGCAGCGTCGCAGAGCTCTAGATGGCCTCCCAGGGACCTCCCTCTTAGGAGAGGAGAGAGACGACCAAGGGGGCAGTGTGAGATTTAGCAAGTTGCTCATACACCCGCTCTCTTCTCACGGTGAACGCGACAGTTTATATAGACGTATGAATGGAACGCCAGACTCTCATGTGACGGGTTTGCCCTCCATGCGTTCCTTCTCTTCTACGCCTCTTCTTTTCATGCCATCCCCATGTGACGTGTTTAACAGAACTCCCCTGAGATAACGGATCGTGTCTCAGACTCATTGGGCATTTCTTTCGGGAGAATCCATCACAAATTTTAATGATGTACCACCGAATTCAAAGATGCCAACCGCCCTTCTGTCCTCTTTCCATGTAGACGAGTCCATTCCCGGATTCAAAGATATCAACTTCCATTGTCCTTTCTCCTGTGGATGAGTCCACTCCCAAATTCGAAGAGGTCGACCTGCATTGTCCTTTCTCCATGTAGATGACATCATCTCAGATTTATTTGAATCATGATGAACACAGGGAACCTAGATGTGTAGGGTGTGAATCAACCCGCTACGCTCCCGACCTCATTTACTTCGAGTGAAAGATGGGTGCTTTGTTACAAGGCCCATTGCAAGAGGAAGTGGGAGAGATCTGAATCATATCCCTTCAATCCTATAAATACTCCACCCGTCTGCTTCACTTGAAAGCACGGAGTTGTGGAGACTGGTTAGAAGAGTGAAAAGTCGACAGGTGATAAGTGTGTATTTTTACCATTTAATTCATGATTATATACACTTTTATGCTCTTAAATATTAATAAATATACACTTCTCACACTTACTGTTGATTTTAAATCAAATGTTTATTTTTATGAAATTAAATAAATTTTAATAATAATTTTTATGTATTTATGCAGACACGTAGTACGAGAAAAGCTCCAAGAAAAAGAAAACAAAAGAAAATAAAAATTATATTTTGAATGGGCCAAAAGCCCAGGAAATTATTCAAAAAGAAAATAAAAAATTTAAAAAAAAATAAATTTATTTACTATTTTTTAGAATTTTCTAACTATTTATAGATATATATATAGCTATATATATATATATATATTAAAAAAAACAAAAAAAAAGTTTAAAACCCGCCCCGCCCCGCCCTTCCCGCCTTCGTCGCCCGCACGGGCGACGAGGCGAGAAGGGCGCGAAGGGGGGCGGGGGTCGTGGCGGCCGGAGCGGCCAGAGCGGCGAAGGGGTCGCGGGCGGCGTGAAGGCAGAGGCGACGCGGGGTCGTAGCACGCGGAGGCGGGCGGCTCGTGGCAGGCGCGAAGGCGGAGGGAGGCACGCGGCGCACACGCCGCGTGCCACACGCGGCGGCGGCCGAGCGGTTCGGGCGCACGGCGGGCCCACGGCAGGCCGCCTACCCGGCCTAACCGGTCGGCGCAACGCGTCGGCAGAGAGAGAGTAAGAGAGAAAGAGGAGAAGAAAGGGCCATAAAAATTCCAAAATTTTTTTGGAAAAATCAGAAAAAAATGACAAAGGTGCAGCACATTCCAGCCTACCAAGTTGGGTCAAAATTAGGTGCAATTGATTGTTTCACATGGGCAAGAAGAGTTTGTAACCCTATATAAGGGCTTCATGTGTAATGGCAAAAGGGAGTTAGTTGTTAGTGAAGGTTGAGAAGGGAGAGAGAGCTAGCTATGGATCATGTTTAATGTAAGTTTATTCTTTATTTTTCTGAAGATGTTGATTGTTAGAGTTGTATTTTACAAGCTTTTGAAGTCAAAGTTGTAAGTTGAAGTTCTTTCAATAAAGTTTTATTTTTGAATTCAGCTTTTTCCTAGTCTTATTTCTCATGATTGTAATCTTCATTTCAATTTATGTTCTTCATAAAAGTTGTTTATTTTCAAGTGCTCTTCAACTTCTCTGTTGATCATTTCTTCAAATTCTTCCTACTTCATAAAGTTATGATCCGTTTTCTTAAGTGCTGTTTTAGGTGTTTACTATTCATCCGTGGTGAGACATTCTAGTTTTCTTATGTTTTGAAGCTTTTCTAGATCTCTTTTCGATCTGAGTTCTTCATCAACTTTGTTCCTCTCTTATAGATCTTCATTTCATTCTTCTACCACTTTATCTAATTCTGTGTATTTTTAGAGTTAGAATTGATTTTTCAAGGTGCTATTTTTCTGTCAGTTACTATTCACCAGCAGGGATAGATCTTGCTTTTTCAGTGCCTTCCTCTTATTTTCTGTGTCTATGTTCTTCATCAAAGTTCTTCCTCTTTTAATTCTCTACAACGTTCATGTTTTACACGTCTTCTAATTCCGTCTAGATTTGAAGTTATACTTTTTCTTCCAACCCCTATTTTCACTTGAATTCTGTTATGTTTTCAAACTTAAGTTTTCATAATCGCACTCCAAAATACAACATTTGATTTTCCAAACATAAGGATATGTCCAACTTGAACTAAAATCAAATATTCTCTCCCCGTGGGATCGACCCGTATTCACCACTGTACTCGTATTTCAAAATCCATAAGTGAGTGAGTGCGGTTATAAATATTTAAAATTTGTGTGGCACGGCATATTTAACAACGACTGTCGAGCTCCATCAAATTTTTGGCGCCGTTGTCGGGGAGTGAATTATGATGATAGTTGGATATTCTTGTGTTTGGTGTATATATGTGAATATTCATTTTGCTCTTTTTACTTGTGCAGGACAAAGAAAAAAATTTGAAAATCAAAGAAAGAGGAAGATCGAACCTAAAATTCCAAGGATATGAAACGTCGTCAAATAGCCCGGAAGCATTGCTAAAGGGCTGAAATCAAGAAATAGGTTCTATCTTTCCACTTTCTGAAAAATCTTTACAAAAATCTAAAAATTTCTTGAAAACTCTATAAAAAAATCATAAAACAATCAAAACAAAAGAAATTTTTATGCTGGTTAGATAGGTTCAGTAATTAAAAACAAAAAAAAATACTTGCACCAAAATCTAAAAAAAAAATGCATTTCAAGATTAGAAACAACACATCATGTTTTAGGACATGCATCATTTAGTATAGAAGTTTTCTTTGTTCAATTCCTGTCAATTGCATATTGAAGATTGCGAGGGGCAAGGTACGTTCTACTCACCATATTCTGGCATTCATTTTGCATAAAGAACCCCTTGTTTGAAATTGTGGTGTGCATTTTCATTTCAAAATACTTTAAGGGCAACACCCCTAATAAGATAAGGTGGAGATTTCATCACCCTTCCTTAGCCCGCAAACCACAGTTCCCTTGCATCTCTGCATTACCTAGGCCTTAATAAAAGTCAGTAGACGTTGGCCCTAGGATCACACTGTGATTTTGGTGTTATTTTGGTTTACCCTCATATGAAAACTGGTGCCTAAGGCAAGACGGTCGGACGGCAAACGCCTTAAGCGGGTTAGTGATTTGGCATAATAAGGTCCCTACGAAAGTAGGGGGAACCTCCCACTTCCCCACCCCTTACCTGGCTGGTGGTCATATTGAGGGTAAACTTAAGTCTCACTTTAATCATTTTGTGAAACCCTACTTGTAGGTCTAGGGCACATCTAGGTCATTAGGGTCATTTGTGTGCTAACTTGTTTATCTTTGCATAAAAAAAACAAACAATAAAATCAAAACAGAAAAAAACTTTCATTGAAAAATCATCACTCTTCCTTGGGTCTTTTTCATTTCCACGTCTAATTTTGTTCAGGCCCAATAATAGATTCTTTGATGTTTAATTATGCGGGCTATGTGAATTCCAACTTTCCATTTACCCCTTATCAACAAACTCCTTCACTTTTCCACAATGAGGTTCATAATTCATCTTTCACCCAAGAGCCATATCAATGGTCATCGGATTTTTCCACCTCTGTCTCCTACACAAACCCAAATAATCAATGGGAAAATCCACAATTTTCTTCTTGGGAACCATACCAAGACCCCATTCAACGTCCTTCACATCCACACTTTGCAGATTGAGATTCATATTCCAATGATCCTTACAATCAAGTCCATTCTTATGATCAACCCTATTATGGAGGGCAACCAATACACTCTCCTGATTTTCAGACTGAGTGCCCTTCAAATTATTATCCATCACAATCTGACTCTCAGCCCACTTATCTATCTCCTCTATACACAGATTTACATAAGGAGGAGATGTTGGATAAATTGACACGGCTCTTCCAGACTCAACAACAAGCCTTTCAGGAACAACTGCAAAACTTTGAGGCCCAAGTGAGTAGGATTGCTGAAAACATCATAGAAACGGAAGTGGATCCAATGCCTAACAACTCTCCAAGTCTTGAGGACCATCTTCTTGGATGTTATAATGATAAAAGTCTATATGCTCAACCTATGATCCCACAATCTACCACTCATATGACTGTTGATTTTAAGGGAATCATGGAAGAGTCTTATGCGGAGGACGTAACGGAAGAGCAGCCTGAAGAGCCTAAACCCCATTCCATTTGTGAAGAGGATTATGATGATCTTGAGTTGTCGGGGGGAGAAGAAGGGAATGATGAAAATTGTATTTGGGCCAAAACCTCTGATGACCATTATGATCCAGCCCAACAGACAAATCATTACTATTCATCTCTTCCACCCACACCTAATGCCTCTGATGATCAATTCATTCAGTTACTTCTCCATAGTCAATCCCTCCAACAGCACATCAATAGGCTTACTGAGGAAGTCAAAACCATGGAGGGAGAGCAATTCTTTGATTCCTCTGGACCCAATCCTCATCAAGTTCTTCACACTGACTACGATCAATCTATAATTCCCCAAGAGCATCACACTCCTATCACTCTTGATTTAGCAGATAACGGGATTATGGAGGGGTCGTGTCAGCAAAATTCACATGAGAACTCTAAGGGGATTGCGGACTTGACTGGAAATGCAATAGATGAAGGTGATGAACTGATGAATGATCATATTCCCCCTCCTACAAAGGAATTTGAGGAGCCAGTGCTTGCTTGCCAACATGAGGGAAATGCAAGAGAGGTGGATGATCTTCAGTTAGAGGGAGAGGATGAATATATTGAACCTCATCACAAGTCTCTCCCCGATCATGATGACCTTCTCTTTGAAGATGGGAATGGAGAAGAAGTGGAGATGGGACATGACTTTGATGAAATTATCTTTGAAGATGGGAAGGAAGAAGAAGTGAAGATGGATCTAGAATTGAATATTTATTGGAATACTGAAGTTGGGGTAAATGAGGAATTGAATGATTCGAGTATGCCGCATGATAATTTCAATTTAGAGGAGCAGGTAGAGCTTGTGCCACTTCTGGACCATGGTGATTCTTTTCAAACTCTCCCAACTCATTGGTCCACCCTGGCTCTACATACTGATTTATCTGATCCAAAGGAATCTCAGGAGGAATATTTCATACTTTATGATATGATTTTTCCCAATGTGCCTCCTCTATTCTTTCCTCGGGATAATGCTTTTGAGCTACCTCCATCTCGATCTCTGTCTCGCCCTTGCGCTCACCAGTCACATTCGTTTTCTTTAGGGCATGAAAAAGTAAATTTTGGCAAGGACAAAATTCTTTGGTGGCTCATTTTAAAATCAACTTGTTGGTTGTTGAGCTACAATGCGTCTGGCTGAAGACGTTAACTTTAGCGCTTTTTGGGAGGCAGCCCAACGTTTTCACAGTTTGGTGTGCAAATAAATGACTTCTTGGGAGGCCACCCACGGTTTTTGTGATTTGATATTTTGTTTTAGTGTGTTTCTTTTACAGTTCTCAGGCCACAACGCAATGAAGCCCTCATCACTTAGCCCAACCCATCAAGTTGTATTCTTCCATCCCAACTATTTTATCTCTTTACATGTCCTCTGATCTTTCTACTGTTTATGCCATTGAGGACAATGTCATTTAAGTTGGGGGGGAGATAAATGTCAAAAATTTCAAAAACAAAATTTTCTAAAATTTCAAAAAATTTTAAAAAAATTTCAACAAAATTTTTTCTTACTTTCTTGAATTGCCATGTTAAACAACAGTTTTCCCCGAGTTGAATTTCTTGATTCATGTCGCATGAAAAGTGATTCTGAATAGAAACAACTAGGAAAAGGATGATGGATAATTTCTTTAAGTTAGCACTGGAAAACTGATTTAAGAATCTCTTTAAAGTTCAGATGCACTTTAAAAAATGAAAATCACGTTGCACGCTAATGAAACAAGTAGGACAAGCCTTCTGCTATTTTGGGTATGTGTCGGATATTCTGCACTTTTGAAAAAGAGATTTGTTATAAGCTTTCTGCCATATAAAATTATGAGAAAAAAAACCACCATGAAAAATGGTCCGATTCTGAGTAACCGGGCCTACTTCACCTAAGACGTGTTGAGGTTCGCGTCAAAAGGAAAAGGGAACTCTAATCTGCATAACCGGGCCTACTTCACCTAAGACGTGTTGAGGTTCGCGTAAAACAGTGAAGAGTAGTGCAGCATCATGTGTGTAGAAAAAAAAATAGCAGACAAAGAAAAAGAGGAAAAAAACAAGAGGAAAAGAGATCCCAAAAGGGACAAATGAGATAAGGCAGATAAAAAGCTATTATGCTTAAAGCTCTGATTACGAAGTGCAGAATTGAAAGACATTTGTTCGGAATAGCAATTGGAGGATGCAATTGTCTATACTGTGAATTTAGTATTACACTTGCACAAGTGCTACTGAATTTTGATTAGAATTCTTGATCATGTACCTGAATTTCTGACATAAGGCTAGTTTGTGATAATTACTCCAGATTCCTGATCTTTAGTTGACTCTATGAAAGATGAACTAGAAATGAGGCCTGAATATCTTTAAACTCTAGTTAGTCCTAAATTTTTCATTAATTACATTGCTAAGGGACTAGCAATGAGTAAGTTGGGGGGTGTGATAAGTGTGTATTTTTACCATTTAATTCATGATTATATACACTTTTATGCACTTAAATATTAATAAATATACACTTCTCACACTTACTGTTGATTTTAAATCAAATGTTTATTTTTATGAAATTAAATAAATTTTAATAATAATTTTTATGTATTTATGCAGGCACGCAGTACGAGAAAAGCTCCAAGAAAAAGAAAACAAAAGAAAATAAAAATTATATTTTGAATGGGCCAAAAGCCCAGGAAATTATTCAAAAAGAAAATAAATTTTTTTTAAAAAAAATAAATTTATTTACTATTTTTTAGAATTTTCTAACTATTTATAGATATATATATAGCTATATATATATATATATATATATTAAAAAAAACAAAAAAAAGTTTAAAACCCGCCCCGCCCCGCCCCGCCCCGCCCTTCCCGCCTTCGCCGCCCGCATGGGCGACGAGGCGAGAAGGGCGCGAAGGGGGGCGGGGGTCGTGGCGGCCGGAGCGGCGAAGGGGTCGCGGGCGGCGCGAAGGCAGAGACGACGCGGGGTCGTGGCGCGCGGAGGCGGGCGGCTCGTGGCAGGCGCGAAGGCTGGGGGAGGCACGCGGCGGCGGCCGAGCGGTTCGGGTGCACGGCGGGCCCACGGCAGGCCGCCTACCCGGCCTAACCGGTCGGTGCAACGCGCCGGCAGAGAGAGAGTAAGAGAGAAAGAGGAGAAGAAAGGGCCATAAAAATTCCAAAAAAAATTTGGAAAAATCAGAAAAAAATGACAAAGGTGCAGCACATTCCAGCCTACCAAGTTGGGTCAAAATTAGGTGCAATTGATTGTTTCACATGGGCAAGAAGAGTTTGTAACCCTATATAAGGGCTTCATGTGTAATGGCAAAAGGGAGTTAGTTGTTAGTGAAGGTTGAGAAGGGAGAGAGGGCTAGCTATGGATCATGTTTAATGTAGTTTGTTCTTTATTTTTCTGAAGATGTTGATTGTTAGAGTTGTATTTTACAAGCTTTTGAAGTCAAAGTTGTAAGTTGAAGTTCTTTCAATAAAGTTTCATTTTTGAATTCAACTTTTTCCTAGTCTTATTTCTTATGATTGTAATCTTCATTTCAATTTATGTTCTTCATAAAAGTTGTTTGTTTTCAAGTGCTCTTCAACTTCTCTGTTGATCATTTCTTCAAATTCTTCCTACTTCATAAAGTTCTGGTCCGTTTTCTTAAGTGCTATTTTAGGTGTTTACTGTTCATCCGTGGTGAGACATTCTAGTTTTTTATGTTTTGAAGCTTTTCTACATCTCTTTTCAATCTGAGTTCTTCATCAACTTTGTTCCTCTCTTATAGATCTTCATTTCATTCTTCTACCACTTTATCTAATTCTGTGTATTTTTAGAGTTAGAATTGATTTTTCAAGGTGCTATTTTTCTGTCAGTTACTATTCACCAGCAGGGATAGATCTTGCTTTTTCAATGCCTTCCTCTTATTTTCTGTGTCTATATTCTTCATCAAAGTTCTTCCTCTTTCAATTCTCTACAACGTTCATGTTTTACACGTCTTCTAATTCCGTCTAAATTTGAAGTTATACTTTTTCTTCCAACCCCTATTTTCACTTGAATTCTGTTATGTTTTCAAACTTAAGTTTTCATAATCGCACTCCAAAATACAACATTTGATTTTCCAAACATAAGGATATGTCCAACTTGAACTAAAATCAAATATTCTCTCCCCGTGGGATCGACCCGTATTCACCACTGTACTCGTATTTCAAAATCCATAAGTGAGTGAGTGCGGTTATAAATATTTAAAATTTGTGTGGCACGGCATATTTAACAACGACTGTCGAGCTCCATCAACAGGAGGGAGTAAGAGTTTCTCATTTTCTGAGATGGAGGGAGAGTCCAGTTTCAGGGTGGAGGGCGAGTCTTCCCGCTCCTCGAAGAGGAGCAGATCCAGTGGTAGTTCCAGGAGACTCTATGATGTGACACCAATATGGGGTAGGCAGCAAGCAAACAAAACAACTTAAGATCTAATCCGCATTCACAAACACACAGCAATTAAGATGATAAATCGGGACCGAAACACCGTCGCACACACGCGAGCCCCGGGTGACTATATGATGCTAGAAAGAGGTGATGGATCAAGACCCTTGCTGGTAGAGTGCCAGCAGGGCTAGGGTTGCCCTCCCGAGGGTATGTGGCCCACACCTTTGGGGCTGGCCGGTGCCAATTGGGGCACTAGGTCACTCTCACTCACTTTGACCACGGTGACCACACCTTTGAAGGTGGGGTCGGGGACGAGCACTCACTCACATGCGCAACGGAGCGATATCTTCGGATATTAAATGAACAAGCACTAACATGGCAGGAGCAAAGTTCAGAGCTTACCCGGCTGGTTTGAAGAAACCAACCCCGTTCGGAGACGTGGGCGAGCGGGGAAGTGTGATCCCGCACACTGTGCCGGTGTAGCTTGAGCTGCGAGTTACAAGAACTACACCTCACATAGGAGGGTTGGACTAGGGGTTGGGGAGTTTAATATACATCAAACACTACCTCCTCGCAGGGAGGGGCGCTAAGCCGGCCAGGCGGGCGGGGAAATTTGCCGAAAGGAGATGGTACGGAAGCCGTCGGGTATCCACTCAATTGCTGTGCAAGAGGACAGGCGGTCGCTGTTGCGGTCGTAGCTCCTCCTACAGAATTCTTCAGGTGACGAAACTTGATGGGGTGGCTTCGTAACAGGAACGGGGGCCTCTCTGATTTTTAGCAAATTCGTCTGCCGTCGTTTGTCGGTCGCGGTGGAGGGTTGAACAGGACGCAGGGATCTGTACTTGGCAGCTTCAGAATTGATGCAGTGAGTAGCAGGGGCTGTACCTGGGGTTCCCGAACTCTGATTCTCGATCCGTTTGAAGTCCTGGAACCGGGGTTAAGCCTTCTTCTCAGAAAAACTGACGGGGAGGTCGCCGGAGGTCAGGGTGACCCGGGGGACGCCTCTGAGTGCTGGCAGGTCGTAGCAGGCAGGGGAAGGCAGCTTTGCGCGAGCTGAGAAAGAAAATCAGAACTCGAGGTGCCGGATGCCGAACGAACTTCCGCTTCTTGCTCCTGGTCGGGGACAGGGGGAGGAAGATCTTTGAAGAAGAAACCTCAGCCTGATTCCGCTGTGGTTCGCCGTGGCAGAGCTTGCAAGCTGGTTCTGATTCTCTGCAGAGGCTGCACCGCGTGGTCCAGGTTCTGTAGCAGCAGGTTGCAGACGCTGTCACGGGCACTCCCGAGCTCCAAATGACACGAAACCAGTGGCGTCGTCTCCGTGGTTGAGGTGGCTTTCAGAAGGAGTCAACGGGGTTGCAATCAAAGGCCGTGGGCGGTTGGTGTGCCCTGAAGAGTAGGTACTGGTCGCTGCCGACTGCAGGAGACAGATCCGTGCGACTGAGGAAGAACGTTTGCAACTCTGGCTCTCGGACGCCGAATTAAGTTCCGCCTTCTGATCCTGGAAGTAGACAGGGGGAGGAAGAACTTTGAAGAAGATACTTCAGCCTGATTCCTCCACCGTTGGTCGTGAAGCAGCTTCCCACCGAGCTCAGGTTCTCTACAGGGGATGACTGGACCAGTTGGGGGAGAATCGCCCTCCCGGTCGGCCACGAAGTCGAAACCGGACGATTCCACCTCGCCTGCGGAGGGGTGTCGCAGACCTTTCCGTCGATGTAGGCCACGCTCCAGGAAGAAACCGTGTGACCCTGGGGAAGCTTCTGCAAGCCGCAACCTGGTCTGTCACCTGCAGGCTGATAATGAAAATGGGGAGAAAGGGGAAGGAACAAGGGGTATGGATAGGGAGTGGTAATGGAGGGACCTGTGGGGTGGATGGGTATGGGAGTGGCCCTTGGGTGTTAGGAGGTCAAGGAGGGGGTGTTTCAAGGTGTGGGAGAGGGAGGATAAGGGCTGGAAGGGGGTGTTTGCAGTGGGTGGAAGAAGAGTTACGAATTTGGTTGGGGGAAGAGAGGGGAGAACATTTGAAAATGGGTTTAAGAAGGGAATTAATTTCTAGTGTTGGGGATGGGAAGAGGTGTGTGGGGAAGGGAAAAGGGGGCTTGGGGAGATGTGATTCCCTCTTGGGAGATGAGAGGGCTGCTTGGGGAAGGGGAAGATTTGCTTGGGAAGAGGAGAGGTTGCCTTGGGGCTAGGGGAAGTTAATGGGGTTGGTGTGGGGAAGTGGTGAGGATTAATGAGGTGGTTGGGAGGTGAGAGGGTGTGGGAAAGGGAGGAGAGAGAGTGGATTTCGAAAATCCCTTGGGGGGGGAGAGGGAGAGAGAGAGAGAGTGAGGAAGCTAGAGAGAGAGAGGGGAAGATGCACTCAATGGCTCAAATTTTGCTTAATACTTCATTTTTGAACTCAAGTAGAGTTGGGGTCCTATTTATAGGAATCCCAACATTTACAAAAAGTCCTTGGATAAACTACTAAAAGCAAATAAGCAAGGGGGTTGAGGAAAGAAGAGGTTGCCCATGGGCCAGGCCCATCTAATTGGGCCCAAACGACTTCCTAGCCTAACATACTTAGATAGATAATGTGACGACTTAGGACCATGACTCAAAATAAAGATAAGTACATCAAAATGACTCAAGGAAAGATAAAAAAAATACATAGCTAGACTTCGGAAATCAAGCTAAACATAATGGCGATCATCCGGTCCCGTGGAGAAGTGAGAAGTGGTAAGCGATGTCCCCATCATACTCCCGGGCTGCAGAGAACTCGACTCTGTCGAGTAAAAATCCATCGTATGCGGAGGAAGCCATAGCGAGGTTGCTCTCAAGTCCACCAAAGGTAGCTGGTCCTTTCCACCAAGCAAGGTAGTGCCCATCCCTTTGCTCCAGACGGCAGTAACCTGTTCATTTAATATCCGCTCCAATTGCTCACGTTGGCCCCTCTGGGTGGGTGGAACTCTCTTATGGGTAGTGACTCTCTCAAGAAGTAGAACAGGCTCAACATTCTCACTAGGTGTCACCGTGGGACCCCTATATGGCACCAAGTCAGCCACATTGAATGTGAGACTTACTCGGGGAGGTCCAACACGTAAGCGTTCGTGCCAATCCTCTTTAGGACCTGGAAGGGGCCTGATCCACGCCACCTCAGCTTGGAGACATTCCCAGGGGAAAGCCTCTCAGTTCTTACCATCACATAATCACCTACGTGAAACTCCTGGCGGCGGCGGTGGGAATCGGCCGTCTTTTTATAAACCTCATTGCTTTTGTTAATGCGTTTGCGGATTTCCTCATGCAACCTTGTGGATGTTGGTTCACTAGTGGATAAAGGGGGTCCTGGACAACCAAATAGGGACATATCATGTAATGGTGTTATGTAGACTCTGATGGACCTAGGGGGACCAGGACATCCATAGATGAGACTATCATGTAAAGGAGTGTTCGATGCCGGGGGTCCTGGATATTCAAATGGGGTTCTGACTTGTGAGTGATCCCTAACATGGTTGACTGCAAAGGGGGGGCCTAGACACCCAGATGTGAACCTATCATGCATCAGTCCTAGTGCGTGAGTGACACAAATGAGGTGACTAGCCTGACCACATGATGTAAAAGATTGTGACACATGGATTCCTATCAAGATGGTCCTATCTGTGAGATTTGGGGGTTTCCACTCATGGGGATCAAAGGGGTCCCAGAAAGTGTACATCTTGGGATGGGTAGATTCCTCACTTCCTAGGTGGATGTCACCCTTGGTCATGGCTCCTATGGTGTGGGCTAAGTTTTGGAATGGGTGGGTTAGGTTTGTCATGGTGTGTGAGGGTAGGAAAAGGTGGGTGGGGGTGGGTAATGAGACTAGGTCCCATGGGTTCTTTGGCTTCCATTGGGAGGGATGGAATGGGTCATCTAGGGGAGAGAACTCTTGGTCCTCATGGTCTTGGGAGAGGTAGTCTTGGCTTAAAATGGTAGGTTGTGGTAGGAAAATGATGGTGTTGGGTATGGTGGGTGGGTATAGGAAGGGATCGAATGTGTCATGGTATGGGTCACTTAGAAACTCAAGGTCCACATGTGGGTGGGGGTCATTCACCTCTATTGAGATTTTTGGGCAAAAGTTGTTGGTGGGTGGGTTAGCCTTGAAAGGATGATTGGGTTTTCTCCCTGAAATGAGGAGCTCCAATTTAAGGATGGCCTCGGGCTCATCGGGTGTGGGAAGAAAGAGAAGGAGGTCGCTGGTGTAGCAACCAACCGTGCAGACCGAAGTGAAAGACCCAACACATGGGTGTAGAAGACCAAGGCTCATGGGTTGGTCGACCATAGGGTTCAACATAGCCGTCAACTCTACTTGCCATGCGAGGCCTTTTAGGAGGTCTCCTAGAGTTTCCACTTGGTAAGAGGATTGGATGGTAGTGTGATAGGTGGAGAAGGGTAGTATGGGGAGGTGTTGTTCCATGGGAGGGTTGACATGGGGCAGGATAGGGTGAACCGGACTTTCCTCTAGCCATTTAGCCAGGGGCTCACTTATGACGAGTTCACTCCTATTTAGAGAGGGTGGTGTAAAAGGTGAAGTTCTTCCCTTGGTTTGGGCAAGGGTTTCCTCCAAGGTGTGGAGCGGTTCTAGGGTGTCCACCACTATGATGTCGGGTGTGGGAGTCATGGGTTCCTCTCCCAAGGAGGTGGGATGGTCCTTTGAAGGTGGAGTGATGAGGGTAGGTGTGTGGTACCCCCGGGGTGGGAGGTAAAGGGGAACTTGGTTTGGGGTCGGTAAGGGGAGAAGTGGAGGCCTAGGTTGGGGTTGGATAGGGGTTGGTAGTGGAAGATGGATGGGTTGAGACGGACTGGGTTGATCAGTTTTGGGAGGGAGGGTGGTGGCCATCATGGGCCTAGGGGAAGTGGACATGGGGTCCACATGGGTTGGAATGGTGTGGGTGGAGTGAGCCATGATGCTTTCTCCTCTTGGGATGGGAACTTCTTGGCCTAACCCATGGTTTTGTGATTCATATTCTTCTTCCCATTCGGGGGAGGCCTCATATTCCTCAACCTCAATCTCATCCCTTTGTGGTGTAGGGGTCTTGCTCTCTAAGGAAATGGGAAGGCCTTTTGGCGATGGAGTGGTGCAAGTTGGAATTATTTGGGGTGGTGGAGTTTGGACCCTATGGGAGGTGAAGATATTCTTAATCTCAATCCTTAGTTCTTCTAATGAGTCTTGGGGTCCTTTGGGTGGTGGGGTTTTGGTCCTAGTGGAGGGTTTAGGTGGACTGGGCGGGAACGGGTTTGTGGGAGGGCTTCTCGGGTGGGTAAGAGAATGTCGGGGAGCATAGACCTTTCTAAGTTCCCTCTTCATGTCATCCCATGAGTAAATGGGCTCCTGCCCCCAAACCCTTCTGAATCTCTCTTTGTGTTCCCACATTTTCTTAGCTAGACCCCGAAGTCGTGCCTTGGCCCTGCGGACTCTCTCGGATCCATATACCCAAGTACTTTCAAAGTCCCTTTCCATGGTATTCTCCCACCTAAGATAGGCATGAGGATTTCCATCAAAATGAAGGTCCTCATCTACAATGTAGTCCATGTGGAGGGGGTCAATCGGACCATGTGACCAACGAGGGGTATGCATGATGATCGGGTGATGAATGCAATTGCCCTAGGACAAGACTTAGTAGAGACAAGTCTAGAACTTGCTCTGATACCAATTTGATGTGACACCAATATGGGGTAGGCAGCAAGCAAACAAAACAACTTAAGATCTAATCCGCATTCACAAACACACAGCAATTAAGATGATAAATCGGGACCGAAACACCGTCGCACACACGCGAGCCCCGGGTGACTATATGATGCTAGAAAGAGGTGATGGATCAAGACCCTTGCTGGTAGAGTGCCAGCAGGGCTAGGGTTGCCCTCCCGAGGGTATGTGGCCCACACCTTTGGGGCTGGCCGGTGCCAATTGGGGCACTAGGTCACTCTCACTCACTTTGACCACGGTGACCACACCTTTGAAGGTGGGGTCGGGGACGAGCACTCACTCACATGCGCAACGGAGCGATATCTTCGGATATTAAATGAACAAGCACTAACATGGCAGGAGCAAAGTTCAGAGCTTACCCGGCTGGTTTGAAGAAACCAACCCCGTTCGGAGACGTGGGCGAGCGGGGAAGTGTGATCCCGCACACTGTGCCGGTGTAGCTTGAGCTGCGAGTTACAAGAACTACACCTCACATAGGAGGGTTGGACTAGGGGTTGGGGAGTTTAATATACATCAAACACTACCTCCTCGCAGGGAGGGGCGCTAAGCCGGCCAGGCGGGCGGGGAAATTTGCCGAAAGGAGATGGTACGGAAGCCGTCGGGTATCCACTCAATTGCTGTGCAAGAGGACAGGCGGTCGCTGTTGCGGTCGTAGCTCCTCCTACAGAATTCTTCAGGTGACGAAACTTGATGGGGTGGCTTCGTAACAGGAACGGGGGCCTCTCTGATTTTTAGCAAATTCGTCTGCCGTCGTTTGTCGGTCGCGGTGGAGGGTTGAACAGGACGCAGGGATCTGTACTTGGCAGCTTCAGAATTGATGCAGTGAGTAGCAGGGGCTGTACCTGGGGTTCCCGAACTCTGATTCTCGATCCGTTTGAAGTCCTGGAACCGGGGTTAAGCCTTCTTCTCAGAAAAACTGACGGGGAGGTCGCCGGAGGTCAGGGTGACCCGGGGGACGCCTCTGAGTGCTGGCAGGTCGTAGCAGGCAGGGGAAGGCAGCTTTGCGCGAGCTGAGAAAGAAAATCAGAACTCGAGGTGCCGGATGCCGAACGAACTTCCGCTTCTTGCTCCTGGTCGGGGACAGGGGGAGGAAGATCTTTGAAGAAGAAACCTCAGCCTGATTCCGCTGTGGTTCGCCGTGGCAGAGCTTGCAAGCTGGTTCTGATTCTCTGCAGAGGCTGCACCGCGTGGTCCAGGTTCTGTAGCAGCAGGTTGCAGACGCTGTCACGGGCACTCCCGAGCTCCAAATGACACGAAACCAGTGGCGTCGTCTCCGTGGTTGAGGTGGCTTTCAGAAGGAGTCAACGGGGTTGCAATCAAAGGCCGTGGGCGGTTGGTGTGCCCTGAAGAGTAGGTACTGGTCGCTGCCGACTGCAGGAGACAGATCCGTGCGACTGAGGAAGAACGTTTGCAACTCTGGCTCTCGGACGCCGAATTAAGTTCCACCTTCTGATCCTGGAAGTAGACAGGGGGAGGAAGAACTTTGAAGAAGATACTTCAGCCTGATTCCTCCACCGTTGGTCGTGAAGCAGCTTCCCACCGAGCTCAGGTTCTCTGCAGGGGATGACTGGACCAGTTGGGGGAGAATCGCCCTCCCGGTCGGCCACGAAGTCGAAACCGGACGATTCCACCTCGCCTGCGGAGGGGTGTCGCAGACCTTTCCGTCGATGTAGGCCACGCTCCAGGAAGAAACCGTGTGACCCTGGGGAAGCTTCTGCAAGCCGCAACCTGGTCTGTCACCTGCAGGCTGATAATGAAAATGGGGAGAAAGGGGAAGGAACAAGGGGTATGGATAGGGAGTGGTAATGGAGGGACCTGTGGGGTGGATGGGTATGGGAGTGGCCCTTGGGTGTTAGGAGGTCAAGGAGGGGGTGTTTCAAGGTGTGGGAGAGGGAGGATAAGGGCTGGAAGGGGGTGTTTGCAGTGGGTGGAAGAAGAGTTACGAATTTGGTTGGGGGAAGAGAGGGGAGAACATTTGAAAATGGGTTTAAGAAGGGAATTAATTTCTAGTGTTGGGGATGGGAAGAGGTGTGTGGGGAAGGGAAAAGGGGGCTTGGGGAGATGTGATTCCCTCTTGGGAGATGAGAGGGCTGCTTGGGGAAGGGGAAGATTTGCTTGGGAAGAGGAGAGGTTGCCTTGGGGCTAGGGGAAGTTAATGGGGTTGGTGTGGGGAAGTGGTGAGGATTAATGAGGTGGTTGGGAGGTGAGAGGGTGTGGGAAAGGGAGGAGAGAGAGTGGATTTCGAAAATCCCTTGGGGGGGGAGAGGGAGAGAGAGAGAGAGTGAGGAAGCTAGAGAGAGAGAGGGGAAGATGCACTCAATGGCTCAAATTTTGCTTAATACTTCATTTTTGAACTCAAGTAGAGTTGGGGTCCTATTTATAGGAATCCCAACATTTACAAAAAGTCCTTGGATAAACTACTAAAAGCAAATAAGCAAGGGGGTTGAGGAAAGAAGAGGTTGCCCATGGGCCAGGCCCATCTAATTGGGCCCAAACGACTTCCTAGCCTAACATACTTAGATAGATAATGTGACGACTTAGGACCATGACTCAAAATAAAGATAAGTACATCAAAATGACTCAAGGAAAGATAAAAAAAATACATAGCTAGACTTCGGAAATCAAGCTAAACATAATGGCGATCATCCGGTCCCGTGGAGAAGTGAGAAGTGGTAAGCGATGTCCCCATCACTCTACGATGTTGAAAGGCCACTCAGTGAGAGGACCCAATCGGAGCTTGTAATCGAGCCAGTTCTTCCCTCTCATTCTTCATGATCCCTTTCTTCCTTCCTCATTCTTTTTCTTTTTTTTATTTCAATGATGCGCCCGCTTCTCACTTCCTGTGTAATCCACAGAGTATGACGAGGTCACATATCTCATGGGAATTAGTGGTGGCCGCCTATCGAGGCTTGCCAGACTTCCAGAAAGCTCGACTAGATGCGATGGGATTTGGTGCATTCCTCCGGATCGAACCCATTAAGCTCGACCTCGCAGTCATCCAAGCATTGCGCGAGAGATGGGACCCAGACAGTCGTGCCTTCTTGATGCCCTGGGGGCACATGGTGCCCAGTCTCGAAGATGTGGCCCGAATCACTGGCCTTAGAGTGGATGGTGAGGCGATGACCGGGGTCACCTACCCCGATTATCGCGAAGTGGCTCATAAGCTTCTTGGTCTGGAATTAAAGGACCAAAAGAACAGGTCAGTAGCCAAGGCATCTATCATGGAGGCATTGGGGCTCACTGACACTCGTCACCGTGATAACGAGTCCTTGGAGAAGTTCATGGAGAGAGCGGAAAAAGGGTCCCGCGCTATGTACTGCGTGGATGCCAGTAGCTGGGAGAGGTCAAACATGGACTTGAGGATATTCCTCCTCTTCCTGCTGTGAAAATTACTGCTGGGTTCCAAAGGAGACGACATCCATTGTCGTTTCCTAGAATTTTTGGTGGACCTAGAGAGGGTAGGGCAATATGCTTGGGGAGCCGCCATGCTGGCGCATCTGTTCGCAAGTCTGTCCAAGGGACAGATCGAGAGGTGACTGTGAGTGGCTTCATATTGTTTCTCCAGGTAATTATTTATTTATTTGTTAATGCAACTAGTCTATTTCATGAAATGCTGATGACATGTGACGACACAGGTATGGAGTTATTACTACATCCCAGTGGGGCGAGCTCGACAGTGGCGTGTGGCTGTGGCACCACTAGCTCGGCGGTGGGAACCCATTATGAGCACAGCCTCTCTGTCTTACCAGCTGATGGTATTAAGGCGTGAGCTGCAAGAGTTCCCCGCAGAGATGGTAGGACTCCATTTTTTTTGTGTTTTCTTTTGTCTCTCTCTTTTTTTTTGGTCCTTTTGAGTGATTAAGGAGACATACGCATGCCAACGTAGGTGATTTGGAGGCCTTACTCGGGCTTGGTCGATGTCGACCAACCGTGGGTCATCGCAGGTCACCCTCGATTTGGTCGGGACCTTTGGGTCCACTGCCTGAATGAAATCGAGCCACTCCGGCTACGATTGGTCATGATGACTCTAGGGCTTGCCCAGGAATGGGTAGATATGACCGCACCACCCCGCGTCGGGAGGAAGACACGTGGGCCGGTAACCTGTGTCGACTGGCGGGTGCGCTTCCCCGAACAATATGAAGATTGGCAGCGGGGTGGCACGCTCATGGAGTCGCACGCCCGGGATAGTGAAGATTATCTACGTCTCTATAGGGCGATGTATGCAGAGCGACTCCATCCTGAGGGACTTGTGGTGGTGTATCTCCTTTTTCACTTTTGATCATTTTTTTCTATTTTTTTATCATTTTTTTAAATGTAATGCTGACTCCTATGACATGGGTTTAGGATGCCCATGATACCATGATAGCGAACTTGCGGGCTCCCTTGGTGGACACGGAGGAAGAGTTGGATGACACCCGTGAGGCTTTACATGTCTTGGTGAGTATGTATGCGAATGCATATTCCTAATTACACCCCTAGGTTTCTGGTATTCAGCCACTCATTGCCACTTCTTGCAATCATAGCGCACTCGGCTCGACGCAACCCTACCAGCAGTAGGGGCAGAGGGTGCCTCTTCCAGTCTATGGATTCCTTCGTCGGAATTAGATTCGCTCCACGAGCAGCTTGCCCGTGTAACACAGCGCGCCGCGGAGGTAGAGGGAATGCTTTCCGTGCAGGTGAAGGTTCCTCTTATCCGAGCTTCTCTGTTTATGTCTCATCACACCCCTGAAATGACGGATATGGCAGGCCGAAGAGATGCAAGAGATGTTTGCTCATGCACCACAAGGGAAGGCCAGGATAGCGGAGCTGGAGGAGGAATTGCAGCGTCGCTCAGATGACAATTTTTCGCAGGACACCATGGAGCTGAGGATCACCCTTCAGCTGGAAAGGGATGACAGAGAGAGAGAACGTGCTGAGAGGGAAAAGGACAAGGAAAGAGAGAAGGCTAAAAGATCAGCCGAGAAAGAGGAGAGGAGGGCCCTGGAGGCCCAACTATTTGAATTGAGGACCAGTCTCGGTCTCGCCGAGCAGTGGCTGAAGGATGGCGAGGAACGCTACCGAAGGGCACGAGAGCGTGGCTTTCGTGTTAGTAGCTTCTTTGCTGTCCCCGCAGATCGACGTCGGGGAGTGGAGATAGAAAGAGGATCGTAAAGCGGTAGAAGTACCACTTTTCATGGTTGGGTAGCACCTTCTAGAGTTTCTCGTCTAGAAAGCGGCGAGACGAGTAATGTAGAGAAGGAGGGTGGGAGCTAATGTAAGCTCTCTCTTGTTGTTCATTTTTATTGAGTGGGAGTGGAATAAAATGTTTTGTGCTTGGTTCTCTGCTTCTTTCTGATCTCTCGAATCCATGTACACATCTAAGCAAACAAGTTAGCATTTCTGCTCTGACTTGCCCCTTGCTCAATAAACAAACGTGATTTTGAGTTATCCTTGATAACGAGTCAATGGGCAAGCCTTTATTAACAAAGGCAATGATAAAAAAGGATGATGAATGCGACAAACAAGCACACGGATGCAAACGAGAATTTAAAATGAATGGTGCATACAAATGCGATCATGCGAAGATGTGATTTTTTTTTGTTTTTTGTGTCTTTGTTCATTTTTTTGTTTTATTATGTGTTTATTTTTTTATCTTTTACATTTCCATTTTTTTGTGCCTATACATTTTTCTATTTTTTTTCGGATTTTTGGGTTTATTATTTTTTTGTTCATTTTTGGTTTGTTTATTTTTTTTTTGCTAATGCATGATGACCACTTGATATAACATCTAACCTTCACGAGAACAAGGGTTTCTTGCTAACCCCCCAGGTATCCTAAGTGCACATCTAAGTTGATTTGGGCCTCTAGACTCCTCGAATGATAATCCCGCCGGCTAAGACTTATCCTGATGACAATGACGTCATGCCATGCTTAGGCTCCCAGTTGCTTCCAACCACAGGGATTCACCCAAAAGGTGTTCGAGGTAAATGATTTGCCCGACCCGGGTCTATTTCCTCACAACTCTAGATGATATGTAATGGAACACCTTGGAACCCAAATGACCAACCGCGCGACGCTGACCCGGAATCAGACGTCGTCGCACCTATAGGTGACGCGCTTGCATTGGTCTAAGCCCGAGGTTAGACTAGAAGAAATTAAGATGGTAGATAAGGGTCTTGACCGGCTAGAAACACGGAGACTCTTTCACGACAATGACTTCTGCTTTCCAAGATGGACAACCATACGTTTGTGTCGAAAGGTGGTTGCAGACTTTGGTGAGTTTCACCCTTCAGGAACTCCATTGAGCCTTCATCTTCAGAGGAAGAAGGAAGAGTATAGGGGGCAAACCTCCTGAGAGGACCGGCAAAATCATTAACCCGGCGAGCCAGTAGGGGCGCACTTAACTTCCCCTTTCGGGCAACTTCAGACCAAATCTCGAGCATTTACATCTCATGACCCCTTTTGTATAGAATTTGACTTTCAGTCAAAGAGGTTTCATTTGTGGGATCAGGCACGGTTACGACCAGGCTTTTCACTTGACTTTAATTTTGTTCTTCTTTTCTGATTTTTTTCTTGACAGATTTTTGCGAGGGACATAGTATTTTGACATTATGGAATCCCTCTTAGATGCCTACGGGGACACTGCCCTCTTCTCGTGCTCTGACCCATGCTCGAAGAATTGGGCCCTACTCTCACCCTAGGGGTTATATTCATGTTTCCCATGCTCAGCGTTTTAAGGGCGCCGACTATCTCATTCGGTCGAAGAGAGAGAGAATAAAAATTTAAGCCCTTTGGAGACCTCCTGGGTGAGGCCTCACCATAAGCGATGCTACCGATCTTTTATAGAACACATGTGTACATACATGTTGCCTTCTTTTGAGGGGGCATAAGCCGAACTAGTCGGACAGGGATCTCCATAGTTCTGGCAAACCAAGACCCGGAACCTACCAAGTCTTAATAGGCCCCATCCCAACATGGAGGTTGAATGCGATGACTTAACTACATGGTGATCTCCAGGCATTGGCATTTTGAATTTTCTATTTTTTTCATTTTTCATATTTTTTTTTGCTTTTGTTGTTGTATATATACATATTTTTGTTATTTTCAATTTTTCAAATTTTTTTTTATTTTTCGTTTCATCATTTTTTGACACTATGTACACCTATCTAAGGGTAGTACTTCTTAAGATAAAGCATATTCCAAGAGTGGGATAACTCGATCCCCTCAGCATTGACTAGCCTATAGGCGTTGCCAGGATGCACAGCCTGAATCACGTACGGTCCTTCCCAATTGGGTTGGAGTTTAGAACGCGGCCCACCAGGTTTTACAAAAATTCTTTTAACCACCATTTCACTGACTTGAAATTTTCTTTCGATGACCTTCTTCTGATAAAAACGTGCGAGTCTATTCTGATATACATGTGCATGCTCGGCAGCGGCCAGCCGTTTCTCATCTAAGAGTTCCAATTGGGTAAGGAGTGAATCACGCCGTTCGTCGAGAGGAAGTTCCCTGTCCAACTATACTCTCAGAGAGGGAACCAGAATTTTGTACGGGACTACCGTCTCCATCCCATAAGTGAGGGCGAGTTTGCCCAGTGGGAGTACGAATTGAAGTGTGATAGGCCCATAAAGCCTCAATCAGCTTTTTTGGCCAATCCGAGAACTTGTTAGACTTACATGTCTTTTTTATGATTTTAATCAATGTTTTCTTAGTGGCCTCTGCTTGGCCATTACCTTGTGGATAATAAGGTGATGAATGATGCAATGCAATTTTATACCTTTTGCAGAGGTCCTGAAGGTCCTGAGAAATGAATTGCGGCCCATTGTCGGTGATGATTGTGCTTGGAATGCCGAACCTGGCGATGATGTTCTTCATGATGAATTTGCAGACTGTTGATATTTTAACCTCCACGTAAGCTTCAGCTTCGGCCCATTTGGTGAAGTACTCCGTTGCAGTAAGGATGAATGATTTTTATTTAGTGAGGGAGTTAGGATTACCAAGAGGACCAATGACATCGAAAGCCCACATGGAGAAAGGCCATGGGGAGGACACTGGATGGAGAGAGGAAGATGGGGAATGGATCTTATCAGCGTGAAGTTGACACTTGACACACCTACAGACATAGACATCACAATCTTCCTCCATGGTAGGCCAGTAAAAGCCTTGCCGAATGATCTTCTTAGTAAGCATTTGGCTGTTTACATGGCCACCGCACACGCCTGAGTGTGCTTCCTCTACACACTTCTAGGACTCATCATCATCAAGACACCTTAGAAGAACACCAGTGAGGCTTCTTTTGTATAGCAATCCCCCAACAAGTTTGTACCTCTGGGCAACTCTCCTTATGGCTTTCCTGTCTTCTGCTGTAATTTATTGTAAAGGAATGGTGATAAAAAAGGATTAGACAGAGGCTAGAAGAATTTACAAGATAAGAAAGGAATCAAAGAAAAAGGTGAGGACTAAAGCCTCGAAAGCAGTATGAGAACGGGCAGATGCCCGAGACAATTGATATGACATGAATCGAGTCAGACTCGGGATCAAGATCGAGAGGAATTAGAAATTGATGAATTGAGAGAGGCGGATCCGGAGGGTCCAGATGTAAAGGAGGAGAATCAGAGGAGAATGGATCCGGAGGTTCCGGAGGAAGAAAATGATGAGGGATGAGATGCCCTGGGAAAAGGTATGCAAATAGGTAATTTAAAGGGATGAAAAAGACGAAGGACACAATGCCACGTACGAACAAAAGGATAAATCGGAAGAAGGAAAAATTCGGAGACTTCGGATGAACATGAAAAGAAAGGGCGCGATGCCCTAGAAGGGATGGATAATAAGATGAGAAATCCGGAGGTTCCGGAAGGAGATGAGAGATGGATAAAGATAAGGAATTAAACATGGAGGGGTCTGGAGGCTCCGGACGGGAAGATAATGAATTAAACAGAGTGGGGTCCGGAGGTTCCGGACGAGGATGAGAGATGGATAAAAACATGGAATTAAACATGGAGGGATCCGGAGGTTCCGAAAGAGGATGAGAGGTGGATAAAGATATGAAATTAAACCTGGAGGGATCCGGAGGTTTCGGAGGAGGATGAATATAGGGGTCCGGAGATTCCAGACGAGGTAGAAGGTAAGGGTCCGGAGGTTCCGGAGGGGGTGAAATATAAGGGTAGGGTAAAATCACGGAACTAAACAGAGCGGGGTCCGGAGGTTCCGGACAGAGACGATGACGAGGGATGGATAAAAAGATGGAATTAAATAGGCAGGGGTCCGGAGGTTCCGGACGGGGATGAATATAGGGGTCCGGAGATTCCGGACGAGGTGGAATGTAAGGATCCGGAGGCTCCGGAGGAAGATGAGAGACGGATAAAGGTAGGAAATTAAACATGGAGGGGTCCAGAGGTTCCGGACGGGATAGAATGTGAGGGTAGGATAAAGACAAGGAACTAAGTAGAGCGGGGTCCGGAGGTTCCGGACGGGGACGATGATGAGGGATGGATAAAAACATAAAATTAAATAGGGAGGGGTCCGGAGGTTCCGGAGGGGGATGAATGTGAGGGTCCAAAGACCCTAGAGAAGAAGAGGAGCAATTCCTGAGAGTCCTTCTTGATGTACATTGGTAGAGATGGAGATTCGGGCTGCTCAACAATAACCGGCACAAGAACGCGAATCGGCATTCGGCATATAAAATCTTGAATTTTAAATGGCATAGCCGTAACCGAATTCTTCTTGTCTGGTTCTTGATCATCATCTTTGGCATGTGTATTTGTAATAGTACACCCACTCCGAGAGGTGATGGAAGGAGATGAGTCGGAGACAACATGATCAACGGGTAATGGAGGTTCAATGGAAGGGGTTGCAAAAAGGGTAGGCAAAGATTGAAACACGACGAGTTTCTCCTCCTGCTCGGGAGCAGACGAGGTTGGCTCGGGTGCAAAAATAGATGGGCTCTGCTCAGGATTAGCCACGGATTTGGGTGAGGAGTCAAATGGAGGATAAGAGGGGTTGGGTTTGAAGTTATAGGGATGGTGGAGGCCTTAAGTGATGGAGGCGAGATGGAGACAACAGGCTCAGCGGGTAATAGAGGTCTGGTGGAAAGGGTTGTGAGGTTGTGAACCTGTCAGTGAGGGTTGAAACACGGCGAGCTTCTGTTTGCGACCTTTTCTTTCTTTCGCGCGGGTCGATCGACCAACTGACTAACTGGTAGTCAAATGATCAATTAACGGCGCGGGCGTGCCAGTCATATGAGTGACGATTTTATTGTGCGCTCACTCTGACCCATGTCGGGCGAATGTGAGGTTCGGTCGGGACCAGCAGTCCGCCATACCATAAAGGTTATGGCGTTAATTACATCCCCCACGAGGAGGGAACACCTTTGATTAATTGCCGAGATAGCGGGCCGTCGAAGCCGTCGTAAAGAGAACTACGTGACGATTGTAGCAATGACAGGCAGGATGCAGCATTAATCGTGCAAAAGATGTGTAGTTTAATGGGAAAATGGATCCTCGGTACGTGACGGAAGAAGCAGGTCCGAGGACCACCATCACACTAGCGAAAGTATGAATGCTAACAGATACGATGATGATGACGATGCAACAGCGTAAACCCGATAGCATGCCCTCTTCCTTCGGATTATACCGAAGAGAGGGAGATAGGACATCCATCCATGGAGAGCCGGAATGGAGACCCAAAAGAAGATCAGGCACAGGCCTGGGTCCAAAAAGGATTCAAATATGACGGAACCATCTGCGCCGTTCGTTAATATTCCCCTAAAGGGACCATCGGAGGACATGCAACGGCAGAACTCCGAGGGTCAGCGGGGTAGCCGAAGAAATGTTGGGTTCGGCATAATGTAGGGGTGGAACCCCCCCCCATTCATATATCTCCGGTCCCCGGGTGAATGACGATAATTCCCTCGCAAGATGCTGAAGGCTGGCTTAAAAGGTTGATGGGAATAGGACCTCTGGGTTTGGGACGACTATTCTGGGGTTTAATGGGATTGTTGAGATATCAAGATTTGAAGAAGAGCACCCACTAGTAAGGTGAAATGACACAGATATTAGTCGGCGCTGGAGATCCCGGCACGAAGGGCAGACGGCGCGAGGGGAGGGGGTTTAAAAGGGCATCGGCCCAGTCTGGTCTCGGCGCGAAGGAAAACGGCGCGATGGAGGGGCTCAGGGGGGGTCTCGGCCCAGCCTGGTCCCGGCGCGCCCGGGATCTCGGCATGGCCTGGTCCCGGCGCGCCACCCACCCGGCGCGGGTTTGGCGCCGAGAGGCAATGGCGCCGGGGGGAGGGCATTTTCTGAGGTTTGAAGGGGGCTGCTGTGAGGGTTTTTTTTTTGTTTGATGAGGGCTGCAAGGTGATGAATGGATGAAGATGGAGGATGAAGGTGATTACACTTGCCCAGAGGTCCGAGGAGATCATCACCTATTCCCTGTGATGGCAAGAGGCCATGAGATGACGTAGCTCATGCTGTTGCCGTGCCGAGGGATTAAGTACTCAATTCCGATGAAGCATAGTGCATAGTAGAATAAAGTTCTGGGGAAATTTTGACAGCATCTCCCCTTAATTTGGGAGTGTGCCCAGAAATTATTATGGGATATCTACTCACGAGTGCCGGAGTAGAAACCAGAATAGGTGCCGGGCGTAGCCCGTAATCCGAGGAGGGTCGGACCATACGAGATCTCACCCCCTTCTGTTGTAATATCCCCAACACAGTCGATCGGAGGTCATGTAGAGGCAGAGCTCCTTGACTTGATGGGTTGTAGAATATTAGGGGCTCTCACCCTCTTTGCTATAGATCCCGTGACAACAGAGGGGGAGAAGCGGTGCCTACCCATGATCAGAACGTGATGGGCAGAGGCTATATGACTCGTCCGGATGAACACTAAGGCATCAAGGTGGCCAGAAGATGCACAGGCATCGATGGGGAAAAGGGGGGTAGCTCTCGGCACAGAAACTGAGCGGTCTCGGAGCGATGGGGAGATGCAACCGGCGCGGCAAGCACTCGGCGCAAAACCCACGCCGGGAGATACTGGCGCCGGGAGATTGCCTACAGAGGGTTTTTCTTTGGAAAGGTTCTTACGGCATGGTTTCAGGAGATTACACACAAAGTAGGGGGTTTAATCTCAGCTGTATTAAATGGCCAGAGGGGGGAAGAAGACTCTAGGGGGAACACCCCTCCTCAGGGAGCCTCACTGGGAGCAAAACACAAACGGCAAACCTTCGAAGGTATCCCTTTCATTCTACATTTGAGGAGCCATGAGATAGACTGTCTCAGGCCCTCGAAATGTGGCAAAGGAAGGGGATGGAGTAATGGGGAAGAACCCTCAACCGGATGGAGGCAATAAAACATAAAACATTCATTCAAGGCTGGCGGTGGCAATGCACGAACTAGAACCTCGGATGCAACAGAAGAAAAAAAGGAAGGGGAATGATCAGAAATAGTAGAGATCAGCCCGTTCTTTCATTGATAATTCCAGCCAAATGGCTTACACGCTATTTAGAAGAAGAAATCCGACTCAATCGGAAAGAAAAATACATGCTTAGTCCCTGCAAAGCAGAGTTACATTCGCATCCGATGCTATAGAAGCAAAGGTGCCAGAGATCGGAAAATACAGAGGGGAAGATCGAGATAGATAGGGAAGAGAAGCGGAGGAGACTGCAGTCGCCCGACGATTCCCACCTGGATCTTTCTTCGAACCTCTGACTCTTCCCTCTTCTTTTCTTCTCTTTCTTTTCTTTCAAGGGCTCTCGAACTCCCCCTTTCTCTTCGGTGGCTAAGCACTCTGCTTCTCCTCCTCTTTTTCCTTTTCTTTCTTTTCTTTCTTCTATCCTCTCTCCTTTCTTTCGTTCGAAGGGCAGGCCTCTTATAGAGGTGAGGCTCTTCATGCATTCGGCATGAGCTTCCCGGTGCGCCAGAATCGCTTCTCCCGGCGTGACGTCCGTCGGTGCATCCTGTCTTGCTTGGGCTTGGCCCATCTATTTGTCATTCGGCCCAGTCGTCCAGGATACACTTAGTGAGCTCCTCTTGACAGTGGGGTTCTTGACCCATGCATATTGCGACTCCACCGAGCCCATTTACACCTTGGATTCACACATGCACACGGGGCACTGTGCGTCTTGGCCCAGGAGTATCAGAGATGTCTGAACATCTGTTTCAGCAGGCAGATGATTGCCTGAATGTTGGTGTAGTTTAATCAGCCTGACTATCTTGAAAGATAGCAGCACTGGACAGCGACCTAGCCAGAGATGGCTTTAGTCGAACAGAATGATAGGGGTAGTGGGTTTCTTCTATTCAGACTCTCAGATCTCCCGGGGTAACATGTGAACTGTGCCCTCTACTGATCTTCAAAGCTGTGAATATGCTGTAGTTTCTTCTGGTATATTTTGGGTGTCAACAAATGCCCCCCACCCGTAGGTGGCGTGAGTGAAGCATGAGTGACACGGGACATGCGGGTGTACATCACGTCACACACTGTGCTTCGTGGTCTCTTCAGGTCTGCTCCTGTGCATTGGCTATCCTTTTGACTCTGAGTCTTCATTCTACTTTGCATGACTTCCATGGTTTATAAGCAAATTTGGATGAACACCAGCATTTTTGGCTTGATCTGGTGATAATATCATCCCTGGTGAGGTAATTGGCTCCACAGACGCTTCCGGCACTACCTTCTCGGCGCGATGGTGGCCTCGGCGCAGAAATTCTCGGCGCGGTACTCCCCTCGGCGTGGTGATCTCCTCGGCGTGGGGGCCATTCGGCGCGCCTTTTGGTGCGTCCGGCCGGTCGGCACGGCCGCCTTCTCGGCGCGCCTTCTGGCCGGGGCGCTATAAGCGCCGGGAGGGGGAGAGAAGGGCTCATTCGCTCCTAAGCCTTCTCTCTCCTCCTCCCCTTCTCCCTCCGTCGCCCGGGAATCGGTCGGCGTGGAAGCCTTCCCTTCGGGGAATTTTATTTTGGGACTCCGTCCCTGTTTATTTTGGAGTCACCCCCTCTTGGTGGGTGTTCTCCCATTTAACTTCTGGGCATGCTCTCAATAAGGGGAGATGCTGTCGAAGTTTTTTGAAAACTTCTTTTCTATATGTATTTTCTTTATATCACCTTCTTATTCTTTTTTCCTTGGTTTCATATTTGCAGCTCGCTGGAGATGGCTTCTTCTTCTAGCCGCGTTGCCTCCGGCCGTGCTGATGTTGAATCTTCTCCTCAAGGCAGGGCTTCTGGTCCCGTTGTGACTTGGAGGAATGTTGGACAGTTGGACTGGGGACTTGGGAGGATTGCCATAGTTGATGAATCCTCTGGCTCCGAAACAGATACAGTATCCGCCTCTCGCATTGTAACCGTCAAGGGAGGACTAGACTTCAACCGCGATGACGACTACCGTGCGGACTTCCCGAAGGATCGTCACCTCGCGCCTTACATTTGTACCTTCAACGTCTCTGGGAAGAGGGACGTCATGCTGGCTCGGATGGTGGAGCGGGCCATGCTGCTGGACCGTGACAGCTTGAAAGGTTCTGTGTACCGTGGCGATACCATATATCTTCCGGGGGAGCGGCGCAAATGGAACGCCGTCTTAGGGGTAACAGAGCTGGAGGCAGAGCAGAAGATGCTGAAACGGGCTCTAGAATTCACACCAGCCAGGTGGGACAACACCATAGGTCGGGTTAACAGGGAGAAACCCGACTACGGTTTATTCTTGGCGCCCATCAAGTGGGGCTACAGAGAGGAACCGTTTGTGCTGAACTGCTTGGCTGTTCAATTCAAATTTCAACTGGCAGCTGGGTGGTTTACAGACACGAAGGTGACAGATGCTCACCTCTTTCGTGTGGGGGCGGTGGAATTTACAGAGTATGTTCTGAAAGAATATGCACCGCTGTTGGTCAGGGCCAGGGTGTACCACAGTGTGTATGCATCCCTCTTCAGATATCCCATTTCAAAGGGGCTGTGCTGTGGCATGTTCGAAGTATTTTGCCCGCAGTTCAATACTTTCTATATGGCAGAAGGTGAAACCTCTCTGGATCTATGGAGCCTATCACAGCTATCGGGCCTGCCGATTAACGGAGAGCCCTATGAGGAGGTCTGCATTCATGACTTCATCAAGGATGAAACAGACGGCGAAGGTGAATATTACTTCGGCTATTCGTACCGATACTTGATGAAGGCATACCGCTCCCTCTGCCTGACGCTGAATAGGGGATCCTCAAAGGGATACCGGCCCCGGGAGAAGAGCAGCAAACTGAGAGTCCGAGCAGGACATTGGATTCAGTATTTCTTCGGGGGCCCTTTGAAGTACAGTGAGTTCCCTCATGTAGCTCCTGTTGCGGGCAAGCCTAGTAGGCCGCCCAAGTTTAAGTCGGAGCTGCCTGCTTCTCTTCGGGGGATAATCCGCGGGGGGCCGAATCCGATGGGGGCGGATCCCCTCACCCATTGTGCTGCATACCTCACCTTCTGGCTATGTACTTTCGCTCTCCCGCAGGGGGATGAGACAGTCATTAGGCCGGAGGCAATATACCCGGCTTGTCAGATGGCTTGGGGCATACGGCTTGCAATATATCCCGCTGCACTGTGCCTGATTTACAAATCCCTTGGGGATATTCATAGGCATCGGATCCCCCGCTCCTTCCGAACGGTGGGGCCGTTTCACTTTTTTAATGCATGGGTGTGCAGTTTATTCCCAGAGCTAGCTCCCCGGACTTTGCAGACAATGACATTGTATCCCAGAATGCTGGAGTTTGCAAGTGCTGAGCCGGGTCCGGTGTCCCAGCAACTTTTCTCCATTCGTGGCCGACTGGCAAGGGTTCCGACGGATTCGGCGGGGACTATCCACTTTTGGAATCTGACCGCACATTCATCTCCATTGGTGGATCGTCAGCGTGAGTGTAAGCTCGAGGCGGTGGAGACCTTTACACACTTCATTTCGGGCAACACCGTGACCCGGCCAGTCTTGGGAGCCTGAACTCGTTGACTGGGTTTTATCAATCCGCCCCAGTGTTTTAGTATTCAGAAAGGGGGGTGCAGTTTATTTGGAACCCTACTATCCTTTCAGGTTCGGCCGGAATTTCAGCTACGATCAGCACATTTCGCCTTCGGTTGCCCTGTTTCCTTTAGACAACAGGTCAAAGCATGGCTCGACCGTCGTGGACGAAGGTCGTTCCTGGTGGGACTATTTTCACCGCCGGGACGCCAATACTTTCAGAGTGCCGGTGCCGAACCGAGTCCCCCGAGTCACTCCGGAGTACATAAAATGGTGGAATGCTCGCACGAGCTTCTACCGCAATGCCCGGATGACATGCTGGGATGTGGCCGAGCGTGCCTTTCTGAGCCAGCAGCCCGGGCCCGTCTTTGACATTGACGAAGCTCATTTGAAGAGCTTATTTTCTCACCATCCGAAGGAGGTAGAGGCATATATAGCGGGCAGGAAAGCCATCAAAGAGGGAGTAGCCGACCCACTGACACCCGTTCTTGCTGATATAAGTGAAGATGCTTTCACGCAGAATCTAGAACACCTGTGCCAGATTGGTGGTTCCCGCCTGGAGCTTCAGCAGTATCCGTTCCCTATCGAGGAGCCGCTCTCCAGGGCAGTTTCATGGAAGTGCGAGGTGGATCGCTTTTACCCGTGTCGGGCGTTTGTTAATAGAGAGGACAGAACCCCGACATACTATCAGCATACATCCTGGCTGTTTGTCCTGATGAGCATCCACGGACTGACCCTTGAGAGTCCCGCAGCTGGTGTTCTGGACAAGCCTCTATTTGTATCTTTTCATTATGCCGATGTCTGGGGCTTTGACCACCTCGGCTTGTATCATTGTATAGCTTCGCACGGACATGCGGACCTGGCCGATCTAGTTGACAAGTGTAAGAAGATCGGCGACGTCTGCTGGCTTGTTCGGGAGGCTGCATCCCGAAGCAAGGAGGTGGCTTACCAGTATTGGCCACTCTCATCTTTTTACAACGACCGGGCAGGTAAGCGCTCCTCCGTTGACATGTGGATTAGTTTGTTGCCTTGCTCCTTCATAACGGCGTGCGCTTCACTTGACAGACCGTCCGGATATCAAGCAGCAGGGGCTTTATAGAAAGATCATCTCCCAGGCACAGAAGCCGGAATATTTTGAGGTCCCTGCACCAGCGCCGACTACTACTCCACTGCCGCCTGGCAAAAAGAGAGCGGCCTCTGCAATGAAAGTTGCAATAGGCCGAGCGAGGAAGGCTCGGAAAACTTCTTCCAAGCGGCCTTCGACTGATGCGCCTGAGACTCCCCTGCCCGAGGTGCCATCATTCGAACAGTTCGCCGCTCGGAGAGAAGCTACTCAGCAAGCAGCTGAAGGTGACATTATTTTCCTTGTGTGGTATAAGGGGATGCTCTTTTCACGGCATTTTCATTTTCATTTTCATTCATTTCATCATTTTTTGATGTCTTCGTTGTATGGCTTCAGCTCACGGAGTGGCTGGCACCACATCTGCTGAGGAAACCGCCCTGGAAGCCGGAGAGATAAGGCCCTCCGTCATAGCCCCGGTAGGGGTGACTGAGACAATTGGAGCTGCAGAGGGGAGTCTCCCCGCTATTGAGGAGGATGTCAGACTTCCTTCTCCTACACCTGCCAGTGAGGCCGAGGGTGAGTTGCACAATTGTGGTTCTTTGGGTTGCCCCTTTCATTGAGCTTTACATCCTGCCTTATACACTTGTTTTGCTGTGATGGCAGGGGTGGTCAGCGCGGCGGCTGAGGCGCCTGTCGTGGAAACCCCTTTACAGCCCGCGGGACATAAGACTATGCTGAAGAAGGGTGCTATCCCATTGCGGCGTGTGCTTACCCGCTCAGCGTCCCGTCAGGCGACGGAGGAGGCGGGCCAGCCTGAGATCAGCATAGATATTTTTTCGAGCAGCTCTACCACCCCCTCTGACGAAGAGACTGACCATCATTCTTCAGAAGGTGATGAACCGGGGTTTGCAACAGGCAGCAAAGCGGCAGTAGCTCCCTTCATACTATCAAGCGATGTTTTGATTTTCAGTCCTCCGAGGCTGCCGAGGGTACCGTCCGAGGGAGCGATACAGGAGGAATTTGCTGGATTGGATGTGGAGGCGGAGATAACCCCTCCTTTTGCTGCTTCGTCTGCAGGGTTGGAATCTTCTATTCAGGGACTTGCAGAGATGGATGCCTGTTGGCACTCAAAATATGATCCCTGGCGACCAAGCCGCAAAGACAAATGATACGGCCCACTGAAGCACAGAAGCCGATGAAAATCAACTTATCGAGGGTCCCTCGAGCTGACGAAGCCCCAAGCCACCTTGAAGGGAACACCGGGGACCTCACCTCAGGAGAGTCAAAGTCAACCCGCAACCAACCGGCAGTGCGATCAAGCCTGCCCAATGATCCGGCATCGACTCTGTCATGCCGCTACCCCACATCCGACGTCCGATCAAGGACGACGGTCTACCTTATGATTCTCCGAAAGAGGAAGAATGCCCTCGGCCATCCACAACAAGGGGCCGGAGGTTCTGTCAGCAAGAAGATCCCGATCACCCGACACGGGTTCGGCTTCTCGCCCTAGTGAGGCCATTAGCGGCCGATGGATCGCCGTTCAAGGCGGAATTACCCAGGATGCAATGCCATCCTGCAGGGAAGCTTCGGACACAGGTCCGTCTTGATGAGAGGCACCAATCACAGTGCCGAAAGTCGTACCGACGGGACACCCGTGTGTCCAGACCGGAAGCACACGAAGTTCTGATCAAGGCCGTTCGTCACGTCAAGAGCTTCGTCAACACTCCGTCAAGGCTCCCCGAGAGCCAGGGCGAGAGGAACAGTCCACTGGAGTCTCCGGAACCATCCCCGGACCCATCGGCCTAGCCGTGCCTGGAGAACGGGTTAAAACGGCGCCCCTTAATACGGCGCCGTCGAACCGGCGCGCAAAAGCCAGAAGGGGCCTTTCCCCGGCGCCGTTAAAACGGCGCGCAAAAAGCCAAGGGGGCTGCTCCCCGGCGCCCTCAACCCGGCGCGCCCTTCTCCACCACGCCGGATTAACCACATGCCATATATATGGCATGCCTGGAGGGGGATCAAAAAAAAAAAAGGAGGCCAACAGAAAAAGAGAAGAGAAAAAAAAAAGAGATCGGAGAGGTCTCGGAATCCAAAGAGAAAAAAAAGAGAATTAGAAGAAAGAGAGAGGTCCAGGGAAAAGGGGAGGAGGTTCTTCGTCTGAAGAGGTCCCCCGTCTGAGCTTCCCGGCGGCCGACATCCTGCTCCATCCGAGCCCCCCGGAGTCGAAGAAGAAGACCGTCTGCTTGTTTGCCGAGGTCGGGTCTCCGTTTTTTTCTTCCGGTTAACCCCTCTATTCTTCTGCTGGTTTCCTCCCTCTGGCACAATGTAAGTGAGGAAGAGGGGGAGGGGCAATGATACGAGCCATTCCTCCCCCCTTTTCTCACCCCTTCTTCTGCTGTTTTGGCTTCGCCTGTAATGTTTTTTTTTCTTTTGTTAATGAAACGGCGGCCGACCGACAACGGCGGCGCCGGAATTTGCATCTTCCGCCTACATGTATAGGTGTGTCGTCTGCGGATGAATGAAATGCGTTTATGGCCAATCTCGTGTGTGTTCTCTATTTCCCCTTTTTTTTTATTTTATTTAGCATGCAGTTGATGGTCTCTTCTAGCGTGTATCTGCAACACCGTGTATCGGGTTTCTCCGATGTGGAGTGCGCCCTCGGGCAATATGGATCAGTCATCCCCCTCCCCCCCCGGGGTTTTCTCTTTCTTGCTTTGAGTCTGATGCAACGGCCGAATTCTGTGTTGAATGTTCCACCGGCCGGTGAACAGAGACGCACCTGTGTGCACATCTCTGTTTGTCTTTGGCGTTTCAATGGCAAACCCCATATGGGTTTCTTTCCGAATACCATGTGAATGTACATAGAACGGTGCCCCGGGCTATGCATCGATCCTGTACTATGACGGTGAGCAGCCTGCCGGACACGGGGGATCTATTGTTTTGACACGTTCTAACACATTCTGCTTATCTGCCAAACGATTCCATACCGCTTCCTGTTGTGTTAATAGCATTTTGATGGGAGTGTGTTATATAGCATCACTCCGGCATCCGGGGAGGGGGAACATTCTCCTGATTTCTCATAATAACTCGCTCGGTCTGTAAGAGCCCATTTGCCGGTAATGGGTCTCTGAGAACCAGTGAGCGCACATCAATTGGGTTAATCCCCTACACTTTAAATCCACGGTCCTTTATGGACTTTGTGGTGTGGGTCGGGTGCCCCTTGTAGGCTTGCCTCGGGGTTTCCCTCCCATCTCGGTCGTCCCGATTCGGGTGTTGTGGTGACTCGGGTCGCGTGCCCCTCGTAGGCTAGCCCTCGGGGTTTTCGCTCCCAGAAATGAGTCGTCTCACTCACTCACTGTTACCCACGGATTCGGTGCCCCTAGCAGGCTATGCCTCGGGGTTCTCCCTTTCCGTCCGGGTCTTCGCCGGCCGCCGTTGTGCCACCCGGCATTTAGGGGTTTGCTCCGCCACGTGAGCATCCTCCGCTTCTCCCCGACAAATCCTTTAGGATGGGGAGATGCTGCCGAAATTTCGGCTCAAACGAGTGTAAACTCGGAGCAATTGCTGCGCTCGAGTGTGAACCTCGCGCGAACCCGTGACTTGGCTTTGAACGGTTTGGGACCGATCCAATGAATAATCAATTCAATAAAGTCCTCAAAACCCCCAAAATAATCTAATAAATCCATAAATAAATCAACAGAATCTCGGTTTCCGCGAAATCGGGCTAAAACGGCGCGATCACGCGTTAAAACGGCGCGGCCTAAAGCGGCGCGCCCTATCCGGCGCGCCCTCCCCGGCGCGCCCCTACCTTCCACCGCGCCGTTTTAACGGCTTTTCCCCCTTTTACCTACGTTTGACCGCGCCGTTTTAACCCCTTTTACCTACGTTTCAGGGCGCCGTTTTAACCATTCCAACCCGTTTCTTCGCATGCACTGCACCGGTTTCGTTCCGAGTCGTGTCATCGCATAATTCTAATCCTTTTTCCTATTCATGGGATGATTTCTCATACTAATCATGGAATTTCATAAGCTCTTTGATTGAATAAATTGAATAAACTAGCTTTTCAAGCTTGAATTGATATGTCTCGAATCTTTGGCATCATGATTTGGCCCAAGCATTCGTGTCTCATTAATGTATGCCCGAGTGGGTGCACCCTTGGTATATCAAATGACATTGTCAGAAGGCCGGGTTATGCCTGACCGGAAACCTTGTCACGCGTGAAGGCGGCTTTCGGGCCTAAGTACTCCGCCATGTACCAGGCCCCACCTCAATAAACCCTGCGTATTCGGTCATGACATCTTGCATGATTGTTCGCATGCTCTGTATCTTTTATTCCGGCTTCGACAGCCCGCTATCTCGGCAACTAATCAAAGGTGTTCCCTCCTCGTGGGGGATGTAATTAACGCCATAGCCTTTACGGTATGGCGGACTGCTGGTCCCGACCGAACCTCACTCTCGCCCGATAAGGGTCAGAATGAGCGCATCATAAATCGTCACTCATGTGACTGGCACGCCCGTGTCGTCAATCAGTCAGTTGATTACTAGTTAGTCAATTGATTGATCGACCCGCGAAATAAATGAATGAAAAATACCAACGAAAAGAAAAGAAGGAAAAGACGGTCGAAACAGTCTGGCACGCCCGGTGGGACCAGTGTCACCTTTCATCTTTTTGCCGAGATATTCGGGCTTCGAAGCCCTTTCAAAGACTACTGATTATTTTGCTGTCTGTCTTTTCAGTGCAAACAATGACGACTCACGGGATAACCGGCGTCGACTTCAGTCTTGCGATCGTCGCCAGACACGCGCAAGGGTACCTGGCGGTGCCCATGGAGTTTGGTAGCTTTCCTCCTGCTGTGGGCTTCCCCAACTTCTTGGGGTTGGCCTTTGTTGACATGCTGGAAGTCGAGGCCGTGGAACCCGTCAAGGAACATGTGAAGGAAATGGAGCCTTTGAAGGCCCCCTGCCGCGGTAATTCGCTCAAGAACCCGGCTCCGGCCGCTAGCTGCCTGGTGCACCACCTGGTACGGGTGATGCATCCCACTGATATCAACAAGCCCCCTGGAGGACGTCAGCGTCGCCAGGCTCGCAAGAACACTGCCGTGATCACCGGAACTGTCCCTCAGTCCGGAAAATCAATGCTGGTGGGAGGTATGCGTGTCTTCCTCAACGGGCGCACGGCACGGGTGACCCCAGATCGCGTCATCCCAAACGTCCCTGTCTACAACAACTATCAAGCTCTCGCTGGAAGGAGGGCAGAAAGAGAAGAAGCCGGCCACCATGGCCAAGAAAACCCGGCGCTCAGGCCGAGGAAATTCAAACAGGTGTGGGTTCCCAAGCGGACCCGACCTGCCTACCATCCAACACCCACCCGCCATCGTCCTATGAACGACGAGGCAAGAGCGAGAAGAGAAAGGGGCTTGTCCCTGATGAATGAAGAAGAGGTGGCTGCGGATCCTCCGCGTCACAGAAGTTTCCGGGCTATGGCCCATCAAGCCAACGTCCCTGCCACGGGGCGAAGGTTCCAACAGCCAGCTGACAGAGCTCGACTGGCCTACATTCCTCCTACTGGAGGTCGACCACTCTCCCCCGTGCTACATCAAGAACGGGGTCAAGAAGAAATGGCCTGCCTGGTCAGAAGCTATTTCCGAGGATTGGGTAACACCTCACTCGGACAGCAGCGGCTGATGCAGACAGTCGCCACTGAAGAAAATTACTGCCCATCAACGGCAGATGAAGAAGAAATGGAGGATATAATGAGGATGTCGTCGGTCGATGACAACGGACACAATGACGGCTCTGAGATCAAAGCCAATGAAGCCTTCCCCGAGCGGGAAGAAAGAAGAAGAATTTCTGTGTTCGAGAGGCTGACCTTCCCGCAACAAGCAAGGCGGAGGGTCCATCGACAAAGGAGGAGGATGCAGGTTTTCACTTGCAACATGGCTGGCGTGTCCAGCCGATATGGGAAGCTTCCTGAAAACTCCCAAGAACTGGCTCAGTTGGCCGTACGGCCGGGACCAGCTACCCGCAGGACAGAAGCAGCAAGAGGGCTTCTGACAGCGATGAAAGAGAAACAGCCCCAGTCATACCTCCACTGGGATGACAAAGCCCCCGTCTTGACCGCTAATGTGGTAACGACGGAAGAAGAAGACGACGTACTCCTCGATATCCTGCCCGAGGGTACGTCCGGGGAAATGACAGAAGGTGTCCCCACCACTATAGACCCATCGGTCTTGATGCTGCTGCAAAGATATCAACGGGAAATAGATTCCCTGAAGAAACAGCTGATGGAGAAAACTGAACACTCATCAGCCTCCAAACCACCCGAAGTCCAAGGTGAATCATCCCGAGGAGCGGCTCGTCGAGACGACCCTCCACCACTTTGCACACCACCCCAGCCGTCAGAGCCAACTGTGACGACAGCACAACAGCGGCCGCCACAGCCTCAGTCGCTGCTGCCTCCGGTGCTTCCTCAGGTGCACCCAACACCCCCGCTGCTGCATCCTCCACAGGCGACCACCCTGGTCACCCCGTACCTGCAGCCAGCACACTTCTATCCGGAGCCAGTCGACCCCACGGTCGTGAGCCGGATGATGGTGGAAAGGATGATCGAGCTGAAGCTCGCAGAGAAGAGCGAAGGCGACTACGTCGCATTCGATGCCTACCGGGTGCCCTACCCGCAACACCATGCGGCTAAGCGACTTCCCCCGGGAGTCAACAAGCCGCCCAAATTTGACAAATTCAACGGGAAAGGTTCCCCAAAAGAACATATTGCATATTATATGACCGTTATGGGTGATCTGTCCACCGACGAGTCATATCTGCTGAAATTCTTCGGGTCCTCGCTGACGGGGCTCGCATTTGAATGGTACTCCAGCCTCTTGTAGACACGCCAAAATTGACATTATTTTGAGTATATTTCATATCGCTCTGCGATGCCCCATTTGACCCTCAAATCAGCTTATTTGAGTGGTTTTTCCCACTTTTCTTGAATTTCTCCTATTTTTCCCTCATTTCTTATTTTTCTGGATTTTCTGGGCATTTATCTCTATTTTCTGAATTCACGCCCTCATCAGAGGCATTTTTTTTGAAACACGACCTGGTCTAGGGCGTGTCTTCCCATTTTATCTATTTCTCCCCCATTTTATCTATTTTATGAATTTTCTGAATTCACGACCTGGGTAAGGGCGTGTTTTATTAAAACATGATTTGACCTAGGGCGTTTCTTAAAGAAAGGACGACCTTGCCTAAGGGCGTTAATTCTTTTGGTTTGACCGACTTCCCCATTTGAGCTCTTGAAATTAACGCCCTTCCCCGGGGCGCGTTTTTGAAAAAGTGGCTTTGATTAAGGCGTGTTTTACTTTTTTCAAATATGGGGAGTTCTTATTGCTAAATTTGGTTTTTGAGAAACGCCCTTGTGCAGGGCGTGTTTCTGAGAAACGCCCTCTGTGTAGGTCGTCAATTCATAAATTGACGCCCTAACATAAGGCGTGTTTCACCTTCTGGCTTCGCAGCCCTTTCCCCAGAGAGTCCTTGCTTCGATAGATGCCTACTTAGTTTGGGCTCTTGCCCATTCTTATCATTTCCCTCTTAGGACTCTTGTCCATGTTTATCTCTTCCTCAACCTATTTAATAGAGCCAATGGCTCTGTTGTTTGGTTGGACTCTTCCCCCTTTCTTCCCCTCCGCTGTCTTCTTCTGTTGCTCCCTCAGTTCTTCTTCTGGTTCTGTTTTATTTTCTTTGGCTTTGTTTTCCTTGTTCTTTTCCTTCGCAGGTTGCTGTTGCTCGGCTAAGGAGAGGCTCCATTGCTTCATCAAGTCTTCATCCCATCGGAAGTTCTTTCCCCATTGAATATCGAAGCCAAAAGCAACAGGCTCCTTTGTTCTTTTATTTTTATTATTCTTTTTATTGCATCGTTACATACATGCATATTCATAGTATTCATTTCCTTTAACTCAACTACGTTGAGGCTTTCCCCACAGTGCATCTCTTGCGCTCTTTCCCTTATTCCTATCTTATATCATCTTTTGCATGCATTCATCATATCTTCCCACACCCTTTTTGCATAGGGGTTTAAGGGCCAACACCCTTAAGGTGTGTTCTTCACCATGATTTCATGCTCATCTTTATTTAGGAATTGATGCTACACTCACCACATATCTAATGCAATTTCTTTATTGGTGTTGTCTTTGTTTTGCAAGGGTAATCAAAGGAAGAACTCTCTTCATCGGCCGGCCGATTTGAAGAGAAAGGAAGCACTCACATCCCCGCACTTTTGAGGTATTTTTCGCGATCATCTCTCCCATGTTTTCATTATTATATTTTTGAGGCACTCGCGTCTCTGGCGATCACACACACTCCACATTAGTACCTCGTGCTATTTTTATTGCACCCATATATCTATTGCTTTTTATATTTTTAAGTGGATTTTAATTAAGATCTACAAATTGGCGATCACGGTGGGACCCTTTGTGTTCTTCCTTTATTACCCCTTTCCCCTTGGCACCCTTGCGTGCCCTTTTGATATTCATGAATTCACGCCTCTGACAGGGGCGTTTTTTTTGATTTAACGCCCTGACACAGGGCGTCTTATGCATATTTTACGCCCTCTGACAGGGCGTTTTCCAGCTTACCTCCGGGCTTTGCGATATATAGCTGCCTGTGAATTAACGCCTAGCCCCAGGGCGTCCTTTTATTTTTAACGCCCTGCCCAAGGGCGTTTCTTGACTTGGTTGGTGTTTCACGCCCTGTCCAAGGGCGTTTTTTTCATTGGTAGCGCCTAACTCTAAGGCGTGTTTTATCCAGCCCCTGGGCCGCTCAGGTTTATTCACGACGGTAACACCGTCGTGTCTTTGTTTAGTAGCGCCCCCTTCCAGGGCGTGTTTTACTGTGGGTTTCCAGAACCCCCCAGCTTTGGTTTTTCATGATATTTCATGCTTATCTTTGTTGATTGATCATATTATTGTGGTTGGCCTGTTTACCCTGTTGCATTCATATTTGCATTTGGTTTGGGAGCCTCCTCCTCTTCATTAGGATCCACACACCCTCTTGGAATCGGGACGACCCTCCATTGAGCATTCCGTCTCTTTGGACTGGAAATCCCTTTTCCAGGCCTCCGTAAGTCCCCGCACCCGTGGATTCCCTCACGGACGCCGGGCAGGTTGTACCCTTTTGAAGTCCCGAGTTAGTTGGCCTATACGGTGAGAGAGGGTTCCTAGTTGGCATTGAAGTTCAAATCATATTGAAACTAGGTTCCCCCCCCCTTTGTGTGAATCATTCAAAACTTTATTAAAATTCATTAATTCACCAAGGATCAAACATAAAAATCAAGGTAACCATTCCAACTTGTGTGCTTCTTTCCATATTATTGAGAATTTTGATTATATAATGGCTTACCATGATAGAAACATGTTCAATTCAATTCATGAGGATGCACAACCTAGCACTTCTTATCCTCAATTTCAACGTGTTAATCATCATCCTTCTCACCATTCCTTCAAGGGACCACGTCCTCATTCTTATGGTCATGCCCAACCCATGGGCAATGTCCATTCTTATGGTCCCCCTCCTCAAGTTCGAGCCACTACTCCCTCGGGATCCTCTCGTCCCAATGATGAGAAGGTCTCCCAGATCATTTATGCATTAGATCATCTTACCCCTCAACAGATCCAAGCCCTTAAGGCTGTCGTTGAGGGTGCATCTCCTTCATCTCTCCCTCTTTCCAATTCCATTCGGGTGGCCCATCACCCATCTCCCTCCAATTCTACACGGGTGGTCCATCACCCACCTCCTCCTTCCAATCATATTCGGGTAGCCCATTACCCATCTCCCCCTATTCATTCTACTCGGGTGATCCGACACCCGCCTCCTTCTATTCCTCCTCCCTCACGGCCCCGAAGCCCATTTATTCATTGCAATCCGGCCCATCCGGGTTCTTTTACGGGTCATTCCGTCAACTCCCCTCCACGGCCTTTTTATGCGGCCCCTCCTCCTTCGAGGCCCTGCCAACCTTCTATTGTTCAAGTCACACCCCTCCAACAATCTCTTTTTGATAAGATTACTTCCATGGAGGAACAATTAAAGAGGGTCACGGTTCCTCCTACTCCGGTCAATCCTCTCCATGCCGCTTTGGACGAGATTACTAAGTTGGAGAGAGAATGGAAGGATAGGAGAGATGATTATGATATCGGCATTCCAAGCGAGGAAGAACCGGCAATTGAAGAGTACGAGCCGGTGTATGATGATGAAGCTCCGCAGGCACCCCTTCCGAGTTTCCTTAATTTCCCGCTCCCTCCGCTATCATTCGATGAACCTCCTGCTCAGGATGAAACCATCCCCGATCCAACCCCCATTTACGAGACTAGTTGGTGTTACGACGATGGGTCGATATTCCAATCGTCCGCACCGGCGCCTATTGAGTCTCTTCCCATTCCCACTCCCACTCCTAACACTGCTCGCCTCGTCCGGCATTTTCTACGCACCAAACCTTCACCCATTAACCCTCCACCAACTACACCTCCACCCACTATACCATCAACCTTCACACCATTAGCCACCGCTGAGCCTTCCATTATAAAACCTCCACCTATTAAGTCAGTAACCTCCACATCGGCCTACACCGAACCTACCACTGAACCTCCTCCAATTGACCTCCCAGTACCACCATCCCTAAAAACCACCTTACCTACCCCAATATTTAACCCTCCATCTTTACCTATGGCTAATCCTGAGCAGGACCCACCACTTTTTGCACTCGAGCTAACCCCGACCGCTTGCAAGCAAAGGGAGAAACTCGATGTGTTTGAACCTTCGCCTCCACTTACGCCAACACTTTCCATCATACCTCCACCACTCACAAAGCCTTCCGCCTCCGCTTCACCTCCTTTTACTACTCGGAATAGGAGTGCTTCTGCAAGTATTTGTGCCGAAGGTGATCAAGAGCCGGGCAAGACAGATGTGGCCACGGTTATGCGATTCAAGATTCAAGAAGTCATTTACCGGATGCCAATCCGGATTATTGTGCCGAGCATGGTCGCAGAGGCCAAGTCACCGCCATTGCTCAGGGAAGAATGCCAAGAATTGATGCCATCCAAGGGCCAGGCAGGGCACCCTTTGTTCCCTCTTCCAAATCTTGATTCCATTCCTCCATACAAGGGGCGAATGCCCAATTTGTTCAACACTTCCTATACACCACAATTAATGGGCATGGCAATGCTTCATGTTCCAATTTTCCAACTCCCTCACACCATTACTTTGCACTCTCCAAGGGAGTTGTCATTCACCATTGAAGCCTCGGCAGGGGCTATTTCTCATACACTTTCACTACCGTGGAGGGGCAGTTATCTTGATGCTAATGGGCCTTCCACTCCTTTATCCACCCTCTATCCCACTCCATCCATATTCTGGTCTATCACGTTTTCTTCATGGGCCACTCCAAGGGAAAAAAGGAGGATCTCACCTTCTCACCCTTCACATTCTTCATCTTCTTCGAATTTCATGCATTTTTCATTCATTCATTCATTCCATTCTTTGCATTCATTACATCCATCATTTTGCATACATTTGCACCTCCTGCTTCCCGGGTTTCCAAACCCGTATCTTCACCGCCTTCCGGTACCGCCGGATATTCCGCATTTCCCATCTTATTCATATTCATCTTTTTATCCCCTCTCCTTGGGGCATCGCGTCCCATTTCCTGCTATTTCCCTGGAACCTCCAGGAGTCTTATTCCTCCTCTTTGGGCATCTCGCCCTTTCTGATTCTATTCCTCCGGAACCTCCGGACCTTCCCTTCGGGCATCGCGCCCCTTTTCATTTGCTTCCTCCGGAACCTCCGGACTTATCTCTCGGGCATCGCGTCCCTTTCTATATTCTTCCTCCGGAACCTCCGGACTTTTCCCTCGGGCACGACGCCCCTTTTCACCTTCTCCTTCCTGATTTCATTCCTCCGGAATCTCCGGATTTTTCTCTCCTCCCTGGGCATCACGCCCCTTTCCATCTCATTCCTCCAGAACCTCCGGACCATCCATCTTTCTTCCGATTCATCTTTCTGCTCCTCCAAGATATCACATCCTTCATTTTCTTCCTCCTTTTCCATCGTCTTTTTCCCTATTTCTTCCCAGGGCATCGCGTCCCTTCTTTTGTTACCCCTCTGGAGCCTCCGGATGATTCCTCCTATCATGATTCTCCTTCTCCTCCTCCGGAACCTCCGGATTCTCCGTCTTATTCTCTCTATCATTTTCCAGGGCATCGCGTCCCTTTCCTTCTGATTCCTCCGGAGCCTCCGGATCATTCATTTTTCTTCCGGTTCATCTTTTTGCTCCTCCGGGACTTCATATCTTTTACTCTCTTCTTCCTGTTCCGTCACCTTTTTTATCATCTTTTTCCCTATTTCTTCCTAGGGCATCGCGTCCCTTCCTCCATTATCCCACCGGAGCCTCCGGATGGGTCTTCCCATGATTCTCCTCTGCCTCCGGACCCTCCGGATCCGCCTCTTTCCATATATCAATTTCTTCTTCTGATTCCTCCTAATTCTGGGTCCGACCCAACTTCTTCCACATCCACTGCCTTGGGCATCTGCCCCTTCTCCCATTGCTTCCGAGGCTTTAGTCCTCACTCCTCCTTCTAATTCTCCGCTTCTTCTGTAGACCTTTCATGTGATCAGGGTCTCCGCACCTTAGTGAGGGAGTTCTAGCCCTCGCCTCTTTTCCTTTTCTCCTTATTCGTCTGAGTCTGGTCTTGGCACCACTCCTTCTTGTTAAGCCACTTTCAATCCTTTGCTGCCAATCCTTTTGACTGCCAAAGAGGGCAAATCCCACGATGATCAACCTCGCCTCTGACAGCTGCTTCAACGATTTTTGCAAGGTAACATATTGGCGTAAGTACGCATTTTTATAATATCATTTCCTCATTACTTCACGCATGATTTTCAAAATAAAGTGCTTCTTAACAAGATTTAAAAAGTGGTGTTTTAAACCTTTATCTTAGGCTTTTGTTTAATGAAATCATTCTCAAAAGAGTCTTTAGACTTGCTTTCGCAGTACTTTGGATAATAAGAACCCCGCACTGGGAATTCAACATTCTCTCCCCGCTTGTTTAAGAGCAACCCCTAGCTGGGCATTCCACACACTTCACGGCGTCCTTAGCCGGCTCCTTGATAAAACACCGTTCCTACCTTGGCCATGCCATGAATTTCTGAAAGTCTTTTTCTCTTCTTTACTCGGCCGAATGCAGGTACAAGAGGTTGACGGATAAGATGACCAACCTTGGTAAATCCCCAATACGAGAGGAGTCTCAAATAGGGGTAGTCTTGACCCAAAATCAATATGAGTTTTCATATGAGCTTTCATGATATACATCTAGCCAAAAGGGCTATTATGAAAATCAAATCAGAATTTTGATAATTGCAATTAGGAATTATGGCATGACAAGAGTGGCAAAGTCCCCGCAGGGAAAACCCTGGTCGTATGCATGTCAAGGGTCTAAAGATTAAAGGCACAAAGCCCCGGCACAACAGACTACCTCTTTGAGGGGAAGCACCTTGGAAGGAATTCAAGTCTTGATATCTCCCATCCTACGCAAAGCTTATCTCCAATTATTCTTCTCTTCTCCCTCTAAGACCGAATGTTTCTCGGGTATGGCCTTGGTAGGGGCACCGTTGATCAAAGACGGTCGGTTATAAGGCGCCACTTTCAATGCACGTCCAGCTTTGGGCAGTTTTTAGCGAAAAGGGAAGGAACAAGGACCCCTAGCTAGTGGTTCAAAACACCCTTTGATGCTGCTTTAGTAATGTCTAACCAAAATCAAACAAAAAATTGAATATTTCTTCTCCAAAATCCATAAAAATTTGAATACCTTTCTCAAAACTTCACAAAAATTTGCATATTGATCAAAATCTCCATAAAAATTCATATATTTTTCAAAACTCATAAAAATTTGCATATTTCCAAAATCCAAAAATTGCATTGTATTTTCTGATGGTGTTTTGCAGGAACAACTTTGCAAGGACCAAGAGCACGGGATGAGTCCTATCTCCACTTATTGCTATCAATCTATTGATTCTCCCCGATATTTTTATAACATGCCACCCAGGGGCATCTTGATTGTCATCTCCCCCATATCTCCTGATTATCATTTATCTCCAAATCAACTCCTGCTAATCACTCCGCCAATGGGCCTTATCAGATCTTGATCTTTCAACTCCAAATCTTGATTAGCCAGATTGTCTCCTCATAACAAATAATGATGCTTTGCAATGCCATGCTATTCATGTTATCCATGCTTTACCCTACTATGTGTTATTCATGGCTATGTTTGCTATGCTTTGAGTCATGCCTTATTCATTGCTTGTTATACTTTTTATATCTTGGCTAATGAATTTTTGAGCGCAGGATAAGAAGCTCTTGGTCCCGCCGACTGGGCATCATCATCAAAGTCCCACGGTGCTTGCAGCTCATCTCTCAGTTCCCCCATACTTATTGCTCCACCATCTCTCCCTGTATGCATTCTACTATATGTTATTACGCTATTAGATTATATCAAGGACCTTGTGGCTTTGGCAAAACTGGAATTTGAGTTCCCCTTCATCAAAAACAAAGACGATTCCAGAGGAGTCTTAGTCACACGGATAGGCCGTTGAGCCGTCCGAGACTGGGGACGATGGTTCCCTTTTTACGAGTTGGTGCGTGGATAAACGGGCTTCGGCTTAGTATCAGCTCGCGAAATTGGTTTCTTGACCCAGTCTTGGCAGTTTAACAATATTATCCTTGATTATTCTATATTTTCATTTGATTTAATTTTTCCCTTTAAACCCAGCATGCATTCATGTAGGAATTTGAAACAATTGTTGGAAAAAATCATTCTGATAAGCTGATGTGAGAGTTGAATTGATCTTAATCTTTCTCGATATGAGATTTTCCTTGCCGAATTGGATCCTCAGTTCGTTTTGTCGCTGTTTTGGGTCATCTTCTCGAAAGCTCATTGTTTGGATTTTTATCATCTTATTTTATCTCCCTTCCTTTGATCCACCTTGGCTGCAGCACGTCCACTGGCTGGTAACCGCTCCCCAATGGTGAAACCTACAGGTTTGTGACCTGGGGTACTTCCACCGCGCTGGAAGTTGATCATTTTATTTTATCTCCTTCGTGCACCGCGTGCACATCTCCCCTTTTATCCAAACATTGTTGATTTCCTTGAATTTCCCGAGATTTGCTTCATCTCGTGCTTTCGATTTGATTCTCATCAAGTGATGTTGATTGCGTGTCTCATCACACCTTGACATCTACTTTTCAGTTTGCTACGCTTCCTTGCAAAGCAGACGCCAAGGCGGGGCAGCTGTAGACACGCCAAAATTGACATTATTTTGAGTATATTTCATATCGCTCTGCGATGCCCCATTTGACCCTCAAATCAGCTTATTTGAGTGGTTTTTCCCACTTTTCTTGAATTTCTCCTATTTTTCCCTCATTTCTTATTTTTCTGGATTTTCTGGGCATTTATCTCTATTTTCTGAATTCACGCCCTCATCAGAGGCGTTTTTTTTGAAACACGACCTGGTCTAGGGCGTGTCTTCCCATTTTATCTATTTCTCCCCCATTTTATCTATTTTATGAATTTTCTGAATTCACGACCTGGGTAAGGGCGTGTTTTATTAAAACATGATTTGACCTAGGGCGTTTCTTAAAGAAAGGACGACCTTGCCTAAGGGCGTTAATTCTTTTGGTTTGACCGACTTCCCCATTTGAGCTCTTGAAATTAACGCCCTTCCCCGGGGCGCGTTTTTGAAAAAGTGGCTTTGATTAAGGCGTGTTTTACTTTTTTCAAATATGGGGAGTTCTTATTGCTAAATTTGGTTTTTGAGAAACGCCCTTGTGCAGGGCGTGTTTCTGAGAAACGCCCTCTGTGTAGGTCGTCAATTCATAAATTGACGCCCTAACATAAGGCGTGTTTCACCTTCTGGCTTCGCAGCCCTTTCCCCAGAGAGTCCTTGCTTCGATAGATGCCTACTTAGTTTGGGCTCTTGCCCATTCTTATCATTTCCCTCTTAGGACTCTTGTCCATGTTTATCTCTTCCTCAACCTATTTAATAGAGCCAATGGCTCTGTTGTTTGGTTGGACTCTTCCCCCTTTCTTCCCCTCCGCTGTCTTCTTCTGTTGCTCCCTCAGTTCTTCTTCTGGTTCTGTTTTATTTTCTTTGGCTTTGTTTTCCTTGTTCTTTTCCTTCGCAGGTTGCTGTTGCTCGGCTAAGGAGAGGCTCCATTGCTTCATCAAGTCTTCATCCCATCGGAAGTTCTTTCCCCATTGAATATCGAAGCCAAAAGCAACAGGCTCCTTTGTTCTTTTATTTTTATTATTCTTTTTATTGCATCGTTACATACATGCATATTCATAGTATTCATTTCCTTTAACTCAACTACGTTGAGGCTTTCCCCACAGTGCATCTCTTGCGCTCTTTCCCTTATTCCTATCTTATATCATCTTTTGCATGCATTCATCATATCTTCCCACACCCTTTTTGCATAGGGGTTTAAGGGCCAACACCCTTAAGGTGTGTTCTTCACCATGATTTCATGCTCATCTTTATTTAGGAATTGATGCTACACTCACCACATATCTAATGCAATTTCTTTATTGGTGTTGTCTTTGTTTTGCAAGGGTAATCAAAGGAAGAACTCTCTTCATCGGCCGGCCGATTTGAAGAGAAAGGAAGCACTCACATCCCCGCACTTTTGAGGTATTTTTCGCGATCATCTCTCCCATGTTTTCATTATTATATTTTTGAGGCACTCGCGTCTCTGGCGATCACACACACTCCACATTAGTACCTCGTGCTATTTTTATTGCACCCATATATCTATTGCTTTTTATATTTTTAAGTGGATTTTAATTAAGATCTACACCTCTCGGCCGGGTCAATCAATGACTGGTCAGATATGCAGAGGAAATTCAGGGAAAGATTCCATGTCACAGAGAGGGAGGTCACAGTGGCCGAACTCTATTCGACAAAACAAAGGGCAGATGAGACCGCCCTTGACTACATCAAGAGGTGGAGGAACCTCGGAATGAGATGTAAGCGGCCCCCGCATCAGGAGGACGCTGTGCAAATATGTAAGCAAAATCTCAGGAGGGAGGTCTTGGAAAAAATGATCGGGATGGAAATATGGTCGTTCGACCGGCTGAATAATGTGGTGGCCGAGGTAGAGGCTTTTCTAGCCAAGCCCGTCCCGCCGTCAGCTGCCAGCACAGCCCAGAAAGGCAAGGCGGCGGAACGGCGCCCCACACCCAAAGAAGCGAATGCGCTTGATATCAAGGCATTCGAACAACAAAAGGAGAAAGGCAAGAAAGCGGCTCCCCCGCAACCTGCAAAAGCTCCAGATGACAAAGAAGGTCCTTCGCTGAGGGACAAAATGAAGAAGGCTTATTCCTTTCCTAAGGATAAAACTCGCATCCTGTTCGACTGGGTAACGGAATATGACATGGTCACTCTGCCTGAGCCAAGGAGACCAGAAGACCTGAAAAGAAAAGACAGTCCGAGATTCTGCCCCTACCACCAAATGTTGGGACATTCAATCGAAGACTGCTATGTTTTCAAAGACGTCATCGAGAGGATGGTGAAGAAGAATGAAATAGAGCTGGGAGAATACAAAGTAGACCCTCCTCAGCCACATGAAGCTCCTCCCAGAAGGGCGACAGTCAACATGGTCTCCCTCTACCAGGCACTACCTGAGGAGATCTCTGAAGCAAGCACACGGAGCACCTACGAAATCCATTTCCTGGAGCCCGTGAAAGAAAAGCAAGGGTGGCATCCCGTCCCTGTGAAGCACAATAAGAAGAGGGCACCCTGCCCGAAAGAGGGGGCACATATCCGTGGCGTCACGCCCCGGCCTGCTCCGCCAGTGATAGCGCCTATGTGGATTACTCCATCTGCAGCTATCAGAATACATGCACCCAACAGAAGGAGACAGACTCCCCTGCCAGTGGTCAAGGAAACCAAGCCCGGGGTCCTTCGACTGCAACACCTGATTGAAGGGCTAGATGAATATGTACAGCCCGAATTGAAACCCCTGCTCGTACGGGACTACGTCCCATGGCAGGAGCTGGAGCAACTCTCACTCAAGCAGACGGAGGAAGCTGAAGCAGCACCCCCTGAAGCGAGCAGTCTATTCTGGGGGCAGGTGCCCGCAGAAGCAAAAAGGAAAAAGAAGCAAAAGAAGAAGAAAAGAAAGGCCGCTGGCGCCAATAAAGCACAGGTTGTCTCCTGTAATACACTATCAGCCCTCTTCAACCTACCCGGGGAAGAGGAAGAAGAAGAAATATGCTTTACACCCCACACTGGGGAAAGCAAGGTCGAGGCCGCCACTGCTGCACATGCCACGCGGTCAGGCCGAAAATGGGGGCGCCAACCCCCACCAAACCACAATATTGTGTTCAGAGGGGAACAACCCTACAAGACACCTCCGCCGGAGGTCAAGGGAGTTCAAATCCCTCCTCCGTCAGGTCTATACAGTAAGACTGGGGGCAAGATAGTCCCTCCATTCCTTGAATTCGTGAAGATGTCAAAGGGGAAGCAGCCTTGTCAAGACGCTAACCCTACGCCTGGGGTCAATCACCCTCGGCCAGTGCAATCTACTGAGGATGCAAATGCAGATGGGGCTTGCCCTGCAGCAACCAATAAAGAAGACTCGACAGTCGGTGCCAGTCGAGAGGGTGCCGAGTCCGAGGAAGATGAAGCAGGTCCGTCTGGACCCACAAATCAAAACCTTCCTAAGCCCAGATGGGTTGAGGAGATGAAGCTCTCCAATGTCCGGGCTGGAAGCCGAATAATGAAGCTGCTCAAGAAGCTCCCTGCTCGTTTTACGATCTGGGAAATTCTCTCTTTGAGTGAAGAAACTAGACAGGCAATCATCACTGCTCTGCAGACGCCTGCCCAGTTTGAAACCTGCATAGCTGAGGCTATACCAGAAGCCAGTATGACCTTCTCTCCAGAAGACATGCTACTGCCTACGGCCAGTCACAACAGGCCGCTATATATGAAAGGGCACCTGAATGGAAGAGAACTGAACCGGATTCTGGTCGATCCTGGCGCAGCAGTCAACATCCTGCCATATAGAATATACGAGAGGTACCACTTCAATGTGCATCTCGAAAAGGCCG